>OY728152.1:1505450444-1507950444 GCA_963277665.1 Viscum album
TTATGTTTGTCTTATCAAACTCTAAAAATCTTACCGAATGCAACTGTGTATATCACATTTTGAAAATTCAAATGATAGAGGTACAAAAATTAGGTTTACTGGAACGATTGTATAAAAGTTGTATTTTTTAGAGACTCATTGTTTCATGAATTCAATATAATTTTTTTTAAACATGGGGTGTTACGTTATCCCATCGTTACAAAAATTTCATCCTCGAAATTATGAGAATGTTACATCAAAAAAAGATTTGGTTTCTTCTTCATCATAATATCTTCAGTATCATATGTTACCTCTTCAATTTAATGATTATTCCAAAATATATTTACCAGTTGTGTCACCCAATTCTTCAACACATGTAGTTTAGTGTCCAGAATCAGGATAGGATCTTTTCAATAATACATGTTAGGTTCCATTTCTATACCTTCATTATTGAGGAATTGTGTTGGGTCTGGAATGTTATTTCTCAGCAATGAGACATGGAACACATTGAAAACTTTATACAGGCTAGGCATCACATCCAATGATAAGAAACAACTAAAATTATATCAAAATATTTAAAAGGGCATATGTACCTTCTGATCAGTTTCCCTTTCTTCCCAAGTCATATTACATCCTTTTATAGAGATAATTCTATGAAAACATGATCTCCCACTTGAAACAACAAATACTTCCTTTAATTAAAATCATTGATTTTTTGACACCTTTGATCTGCTTTGATATTTCCTTGAATAGTCTTTACCTTTGTTTTTGTTTCCTCTACAAGCCATGGTCCCACACTCCCCCTTTCTAAAACATCATCCCAATAAGTTGGTGTATGAAATCTCTTTATGTACAACATTTCATATGGTTTCATTTGAATACTTTTTTGGAAACAATTATTGTATGTAAACTCCACTAATGGTAAATATTGATTCCCTATACCTTGAAAGTCATGTCAAAATGATCTGAAATTGTCCTTTAAGGTTTTGATCATCGTTTTTGATGGCCCCTTATTTTATGGGTTATATGCAGTACTCAATTGAATCTCAGCATCAAAATATTTCCAAATAATTTTCTAGAATTTTGATGTAAATTGTAGATAATGATCAAAACTAATTGATAGAGGTTCTCCATTAAGTCTCTCAACATCATTAATATAGAGTCGTTCTAGGCACTCCAGTGGAAAATCCCCCCTTATAGGGAGGAAATGTGAAGATTTTGTAAGTCGATCAAAAATTTCAAATGTTGAATAACTCATCCTCAGATTTTTGGGTAATATAGTGACCTAATCCATAGTGATTTCATCATATTTTAATGTTGGAATAGGTATAGGTTTCATGAACCTCTGAGATGTTGTCATTCAGCCTTCACTTGTTGAAAAACTAAAATTCATGATTCATAATCAGCAATTTCCCTCTACATATTATCCCAACATAAATTTTCTTTCAAATACCTATACATTTTAGTGCTACCAAGGTGTATAATGAAATTTGAGATATGATCATCATCCAATAACTCCCTTCTCCACTCTGGTTTCAAGGGAAGACACAACCTCTTACCAAATTTGAAAATTCTATCTTTACACATGAAGTCTTCTAACTTCCCATCTATCATAGAATTGATTTTCTTTTAAATATTATCATCATCATACAGTGAATATTTCATTATTTCGAATAAATATGATTAGGAAACCATTTGAAAAGGTATTGATGTTTCAAATTCTTTGTTAACTCCCATATCCATTATCACTAGATCTATGTAGCTAGTATCCTAGTAAATCATCATTTTTTGGAGAACTCCATGATCCTTCTTGCTCCATGCATTAGCTACCCTATTTTCCATTCCAAGTTGGTAGTTTAGGGAACAATCATAAACCATTAGTAGTTCAATTCATCCCCATTGCCTCATTATTATTTCTTTCTGTGAGAAGATATATATCAATATCTTATGATCCGTCTATATATCACATATTTCTCCAAATAGAAAATGTCTCCATATCTTCATCTATAATATTATAGTTTCCAACTCATTATCTTGAGTAGTAGTGTTTTGTTAATGATTTCCAAAAATCTTTGTTGCATGTGAAATTACTCTATCATTTTTCATAACGACACAACCAAGACCATTATTTGATCCGTAACTATTTATTAAAAAACCTTCATTCCCTAATGGATGAGTTAGGATCTGAAAAATAACTAATCCCCTCTTCAATTCATCGAAAGAGTTCTCACATTATTTTATCAATAGAAACTTAACCCCATTGTGTTTAAGCCCGGTTATTTGGTTGGATAGACAAGTTATGTTCTGAAAAAATGTCGATAATAACATTTTAATCTAAAAAAAATACATTCATCCGTTATATTCATCGGTGTAGGAAATTAATGCACAACCACTATCTTCGTATGATCAACAGATTTTCCATACTTTGAGAAAATGTGGCCATGAAAGGAAACTAATTGAAACCAAAATTTATACCTTCTTAAACATCACAATTATTACATTTCTTTTAAGAGTCTTTATAATAGTGCCCAAGTGATTTTCATTATCTTAGAATATTTTGGATTATACCAAGATATCATCAATAAATACCACCAACATGTCATCAAGATAATCCTTGAAAACTCTCTTCATTAGATCGTTGAAAACATATGGTGAATTAGTCAGTCCAATAGGCATTACTATAAAATCCAAATGCCCATACCTTATTTTAAATGTTGTATTTGGAATATCTTCTTTCCTCACACACAACTAATGATATTCTGATTGAAGATAAATCTTTAAAAAATATTTTTCTCTATGAATTGGATCAAATAAATAATAAATGTTTCATTGGGGATACTTGTTCTTTATTTTAATATCACTAATATCCATGTAGTCAATGTAAATCCTCATAGATCTATCTATCTTTTAAATGAAAGGAACATGGGATCCCGAAGGAGAAACACTATGGATAATAAATCGTTATCACTCAATTTCTCTAGTTGTTCCTTTAGTTCCACTAATTCCAAAGTGCCCATTCTATTTGGAGTATTTGATATAGTCTTGAATCAAGACTTATGTCAATTGAAAACTCAATTTCCCCCTCTAGTGGATGTTCATGATTAACCTTTGGAAACACATAAACATATTATTGAAAAATAGGTGTGTCCTCTATTTGAAAATTCCTTTCCACTCCCATATTTATTACATTACCTTCCTCCCAAATAATTGAATTCAGTAGATATACTAGGGGTGGATCTAGATTAGATTCACCTTGTGATGTTTTTACTGAAAAGATATGTCATTCCAAATCATCTTCAAAAAAATTTAACCTCCTCCTTCTTGTAATGATACATACATTATGAGTTTTGACTTAAAACTCCCTTACTAAATCAAATTAGAAATATCTAATTTTCTTGGAATGCTAGGAAGATATGCAAGAATGTAATGATTCAAAATCAAATAAATCATTGGCTATGAATAAAGAAATGATTAATGTAACTGCCACCATGTCATTAGGAACTTCCATATTATTATTTGTGATCAGATAAGCTTTTACTTTTTCTTTTGTCCTTTGATGATGCATATTTCCATGACTCTTTGGACAATCATTATTATAGTGTCCACAATCCCAACAATTATAGAATTGAAAATTTATATCTTCTTGCATCCCCTTGAAAACACCAGCATGATGGACTTTTTGACCATACTTGTATCACATCCGTGTTCATTTTAAATAGGAACCAGTGTGTTTCCATCCACAATTATCACAAGTGTAAAGGAAAATATTCCCTTATTCCCAATTTCCTTATTTCCTTTTCCATATTTTTCATCAACCCTCTACTTCTATTTATTTCCATTAAAATTATAAAACATAAAGAACCCCTTTTCCATCTTGATAGCACATGATACTATATTATCATATTATGAGAAGATTTTGCAGACTAGTGACTATAAGAGGAATGGATTTATGCCATCAATGAATCGATAAATATTTCTTCTTGGATAACTTATATAGTCCATAGCATGCCTTTCTATCCTTGTGAAATTATCTCCTTACATTGCAACATTCTCATCTCCCTTTATCCTCAAATTCAAAAACTGGCTTTCCATATTAACTCATTGTTCATGTGGAAATTATTTCTGTCAGAAAATTTCTTTAAATTCCCTCCATTACTTTTGTTGATCTCTTAATCCTCCTTTGTGTTTTGAATTAGTGACCACCACTGATCATCATCTCCAGAAATACGATAAAATTCCATTAAAACCTTCTCTCTTTGATTACATACCTAGAAGAGAAATGTATTATCTAAGGAACATATCCACTTATATACGAAGAATGATTTAGTAGAACAATTAAATGGAAGAGGTTGTTTTCGTATAAAGAGATAAAATGTACCTCCTCCACATTTTGGATTTGGATGTTGTATACAGGTAAGGTTATTGTTCATAACCTGAGTATCTTTTCCTTGTATAGTTATATGTTTCTCTTCACCAGTCGCAACCCCACTTCCAAAAACATTATCTTTCAGATGTGGTAAATCCCTACATGGGATGCACATGTTCATGTGGTTTCCATTCCTTACACTATGAGCCATTTAAAATTAATGGAATACATTAGATTAGGATATGAATCAAAATTCAATATCTCAACATAGAAAAAAAATACTTTGCTTAAATTGAAATCATATGCATGTCTAATACCATAATAAAAAACATGGTTTCTTTTTAAATACAATTACATTTAAATCATTGATAATGGATTATAAAAAATATTTGAATTGACCTAATCATTTCCCCTAGGAGTGTCAAACTAGGTGCACATTAAGGACAATTTTCATGTAATAGAATAACCCAGGTATAGTTTGATACTCCTTTTCGGAGGTTTCACACCTCTATACATCTGTGAAAAAACATTGCCCACTTGTAATATCCAGAAATAGTGTATTTTCTACAAATTTACACATAATATATTCCTTACAAAAATACCATGATGTTATTATAGGTCTATCCTCATAAAATATCTTATGCGGTTGTTCCCTAATCTATGTTTTATAAATATAGTTTCCATGATTTCTACTAAACTTCCATTGATACCAATTATAAATACATGATCCCGGTTTCCTGGAGATGGTGCCATATTTTATTACATTGGCATATAAACAAGGAATATGCATCATGATAGACCTAGTTGTTTAGTATATTTTGAAACAAGATACATATATAAGTTCAAAACTATAAGATGAAACGAGATAAAATATATAAGTTTTATTGGGAACAACAAATACAGGATTATCCATATGGTTCATTCAAAATATACCACTTCATGTCCTAACAAAAATGAAACATAAGAAGGTTTTAGATCAGAATCCCTGCTAGGGTAAAAATTACAGAGAAAGATAACATAAAAATTTATCATGTTGAATATTTGAAAACACATGCCTTTAAAAATAAAATTGAACAAAATATGGTTTAAATATTAGCTGAGTAAATATTTCCATAATAAAACATAATCATGGGTATTGTACTAGTCAAATATCCTCATGAATTATGAATTTAAAGCTTCATAATGATGGAAATAAATATTCTAGACATTTTGAATCTTATCATAAAGGCCTCAACCATGAAATAGAAAAATGATTAAGGCCTCAACCAATACCATATCTAAAAATGGGCACGGCCTCGGCCAATTCCATATCTATTTGTATCATGAGACCTACCGATTCATCGAAAGTCTATGGCGGCCCCACCCATCACACTATAAGTCAAATTAATTCTTCATATTAATGGTTCTAAACATTAAAACATACACCTTCATATTGAAACTAACATATGAAACATAAATAGAATTCATAAAACATTATGCATAAACACTAACCATTCTTATAAAATTAGTAAATGGTTTTATGATATCACATCCATAGTAAAAATAATCATCAAATACTAAATTAAATATGGTTTATGATATAATAAATATTAATCAAAATAATACATAATAATCAACAGGAGTGTTGAAAATGATGAAGACACTATTTTAAAATCATTCAGTAATTCTTTAGATAAATACTCCTTTACATTAAAAGGAAGTGTTATATTGGAAATGTGTTTCCATAAAACTAGAAATGATGTATGTGATTATTTTAATAATAAATTTATATATTTTAGAAATATAGTGGTTTCAGAAAATATATTTTAGGGTGTCCTTGAAAAAAGGTAATAATTTGAGAAATTCCATGTAGTCGGGATTGTATTTTGGGAAGAATTATGGAATGCTCTTTTTAAAAAATATTACTCCCACATACTAAATAATGAATATAGTCAGTACAAATACATATAAAATTCACTTGGAATTTATGAGGAGTAAATAAGAATATTTAAGAAAAAAATGAGAATAAATATATATAAAGGGTATCCTAAATGAAAAAGGGAATTCGGTTAGGGTACACTTAACTTAAGTCTGAAGTTGTTCCTCACATGATCTTAACAAACTGAATAATCAAATTGAGGTTCAAAAATTAATGATTCCATAACCTCTTCTACATTTTATTGATTTATTATAACCTTTTTAGGTTTATTCATGTCCTTTTTATGGGTTAATATATTCTATTTCATTGTTTGGTACTTCTTTCTTCCTTGGTTTTCATGGTTATATTTCTTATATTCTGGCAAGGATAAACAATTACAAAGAGAATGGTTGTCCAAAAAAAACTTATAAGTTATTAGTGGTAAAATATAACATTACATGGTTATAAAATTATTTTTGTTAATTGGAGCTAAGATGGATCATTACATAAAACTCTAATGACAATTGTTTTGGTTAATTGGATGTTTTTTTATCACAACAAAATCGTTTTTATTTATAAATTAATATCATGGTTAAAAAGGATTATAGAACCATAAATAAGTTATAATACATATTTTATAGTCTGGTACAACCAGAAAAATAGTTTTATGACCAAAATTAAAGATAGGAAAATAAACTGGAATCCCATCGCCCTTGAATGTGATAAATTAACACATCTCGGATGGTGTTTTCATTTCTATTTTAAAGGAATGGGAAAAGAGAAATGAAAAATAATTATTATTTTATTAGAAAAAAATAGAGTATATGTAATGTATTGGAATCATCAAAGAATTTGGATGAATGGATATTAAGAAATAAATATAAAATAAGGGAAGTGGAAATACAATAAAATAAACGTGGAATTTACCGCATGAAATAATATTCCTTGAGAGCAACTTCATGGGAGAGGTTTTGGACTTTTATTGAAACCAAGCCCGAATGGACCTATGGGAGTATCTTGGAAGAATATTTGATTATAATTTAGACATGTTACAAGGATTCTGATGAGTTAAGAGAAGAGGCAGTGGGGGGGGGGGGGGTTATAGTGGAGGAGAGGAGGGTATTCACATTATTTTACGCATTATTCTATTATTTTTCCAAAGACAACCAATAATATTGATTATTGTGACCAAGAATAGTAATATGTGCATGTGAGTTCAAACCAGGAGTGCTTATATCTGCCATGACTCTAGTAATAGTGAATTTAACTGATAATGTATATATATGGTAAATTACTGTATTTTACGATTCATCAGAAATTCGATTATTTCAGAAAAATCCCAAAAATTCACCCTAACCATTTTTCAACGTGAATAATATAAAAATGTATTCAATTTTTTTAAAATAATTTTCTAAATATTATTATTCATAATTTCTTTGAGAAATGTCAATTTTAGAACTATAATTCGTTTTATATCACCATGAAAATTTAATCGAGATCTCATTATCTTATACCATTGAGACAATAAAATAATAATATGATTTACTATACATAAGGGTCACATTAATACTCATAATACTATTAATAAGGGTATGTTACTATTCATTAAAAATTATTTTGTCTTATCAGACTTGAAATATACTGCTGATTGCAAATGTGTATGTGAGTTTTCCGAAATTCAAATAGAAAATGTAGAAAAATAGTCTTTACTGGATATGATATACAAAATTGGTGTTTTTAAAGGACATAGGGTCTCATGAATTCAATATTAAATTCATTAGAAAAAACTTGGTGTTTTACATCATATGTAAGGAACTTTCCATAATCATTATATATTAAAGTGACTTTTCACTAGAATTATTTTAAATACAGTCCGGGTGATTCTTTCAGTTTTGGGTTTTAAAAAATAAAGAACAACCCCTTTATAATAAACATGTATATTAATAAGAGGAAATATCTACATAGTATCATTTTTTCATAATATAAAATATTTAAATGGAATGGTATTTTCTTTTCATGAATTATTAAACATGAATTATTCTTTGTTCATACAAAACAATAGACCTTGTGAAAAATATATTAAAAAAATCGAATATGCAAAAAATCCTATGTTTGTGACCTAAAAGAAATAAATCCATTAGTTCTTTGAAAAAAATTAAAACCCCTTAAAAAATTTCTTAAAACCGTACATTTTCCACTGAAACGATATTCTTTTTCAATTAAAAATACCATTATACTATATTTAAAAATACATTGATTTCAATGAAAACTCATAATAAAGAATATTAAAGTATGTTATGTTTATTGTGACATCATCATCATAGAACCATTATAAAAACATTACAAAAAACATAAAAACCCATTAAAATATTAATAACCGTACGTCGAAAATCCTATATAATTCTAAAAAAATTAAAAATAATTACTGAATTAATTAGAGCGTTATCAAGGGGTACCCATCATTAATTTTATTGTAGGATCACCCGATGGAATTATTTCTCCTATCATAAATAATTTTCATGTACTATATCATTAATAAAACCCTTAAAAACATTTAATCTCATATAAAAAACACTTTTAGATATCAAAATTCCCTTTTCCCTTAAAAATCACATTCAAAATCAAAACACTACACACCCAATAAAAAACATTTTCACTGAAAACACTCATATAAAATAATAAAGGAAACTAAAATTTATATAGGTTTCATTATTTATAGAATATCCTCTCATGATGAATAAAATAATAAAATTCTTTTAGACATTTGAAAAAATAACTGAATAGGGAACATTAAAATAATATTTTCAAAGTGAATCCACTTATAAATATCATTTCGTTAATGTGAGAGTTAATTAAATTAACATGTTATGTGTATAAACTATAAATTAACCTAAAAATGTTTAAATACTATATAATATAATAAAAATTAATTTTACACGTAATCTTAGAATGATATATTCAATAAAGTTAAATTTTAACCTAAAGAATTGAAATTGAGTAATGAAATCCATAACAATAAGATCAAATCATCACATACATTCTTTATATTTTGTAATAATAAAGTTAGGCGAATTAATTTCCTACGTAATAATATTTTTCAATCTCATTATTCCTTTTATATGATTTTTTATTATGTAAATTACTTAATAATTTAAATTCACAACATGTGATTTCAGGATAAATGGTATTTAAGTTCAAAAATATTGTGGTCTATTGACTATGATCTAGGATGTCAAAATTCAATCACCAAAAAAATAATATTCATGAAACAATTATCACTTTTATACATAAAAATTTCTTTTAAATCAATCCATTAATATTTTTTATAAAAAAATGAGTTATGTTTCTATCATGGAGATGGTAGGTTGTGTGTAACCATTAGTAACATTTCAATTTTTTAAAAATAATTATGGAAAGAGTGGAAAACTATTACTATAATTTGAGAAAAACCATGAGTAACTAGAAGAGAATAAAAAGTAATGGTTTAATTAAGAAATGATTATATAATTTAATTTTATGGAAATTAAAAAAAAATTAAATTCTCAATTAGAATACAATTTTTAAATAAAACATTAAAATTGTTATATTGTTGATGTGAGAATTAATCAATGAATGAGTTATGTGCATCAACTATAAATAAATATAAAATTAGTGTAAATACAATAATAGATAATGAAAATACATTATATACATAATAATATAATGTTAATGACAATAAGTAAGTGGAATAACACAATGAAAAGGAATTGAGTTATGAATTTTTTTCCACATGGTACTTTAATGTTCGAATACCTATATATGAGATCATTCATATTGAATATTAAGATAAAATGAATAATTTATTATTAATGATATATCAGGTTAATGGTCAGTATATACACCAAAAAGAATTTTTTCATAATAATTCAATATGCCATAATGAAATGAAATTGAGTCAAAATACCTTACATTATCATTAATTTTTTTTAATTCTAGTTAACCTCATTTATAATGGTTTTCTTCATGTTATTAACATACATCTAAACCATAATTGTTTTTATAATAACATATGTGATTATTTTATGAAATCTTATCACTAGATTTTTTGTAAAATTTCATTATTTTCTTTGTTCCAAAAGCTCATTTCCATTTTTTAGTATGTTTTTCTTGTCCATGTATTGTATCAAAA
The DNA here is from genome assembly GCA_963277665.1 of Viscum album. Taxonomy (NCBI): domain Eukaryota; kingdom Viridiplantae; phylum Streptophyta; class Magnoliopsida; order Santalales; family Viscaceae; genus Viscum; species Viscum album. The sequence continues at coordinate 1,505,460,855 of OY728152.1, forward strand.
ATTCTCTAAAAATATTATTGATTTTGATGCTCCCAAATAATTTTTTTTGTTTTACTAATTATCATTTATAAATTATATTTAAGGATGATTATAATTTTTATAATTCTTTTTTGGAATAATATTCAGGAATTTATTCGTGATAAATATTTGTTAAAGCATTTGTAACACTCTTAAGCGTATTCTGGAAACACTATTCACTGTTTGTCATTTTCTGGAATCAGTGTTGATTCCCTCCACTGAAGAACGTAACATAAGGAATATACCCTATGTTTGTATTAAATCTTATGGTAAAAAACAATATATAAGATTTATTAACATTACATTGGAACAAATGTATGGTTAAAAACATTACATTTGAATGAGAACTTATGTTTGTCAAATAGAAAAATTATGGTTAAAGAAACCTACGTAATTTAAAACCTTAGTTTTGAGAAGCAAAAATATGGATCATCGACCTTAATTTTTTCATCAATATTATCTCACCAACCTAACATTCTCTGAATGAAAATTATGTTCTTAAACCCCACATATGGTATTTTTTCATTTTTTGAAGGAACCTTACGTTTGACTTTTCATCACTAAAAAAATGAATTGATGAATTTATAGATGTTTTCTATAACACTCTTTGTGGTATATCAAGGAAAATTATAGCTCTTGTTTGATTGATTGAAATCTAGTTATAATAGTTTTAAAAACCATTTACATTGTCTATTTTATATCATATTCATAAGGGGTGATATGACTACTCTGAGATGTATTTTTTGAATTTGAATTCTCTCGAATTATCATGAATATTTTGAAGAACATAAATATTGTAGCAAGATAAATATTTAAATATATCTTTTTACATTTGATGTTTTGGATATCTCTCAATTATGGTGATATTTTTTATTCTTTTATTTTTCCTATGAAAAATAATTTATAGTTCTACAGAGATCGAGAATCTTAGAAAAAAGAAAACATTTTGGATATATACATCTTCAATCCTAGAAGCAGGATGCTCTGTTTATGTTGTTGTTCTTAAGATCTAATATATTTTCTCCAACCATATCTCTTCATGCATATATCATAGATTATTATTTTTATGAATTTCAAGATCCATCTTCTTTCTGTTTCATGCTTCTACAACTATGATGTCTAATTTTTTTATCAAACCAATCTCTATTGATTCTTTTGAGTATTGGCTTCTTAGTTTCAGTCATGATGTAGTTTCAGCTTCTCGTACTAAGTTGTGGTTATTTTGGTTCCCTATAAAAGAACAAGAAGGGTCTATTTTTATCCATGTTTATAATGATGACAAAATTATGTAAACATTAGATGACCTATCTTATGAGAAGTGTACTTATGTCACGACCCAACCTCGGGGATCGTGTCGTGACTACCCCAAGCCCGGCTTCCATAGGCCAGGGGCTGGAGACTAGCACTAAGGGGTAATTCCCGATAAAAATGGAAGGCATTGCCTTTGTAAAGTAAAAAAACACCACAGAGTATTCCAACAGAAGTAAACACTAAGTAAAACTGGGTACAAAAGTAAGTGTGGAAAAGTAAGTGGGCCAGATTACAAACCCCAACTGAAAGTAATGTACAACTGGAAAGAAAGTACAACAACTGAAAAGTAAAGCCGCAATGTCGTGCCATCCACAGGAATTCCCACATGAAGGGTGGGTACAGATAGCCTCCTCAGCTCCACAGGTCCAGAAGTCTGCTCCGTGTATGTCCCGCCCAGTGGTCCACCTCCAGGTACCCACTTGCTCCACAAACCTCCACCACAATCAGCGTTGTCCGTCGTCTGCATCCAACACAACGTTGTGTGGGTATAGCCCGTGTAGGGGTGATTATAAGCTACTCAGTAGGGACCCGAGACCCCCGGAGGTCTCCCAGAATCCACAAAGGATAATCCAAAAAGGAAATATACAATCACGAAGTAACATCCAACACTACTTAGGTATATGCCCATACATATAACTAAGTCATCAATACCAGTTCGGCTCCAGCATCTGAGCCCAAGTTCAAACACGTCCATACAGGATAGTACAACACAATCCACCTAGGAAAGCAAGTCAATCATATTAAAGATAATAATTGAAAGTCAAGACTCAGCTCACACAAGTATACTTATTCGTAAGACGATAGAGATGATCATATGTATCCACTGATTCATCTAAGCCGTCGGACCCACACAGGATCGTTAGGTACTAACCGGCGCAATGACCCACAAAGGATCGATAGGTACTAATCCCCGCAATGACCCACATAGGATCTGACCCACACAGGATCGGTAGGCACTGGCCCACACAGGACAACTGAGCACTGACCCACACAGGATCTGACCCACACAGGATCGGTAGCACTGATACACATAGGATCACTGAGTGCTGTAGTCGTTTCCCTTGAATCCACAGAGGATTTCTATACAGTCGTCATCGTTGTCGTAGTCGCAACCAGCTCTAGGGTTCCCGCACATATCAAGCTCATTCAGGAGGGTCCGCTCCGCGAGCCGAGGGGCTGATACATCAACTAACACGAAGTCTAGTGTTGATGTATCCAAAAGTTCCGTATCGTCAACAGAAACTCAACTTCACAGACGGCGCGTCAATCGGACGCCCGGTCTGAGAGTTATTGGATTTTTCATCCCAGGGGCCCAGTTGGTTTTTAAGTCAAAACCAACCCGACCGTACACCAACTATGTCCAATCCTTGAGCAGAGTAATCCAAAAGGTATGTCTCACAAAGAGGAAAACATCAAAGTGGACGGCACGTCAATCGGACGTCCAGAGATCAAGTTATAAGTGTTTCCGCTCCGAGGGCCCAGTTGGTTTCGTGTACGAACCAACCCGGCTAGACCCAAAGTTCTCCGAAACCTTGAGTGTAATATACCAAAACGACTGTCTCGGTCCAATGATCTCATCGTAGCTGACGGTGCGTCGATCGGAGGTCTGCAGCCCATGTTATGGGTTATGGACCGAAAGGGGTCCACGAATAGGGAGTTCGGGCCTGGTCCGACCCGGCCCGATACCCACTAGGTCAGCCCGAACCGGGTCGAACCGACCTGGGTCCGGGTCCGGCCCATTAGGGCGCGGCCCGGCTATAACGGCCATGCGGATGGAGGGGGGGGGGGTGCTGCCCCCTGTGTGTAACTGCGGCCCCCATGCGGGGGGCCGCTCTTGTCGGCCAGCCGGGGGTTACGACCCCCGGACCTTCTCGGAAGCCAGACGGCCCAGTCTGGCTGGCTGGTTGCTGCTGCCGCGGGATTTCCAGGGTCCCGCCCTCCTCCTCCACCGCCGGAGTCCAGAATCCGGCAGCCGGTTCCTGCTCCTCCACGACCAAAGGTCGCGGCCTTTGTCAGACCGGTGCGGCGTGACGGCACCGCACCCCTCCATCGCGGCCCTGATCTGGCCGCAGTCTCCTCCAGGTTCTTCGGTGTGGCGCGATGGCTCCACGGCTTGTTCGAATTCAACCGCGTGGCATGACGGCGCCACACGTTTTTGCCCAATCTCATAGTTTCCGCGCGGTGCAACGGCACCGCGCCGCCTGACATGTGCCGCAACAAAATCAAACAACCAAGGGGGAGGAGGGTCAGTCATGTTCATACGGTCGGACCTCCTCCCATTATTGTGATAGCAGGCGGCCTAATTGAAACGAAGAAAGGTGACAGAAGTAATCACAGACAAACAAAAACCCCTACCTCGAGCGTTGTTGAATGAAGGCTCGTCACAGAAGAAGGTTCCGTACTTGTTGACGGATATCTTCCGAGGAGGAATGATGTTTCCCTTCATTTGACGCGGGACGAAGGAATGAAGGAACGAGCGTCGGGTCGTCGATCTCCAAGGAAGGCGTCTCTCACTGTCGTTCGTCATCGGAGGTCGGCGTTCTTCGTGTTGTTCATCGAGGAAGAAGAACATCAAGACTTTGAGCAATTCTCTCGAAAATCGTATCTCACAACCAAGAAAACCCTAATAAAATAAGCATTGCCTTATTTTTATTACTCACGCCAAACGTATTGAAGTTCAAAAATTGAATCAATCAATTAATTGAATTAATTGAGAAGTTTAAACCACCCAATTAATGAGGCATTTAATAACTAGAAAAACGCAAGAGTTGACGTTCATTTAAAGGGGGGTGCGAGTGCATTACCTAATTAAATGTGGGGGTTGAAGAAATTAATAGTTGGGGATCGTGTGGGCCCCACCCCACAAATATCCTACCCGGTGGAGTAGGTTATAGTGGGTCCCACTCCAACCACTTATCTTAGGTTAAACTACTTTAAATAAAATAATGTTTGTTGCACCATTTTATTTTATTTTTTTACATATCCCAAAATTTTAAGTACCAAACCTGAGAATTAGAAACTCTAGAAAAGGTGTTCCTAAGAAATAACCAATGTTGTGATTCCAGCGGTGCCCTCAGAATTCAATTCCGAGAACCTGTTCAAATGTTAGGAAAATCCGCTCGTTCGTTCACTAAACGTAGCCGAGCTATACTTCGGAAAATGATTCCGGGCACACCGGGCCTCGGAATCAGGTGCCGTCAGAAACTACGTTCTTGTAAAATCCAAAATAAAATTAAAAAAAATTCATTGATTTATACGGGCCTTTACATTACTCCCACCTCTGGGATTTACATCCCCGTAAAGATACATCTTAAACTAGGGGAACAAATGTGGGTACTGTGCACGCATCTGTGCCTCCCACTCGCAAGAGCTCTCCTGGGGGTTCTCATGCTTCCATCTGATGCATACTAGAGGTATCGAACTTCCACATAGGACCCACTCATATTGATCCTGGATCTCCACAAAGACCTCCGCAAAAGTCTCCCCATCATCAATGTCCAGCTCCTCATGGTCAATGATATGCCTTGGGTTGTGCACGTATCTCTTCAGCTGAGATACATGGAACATGTCGTGCACCCGGTGCAACTAAGGTGGTAGAGCCAGGAAATAATCCACCTCGCCAATCCTGCTGAGGACCTGGAATGGTCTGACGAAGCATGGAGATAAATTTCCATCTCGGTAAAATCTCTGTAATCCACGTTGAGGTGAGACCCGCAAGAAGACGTGGTCTCCATCCTCGAAATCTTGTGGCCTCCACCTCCTGTCAGCATAAGACTTCTGCCGGCTTTGAGCTGTCCTCATCCGCTCCTGGATGACCTGGACCTTCTATGTCGTGTCATGGACCATATCTTGTCCCACAAGTGCAGACTCCCCAGGGTCTGTTCAACACAGCAGTGATATGCAAGGTCAGCCGTACAACGCCTCGTATGGTGCCATACTGATGGTGGAGTGGTAGCTGTTATTGTACGCGAACTCCACCAAGGGTAGTTGATCCACCCAACTGCGGCCAAAGTCGAGGACACATGCACAGAGCATTTCCTTGGGAGTCTGAATGGTCCTCTCTTCCGGACCATCCGTCTGAGGGTGAAAGGCGGTGCTCAGACGTAGCTGCATCCTGAATCCCTCGTGCAACCCCTTCCAAAGCTGGGAAGTAAAGCAAGCATCTCGATCGGAGATGACAGATGATGGAACACCATGAAGCTATACAATATACTGAATGTAGACCCGTCCCAAGCACTCCACTGAGCCCTGCTCTCTGATGGGTAAGAAGAGCACCGACATGGTGAGTCGGTCTACAATCACCCAAATGGAGTCATGACCTCTGGATGTGTGTGGAAGTACAGTCACAAAGTCCCTAGATATTCCATCCCACATCTACTCTGGGACCTCCAAAGTCTGTACCATGCATGCTGGTACCTGGTGCTCTGCCTTCACCTACTGACAGGTGAGGCATCGAGAAACGAACTCTGCCATAACCATCTTCATACCCAGCCACCAGTACTATCGTCTGAGGTCCTAGTATATATTCACCACTTCTGGATGTACCGCTAAAGGGGAAGTGTGAAACTCCCTCAGCATATCTTCCTATAAAGCAGCTGGTACCATGGTACATCCTCTGAAAAGGATGACATGCTCTCCTCCCACAGAGAATCCATCTGGTGCCTGTCCTGAGAATATCTGTGCACGCCGTGTCTCACAGTCATCATCCCTATGTTGTGCCTCTCTGACCCACTGTTGAAGTGGAAGAGTGACTGTGAGTGACTATAGAAAGGCTGCTCCATCACTATCCACGAAGGATATCTGAAAAGCGGCTAGCTACTCTATCACCTCCCCAAGTAGCTAAATGCCTGTCCTCCTGCTGAGAGCATCAGCTACTACGTTCACTTTCCAGGAGTATAGACTATCTAGAAGTCATAGTCCTGGAGGGACTCAAGCCATCAAAGTTGTCTCTGGTTCAGGTCCTTCTGCGAGAAGATGTACCTGAGACTCTGATGGTCCGAATAGACTGTAAAGTGCTCACCCATCCGGTAGTGTCACCATATCTTCAGAGCGAAGACCACTGCTTCTAACTCTAGGTCATGGGTACCATAGTTCTTCTCATGATACCTCAACTGACATGAGCCATAGGTGATCACAGCCTGCTCCAGCATCAGGACTCATCCGAGTCTTGTCCTTGATGCATCGTAGTAGACTATATACCCTACTCCATCCTCTGGTAGCCTTAAGATAGGCGCGCTGGTCAATCTCACTCTCAGCTCCTAGAAGATCTGCTGACATCTGTCTAACCACAGAAAGGGTTTCCCCTTGTTCGTCAATGCTGAGAGTGGTGCTGCAACTCTAGAAAAGTCTGGAACGAATCTCCGGTAGTACCCAGCTGGCCCCAAGAAACTCTACACCTCTGTCACCCTCCTGGGTGGCTCCCAAGCTAGCACTGCCTCGATCTTCGCAGGATCCACCGCAACTCCCCCCTCAGGGATGACGTGTCCCAAGAAGTGTACCTCACATATCCATAACTGACACTTCGAGAGCTTTCCATATATCTGGTGCTCTCAGAGTGTGTCTTGTACAACCCGCAAGTTGTAGGCGTTCTCCTCCTCAATGGTCGAGTATATCAAAATGTCGTCAATGAAGACCATGACAAATCGTTCGAGGTATGGATGAAAGATCCTATTCATGAGGCCCATGAACAATGCTGGAGCATTTGTTATGCCAAATGGAATAACCAAGAACTCATAGTGGCCATACCGACATCTGATGGTTGTCTTCTGCACGTCCTCATCCCGAACTCTGAGCAGATGATAGCCTGACCTGAGGTATATCTTCGAGAACCACCGTGCTCCCTTGAGCTGATCAAAGAGGTCGTCAATCATCGGTAGCAGATAATTGTTTCTCACGGTCACCTGGTTCAGGCGACGATAGTGGACACACAGTCGCAAGATCCCATCCGCCTTCTTGGCGAACAATATCGGGGAATCCCAGGGTGAAACACTGGGTCGGATGAATCCCTTGCCCTGCAAGTCCTCCAACTGTACCCGTAGCTCTCGAAGCCCAACAGGGGCCATCCGATATGCTGGAGTGGATATCGAGGTTGTCACGGGGTACATGTCAATATAAAAGTATACCTCTCTGCGAGGAGGTAGTCCTGGAACGTCGTTGGGAAAAACGTCTACATACTGATCCACCACTGCAGGAAAACCAGGACTCTGCACATCAACTGATCCTAGGATCTAGCCAACTGATTAGTGATGGGTTGTCCTCTCCTCTGCGAGAGTCAATCCTGTGCTGTGAAGGCTCCCTTCTCACAGGTGAAGGTGAACCTGCTCCAGTCGGTGCATACACACATCACCTTGAGCCTAATACAATCAATCTGAGCATGGACTGTAGATAACCAATCCATGCCATAGATGACGTCGTAAGGCCTCGACGCCACTACAAGAAGATCCAAGCTGAAGCTCTTGGCTCCTAGAGTAAGCTCACATTGTCGGCACCAGTGCGTAATCATCGAGTCTTCTCCCGTAGGAGTCTCTAGTAGTAAGGATTGAGCCAACGGCTCTGTCAGAATCTCCGAGCTCTGAACAAGGGTAGCAGCTATGAAAGAATGACTCTCTCTTGTGTCTATAAGAACAACATCAAGGGTGGAATCGACACAGATAGTACCTCGAATCATCTCGGGCGTTCCGTTTTCGTAGGCCACCGCTTCCTGTAGCTGTGCCTATCTCTGCCTGCCAGCTCCCTATTGTCGGGGTAGACCTCTCAGTGGTGGTGGTGGTAGAGCCTCGAAGCGTCTCCCACCACCTGCTACTCGGCCAGCTCCTCTGCCTCGTCTGCCTGCTCTCGGAGGACCGCCACGGTCGACCCTCTACCTCTTCCTAGGTGGTCCCTCAACTATCTGCTGCTCCTATGCACGGCGGGTCGGGCAGTCACGAGCCATGTGACCCTTCCCGCCGCTTGCGTAGCACTATCTGCCTATCGAAAGACAGGCTCTGCGCTGTGTGCCCCGAACCTTTGAGCCAATGTTCTGAGGTCATCCGCCTGAGGTTCTGGTCTACCTGGACCCATGTTTCATCCATCGACTGCTAGCTGTAGAAGACTCTGCTACGTGCCACCCTGCAGTAGGTCTCACTGTTGATGTAGGCTCAGCAATAAAGCTCTCGATGAGAAGGGCTCGCTCTAGTACCCCTGCCTGTGTCGGAATGCTAAGAGAGATCAACGATGCCCTGATCTCATGCCTCAATCCCTACTCGAAGGTCCGGGCTTGGAAGAATGGGTCCCGCACCATGTCCGTTGAATAGCGTGAGAGGTCGGTAAATCTCGCTGAGTACAGGGCGACTGTCATGCTGTCCTGCCGCAACCGTAGAAGCTCCTGGATGCGCACCACATGGAGGGTGGCTGGGAAAAACTCCGAGAGGAAGAGGCTCTCAAAGTCTATCCAAAGGAGAGATGCCTCGTCGTGCACCTGGAGCATCAAGCTCCACCATCTTCCTGCTGCCACGTGCAGGAGGCTCACTGCGAGGATCGCCATGAGGTCGGCTGGTGTCCCCACTAACCTGAAAACTCGCACAAACACCTCCAGCCAATCCCCGGCTGACTGAGGGTCTGTCTCCCCACGGAACATGGGCGGTCGCTGATGATGAAACTCGTGTAGTGCAATAAGGCGATGTGCACTGTCAGTGGCTGGGGCTAGTAGCATCGGTGGATCCGTGGTAGAGGTACCGCTGGTGCCTCTGCTGTCAAAGGGACCTGCACCGAGGCCTCATCGCTCGGTGGGCTGTCGTCACGTAAAAAACTCAGAATACTAGCTAGCTGCCATTGTGGGGCCATCTTGAAAAAGGATAGGTGCCCCACGGTCAAACAGCATACCTGGTTATCTGACAAAAAGTAATCACAAAGAAAACTTTTAAAACACACATGCAATCAATGTTTTCGTGTATTATGTCAGAAATCAGAATTCAGGGTTCTGGTGTATGGATACGTCACCCGCCGCACCAACACTGGACTCCCTGGACTGATAACCACACTCAATACCCATAACACTATTTCTTCACATAGATGAAAGATCATTGTCCGGAGTCCTGCGGTAGAACCGAACTCCTATGATACCAATTTGTCAAGACCCAACCTCGGGGCTCCTACTGTGAATACCCCAAGCCCGCCTTCCATAGGCCAGGGGCTAGCGACTAGCACCAGGGCATAATTCCCGATAAAAAAGGAAGGAATTGCCTTTGTAAAGTAAACAATCACCCCCGAGTAATCCAGCAGATGTAAACACTAAGTAAAACTGGGTACAAAAGTAAGTGAGGAAAAGTAAGTGGGCCAGAATACAAACCCAAACTGAAAGTAAATGAGAACTGGAAAGAAAGTATAACAACTAAAAAGTAAAGCTGCAATGTCATTTCGTCCACATGAATTCCCACCTGAAGGGTGGGTACAGATAGCCACTTCAGCTCCACGGGTCCAGCCGTCCGCTCTGTGTATGTCCCACCCAGTGGTCTACCTCTAGGTATCGACTTTCTCCACAAGCCTACACCGCGATCAGGGTTTTCCGTCGTCTGCATCCAACACAACGTTGTGTGGGTATAGCCCGTGTAGGGGTGAGTATAAGCTACTCCGTAGGGACCCGAGACCCCCGTAGGTCTCCCATAATCTGCAAGGGATAATCCACAATGGAAAGATACAATCATGAAGTAACATCCAACACTACTTAGGTATATGCCCATACATATACCTAAGTCATCAATTCCAGTTCGGCTCCATTATCTGAGCCCAAGTTCAAACACGTCCACACAAGATAGCACAACACAATCCACATAGAAAATCAAGTCAATCATATCGAAGATAATTATTGAAATTCAAGACTCATCCCACATAGGTATACTTCTTCGTAAGATGATAGAGATGATCAGATGTAGCCACTGATTAATCTAAGCCGTCAGACCCACACAGGATCGTTAGGTACTAACCCCCACAGTGACCCACAAAAGATCGATAGGTATTAACCCCCGCAATGACCCACACAGGATCAGTAGGCACTGGGAAACATAGGACCGCTGAGTGCTGACCCACACAGGATTTGTAGCACTGATCCATGTAGGATCGCTGAGTGCTTTAGTCGTCGCTGTCGAATCCACGGAGGATTTCTGTACAGTCTTCATCGTCATCGTAGTCACAGCCAGTTCTAGGGTTCCCGCACCCAGCAAGCTCTTTCGGGAGGGTCCACTCCACGAGCCGCGGGGGAGATACATCAACTAACACGAAGACCAGAGTTGATGTATCCAAAAGTTCTTTATCATCAACAAGAACTCAACGTCATAGATGGCGCGTCAATCAGACTCCCGGTCTGAGAGTTATTGGTTTTTTTGTCCCAGGGGCCAGGTTTGTTTTTAAGTCCAAATCAACCTGACCGTACTTCAAGTACATCCAAACCTCGAGCGGAGTAATCCAAAAGGTCTTTATCACAATGAGTAAAAAATCAAAGTTGATGGCACGTCAATCGGACGTCCGGAGCTCAAGTTATAAGCGTTTCTTCTCTGAGGGCCCAGTTGGTTTCGGGTACGAACCAACCCGGCCGAACCCAATGTTCTCCAAAACCTTGAGTGTAATATACCAAAACGACCGTATTTATCCAATGATCGCAACACAGATGATGGTACGTCGATCAGAAGTCTGCATCCCATGTTATGGGCTAAAGATCGAAAGGGGTCCACGAATAGGGGGTTCGGGCCCGGTCAGACCTGGCCTAATACCCCTTGGGTCGGCCTGACCCGGGTCTGGGTCCGACACTTTAAGGCGCGGCCCGACCCAACCGGCGCAGCCCAGCCCGGCCTGGGCGTGGCCCGGCTAGGGCGCTGCCCCCTTGTGTGTAACTGCGGCCCCCATGTGGGGGGCCGCTCCTGTCGGCCAGCCAGGGGTTACGACACCCGACCCTTCTCGAAAGCCAGTTGGTCCGGTCCGGCCGGCCGGTTGCTGTTGCAGCGGGACCGCCGGGGTCTCGCCCTCCTGCTACGGTGCCGGTGGCCAGAATCCGGCCACCGCTTCCTGCTCCGCCGCGACCTTGGTCCATCCGGCGCGGCGCGACGGCACCGCGCCCCTCCGTCGCGGCCCCGCTTCGGCGGCGGTCTCCTTCAGGTTCTCCGGCGCGACGCGGCGGCGCCACGCTTCTTCGCCCAATCTCATAGTCTCCGCGCGGTGCAACGGCACCGCGCCGCCTTACACGTGTCGCAACAAAATCAGACTACCAACGGGGGAGGAGGGTCGGCCATGTTCGTGTGGTCCGACCTCCTACCATTATTGCGATAGCAAGTGACCCACATGAAACAAAGAAAGGCAACGGAAGTAATCATGAACAAACCAAAACCCCTACCTCGAGCATTGTTGAACAAAGGCTCGTCGTAGAAGAAGGTTCTGTACTCGTTGATGGAGATTTTCCGAGGAGGGATGGTGTTTCCCTTCGTTTGATGAAGGAAGAAGGAACGAAGGAATGCGCGTCGGGTCGTCGATCTCTGAGGAAGGCGTCTCTCACTGTCGTCCGTCATTGGAGGTTGGCGTTCTTCACGTTCACCATCGAGGAAGAAGAACATCAAGACTTTGAGGAATTCTTTCCAAAATCCTCTCGCACAACCAAGACAACCCTAATAAAATAAGCGTTGCCTTATTTTTATTACTCATGCCAAACGTTTTGAGATTCAAAAATTGAATCAATCAATTAATTGAATTAATTGAGAAGTTTAAACCGCCCAATTAATGAGGCGTTTAATAATTAGATAAACTCAAGAGTTGACATTCATTTAAAGGGGGGTGCGGGTGCGTTACCTAATTAAAAGAGGGGGTTGAAGAAATGAATAGTTGGGGCTCATGTGGGACCCACCCCACAAATATCATACCTAGTGGAGTGGGATATAGTGGGTCCCACTCCAACCACTTATCTTAGGTTAAACTACCTTAAATAAAATAAAATTGGTTGCACCATTTTATTTTATTATTTTACTTAACCCAAAATTTTATGTACCACACCAGAGAAAATGCAACATCAGAAAAGGTGTTCCTAAGAAAAAATTGGCAATGCGATTCCAGCGGTGTCCTCAGAATTCGATTCCGAGCACCGGTTCAATAGTTATGAAACCCCGCTTGTTCGCTCACCGAACGTACCCGAGATAAACATCAGAAAATGATTCCGGGCTCACCGGGCCTCAGAATCAAGTATCGTCAGAAACTACGTTCTTGTCAAATCCAAAAGAAAATTAAGAAAAAAATTCCCTTGAATTTTACGGGACGTTAAATATTAACTAGTGAAATTCTTCAAGCTCATAGAGTGGGTGATTGGGGGAGTGGACTAGGAGAACTTTGATCCCTTAACCACTATTAGGTTTTCTATTTTATTCTATTTTTCCGCTACACATACTATCATACAAAAATTCCACCCACTCTATGTAATGTTGATATAAAAAAAAGAAAAAAATGTAAATGTTTTTTAAAATACACAATTCACCCCCTCTTGTGTCTTCATCATAGACATTACAAACTAATATTTGGTATCAAAGGTTTGGCTCTACCTATTTTCATACTTTCTGAAAAACTAGTGTTAAAGATTCAGATAGAGATAAATAGAGAATATCAAAGAATGATTTTCAATGGTTCGCGCTCCATATTTAAATGGAGAGAACTATGGATGATGGAAATCACGTGTGATAAGTATTTTGAAAAAATAGGATTTAAAGTATACTCAAAGATTGTTACTCCTTACGAAATTCATGAAAAACCATGAAGCATGGGATGCTGCTATAGAGGCTGAGTATGAAATGATTTATAAAGGTATTAATACTATCATATATGGTATTGGACTAGAAAAACTAAATCTTTTATCACAATTCCCTTCAACATATGAAATGTGGCAGACAATTGTAGTTTCTTATAAAGGTATGGACAATGTAAGACAAATGAGGTATGGAACAACAAAATTGATGTTTTATTCATTCGTAATGGTTGACGGAGAAATTATCACACAATTGAATGGAATGATAAATGAAAATATAAAAAAAATTACAACCTTAGGTGATCCTATCAAACAATATTATCATGATTTGAAATTACTGAGATTACTGCCTAATTAGAGGAACAAAATTTTTTGCTTCAATTTGCAAATCATCACATATCATGAATCTGAAAATGATATAATTTCTTGGAACTGTAATTATTTATGAAGCTGAAATGAAATATGACTTTGAATATCACAATTTCCTAGTGAAAAAGGATAATACTACTTTAAGTGTTTCTTCTCTAAAGCAGAATAGAAAAATGAAGCATGAAGTCAGAGGAAAATGAAATTCATACTCATCTGATTCTGAAATCGAGCTAGATCAAATAGAAAGAATGATTAGAATGTTTTATAAGAAGACATGATTCATGAAACCCATAAAAAGGATGAGAAATATTCATGGGAATTTATATTCTATGAATTCAAAATGTTAGGTCATATAAGACATGACTATCCTTAATTAAAAAGTGAAAAGAGAAAGATAGAAAAGAAGTTTCAAAAAAATGATGACTATGAAAACGATGGGGAAAGTGCTATGAAGGCTACATGGAGTGTTTTTAATGACACTAGAAGCTCATAAATCTCTGATTCAGAGAAGGAAGAATAGAATATGAAAGCTAATATGTGCTTTAAGGCTAATGAAAATAAGGTACACACCTACTATTCATCTGAATCTGATTCTAGTTACCAAAATGATAAAAAGGATTCCTATTATACTATGCTAGAAGAAATATATGACTGCCTATTAAAGAAACATAAATCTTTATAGAACATTCAAAATGAAATTTTAGTGGAAAGGGATACTTTACTCAAATAGAAACATGATTTACTTGAAAAATTTTACAAACCTACCACTAACTATACTAATCATGAAATTAAGATTAAAACACTACAGGAGGAAGTATAAACATACAAAAATGCTTTGCCTGCTTTTACAAAATTTGAAAATAGACTGAATCAAATTCTTGGAAAAAATGTAACTAAAAAGGAAATATTTGTTATAGGTAGTAAATTCGAAAAATCATAACTATATAAAATTCATTTTGTTCCCAATAAAAAATATACAATTTTTCATTTTTTTTTGAAAAGAAGGACATAAAATAAAAATATTTTATTTGAGAAATCCTCAAATAAATAGGATTAAAAGAGATTTTATTTCTATAAGTTTATCTAAATTAAATTATATATTTCATCAATAAATAAAAAAATTTGGATTCCTAAATAATTGAATGCTAACACTGTTGGCCCTTAAATGATATGGGTACCAAAAACAAATTTTTGTTTAAGTTGACTTCATAGGTAACAGGTCATAGAAAAGGAAAAGCTATATACTATATGGACAGTGGATTCACCATACACATGATTAGAAATCTATATAATATCAGAACATTGACATAGATTGATGTAGGTCTCGTCACATTTTGCTGACAATGATAAAGGTGAGATAATTGAACTTGGAATAGTCGAAGATCCATAGTCTCTCTCAATCAATAAAGTATTGTATATACAAGGATTGAAGAATAACCTGATAAGTATCTCTTAAAAATGTGATGATGGATACTGTGTTGATTTTTCAAAAAATTATTTTTATGTATTTAAATATTATTTTCTTAAATTTAGAGCACACAGAACAGATAATGTCTAAACCTTAGATATATCTTCATAGTGTGAACATAAAGTGAGTTGTTTAACTACTAATGTAAATGAATCTTCGATTTGGCACTAAAGACATGTTCATTTACATATTTAAGTATTACATAAATTATATATGAAACAATTATTTTTATATTTAACTAGTCTAAACCTTTAATGTGATTTATTCTGTGATATATTCAAGATTAGAATGCAACACAAATCTTACTTCAAATCTATTAACAAAATTTGTACATCAAATCCCCTAGAACATATCTATTTGGATAATTTTGGACCATCTAGAGTAGAAATTTCAGTAGTAAAACTATATGTATATGTTATAAAATATGATTACACTAGATTTACATGGGACTATTTTATAAAACTAAAAAATTTAACTTTTACTATTTTTGAAAGATATTTCATAAATGTTCAAAATGAAAAAGTTTTAAAAAAAATTAATTAAGAAGTGATAATTGTGGAGAGTTTTAGAATCAAGAATTCAATTCCTGTTTCTCAAAAATGTGTATTAAAAAAACCTTCTCTTCACCAGTAATATCTTATCAGAATGGAATTTTTGTAAGAAAAAATAAAAATATTCATGAAATGGATTGTACTATACTAAATGAGTACATTCTTCCTACCTATCAATGGGAAGAAGATGTAAGCAAATACTGTTATATAATAAATATAGATTTAACTCAACCTATTTTCCAAAATACGCATTATGATCTTTGGAATAACAAAAATCCTAGGTTAGTGTACTTTAATATTTTTAGATGCAAGCAATATATCCTAAACACCAAGGAAAATCATGGTATGTTCGATCTAAAAGCTCATGAATGGATATTCTTAGGATATTCTAAAAATTATGTAGCTTATATAGTATATAATAAAAAGTAATGTATTGTTAAAGAATCATGTCATGTGATATTTAATGAAACTGACCCTTTTAATAAATATTAATATCAAACTGATGAATATGATGACTCCTCTCAAAATATAATATGTGATAACCTGAAAACTGATTTGGAAAATAAAATTCAGTCCAGTTTAGAATATTATGATACTAATAACCATAAAGTATTTGACCTAGATAGTCTAGAGCCATAAATAATCACCGTTTAGAAACTCTTATAGGAGACCAAGACATAAGAATAAGGACAAGAATAATTACAGGATACCTAGTTGAATTCTAGGCCTTTCTATCACAACTTAAACCTAATTCTTTTAATGAATCCTTAGAAAATTAAATTGGGATGTTATAAATACAAGAATAATTGAACTAGTTTAAAATAAATAAATTTTGGGAATTTGTTGAATGACCATCAAATTATCCAGTTATAGTAACAAAATGGTTCTTTAGAAATAATCCAGTTGATTACGGGATTATTAATAGAAATAATGCTATATTATTTTCTACAGGATATAATCAAGAAGATTGTATATAATATTATGAAACATTTTACCTTGTAGGAGGATTAAATGATATTAGAATACTTTTAGATAATGGATATCATATGAATTTTATTTTATATCATATGGATGTCAAATCATCCTTTTAATTGTTTATTTAATGAAGTAAGTTTATGTTGAACAACCCCCATATTTTTTAAAATTCTCAAAAACAAGATTTTGTTTTTAATCTTAAAAAATCTCTATATGGACTAAAGCAAGAACGTAGAGCTTGGTATGAAAGATTATGTTGTATTATATTGAGAAAATAATTTACTGTTGGATTGGAAGATCCAACCATTTTTATGAAAAAAATTATTTCTAAATTTTTATTACTTCAAATATATGTTGATGGTGTTATTTTTTTGATCAACAAATAAAAAACATTTTATGGATTTTTCCGAACTCATGAAAAAAGAATTTGATATGAGAAAGATGGGAGTATTCAATTTATTTCTAGGAAATAAAATTTATCAAAAAGATTATGTAAATGTTTTAAAACAAAGAAAATTTATTACTGATTTGTTGAAAAAATTTGTTCTTGAGAACCGCAAGATATATTCAACTCCAATGTGTAATAATATAAAACAAGATTTTTTTGATGTTAGAAAACTAGTGGAAAACATGTTGTATAGAGGTATTGTTGGTATTTTTATTTATATTACTTATAGATGACCTGAAATTATGTTTTCAGTATGATATTGTGCCATATTTTTAACAAATCCTACTTAATCTCATATTATTGATGACAAAGGAATTTTTTAGACATTTAAAAATAACTATTTTTAATCTATTCTTTATCAAAAATATTCATATTTAATTTAATATCATATTCATATGCATCGTTTGAAGATTTCGGATTATATATAAAAAGACCCTCAGTAACCTGTTACTTCTTAGGAAAATCGTTAGTGTCATGGTAAATTAAGAAGCAACACTCCATTGAACTGTCAACAACTGTAGAAGAATATGTGTCTGCAAGTACTTGTTGTGCATAAGTGTGGTGGATCAAAAACACAATGATGGAATTTGGACATAATTTTAATTTTACGCATATCTTATTTAATAATACAAGTGCTATAAATATTTCAAAAAGTCTATTAAGTCATTCTATAACTAAGCATATGTATATTAGACATCATTTTCTAAGAGATCATGTTCATTAAAAGGATATATCTTTATAATTTGTTCACAATAAATATCAATTGGATGATATTTTCACTAAAACACATCCCACTGTATGTTTTGATTTTATTAATGGCGATATAGGTTTATTTAATTTTTAAATATGGTATGTAATTTAATTTAATTTAATTTTATATTATTTTATTTTATCTTATGTTTAATATTATAACTCTAATTTATTTTTTTTATCTTACTATATTTTAGTCATTTTATTTAATCATTAATTTATTTACACATGATAATAGTTAAAAAATTTCGTAATTACTCTATGACACAGGAAATGGGCACATGAGTCACATATCAGAAACCCATCATTTTCCATACCCTTAGTTTACTAAATTCATTTCATCTACCCTAAAACCCCCGTTATTTCCCATACTAACACTACATGTCGAAAACCTCAGACTTTAAGATTTATTTTTGATACGATGATAACTAAGATTGTCATGGAAGGAGATATGGGCAATCTGAAGCGATAGTGTGTTACTAGTAGAAATATACTTCAAGCGATATTGGTTGATTTTTATTCGTTATAGTAGACAAATATACACTAGAAATAGGCTTTACAATTTCAAGGGCTGGTGTAACAGCCCAATCTTCTATAGTACGCTTCTCGTTGAATATTGCAGTAGCATGTGTTGTACACAACTTCAAGTTCTAACACACCACAACCAACCAAACAAACCGTTATAAAAAGTTTATTGATCTTTTCACCATCTTTTACCCACCTCCTAGGAGAATTTTCAAATTCATATAAAAGATAATTTTACCACTTCTATGAGTTGAATTTTTAAAATAAAAGATACATGGTTAATATTAAGGAGTAAAATGAGGTTTAACAAAATAAAAATAATATTTGGTTAATTGTAACTTTTTATTTTTATTTACCACGGTTAAAAGTAAATAGGGTAATTAAGGGTAAAAATGATATTATTATTACCCTAACACATGTCCTAATTTTATTGGATATGTATAATTCGATCAAAAACAACCTTAGGAATAAAATATGATCTTTTAGTTCCACTTGTATTATATTAGGACATTTATTATTATTTAATTTAAAAAAGAGTTAAAGAGTAAAAATCAAAGTTCAGTAACTATAACATTTTTAATATAGGTATAAACATAAGATAAATTTGACTATAAATATTCATTACAAATATTAGACAATTTCCTACATAATGGAATTTTATTTATATTTTTTAGACATTAAATCATTTACTTTGGTAATGACACAATGATGATGTCGTAATTACCTAACTAATTAAATATTAAACTAATTGATATTATAAATATACAAATAAATTTAATTTGAGACTTTTTATAAATTCCACTAATATTATAGGTTAATATGACATATTAGGGTTGGTTAGAAGAAGTTTTTTAGAATTAATAATGCTGTTATGAATTTATAAAAAACAAAATCCAAATAGTGTCAACATTGACACAAAAGAGTTTTTAAAACAAATATTATATTATTAATTGACATTCCCTTTTTGGAAATCCAAGGTTTGGCCAAAAGATTTATATAATGATATGTGTATCATTAATAAACCACTTGGGGTTTGATTGGAAGTATATAGTTATATTATTACACATATAATATAAAAATACAAAGAGACATGGTTAATGTGAAACTATTTGACTAATAATTATATCTAAAAGAAATATTTAATATAGTGACCCAAACCTGTCTAAAACATATTGATTGAGAGATTTTTGACCCATACCCACCTTTTCCATTAAATAATCTATTTTGGAGGAATTACAAATAGAAAATGAGTTTATTATAAAATAATATTTCTAGTTTTTCCTAACGTGCCTCTCACCCCTTTTATAAAAGGGCACTCCCCCTTCTCTCTAATTTACACCTTAAAATCCATTTTTCTTGGAAAACATATGCCCAAATACTCTCTCAACTACCCTCCCTTAATATTAGAGGGCTTACTTTATGAAGAAATCCAACTTAACGATCCCTTTAGATCAAATCAAAAGGAAGAACCTGAAGAATAGGTTAATATTTCATGACATCTTTCAAGTTCCTTTCTTCTTACACTTCCTTTTTCTTTGTTGTTTCCATTATTTAATAATGAATCCAGTATAGTCTTTATAAAATGGTGTTATTATAAATATGGTACAACCAAATTCATTATTCTATCCATCCTTTGAATGACATGTCACCATACGTGTGTTCGCACGACTTACCCTCTCCACTTCGTGGTGTAATTGTAATTCAATACATTATTATTTGGATAGGTATAATAATGATGTGTAATTGATGTAAATAATAAATATAAAATGATAATGATTTTTTATATATGATATAACATCCATTTAAATATTATTTTAATATCAAACTAATGATATTGTTGCTCGTACATAAAGACGGATTACCATCTCCACGAAAGCGATGAGATTCATTCCCCATCATATCCATTCCAAACTAATTTTCATTTGATGATTAAAAGTAATGTTTATAGACTTGATATCATTCTGGATATGAATAAGATACAACCCATCCATAACAAATATTACTCACAAAACAAATAATAGAAAGGAAAACAAATCCGTTAACAACTGAAACAACGATAATACTAAGATATTATTAACAAATCAACGTTAAAAGATCATATATGATATCATATTAGTGTATATGATTCAGGAATAATTTAATAAAAATTATTTCACCATTTTAATGGAGGTTAACCTACTTTGGGCCAAGTAAAAGTACAAGGTAAGGGTTAATTTCACAATCTCTTCATTATCTGAGGTTGTTTATATGTATTTATCTAATGGGACCTCTTTTTCATCCACATCCATGTTTCTTAAAAATGTATTTCAAAACATTTTTACAATTATATAGACTACTGGTTAAAGTCATTTATACCCATGTTTGAATTTTTAGAAGATATTTATAAAGGAATCTTTCCACCATTTTCCAAATGAGGTCATTTATAACCTTTTCAACAAAATTAAGTTAATAATGTCTTTTTTAACTTATATGGTGGGTGAGGCTATTTTCTGCCGTTATAACATCGTCGAAGCATTCCTTATATTAAGAAAGTATATTTTCAAAGTAAATGTTTTATTTTATAATTATGTGACTTTTAAATGATTTCAAAAAAGAGATATTTCTCTCAAATAGTTTTGATTTCATCTATTTCAACATCCTTTGATTGATTTTAAGTTTATTTGTAGTTGATTTATTATGATACAAAACATCCATATTGTATGGATAGTTTTGTGATATGTTTTATTGGGGATGTGTAATTTTTATACCATTCACGGTTTATGGATAATGTATTCACATTTCATATTCTAGTTTTAATATGAATGTTTATGTTATGTTTAAACCTATTCATATGAGGAATGCATAGGACTAAGTAAGTTATGGGTGGAGCTCGCTATAGCTCCTTGATGCATTGGTAGGTCTAATAAGGAAAACTAGTGTCTTGGCAAATCCGTTGACAAAATCTTATTTTTAGTCTTGGCACAAGGCCTTGAATATGTGGTTAAGATAGACTGGAATTATTAATTACATCATTACAAAAGTGGTTATTGATATTGCATGTGATTATTCGACTAGTATAATATCCATGTGAATAAGTAAATGAAATTATTTAATTTTAGTTTTTCTAAATTATGCCTAAGTTCAATTTTAAAAGTCATTTTTTAGTTATACATTTCCTTATATATTTATTCTTATTTATGAAAGATTCTGCTATATTGTTATCCTTACTGGGAATCTGAGATCACCCATTTCTATGTTTTATTTATCCCAGGATGTGATGAAGTATTTTATTACTGACCCGTAGAGAAATTCTTCTTGGATATGAGTGTGGACTATAGAGAATATGTTGTTTTAGTTTTCACTTTATCATGTAATGTAAGACTTATGAATGTTTCTAGTGTTTCTAAGGCTACTAAACTAATCTTTCATTCGAGACATGATCTTTTGTGATCATGCCAATGATATGTAATAATGCACCGAATCTAGGTAACTAGGGTCGAGGCTTACAGTTGATATCAGAAGGAGTTTATTACAATCCATGGAAGCTATATTTAGATAAACTCTGATTATAGAACATAGACCTAAGATCAAATTTGAGGACTAGAATAGAAGAACATCCTAGAATTCTGTAATTGTAGATATTTTGTATGTTTTACAAGAAATATATCCCTGTCTTGATATGAGAAGGTATAGGCGGCTCTGGCACAGATGTATCTTGGGGTAAAACCCAAAAACATCGCTTTGATCTAGACTCAAATGGGAACTGGTGCATGACAACGGGCCATACTGTATTCTTGGTTATGACACTCCCGTGGGATATGATTAGGATATTTCAAATTTTCTTTACAAACCATTATTAAGGGTTTATGAGTTTATACTTCCTCAAAGAAAACATTTTTATGATTATGGATTATATCCATAAACTCTTCAATTTATGTTAAGTGTTTTAAAAGTTTTGATTTATGTATTGCGATTCATAAACTAATCTAGATTATGGAATTTTTTAGAAATTGCACCTAGTGGAAGGAAAGGAAACTGTATCAATGCCCACACTCCATGAAGGGATTTCCCTCCTAATCAAGATAATTATAGTGGAGCTAGTTATACAACTAGTGCTGATCAGCTGATCACTATACTGGGACAACTCACACATGTTATGAATAAAGAATTTACCCCTATGGATCACCCTCATCCACAACATGGAGGATCCATGTTAGATCACTTCATTAGGAAACATCCATCAAAATTAAATGGTGGTAGAAATCGATTAGTATCTGAGCAATGGATAAATTCCTTTGAGAAAATATTACATGCCTTGGGGACTAGTGAAAAAGAAAAATTTATCATGGATGTTTACCGCCTCACTGGCGATAATGATTAGTGGTGGTCATTGATTCAAAACACAAAACAAGATGATGAAGTATCAAATATGGAATTGAGGGAGTTTAAATATATTTTCTTAGAAAAATACTTTCCTCGTGACCATCGAATAGATGTGCAAAGGAAATTTCCGAGTCTGAGGTAAAAGGAGGATGAGAATGTTGCAAAGTTTGAATATAAATTTACAAGGTTAGCAAGGCATGATGCAGATTATATACGTAACCGAAGAATTAAGATTGATCGTTTCATTGATGGTTTAAAACCATTTCTCTATCTAGAATTAGTCTGAAAATCCTTCTCGTCATATGAAAATAGTTTCTCATGTGCTATCAAGATATAAAAGGAAATCGCTAAGTCATACAAATTTAAAGCAATGCAAGAGAAGAAGAGATCATTCGATCACTCTGGAAATGGAAATAAGGGGATAAAGGGAAAATTTGAATATCCATCCTACAGTAAATGTGGAAAGAAACACCCCAGAAGTTACTTGAAGGGAATGAAAGTCGGTTACAAGTGTGGTGAAAAAGGCCACAAAGCTCATGATTTTAAGGGGAAGAACGAAGCTACCGATGATCAATGATATAGTTGTGGGGAGATGGGACATTATGAAAATGAATGTCCTAAGCTTCATGGGAACATACCTCCGAAAATGCCATGGGATCAAGTCCAAGCTTATATTATCACTACTGCTGAGGTAGAAGCTCCGAAAGACATGGTGGCAGGTAATTTAATGGTTTTCTCAAGTTTAGAAAATGATTTTTTTGATTCTGGATCATAGAATTGTTTCATATCTTCTCAGATTGGTTAGAAAATTAGATATTTCCAATTTGATATAACAAGTGAGTTGTCAGGTAAAACTCTTAAGGGATGTATCATCGCAACAATGTTTTATGAATCTGTTCCCTTTAGAGCATATAAATGTTCTTTATCTGCTGATCTCTTCGTCATACCCATGATTGAATTTGATATAATCCTTTGAATGGATTGCCTTTCAGACCATGATAAGAAGATTTTTTGTAAGAAGAAGGAGGTTATGATTTTTTATGAGGCTGATAAAGAACACCTTATCTTTAGAGCAGAATCATCACTATCAGATTATCATCTAGATCCACCCCTAGTAGCTCAACTAAATTCAATTATTTGGGAGGAAGGAAATGAAATAACTATGGACGAGGAAAGGAATGTTCAAATAGAGTATGTATGTATTGTGAAATAATATTTTTATATGTTTCCATAAAATTTACCTGGACATCCTCCAGAATGAGAAATTGAGTTTTTCTTTGATTTAATTCCTGGTTCGAGGCCCCTATCGAAGACCCCTGATATAATAGCCATTGTGGAATTAGTGGAACTAAATAAAAAACTAGATTAATTGAGTAATAAAGGATTTATTCTCCCTATTGTTTCTCCATGGGGAGCCCCTATTCTTTTTGTTAAGAAGAAAGATGTATATATGAGGTTGTGCATTGACTACAGGGAGATCAATGCAATAACCATAAAGAAAAAGTATCCCTTACCTCACGTTGATGTTTAATTTGACCAAATTCATGGATCTCAATAAATTTCTAAGATTGAACTTCGATCTTGATAAAATCATTTGTGTGTGAAGAAGCAAGACATTTTGAAGACATCATTTTGAACCAGGTACGGGCTTTACGAGTTTATAGTAATGCTTTTTGTATTGACTAATGCACCCTATGTCTTCATGGATCTAATGAACATAGCTATAAAGGAATATCTCGATAATTTTGTAGTGGTATTTATTGATGATATCTTGGTATACTCAAAATCTACAAAGATCATTAAATCATGTGCACATTATCCTGAAGACTCTTAGAAGACGTGAATTATATTGGATTTATAGAAAGTGTGGATTATGGATTCAAGAGATTTCTTTTCATGGACATATTGTATCTATGTTTGGAATCTTTGGGGATCCTTATAAGTCCAAATCAATCCATGAATGTCCAGCACCAACAAGTATAACCGAAGTACACCGTTTTATTGGTTTAGCAGGTTATTATCGACATTTCGTCCAGAATTTTAGCCATTTGTCTAACCCATTAACAAATATCACATGAAAAGGGGATATATTTGATTGGACAAAAGAGTGTGAAGAATACATTGATGAATTTAAGAGAATATTTTTCATTTATCTTATCTTGACTCTACCATCAAGGAATAATGGGTTCATTATTTATAGTAATGCATCGAAAAAAAGGACATGGTTGTGTCCTTATGCAGAATGATAGGGTTATTGCCTATGCATCATGACAGCTGAAAATTTATGCACAAAAAAATCATACACATGATCTTGAGTTAGAATCTATAATCGTTTCTTGGAATATTAGGAGACACAATTTCTGTGGTGAAAATTGTGTGATTTATACTGATCACAAGAGTTTGAAGTATATTTTCTCACAAAAATAACTCAACATTAGGCAAAGGCGATGGCTTGAACTACTCAAGGGATATGATTACACTATACACTACCACCTGGGGAAGGAAAATAAGGTGGTAGATGCTTTGAGAAGAAAATATCATGGGTTTTTGAACAAGATGAGAGTTGAAAAGGATCCGAAATGAATGGATTTAGTAAGGATGGATATGGGAATAACCACTGAAGGTGAAACATCAGTACTTTTTCAAATGGTTGACAAACTATAATTACTAGAAAAGATAATGAGTTCTCAGACCAAATATAAAGAGTTTCAAAATAAGATTAAATCTGTGAATGATGGTAGATTGAGTGACTTTGTGTATGAAGTTGGATGTTTGAAATTTAGGAAGTGATTTTTTGTTCCCGATATACCGGATCTAAAAAGGGAATTGTTGGATGATTGTCATAGATCCAATTTCTGTATACACCCTGGGAGCACCAAGATGTATAGGTATTTGAAGGAACATTTTTGGTGGGGTAACATGAAGAGGGAGATTGCGGATTTTGTTTCAAGATGTATGGTTTGTCAACAACTGAAAGCAGTAACGCAATAGCCTAGAGGATTCATGCAACCTATTCCCATACCAAAGTGGAAATGGGATAATATTACTATGGACATTGTCATGGGACTACCAAAGACTCCTAGAACAAATTATGGAATATGGGTCATTGTTGATCGGCTTACCAAGTCAGCACATTTTTCTTGATATAAGAGAAGATCTACCACTTGAACCTCTAGAAAGAATATATATTAATGATGTTGTGAGACTTCATGGAGTACCACTATCGATTTTTTCTGATCATGATCCCCAATTTACTTCCAGATTCTAGAAAAGTCTTCATACAGCCCCAGATACTGAGCTTCATTTGAGCACTGCCTACCACCCCCAAACTGATGGAAAATCAGAACAGACTATTCATACCTTAGAAGACATGTAGAGATCATGCTCACTTGTATTTCAATGTATGTGGGATCAATATTTTCCTCTGGTATAATTTTTCAATAACAATAGATTCCAATCAAGTATTCAGATTGCAGCATATGAAGTGTTATATGGAAAGAGATGTCTCACGCAAACTTTTTGGGATGACGTCGGTGGAAGAAAACTCATTGGTGCAGTACTTGTTGAGGAAATGATGGAAAAGGTTAAGGTAATCCAAACCCACATAAAAAAAGCTCAACGTAGGTAGAAGAGCTATGCTGATAAGCAAAGGAAGGATTTGTAATTTCAGGTAGGAGATCATGTTTTCTTGAAGGTATCTCCATGGAATGGTGTTATAAGTTTCAGTAAGAATGGTAAATTAAGTCCCATGTACATCGGACCTTTCAAAATTCTAGAATTAATTGGGGTTATATAATACCATTTGGCAATGCCTCCATGTCTCTCCAAAGATCATGATGTGTTCCACATATCACTGTTGAGAAAATAAATTGTAGAACCAACGCATGTACTCACATATGAGGAATTAGAAATGGAACCAGATCTATCTTATTGCAAATAGCCTATCAAGATTCTTGATACAAGAGAACAATTTCTATGAAACCAGATGACTTTTCTGGTAAAAATTCTATGGAGAAACCATAAGATGGAAGAGGCAACATGGGAACCCAAAGAACATATGACTAATAACAACCCGAGTCTTTTTATGCTGTAATATTCTAGAAAATTTGAGGATGAAATTATTTTAATGAGGGGAGAATGTAACACCCTAAGCTTCCATGATACACTTCTCTTTGAATAATACAGTAGCGTGTCTTGCAAGCAACTTCGAGTTCTAACACACCACAACCTATCAAACTAGTCGTTATGAATAGTAATACCCACATTTTGAAATTTTATAAATTTTATCTTTTGAAATGAACTTTATTTTTGGATTCAGAATATCAAAATTATCATAGGGTGAATTTTGGGTATTTTTCTGAAAATATTCAATTTTTGTTGAATAGTGAATAAAACACAATGTTACAGTTTAAAACTGCATTTTTATTTAAATAATTCTTTATTTTATTTAAATTTATATAATTAAAAATAGATACATAATACCTATATATTTCAATGTAATTCATTAGAGTTTGTTTATAATAATTCTAGATATATAAAAATTTTATATAACTTTTCACCGTATTTTACACACCTCCTTGGAGAATTTGCAAATTCAGATAAAACATAATTTTACCACTTCTATGAGTTTATGTTCTAAAATATGAGAGATACATTTAATATCAATTAGTAATATGTGGTTTATTAAGATGAAAATAATTTTCGGTAAATAGTAACTTTTTACTTTTATTTACCACTATCAAAAATAAATAGGTTAATTAAGGGTAAAGATGATATTATTATTACCATAAAAAATTTCTTAATTATATTTGATAAGTATAATTCGACAAAAAACAACCTTAGGAATATAATATTATCCTTTAGGGCCACTTGGATTAAATTAGGACGTTTATTATTATTTGATATAAAAAAGAGTTAAAAGAGTTAAAATCAATGTTTAGTAACTAAATTATTTTTAATAGAGGGATAAACATAAGAAAAAATAGACTATAAATATTAATTATAGATCTAAAAATATTTCCTACATAATGGTATTTTATTTATTTATTTTAGACATTATATAATTTAATTTACTTATGACTCAATGATGATACAATAATTTCCTAATTAATGAAATATTAAAATAAGTGATTTTATAAAAATCTAAATAAATGTAATTTGAGGCTTTTTATGAATTCCACTCATTTTATAGGTTAATATGACATATTAGGGTTGGTTAGAATAATTTTTTTGAAATAATAATTCTGTTATGAATTTACAAAAAACAAATTTCCAAATAGTGTCAAAGTTGACATAAAGTGTTTCTAAAAAAATATTATAATATTACTTGAAATTTTGTTCCTAAAAATCCAATGATTGGTCAAAAGACATAATTAAGGATATATTTATCATTAATGAACCACTTGGGGTTCACATGGATGTATATAGTACGTTTACTAGCCATATAATATAGAAATACAAAGAGACATGGTAAATGTCAAACAATTTAACTAAGAATTAAATCTAAATGATAAAGATAATATAGTGACCCAACATGTCTAAAACCTATTGGTTGAGTGGTTTGAGACCCATCCCCACATTAGGGTTTAAATAATCCATTTCTGAACCATTAGAATCCAAAAATTATATTAATATAAAATAATATTTCTAACTATTCCTAAGGTGCCCCTCACCCCTCTTATAAAAGGGCAATCCCTATTCTCTCTATTTCACACATTCAAATACATTTGGATAGGCCAAACACTACCCAAATACCCTCTCTACTATCCTCTTTTCATCCTAGAGGCCTTACTTTATCTATAAATCCAACTTTATGAGCTCTTTTGATCAAATCAAAAGGAATAACCCGAAGAAGAGGTAAATATTTCATCACCTCTTTCAAGTTCCTTTCTTCTTCCACTTCCTTTTTCTTAGTTTTTTCCATTCTAAAATAATAAATCCAGTATATTATATATAATAAGATGTTAATATAAATATGGTACAACCAAATTCATTATTCTGTCGATTATTTGAATGACATGTCTCCATACGTTTGTACGTACGACATACCGTCTCCACGTCGTGGGGTAATTGTTATTCAATACATTTTTATTTGGATGGGTATAATAATGATATTTAATTGATTTAAATAATAAAAATAACATGATAATGATTCTTTATGTATGATATACCATACTATTATATATTATTTTAATATCAGAATAATGATATTGTCACTCATGCGTACTTAAGGATTACCATCTCCATGAACGTCATGAAATTCATTCTCCATCGTATCCATTCAAGACTAATATTCATTTTATGGTCAAAAGTAATGTTTAAAGACTTTATATAATTCAGTATATGAATATGATAAATCCCATACATAACAAATATGACTCACATTTCAAATAAAGGTAAAAGAAATCGTTAAAACCCGAAACGATGATAATACTAAGATATTATTAACAAAGCAATATTAAAGTATCATATATGATATCAGATTAGTGTATATGATTATATTAGAATTTAATAACAATTAATTCACCATTATACAATAGGTTATACTACCCTCCACCATGAAAATTTACAAGGTAAGGGTTAATTTCACAATCTCTTCATTATCTGAGGTTGTTCATGTGTAATTAATTACTGGGACCTCTTTATCGTCCACATCCATGTTTCTTAATAATGTATTTGAAAACATTCATAATATTTTAAATAATATGGGTTAAAGTCATTATACCCTTGTTTTAGTTATTATTTTATATTTTAAAGGAATCTTTCTATCGTTTTCCAAACAAGGTCCTTTATGTCCATTTCGAAAAAATTAAGGTAAGAATGTCATTTTTATCTTATACGGAAGGTGCAACTATTTTCTGACTTTATGTCATCATAGAAGCTTCACTTAAAAACATATAAGAATATTTTCATTGTAACTTTTTTATTTTATATTTATGTGACTTTTAAATGATTTAAAAAAAGAGATATTTCTCTAAAATAGTTTTGATTTCATCTATGTCAATATCCTTTGATAGATTTTAAGCTTATTTGATGTTGATTTATTATGATTAAAAACTTCAATATTGTATTGATGGTTTTGTGATATGTTTACCTATGGATGTGTTATTTTCATACCATTCATGGTTTATGGATAAAGTATTTACATTTCGTATGCTAGTTTTAATACGAATGTTTATGTTATTTTTAAACCTATTCATATGAGTAATGAATTGGCCGTAGTAAGTTACTGGTGAAGCCTACTATAACTCCATGATTCATCGGTATGTCTCATGAGATAAACTAGTGTCTTGGAACAAGGCCTTGATAAAATCTTATTTTTAGTCTTAGCACAATCCCTTGACTATGTGGTTAAGATATTCTGGCATTATGAATTCCATCATTATGAAAGTGGTTATTGATATTGTGTTTGATTATTTTACTAGTAGAATATCCATGTGAATAAGTTAATGGAATTATTTCATTTTATTTTTTCCATGTTATGCAAAAGGTCAAGTTTAAAAGGCTTATGTTTTTAGTTATACATTTCCTTAAATGTTTATTCTTAATTAGGAAAGTATCTGCTATATTGTTATCATTACTGAGCATCTGAGCTCACCCCTTTCTATGTTTTATTATTCCCAGGATGTGATGAAGTATTTTATGACTAACCTATGGGGATAGTCTAAGTGGATATAATTTTGGACTACGGAGACTATGTTGTTGTATTTTTTCACTTTATCATGTAATTTAATACTTATTAATATATCAAGTGTTTCCAAGGATACTAAACTAATCATTCTTTCGAGACATTATATCTTGTCATCATGCCATTGTTATGTAATAATGCACCGACTCTCGGTAATTGGGGTCGGGGTGTTATAACTGGTGACTTCTTTTAATGACATAAATTCATAATTCTATTTCATGGTTTAACTTAAGTATTTTTATAAGATTGTATAGTTCATTTTTTGGTTATTCTGAAGATATGATGTTTTCAAGTATTGAAGATAATGATTTTTCAATTTTGTCAAATGATGATTTGAAAACCCTAGAATACCTAGATGAAGGATTTTTCCACTTCGATCATTAATCGATTGGTGAACAAAATCACTCTTCCAATGAAATTATGTCTTTTCTGTTTAACTAGACACACATTAAGAATATTTTTTAGGGATGTTTAGGAAAATCATAAGATCTTGGTTATGTTCATTCAGACCGGTATTTCTCTAATGATGGAAGAGGTGGAGAAAATTTTGTACCCTGATATGTTCATCATGTTTTTTATTATAAGCGAAATTAATCTCATTTTCCTATGGTATATGTTTCAATATTTTAATTACTACTATCAAGCTAATGCTAGAATGAATTTGTATCATTATGTATGGATAATATCTATAATTATGTTAAAAAATGACATGATTCGATTAGTAGATTTGAGAATGAGTCATTATCAAAGAAATATTTTAAATGATATAAATCTATAAAAATTGGTATTTTTATAGAGTATAGTGAAATGAAATATTTTACCAGTTGGTGTTAAGGAATAATAGATATCAAGAGCTTTTTCTCCGGGGGACCAAGGAGCTGTTCAAAAGGATGGAGTTGCTGAGTCACCAACTGATGCAGTTTCTCATCCAAATAAGAAAAGTCTTAGATTTAACACTGAAAAATATGAAGTCTAGGAAGAATAGAGTTATGATGGAATTTGTTTTGAAACATAAAAATAGTGATGTTCATGAGGTTCAAGAAAAATTGTTGGATTTTGGAGAAGCATCCTACTCAGTTCATTCAGATGAACTGTTTCATGAAGAAGAAATACCAGTGGATAGTGAAGATAGAGATCGTTCTATTGTACCTCTGATCAATGATCATGTACAAGTAAATATTCAATATTTGGTGAATATTCAAGAAAAAAATGATGATAAATAAGTTGGTCAATAAATTCAAACTATGGTTGTGAATTAGACTATGGTAGAGTCAAGAAATATTTATAGAGATCAAACTGAATTACTTGAAAATTAGTTGCTTTCAAGTATGAAATCAGTAGAAATGTTATTTTAAATTCCTTTTCCAAGTGCTTATTTAGATTAGACACTGAGTTCATATGAAGGGACATATAATTCATTGTCACAACATGTTGAAGAAATTGATATTATGTTTAACAAGCCTCATAAAGAGAATTCCACTATGTTGCCGGAGCATGAAAATGAAAAGAAAAAAGATCAGGGAACATAAAGAGAATACTATATCTAGAAGGTATTTTTGATTCCTTCAATAGAGGCATGTTAAATTTTATTAGGTGAATCAGATATGAATCTATTTTTAAGATATTTTTTTTTATATTTGAATTTGTACTTGGGAAATCAGTTTGAATAATTGAAAAATTTAGTAAATTAAACTAGTACTTCTACTCCTGCTACCGACCTATATTTTATTTAAATATTTAATTCCATTGAATTTATTATAAATGAAATGAATTCTCATATATAATACCTTAAATTAAAAATTTCCCCTCTATCACATTTTTTGGGCAATCATAAATTATGAATTGTCGGACTAATATAGAGTGAACCCGAATCTAACTTCAACTGAATTAGTTTACTGGGATGTTGGAACAATTTATGAAGCAAGAGGAGAGATTACATGAATTTTTGAAGTTCAATATTATAGAAAACATCCATGTAAATCATGATTATAGACATATGATAATACTTTTGAGAGATAGTTTAATGAAAAAGTTGCGACTCCAAATGGATGAGTTGAAGGAGATGTTTCATGTTATTCAGATTTCCATCCTATCCAATCCCTAAAAATTTTTCTAACTTGTCAAAAACTAAACTAATCTCTAAAAAACCATTTATCCTCATACTTATACTGACTATTTTGTTTTTTAGTTGATTCCTTATTGTATTTGTTCATTTTTTGATCAATGAAATTGTCATCATTTCTATTTTCTATAGTTTATTTTTAAATTATTTTGCATTATTGTCTAATTTCCAAACATCCGGTCTTCATTATCTTTTTTAGTTTATTATTACATTAAATTACTAAAATTTCCAACATTAAATGTGGTTTAATATATTAATTTATATTATTTTTTATCTCACAAAAAGGGGGAGACATTTGGATAAGTACAATATTTCATTTAAATTCTAAAACATTTGGGGAGAAATTTAGATAAACACCAAATTTCATTTTATTGAAATCATTATATCAAATAAAAATTATCTCACATGTTTTAACAATTATAAATAATGTTACTACATTTATAGTATTAATTTTGAGGTTTTTTTATCATAAAAAAGGGGGACATTGTCGGGCATGTATTGTCTGAACAGTATTATATAAATTTTATTGATTTTGATACTCACAAACACCCTTGTATGTTTTACTAATGATATTATTTTATATTTATTTCAGTAAGTTTATATTCTCTATAATGTTTAATTTTGAATTATATTAAATAATTTATTCATGATAAATATTCATTAATGTGTTGGGAACACTCTTAAGTGTATTCCACAGCCACTGTTCACTTTTTTTTTCTTATTTTAATCATTGATCATTCCATAAAATAAATAACAAAACATAATTATCCTACCCTATGTTTTTAGTAATGCTTATGGTAATGGATCAACACGTATGGTTTATCAACTTTATATTCGAGGAAATGTATGGTAAAATAACATTATGTTTGAATAAAACCTAGCCTTTTTTCAAAGAGAACAAGTATTGTTTAAAGACCCTATGTAAGTATTAAACCTTAAATTTTTGAAGAAAATGTATGGATAATCAACCATAATTTTTGGATCAACCTTAAATTCTGAACCTTAGTTTCATAGAATACATGTTACATGGTTTAACCCTATATTTCGTATTTTTTTCTTTCTATGAAGGAACCTTACATTTGACTTTTAATCACCAGATAATTGAATTTGTGATTTTATCGGAGTTTTTTGTAATAGTATTTGTGAAATATCAAGTTAATTTAATGCTCGATTTTGAATTATTCATAACTAATTATAATTGTTATAAAGAGACATTTACAGTTGATATTTTATCTCCTATTTTTAATGGATGTAACGACTACTTAGAGCGGAATTTTTTGAATTTGAATTCTCTCAATTTATCAGGCTTTTTTTGTGGATATAAAATCATGCTAAAAGATATATAATTATATATATCATTCAATGATGGATGTTTTGGATATCTCTCAGTTGTGTTGATAATTTTTATTCTTCTATTTTTCTTGTAAAAATTAATTTATAGTATTATAATGATCAAGAAACTCTAAAAAGAGGACTATATTTTGGAGATATACAAGTTCAATCCTGGTATCATGATGCTCTATTTTAATTTTTTTATTAAAATATAAGATCATTTTTACAACTATATCAAATCATACATATTTTAAATATAGTTATTATTCTAAAGTTGAGGACACATATTCGATCAATTGTGTGATACTGCCACTGTGAATTCTAAAATGGTTTATCAAATCAATTTCTATTGATTCTTTTGAGTATCAGCTTCTCGATTTCTATCATGGTGGAGTGTCGGCTTCTTGTGAAAAGATAAGGTTATTTCGGTTCATGATAAAAGAACCAGAAAGCTCTGTCTGTAGACTTTTTTTATGGGCGAAAAATTCCTGCACTAATTTGTTGATCAATATTACGATAAGAGGACCTGACTAGTGAAATTCCCCAAGCCCGCAGAGAGGGTGATTGGTGTAGTGGATTAGGGGTTCTTCGCGCCCCACACCACTATAAATTGTTGTTCTATATTTTCGATTTTTCCTCTTCACAGACACTCATACAAAAATTCCACTATCTTTATCTACTATTTATATGAAAAGATGGAATTTTTTAATTTTTTAAAAGAAACAATTCACCCACTCATGTTTTTTCGTCATTGACTTTCTGACCTAAATGTTTTGAATTGTTATTTTTGTGTTCCGCTTTTTTATATCATGATTTAATAATATTCAAGATATAATAAATTATCTATATATAATATCTATCATTATACATATATTTATATTAATCCATAATTTTTTTTAATTGGAAATGAAATAAACAGTTCATCCCGAATGTATGTCGTACGTAGGCATGAACATCATATCCAATTTATATCACATTGAAAAAAATTAAAACACACACACACACACACATATATATATATATAATTTTATTTTCATATTTATGTCATATATCACATATTTTTATTAAACCATCCCTTAATATATACTAAATGAAATATGAATTAGTCACATTTCTTCATGAGGTGGTAGTTCGTTGTACGCTCAAGTGATGTTATTTTGTTCCCACAAAATATAAATCATGAAGGTATGTTTGATATAATAATTCCATATTCATAAACAAATAATAAATACCATATTTATCCTATATAAATAGTATTTCCATCATTATAACCGACCTGTAATTGAGGTAACGGAAAAATAAATTATATCAGTTCACAAGATGGTTTTCAGACGTACACACTAATGATGATTCAGTAACCCATTTAATGGAACTGTGTGATGTTATAGGTATTACTCAAAACAAAAACACATATAAGTATATTTAAGGTAAAAATTTAAATATATAATGACTATATAAAGTTAATTTAAGCAATATAGGGAATAAATAAAACAAAAATGCCCTTTGATGAACATTACCTCTTCATCAGGTATCTCTTTTTGGATTACATAAAAGGTCGTACATAGTTGGATATCTGGAAAAAATATTCCCCCTAGGTTGAAGTAATGTAATTTGGGAAGATATTATGATAATTTTTTAATAAAAATGGATATTTAGGAGTGAATAATTGGGGAGAGTGAATGGCCTTTTATAGTGGTGGATGATTAGTATTCTTGTAAATACCAAAAGTACTGTCTGTTGTCATCACTCCATTCTCTCTTGTACCTAAAAATTTAGAAACAAATGTAGGATCTCAATCACTCGTTTAATAAATACCTCCAGACTACAAACTAAATACAATTTTATCATGTTTTTTTTTCTTTAGGTTTACTCAAATTTTGCCTCATATTGTTTACCTTAGTAACATGAAGATTTTTATTTAACTAATTAATTTTTTCTTTGATATTATAATTGAAAATTGAATTATTAGATAATTTAGATTTAATAATTCAAAACAGTATTTTAAATTCATTAAATAAAAATTCCAATGTGTGTGTAAAATTAATTTTAATAAAAATGCAGGTAATGTGAAAAAACATCATTTTAACCATAATCTCATTAATTTATTTTAACTACATTATATACTAATTATGGTAAAAAGTTAAGTTCATATTATTAAATAATATAAATTATCCTTATTGAATATATGGAATACATTTTTATAAATTTCATTATTATAAGTGGTATAATTTCATTTAATATTAATCCAATAGACATGATGGGAAAGGGGGGTTTAAATATAAAAAGAACAATATTTTAAAATTGTTTTATTTTAAAATTAAATAGAAAAATGACTCTAATGTCCAATATTGGATAATAAGTTGTATATTTTAACTACTTTTTATTTTTAAAAAATACATAATATAAAATTATAAATTATTTAAATTAAAATCAAAATTTTCAATTATAATTTAATATTTTTCACTATTCTTAAAAAAATCAAACTTCTCCAAAAATTAACCAAAATTCACTATAAGATTTTTTAAAATTATTATTTTAAATATGAGGTTTATATATAATATAAAATTTATATTGTTTCAAAAAATAGTTTTGAAAAAGTATTAAATTAAAAGATGCAAAAACTACCATTAGAAATAAAAAACAATTTATGCGCAAAATTGGATTTTTTTTTCTTATCTTATGCATATAAAATCTATTATATGAATGATAAAACATGTTATTGAATAATATATATATATATATAATTTAATATTAAAAATTAATGTTAATTAATTTGATTTCTTAGGATAAAATGACTTTGGGCCCATAAAGATTGTTTTCTATAAAAACATTTACTTTATATTCAATTTATTTTTATATTTATTTCAAATTAATTAGTAAAAAGTAAAATAGGCCATATTATTTCATTAGTTATTTAACATTATTCATAACCACAAATATAATGTAAAGGGAAAGATTTTCATTTTAAATAATACCATCCTTAGTAAATTATTATTCTATAAAGCCTAGTTTTCCATGTAATGCATGCTAAAAAAAGAACACATAGTTGTGTGTAACATATTCTAAACAAAGAGTTTTGGGTAATTAAAGAGATAGAATAAATTTAATTTATATAAAATAGTACATATATTATAAATTAAATGGTTTTTATATTCCCTTCTGTGATTTTTTTCATGTCACATATGAAAATGAATATATTGTTCATATTTTATATTTTCAGGATGTTACACGTGTGATATGCTGATGGAAAATGAATCTCATCTCTTTATAGTGGTGGTAGTCCACACAAACATGAATGATATTATCATTATTTTTTTCAAGGAAAGGTAATAATTTAATTGATAAGTTAATTTTTCAAAATGATAAATTTTTCGTGAATATAAAATATAAATATTTTTTCCATCATTGTAATCTATCCTTTAGTAATGGTTATAGAAAAAAAATTACATCGGTTCGAGAAGTGATTGTCCTCAGTACAAACGAATTATGAATTAGTTTATCATTTAATGGATGTGTACAAGAATATGGATCATGAAAAAAATATTATAACTTCTTAGTATATTGAGGATATTCAAGTTATTATTTTTGAAAGATTGAAGAAGTTATGTTGGATGAGGAAGAATAAACAATACAAAAACGATCAATTAAACATGATACCTCTTCTTCGGAAAATACTCATTTATAAATCCTTCAGTCCACCAGAATTTGGGGAGGGATTATAGGAAGGTATTTGGATAGGGAAGGTAAAATACAAAATGGTTTTGAAATGTGATGAAATAAGAATAAGAAGTTCCCTTTTATAAGATATAGGAGGGATACTCATGGAATTACTCAAAATGATTAATTAATATATATTATTTTTCCATTTTAAATTTATCAAAATTACATTTTTATAAGATATTTGGAATATGGGTTATAATAACATCCTCAAAAAAATTATCTATGAATTGACTATATTATACCCTTATCTTTTCGTTTTAAGTCTTATTTATCTCATCTAACTCTTACCCTGATAACATGGTTTGTTTACACTTTGAGGGTAAATGTAATTACTACAAAATGAAAAAAGATCCATAAATGGATCATGGTTGATACTTTAATACATATAAAAATAACTTCATTTAATTATATATTTTTACCAATTTTATATCATTAAATAAAAACATATTTATTATAAATATAAATAATGTAAATTTGCAGAACTATTAAATACATTGACATTAATAATATCAAGATGACCATTTTAATTATAAATAAATATTTTATTATATCCTTAATATAGTAAGGTAACCTAAAAAATTCACCGACCATAATATTTAACAAATATTATATATATTTTATTATTTTTAATTTCATTTATTTCAATTTTCCATTCAGTTAATAATTTTTGCATCATGTTATGAAATAATTTTAGGTTATAATTTGTTCACTCAAAATTAAAATTAAATTAAAATTATGCATATAAATAATTTTAATTTTAAAATAAAAATTATAGATTGACATATCCTTTGAATAACCCCATATTAAAAAATTTATTGTCATTAAAAATGTGTGTGTGGCGTTTTCTATATTCAATAAATATTATATTAAAATCAAAATAATTCATATAAATTGAATAAAAATCACATATATTGTTAAAAATAATTATTATAGAATAAAAAGACTCATACAGTAATAGTAGGGCATGTTTAAGGGTCATTTTTTCGTAATTATCATATTATTTATACTATAATTTACAAGATTTTCCTTTTACCATGGTTAAAAAAAATAACATGGTTTCTATTAATATTCAGAATAATTATAGGGGAAATATTTTTCAAATTTTTCTCAGTAATTCATAAAATAAAAATTATTTTTTAAATTTTAAAACAGAACAGTTTCCTATTTTAATTTAAATTTAAAC
This sequence comes from Viscum album, assembly GCA_963277665.1. Lineage (NCBI taxonomy): Eukaryota > Viridiplantae > Streptophyta > Magnoliopsida > Santalales > Viscaceae > Viscum > Viscum album. The sequence goes on from OY728152.1 coordinate 1,505,499,425, forward strand.
TCTAAAATGAAAGGAAAAGAAAATTTTGGAAAAATTCCATCTAAAATATAATTTATTTTACTAAACTCACAATTTAAATCTATTTAAAAAACCAAAAATTGGATTTTTATAAATCATATTGAACTAATTAAAATTTAAATAATAATAAATATAATATTACCTTATAATTACTTTAAAATAAAATACAGTTTTCAATTAATATCAATATTTTTTCATAATTTATCAAAAAATACAATTTTTTACAAAATTGTAAGAAAATTATACTAATAAAATTTTATCTTATTGAATTTAAAAATGAAATTAATTTTTTAAATTAAATTTTCTATATATTAATCGAAATGTATTATTCACTAATAAAAATAATAAAAAATAATTTTTAATGAAAACTTATTTTTGAAGAATTAAATTACTTTACTAAAAAATGGTGTGATTATTATCTAAGAGCTTAACAATAAATTAATATTATTCTATATCATTATAGTTATTTCATAAATATGTTTTTCCTATTCATACCCACTATCTTAAAACATTTAATAATGGTATCATTTAAACAATACTATTTAGATTATAATTTATGTTTGATGTGACATATCATGTAAGTTATCAAACATAGTGTTTCATTTAAAAATATTAACATGTTACATATTTTTTCTTAATATTTTCCATATTGATCCAACAATTGGTTTCATAGGTTGGGATATATTTTATATATTTCCCATTTTGGAAACCTTCGAATATTTAATTATTAATACCTTATTCAAATTAGTGGTATCAGTGGCTAGAAAAAAGTGGTGGTATTTATTTTATAATAAAAAGTTTCTCTTAATTATCTATTTGAGGATAAATATCAAATGAATAATATTTGAGAAGGTATGTTGATGATAATTTCAACATATTTTAATGTTAATAATTATGGATTCTAAAATGATAACATGATTATTTATAATAAAAATCATAGAATAAGAGAATATTTAAAGGTATTAAAAACCTAAAAGATTCCCAAAGGACATATAAAAATTTTAATGATGATAAATAGAATTAATATGACTGTATTGTGAGATCTTTGAATGTTATTTTCTTTGGAATATGGAATAATGATTTTAATATAGATTTTCATCATGTAACCACATATGATATGTGGCTGTATATTTATGTTTCGTTTTAAAGCAATAATACTTATTAGAAAACAAAGGTAAAACATTATAAAATATAAATTTTATATGTTCGAGATGCATGAATATGGAATCATCACTAAAAGAATTAGAATATTGATAGAATTTGTTAACAAAATATCTACCTTGGTAGATCCAATAAAACAACTAGATCATTCTTTAATGGTTTTAAGAGTCCTACCCTCTATGTGGAATGGAATATCAAATGCTATTTTTCTTTCCACAGTAGTTAATGAAATTAAAATTAATGAGTTTATTCCCACCATGATGATTGATGAAGATGACACGCAATCCAAATATGATTATGATATCCCTCTCAAAGTGGAAGTTGTCAAACTCAACACTACTATGGAATAATCTTCTGATTCAATTCATCAAGATTCATGTAAAAATCCATTAAATCTTTCAAAAACATTTGGATAACTGTTAAAAATATATTAAATTAAAAGGGAATAAAAAATATTTTTTTTATAAATTAAAGGAGATAGGGCACAAAAATTTTAAATTTTTATTAACTAAATAATGATTGAGTAATAATTATAAATTAATATTTAATACATCCATGAAGGCTATCTAGAGTACTTCCACAGATTCCTGTGATGAACCCACTATAAACGGTGCAGCTGGACATCAAAATATATTGTTAAATATACACATCATGGATTATACTACTATGGTACACTATTATTACATTCAATGTTATAATTTTAACAAACATTCATACGATGAGTTAAATAAAAATTGATTTCTGATTCAAGAGAATATTCTATAATTAAAGAAATATCATATAGAACATTTAATGTAATTTGATTCTATTTCTAATAATAATTCATCACTAACAAAATATATTATATATTTAATATCTATTTATTCAAGATGATATTATATTTTGAATTAACAAAAAATTTAAGAATTATTTAAATAATTTTATACTTTAAAAAATCCCCTATAATAGTTATTAATAGAGAAAATGTTTTTTAGAAGTTATTGAAATAAAATAAAATAATAATAAATTTAAATAAGGAATTTGATGTAGTTTCCGAAAAAATGAATTATATTGAAATTATTTTGTCCCCAATTAAAAATGAAATAAAATATATACTAATAAATGTTTTCACTATAGAATTAATAGACATTAGTTTAGTGACTAATATTTAAAAAAAACACAATTTTTTTCAAGTACATTCCTTATTTGTAACCATTATCAAGTCTTAATTGGAGAATCTCTACACAATATAAATATATTTGATTACCAATGTATTTATTTGTTAACACTTCTGGACCAAAAATCATATGGGCTTTAAAAAAAACTTGTTTTTGATATTTTATAGGTGTGCACCAATGGACATATCTTTTATATCAATAATTAGTTTCTTCTAAAATTATGAAATTTTCTTTTGCTTCTATTTCTAATGAAATCATCATTCGATCTAAGATTTTTACTCAAATAATTAATTAATTTTTATTTTAATATTTTGTTCAAATTCCCTAACTTCTAATATAGGGGGATAAAATGGTTAAATTTAATTTTTCACATTTCCCATTATATTCATTTATCCTTATATTTAATCTGTTTTATCTTTTATCACTATAATATTTTATGTGATGAATCAATCTGTAGATCTATCTTGATTACGTCATTCATAATCCTTAGAGAATTATTTAATTTCATATTATGTTATGTAATAAAATTGATTAATTGTTAAAAAAATATGAAAAAATTACTATTATTCTTATTTTTTAAAAATAAATTTATATATATTTTTATGATTTTTTTGTTGGGCGAATTTTTCATTCATTTGGTGGGTGTAGTACTTTTCGTATATTAGTTTAAATCAATTAATGAATGATATGTTTATTTGATGAAAAACTATATTCGCAATTAATCTATTATTTCAAAAATCATAGTAGTTTTAAAAATTTATATTTCTCATAAATGTTTTTAAATTATATAAATTTATTATTTTGAAATATTTTTATAATGTTAAATTTTTTTTACAAAAAAATATGAAATTTTTTCTCTGTCTTCAGGTTTTGAATTTTAAAATGTCAACCTATAAAATACATATTAAAACCTTAATTAGTTCTCTTTGGATACCAAAAACCTTCTTGAACCCTATAAAACGTCTTTCTTCCTACAATGATATTATAAACCCAGTGACTTATAAAGAATCTATTCTAAGCATGATTAAGAATCCAAGGAAATCAAGAATATAGAAATGTTATCCACAAAAGATAAGAATTTGAGTTCTATGTTGTTTGATTCCTTTTTCCAGAAAATGATTTAAATTAATATTTTAATCAACTTAATTATTTTATTAATAATATGATTGATCTGTTTGGATAATAGTTTGTTTCTTTTTTGAGTATTACTTAGAGAAACTATTATTTCAATTGTACAAAAATCCATTGTTTCGAAGAACTAGTTGTTATATCTTCTCAATTATCTAAAAAAGGAATTCCTTCTATAGAATTTGTGTCGATGTTTAATATTTTGAATGATTAATTAGGGAATATATAGGAAGATAAACAATGTTCTAGAAAATTTAAGGAAGAGATATAAAAATAATCTATTTCAAAAGAGTTTTTTGTTACTCTTATACAGAAGTATCTATAATCATAAGAAATATCAATTTTAAGGAACATTTTGATACATTTAAAATGGGAATTGTAAGTCAAATAGAGAAAATTATTCATGAATATGTAACAATGTTAGATATTGATGGGCTAGAAGACTTATTTTTATTTAAAATATCTTATCTTCCTCAATGAATCAAACGATGTATATGTTCAATAAAGACTAGACCAATGGTAGAGTGTTCCAGTTATTGTGAGTCAAGGAGTTCAATGTTTAGAGAGTAAAGAATTGCTATTTAAACTTCCAAAATGTCACGATTTGATTATTCCACTACAGAATATCTGAAATAAAATTGAAAATGATATAAAATTTTGTATTTACTAATTCGCTTAGTTTAAGTATCACATTATATATCTCTTCTAATGTTAAATGTGCATTAATCTATTTCACAATTTCATTTTTATGTCAAAAAAGCGGTTGAAATTAATGTGGAGCAGTTTAAAAATATGAACCTTTTTAATAATAAATATGTAAAATACATAGAAATATATATATTATAAAATGGAAAATATATATAAGATCAATTTCTTTTAAAATTATTTTTTAATGAGGTAGAATTTTATTAAAATATATTTATTCTTATAATTATAAATATACATGTGTTCTTAAAATTTGTGTTAATATTAGTTTTTTGGGTTTAATGATCATCATAAGGGTGTATATTGATGTGGATGTGTTGATCCCACAATTTTGTTCGGTTTTTTATTATCATGGTTAAATTCACATAGATCTATAATTCTAATGAATTTAATTTACTGAATTTTAGGATAATAATTACTTGCATAATTATTTTATTCTAGAATAATTTTCTATCATTAATAACTTATAAGATTTATTGATTTTTCAAATAATATTTATTATTTACATGTTTATATGAATACAAGAAAATCTATTTATAAACTACATTTTAAGTGAAATGTATGGTCTTTGACCCCTACATTCATTAAGGAACTATACATTCATACCCTATATTTTGAATAGATGTATGGATCCAAACCTATAATTTTGGAAGAAAACACATGTATTAGAAACAAACATATGGTTCATCATCACTCCTTTTATAATCAACCATATGTTTTGAACTGTACATTTTATTTTCATCCCTATACAGAGACACCATGAATTTGACATGGTCAAAAACATAGTTTTAAATTAATGATAATTTCCAAGTTTGTTGTAATAGACTCTTTGGAAATAAATACCTATTAAATATATTTAAAAACCAATTCAAAGGATCATATTCAACAAGTTGAATCATTAATATTTCTAGGGGATCATAAAAAATTATTTTATTGCATCAAATTTAAAAACATTTGATTTATCAGGTGATATTTTTATATATTTTTTACATAGGGAAATAATGAATCCTGTTAAATATCGATAGTTTCTTCTTCTGATGATACATATGTGCATTTGAAAATAATAATTTTTCATCACCTTCAAATATATAATTTAATGACATATATATTTTCATTCAAATATATTTGATAAACATGGAAATTGTTGTCGTTATATTTCATGGTAAATATTATTTAAATGTTTTATATTGGTATTGTTTTAGATATCATTTGGAGACATATTTGTTTGATCATGTACCAAGTGTTTTCTCTGCTACTTTTTAGTAATTTTTTTGTGATGTTTCAGAATATTTTCCTACAACCATGATTCATTGAAGATATTTTATATCTTATAGTATCATAAAAAATTAGGAGCTAAACTAGTATTCATCCTATTCAAAATTATATATTTGTTATTTAAGTGTTGACTTCTCATACTCATTTACATTTGAGTATCGGCTTATCATAATAATAATTTAATATTTATGTTACTTTTATAATATACATATGTAAATATAAAATAATTTTTATATGGTATTGGTTATGTGTACTCAGTTATAGATGTCTCTAAATATGGGGATGCTCTAGTGAAAAATGCAAGCTCATAGGGGGTGTATTGGTGGAGTCATCTATGGGATTTCTATGGACTGATCCACTATATATCATCATGTGTTGTTCATTACATTATTTAATATCAACTACACCCTTATATTTAATAGAGGATGAAATAGTATAATTTAACCACAGGAGAGAATAATTATTTTTATCATTTCATTAAAGGAAAAAATCACCCATCCGCCTTTTCTAACTTTTAATTTTTTTTCAAACACTATATATTTGACATATTTAAATCCCCATAATAGAAAATGTAGAAAGATCATTTCTTCTTATACCATCATCCACATTATTCAACTTCCATGGTTGGTTGTTTATTGACTATTATAAATCATTAATCAAATCTAACCATCACCTTTTGTCTCATATTCAACTCATTCTAAGTGAATATATACTTTATATTATTCTGATTAGTATATATAACATTCCCATATCTATAAAGTTAATTGCTCTATATCTTTATCTCTAATATGGACGATTCTCTCTATAAATCATGACATTGGTAATTATTCTCATGCAAAATCAATTATCATGATGAATTATCAACCACCATATCATTCCATAAGAAGAATCATTAGTTTTCCTCTATTGATTCATCATTATAGATCACAAGACCAACACTAAAATAGGCTAATGTAAGAATATATGTAATTAAAAAGAAAAAAATTAGTTCCATGAAGTTTTCATTACATTTATATTTACAGAGGTAGATGGATGCCTTTGATTTAACATGTGTGTAGATTAGATAGACCTTAGAAATTTTCCATCAAGAATCGATTATAAATAGATAAACCAAGAGTAGTATGGATCTTATTCATGGGGGTCAGTTTGATCCAATTTTTAATAAAATCACTATTTTATGTATACACCCATAATAACTCATGTAAAATTTTGTGAACTAAATTTTTTAATTTTTTTAATATTCACAATTTTTAAATATAGAATACAATTTTACCATCCAGGGATTCTTTAGTTCAATCCTAATGTGGTCTTCAACTCTTCCTAGCTATAAGAATATAAAAAGAATTTCATCTATAAATACGAACAAAAAATTATCAACGTAATCTATTTTGACTCTATTTACTAAATCCATCAATATAGTGGTGCTATTATTACAAAAATTGAATCAAAATAAATCAATAGTGCACATACCTCATATGAATAATTATCTAGGATGTATCCCCTTTATAACCATAAATTGATGATATTAATAAAAAAATTCAATGTTGGAAAAGTATTGAAATCTGTGTATTTGATCAAATAATTCATCAATATGGGGTTTATGATTATTTTTATTGAATTTGATATTGTAATATTCCCAATAATAAATTAAACGAGGTATTTTTTCTTACTTTTTCTTGACAAAAACAAATGCAATCCCCCATGATGATATGTTGAGGTATATGAGCCCCTTATAAATATTCCGCAAGAGTATCTTCTTGAATTTATAGAACCCAATCATGGACATTATATATGGGGTTTTTGAGATAGGTGTAGCACTACATATGTGTTCTATTGAAAAATAAATATCATTAATTTTGGAAAGACAAGGTAAATTATAATGAAATACATGAAAATAATCCCCAAAATATGAAAATATATTCTCTTTTGAGTTTTTACCAGAAATTAGTGACAAGTGTTACTCGCTATTATTTTGTAATACAAATTAAAAAATAGAAACATACTTTTAAATTAAATTTACATCATCACACTAGAAGGTGTTCAGAATATAATTTTTAATAACAAATCAAACATTCATTACAAAAAAAATTGATATAGGATCAACATTAAGATGGATAATCCATGTCCAAAATAACATAAAATTACACTTGATGTAGAATAACAAGATTTTATGGAAGTATATTCCAATAAAATGATATTAGATATGAGTTATTAAGTTGAGATGTGATCATAATTCCATTAGATGTTTTTTCTGTTAACTCAATATCTTATCATTGATGTTGCGATGAGATACCAATAGAAACTTATTTAGATTTAAGTTCATCTATAGATAAAGAACATAATAATACAATAGTTTTAATTATATGGATAGTATATATCTTATTCCCCACTTATTTATCATACCATGTATTAATAATATTAATCACATGATATTTCCCTTTATCTGTCAATTTATGTGGATTCTAATATCCATTATCATCATTAACCTATTTTTTCCATAATTAGTATCAATAATTCTCATAAATCTAGAATTTGGAATATTAAATGTGGGTGTTTAAATAATTTTACTTTCTTTATTGTTCTATTCATTCATTGGTGTCCTCAAATTACATTAGGCTTATTTTTCTCAATTGAGATATTTTTTACTATTAAAAAACAAACAAGTCCCCTTCATATAATTTCTATTATTTCTACAAACACATTTCAAGATAAATGAATTCTCATCTATTTCTATCCATTATTTTTATCATTAAAATATAACATGATTACTGTGTGTATTTAAATAAAAAAACCAATGATAGATAGGTGACTCCAATATCTACTTTTACCTTGACAACACATCATATATTATATTATTTTGAATCTAATTATTTATTACATGTTTCAGCTACACTGTTTTATGAAACTAAGGATTCAAAAAATCATAAATAATGGTTTAATGATAATTCCAAAACTGTACCCCAAAACTCTTTTGAAATTTTAATAATTTTTACTAATTAATTCATTGTACATCTTCATTAGGTTATAGAATTATTTTTTCATTTTTTTGATGAATAGAAGAAATGTACTTGTTAAAAAAAATTGGTAAACTCATCCCACTCCATATAGTAATTTTTCTAAACCATTTCTCAGAAATGAGTGTAATCACAGACACACTAAAAATGTTTTTCATTGAATTATTAAAGAAATAATGTAATGATGATCCTTAATTTCATAATTTAGAATATCTACATTATTCATTGATTTTAATATCCCTATAATCATAACAATAATATTTTTCATTACATATCCAATATGATTTGGTTTCTCCAGAAGAAAATCATCACATTTTCCTTAAGAATCAACATTAACTTCATCCCATAAAATTATAGCAATTGAATATGACAAAAAAAATTTATGACAAATAATAATTATAGTGGGAAAACATATAATCATGAAAATAATTTATGGGTTTTCATAATAATGATACAAAACCATTATTCTATATCGCTTAGTATTTCCCTTTGTCATCCATGATAACCAATTATTCAAATCCATCATATATTTTTACAACGAATACATTAACTATCCAGTGAATATCCCTTGGTAGTGTCTATCCAAGTAAGAAATATTAGGGCCACTCATTATGCACTTGTAATGATTGGGTCAATATACAATTCACCCCATTAAATCTATGACCCTTGAGTAATTTTTTCCAAAGACACATCCTCTAACTAGTACCCAAAAAGTGATATATTTTATTAGAAAACCACATTCCTTTCATTAAAAAACATACAATGTTCTATTGTACATAATATTATCCTATGGTTTCTTAAAAAAATAATGTTTTTTCTTAAAATAAACAATAATTATATGAGAAAAAATATTGTCACAAAAAAATCATACATAGTTATTACATCTTGTTATATGAATATTAATTACATAAAACTAAATTATTTTATATAATTTTAATGGATTATTGTGTATGAAAAAATTCATACATAGAAAAATAGTTTATAAAATCTCCACATTTCCCCTCTGAAATTCAAATTCATCTAGAAAAACTATTAGATATATCATACATTAAATCGTTATACATATCCTTAGGAAAATAAATCACAATAAAAGTTGAGCATAGATAGAGAGTAATGGTAAATAAGGGAGATAAAAAATATATTTTAATAATATCTTGATCTGAAGCGTGTGATCACATTATGGTAATATTAAAAACCAATTCCAGGGAAATCATTGAACAAAAAATTAGTCATCAATTAAAACATGGTATTTTATATGTCATGAATATTAAAGGAATCAAATTACATCACACCTAAGAAAATAACATTTGTATATGAAATAAGTTTATCTCAAACACATAATTATATAATTTAATTTCTATTAATGAAGGCTCACTTCTAAATAAATCATAGTAGATTAGGTTTATTCCATATTTAGTCATATAATTACTCAAAGTTCACACCCTTCACTATAATATTTGTTTGAGGCTAGTATTAAAGTCATTTAAATTCATCTTCCAATTCATGTAATCTCTTGAGATATTAGGAATTATAAAATGATTTATACAGATAATAAATTGTAGTACCACCTATAAAATAATCATAATACATCCATATGTGTGCCCTAATATCATGAAACATTCATCATATCATCAAATCAAAAACATTTGAAAAAGAAACGGGGTTTATAAACATTTCATAATAGAATAAGTCTTTAAAATAATAAAATTTTATAAATATAAAATCATAATAATAATAATTCATCAAGATGTGGAATAAACATAAATGTTTTTTGGATTTTCCCAATGGCATCGCTCCATTTTATCAAATAATATTTTTATTACATTGAATAACTATTAGAAGGTTCTAAATTTTATTTTCATGGAAATGCTAAATATAATACGTAGAAACATAATAAATTATTCTAATAATCATATAACACTTCATAATGGGTTCATCCTAAGATAAATTTATGATATCCGATTACCTAGGGAAATAAATAAATGAAAAAGGGTGACCATGAGGCCCAGAAAGAGGATAATAAAGTCAATCATTTTTCCTTTGACCATGAGAAATATCAATAAGAACATGAGGAATATCATTATGGAATGAGGAAAATAACAAGAGGCATACTATAATCAAAATAACAGAAATCATATCATGAAATTGTGGATTTGACATTTAAGATATAAATTCATAAGAATATCATCATAGATTATCACTAAAACATCCTAAATAATAAATACCAAGCCTTTTCACCATGGTATAGCAAAAAATTCAATCACTATACATTTAATTATTTATATATTTTATTGGAGAGGTATAAGGGAACTCCCTTCATTTTTCATAATTAATGCCTGCCCAATATAAATTAATCAATCATTTTATTAATAAGTCATGGAAAATAAATAATATCATTCTTATAAAAAATCAATGAATAAAAAACTACTTAAATAACTTATCATTACATAATTTCTATAACATAGAAAGGGGATATGTGTTTCTTACGTGTAAATTACATAATAAAAATTTATTTTTGTATCCTTGTAAATACACTTAGAAAATAAAATGGTTTAAGTATCCAAAAAAAAGATAATAATCATTAATTATTTAATGGTAAGAGAAAAATTTTGAGTAGTAAATTTGGTAGCATGGCATGTAAAAATAGTGATTTTAGAAATGTGTAAATTGTTAGGGGAGAAGTTTATCCATTTGATAAAACACAATTTGGTAATAAGGGTATGATAAAAAGGTTATAAAAAGATATATATACTATATAAATAACAAAGTAATAGTAAATCAGCCAAATTCATAAAAAATTATTATAGAGAACATTTAATAAAATTATGATGTTTTATTTTTAGAGTATCAAAGGAATATAAGAATTGGAACTAGATCAATATAAGACCATTTTTCAAATAAGACCATTATATAGTATAACCATTGTAATATTTTATTATTTAGAACTAAACCATTTAGTAATATTTCTATTATTATAATTTTTTGTTTTAAGTGGTAATGAAAAGGGAGAATTAATACAATAGGTGAAGTGATAGCCTCAATTAGTAGAGTAATGTCGTATGGATCCAATTTGCAATAACTTATAAGGGGGGTAACATCGCCAGGTTTTTCCCTTGACCAAACCCAAGTCGAGCTTAAAAAGGTGAATCATTTTATGAAATCACAAACAATATAATTTCAGGGTAGTAGAAATTACCACTCAGTCAATGTTAACCAGGAAATCCCATGAATCTATTACTATTTCATACCTTACCCTTATGTTGTATGGAGGTGTCATAAGGGGTTACAGGTCGAGGAATTAGTTACATAAAGTGAAATCTATTTATATAAATAAATTTTGTTCCATAAATTACAATTTTAGAATGTTTGTTCTTAATGAAATATATGTTTAATTTACACTAATTTGATAAATTTATTTTTAAGATACAATTTACACTTTTTAGAAAGGATATAAAAAGTTATAATAAACCAAGGTATTTTTAATAATATTTATTTTAATGAAATACAATGTTAAACACACTATTTTTAAATATTAGTGATAAAAAAATTTAATTATTCCATTGGAAATTATTAACTCTCATAAATTTTAATTTACCTTACAACCCACTATTTTTAAATTGACAATGATTTTTCAATTTGAAAGTTAAAATTTTCATATTTAAAGAATTATTTTGATTAAATAATAAAATTGAAATCATAATTTACAATTAAATTTAGGGTGAATTTATTATATTTTTCTAAAATACTATACTTTTACATGAATAATGAAAATATAGATTTTCATTTTATCAGGCTTAATGATTTTATAATTCGATCAAAATTATGTAATGATAAATTATATACAATCTGATATCTAAAATGTTTTATATTTTTAATATCAATTATTTTTATATATTATAATATATTTCTAAACCAAGAATATATGTTCCCTTATCGAAAATGAAAAACATTGTCTTGAAAAAAATTATTTTATGGAATCATTAATTTTACATGCTAAAAGAAGTAATAAAGAATAATTTCGGTTATAGTGGGTTAATAAAACATAAAATCTGTCCAAATTTCCCAAATAATGGGAAAAAGTTGTGGGTAAGTGAATCATTTTTCTTTTTCCACTACCTATACTTGCAAGGCTTATAAATGGAACTTATTAAACAAATCCTCATCATTTTCTATAAATACCCACCAATTTTTCCATTTCCATTCACTCCCAATCCATATTCCATGAATGTTTCAGGGTTTTTCCTCTAAAAAAACCCACCTATGTGTCCTCAATCACCCAAACTTCATTCTACATGATCTAGGAGTACTTTTTCTTGTAAGGGATCATCTTTCATTTTTCTTCGATTAAAGAACCTCTTTTTTGTTATGTATTATAAATTTAATTCTTATGTTATTTTATTTCCCTCTTAATGATTTTCTTACATAATTTTTTTTATAAATTGGAGACCCATGTTCTTTCTTAGTTTACAATTTTCTAAAAATACATTTTATATATGTCATGCTTCATAATTTATTTCTCAAATTTCTATCATTTAAATGATTAATTATCTTTTACACTTTATATGAATAATCAAAACTATTTACTATTAATTTTGTATTCAACAATATGAATACATGAATAATGTATCTATGTATTTACATATACAAAACCTTAATTCCATTTCCATGGGATAAAAATGACATATTGATCATATCATTAAGTTATTTTGAATGGGAAATATATATTTTTTTGAAATCTATTTTTTATTATCGACATGTTATTTAATAAATTTTTTATTATGATATATAAGTCCTATATGAAATTAATATAGACGAATTTTTATGCTTGATAAAAGGTGAATTCATTGGTTAAATAATTTAATCTCTATAGATGACATGTTTTACCATATATTGGTGAATAACTGAGGTAATTTTCATTTTTTGACACCTTAGTGGAAAACATGATGATATTATTATAAATGCCTCATTTAAATGATGTATCCATATTTCCAAGTTATGTTTCATGTAATTTTTATTATTATATTCCTCTTGTTCCCCTCCTTAAACCATAATGATATTCCATGTTTTCATATTGGTTTTCCTCATGATCACATGTAAATTGTTTTCCATGTTTATTCCCTTTCTAGGAATCAAGCTCATCCCATTACATAGATGTTCATTCATAGGTTATCAGATGTAGTAATTGATACGTAGTATGAACATATTAATACTCCTTTTATTTGGATTAGAATAATGTGTTTTGTTCTCATGTATTATTTTCTAGATTTCAATGAAAATTAACATTAAAATATTTTATATTTTGTTCCATGTAATTAAATGATTATGTAATAAAATGGTGGGAGAAAGAACTTTTTATCATCTCAAATTTTTTTTTATGAAAATAAATATCTAAATAATATAATTATAATTTTAAATATAAAAATAAATATTTATCAAATATCAAGTGGGTTGTAAAGGATATTCAAATTTCTGACACCGAAAAATTTCCTATGAAAAAATAATTTCTTTATCATTTATGTTTAAATAAGAGTGTTATTAACATAATATTTTATTAAAATAAATATTTTTCAAAAATTCATAATTCATGATAGAATACATATTACCTTTCTATAAAGTATAATCTATGTCATCAAAATCAATTTACCAAATTTCATATGAATTAAAAATTAATTTTTTTAGAAACCAAATTCTCAGAATGGAATTTAGGGAATAAAAATTTTATTTATACATTGTAATTTCACATTATATAACTACATAATGGACAAATAGACCCTTATAAAACCTGTGTGCAACCGAAGGGTAATTTTTTTTATGGGGACATATTCATGGGGTGACTCAGCTAACACCGACAGAGTCATAATTTCCACTAACATGAACTTATCCCTTAGAAGATGTTTTTATATCTTCACATGTTTAATCTTAGCCTGGGTGTGGTCAATGGAAAACCGCATTTATACTAGATTCCTCCGATGTTATAAACAAATAGGCCTCATAGAGCATCACTATACAAGATGTGTCCATCACAGCTCCTTTTAGTGTCAATTTTTCTTCTTCCATTAATAGATAAAAACCAAATAATAAAATTAAAATTTTTTCCAAATGTTATAGCCCCCAATTGTCATGTTTTCTAATTGATTATATTCTGCAATGGTTATATTTGATGAGCAATCCAATTACAGTCAAATCCCAAAAATCTCATTTTCAATAATACTCTATAAATACCACAATATTATTTCCTTCAATATTCACTAAAATAATTTTATAAAAACATTATTGTATTAAAAATGTTCTTTTTTATTTCAGTAGTGTTGGTTTAATAATTCTAATTGATTGAATAAATCCAAATTTTCAAATTTTGGTGACTAATTTATTGATTATTATTAAATAGACATTATTTTCTATGTATCATAAACTATTACAACAATTATATTAGGGAAAATAATTAATTTAAAAAAATGATTCTTTTTATTCCCCCTATAAAATAATAAGTAACATCAACGGATATCATCAAGGATAAAACATTCCTTAAAAATATTATAATAATGTATTTGGATGAAAATACCATTTTCATTTTGAAAACAATTAAATAAAATAAAAATATTTAAAAATTATAATAAAAAAATTCCTTCAAAATTGTCATGGGAACATGTAAATGATGACTCAAGTCATTGATCAGTCATAAGGGTAGGAAATTCAATTTATATCATAATCATTAAAAAAAATTCACACTATTTGAAAAATGTATCTATCTTCCAAAAGGAGAAAGAGATTTTATTAAAAAATTATAAGAATTAAATCACGATTAAAACAAACATTACCAACAATTTTTTAATTTTTAAAAATATAAATGAAATCAATTTAGGGAATATTTATAATTAAAAAATGTTTTTTGACTTATAGATGATAAGTCAGGTAAAATTATCAAAAAATTATTTTCTAAACTATTTTGTGAACTACATAATAGAGAATCATACTAAAACATGAATATTCCAAATAATAGAGTGTGAGGAAAAAAATTTAATTTTTGTATCCAACACCTTTCTTTTAATTTCCATCAACAGAAATTCATTAATAAAAAATCTTGAATAAAATGTGATTGAGGTATAGTACCCTTACCTCTAGTTTGACTTTCTAAAAAATCACTCTAGCCTTCTATATATAAAATTTACATTTAAACTAATTTTATTATATATTTAATTTAAATATTATTATATCATATATTATTCACATATAACATTTATTAATCCCGTTATCAATAAATCGTTAATAAAATCATAATTTATGGGTGTCAAATAATGTTTATTTCATTAATGTTTTCATTAAGTATTTTTTCCCTTGTACATTGAACATAGTTTTATTCAGTAAATTGTTTTAAAGATGATATAAATATCATATATAAATTAATTATATGCATATTTTGATTCATCCATACAATTTTAATAGATAAAAATTATTTACACCTTACATAGAGACAATTGGTCATAAGTACGCATGAACATAGATTTCATTATGTAAATAAATGAACTAATGAATGATAAGTAATTTTTTATCACATCAATTACATTATTTTATTTTTAATTTCATATATAAACAATAAATTCATTTTAATAGAAAATATTGAATGATGGTGATGAAAAATGAATTGTATCTAAACATGGAGGTGGAAGTCCACAAGTATGCATAAGCAATACATTAAAATATAATTTGGGGGAATAAAGTTATTTTAATGGTGGTTCCATCACCACCATAAAAATTAAATATATTGAGATAAATTTGGTAATAATTTTATTTTAAATACTATATATCGATAGGAGGGATAATATAAAATTAATTAAAAGGGCTCGGTGGGATGATTAAATCGTCTTTAGTAGGCATCCTTAATATCCCTTCACAAGGACCATTGGAATGATCATTCAATAAGACCAAAAGCTATAAATCATTGCAAAGTATGTTTAAAATAGTATTTGTTATGGTTATGTTTAAATATGATTCTCAAAATGTTTTAAACAAGGGAGAGGAGGCCATTCTTTTTAAAAGTGGTGGAGGCGGCATAATTGGAATTTCTTATCAGACTAAAATATAATATTTTAATACTCTAAATAAATTCCTCCAAATTGGATTTTATTTTAATGAAATATAATATTCGTTCTAACTACTTCTATCCAAACATGATTTATATATTATAAATTGGAAACACTTCCCATGTCTCTTATTTTAAACCCGTAGTAAACTTGTTCTAATTGTAATCACAATAATGATGTTTTATTATTTTTATATTTATTATAAAACAAATTGTTGAAATTATGAAATTAAGTCAATAATTATATTTAATTATTTTTAATCCATTTTACAATATTCAATATCTATAAGTGGCATAAAATAATTTAAAAATAAAATTATAAAATTCAACAAAACAATTTATAGTAAAAATCATTTTTATGCATAAAACTTAGTTTATCTTTATTCCATGCCATGTTAAATCTATAAGATGAGTGATAAATCGTCATATTGTTTATATAATCAAAACAAAATTTATAAAATAAATCATATATATTAATTATCATAATTTAATATGGCATAAAGACATTTTCATATAAAATAGTTTTTAGGTAAACATCTCTTTTTAACCATCATGTTCATTTACATTCATTTATAACAAAGTATTCCATCTCATAAAACTATAAAATTTAAATATTCATAATATTACTTTTTATATTCATATCATTCAATCCAACAACTTATGGAAGACAATTAAATTAATAAATAACAATTCAATATTATTATACAGTTCATTTCACCTCTATGTTTCATGTAAATAAATCTATAAAATAATTGAAACTTATTTAAATATAAATATATACTAAAATACTAAGGTGTTAAGTATTCATATTACTTATGATAATCATAAATAGAAAAATGGGTTTGTTTTTTTGTCTTAGATAATAATGAGTTAATCTATCAAGAGATAAATGGAAGGTTGAGGAATGCACATATTATAGCCCTACCTGTGTTGGGTATGAATTTTGTATTATATTGACTACCATAAGTAGTTGGGATTCAGTATGTTTTGATTTAGGATGGTCATGTAGTTTTTTATTTGTCTAGGAATTTTTTATTTCTTGAGTGGAAGAACTCTATTCAGGATCATGATTTGGTAGTAACATTCCCACCCTAAGGTGTTGAGAGAACTAACATAAATGTCAGAGGATTAAAAATAAACACTGACTAAATGATATTAGGATATATTTTCCCAATTCATTTCATGAAAATTTGGAAGAACAAGAGGTTATATTTCCAATAATCCATCGATTTCGAGGATTCTTATACCCCAATAAAGGGGAACTTCATTTCAGATACACCGAGAAGTATGAATCAAGTACAAGTGATACAGGAGTTGAGTAGATTTTGATTGTTGAATGAATATACATTATTATTTAAATTAGAATCAAATATTACTAAAATTTATACCCATAATTATAACCACATAATTTTTCTAGAGGGTGATAGAGGGTATTTTACTGATTTATACTATTTACTGTTGGGGGACTCCATATATGGTGAAAGTATTCTATCGTACTAATATTTTAATTTCAATGAGATTATTTAAGTCCAAATTCAAAATTTAGTTCCTTCATGCAAACCCAAGTAGATGATGTGGGGTTCATATACTTTAATATGTTCTTTTCACTCCCAAAATTCCAAGATGTATAATTTTATTAACATATACTACATGTTGTGGGGGGGAAATTATATTAGGTCTTGTAACATAATGATCCACAATTCTATGAGAAAAGGAAAATTACCATCCTCCCTCTAATATTATTTATTCATTACCTATATCCTTGTATAAGTGGGATAATGGGACCATTGATTTTGTGATTGGGCTTTCAATGACACTAAAATCCAGTGATATGATATGGGTGGTTCTATGGATGTCTGATAAAATTTTACATTTTCCAACTATCCAAGAGATATTAATTATCAATGAGTGGGGATATCTCTTTATATAAGAAGTGATATTACATTAAGGGGTAGATTTTATAATCACATAGAACCCCTATAAAAATATAATTTATAAAACCCATATAAATATTTTTGGAGTAATGATTTCCAATCCAATGTAATGAAATAATGGTGTGAGTCCCTACAAAAACAACAAAAAAATTGAAAAACCCTATAACAGGAAATTAAATTACTTGATGGTTAAAATGAATATGAAATGTGATGACTTATTAGTTAAAGTGGACTAAAATAATGTAAAAATATTAAAATAATAAATCTATATCGAAAGAATTATTTGTTTATGGGAAACTAAACAAATTTAAATAACGAATTAATATCTGTTATCACATCATGAATAACCATACTTTTTCAATAAAGGAGTATGAATGATAGTTGAAACACCTAACATTTATTAGTTGGTCAACTATTCCCACTACTTTCTCCCAGGGAAAGTTATTCCATTAAAAAATTTGGGATATTATGATTTGTTATAGTGATATCCTTTTCTAGTTAATGTACATTGGATAAATTTACAATGTAAAATAAATCCACTTCTTATCGCCAATAGGTATAGAGAGTATGAGTGAAATGATGCTCATAATAAATGGAAGTTTAAAACTCTAGATGAAAAAGAAACCATGGTAATATCTAGTAAAACCTCACCTAATATTTTTATCCAAATGAACAATTAACTGATTATAAACATATAAAATAGATTTATCAACAACATAATTTTTCAATTAGTAATTAGAGAATGAAGATAATATAGTATTTAAATAAACATAGAATAAATAACGGATTGTTTGATTTAAAATGATCAAAGAACATGTAATTAAATATAAATTTAAATAATAAGGTCAATTAAAAATTTTACTTACATATTCAGGAAATAGAATAAATGATATTTAATATATAAATCATGATAATGAAAAAAAATTAAAATAAAATGTGAAAATAATTTTATTTAATGATATCACTTTATTCCCCCAAATCTAGAACCAAAAGAGACATGATGTTAAAAGGGATATAGATAAAGGATTTTTTTTGGTATTTATTGATCCAAATGGTTTTTGAATTGTTATTAAATGAGAATAGGTGGTTCTATTTTGTATGATATGGTGGACTCCTATGATTTACTAAAATATTAAATTAATATAAATAAATTTTTGTGGAATAAATGTATAAAAATTTCTAAGATTATAATTTATGAGAAAGTTGAGTCAAATATTTATCATACAATAAAAATTTGATATTTTTTTTCAAATTTTTACACTTTTCATTTTCTTTTAACCATTTGTTATCTCTTTTCACAATTATGATCATTTAAATGTTTTTTTATTTTATAATATTTATATAGTTACTATAAAAAGCTTACAAAAAATGAATCACGGTTGATTTCATTAAAAATATCTCATTCAAATTGTGAAAGATAAGATTTTTGGTAATTAAAAATGTTTTTATAAAATATTATTTATTATAAACTATAATTATTTCGAATTTTTGAAATATTTATTAAATTTTAATTTAAAAAAAACCTAATTTGATGAAATTAATGTAAAATGTACAAAAACATTTATAGTAAGTTTTATTAAGATACAAAAATAATTTGACCGAAAAGATCACTCACATAATATAAATTCTATATTTTTTATAAATTTATTTTCATTATTATTCTACTCATTGGACATGAACAATGTTAGTGTTTATTAATTATATAAAGTAATTATATCATTACTAAAAATCATAATTAAAATACACAGATAAAAAATGATTTATCAATCAAATTAATATTTAGAACTAAATATATCCTCTATTTATACCTATGTTAAAATTTTAAAAATAATAATGAAAAATTGGACTTTTTTATATTATTTCCGGACCCAACCCATGTTATGCCTCAAGATGCAACTACCCCATTCCTGCCTCCATATGCCTAGGGTGCCGACAGGTTCCAATGTCAGAACTAAACACAGGGATGTAATGTCCAAGAAATTCCTTATAAAGTGATTTTTTTATATGGAATTATTACGAGACCGCAAAATCTGAGATGCGCGATTCCAAGGGCCGGAGTGCTCGGAATGTTCGTCGAAGTTTTGTTACTCTTTAATTATCCCGCGTAAGAGCTTTTCTTGAAAAAATGGAATAAATTTTAATCGATTGCTCGTATCAAAAATATGAGGGCATCGTTACTTTCAGAATGGCGAGTTTACCCTAGACGAAATATTAGTTTGGTAGGTGCAGGCCTCCTGTGAGAAAACCAAAAAATGGAATAATCATAAATAAATAAATTAAATAAATTATTTTATTTTATTCAAATGCTTATATCTCATAAAATTTAGTTCAGATTAAAAATTTGAGACCACCACTGACCTCATGGGGGCATGATTTATTTTCCAATATAAAAACATTGGTTGGCGCGGGCCACTAGAGAAAGATAGATTTTTAATGTAAATAAAATAATTAAATGAAAATTATTTTTTGTAAAATCTATAACATTAAAACACTAACTCAGGTTGGAAATCATAGTGTACCATTGGGTTCGTGGTGGCATGTTTCAATTAGGAAGAGCCTAACCTCGATTGGTCCTGGTCGAGGGAGACTGTTAATTATTTCTGATACTTCTTTTCAGTTACGTTTTGTTAACGCGCTAACGGCATTTTGTAACTTTTGACCTAGTTCTCGGAATTGAAATTTGAGGGCACCGTTGAACTCATATCCTCGATTTTCTCATAAAGATACTTTCACCTCGATTGCTATTGGTTGAGGCTGAAATTTAGTTTTGTGATTTTTTGTGGGAATAAAAAGAAAATAAACTTTTATTATTATCCTCCCAAATGAATGTTAAAGTGTTGGGGACCACCTCATCTAAAAACTCCCAGTTTTTTTATAGAGGTGGGCACCACCTAAACTAAAACCCCTTTTTTTGAATTCATGGTGGTGGGGACCACCCAAACCCCTCTTAAATGTGGGGAAGTCCCTTGAAATCCTCCCAATTAATTTCACCAACGTAAATTAATTTCCATTACCATTTTAATATACTAAGTAACATCGTTGTTTGAATTTAGGGAGGTTCCTAATAAATGAACCATAAAAAATTCCATGATCATTACTTTCCTTCCCCCCTCTCCTTTTTATATAGAGATTGGGAGGAGGATTTGGGATGGCTTCACCATGTGACGCAGCACTTGTAAAGTGCTGCCTCGCCCAACACATGGAGAAACCTTACGCTTCTCCAACTAATAAATTCTTCAACCAAGAATGCACTATGAAATTGAGGAATGAGGACAAAGTTTGAACCGACTTTAAGATCGTGATTGTGGAAGTAACGATCGTAGGAATCCTCTTCGCCTTCTCCGTTTCCATATCATGACCTCTGTCAACAAACCTTCGAGGTAGGGGTTTAATTATGTGTGATTTTGGAATTCCCATGTTCTTCCCTTCTAAACCAAGAAAGTGAATCAACTATATAACTATTTGATCCATGGATGATTTCTTTTTGTGAGTTTGGGAATAATCATCGCCGGAGGTTATAAGGTGGTTCTGTGAATTTCTTCCCCTTACCCATTCTTGATAATTCATTGTAAAATCAGGAAGAGATTACAGCTCTATGCTACCGCTCTTACATGGAGAGTGCGGGCCAAAATAACATGGCTTGACCTCTCCTCAAAATCATGTGTTTAATTTTTGTGTTCTTCATGATAGAAGAGGATGACAACCAACCTCGGTGGGGTACGAGAATGGGATTCGGCGCCCCCGCTGGCCGGGTCGAAAGCATCAGCGCTGTGCCATGGCCCCCGTGCCACCAGCGTCCTCTGCCGCCCGGTGGCCTCAAGTTTTCTATTGACTATGTCACCTCGCACCCTATGCTTTCCCGCGGCCTCACTGTCACACGACCCTCTGCATCCTCCATGGCCTCTGTCGTTCTGAGGCCTCACGGCCCCCATTTCCTTCCAGAGCCCCGCCATGCCGCGGCCCTGCGGCCTCTGTTTACATGAGATCTTGTGGCCCCCACAGCATCTCCGCCACGTGGCCCTCCATGGCCCTTGCGGCCCCCACCTCCCATGGCTGCTACCGCCCCATGGCCTCTGCCACCCACAGTCTCGAACCTCTTGTGGCCCTCTACGGCCCCCGTAGCCTTCGCTGCCCCATATCCTCACCGCATTGCGACCCTCCGTGGCCCTTAAGGCCTTCACTGCCGTGCGGCTCTCCGTGACCCTCATGGCCTCGCGCCGCTCCGTAGCCCCCACGCAACACATTGCGGTCTGGACCAGACCTGATGGGCTGGGCTAGACCCAGCGGGCTGGGTCGACCCAAACCGGGTTGGGTCGGCCTAGTCCGGGTCGGTTTGACCGGGTCGGACCAGACACGGACCATCGAGTAGTTTTCTCCCTATCGGCTATAACATTGGCATCAACCATCCGTTTGATAAATGGTTAAGGACACAATAATCTTTTGAGAGTGAAATTACCTTTGTTATACCCCACTTGAGATTTGAATAAAGTTGAGATATAGTCAGGTTGGATCAAACACGAATCCAACTGGATCCTTCGGACTAAAATGCCAATAACATACAGACCTGGCATTCGATTCACGCATTTTCTGTTGCATTGAGACCCCTATGACGTGGAGGTCCATTGGGATACTTTTTCATGGGACTTCATGTCAGTTGGAGTATCTACTAGTGGCTTGAGGAGCGGACCCTCCCATAGAAGATCAATCTTACTGTGAGAACGTAGTATATGGTTGTGATGTGAAGAATGAATAAGGATCTTGGGAAGGTTAGAACCGAGCAAACCTATGTGTTTCAGAACTGAGAGATCATTTGTGGGTCATCACTGAGCATTCCTGTGTGGGTCAACACTAAGAGATCTTGTGTGGGTCAGCATCGATCGATCCTGTGTGGGTCAGCACCGAGCCATCCTTTTTGGGTCAGCACCGAGCCATCTTATGTGGGTATGACGACATACATGTGATGTACTAGGATCTTGTGTGGGTCTGACAACGTACCGGAGATGTTCTAGGATCGTGTGTGGGTCTGACGATGTATGGGATATGGGATAGAATCCTGTGTGGGACTGACGATAGACTGGAGATGTGCTAGGATTTTTTGTGGGACTCACAACATACTAGAGATGTACTAGGAACCTGTGTTGGTCTGAAGATGTACCGACAATGAACTAGGATCATATGCGTGTCTAAAGATGTACTACAATACTTTGTGGGTCAAATGATGACTTAGGATCCTTCATGGGTCAACCTATTAACAAAGTAAGATGAATTAATAGTAACATATAATCATCTCTACTACTGTAACTATGTTATAGCTAGTGTGAGATGATTCTGTACCTTTGTAGTCTTTACCTTCATGGTGATACCTTGGTGGTATT
Source organism: Viscum album (assembly GCA_963277665.1). Lineage (NCBI taxonomy): Eukaryota > Viridiplantae > Streptophyta > Magnoliopsida > Santalales > Viscaceae > Viscum > Viscum album. The sequence continues at coordinate 1,505,523,272 of OY728152.1, forward strand.
CTTCTGTGTGGCATACATTTGTTGTACATTTCCATCGTAGTAATACCTTGGTGTTATTCTTCTATGTGGCATACATTTTTGGAACCTACCATTATGGTAATTCTTCTTTTATGGAATAGATGAGATTTAGGATTTTGAGTTGGTCCTTGTGTTTCTTCATGATTGAGATAGGATTACTTGATAACCTAGGTATATGTATCGAAATATACATAAGTAGGGTTGTCAGTTAAATTCCTTAAGTGTGTTTTATCCTTTGTGGAATTTGTGAGACCTTGAGGGACTCGGGGTTCCTACTAATTGTCGTTATACTCGCCCCTTCACGGGCTATGCCCACACCTTGTTGTGTTTGGTACAGACAATAGACAGTGATGAACGAGGCTGAGGGTACTAAGACTGGACGGTGCCTGGTGGTGGACCATACACCGTGTAGGTATACAGAGGAGACGGGAAGATGTGGAGTACTGAGGAGGCGATCTGTACCTACCCTTTATGTAGGAACCTCGAAGGATGACCCAGTACCTCTTTTTCTCTTTAGTTGTTTTTTAGTTCAGTTTTATTTGTACATTTACTATTGGGCTTGTATTCCGGACCACTTACTTTCAAAATTCTTTTTCCTATACAGTTTAATTGCGTTTGTATCTTGCTATGTGCTTTCTTGCGTGTATTTACAGGATATAAAGGGAATGTCTTACAAGGTTTAGGGAACATGACTATCGGTGCTGGTCGTCAGCCTCTGGCCTATTGTAGACGATTTGGGGTTGTCGCGGAATGGACCTCAGGGGACGGGTGGGGAAAAATTGGTATCAGAGGAGTTGGTTCTACCGTTGAACAGTTGGCTCTGATCATTTTAACAGCAATAGTGTTAAGTGTAGTGAGTGTGTTTATAAGTTTAGGGAATCCATTGTTGGTGTGGCGGCCGACGTATCCATACACCAGGACCCTTACATCTAATTTACGACTCATTGCACGAAAGCACTGATTGCATGTGTTTTGAAAATTTTTCTTCTGTTTTCTTGAGTCATCTCAACATGTATAACTTATTGACCATGTTTCACCTATTTCTTATTTGGAGGTTACAGTGTAGACAGCCTGCTAAGATTCTAGAGAGAGTAAACGATGACTGCCCACCATGCGATGAGGCTCTGGTGTAGGGACCTCTTACTATGTTGTCACCATCGGGTGCTGTACCAGTAGCACCACCACCCATTGGGAAATAGTTACCACCAGCCACACTGGAAGATGGTGCACGCTGACTAAGCGCATCGCATAAGTTCCAGTGGAAGAGGCCTCTAAGGTTTTGAGGCATGACAGATTCCCACACGTTTGAGGACTGGCTGGAGGCAGTTTCTAGAGTTTCTCACCTATGTTATACACCTTTAGGGAAGATAATGATCTTAGAATCTAGTATTTTATAGTTGGTGACCATGAGGATGGTCCACATAGTGATTTGTCATCGGTATGTGGACCAATACCCGAGATAGTACCTTCTGGAAGTATGTCAGCTATATAACTACCCGTTGGTCAATAGTTACAACCGGTTGTACCGGTAGAGGACAAATATAGGCTTATTTCCTTACGTGTGATGCAGCATCGAATCCCCTTAGGTTTCAAGGCGAGCCCGACTCACAGGCGGCTGAGTAATAGCTTGAAGAGGTAGCTGAGAGTTCTCTAGAGCTTCTACCGCTTTAGCAGGACAACATTTCAGTAGCCAATTATTCATCGAGGTGTACCAATCATTCCTGGTACTCGATGAATATGATGTGATTAGTGCTTTGGGTCTCGGAAGTTTGAGGGCAGTTTTTTAAGGACATCCGAGCCAACACTATTTCTCTATGCATTCCTACTTATGTTTGGGTGCTAGAGAGAACATTTTTGGTTGAATATTATTTGGCTAAGCGGATATAACCAGTGAATGTTAGCAGTGGGAAAATAGGAAACTTTCACCTATCTTAGAGACATGGGTGTGTACAACGATTCTGGAAGAATAAGTGTTAGGGACAGATGAATCTATAGGGAACAGACAAGGAAGCAGATCTTGGAGAGTAGCTTGAGATGGTGTACATTTCGACATGATACAACCACCCCCTTTTTTTGCACCCCACCGGGCTCAGGGAGCTGGAGGACATGGGAAGTGAGTAGCTGCATGCAGTCAAGGAGTGTGACCCAAGGGCTCTAGGAATGATTTGAGGTACGGTCTGTGTCTAATGCTAGCTATCTTATAAATAGACATAGGTACCAATCATTCCATCTTTCCATGAATCCTGTTCGAGACCTAGAGTTTTCAATTAAGATGTTGACTTGACCCTCACGACTAGAGATACCTTTGGGAGGAGTCTTGATAATCCAACTTACGCCAATTGTGTGATATGACCCTTGAGGTGAGAGTTTCCGTTGGAACCTATGGGTGGAAGCGTCAAGGCCTTACAACATTAGTTTGGTCTCGACTGAACATCCACAGTTCATACTCAGGTTGAATGTACTAGAGAAAAAAGGTTTCGGTTTCTCTACCACATTAGAATGGGGTTTTCATTGGTCAGTGAAAAAGGAATCCTAGGCAGCATAGGATAAACTCTTGCATAGGAGGGTGCGGCTGATCCCTCATGAGTCGGTCAGGCTCGCCCTCATGGAAGTAGAAGTTATTAGTTTTAATTTCCAACAGAAGTGTTTACAGTTCCTTCGGGACTATGACTATGAGATGGTCTATAATCATGGGAAGGGTAACATAGTAGCAGTCGCACTCAGTCAGAGGTGTGGCCTGTAGCTGCTGAGTGAGGAGACAGAGTAGCTATCTGGTTTACAGATATACATTTTGGATTGAGATGGAGCCTCTTTTCTTCAGCCTCTTACAGTCAATCCCCCACTTCATCAGCGAGTCATGAGGTGCAGTGTGGGGACGCTGACTGCGAGGCTTGACGTGCTTAGATATCCTCAGGGAAGGAACCTGATGCATTTTCTAAAGGTGGGGAGCACGTCATACTTTTTAGTGGATGTACCATGGTACCCTTAGTGCTATATATGGATTTGTTGTGGGAGTTATATACATCACCTCTAGTGGTACATCCTGGTGTAGGGAAGATGTACTAGGACCTCCGGCGTCAGTATTGGTGGCTAGAGACTAAGAAATGAGTGGTAGAGTTTTTATCACGATGTCTCACTTGTCAACAAGTGAACACTGCTTAGAGCCAGAAGAATTCTTATGCCGACAGGAGATGGAGACCTCTGGAGTTTGAGGATGATGAGCACATCCATTTACAAGTCTCACCTCGACGTGGTTTGTGGTGATTTGGCTGGGGTGTAAAATTATCATTGAGGGTCATTGGAACCTTCCAAGTCCTCATCAGAGTTGGTGAGGTGGATTATCGCCTAGCACTTACCCCTCAGTTGCACCAGGGGCATGTCGTCTTCCACATATCCCTACTAAGTAGATACGTGCATGACCCATCTCATGTCATCGACCACGGAAGGCTGGACATTGAGGATGGGGAGACGTTTTTGGATGTTCCAGTGGAGATTGGGGATCGACAGAAGCATGTCCTTCATTGACAGTCGATACCTCTGGTGCACATACACTGGTAGCATGGGAACCTCCCGGATAGATCATGGGAGTGGTAGGCTCATATTCATTCTTAATACATTTTTTGTTTGTTGTTCCTTTGTTGTAGATTTCGAGGACATAAATCCCTAGGGTGGGGAGAATGTAATTTCCTTAAAATGCCATATAATTTTTTATATGGAATTATTTCGACACCGTAAAATATGATGGTACATGAATCTGAGGCATAGAGTGCCCAAAATGATACGTCAAATTTTTTTTACGCTTTAATTTGCATGCCTAAGCAATATTCCTAAAAAAGTGGAATAACTCTTAAAAGGTTGCTCGGATCAGAAATCTGAGGGCATCGTTGCTTTCAGAATGGCGGTTTTACCCTATGTGTGACTTAAGTTTGGTTGGCATGGGCCTTCTATAAGAAATCCCAAAAATGGCATAACCATAAATAAAATAATCAAATAAATTATTTTATTTTTCAAATTCTTATAACTCAAAAATGGTTGCTCAGATTGAAAATCTGAGACCACTGATGAACTCATGGGGACATGATTTATTTATGAAGATAATAACTTTGGCCATCGTGGGCCACTAGAGAAATTTATTTTTTTCTATAAATAAAATAATTAAGTGAAAATTATTTTATTGTAAAATCTATAACATTTAAACAGAAACTCGGATTAGAAATCTAAGAGTACCTTTAGGTTCATCAGAGAGTGTTTCACTTGGGAAGTACCTAACCTCGATCTTTGTGGGTCAAGGGTGGTTGTTAGTAATTTTTCAAACATTTTTTTGGGTACATTAATTAAACGTGCAAGTGGCATTTTGTACATCTGACCGAGTGCTCAGAATTTAAATCTGAGGGAACTGTTGAACATGAAGCACCGTTTTTAATAAAAAGAGACATTCACCTTGACAATAGTTAGTTGAAGGTGAAAGTCAGTTTTGTGCTTTTTCATGGGAATAAAAATAAAATAAACTTTTATTTTTATCCTCCCAACTGAATGTTAATGACGTGCAGACCACCTGAACTAAAACCTCCCACGTGTTTTTATAGAGGTCGGGACCACCGAAAATAAAACCCCCTTTTTGAGAATTAATGGTTTTGGGGACCACACGAACCCCTCTTAAATATGGGGATGTCCCTTGGAATCCTCCAATTTATTGCACCCACATAAATTAACTGGCTTGACGCTTTTTAAATACTACATAAGAACATCGTGGAAATTTAAGAAGGTTCCTAATAAATGAACAATCATAAATTCCATGATCGTTATATACCTTCCCTCTATCGTATTTATATGGATATTGGGAGGTGGATTTGGATAGCATCATCAAGCGAAGATGTGCTGGTAAAGTGTCGAATTTCCCAAATCATGGTGAAACATTAAGCTTCTCCAACAAAGAACTTATTCAACAAAGAACGTACTCTAGAATTGAGGAACATGGACGATGTTTGAATTGAATTTAGAAGCATGATTACAGAAGCAACACTCATGTTCATCCTATTCAACTTCGTTGTTTCCATATCACGACCTCCTTCAACAAACCTTTGAGGTATGGGTTTAATTATTTGTGATTATGGATTTCATATTTTCATACCTTCTAAAAAAATAATGCGGATCAACTCTATAACTAGTTGATCTGCAGATGATTTCTTTTTGAGGGATTTTGAATAATCATTGCCAGAGGTTGTAGGTTGGTTGTTTGAATTTCTTCCCCTTACCCATTATAGATAATTCATCATAAAATCAGAAAGATATTATAGCCACTTTATACCTCTCTAACATAGAGGGTTAGGGCCAAAAGAACATGTCTTGATCTCTCTACAAAATCATGTGTTTAATTGTTCTGTTCTTCGCGATGGAGGGGGATGGCAATAAACCTCGATGGGGAACGAGAACACCATCCGTCACCACCACCACATGTGGCCTCCTCCTCCATGAGACCTTATGCAAATCGTGACCTCTGCCTCCTGTGACCTCCGCCACCCATGACCTCGCCGCCTCGCGGCCCTCCGCTACCCCCGCTGCTTCTCTCGTCTCACGGCCCCTGCGGCCTCGCTGCATGTGGTCTCCGCTGCCCTGCAGCCTTCACGAAATCATGCCACTCCACAGCCCCCACGCTTCCCTACACGAGCAGGACCAAGCTGGGTCGACCGAAATAGGGTCGGGTCTGCCCAGGTCGGGTCGGGCCTTGTCAGACTGGACCCGGACCAGCTACGAGTTTTTCACTCTATCAGCCATAACATTGGCATCAAGCATTCTTTTGAAAAACCATCTATAGCACTGTAAACCATGGATTGAGAAATTTCTTTTGGAACACCCCACTTGATATTTGGATAATGTAGTGGTATGGTCAGGTTGGATCTAGCATGAATCCAACTAGGCCATTGGGATTAAAAGGCTAATAACATACAAAACAAGCATCCCATTGATAAACCGTCTATTACATTGAGACCCATATGATGTGTTGGTACATTGGGATACATTTTCAGGGGAATTTGTGGCAGTTGGAGTATCGACTAGTGTATTAAGGAGAGGATCCTCCCATATATTAGTAAGCTTAGTGCGGTAACTCAATAGCTGGCTATGGTGTAATGAATGAATAGCGATCCACAATGGGTCTGCACTAAGCGATCCTGTGTGGGTCAGAAAAGAGCGATCCTGTGTGGGTCAGCACCGAGCGATCCTGTGTGGATCAGCACCAAATGATCCTTTGTGGGACATCACAGAGAGATCCTGTGTGTGTCAGCATCGAGCGATCCTCTATGGGTCCGCACTGAACGATCCTATGTGTGTCAGCACCGAGCAATCCTGTCTCGGTATAACGACATACGGATGATGAACTAGGATCTTTTGTGTGTATGACAATGTATGGGGGATTTACTAGGATCATGTGTGGGTCTAAAAATGTAATGGAGATGTAATAGGATCCTGTGTGACTCTGACGACGTACTGGAGATGTACTAGGACCCAGTGTGGTTCTGAAGTCATACTGAAGATGTACTAGGATCCCATGTGGCTCTGATGACGTACTTGAGATGTACTAGGATCTTATGTGGGTCTGATGATGTACTACGATCCTTTATGGGTCTGGTGATGACTTAGGATCCTTCATGGTTCTTCCTCTTAACAGAGTAAGATGAATTAGTAGTTACATTTAATCATCTCTACAATTGAACTTAAGTTATACCTGTTGTGAGCTGAGTCAGTACCTTTGTAGTCTCTACCTTCATGGTGATACCTTTGTGGGATTCATCTGTGTGGTGTACCTGTGTGGTAATTTTTCTTTGTAGTACTACATTGGCGGTATTATTCCATGTGGTGTACCTGTGTGGTACATACCATCAAGGTAATCCTTCCTTTGTGGTATAGATGACCTTTGGGCTTTTGAGTTAGATCTTGTGTTTCCTCATAATTGAGATGGGATTACTTGATAACATAGGTACATGTATGGGAATTATAACGGCCCATAATTTACATACAAGTTTATTACTTCAAAATTGAAGCATACTTATTACAACATATAACAAAACCATGAAAAGACTGTATAGGTATAGTGTCTTTAGAAACTGGGAAACATAAACAACTGGTTCATAAATCATCTACGTTGTCTCCCATTTATTTCATCATATCTAGAGTCCCTTTTTGGAATATCCTACTTAATATCCTTCTTCCTGACCTAGGGAAAATAAAACATACCAAAGAGTGAGCTCAAATGCTCAGTAAGGGTAAACAAAAGAAATATCAATCACATCATATTCATAAGAACATATCATTTCGGAAGTCTTAACCTGCAAAAGAGATCATAATTTCATTACATGGGATAAATCATAGTAGTGAAATATAATCCCAATAATCATAACATAAAACATGAAACATTGTGACATACAAACATAATAATAGAGAATAATTTCTTATTAGTCAAGACTCATTTCCAATACTATCTTAGTGGACAGAGTCCATTTCTGAACTGAGTTCACTCCTCGTTTCAGTCCTGTTTTACTGAACCGGCTTAACCTGCCATTCCAGCCATGTATATCTCATTAGATATAAATCTTTACCTAATGCATTCGAGGGAGATATAGGTCCCAAACATCTCATAACAATACAATTCTTATGTGTTCCACAAAATCACAAATCATACATCATTTCATAACCCATGTAATAAAAATGTGATTCTTAAACATCGTGACATCGTAAAACAATTCATATAAGATAAAGTAATTAATAAAAATAATTCCATCACAACATAATAAAATTAATGTAATAATAGGGATATAAACAGAACCCTATATTATCTTAGATGGAAAATAATTTTGATAAAACACTTGAACTCCATTCTTGAGGAAAACATCCTTTCTAATTCAAAAACATTTTTACTTTCATAACATGTCATACAATTTTAATCAAAAAGAAGTTGATTAAAAATAAACGTGAAAACTGGTAAAGGACGCTTCTTGGAAATAATTTTTTAAAAATCCATTCATACCGTATAAGTTAAAAAAACATTCTTCTCATACTTTGGCCAGAAAAGCCAAAAAGTAACCCGTATTAAAAATGACAAAAGATTCCTTTAATATCATTTAATAAAAACACACCAATGGGTAGAATTGGATTTAAACAATTTTTGGAGGATAGAAATAATATTACATATTGAAAAAACAATGATGTTGATGATAAAATACACCCCAGTAAATACCAAAGTATAAACAATCTCGGATAAAAATGAGATTGTGAGATTTTCCCTTACCTTAGGTCCGATTTTCTATGTAAGTGTCGGAACCTCCTGTATAATGATTTTAATAATGTAATTGACTTATTCAAGAATCATACTTATTTTTATGATATCATATATGGTCATATTATTATCGTTTTATTAGTAATATTTCATTGCTACTTTTTATTCGGGTTTTTATTACTTTTTGTTCTTATGCATGTTTTGTCGAATAAATTCTTATTCTTCTTTTTAGGTTATAGATACCTAATTTAAAAAATGTTATTAGTGTAATATATATCATTTTAATTCATTCAATTCATTTATATAATCATTATTCAATGAAAATCATGTAGAACGAGTCGCATCACATCGTGGAGACGGTATTCCGTACATACGCATGAGCGAGGATATCGTTCCCATCATCGTGGAATTGTATTGGAGTGTATGTATACTATTTTAAAATCAATATCAATTTAAAATAATCTTATATTGTTATTATTTACACCATTATACCCAACCAATTATGGTGGTGGTGGAAAATAGAATACACCACGGCGTGGAGCCGGTATTCCGTACGTACGCACGTGCAGTGATTTCGTTTTCTATAGGATGGATAGATGGTGAAATAGGGTTGTTTAATAATTAAAATAAAATATAATTATATGAGTTATACTGATGCTATTACTTTATAATTAAACAACTAAAGAAGAAGAAGTGGAAGAGGAAATAATGTTGAAAGAATCGGTAACGGACATCACCTCTTCTTTGAAGCGCCTATTTGAGACCTCCTTTTAGGGCATAAAATTGGTATTTGAAGAAGACCAGGACCTCTAGTATGTTTCTAGGGAAGTGGAGATGATAATTTGGTAGGTTTTGGCCGATCTTGAATGATAAAAGTGGTGTGAGGAAGAGAGGGAGGAGGTGCCATTTTATAAGGGAGGAGAGGGGCACCTTAGGAAAACTTAAAATATTATTTTATTATAAAGTCATATTCTGTTTTTAATAGATCCAAATTGAATTATTTCGAAGATAATGTGGGTATGGGTCTAAATCCTCTCATCAAATATAATTTAGTTTTGTTTAGGGTTCTATTTTAACCTTATCATTAAGATTTAACTCTAAGTTAAATAATTTAACATTTACCGTGTCTTTTTTGTTTTCTTACACTATATGGTTAATAAACTTACTATAACAAGCCAAACGAACCCCAAGTTGTTTATTATTAATTGATATAACATTATCTAAGTCATTTGGACGAACCATAGACTTTTTGGAATAAAAAAACAATTAATAATATAATTTTTTTTTTCAAAACTATTTTATGTCAATTTTGACACTATTTGGTAATTGATTTTTATGAAAAATAAAAATAGAAATAATAGTTCGAAAAATGTTAATTTAATCAATAATTACATGTCATGTTAACATATAAAATTATTTTAATTCATAAAAAGTCTCAAATTACATTTATTTGGGTATTTATAACATCAATTATGTCAACATTTCATTAATAAGATAATTACTGCATTATCATTGTGTCATACATAAATTAAATTATTCAATGTCTAAAAATTACAAATAAAATACAATTATGTAGGAAATATTTTTATCTTTCTAAATAATATTTGTAGTCTAATTTATCTTATGTATAACCCTATATTAAAAATTATTTAGTTATTAAACTTTGATTTTAACTATTTTAACCCTTCTTTAAATAAATTAATAATAAATGGCCTAATCTTTTCCATGTGGTCCTAAATACTCATATTTTATTCATAAGGATATTTTTGGTCGAATTAAACTTATCCAATATACTTAGGACATGTGTTAGGTCAATAATAATAACATTTTTACCCTTAATCACCCTATTTACTTTTAACCGTGGTAAAAAAAAAGTAAAACGTTACTATTCACCAAAAATTATTTTCATCTCATTGAACAAAATTTTAGTCCTTGATATTATCCGTGTCTCTCGGATTTTCAAATTTCCACTCACAGAAGTGGTAAAATTATGTTTTATTTAAATTTGCAAATTCTCCTTGGAGATGGGTAAAAGAGGGTGAAATGTTCGATAAAATTTTTATATATCTAAAATAATTATAAAATGTCTCCAATGAATTGAATTGAATTTATATAGGTATAATGTATCAATTTTGACCTAAAATAAATATAAATAAAATAAATAATTATTTAAATAAAAATTCGGTTTTTAAATAGTAACCCAGTGTTTTCACTATTATTCAAAAATTGAATGTTTTCAGAAAAATACCAAAATTTCACCCTAGGATAATTTTGATATTCCGAATCCAAAAATGAAGTCCATTTTGATAAATAAAATTTATAAAATTTCAAAAAGTGGGTATTACTATTCATAGCTGATAGTTTTAATAATATTTTAATAGCATATCGTTGTTTATTGAAACGCGGTATTGCGTACGATGCAAGCTATTGAGGAAGGTCATGATTGCATGTAAAGTAAGCCAAGATAGTGTTGTGTGTAGTGAATGATTCCATTGATGATTTATATAACATAAAAACACAATATTTTTTCATAAAAGTCTCGGGTGATACATTCTACCCCCCTTAAAATGAATTTCACCCTCGAAATTCGTCACTTTGTAAAAAACAGATGAGGATACCTCTCCCTCATCATATCCTCATCCTCCCTTGTATCTTCTTCTAATTGGTGGTTCCTCCATAAAACTTTCACCAAGAGAGTGGTCTTGTTCCGTAGGACTTTTTCGCTACGATCCAGAATCTCTATCGGATGTTCTTCATAAGAAAGATCGTGCTATAGTGGTAAAACTTCTGAGCTGAGTACATGTGAAGGATCAGGTATTTACTTTCTTAGGTGAGATACATGGAACACATCGTGATCTTGAGAGAGATTCGGTGGAAGCACCAATCGGTAAGCTACCTTCCCAACACGATCCAATATTTCGAAAGGACCTATATATCTAGGTCTCAACTTTCCCTTCATTCCAATTCTCATTACTCTCTTCCAAGGAGATATTCGTAAGAACACTTTATCACCCACTTCAAACTCTAGGTCTTTTATTCGGTTGTCGGCATAGCTTTTTTGTCGACTCTGAGCTGCTCTTATGTGTTGTTGAATAGATCGGATGTTTTCTGCCTTCTCATCAACAAGATCAAGTCCTAATAGCTTTCTTTCCCCAACTTCATCCCAGCATGTTGGAGTCTTACATTTCTTTCCATAGAGAGCTTCATAAGGACCCATCTGAATACTGATGTGAAATCTATTATTATAAGAAAATTCCCCCAAAGGTAGGTGTTGATCCCAACCACCTTTGAAAACCATTAAGCAATCTCTCAACATATCTTCTAGAGTTTGAATTCTCCTCTCAGACTGACCATATGTTTGAGGATGAAAAGCAGTGTTGAAACTCAACTCTTTATCTAGAGTATGCTGAAGAATTCACCAGAACATCGAGGTAAATCTTAGATCCTGATAATATATAATAGAAAGTGGTACTCCATGCAATCTTACCACTTCCTTTACATATATCCTGGAAAGCTGATCTAGAGAGAAATATTCTCTAATAGCAATGAAGTGTGAATACTTTGTAAGACGATCAACTATTACCCAAATAACATTATTGCCTTTAGATGTTTTAGGAAGTCCGGTGACAAAGTCCATAGTGATGTTTTCCCATTTCCATTATGGTATGGGTATTGGTTGTAACATCCCCGTAGACTTCTGTCTCTCAGCATTAACTTGCTGACAAACCAAGCATCGAGAGACATATTCCGCAACATCTCTTTTCATGTCATCCCACCAGAAGTACTCTTTCAGGTCCCTATTCATCTTCCTGCTTCCAGGATGAATAGTGTATGAAGAACTATGAGCCTCATCCAGCAACTCTTTCTTTAATTTTGGGATGGGAGAAACACAAACCTGATTCCTGAACATTATTATCCCATCACAATCAAGGTTATATTCAGGAACATTTCTCACCTTCTTTTGTAACTCTACATCTTCTTTCTCTGCCTCTTTAATCTTCACATGAATAGATTGCTGAACATTCATTTGAAAAAGATACGATTTTCCCCTTCCATTATAATTCCAAGATCCATCCTTTGTAAATACATAAATATTGGATCTTTTTTTATCCTCATCATGGATAAAATGGAATTGTCTTATAGACTTAATGCTTCTACCACCTTGTTTGCTTTCCCAGGGTGGTAATGAATTGAGAAGTCGTAATCCTTAATCAGTTCCAACCATCCTCATTGGCACATATTTATCTCCTTTTGTGTGAAAATATACTTTAAAATTTTATTATCCATATAAATATCACACCATTCACCATAAAGGTAATGCCTCCAAATCATTAATGCAATGATTACCGCAGCTAACTCCAAATCATGAGTTGTGTAATTTGGCTCATGGATTTTCAACTTTCGTGAGGCATAAGATATCACCATATCATTTTGCATAAGAACACACCACAGCCCCTTCTTGGATGCATCATTGTAGATCACAAACCTTTCTCCACTACAAGGAAGTGTGAGTACAGGTGCACTGGATAACCTTCTTTTCAACTCCTTGAAATTCTCTTCACATTCCTCCGTCCACACGAACTTAACTCCTTTTCGAGTCATCCTGGTGAGTGGATTAAATAATTGTGAAAAATCTTTCACAAAACGTCGATAATAACCATCCAAACCAAGAATACTTTGGATCTCGGTTACTGTTGTTGGTCTCGACCATCTTTCGATAACTGCTATTTTTGCTGGATCCACTATTATCCCCTCTTTTGAGATTATGTGAACCAAAAATGCAACTTTTTGAATCCAAAATTCACACTTGGTAAATTTGGCATAAAGGTTCTCCTTTCTCAGGGTCTTCAAAATAATTCTCAATTGATCACCATGTTCTTCCTTTCTCTTTGAATAGACAAGAATATCGTCTATAAAGACTACCACAAACTGGTCGGGATAGTCTCCAAAGACTCTATTCATCAGATCCATGAAGATAGCAGGGGAATTAGTAAGACCAAATAGCATCACTATAAAATCATAGTGATTATACCTTGTACGGAAAGCCGTCTTTTGTATATCCTCCCTTTTGAGCCTTAATTGATGATACCCGGAATGAAGATCAACCTTGGAAAAATATTGAGCTCCGTGTAGTTGGTCATATAATTCATCAATTCATGGGAGAGGATATTTTTTCTTGATAGTGATCCTGTTAACTTCTCTATAATCAATGAAAAGTTTCATTGATCCATCTTTCTTCTTAAAAAACAGAACTGGTGATCCCCAAGGTGACACACTAGGGCGTATGAATCCTTTATCAAGATTCTATTGGAGTTGCTTCTTCAATTCCTGCAACTCAATTGGGGCCATTCTATAAGGTGTCTTTAAAATATGCAAAGCACCCGGTACGAGTTCTATTGAAAACTCTACATCACGATGTGGTGGAAGACCCAGAAATTCCTCCGGAAAGACATCATCAAACTCCCATACAATGGGCATATTCTGAATAATGAGTTTCTCTCCAACCATATGAGATAAATTACCTTCATTTAGTTGAATCAAGACCCATAAGATGGAATAATGTTTCACTTGAAGGTTATGTTCATCCTTGCATCGATAGACGATCATAGATTGATCTGGAATATGAAATGTGACATCCCTTCTTTGGAAATTGATATGAGCTCCATATAAAGAAATCCAATCAATGCCAAGAATCACATAAAATTACACTATAGGAAGGATCACAAGATTTGCAGGAAGAACTTTCCCACAAACTTCAATCGGAGAAGAATTATAAACTTTTTATGCGACTGTTGTGCCATTAAGAGTTTTCACAGCTAACTCAACATCTAATTGTTGAGGTGATACGGTGATACCATTAGAAAATTCTTCAAAAATAAAAGAGGGGGTGGATCTAGAATCAAATAAAAAATTTTCTACTTTAGAGTGCATGGTAAGTGTACCTTTCACCACATCGTTATCGTACTCCACATCGCTGATAGAAATTGCATGTGAATTTCCTTTGTCTTTTTCCTTAAGAGTTTCTTGACATCGATAATCATTAACAACCCTTGGATTAGGTAATTTATTGGCATAATGCCCCATTTCCTTTCACTTGTAACATTGAAGTGTATGAGGTGCACTCTGTGTAGCCATTTCTTTGTTCGCATCACTAGAAATATTCTTCCCATCATTGCGGCATTAAAATGCCTGATGACCTTCTTTTCCACATTTGAAACAATTACTTGTACCATTAAGACAACTCCCTCCATGTTTATTTCCACACATTGAGCATAAGGGAAAACTCATCTTCTTTTCAGCGTGGTCTTTATATTTTCCTTTGAATTCTATTTTCCTCTTCTTATCAAACCCATGTGACTGATGGGTTAAACCAATCTCCATCTCAACCTTGAGAGCACATCGAAAAATTTCCGCATAGCTATTGAAGTCCCTTATGGCTAACTCCCTTGAAGACTTGGTTTTAAGCCACTAAAGAATCGATCGATCTTACTCTCAGGTTGGATAATAATACCAGAAGCGTACATTGAATGTCTTGTAAAATTTGATTCGTAGGTACCAACAGATTCATCATCCTTTTTATTTATTTCAAGAAACTCCTTATCCATCTTTGTTCGGAGAATACGAGGGATGTACTTATTGAAAAATATGTTCTTGAACTTGTCCCATTCCATGGAATCAATTTCATCTCTTTACCTCGTATTCTGGATAAGATTTCACCATTGATCAGCATATCCTTCCAAATGATACACTGCTAAGATGACTTTATCATGATCAGAATATTGAAGAACTGAAAATATCTTTTTAGTAGTACTGATCCATTGTTTAGAAACTAATGGATCAGTAGACCCGCTGAATGAAGGTGGGAGCTGCCTCATGAAAATTCAACAGAATTTTGCTCCTTCCTTTGCTTGTTTGGAAGTCCTGCATGATTCATATATTCATAACATTGTGTGAGCATGGCTACAATATTTTTCATTCCAGCTCCCAAAACATTTCGTTGCTCAGGGGGACAATCATTGCATTGCCTGTTGCATTCCGCATTAACACGATTCCTTCGGGTTCCAGCCATTGACTAAAACCAAGAATAATAGTGTGAACAACACAAATTATAACAGGAAAACCACATAATCAAGAATATAATTTTACACTTAAGGTCTTATCATAGGTTATTCATGGCTATTTCTAAAACACTAATATTGTGTTCTACACTTAGACTTATCCTTAGGGTTCTTACTAAGGCTTTCACATCCTAGTTTCCAAAGGATGACTATACCTTTCCTCGAATACAAACTATAATGACCCATACTTTACATACATGGTTATTACTTCAAAATTGTAGCATACTTATTACAACATATAACAAAACCAATAAAGGGCTGTATAGGTATAGTGTCTTTAGAAAATGGGAAACATAAACAACTGGTTCAAAAATCATCTACGTTGTCTCCCATTTATTTCATCATATCTAGAGTCCCTTTTTGGCATATCCTACTCAATATCCTTCTTCCTGACTTGGGGAAAAGAAAACATACAAAAGGGTGAGCTCAAATGCTTAGTAAGGGTAAAAAAAGAAATATCAATCACATCATATTTATAAGAACATATCATTTCAGAAGTCTTAACCTGGAAAAGAGATCATACTTTCATAACTTGGGATAAAGCATAGTAGTGAAATGTGATCCTAATAATCATTACATAAAACATGAAACATTGTGGCATACACACATATTCATAGAGAATCATTTCTTATTAGTCAAGACTCATTTCCAAGACTATCTTAGCGGACAAAGTCCATTTCTGAACCAAGTTCACTCCTCCTTTCAGTCTTGTTTCACTGAACCGGTTTAACCTGTCATTCCATCCATGTATATCTCATGAGATATAAATCTTTACCCAATGAATTGGAGGGAGATATGGGTCCCACCCATCTCATAATGATACCATTCTTATGTGTGCCACAAAATCATAAATCATACATCATTGCATAGCCCATGTAATAAAAATCGGATTGTTAAACATCGTGACATCATAAAACAATGCATATAAGATAATGGAATTCATAAAAATAATTTCATCACAACATAATCAAATCAATGTAATTATAGGGATAGAAACATAACCCTGTATTATCTTAGATGGAAAGTAATTTTGATAAAACACTTGAACTCCATTCTTGAGGAGAATATCCTTTCTACTTCAAAAACCTATTTCCTTTCATAAAATTTCATAAAATTTTAAACTAAAAGAAGTTGATTAAAAATAAACATGAAAAAATTTAAAGGACACTTCTTGGAAATATTGTTTTAAAAATCCATCCATGCCCTATTAGTTAAAAAAACATTCTTCACGTACATTGGTCGGAAAAGTCATAAAGTGCCTCGTATTAAAAACGACAAAAGATTCCTTTAATATATTTTAATAACAATTCACCAATGGGTAGAATTTGATTTACAAAATTGTAGGAGGATAGAAATAATATTACATATTGAAGAAATAGGGATGTGGATGATAAAATACACCCTAGTAAATACCAATGTATAAAAAATCTCGAATAAAAATGAGATTGGGAGATTTTCCCTTACCTTAGGTCCGATTTTCTTTGTAAGTGTCTGAACCTCCTATATAATGATTTAAATAATGTCATTTACTTATTAAAGAATCATAATTATTTTTATGATATCATATATGGTCAAATTCTTAGCTTCTTATTAATAATATTTCATTGCTACTTGTTATTCGGGTGTTTATTACTTTTTGTTCTTATGCATGTTTTGTCGAATAAATTATTATTATTTTTTTAGGATATATATACCTCATTTCCAGAATGTTATTAGTGTAATATATATCATATTTATTCATTCAATTAATTTATATAATCATTATTCAATGAAGATCATGTAGAACGAGTCGCATCACATCGTGGAGACGGTATTCCGTACGTACGCACGAGCGATGATATCGTTCCCATGATCGTGGAATTGTATTATAGTGTATTTATAATATTTCCAAAATCAATATCAATTTAAAATAATAATATATAGATATTCTTTAAACCATTATACCCATCCATGTAAGGTGGTGGTGGAAAATAGATTACACCACGGCGTGGAGGCGGTATTCCGTACGTACGCACGCGCGGTGATTTCGTTTTCTGTAGGATGGATAGATGGTGAAATAGGGTTATTTAATACTTATAATAACATATCAGTATATTATTGATACTCATGTTATTACTTCATAATGAAACAACTAAATAATAATAAGTGGAAGAAGAAATAAAGTTGAATGAATCGGTAACGGACATTACCTCTTCTTTGAAGTGCCTCTTTGATACATCTTTTTAGAGCAATAAAATTGGTCTTTGAAGAAGACCAGAACATCTAGGATGTTTCTAGGGAAGTGTATAAGAGAATTTGTCAGGGTTTTTCCGATCTTGAAGGCTCAAAGTGGTGTGAAGAAGAGAGGGAGGAGGTGCCCTTTTATAAGGGAGGAGAGGGGCACCTTAGAAAAACATAAAATATTATTTTATTATAAATTCATATTCAGTTTTTAATAGCTCAAAAATTATTTATTTAGAAGATAATGTGGGCATGGGTATAAATCCTCTCATTAAATAGAATTTATAAATGTTTATGGTTCTATTTTAACCTTATCATTTAGATTTAACTCTATGTTAAATAATTTAACTTTTACCGTGTCTTTTTGATTTCTTACACTATATGGTTACTAAACATACTATAAAAATCCAAAAGAACACCAAGTTGTTTAGTATTAATATATATCACCTTATATAAGTCATTTGGACAATTCTTAGATTTTTATGAATAAAATAACAATTGATAATATAGAATGTTTTTTAAAAACTATTTTATGTCAATTTTGACACTATTTGGTAATTGATTTTTGTGAAAAATCAAAACAGAAAGATTAGTTCGAAAAAAGTTAATTAAATCAATAATAAAATGTCATATTAAAATATAAAATTATTTTAATTCATAAAAACTCTCAAAATACATTTATTTGGGTATTTATAACATCAATTATGTCAATATTTCATTAATAAGATAATTACGGCATCATCATTGTGTCATACATAAATTAAATTATTCAATGTCTAAAAATTACAAATAAAATACCATTATGTAGGAAATCGTTTTATATTTCCAATTAATATTTATAGTCTAATTAATCTTATGTATATCCCTATATTAAAAATGATTTAGTTATTAAACTTTGAATTTAACTATTTTAACCCTTCTTTAGATAAATTAATAATAAATGTCCTAGTCTAATCCATGTGGGCCTAAATGGTCATATTTTATTCCTATGGTTGTTTTTGGTCGAATGACACTTATATAATAGAATTAGTACATGTGTTAGGGTAATAATAATAAAATTTTTACTCTTAATTACCCTATTTACTTTTAATCGTGGTAAAAAAAGTAAAAAGTTACTATTCACCAAAAATTATTTTCATCTCATTGAACCACATATTAGTCCTTGATATTAACCGTGTATCTTGGATTTTCGAAATCCCACTCACAGAAGTTGTAAAATTATGTTTTATGTAAATTTTCAAATTCTCCTAGGAGGTGGGTAAAAGACAGTGAAAAGATTGATAAAATATTTATATATCTAAAATTATTATAAAATGACTCCAATGAATTAAATTGAACTTATATAGGTATTATGTATCAATTTTGACCTAAAATAAATTTAAATAAAATAAATAATTATTTAAATAAAAAGTCGTTTTTTAAATAGTAACCTAGTGTTTTCACTACTCATCAAAAATTGAATGTTTTCATAAAAATACCAAAATTTCTCCCTAGGCTAATTTGAATATTACGAATTTAAAAATTAAGTCCATTTTGAGAAATAAAATTTATAAAATTTCTAAAAGTTTCTATTACTATTCATAACGGCTTGTTTTAAAAATATTTTAATAGAATATCATTGTTTAGTGAAACTCGGTATTGCATACGACGCAAGCTATCGAGGAAGGTCGTGATTGCGTGTAATGAAATCCAAGATAGTGTTGTGTGCAGTGAAAAATTCCTTTGATGATGTATATAACATAAAAACAAAATATTTCTCATAAAAGTCTCGGGTGTTACAGTAATATACCTATGTAGGGTTTCCAGTGGAATTCTGGCTGTGTGGTTTGTCCTTTTTGGAATTTTTTAGAACTTGAGGGTCCTGGGGTCCCTACTGAGTAATGTTATACTCACCCCTGCATAGGCTATGCCAGCACATTGTTGTGTTTTGTGCAGATGATAGACAACACTGATCGAGGTTGAGGGTACCAGGAATGGATGGTTCCCAGAGGTGGACTATACGGCATTTCTGTACGCAGAGCAGACGAAAGGGCATGGAGTGTTGAGGAGGAGATCTATAAAAAACATCAGGTAGGAACCCCAGAGGACGACCCAATAGTCATTTTTCTCTTTCATTAGTTGTATTTTATTTCATTTTTACTTATACTTTACTGTTGGGCTTGTATTCCGGCCCTCTTACTTTCAGCACTATTTTTTCTATACAGTTTACTTGTGTTCATATCTTTCTATGTAATTGGTTGCATGTGTTTACAGGATATAAAGTAAATTCCTTCCCATTTTTAGGGAATATGCCTATTGGTGCTCATCACCAACCCCTTGCCTATGGAAGGAGGGCTTGGGGTAGTCACGACATGGGCCCCAGGGGACAGGTCGTGACAAGGGAATCCCTTTCCTAAGAAATTTTCCCCACACACATAGCCAAATCATTGAAAAGTGGTAAAGGGGAAACATAAAATATACAATACTACGATAATGTAAACCAAAAATGCCTGAGCCTCTATGAAAAAAAGTATAGTAGTGTAAATTGAATTGAATTGGATGAAATATACACCAAAGAAGAACTTTGTCCTAATAAAAAAATAGAAATGAGTAAACATCTGAGAGAGCCTGGCTCCTGTATCCCAATATATAACCACCGTATGTGATCCAGGAACACAGTATACATATCCTCCTAAGAATTCATTATCAACTGATCTATCATCTTTGAAAGACATGACATTTTCTAGAAAAAACCCATGAAGGGGTTAGTATATACATACCCAGTTGAACAACTCTAATGGGGTGAAGAGGTATAGTTAAAGAGTATAGACAAACCCTTAAAGAGAGTGAATGTAAGCTCATCCAAGCATAATGGGAAAACACTATTACTATATTAACTACACACAAAGAATTCAAAAACTATAGCAGGAGAGTTGACTCATCCAACCACAATAAGATAGATACAGAAAGCGCATGGCACACCATGCCTGTCTTCACCTCTCCTAGAAAAAGAGTATCCAAATCCAATGTGTACCTTGATGAAATAATATATATATATATATATATTTGCAGTCAATTAATCCAAAATTTGAGATTAAGGGGTCTCCATCTTGCATCCCACTCCATGAAGAAGTGTTGCCAATAGTTCTAAATGAACGCATAAACAATGCCCTATATATCACATATCATCCTTGATCACACATGTCTTAGGGACTCAATCACAACACATTAATATTATCTTCATTGGGAGGAACAGAATAACTATCATGGATTTATGTCATGTCACAAGAACACATCTTAATAAGGAATGTCTCCCAATTTATTTGTAGTCTAAATCCACATCAAGCCACATCTCTTCACTATGATGCATAGTCTAGGACCCACAAATTCTAGGTAAGTATATCCTTAATACTTATGAAAGTAGGATCCTTCACTGATAGTCACTCAAGAATTCCATTTCCCAGTTCTATTGGATGGAACCACAAGGAATGGTCATCGGGGAATTCCATTGTCCAATATTACTATATTATGAACCTGGTAAGGTTGTTGGGTAACTCCACTACCCATCCCTACTAGAGGGTAATCACGAGAAATCAAGGAACTCCAATTACAAACACTATTGGAGGGTAAATTTTCAAGATCATATGGGAATTTCACTACCCATCCCTACTAGAGGGTAAACCCGTAACATCGATGAAATCCACTAGCCAACCCTATTGGGGGTAACATGGAAGGATCATATAGTAATGTCACTACCTATCCTTGATATTGGGTATGATATGAAAGCTCTGGTGATCATGTATGATTACTACCATCATTGGGTGTTTCCTAAAGAAGTTCCATGATTAAAATTTGTCGCATCAAATCTCCAAAGGCACAACAGAGGGGACCATCACATTCTACATGAAAAAACAATCAGCATATGCTACAAAATGGACAAAATCCATGTCCAAACAATAGAGATATGGAAGCCTGAAGATTCATAAAGGAATTCGTGACATGTAAGGGTTGCACACGACTATTGGTCATGATCTGATGTTAGTCCATGTCTATTATATCACACAGAATTTTGAAAATCTAGTACTATATGGTGTTTGAGGTTACTAAACGACATGTATCGACCAAACTCAAAATGAAAACATATGGTTTTTCAGCAGTACACATGGAAAAAAGAATAATTTAACTATTATAACTCTTCAAATAGCCCTTAGTGAAAAAATTTATAACACTGTTGTGATCCGCATGAAAAAATCTCGATATAGGATATTAAAATTCATCAATCAGACACTCTGTGAAAATTCACATTTTACTACATCATGCTCAAATGGAGTCTCATGGGCCTGAGCCACATGTCCAAATTAAATACCAAATATTGGTCTTGAAATTTCCGTCTAAATTTGATGGTCATATAATCATATAAGGTTATTCATTCTAACACTGTATATGGGATATATTTCCGATACAAGACCCCAAAATATTAATAATTTTTTTACTATTGTTTTCATCATTGACTAGAGGCATGAGTCCAAAAAAGGTATCAAACATCGCTATGAAAATGATAGTATCAATTCTAGGATGACATTGTCATTGAAAATTCATCAAATGGATTCCTTTGTTAAATAATGTAACATATATATGATTATTTAACCAATATTTATATCTCATATATTATATCTCATATCTTTTCATTCATATATTATGTCTCATAGTTTACATATTATATCGTATAACACCTATCTTGTATCTTATATATTATATCTTATATATCATATCTTGTATCTTATATCTTATATCTCAAATATAATATCTAAATTATTATATATTATATATTCTATCTCATATCTCATATCTCATATGTTATAAATTATATCTCATATCTCATATCTTGTATCTAATATCTTATATCTTATATACCATATGTCATTAAATTAAAACCAATTAATTTAAAATAGTTTTAATTTATCAAATTAAAAAAATTTAATTTAAAATATAATTCTATGATTAAATTAAAACCATTTAATCTAATTAACCAAAAATGTTCTTCGGACATTGTTATTAACAATAATTCCTATAATTAACATCCACTACATTGACCATGTCTGACCACCCTATCAATAATCTAAACCTAGACATTATGTGGATCACACTGAGTGGACTCCTCTATGAGGATCATCAAATGGCCTCCACTTGGAATCAATCCCGCCACACAATGCAATTCCAATGTCTATGCTTGGTTCATTGACTCAATCTAATTTTTTGATCCATCTTGAATCTGGGGGTCGTAATTGGCTCGATTCCCCTCGAAAAAGTTGAAATTGGACTGCGAGGATCTAACTTGTGATGAATGAAAATAAAATAGTGAGAAAGGGACATGAAAAAGTGTTAAGTAATTTAGGCCACGTGTTCTTAGATAGTCCTTCAAGAATAATTATCCTAGGTATAGAAAATAATTGGAAATATATTAATTTATATATATAGGCTTATGAAAATGCTACAAAAGGGAACAAATCAATGTTCAACATTCAAACATCTCAATAATTTAATCTAAAGGCATTAAAAAACCAAATTTATAAGTCTTGCATATATTTTGGATCGGTCTCCCTTGAAGAATGCATTTTCCATTAAATGTGGAGTATCAATTTCATTCCTTGTGTCTTGATCTGATCCGATTTGATGTTCTGTCAGGTGTTTCTAACAGAAAGGAAAGGAGATCGCTCACTAACGATTTCTAGGTTATTAGTCCATCCTTGGGGAAAAATATAAAATAAAATATTTATATACTTATCTGTTTCACTTTAAAATAAACTATTTGATGAAGTAATTAAATAAAATTTCCAATAAATACACATATAATGAGAGAGGGGTCTGAACTTCCGACATTGACTCACTTTACATTGTACCTAGGTTAAATATTGCATCATGGAATCAACTGTGGTCTAGATTTGTGATTCAATCAACCATTAATGTGTTATAAAATTTTCTTTAATTTATTGTGCATGTAATATAAAATA
The DNA here is from genome assembly GCA_963277665.1 of Viscum album. NCBI lineage: Eukaryota > Viridiplantae > Streptophyta > Magnoliopsida > Santalales > Viscaceae > Viscum > Viscum album. Next base: position 1,505,546,890 of record OY728152.1, read on the forward strand.
TATAAAATATTTTTATAATATTATTTGTGGGGACATTGGGCTCTAGAATCACATGACATCACACCGCCTAACTCTAGAAATATATCTATAAATATTTAAATGAATTACAAGAAAAAAATGGTCCATAAAACATTCCAACATTCAAACACTTCTTCCTCAAATATAAAAACTAGGAAAATAACATTGTATATTGAGACCAAAATTGGATCTCCTAATCCTTGGATCTATCCTACCCATTCTCATGCTACAAAAAAAAAACCAAACCAATGGGATGGCTCATCCTTGCGTGGTCCAATTACACCGAAACATGGTTCTTAGCAATAGCATGATGATAAATAAGGCACCAAGAGGTGAAATCATGTATGCTTTGTCTCAGAACAGACCACCAAAACATACACTAAAGGTCTTGGTACATCTTACCCACAATGGGATGAACAAATAAGGGAGATGTGAGGAACTCCCACATCACCTTTTCTAACATCGTGACTGAAACTATTATCCACCCCTAGAGTAGAATTTAATTATTCCATCCTTCATAATATCCATCTGGTGAGCCTCTTGTGAATATTTGTTCAAGAAAAAAATCACAGTCAGTGTCTCCAAGTTTGGACTCACTCGCATTATTAAAAATAAAATGATTCAACACCGTCGATTGAGGAAAGTTTGTACCATCCTTCTCCATTAGGGTCAGCTACAAGGAAGCTAGCTGCTATGAAGAATCCTATACTAAGAGAAATTGTGACATCCTACTAAGGTAAAATTATAAATTGGTTCCCTTCCATAGAGTATATACTATCTCAATGAAATAGTCTTTCATGAACTCAAACAAGTGTCGCTATCTCTGGTTCATGTCTCTTTGTGTGAAAACAGACCTAAAACTCCAGTGTTTTGAATTAACCATAAATGGATTTATATGAAGTTAGTGTTTCCACATACTATCGGTGAAGAATACATATACCATCACTAGGTCATGAGATGTGTAGTTATTCTCATCGGGTCCCAACATCATCAACCAGTATATGATAATTTTTGGTTTCTTCATCAACATGAAACTAACCAAATCCCATGATTCATCACAATACATGATGTATTTTATTCCATACTATAGTAGTATCAACACTGGATTACTTTTTAGCCTCTGCCTCATCTCCTAAAAGGCTCTATGGCACTACTCAGACAAGGTAAATGGAATCCATTTCCTCCACAGGGTGGTCAAATGAGCTGCAATTCTGAAGAATTCCACTATAATCCTCTAAAAGTAATATACCAAGCCAAGGAATATTCTTACCAAAAACATGTTCTTGGGTGGCTCCCAAGGAAGCACTTATTCGATCACAGTTGGATCCAAAACATAAACTTGTCAATAAATGGCATTCCCTATCATGTAAACCACATGTATCAAAAACAAGACCTTTGAGAGATTTCCATAAAGTTTATGGTATCTAGGTATGTCTTAGATCATCCTAAATTTCTCTACATTCTCATCCTCTATTGTATATTAGATGATTATTTCATCAATTAATATAACAAAAACCTTATCCATGTACGGTAGGTACACCTTGTTTATCAAGTCCATAAACAACTTGGGGGGTTCACTCCAAATGGAAGAACTAGAAACTCATTATGGATGTAGTGACATCAGAATGATAACTTTGGAATTCCAACCTTGTTAATCATAAACTGGTGGTAGTTGGATATGAGATCGATCATAGAGAACCATGTTGTGCCTTTCAACTAATCAAATAGGTTATCATTTCTCAGTATGTGATACATGATCTTAATTGTGTCATACCTCAGGTTATGATAATCCACAAAAATTCATAAGCTCCCATCGCCCTTTTTCATGAACAACACTTGAACTTCTTGTGGGGACACATTGGGTCAGATAAAACCATTATCATGAAGGTACTCCAACTACAGAAAAATCTCTCAAAACACAATAGGAGTCATCCAATATGCTGTAGAAGATATCGGGGTAGTCCCAAGAAGAATGTAAATGAAAAAATCTATGTCCTAACTCAGTGTTAGTCATGAAACGTATTTAGAGAATAAACCCACATAATCCTCTACAACATAACTAACTTGGATGCCTAAAGAATATTCTACACCTAGGTCTAGAATTTCCAACTAATGGATTATGGGATACATCATCCTTCTTACTGAACTCACTTTCCTTACCATGAGATCTCTCTTTCCAGAGAAGGAGAATCTTTTCCCATCAGTGTGTAGGAATATGATTTTTCTATGGTGAAAATCAATATATGCTTGGACCATTATAATCTAATACATTTCTAATATGATGTCATAACATTCCATTTTTATGACAAAAAAGTCCCACATGAATGTCTCTTCTTTAAGTGATAACTCACCCAACCAGCAGATGAAAGATGTAGATGAAGCATACCCAATAGAAACCTCAAGTCGAATACGTGGTGATAGAAGCTCTTTTGGGAGCTCCATCCACCACATAAAAAAGTATTTAGATAAATGATTGAACGGATCATGTGTCTATAAAGATAGAGGAAAGTGTATAATAAAAACATATCATGCCACTTCTCATCTCATGCATTGAAGGATCATAGATATCCAATGCATGTAGCAATTCGCAAACCTGGCATCCAGCTACCATGGCCTTCCATGGGCCTCCTGATGAAGGTGGTGGAAGGAACTCATAATTTCATCCTCCACCTACAGCTCATCCTAGTCCTCTTCGTGCTACTTCTCCCAATGGGACCATTCATTCCACACATGGGAGATCCTTAATCATGGTGATGCCACTACACTGGTGATCTATTAGCTATCTACCTAGGCTGCAGAGCATTTCATCTTAGATATTCTCATTCCATGTGACCCTTCCAGTCACAAGCATATCCCTGGACCTCCTTGGTCTTCCATGGTGATCTGTTCTTCCCCTACAATATAAGACCACATCCATAAGACATCTCCAAAAAGGGTCTTATACACTAAGATCTCATCTATTAGCACCTGCTGGATGCTGAAAACAACTCATATCTATTAAAACCACTTTCAACTTTAGTTATCTTCCATCCCTCTTATAGAAATCTCTTTTTCACCTATTCCCACCCCATCACCACAACATAGGGTTGGATTCACAATGAAACTATACTTGGATTGATCTCTCTATGGATTCCATGATCATTCTTTTGTGATCATAGATAGAGATCCTAGATCATGTTATGAGAATAGAATGTAAGTCATGTGAACCTCGCTGCATAATCAGTCACTATCATCTATACCAACTATAATTCTATAATCTCATGGATCTTAATTGAGTGTAATCATGAGAGTTAGTAATCCCTCGTGAAATATCTATTGTAATTCATCCCATAAGAGTTTTAATCATCATGCATCTCTGTAACTCAGATCAACCAACTTTCTTCTACTCCTTGGAAATTTCTCACTACAAAAGCTATAACCAAATCTATCAGGTTCCAAAAAAATCAGGAAGATACAGACCATTGACTCCTTCCAATCCACTATTTCCTTAGGATTTGACTTGTTTTAGAACCTCAATAGTATATAATTATGGACCTTACAGAGCAAGATATGCCTTTAAGTGCACTCATATGACTCTAATGGGATGATATACTACTAGAAATGTGTAGTTGCTGCTACCTACCCAACTAAAGGAATTGGATCACATGATGATAGGGTCATCGTCACGAACCGATGCTAGTATACTGGTTGGTTTCCCTCATAGAGGCATCCTAAAATTTATCATGGAATACATTAGTCAGATGATAATATATATATACATATATATTTAAAATAATGGGGATTTAAATATTGATTGATATTCAATGACTTAAACATGTATAATGCATGTATCATTAATCCCTCCAAAAAATCTCTTTCAATTCTGAGTAAAAAAGCGTGTAGTGAAGGTCCTAGTGAATGGATACATCATCTTCCCATAACATCAATGGACTCCATGTCATGAGAGCCTCATTTGAGACACATTCATACAAATTCCGTAATCCCAACTGATCCTCTTTAAGCGGATATGTCCAAACAAAATCCTAAAGAATGAAATATATCTAATAGAAATCTGTCAGGACCCAACCCATGATGGGGCTCGATCCGCAACTACATCATGCCCACCTCCATAGGCATGGGATGGTGACAAGAGATGAAGGCTTAACTAAACATAGGGAGACATTTTCTTAAGAACATACACACTCACACAGATAAAACCTATTAAAAAAGTGTACAGATGAGAACTAATATATGTAACACTCCTATATACTATACCAAACATGTATGGTCCTCAAGAACAAAAAAATATTGTAGTTTAAACTAAATGTAATTGGGAAAAATACATTCCCATTAAGAAATATGTCAAAGCCTGAAAAATATTGGAATAGAGTACATAGCTAAGAGATATCAGCTCTTATATCCCAAGCTCTGACCACCATATGTGGTCTAAGCAGCAAATATCTGTAAGTTCCACTAATGTCATAGGAAAACATTATATCATCTACAAAATTCATGGAAAATGTGGTAAAATCTATTAAATGGATTAGTCTATATATACAAAGTAAAAGGCTCCAAAAAGGGTCAAGGGGGAGGAGTAAAAGATACAAAAAAATAGGGAAGAAGTAGATAGAATAAGGTATACTGATAAAGTAAAGCATATCCCAACAAGATAATGGATGTAATATCAACTAATCATAAGAGAAAAAACATAGTGAGTAGAAAAACTACCCATAAATCCTTCTACACATATAGAAGGAGAGTAGACTCATTAATCCATGAGATGTTTGACCCATAAAGCATGTAGTGTAGTCTGCGCATCTTCTCCTCTCCGAGAAAGAGAGTATCTAAACCCACATTGTGATTGAAGAAGAAATTATTTATATGTATTATATCTCAAGGAATACTAAAATTAGATAGTAAGGGGATCTCTATATCCCAACTCATCCTAAGAAGAATATATTCCATTAGTTCCAATGGAATTCCATCAATGATGCCAAGAATATCATGCATCAGACCCAGACACACAACTATAATTAACTCAATCAACGCACCTTAATACTATCTACTTTGAGTGGAACTGACTCACTTAAATGGTTTTAGGATATTTCACAAGAATGCATCTCATAGAGGAAAGTGTCCCTCTTCTTACTGAGTCTAAATCCACATCATGCCATGTCTATTCACTATGTTGTGCAGTCAATGGGACACAAATTCTAGGTAAGGTTCACACACTAAATTATTATAGGAGGGTCATAATCTAATAGTCATAAAGGAACTCGACTACCTTGTCCTGTTGAAGGATACCACTTGAGAATGTCATGAGGGAACACCGATGCCTAGTCCTACTAGAGGGTATGCCAGGTAAGGTCATCGACGAACTCCACTTCCCATCCCTATAGGATGATAAGTGTGTAATATAGAGGAAATCTACTACCAAACCCTACTGGATGGTATGCCTGGAACAACGAGAAAATCCACGACCCAACCCTACTAGAAAATAACTCAAAAATATAATCATGAATGATCACTTCCCATCCATAATGGAGAGTAAGTCTATAAAGATGTAGATATCATGTATGATCATTACCATCATCGGGTGTCACCCCAAGAAGCTGTATGATCAGAAAATCTCACATCATATATCAAAATCAATAGTGGAAGAACCCTATAATTCTATATAGAATAACAATCCGGATAGGAAACTCAAGGTACAAAGATTGAATCCCAACAATAGAGATACGAATGATTGAGGATTCATAATGGAGTATGTGACATGTAATGGATTAACATGCCATGTGGTACAGCTTTACTATCAGTCTATGTCCTTTATAGAACATGGATTGATGACCATGTAGTATTTCTTTGTTTGTAAGGGTATTTAGATCATGTCGCCACAAAAATTTTGATGAACACACAGGGTCCGTCATTGGTCCCAAAGGAGAAATTTAATTTCAATAACATGCCTATTCAAACATCCTTGAATGGCCAAACAGATCACATCATATAGATACTAATATAAAAATTCTTGAGATCGAAAATTAACATTCCTTATTATAACACCTAGTGAATAAGTTTCATTTCAATATATCATACTTGAATGTCATCTTATGGAACATAGCAATTATTAAAAATTAAATACTTGATGTTTGGTCTCGAAACATCTTCGTAAATATCATGGTCCCATAATCGTAGAAAGTTCATCATTCCAACATCGTATGAGGGAGATATGTTGGATATATGATTCTTCAATAATAATAATTTTATTTTTATCTGGTGTTTCATTGACCTAAGGCACAAGTCCTAAAAAGGAATCCAACATCAGTATTAAAATGACTATCTCAATTCGAGGACCACATTTTCACTCATGGTTCACCAAACAGATGCCTCAGTTAAAAGATATAACTAAAATATGATTATTTAAAGATGATTTATATCTCATCTCTTATTTCACATATCATGTATCTTATATCTTAAATATCATATATCATATATTATATCATATATCTCATATCTCATATCTTTTATCAGATATCATATATCTTATATCTCAAATCTTATGCCTCATATCTTATATCATACATCTTATATTTCATATATCATATCTCATTTATAATTTCTCAATTCTTATATCTTGTATCATATATCGCATTTATCATATCATGTATCCTATATATTATATTTTATATCTCATTAGATAAAAACCTATCAATTTCAAATCACTTACCTTAAATACATTAAAACCATTTAATTTAAAAATAATTTCCATTAATAAATTAAAAATATTTAATTTAATTAACAAAAAAATTTATACCATTATTATGAATTTTTATTATTTTTAACTACCACCACATTGACCACGATCGACCCCCCATTCAATTATATAAGCCCGACCACCATCACGTTCACATTGAGTAGCCACTGCCATGAGCATCTCCGCTTGACCTCTTACAAGAATCAATCACATCCCACCAATACTTTTCCATGTCTATGCTCGGTTCATCAGTATGATCCAATTTTTTAAATCTACATTGAATCCATGGGTCCAATCAAGCTCAGTACCTCCAAGAAAATACGAACTGGGAGCATGGAAATCCCACTGGTGAGGAAGATAAAGAAAAATGGGGATAAAGGAACAAGGACAATGGTTTTAATATTGATGAAAATATTTATTGTCTTTTCAATCAAGATTGAGAGACCTAGGGATAGAAAAAAATGATAATTAATTCATTTCTCTACATGGGCACACAAATAGGCTTAAAAAGGACACACATCGAATAAAAACATTAGATGTACTCAATCATTTAATCAAAAGTGTGTAAAAAACCAAATTGATGAGGCTTATATCTATTTTCTAAGGATCTTAATTAGACAATTTTCCACAATAAAGTAAGAGGATTCATTGAGTTCGCCGCATGTTGATCAGATTTGATCCAGCGTTTCTTTAAGATCCACCAACAGAAATGGAATGAGGTCTCTCTCCCATGATTGTTGGGTAATGATACCAACCCTGGCCAAGAATCCATAATGATATATTTGTATACTTATCTATTTCACTGGAATATAAACTAATTAATTAATTAATTTATTTATTTATCCATTGAACGTACATCGAATAAGTGAGGGGTATGAACATCCCGTAATGACTCACTTTTGGTCGTGTCAAGGGTGAAACATACGTCTCGAATTCAACTGTTGTCTTAGATTACTGATCCGATCAACTATTTAAGAACCATCCCTTTTTCATTAATGAACTACATGCGCAAAATATAAAACATATATATAATTCTTCTAAAATCCATTTCGGGGACATTGGACCTTGGAATCAAATATCATCTCAACGCCTTTCTTTGGAAATATATACAGAAATATTTCAATGTCTAGTAATAAAAAACCATGTCCTTGTATATAAAGTATTAAAAGGGCTAAAAATCATTAAAAATTTGAAAAATGGGAACAAATTAACCTTTCGGATAAATATGGATAAACTAAAATCATTTAATAAATTTAAATAAACTATTATAGTTATATATTATTCTAATCATTTTTTAATAATTAATTACTATATTTACCATCCATCATGGTTGCCAAATAATTTCAGGTTATTGTTAATGATGCTAAAAAATAAAGTGAACCTATTTTCAGATTTTTGGCACAATTATTCCAAATATGAAAGTAGTTTTTAAAAATATAATTTAATGAATTTGATCAAATTAATGTAAATTTAATCATAAAAACATGATCAGAAAATATTTTTTAGAAAAAATTCATTTTTTCTCTATAATTTTGTTTATACTAAATTCAATCATAAAATTTATTATAATGAAAATAATAGGAATATAAATAATATAATAAAACTAAATATACATTGAATGATATTTTAAAAAATTAAAATATATACATGATTCAATCAAAAATATAGTTTTCATGAAAAACAAATATTTTTCCTAACTTAATCAAAAATCGGTCCATTCACAAAAATCCCGAGATTTCATTATATTATAATTTTGAAATTCAAATTTAAAAAGATTTTTTATATTTAGAAAATAAATTTTCAAATATTTACTATTATTAAATACATCATTTTCAAAAAATCCAAAAAAAATATTTTTAAAGAAAACATATTATTAAATCTTAAAATATTTTTAATAAAAAGATGAATATTATTTCCAAATAATTATTAAATACATATATATTATGTGGGACGTTCATATATATTTAATAATTTCTTTATTCCAATGAATACCTTTTACTTCAATGGCTATACTAAAAATTAATATTTTCATAATAATATTATGTTGTTCGTCTAAACATGGCATTTCATGTCATATATGTTTTTGAAAATGATTTAATTCATTATAATACTCATGGGGTTACATTGGATTTATCATCTTCATATCAATAGATTAAATTTTTTAATTATAAAAAAATGAATTCTTTTTTATAGAGAATTGTAATGGAGAACTATTTATTATTACATGTATGAGTACATATAATTATGTTCTAAATGAATGATCATGTCGAATAATTCAAGATGAAATGAAATTCCTATATATACTTTTTAAATTTAGTGATATCATTCTTTATTGAGATATGGAATATATCAAATCCATTCATAATTTAATTTTTATAACATTATATTCTTTTTTATTTTTATTATTTTTCATTTAGGTTGATGATAATCCCACTATGGAAAAGGGGGTTTCAATGTTGCATAGGTTATTAATATTCTATATTTTGGAAGGATTGGCTAACCTATATTTATGATAATTAATTTACAGATTTATTATATATAAAAAATTAGAAACATTTTTTTTGAATAATAGTCTACTATATAAGGATTTAACACCTTATCACCCAATGAAAAACAACAAGGATGATGTTTCAGATATAGAAATTATTTTTTTTGGGAAAATATGAATCTAAATGAATAAAGGATTGGATTAAAAAATTACAATATTCTTTATGACCCGATATAATATCATTCAAAAATATTACTATAGTATCTCCCTATAATAATGTATAAAGTTAATCCTACTATATTCAGACAAAAAACAAAATATATGGATTATGTCACATCCCCAGATATTTTCACTCTCTCATGTGGTCAAAATAGCTTAGTTATGAGACATAAATCACACCTCCCCATACTATAGGGGATTTCAATTAATAGCTACGGTGTGATAAATATATGGTGAATACTATAACCCCTGGTACAGAGTTACAACACCACGAAAATATACAATATAAATTATATTAGAGTATAGAAATAATGGAAATAAAAAAAATCCATTTTAAAAACCTAAAAACAAAAGACACATAAATAATCAATTTAATAATAAAGGATTAATTTTGTGACCGAATAATATGTAATAATTATTTTTTCTTGAATTAATTCAAAAAAATACTAGAAGACTCAAAAAAAGACTTATTGTACCTAGCCCTAAATCCCATGTCATTCTCATCTCCAAACTCTATCCAATCTAGAAAGAACCAATCCAAAACAAGGTCTGTTTCCCTTATCAAATCCTACATCAATTTAATATTCTTGGGTACCAATCTATGGCCCATGTACTGTGTGAATATAACTCATTAGGCTGACAGAAACGTGTCAAAAAATAACAAGTCCTATTATATGACTTGGAAATAATGGAATAAATATGTAAATTAAATATTTAAACAACAATATTAATACAAAATAGACCAACATTAGCACCATGTTGGAATATTCCAGAGATTGTAGAACAACCATTCCCAGAAAAACCATATACACAATTAATATTTGTGGACTCTATGTTGGTTTGTCTCTGAGTGCGTCTTACTACCATTCTATCCATGACCATATATAAGTTGTATAAATCCTAGAAATAATGGATCAAACCCACTATAAATAATTTTATCAATAAATTAGTTCCAATAATGGTATAAAATAATTACATCATGTATCATGAACAATACAATTATTTATGCATTTCATCATGTATCATGGAAAACCATGGTATATAAGTAATACAACATGTATTTAGGACCAATCCTGGTATATAAGCACTGAAACATGTATCAAGGCCAAGCCAGTTATAAAACAATTACAGCATGTATTAGGGTCATGTTTGGTATATAATCATTACCATAGGGATATCACAATATAACATCATAATGATCAATGGTAAATTATGAATATTACCATTTATCATAAAATTACACATTTCTGTTATCATTTTTTTCATAACCCAATAACATTCCTGACATTTCAATAATCAATCCATGATAAGGTGAACCAAATCAATCAATCATCTCAACTCATATCTAGATAAACACACTTTAATCCTTTAGATAGTTCATTTATAATCATGGGTTTTCTCACCCAAACGGTATTCATAAGCCATTTCATATAAAAATGGATCACAATGGATTCAAAATTATAGTCCAATTCCTAATTTTATTATTTATGGTGCATGTTAGGTTTGTTTAATTAGAATATTTCACATAATTTTTAATTAAATAGACCATAGGGTTACAGTTTAGACCACCTATCCTTAACTATACATTAACTCAACACTTTCATATAGGTGACACCAATGAGATAGAAGGTATGGAAAATTGAAAAAACCTATATCAAATTAGATCAAGATCAACATAAAACCAAAATGCCTTCCACGTATTACAAAACCTTAATACAGAACAATAGAATAAGGGGACGCCAAATACAAATAATTATGAGGGTTCAATCATACCAATGAGCCATCCAAGAAAGAGGATCAGGACCCCAAATATTTTTTGATAACCATTCCTGGAATAAAGCAGAAGGTTTCAACTGAGAAGGAATTTTTAATCAGCCAAATGACATACAAAAACCACTACTGGGTATATTACATGGTGTGTAACTCTTTTACACATCACAGATTTATTTTTACAGGGTTTCATAGAAAAACCAGTCATCTTGGATGCATTTTTTATTTTACAAACATTGCATGAAGTGAACTTTTACATGACATGTAACCACATCAATCCATGTACTAAGCTTACAATATTTCCTCATAAGATGTTAAAAATAAAATAATTCATTTACATTTTTTGTAATAGTTATTAGAAAATTTTAATCGCATATTCCATAATAGGACCTAAACAAACTCCAATGTCATATAAGTATGTAAACCCCTCATAAACCTATTTAACATTTATATATCAAGAACCCATTAAAAACAAAAAACATATATCTATATGATTTATGTCATTTTCCCCAAAAAAAAATACTCTTTGTATTTGAAAAAGACTAGGCCACCATGACGCTAATGAAAAACTCAATGAGGGACATCTCTTGAAAAAGAATAGATCTTAAAACCTCCCCACCATAGAAAAAATCATCATTAAGATCATCCAAGAACTATTGTGGGGTCTCGATAAAAAAGTATAGATATTGTGCTCATATATTTGACTCTATATCTATTGTATCATAATCAATTATCTAATGCTGCCACTACACTAAAAAAAAGGTGTAGTCCCACCCTATTGATACATCTCACTATGGTCTACAATTCATATAGGATGATCCTAAAAGGATTAATTTATGCTATACTCGATTTTTGTTGTTTGTACCACATGAGAATGATCTAGAAGATGTCAATAAATCTATGACATGTGAAACACATTATGCTTGTAACTATATCACTATAGAAGGGATATTCAATATGCTACTGGATAGACCATATCCACTATCTCAAATGGCCAATAAGCTATGGACTATCACTCGTTGTTTCCTAAAATAGTATTACCTTATCCTTGGATACATCAAAAATAAAAAATTATTACCAAACTCAAACTACGGACGTCATCTCAGATTGTTAGTATAGAATTTCATCCTACTCTATGAGGTTATCCACTACCTCCTGATCAACAGAACCTACATAGATTTATCCACTATGAGTATACGACCAAAAGGTAATGAATCACTTGAATATATCCAAAAAATAGGTGAATAACATGGACATAAATACATAACCATGAAATGTTACATCTGTATAAATTACTAGATGTTTTTGTTATATAGAAATCCATGAGTCCCATATACATCTCCCAGGAACCACTGAAATAAAAAAAGAGGTTCTAACATATCAAATAGAACATGAATAGTCTTATCATATTGACTATCAGTTTGGTTTTGATAGGATGTACTCAAACTAGAGTATAATCCCAAAAACACATGAAGACCCTATCGAAAATGGGATGATATACGATGATCTCTATCTAAAACGATACTCTTTAGAACACTCTATAGGTGAAATATCTCAAAAACATAAATACTACAGATATCATTAATAGTAACGTTCTCCCTTATAGGAAATTATTTATTTGACATCATTTTAAGATCTAGAAAACCCATGAATCATAATAATTATGGGTTTTCATCCGTTATCCTATATCAACATTGAGAGTAACATCATCCCATTTTAATATAGGAATTGGAAAAGGATGGAAAGGCATAACTGGCATTTGCTTCTCGTCTTTCACCTGCTGACATCTGAAATGTCTAATAAAAAATCCTACTACCTTATTCATCATCCATAACCACATGTTGTTTCTATGGATATGATCATACATCATTTTCAAACCATTATGTACCACTGATATCAAAGAATGAAACTATCGCATTAGTGCCCCACGCAAGCCCATAGGTACCCAAAATCATCACTGAAAGAGAAGAGAATATCCATTACCAAAATACCATCCTAATTCTGATTATTAGTGGGAAGAAATCAATCAATGTATCATTGAAACATTTTTTGAGGTGATTGTGATTGTTGACAAAGTAGACCTCCATGTTGTGTTTGTTGATAAAGCATACCAAGATGTACAAATTTTTTGGAAAATTGGGATTTCATGGTGTCATTTTGAATTCAAGGGATGTTTTTAACCATCCATGATTGATAAAAGAACCTCGAAAAATGAATAGATGATCTGGAGGTGGTAAAAAAGAGCAGATACAATGTGGCACCATTTTCTAGTGATTTCCAAATTTTTAGGCATCAAAATCGACAAATGAGAAGAGTGCTTTTGGCAATGTGACTTGCGCACTAGTGTCTTAGAATCTTGGAAACAGGCATGATATATGTTTTTCAGCATCATAAGATCAAAATATGGAAAAGGAATGAGGGTGCCTATGTTTTGGATTGGGCACGCATGTGGCTAGGGCGATAGAGACTCAGGCAGCAGGACTTATATGCCGAAGAGAGACATGCGTGCCAGTGCTCATGGTACCCAAAATGATTATAAATTGAGGGATACCCATCCTCATTTATGAAAGAGTTCAATGGTTAGAGAAAATTAGAGCTCCAGACACATAGGTGTTTCAGTGCTGCAAGTGGTGGTTTGGTCGTGAAAGTATAACGATAGTCATAAGTTTCATGCCAGTTTTTAGTTACGTGCCAATATTGGTTTGTGAGTGAAAGGATGTGAGTTGCCCAAAATTAGAGTAGAATAATGGGGTGTTGTGCATGTAGATTAGGGACACTAGCGTGCTAGGATAGAGAATCACGCCAAGCAAAGAGAAGGGTTCCAGTCATTCTAGGGTTGCGCAGAAAGTTGGAATAATGCTAGTTAAATCCATGGTAAAGTTGTAATCAATAGTGGATGAAAATGGAACTTCATCATAGAATATATATACATAGGGAGATGTATTCATTTTTAATAATAAAGGGACCTACAAGTCTTTAAACTATTATTGGATCTTCTGAAAAACCAGTGAGAACACTTCAGTTAAGAGAGTAGTGAGCATTTATATTTTGAGTGGTTGTAAACCAGGAGGGATACTGAGTCCACTCCAAACATTGTAAACAGTAGTGCACTTTTAGTGAATTTTTAACATTGGCACATTGTCGGTGTATGCTCCTTGGACATAGCCTAGTGAGGTTTAACCACGTAAAAATTGATGTGTCATATGCATGATTTAGTTTCTATTTTTAATTTCCTATAGGAAAGAGAGGGAAGATAGTTTTTCTTAATAGTGAAACAAGATCAATAGGGGAAAATGTTTTAATCTGACATACCCTTATTCACCCACCCTCAAGGAATCTAACTCATTGGACCTAAAAATTCACATCAGAGTGAAAGCTTGATATCACTGTTTCTCTCTCATATGGAGGTCACCAACAACAAAAGAATTATGATCTTCCATGGGAACAATTTTTAGCTTTGGATGATTCATATGTAACACTACTTCTGAACTTTGGAAATGGATGTGTTCACAAAATCAATTCATTTCATAACAGGTGATATTAATAGTGGTTCATTATCGGAAGCTGAGCATAGAGAACTGGATGTTGATTCCAAAGGAATTAATGCTTTAGGGGGAGCTATATCCAATGCTATCTCTACATAGGTGATGTCATGTGAAAAATCACATGGAATGTGGGAAAATCTATTGAATATATATGAAGGATATATAATTGTCAGATAGGAAAAGCCGCAAGTGTTGTGAAACAAGTATAAAGATTATAGAATAAACCTAAAAGAGTCTGTTGATGCATTCTTGGACAGGGTAAAAGTTTTAGTTGAATACATGTGAGGTCTTGGAGAAGTCATTGGAGACATAAACATTGTGAAGTGTATCTTGAGGAAAATTTCACCTCTGTTTAATCCGAAAGGTTCAATTTTGGGAGATAAATACCTGAAAGAGCTAACCTTGGATAACCTTCACAACACCCTTGTTGCATATGAAATGATAAATAATGATAACGATGATGTAGAAAAGTGGAAATCTAAAGAAGAGACATTCAAGTAAATGGAGAATCTCACTGTTGAATATTATCAAGAAGGAGAAGAGATATATGAGGTGATGTCATTCATTTATTCAAATCATCAAAGAAGAAAATGATAGTTTAAAGGGAAACATTCACTAGAATTCTATCAATGTGGCACTACTGGAATTTGGGTTTTTCCCCACACTTACATACCAACGGTTCTATGAAACCGTTGGGGTAGGATTGTTTAGGAAGGCTTTACCAACGGTTATAGTAAACCGTTGGTATTGAGGTGAATAGTGGAGGCTTTTCCCAACGGTTCATTAGAACCGTTGGGATATGTGTGAATAGGGGAGGTTTTTCCCAACGGTTCATTAGAACCGTTGGGATATATGTATATGTGAGGCTTTTTCCCAACGGTTCTCATGAACCGTTGGGAAAACTTTGTTTTTGGGAGTTTTTCCCAACGGTTATAGAACCGTTGGGAAAAACATACATATGCCAACGGTTTTTTAAAACCGTTGGCAAAGGTTTTCCCCAAAAACCCAGCCGCCCGTTCTCTCCCCCATTCGCGTTACAGAGCCCTAACGGGAGCAGCAGCAGCCGATTTTGGAGATACTGTCGGCCGGATTCCAGCTCTTCTTCAGGTTCTTCTTCTTCTTTATCTCAAAAGGTATTCAAATTTTTGGATCTCAATGAGTAAAACCTCCATCTAGTTGAGTGTTATCCCTAACTAGTGTGGCATCCGGCTTGTGGGGTGTTGAGAGAACTTTCAAAGTTGTTTTTTTGTGCCTTGGATTGTCATATATAGTTTTATAATTTCTATGGATTGTATAAGAATTATGTGGAGTTTTAAATAATCCTATTTTTTACATTTCTGATCATGAATTTATGTATGTAATCTTACAAAGATGTGATTCCTCTAGATCCTTGGATTTTATTATTGGGAATGTATTTTATGGATCATGAAATAAATTATGTCTTAGTCCTTCATATTTATACATTGATCAACTTGAAAATAAATTTACAAAAATAAAAAATCATTATCATTCTCAAACTCAGATCACTTTGGTTCTAACATCCTACCAATTTTATTTTTTAACAATTCAAAGTGAAATTCACACCACCAAAAGGTATTCAAATGTTTGGATAGTATTTAAACTTTTTTTTATTTTTCCCTTCAGTTTAGACGATTTTGGAGCTACTGCCGACGCCTAAGGGTGAGTTTTCTTGAAAATTCCTTTTTGGATTTTACCCCTTGAACATGGGATGTCATTTGTGAAAGGTTATATAAATCGAATTGATTGTTCGATTTATGAATTGAATTGTAAATTAAATTAATTAAGGGTATTTTATGGTTTGCATTCCCCTTTAACACATGAATGCCAATTATTTTTTAACACATGTTTTAATTTTATTGCCTTGCCAATGTGAGTAAAGTAGAGACTATGCTATGAATCTATGAAATTGGATTGAATTTATCTTATATTTTATGCTACCATGTTAGATATATTATAACTAATGCATGTGATATCTTTATAGTCTTGTTAGGAGTGTTATATTAAAAATTCCCATGTGAGTGCTTGAATTTTCATTGAATTTCTAGCCATTATGAGTTATGTTGAGACCATGATATGGAATTGATTGATTAAGCAAGAGAATCTCATTATCTTGTCATTACAACATGAGTAAATGAAGCTTCATTGTTTTCAGGTTATTATTTGATTGAGTCGCCATTTTGAGGTGAGTTGTATTAAATACCTTTGTTTTTGACCTTGGTATGTTTAATGAATTGTTTAAATGAAATGAAATTCATTAAATGATTAATAGTAAATAGTGATACATGGATTCTATTAGGATGTCAGGTATATAATCTTGTTTCTATTAACTTATATGCTTTATGTGATAAATGGATTCACAGTGGAATTCCACGGATAGACTCATTTCTTTGAATATTGATTAAGCCATTGGTGATACATGGATCCAAGGGTGGGATTCCATAGATAGACTTATTGAATGTAGAATTATATTCCAATTGATACATGGATTCTTATGATAATTCCATAGATAGACTTATTGAATGTAGAATTATATTCCAATGATATGCGTCTTGTGTGGTGGTGGTGTGGTTTATGTGTTTTATGGTAGTAGTGAAGTGTGTGATTATGTAGTTAATGTGAACCCATAGGTTGAGTATTTTGTGCTATCTATATATCATGTATTTTTATGTTATTTCTACACATTCCCAACCAGAGTTGGATAAACTTACCAACGATCAGAGGTTTTGAGTTATGGGTATTTTTTCTAATATCTAGGATGGTGGTTATATGTTTGGATAGCTACCATGTCTTCCCTACTCTTCCTTCAAAAGTGATTGACCATGTGTTTTTAGGCAAGATGCGATGTGATTGTCCATGTGTCTTCAGGTGAGATGTACTATGATTTCCCTAGTGTTTTTCGATGAGGTGTGATGTGATAAGGCTATAATAAGATGTGGCATGTGGTTGGGGTCATGTAGGGTAGGAGGATGGCACAAGGTTGATGTTATTCATGTTCATGATACCCTACTAATATGGTTATGGGATGAGTCATGCTGTTATGTGATATAACACATTAAGTTCTTGTTGGTTTTACATTTTTTCAATAACACATTTGTATGTTTTTTTGACATGTGTAGTTGATACCTTGATTATTTTCTTCCTTTATCGTTTACTTAAATGTATATTCTATTATAGTTAATGCCTATTGAATTGTTTATGACAAAATGACTTATATAAATTCTTTTTACAGAATGGACAGAAGTTGGATGTAGGAAACCGATCAGATCTCAGATGATTTTCAAAACAATTTGGAGAGCTTTATAGATTTTTCATTTCACAATGCTTCAGATAGTGGTCGCATACACTGCCCATGTTCCAATTGTGTTGGTAGACCTTGGATGAGCCGTGAAGAAGTCAGCTACCACATAACCAAAAATGGGTTTCAAGCAAACTACATTCTGTGGTATCACAATGGGGAGAAAACGAAATCTCAAATTGGTGATGATCGAAATGAAAAGACTGGAATGGAGAATTTGTTAGATGATCGGTTTCCGTTTATTCGTCATCATGAAAAAGAAAGGATTTCGACTCAAGAAGACTTCGATATGAGGACAACTGATGCATCTAGTGAAAATGATGATATTGATAGGGTGAAAAAATTGAATGATGCTGCCACGACTCCAGTATATCGGCAATGCGATAAAATGAAAAAGCTGGAATTTTTAATCCGATTATTTCATGGGAAAACTATGTATGGGATTTCTAATACAGCAATCGATTACATTCTTACCCTCTTGAAGGATTTACTTCCAGATGATGCAGATATTCCCTCAAACCACTATATGGCATGGAAGTTAGTTGAGGAACTTGGATTTTCAAGAAACAAAATTCATGCTTGCCCGAAAGATTGCAGTTTATTCTGGGAGGAAACCGCTGAACGAAATGATTTTATAAAATGTGGCACATCCCGCTGGAAGTCAAAATCTGATGGAACACCATCCCGCGTTCCACAGAAAGTAATGTGGCACTTTCCATTGATCCCCAGACTCCAGAATCTTTTTATGTCTGATGACATATCAATAAAAATGAGATGGCATGATACCGAGAGAAAGAAGACTGATGATGAGTTGGTTCATCCTGCAGATGGATTTGCATGGAAGAGATTTGATGCTCGACATCCTGATTTTGCAGCTGACGTGCGTAATGTGAGGATGGGTCTTTCATGCGACGGTTTTAATCCGTTTGGGCAGATGCTTACTTCGCACAGCACATGGCCAGTTTTTATACACATTTATAATCTTCCCCCATGGTTGTGTATGAAAAAACCTATCACTTTCATGAGTATACTCATATCTGGTCCTTCTGATCCTGGCATTGATATTGATGTATACATGCAACCTTTAATAAAAGAGTTGAAGCTTCTTTGGGATGTGGGTGTGCGCACATACGATGCATGTTCGAAAGACATATTTCAGATGCGCGCTGCGCTTATGTGGACAATCAATGATTTTCCGGCTTATGCAATGATGTCTGGATGGAGCACGAAGGGGAAACTGTCATGTCCAGTTTGTATGAAGAATACACGATCCAGAAGACTGAAACATCATTGTAGTTTCAGTTTTATGGGACATCGACGATTTTTGCCAAAGGATCATCCATATAGAATGAATCGTCGAAGATTTGATAATACTATAGAGACCGATGATCCACCTCAGCGTATGTCTAGAACTGATGTGCTTAATGAATTGAAAGATTTCAGTTTTTCGTTCGGGAAGGGTCAAATGAAATATGGAAAGAGAAAGAATGTTTCCACAGAAACCTGTTACAATTGGAGGAAGAGGGGTATCTTTTTTGATTTGCCTTATTGGTCAACCAATTTGCTACGTCATTGCTTAGACGTAATGCATATTGAAAAGAATATATGTGAAATGTTGCTTTCAGTTCTTCTAAATGTCAAGGGGAAGACAAAAGATTATTTACGATCTCGACATGACTTGGTGGATTGGGGCATCAGACCAGAATTGCATCCTGTGCGTATCAGTGAAAATAAATGGAAACTTCCATGTGCTTCTTATGTGATGACACCTAATGAAAAAAAACAATTTTTGGAAGTATTAGAGACTATTAGAGTTCCTGATGGCTATTCAAGCAACATATCTAAACAGGTCAACAGAAGAGAGTTGAAGCTAAAATCTTTGAAGACTCATGATTATCACGTTCTACTGCATGAGTTGCTTCCAATAGCAATCCGTCATCTTTTGTCCAATAATGTAAGGGTGGGTGTTATTCGGTTGTGCCATTTGTTTAGAGATCTTTGTGCTAAGAAGTTGTCTAAGTCTTTCTTGCAAAAAATGTTGACAGATGCCCCATTAATTTTGTGTGAGTTGGAGAAAATATTTCCCCCATCATTTTTCACATGCATGCTGCATCTGACTGTCCATATTCCAACTGAAATACTTCTCGGAGGACCTGTTTCTTTTCGTTGGATGTATCCAACTGAAAGAAATATGTTCACATTAAAGTATTATGTTCGAAACAAGAATCATCCTGAAGGTTCTATCGTGAACAGTTACTTAGCTCAAGAATGTATGGATTTCTGTTCCATGTATTTGTCTGATCTTACTACAATAATGAACAGACCAATGAGAAATGAAGAAGAACAATATGAGCAAATTGAACCCAGTTTTCCATCACTTCCTCAAACAGGAGGAATTCCTGGATCATATACATTGAAGACATTAAGCCATGAAGAGCGGGAGATGGCACATCGCACAGTTTTGTTCAACTGTGATTTGTTCGATGACTATATCAGGTAAAAAAATTGAATATGTATATCTTACATATATATCTGTTAAACTATTCATATTTTTTTATCTACAGGGAACATAAAACAATGATAAATAGGAAGCATCGTTCTTTATCTTTGAGAAGGAGAGAGACTTTGCATAGCAAAGAGTTTTCTGCTTGGTTAAAATTGAAGGTAAAAATATTACTGTTTAAATTAATTATTTCAATATTTACTTAAGTTTAACTATCATTTATATTGCAGGTATTGAGTTTGTCTGCTGACTCTGTCTCTGAGGAAATAAGAGCTTTGGCATTTGGTCCTAATACCGTGGTTCGTGACTGTAAATCAATTGTTATCAATGGGTACAGATTTATTGTCACTGAACGAGCCAAAAACATGAGAACACAACATGATGGTATTATGGTTACTGCCACAACAGATTGTTATGCCAGCGCATCAGATAGTAGACCGCGACTTGAAAATGTAGGTTATTATGGAGTCGTTGAGAAAATAATAATATTGGATTATTACTCTCATGGACGAGTCACAATGATGAAATTCCATTGGTTTGATTCGATGACGAGACATGGCACATTTATTAATGATTGTGGATTTCGAGTAATTAATATGACTCGCACTCTTGCAACCGAAGAACCATATGTGTTGGCATCAATGGCTAAACAAGTTTTTTATGTCAAAGATCAACTTCAACCTGAATTTGGTGTCGTAGTTGAAGTAATTCCAAGACATATTTTTGATGATGCTGATGATGGAATTGACACTGTCCCTATTGCCATTGGAACCAATCCATTTATTTCTTTTGATGACTCCAATAGCTCAATTGTCAGAGTTGATTGTGAACCTGAAGTTGTGGTTGGAAATATATAGAATCATTCATCCATGTTCTCAATTCTTTTGGTTTACCTCGAGTTGGGTTGTTAAGGTTGGTAATATTCATATTTATTTAGTATTGATCACAAATATGTTTTAGCTGACTTGACCGTTATGTGAATTTTCAATGTTTATTGGTTGCTGTTTTATTTGAATTGCATTTTCTAATTTGGAATTGAACTGTATTCAAACCAAATCAAACAATATTTCTAACTTGGTGAACATTACAACTTGTATGTTTTATTAAATTCATTCAAGCTCTTCTAAAACAATTGATAGCTAAATTACCAATGAATCCCCTCATTCCCTCATATATTTAGTTTTTTGGTTTACACATTAATTTTCTTTTTCTAATTAATTACATATTTGTTTTCCAATGTAGGAAATGAAGCCAATTGAAGAGAGACGAAGAAAAAAAATGGCGGAGAACAATCGTCGGATGGAGGAGATGGGCATTCCACCATTAGTGCCTACAGTGAGTACTTTATTTCAAATATATATATATATATATTTACAGAATATATAATGTCATGTGATTAGTTTTTTTTGTAAACTTTTTTGTAGGATCCACCATTACGTCGACAGTTATTCGACGAGGAGCCTAGTACTGGTCCTAGTACTCAGGCCGGTGGTACGAGGAGGGTTCGTACCAGAGGTGGACATAGAGCTGCGCGTGCCCGACTAGACCCTGCCCCTCCCACTGACATTTCAGCCTTCCCACATTCTGATCCTGGTGTGTCGTTAGGGACACACGGGATATTTAGACCTCCCATGTTTTCGCTACCTTCTGCATCTTCTGCCCCATCATTTTCACATCCCATGATGATTCCCACTCCCCAGTCAGCATCAGGTCATACAGTTGTTCCATCTTCTTTTCCTTCTACTTCTGTCTCTCCGAGCTTTTATATTCCATCGTCTTCGACTCCTGTTCCACCAGAGGGTGTTCCATCAGGTTCTGTGGATCCGGCGCCACTCATTGATCAGACTAGCACAGGTATATTTATAAAACCCTATCAAATTTTTATAGCAATATTTATTTTCATTATAACATGTTTTGATAAAATATTTATTTTTCTTTCATGACAGATACATCTACTGAAAGGAGGCGGGGGCGGGGCCGTACACGCATGCGTTCGGTGTGGAACCGTCGCACACAGGTTATGGTGGAATATAATGAAGACAATCAGATGGTTGAGAAAACAGGGCAGCAATGTCTGAGTTTTATGGCGACGCTTGCCAAATACTCCGACATCATTCCCGTCAGCCCGCTGTCGTGGAGACATTTGCCACATGAGGTCAAAGATAGAGCTTGGGCAGAGATATGGGTAAAAAAATCTGTTGTATTTAATGCCATGAATTTTTTTTGTATTTATATAAATTAATATTTTCATTTCAGCTTCGATTTAATTTTCCTGATGGTGAGGGTGGACGAATGGAGCGTCTAAAGGATTTAGGCGAGCTTTGGAGAGCCTACAAGCATGAGCTGTATATTGGCTGGCGTGCTAGAGTTGGCACTGAGTTAGAGGCGGTACCAGTCGTGGATGATTGTCCTATAGAGTAGTATCGTCAGATGATTACTCATTGGACGAGTACCCAGTTTAAGGTATGAATTACATTTGAGGTATTTAAATAATAACTTTCAAGTTTTGCATTAATATTATCCTTTGCATTATCGAATTTTATTTAGGAATCATCTGGAAAAAATAAAAAAAAACATTGATGCAAAAAAATACCTCCATACACTAGGACGCACGACGATGCCGGATCATGAGAGGCAGCAGGTATGACAATTGTTTATAAGTTTTCTTTACGACTTACATTTTCTTTTATTTCCTCAATTATTTAATTATTTGCTGAAGTCATTATATAAATTTTGTTTTCAATGTCATTGTAGAGGCAAGTACAAAATATTGAAGGACGTGTGCCTCGAGCAAAACTGTTTTGCTCGAGTAGACGAAAAAAGGATGGACGTGCTGTCAACGAAGTGACTCAGCAGCAGATTGTAAGTTTTAATCTGTTGATTTTATATTTTAATATCTATTTCGTAACTTAACAATATATTTATATTTGTAACAGGATGCTTTAGAGGCCCTCGATGCCCAAGAAGCAGACAATTTTGGGCCATCTGATCACTTACATCAGGTGTTGGGAGATGATCATTCTGGCAGAGTACGCTGCCGACATAGGATAGCCCCGACGAGGTATTGGCCTGCATCAGGTACGAGTTGTAGTGCCACCGAGATGCAGCAAGTTAGGGCACAGGCAGAACTGGCTGAGAAAAGGGCCACAGAGATGGCAGAACAGTCTGCAAGGGCAAACAGTGCATTTATGAAATTTATTGAAGTTCTACGTCCAACACTTCCAGCAGAGGCCAGCCGAGCGATTGATGAATACATGTCGTCGATACATTCTATATATGGTGCACCAGGTGGCAGTTCCAGTGGTGGTCAGGCCGATGTTGAGCTTGAAGATGATTATGGTGAGCAGTCTGATGCGGAAGAGGAGGGAGATGAGGAGGGCGAGGAGGAGGGCGAAGGCGAGGAGGAAGGCGTTGTGGAGGGTGAGGACGATGAGGAGGATGATGACGAGGGCGATGATGATGATGATGATGGAGATGGTGATGCTGATGTGGGACATATTGATCCGTTACATTTTTGACTTGAGATTTGATGTTTAATCTATTCTAGTTGTTGGTTTTATCTAGACTCGTAGTATAGTATTGGAGTTGAGTTATTTTTATATATTGTCTGTTTTTATGGATGTTGTTGTCTTTTAGTGGTTGTGTGTTTGAGAACTCCCTGGACAACCCCCCTCATTCTTGGACCCTGGACAACCCCCCTCCCCCTTGGACCTCGAACAACCACCAAACACCCCCCGGACAGCCCCGCGAACAGCCCCCTGGACAGCCCCCCGTACAGCCCCCAACCCTCCACCCTGGACCCCGGATAGCCCCCCGGACAGCCCCCCAGACAACCCCCCCACCCTCCCCCTTGGACCCCGGACAACCCCCCAAACACCCCCCGGACAACCCCCTGAACAACCCCGGACAACCCCCTGAACAACCACCGGACAGCCCCCTAAACAACCCCGGACAACCCCCTGAAGAACCCTCAAACACCCTCCGGACAGACCCCGCACAGCCCCCCCACCCTCATCCTTGGTCCCCGGACAGCCCCCCGGACACCCACCGGACAGCCCCCCCGGACATCCCCCGCGGACAGCCCCCCGTACAGCCCCCAACCCTCCACCCTGGACCCCGGATAGCCCCTCGGACAGCCCCCCGGACAACCCCCCCCCCCCCCCCCCTTGGACCCCGGACAACCCCCCAAACACCCCCCGGACAGCCCCCTGAACACCCCCAGACAACCCCCTGAACAACCCCCTAAACAACCCCCGGACAGCCCCCTGAACAACCCCGGACAACCCCCTGAACAACCCCCAAAAACCCCCCGGACAGACCCCGCACAGCCCCCCCACCCTCCTCCTTGGTCCCCGGACAGCCCCCCGGACACCCACCGGACAGCCCCCCCGGACAGCCCCCCGGACATCCCCTCCACCTTCCTTAATTTCATTAGCTCTGAAATGTTTCATAGCAAAATCAACTAAAATCTAATCCATACTAAATACGATATAAAAATATTCTATATGAATTTCCATAAGATTTTAAGTGAAAACAAAAAGTGACATACGAAAAACTGACCAAACGCATTCGAAATGTGTTGATGTTTTAGGACAACGATCCATGGGTCATATATGACGTGTACGAGTCATCCCCGCCTCAATCCGATGCGCGGTGTGGTTGGAACAACTCAAAGTGTATGTCTTTTGTTTCAAAAGGACATCATTTTAAGTGAAAAACATCAACTGGCATCGTTCGGCCCGTTTGGACCCCCCTCACGCGCGTTTACGAAGCGCGCGCATCACTTAAAACACGAATATTGAGCCGTACCGCGCAAACCGCACGTCCGATTGAGGTGCCGTCTGCGCGTACACGTCACGAATAATAATTGGAATGTTCCACGGTGGTTTCAGCTCAATCCGAGGCCGCCCGCTATGAATTTGACCGTTGGACGCCCGTTCTGGCCGTTTATGACACCAGAACTGCGTTGTCGGTCACCGCGGGCACACGACACGTCCGATTGACGTGCCGTCTTCTCGACCACTTCAGAAATCAGTCACCCGTATTTGTCGTCTGATTTCAGGCCATTCCGATATCGTTCGGCCCGTTTGGACCCCCCTCACGCGCGTTTACGAAGTGCGCGCATCACTTAAAACACGAATATTGAGTCGTACCGCGCAAACCGCACGTCCGATTGACGTGCCGTCTGCGCGTACACGTCACGAATAATAATTAGAATGTTCCACGATGGTTTCAGCTCAATACGAGGTCGTCCGCTATGAATTTGACCGTTGGACGCCCGTTCTGGCCGTTTATGACACCAGAACTGCGTTGTCGGTCACCGCGGGCACACGGCACGTCCGATTGACGTGCCGTCTACTCGACCACTTCAGAAATCAGTGACCCGTATTTGTCGTCTGATTTCAGGCCATTCTGACATCGTTCGGACCATTTGGACCCCCCTCACGCGCGTTTACGAAGCGCGCGCATCACTTAAAACACGAATATTGAGCCGTACCGCGCAAACCGCACGTCCGATTGACGTGCCGTCTACGCGTACACGTCAAGAATAATAATTAGAATGTTTCACGGTGGTTTCAGCTCAATCCGAGGTCGTACGCTATGAATTTGACCGTTGGACGCCCGTTCTGGCCGTTTATGACACCAGAACTGCGTTGTCGGTCACCGCGGGCACACGGCACGTCCGATTAACGTGCCGTCTGCTCGACCACTTCAGAAATCAGTCACCCGTATTTTTTGTCTGATTTCAGGCCATTCCGACATCGTTCGGCCCGTTTGGACCCCCCTCACGCGTGTTTACGAAGCGCGCACATCACTTAAAACACGAATATTGAGCCGTACCGCGCAAACCGCACGTCCGATTGACGTGCCGTCTACGCGTAAACGTCAAAAATAATAATTAGAATGTTCCACAGTGGGTTCAGCTCAATCCGAGGTCGTCCGCTATGAATTTGACCGTTGGACGCCCGTTCTGGCCGTTTATGACACCATAACTGCGTTGTCCGTCACCGCGGGCACACGACAAGTCTGATTGACGTTCCGTCTGCTCGACCACTTCAGAAATCAGTCACCCGTATTTGTCGTCTGATTTCAGGCCATTCCGACATCGTTCGGCCCGTTTGGACCCCCCTCACGCGCGTTTACGAAGCGCGCGCATCACTTAAAACACGAATATTGAGCCGTACCGCGCAAACCGCACTTCCGATTGACGTGCCGTCTGCGCGTACACGTCACGAATAATAATTAGAATGTTCCACGGTGGTTTCAGCTCAATCCGAGGTCGTCCGCTATGAATTTGACCGTTGGACGCCCGTTCTGGCCGTTTATGACACCATAACTGCGTTGTCGGTCACCGCGGGCACACGACAAGTCCGATTGACGTGCCGTCTGCTCGACCACTTCAGAAATCACTCACCCGTATTTTTCGTCTGATTTCAGGCCATTCCGACATCGTTCGGCCCGTTTGGACCCCCCTCACGCGCGTTTACGAAGCGCGCGCATCACTTAAAACACTAATATTGAGCCGTACCGCGCAAACCGCACGTCCGATTGACTTGCCGTCTGCGCGTACACGTCACGAATAATAATTAGAATGTTTCACGGTGGTTTCAGCTCAATCCGAGGTCGTACGCTATGAATTTGACCGTTGGACGCCCGTTCTGGCCGTTTATGACACCATAACTGCGTTGTCGGTCACCGCGGGCACACGACAAGTCCGATTGACGTGCCGTCTGCTCGACCACTTCATAAATAACTCACCCGTATTTGTCGTCTGATTTCAGGCTATTCCGACATCGTTCGGCCCGTTTGGACCCCCCTCACGCGCGTTTACGAAGCGCGCGCATCACTTAAAACACTAATATTGAGCCGTACCGCGCAAACCGCACGTCCGATTGACGTGCCGTCTGCGCGTACACGTCACGAATAATAATTAGAATGTTTCACGGTGGTTTCGGGTGAATCCGTGGTCGTCCGCTATGAATTTGACCGTTGGACGCCCGTTCTGGCCGTTTATGACACCATAACTGCGTTGTCGGTCACCGCGGGCACACGACACGTCCGATTGACGTGCCGTCTGCTCGACCACTTCATAAATCACTCACCCGTATTTATCGTCTGATTTCAGGCCATTCCGACATCGTTCGGCCCGTTTGGACCCCCTCACGCGCGTTTCGAAGCGCGCGCATCACTTAAAACATGAATATTGATCCGTACCGGGCAAACCGCAAGTCTGATTGACGTGCCGTCTGCGCGTACACGTCACGAATAATAATTAGAATGTTTCACGGTGGTTTCAGCTCAATCCGAGGCCGTCCGCTATGAATTTGACCGTTGGACGCCCGTTCTGGCCGTTTATGACACCAGAACTGCGTTGTCGGTAACCGCGGGCACACGGCACGTCCGATTGACGTGCCGTCTGCTCCCCCACTTCAGAAATCAGTCATCCGTATTTTTCGTCTGATTTCAGGCCATTCCGACATCGTTCGGCCCGTTTGGACCCCCCTCACGCGCGTTTACGAAGCGCGCGCATCACTTAAAACACGAATATTGAGCCGTGCCGCGCAAACCGCACGTCCGATTGACGTTCCGTCTGCGCGTACACGTCACGAATAATAATTAGAATGTTTCACGGTGGTTTCAGCTCAATCCGAGGTCGTACGCTATGAATTTGACCGTTGGACGCCCGTTCTGGCCGTTTATGACACCATAACTGCGTTCTCGGTCACCGCGGGCACACGACAAGTCCGATTGACGTGCCGTCTGCTCGACCACTTCATAAATAACTCACCCGTATTTTTCGTCTGATTTCAGGCCATTCCGACATCGTTCTACCCATTTGGACCCCCCTCACGCGCGTTTACGAAGCGCGCACACCACTTAAAACACTAATATTGAGCTGTACCGTGCAAACCGCACGTCCGATTGATGTGCCGTCTGCGCGTACACGTCAAGAATAATAATTAGAATGTTTCACGGTGGTTTCGGGTGAATCTGTGGTCGTCTGCTATGAATTTGACCGTTGGACGCCCGTTTTGGCCGTTTATGACACCATAACTGCGTTGTTGGTCACCGCGGGCACACGGCACGTCCGATTGACGTGCCGTCTGCTCGACCACTTCATAAATCACTCACCCGTATTTATCGTCTGATTTCAGGCCATTCCGACATCGTTCGGCCCATTTGGACCCCCTCACGCGCGTTTCGAAGCGCGCGCATCACTTAAAACATGAATATTGATCCGTACCGGGCAAACCGCACGTCCGATTGACGTGCCGTCTGCGCGTACACGTCACGAATAATAATTAGAATGTTTCACGGTGGTTTCATCTCAATCCGGAGACGCGGTGTGGCCGACACCACTCAAAGTGTCCGTCTTTTGTTTCAAAAGGACGTCATTTTAAGTGAAAAGCATCAACTGGCTTACGGAAAACCGACCAAACGCATTCCGAATCTGTTGATAATTTATCCCAACAATCCATGGGTCATATGTGACGTGTACGAGCCAACCCGGGATGAATCCGAGTCGCGGTGTGGCCGGGATAAGTTTAAGTGGCTCTCTTTTGTTTAAAATGATCACCATTTTAAGTACATACGGAAAAATGACCAAACGGATTCAGTTTCCGTTGAAACTTTAGGAGAACGATCCATGAGTCATATGTGACGTGTACGAATCAACCCCGCCACAATCGGAGACGCGGTGTGGCCGAAACCACTCAAAAAGTGTCGGTCTTTTGTTTCAAAAAGACGTCATTTTAAGTGAAAATCATCAAGTGACATACGAAAAACCGACCAAAGGCATTCGGACTGTGTCGACACTTTAGCACAAGGATCCATGGGTCGTATGTGACGTGTACGAGTCAATCCTGCCTCAATCCGAGGTGCGGTGTGACCGACACCGTTCTAACTGTCTATCTTTTGTTTAAAATGGACAGGATACGCAAAACCGACCAAACGAAAAACCGACCAAACACATTCTGAATCTGTTGATAATTTATCACAACGATCCATCAGTCATATGTGACATGTACGAGCCCACTCGGGCTCAATCCGAGTCGCGGTGTGGCCGGGATCAGTCTAAGTGGATCTCTTTTGTTTAAAATGGACATCATTTTAAGTACATACGGAAAACCGACCAAACGCATTCGGTTTCCATTGAAACTTTAGGAGAACGATTCATGGGTCATATGTGAGGTGTACGAATCATCCCCGCCACAATCCGAGGCGCGGTGTGGTCAACACTGCTCTAACTGTGTCTGTTTTGTTTAAAATGGGTAGGATTATAAGTGAAAAGAACTGGCATACGCAAAACCGACCAAACGCATTCGGTTTCCATTGAAACTTTAGGAGAACGATCCATGGGTCATATGTGACGTGTACCAATCATCCCTGTCTCCATCCGAGACGCGGTGTGGCCGACACCGCTCTAACTATGTCTCTTCTGTTTAAAATGGACATGATTATAAGTGAAAAAGAACAACTGGCATACGCAAAACCGACCAAACGCATTCCGAATCTTTTGATCATTTATCACAACAATCCATGGGTCATATGTGACCTGTACGAGGCAACCCGGGTTCAATCCGAGTCGCGGTGTGGCCGAGATCAGTCTAAGTGGCTCTCTTTTGTTTAAAATGGACACCATTTTAAGTACATACGGAAAACCGACCAAACGCATTCGGTTTCCATTGAAACTTTAGGAGAACGATCCATGAGTCATATGTGACGTGTACGAATCATCCCCGCCTCAATCCGAGGCGTGGTGTGGCCGACACCGCTCTAACTGTGTCTGTTTTGTTTAAAATGGACAGGATTATAAGTGAAAAGAACAACTGACATACGCAAAACCGACCAAACGCATTCAGAATCTTTTGATAATTTATCACAACGATCCATGGGTCATATGTGACGTGTACGAGCCAACCCGGGTCAATCCGAGTCGCGGTGTGACCGGGATCAGTCTAAATGGCTCTCTTTTGTTTAAAATGTACACCATTTTAAGTACATACGGAAAACCGACCAAACGCATTCGGTTTCCATTGTAACTTTAGGAGAACGATCCATGGGTCCTATGTGACGTGTACGAATCATCCCGCCTCAATCCGACATGCGGTGCGGCTGACACCACTCAATGTGTCCGTCTTTTGTTTCAAAAGGACGTCATTTTAAGTGAAAAACATCAACTGACATACGGAAGACCGACCAAACGCATTCGGATTCTATCGATACTTTAGCACAATGATCCATGGGTCATATGTGACGTGTACAAGTCAACCCCGTCTTAATATGAGATGTGGTGTGGCCGACACCGCTCTAACTATGTCTCTTTTGTTTAAAATGGACATGATTATAAATGAAAAGAACAACTGGCATACGCAAAACTGACCAAACGCATTCGGAATCTTTTGATAATTTATCACAATGATCCATGGGTCATATGTGACATGTACAAGCCAACCCGGGATGAATCTGAGTCGCGGTGTGGTCGGGATGAGTCTAAGTGTCACTATTTTGTTTAAAATGGAAAACATTTTAAGTACATACGGAAAACCAACCAAATGCATTCGGTTTCCATTTAAACTTTAGGAGAACGATCTATGAGTCATATGTGACGTGTACGAATCAACCCCGCCTCAATTGGAGATGCGGTGTGGTCGGAACCACTCATAGTGTCCGTCTTTTGTTTCAAAAGGACGTCATTTTAAGTGAAAAACATCAACTGACATACGGAAAACCGACCAAACGCATTAGGATTCTGTCGATACTTTAGCACAACGATCCATGAGTCAAATGTGACGTGTACGAGTTAACCCCGCCTCAATCTGAGGTGCGGTGTGGCCGGTATCACTTCAGGTGTATGTATTTTGTTTAAAATGGACATCATTTGAGGTAAAAATATATGGTATAGAAAAAACCGATCATATTATGAATTGAATTTCAGATTCCACGTATAATTGTCATCTAAATTTTAAATTGAATTCTATATGAATTATGTATGTTTATTAATTGTAATTTAATTTTGTATAGTTTCTGGATCCATTATATGTTAAATGTGTATGAATTTGTTCGTAATTGAATATGTATGTTTTATTTTATTACTGGTACAATAGTTGGATCGAAAATGAGGTCAAAATGAGGTGAAAATGAGGTGAAAATGAGGTGAAAATGAGCCCTGATGACTGGTGGTGATGGACAGGGGACAGGGGCTGTGCAAATTGCAGGGTGTTGCAATTTGCAGCAATGGGTATGCCAACGGTTTCAAACCGTTGGCATATAAGTTTTTAGCATGTCTTTTCCCAACGGTTCTAAACCGTTGGGAAAGACTTCACCAATTCCCAACGGTTTGAAACCGTTGGGAAAATGTTCCACATGGTATATCCCAACGGTTTGGAACCGTTGGGAACATGTGTGGTATTTGGTTTTCCCAACGGTTTGGGAGAACCGTTGGGAAAAACTATCCCAACGGTTCACCCAAACCGTTGGGGTAGGGTAACTTCTATGGGCCTATTGCAACGGTTGCCAGTAAACCGTTGGGAAAACCTTTCCCAACGGCTTACTTCCCAACGGTTATCAGAACCGTTGGGAAAACCTTTCCCAACGGTTCTGAACCGTTGGGAACTAGTGTATTTCCAGTAGTGTCGGTTTGTGAGGCAGTAGTCCTTCATACACATAAATAATAAATCTTTAATAATTTGATGCTAGATATGATAGAAAAATGTTATCAAATTAATATAATGTCAAATTAGTTTATATTATATATTGTTTTTATTATCTTATTATGGATGAATTATATTTTAATTAGTTTTAAAAATAATTAACATTAAAATTCATTGTTATGAACTATAACTCTGTTTTAACAACATATTTTGGTTTATACCTAAAGCATTCCTAGAATGATTTTCAAATCAAACTAGGGAATCATGGTATAGGGTAGGGATGTATGGAATCGATTTGGTAATGGAATTATTATACCAATTTCCTCATTATATGTTTAGAGTACGGGATATATGGTTTTCTTTTATATTTTAGGGTGATGAAATTATTTAAACATTTTAAAAAATAATATATATTAATATCTTAATTATTACAAATGTTTCCAAAATAAACCATTTCCAATTAAAATATGAGATTGGTCCAAATTCTAGATACCTAATATAAATTATAAATGTTTTTATATCATTATATCACTTATCTATTTTGTTTAATATCCAGTAAACATGTTTTAACCAAAATAATGATAACATAATTTTTCAGATTTTTATATTCAAAATACCCAATAATTAATTTAATCATAATACATAATGTTTAATATTCTGATTACAAATATTTAATACTTTTTAAGAAAAAAAATTCCATGATGTGAATGAATTTAATTAAAAACTCTAACCAAAAAACAAAATGATTAGTTGTTTTTCATAAAAATGTCTGTTTAGGATAAAAAAAATTATACCAATTTCAAGTATAAAATTAAACATGAATATGTAATTATAATATTAAAAATATTTATGATCTAATTTTAAATTTTTTAAAAAAATTTGATTTATAAATTATTATCAAAATAATACAGCTTTTAATAAAACGATGTATTTTTCACTATTTTTTACAAATATATTTTCATAAAAATACTGGGAATTTACCCAAAACTATATTTTATATAAAGATTTCAAAAATGAAGTTCATTTTATCAAATAAAGTTTCTAATATTATAAATATAATAAAATTATTTGGTCACAAAAAGAATAAAGAAAATGATTTGATGAAAATTTATTTTTGAAGAATAAATTTATATTAATTGAAATTGAGTGTTTATTTTATAAGAATTAATCAATAAATTTCTATAGTGTATAAACATTAAACCTATTTAATAATGTGTATTCTTATTCGTACATTCTAATTCAATGAGTATGTTGTAACAATGATATAAAATTAAATTTTTTTTTGTTGTCTTTAACATTGGTGTGGACATTTTACATGATTTCTAACATATCATTATTTTAAAATATCAAGATATTTAATAGGTGTTCTGTTCTCATAAAATGGGAATGAGTTTATTTGAGATTAATTCTCCTTAGGAATAATGAGATGGTTTTTATGTCTAAATTTTATTCTTCTACATGTTGGATGGGTAGGATGAAACTCTACACGAATTCCTCTGAAGGATCTTTTGGGGTTGGTGTCAGGTCATTAAGTATATTATCATGCTCTGGATCATCGATATAGTGATGTTATATACCCAATAATGAAACCCAAAATCAACTTAGTAGGATAAAAATGATTTAAAAGGTGTTGTATGTTTATGAGAAATGTTTTCTCGATCGTTGGGGGAGTATATGAGGAACCAGTGAAACTACCATATGATTATTATAAGGATTTTGAGACATAGTCTTCCCAATAAGTCGATCAAAGTGGGTTTTAAAAGACTAAAATGAATTTTATGTTTGATAAAAAATATATTAACTAGGCCTTCATATAGATAATTCCATGTTGATTTCACTCCCCTTATTCAAATCCCAATATTGTCTGGTCAGGTGAGGCTATATCAACATCTCCATACACCATGTTATATATTATTCACATTTTGATTAAAATGGTACCACAACTAGTGTGGAGAAAACACCAAATTATTTATAAACTATTTTTAATTACGGATACACATAGGGGGTGTATGTTAAATTGGATTATTGTTCCTTATTAAACCCCATTGAAGGTGATTATGACCAATAAATACTCACGCACATATTTCTATACATGATAGAGTTCAGAAATGACATCCACAGTCTCGAAATCAATAGGTATTTAAAAAAATGATAATGGATTAATAAAACTCATCTTTTATTTAGAGTTTATTAATTATCAATATTAAGAGAAAATAATGGAAAATCTATTATACATTTAGTAATTTTGAGCTATGTGAATTCATTTTACCCATTGTGGTTACTCGCTGCATAAAGGGTGGAGAGTCCTAGTGGTTATGATGAAGGTGCATGGAAGGCAACTATTAATTTTATCTGAAGATTGACTAATTGTGGGTGAACCCAAGATGATTTTGGTTGAGATATATAGTCAATCAATTTAATATTCTATTTAAGAACATTGAAAGATAATACTAAGGAAGTATTCTATTACTAAGCCTTCGGCTGAACTTGTCTTTTGGTTTAGATAATAGAAATTACATATCAAAGATAAAACCTCAGGAAGTTTTCTAACATGATGTGTGTATTTTAATTATTAGAGAATATATATGAGTTATCAAAGGATCTAAATGTAAGGATTCATCTCTATGAACTATATAATGGTAAAAAAATTTAATATAATTTATTGATACATACTTCTACTCTTCATTATACCTGCCATAAAGGTACAAATGACATGTAGTATCCTATATCGATATAGGAATAAATTCATTGAGGGTTCACATAATCATTATAAATAGAGAAGTATTGTGATTTTCTTTGTGATAACGATTATAGCTAATTAAATCATTCAAGGGTTGTGAGGCTGATGATGTCATTAGAGTGGGTGAGTTGACATTGATGTTTTGAAATTCATTCTTACAAGAATGATTGTTCACATGGTACTGAATGATAAAATTAAGAACAATAAAATGAAAAAATATATGTGATTGTTTGTCAGAGAATTGAGTTATTTCTTGGAATATTCATGATTACCAATAAAAGAGGATATTTATGTGATATGTACAGAATTGTCACCTAATTCATCTATAAAATAGTCTTCCATTCTTGTGATCTATTCGATGAAGATAAATAATTACATGATGTTTTGTTTGAGGGACTAATATTAAGGTAAAGAGTATAGATGGTTCATCAAATTTCTCTATTAAAACTTCTTGATATCTTGGAGAATGGGTAAATCATTCTCTATGTATATCATTAAAAAACATAGGAACCTATTGAGTTTTATGGAATAGACAATATTTATATTTTATGTGATTGGTAAAATATATTTTTTTCCTTAATTGGGGTCCAAATCAATATTCATTGTATGAGGCTATGCTTCATGTCGAATATTATTTAAGGATATATGAACATGAAATGGATAATTGGTCATAGGTTACATGATAGTATCCAATTCGGTTCCTCAAGAATGTCATACTATAGAATGAATTCACAGGAAGATAATTTTCATTATCTACTATAAAGATTCCTTGAAGAAATGAGCTATCTCTACAAATAATTTAAATTATCTAGGATACATTTGTGATATAATGGTTAAAACATACTCATCCAAAAATTTATAATTGAATTTACCCAATAGATATTCTTAGGGATGATATATATTGAGTGAATTTTTTAATCCCCTCCAATTATAAATTATTTTTGTGACACATTTATTGTCTCTTGGAATTATCATGGGATCCTTGACATTATATTACTACATAGTGTTTCACCTCATTTTTTACCAATTTATTATCATAAATTTTTTAAAAAATTTGAAAAAGTCATTTCTTATAAAGGAGAAAAGGTGAATATTTCTATGAAATTATAAAAACTAAAATATTTATATATAACTCTTGGATATTTATTTCATTTAGCCTATTATCATCAATAGATTCAAATTTATAAAGATTTACATAATAAATTTTTTAGGACATCAACTGATCAAATAATTTTTTTTACAAGATCTTGGTATTCATCAATTGGGATAACTATTTCCTAACATTACAAAGAGTAAAGAGTTTCTTGGGTGGGATTATGAGCTACCATATATTATGTTCATGGGATATTGGTTTTTTTATTTATTTTTTTGGTTCCTCTATCTAGTATGGAATTTTAATGTGATATTTGAAAAATATATTGATCTATCCTTTTCATGACAAGTGTATTTGAGATGTATAGTTAGACAATATGCTATATATGGATAAAACATATTTATATGAGTTAAAACAAATTGATACCATTAATTGTAAAAATAATGAGTGGGATATAACATAAATGAATATTGAGGGAAATAATATATTTAAAACACCATTTTTTTGACTTCCTATAGTGTAATGGACATGAAAAACATTAAAAAGTAACTATTTGATGTATTGATAGACCTACACTTAAGGATATCATTGGATGGTGGGGACCCATGAAATCAATTACTTGTATAGGGATTTCCCAAGATAAATTAATGTCATTGAAGAGCTTTAGTGGCTAATACATGATTTTTTTAATGAATATTTAATGATTTATATTTAATGATGAATTCCATACAATCATGAATTAGAGTTGGATGAAATTACACCCATAAAAAATTCATATAGAAGAGATTAAATATAGACTAGTGACCATATAATGATGTGGAATATGTATATTGAGATACCTATGGAATTAAAAGTATTAAAATTATATATATAAGTATACAATTAAATCAATCTTATTATTGGAATTAATCATAGTTATGACAATCAAAGAAGATAATATTTTTTGTATGCCAAATAGTTTCTCCCACTTGGATCAGTTGAACTTACAGGTTCCATGATGGAGGTACATGATTTGGGGAGTCCAAAAATTGTATTCTCCTTATTCTATATAGGAACTATAGTCCCTATAATAGTAAAATATGTTAATTAATTTATTCACCTTTAGGAATTCATAACCAACAATTACATGGAAAATAACTCTTCCATATTCCCCACGGTTGACTATGTCGTAGTGACTCTATCTAGAATGGTATGAATACTAGAATTTTATGGAGTCAAATCCATAATTCTAGTATATATTTAAATAATTTATAATGAATTTATATAGAAATTGATCTACTAAATTGTAGTTTCTTTCATTAATGGGAATTCATTTATAATTCTAGTATGAATAGTCACGATTTATTTTCATAATAATTAGTGAAGATTTACCATTCAAATGAAACCAAAGAATATGGATCTCTTGATATAGCTTAAGAAATATAAATAAGTATCCACACTTAGACATATTTTTAATGATACACATTAAGATATGGAATGAATGTTGAAGTTGGTACTTTGTGGGAGCAATGAAATGAATAATATGGATGACAATGTTCACGTTAGTATTCTAATGAATTCTTATAGTCGGTCGCTGAATAGAACTGAAGAAGTAAATATTCCCATATAATGATTCTTCATGAAAAAAATAATAGAAATATCATCTATTTAAACCTTTGGAAGAAACTTCATATGTTTGGTTATGAAACTAGTAATTCTACTAATTCATGACTTTTAATAGTTTTATGGGAGTTGAAAATGATGTAAATCTACAAAAGGATAACTACCATCCATATAAAGACACTAGTTAATAGAGTATTGTTGAAAATTTAATTCCATGGGTCATTGATGTATATCAATTGAAAATACCGATATTATAGTTAATGGTATATATTTTCTAGATTAATTTCTAAGATATCAAAACTCGTCTTGATGGTAAAATTTTTCTAGGAGTGTCAAAAAGTATGAAAATAAGATAATAAAAATTAGTATCTATTATAAATTATTTTATCATATTAAGATGATGTTGAGTGATCATTTAAGGGAATTCATATAAATGTCCAAATCTATCCTCTGGTCATGTGGCATTAATACATGGGGATATTTCACATTATAAATGTTTTCTTCAAATGTACTTTGTAAATCATCATCCTACTAAATGGTCTCATGATTTATAATAATTTTAGAGAATGTACTAAATTTAACATGAAAATTGGAGATAAAATACTATATATAGATTAGATGACATTTGTGTCCTCCCAACACTCATCGATTGTGCAGAGCTTGAACTATACCTATTTATATATCCAATCTAGTTCAATATCCACCCCTCTATATCATACAGTAATGTAAAATAATTTCACATAGAAAAGCCT
The DNA here is from genome assembly GCA_963277665.1 of Viscum album. NCBI lineage: Eukaryota > Viridiplantae > Streptophyta > Magnoliopsida > Santalales > Viscaceae > Viscum > Viscum album. The sequence goes on from OY728152.1 coordinate 1,505,585,320, forward strand.
AAATGAAAAAAATCAAGGGGTTAATTTTAGGTAATCCACATGGTGAAAAATTAAATCCATATAATGTTATTTTAGGGGGTCTATAAATAAGTAGTATTTGTCAAAAAAACTATCCATAGAACAGTATTACATTATTATGATGAGAGGATTAATGATATGATGAATGGATCACATGTAGGGTATTATATTATTGTTCAAGAAAAATTTAATGACCAGGTAAAACATGGGTCCCTAATGTTCCTTAAATGAAATTAATTCTATAAAAATATATCCTTAATGATTTTATATTATAAATAATATACAGAAATAAAGAAAATGGGATTGAATTTAGTAGTTGTATATAAAAATACCACTATAACCATGATTTGGATGTATTCATTTATAATTTGCAACATGATGTTCTAAAATTTGATACAAAATAGAAATTTTATGGTCTTTTTCTAGTATGGGATATTTATGGCCAACGAGTTTGGACGATGCAATTTCCAAAAAAAATTTAGGAATTTGATCAGATTATCATCATTGGCCTCGACTATGGGACCACGGTATGGATGTATTTTAAGTTAATGTTTGTATTAATAGAGGCCAACAGGGAGTCAAATATTGTGTAATAGGACATGATGATCAAGGACTCAAATCCCTTTATTGTTCCATGTCAATACTTCACGGTGTTGTTTTTAGAAGATATTATATTATTATTTTTCATTGAGAGAAAAAATAACACAATTCAATGTCAGTCAGTAATCATCCTAAGTACCATGGTTTACCTATGTTGGATCATCATCCATATTGGAGACTGAATCTCAAAATATATGAGAGAATACACCGATCTCCTGTTAATAATTTTCATAATGACTGGATGTTGGATATTACTCCTCATCCATCGGGGAATATGACATGTAATAATTTTCCTTTATCGTGGTAGAATCGTCAAAAATAAGGCCATGTCTTTCTATATCTATAGAAACCATTGTAAGAATGGCTAAATACCATATCTCTTGAGGGCTTAACTTTCTCAATACACCTTTAATTTACAAATAATATGTCAAGGATTAAATCCAATGGATTCCTCATATTATGAAATAGGCGTGGACTAAATTATAATTATATTATAGTGGTTGGACATTAATCTATTTAAAAAAAATATTCTTAGGCCTGCAATGCAACATCCCCAACTCTAGTAACTCAAGCCCATATTCTAAGAAATTAACATTTTATAAATTCAATGGATCTAATCCCAACGGACTGATTAGTTAAATAGTTTAGAAGAACCAGATGCACATATTATTAACAAGTTATATTGGAAGTATATAATACATATCATAAGAGAATTCATACATCCATGGAATTATTTATAATATCCTTCATCATATATTATGTTAAATAAAACAACTAATGGTTGAGTCGATTTCCTCACTAAGAGGTATGTACAATTAAATATATCATGAATAAATAAGGAATAATCAATATTTAAATGTAAATAAACAATAAATAATTCAATTTAATTAATCACTTTATAAAAAAAATTCTTTTATGGATAATATAAATGTAATTATATCAGGGAAAATAATAAAATGATTATTAATGAATCAAATGCATAATATTTTATTGAATTATTTTAGAAATCATGATATATATGACATCAAATCCTTATAATAATATTATTTAACAAATGGAATGGTATAAACCTGAAACACATGTAATTGTGGAATAATAATTTTTATCATGAGTCCTATCAATGAATCACTGTGATATGTAATTTAGGTAACAACCTGTTATTTTAAGATAAATATATCCCTAATATATTGAATGATCAATTTAATTTACTAACAATACACCTTGTCAAAACATATATGTAGATAGTAAATGATATTGATTTTTTTTGTTTCCCCTAGTTAATTAAATTACATTCATAATAAAACAACATCTATTGAAATTATATATTTTAATGTAATATATATCAATGGTTTAAAAAATAATAATTTTTTAGGGAAATATAATTTCCTTTGTCGCACGAAAGTGAATATTATTGGAGAAAGATAATTCCATCTTAATTAATCAATATATTAGATATTAACATCAGATAAATCGATATTGTATTAAAATTATTCATGAAAATGAATAAGAACCAATAATTTAAAAAACCATACAGATATTCACCTGAAAAATATTTGGAGTCTTATAGAATAATCTCAATGGCATCAAATTAATATTGTGGTGGGAATGTCCATTAACACCTTATACATGAAAAAAAACATTCCTTTTATATTTTTAAATAGAACATAAAAAATGACCATTTATGGGTAAAATAAAATATATTCATTTTGAAAAATATAAAAATTCATGTATAAAATTATTTTTTTAATAATTATTTAAATAGAAAATGTATATTAATAAAATTATTTTGAAAATTATGGACATAGAAGAAAATTATACTAAAAAATGAAAATAAGATCATATTTTCTTTTAAACATTATTCTTGAATTAGTAACACTAATTTAATCATTAATAATTCTGAATAATTATATATTCATGTTATATACTTAAAATGGATGTTATATATGACACATAAAACATAATAGATGTGTAATCAATAATTTTTAATTATTTAATTTATGATGTAAAATTTAAATTTAAATTATTTATTTTCTTTTATTTTTATGATGTTATGTTTATTTACGTAATAATTTACGTTCCTGTTTACTATTTTGAGGATATTTAGATCAAATTCCCAAAATGACTTCGATAAGTTGACTATTGAAAAAATTGAAAATGATAAATTATCACAATAATTGTAATTACTGAATAATTATAATTTTACCCATAAATTATAATTTTGATATCAACCATTAGTTATGTAAATGAAAAATTAACACTGTTACACTTATTGAGATGGTAGGCTATTTGGACGCAAGAGTATGATTTCCAATTTTCATTGATCATGATAGAAATGAAGAAAATATTTTATTTTCATTCTAAAATTTTGAACATAAAATAAATAATATATTTAGTATATTAATAATAATATATTTAAATCCATGTAATTTAGTGGTTAAAAATTAATTGAAATGATTCATGGAAATAGAAGTCCACAACTACACACTAATGACTTTATAACTTTTAGATGTTTTGAATGGTAAGAAAATATAATGAAAACGTCAGATCCAAGCACGCTTGTACCACCAAATTTATTAATAAAAATAAAAGTTCAGAGACAAGATAGAGGAAGCGAGAGTGATATTACATGTCATAATAATCATAATCATCACACGCATACCTGGTTAGGTCGTTAGCATCAGCCGATTCCCACTCTGACTGAGACTCATATTGTTTGATCATCTTGGTATATACCATTCTTCGCTCCAGTTGATCTATAGATAACTTCTCTTTAGCCTTCTTAAAAAACGACCAAGTGGTCACCGTATTTGGAACTGCAGATTAGTCTTTCCTTGGCTTCCTTATAACTGGGGAAGTCATGACACCCTCACTGTCAGAGACTCCCTTCTTATATCCTCGAACAATCTCATTGTTTGATGCTTTAATCATATCCATGTTGCTTCCCATAGCCTCAACATAGATGTCCTACAAATTGGAGGTTATTGGATCCCAATTTCCAGGAGTGAAGTCATCATCCCATTCCTTCCTTTCATCATAAATCCTCCCCCATTTAGCAGAGGAAGAAATCACTTTTTGGACATTCTGCTTCCTAAAAACATTCTCCGTCAAAGAAGGAGTGGGACTCAGAATCTCAGAAGTAACAGACTCACGAGTAGTAGGGCCACTATACGATCTAGGTGGAGTATCATCAATTATCAACTGTTTTCCATTTCTGGGAGTCAGTACATCAGCTGACTTAAAAGGAGGGTCACTGTCCCTATTGACATGCTCTGGCAAGTATGGATCCTTCAAATTCACCATTCGTCAGCAATGACTGGGGGAGTTTCCTCGCCCTCTACACACCTTACAGGTGATGGAAAAATATATAGATATTGGTTATTCAATTGAAATATTATATCCAAAATTTATTACTGATAATTTATTTAATTTTTAACATGTTTGATGAATATTTGAAGGATGTGTAAGTAGAAATAAAATAGAAAAACATTTTTTATAACAATAATTATTCTTCAATTTTTTTCATTTATACAGACATCCTTCCGATGATGGGTTTTCATCATGAAACTCTAGGTCATGTATAGAGACATGGAAAATGGTTTTTTTCTATACCTTATTAACCAAAAGTCTCTTTAGTTTAGACTAATATAGAAGAGGGGGTGTCCTTTTATATATGGGGGAGATGAAACATTTTGTATTTATGGATATAACAAAATATATTTGTATGATACAGAAGAAAAAGTCTCTAAAATGGACCAATAATTAATATTAGATGATATATGGTAGATATATGAAAACCTATTTTAAATTATATATGTTTTATGGTTATTGTGTCTCTTATCTCTTTATTTTAACACCCTAATAAACCTACTTTAACCATAATAATGTTAACCATTTTTTATGACTATACTATTAAATATTATAAAAATTATCTTTTGAGATATTAATAAAAATAATTAGTTTGATTACAAATATTGATTTTTTTAAATCAATTTTTAGATTTTATTGAGTATAATCTAATTTTTTTCCCAAAAAATTGATAGTGTTTTTTTCAATGAATTGGATTTTTTGGTATAAAAATTTATTTATACTGTATTCAATAATAATATTCATTCCAAATAAAGAAAAATATACTATCAGTAATTTAAGTATACTATTATTTATTTTAATATAAATTTAATTAATATTTTTAACAACCATAAATAAAAATACGACTTTCCCTAAAATGCCTTATTCTCACTAATTAATGAAATAGAATAATTTTCTAGAAAAATCCAAATATTCATTATAAGATAAATTTAATTATGATTAAATCTAACATGATTTTATTTTTATAAAATATGATTTCTAGATGTTTATAAAATACTTTATTTTACTTCCTCATAGAAAAAAAATATTTTTTAAGAACACTAATTTTTAAATAGTTAAATGGATTTACATAAAACTATATGATAATTTCCTAATCATTAATAAATTAATTTTTATTATTAAAAATAATAATATATATTTCATGTTTTATTTATTTATATTCATAATCTCCAATATAGTGGCTGGTTTACAATATTCATATCTGAATAATAATATTTCATGGCTTGTTTAAGTGCGATGTTGCATTTTGTATACACTTTTGAATATGGCATTATTTTTAATTTTTTTTGGATATTACCTCCTCCCAAATAAAAATAATTAATAAAATATAATTTTTTAGTATGTTACCATAATATTTTTGGCATTTTTTCTTTATAATATCTAACTTTCCTAAATATCTTGCTATATTTTATAATTTCCCTAACGTAACTTTTCCAATTATGTCATATGATTTTTCAATAGATACTTTCTAGTTTCATGAATAATGTTTGCATATTCATCGTTTATAGATCATGTACAGTTATATTTCAAACTAGGTGATCCCAAGAGTTGGGTCTGACATATTCTTCCTTAAAAAATATATATTGAACATATTTTATACTTTTGGGAGACATGGTTGCATTAACAATCCATAATCCAAAAGTCTATTTTTTTCATAAACTTATAACAGTCTAATAATCCTAGGGAATAGTTTTCCAATTTTTCTAAACCTTATATCACCATTACCTTAAGGTAAATTCATGAAAACATGATCTCCCACTTGGTATTCAAAATAATTCATTTTTTAATATAAATACTCATTTTCATACATCATGGTAATTTTATAGGGGTCTGAGTAGTAGTTACCTTCACAATTTATTACTCAACAAGATATAGACCCATAATATTTATTTTAATAATTTATTATCAACCAGTTAGAGTAAGAAATTTATTTTCCTATAATAATTTATATGGTTACATCACAAAATATTGGAGTACATTGATCTAGGTCGTAATCATTATGACCGATGATGGTATAATTTATCAAATTATATAATGGATTATCATAATGATTGCGTTATTTAGTTTAAATAAATCTATACCCTAATGTTTATAATAATAATTATATGATACCTATAGTAAAAAATCCAACTCTAGTATCCCATAGTTAGTTTATACCTTACAACATTTTCATTTCTACAAGGGATCTAATCATGAAGGATCGATTAGTTTTGAAGTCTTGAAGAACCAGATTAATAAAAGATTCATATATTATATTATTAATATAAAATACATAACATTAAATAAATCTAAATCCATATACTATTCATAATATTAATCTTCCTATTGTGGGGAAAAAACCATCAAAGGGTGAGCACAGATTCTTAGTAAGAGGTACGTACATCAGAAGATATTAGGAATCAATATTGTATAGTGAATATAGAAAGGTAAATAAATAAATATCATTCCACTAAATCAATAACATGAGAATCATATGTATTCTTGGGTAATATCAATTTAGTAATTGAATAAATAAAAATAACTAAATTATCATTGATGGTTTACAAAATTTTGGACATGATGATTTCAAAAATAAGGGTATCTATACAATCAAATCCATGTACTAAGATAGTTAAATCAATGGGAATGTATACACATGAAACCAATTTAATCATCTTTTAAATATTTCTATCATGATACCTATCTATGAATCTAATGGATATATAAATATAAGATCTACCCATGAATCAGTATGCAATTAATTCATCAAATATAGAATGATAAATTTTATTTTGGAATAATATATATTATCACAAAATATCTATATTGTTTAAAGAATATTTATTTATCAATCTATTCCATAGTAATTTAAATAATCATCACAATAAAACACCATGATTGGAAATGATATATAGTTTAACCAATATAGATATCCAGAATAAATATAATATTTATATTTAAGAAAAATTTCATATCCATTGTTCATATGAAATTGAATATTTTAAGAGATGGATAATATACTCATAATTAATCAATATATGAGAGATGACCATCTGAAAAATAGATTTTATAGAAAAATGGATTCACTTGGATAATAGAAACCAAATATTAAAAAATTGTTTTGACAAAATTTTTCCTTTTAAGAATCATTGAAATCATAGAGATGATGATAATGGGCTTCAAACAATTATTGTGGTTTGAATGTTCATTAACATAGATTATGTTGAAAAAGATTGCATTCCTTTTGAATTATCATAAAGAATGATAATAATGAACCATTCTATGAAATTTTTTAAATATTCCATTTTAACCATATTAAAATTAATTATTAACATAAAATGTACATAAAAATTCATGTTATTAATTAATTGAATTTTATAAAATTATTTTTAAAATAATATAAAAGAAAAAACAATACATGATGAAAAAAGAAATTAGAATAGATTTTCTTGTAAAAATTTCTCTTAAAAGAGTTCATTGGATTGAATCATTAATTATCATGAACGAAAATATATTCATTTTAAATACATAAATTTGGTATTATATACCCCATATTAAATTAAATATGTGAATAATACCAAATATTTCCCAGTGGAGTGAAAATTATCTTGAAATCTCTTTACATATGATCAAACTCGGCACATAAAATTATTAGATTCTAGAAATTTAAATTTATGTTAATTATTTGATTTCATAAGAACCTTTTACTATTTAATTTTTTCATATATCAATTATATTACCATGTTATATTTATTTACTGAATAAATTAAGGTCATGATGTCTGTTTTTTGAAATTGGGTAAATATGCCCAAAATGGAATCGACATGTTGACTATGGTAAATGAGAAAATTATTCCATCATATCAAGAAAAAAATTCCAGAAATAATAAAAATTTATGTAAATAAAATATAATTTTTAAAACAATTACCAATGGTTGTGAAGAAATAAATTTGTTATTATCATGGAGAAGGTTGGTCTTACAAGCGCATGAGGAATGTTTTTATTTTTCAAATTTCATGATGGAGAGAAGGTAACTGTTATTTTATATTCAAAATATCATCATAAAATCATAAATTTCCTAGTTTGTAGTTAAATAAACATATATATACCATCCTTTAGATTCATTTGTGAAAACATATTAACAACATCTCATTGAAGTGGTAGTCCTCACATACGCAAGAACGATGTATTAATTTTTGCATGAAAGGAAATGTTTAAAAACATGTGAATATATTATATTTCCATAATTACAAATATTCCATGAATATAATATATATTTATTAAGTAAATCATTCTAACCATCTATGGGAGGTAGTGATGGAAAAATAATTTCATGAGTTCATGACGCAGTAGTCCGTCAAACGCATGAATGATATTTTTTTTCCTAATTGATGCAAAAAAAGATTGATAAAGGTTATAAAATTTACATAATATCATATTAGTTTAAAAAATTTAATGTTTTTATTTTTTTATTATTATTGAATTATATTTTACTTAGTTTGGGATATAATTAATATTAAAATTTAGGGTTATGAAATATAACTCAGTTTTAACAACATATTTAGTTTTCTAAAAAAATCATTCATTGAATGATTTTCAAATAAAACCGGGGAATCTAGGTAAGGCGTAGGGATATATGGAATCAATTTTTTAATGGAATTTTTATACCAAATGTCTCATTATATGTTGAGATTATGTGATATCTAGTTTTCTTTTATATGTTGAGGAGATGAAATAATTTAAACCTTTATAAAGAATAAAATATATTAATATCTTATAGATGAAAATATTTTCAAAAATAAACCATATCCAATTATTATATGTCATCAGGCTGAAATATGGATACACAATATAAAATATAATTTTTTTATATCATTTTTTCCCTTGTCTGTTTTGTTTAATATCTAGTAAACCCGTTTTAACAAAAATAGTGGTAAAATAATTGTTCAGATTTTAATATTCACAATCATCAAAAATTTTGTTCATCATAATACATAATAATAAATATTATCATTCCAAATATAGAATCATTTTTAAGAAAACAAAATTCTCTGATGCAAAAAAATTTAATTTAAAGTATAACAAAAAAAATGATATGTTGTTTTTCATAAAAATGAGTTATTAGGATAAAATTTTATTATTCTAATTTCAAGTATAAAATTCATAATGAAAAGGTAATTTTTATATTAATAATATTACAAGACCAATATTTTTTTTTGAATTTTAGATCTATAAATTCAGGAATAAATAATAAATATTTCAATAAAACGATGTACTTTTCACTATTTTTTTTAAAAAATAATTTTTGAAAAAAACTAGGAATTTTCTTAAAGCTATATTTCCTATGATAATTTAGAATATATAGTTCATTTTATCAGATAATGTTTCTAAAATTATAAAAAATAGTAATAATATTTGGTCAAAATAAGAATAAAAAAATATTTAAAAGAAAATTTATTTTTAATGAATACAATTTTGTTAATTAAAATTGAGTTTTTCTTTCTTAAGAATTAATCAATAAACTTCTATACTGTATGAACTTCATACATATTTCATAATTTCTATTCCTATTCATACATGCCATTTAATTGAGTATATTGTAACAATAAAAATCAATTAAAAATATTTTTTATTATCTTTAACCATGTTGTTCCCATATTATATGATTTCTAACATAGCATTATATTAATATATCAATATATTTAATATGAATAATTTTGTCGTAATAAGATAATGAGTTTATTTGAAATGAATTATTCATATGAAGAATGAGATGGGTTTTTATGTCTAAATTTGATTCATCTACATGTTAGATGGGTAAGATGAAACTATAATTGAATTCCTTCTAAGGATCATTTGGGGTAGGTATCAAGTCATTATGGATATTAACATGCTTAGGATCATTGATCCAGTAACGATATATAACATTTTATTATGCCCACCATCAATTTATTATGATACAAATGATTTTAAATTTATGGTTTGTTTATGGAAAATGTTGTCTCGATTGTTGAGGGAGTATATAAGGATCCAGTGATGCTATGATAGGATTATTTCAAGGATGTTGAGACATAGTATTCCCAATAATTTGATCAATGTGTTTCTTATAGGACAAAAATTAATTTCTTTGTTTGATAAAAAACTATGATCTAGGCCTTCATATAGATCATTCCATGTTGATTTCACTCTCCTTATTCATATCCCAATATTGACATATCAGATGAGGCTAGATCGATATCTGCATACACCATGTTATATATTATTCACATATGGATGAATATTATACAACAAATAGTGTGAAAAAAACCAAATAATTTATACAGTATTTTGAATTATGGATACACATAGGGGGTGTATGTGAAATTAGATTATTTCTCCTTATTAAACACCATAGATGGTGATGATAATCTATAAATCCTCATGCACAGCTTCCTATACATGATAGAGTTTATCAACATCAACCTTAGTATCGAACTCAATAAGTATTTTAAAATAATTGATTAGGGATTCATAAAACTCCTCATTCATGTAGAGTGTATTAATGATCTATATTAAGGGAAAAAATGGAAAAAAAATTATAATTTTACTAATTTTGAGCTATGTGAATTCATATTACCCATTGTGGTTACTCTATTCATAAAGCGTGGAGGGTCTTATTTGGTAAGGTTAAGGTACATGGAAGGCATCTATTAATTTCATCTGAAGATTGACTAACTGTGGGTGAACCATAGATGATTTTGGTTGAGATATGTAGTTAATAATTTCAATATTCAATTGAAGCACATTGGAAAATAATACTATGGAAGGATTCTATTAGTATGACTTTAGAAGAACTTGTCTTCTGGTTTAGACAATATAAATGTCATATCAAATATATCACCTTAGTAATTTTTCAAACATGAGGCATGTTTTCTGAATTATTAGTGAATATATATGTGTTATCAAAGGATATAAATAGAATGATTTATCTCTAAGAACTACATAATAGTAAAAAGTTTTAATCAAATTCATTGACACATACATCTACTCTTCATTATACCTGCAACTAAATGTACACATGACTTGTAATATCCTATATCTATATGGGAATAAATCCCATGAGGGTTCAGGTAATCATTATAAATAAAGAATAATTGTTATTGTCTTTGTGATATAGATTCTAACTCTTTCTATCATTCTTGGATTGAGAGGCTGATGATGTCACTAGAGTGGGTGTGTTGGAATTGATGGGTTCATACAGGTACATCCAAGAATGAATGTTTACATGGGACTGAATGACAAAATTATGAGCTGTAAAATGAAAAAATATATGGGATAGTTTGTCATAGAATTGGGTTATTTCATGTAATATTTATGATTACCAATTAAAGGGGATATTTCTATGATATGTATAGAATTTATACCTTATCCTTCTATAATATATTCTTCCATGTCTGTGATCTAGATGATGGTGATAAATAATTACATGATGATTTGTTTGAGGGACTAATGACATGGGAAATAGTAGATATGGTTCATCACGTTTCCCTCTTATAACTTCTTGATATCTTGAAGAATGTGAAAATAATTCTCGGTGAAATAATAGAAGAATCATAATACCCTATTGAGATTAAAGGAATGAAAAATATTTATATATTCTATGGTTGGGAAATTATATTCTTTTTCTTAATTAGGGCCCTGATCAATATTCACAGTATGAGGCTATGATTTATGTAGCATATTTTTCAAGGATACATGAATATAAATTCGATAATAGGCCATAGGGTACATGATAGAATCTACTTCCACTCCTCTAGAATATCATACTCTCGAATAAAATCACTAGAAAATAATTTTCAATATTTAATATATAGGATCCTTGAGGAAATGGTCTTTCTATACCTAAACTTTTAATTTTCTAGGATACATTCGTTATATAATGGTTAAAACATACTCATCCTAAAATTTATAATAGAATGAACCCATTAGATATTCCTATGGATGATATATGTTGAGATAATATTTTAATCCCCTCCAATTATAAATTATGTATGTGATACATTTTTTGTCCCTTGAAATTATCATGGAATATTTATTGAAACAAATCCTATATATTTTGAAGAATACCTAAAAGAGGAAATATCTTCTGAGATCCTCTATGATGGTCATGGGTTCTAATTCCATGTAGATATATAGAATAAATATAGGTACTTCTAGATTCTATAAAATCATCATTTTATATAAGCGTAATGTGACTCTAGGTTTCCCAATATTCGGACACACAGAGATAAGATATGGGAAATGTGTTTCTCTGTGACATATGCGTGTTGAAAGAGATAAAATATCATGATTTCAAAATATATTTTTGGATGAGTATGATACAAAAAGGTTTTGTTTTGATTTATTTAGGGTGATTTTTAGTTTTTTGTGTCTCTAAAGATTCTAAGAGAGTTTTTAGAGTATTGATCCCATAAATATAAGTAGCCTTCCATACGTCTACTCATACAATTAGGTTGTTACATGATGTGGAGTGGCTGAGGTACATTGGTGGGAAATGGAAATTATATTTTGGAGAGAAACCAATACGAAATAAATTTATATGTTATATGTAAGTAGATCCTCTAGAAGAAATCCGAAAAGGATGAACTAAACATCTATTTCAAATATAGTCAATTAAAAGAGGACTATTTTAGGATAATATTCACTATGGAGAATGATTGGAACATATTTATCATCTGGTCACTTGGTAAAATAACCTCAACGTATCTCAACACAGGTCATCATAGAGAGGAATTTATACTAATGTAATGATATAATTAATCTTTCTTATAATTCTAAAAGGCGATGGAACCCTATTGGGAGATGAGTGTCCTATTTTGGGTGGTGACTATGGAATCATCATCCCATTGGCTTCTATGTAGAAGGAATTGACTTCACAAATTTTATCTCTCATTACGAACACTACATATCTAGATAATTTTTCCATCATCAACCATATATCAATGGAAAAATATCTACCCCTTGGTTCCAAAATTATTCCCCTCCCCTTAATGTATGTCTCCGAGGCATCTTCTATTCGCAGCTCCTCCCTGGTTTCTTACATTTTTTCAAACAGTTCATTCACTCAACTGTATCAATAGATTCATTAATATAAAATTCTATATAGAGGGGGGATTCACTAATGGGTTGCTGGATCTCCACCACATCCTTATTTTTTTCTATCATAGATGATCTCACCTCAACATGTTCTAGGGTATAACAGTACTTTGAGGGTTCTCATTTCATCATCATTCGATGAGAATACAATTTTCAATGGATCCTTAATCCATCTACCAGGGTGAAATAGGTTTGTTTCCAGAGCTTACCCATTCCCTTATGAATCCCTTATATCCTACAAATATTGGGATAACATGTGAGATTATTTTTTATCATTTTAAAACATTATGAATTCGATGTTCCACCCCATTACACCCAAATAATTTCATTGATGTTGATGACTCTAAATCCTCCAGAAGAATATGTGTGGAATATGGGGGATGATGAAATAAAATTTTGGAAGGAAATCGGTTTTGAGGATTGGATTTACTTTTTACTAGTATGTTATTGTTTATGATACTCACAACAAGGGTTTTATATACATTAGATACATGACAAGACATTTCATGATCCAAGGGTTTATAATAATTGGAATAGTTTATTTCTATTTAATTCTTCTCCACTTCCCAATTTTTGATCAGGTGATTCTAGCATGAATTCTTCTATTATAGTCACATCCAATGTTAAAAAGGTGTTTCAAACTATAATATAATATGGAAAAGTTATTAATGGGTATATATTTCTTATTCTATTGGGATGGTATGTTCAAAGTACAATACCACCAATGTCATCGGTCATGGTAAAGAAATATGATGTAGTGCTCCATCCTAAATCTCCTACATGAAATGTTTCGTTGATGAAAAAATGTAATCATCCAATTTCTGTTAGAATTCCCAATAATGGATCCTAAGTTCTTTTTCTGATCAAGGATTTGTGACCTCATAATGAATAGGTTGTGCAAGTGGATGATAATGTTTCAGTTAACAACATGACACATAATGGTTTCAAGCCGGTTACCTCAACATCAATAGTAGTATACATGAATTGATTGAGTATAATGATTCCAATAAATACCACTCTATTGCTTAATATTACCAATTTTTTAAAGGTTTGGATGTTGTAGGTTTGGATTTATTCATAAATGAGAATTTTTTTGTTAATCATTAGGGGGGAGTCTTTCATTGCATGTTATAAGGGAATAAGGTCATGTCACTGACTCAATGGGTTCTACATTATAGGGACACTGATACTAACTCATTCTCAGCTTCTAAGTGTTAGTAATATCCTCATTAAATAATGGTATTCTGTTTAGTCTAGATGAAGGTGAATTAATGAAATCTTTCTTCGACAAATTTTCATGTCAATAAGAAGAAAAATCTATTGAATGAATAGACTAATCAAATCCATTGAATCCCATGGACACCAGATCAGTACTAAAACTAATAAATACTGGGTAAGGGGAAATAATGAATCGTGTGGTTGATCATCCACCATCATTTCCTGATGAGGCTTTTTCTAGTGATAATTTTGATGACACAAAAGTTGATATGATAGATTATATTAAACAAATGTTTAAACTAGAGGGATTTTATGGGGTCCAAAAGTTGACAATTAAGGAGGATATTGACCTGAAGACTCTCTTGAATTTTATGGAAGATATGTAGGAGGATTATTTTGATATTAAAATTTCAATTATGGATGAGGATATAATGTTTTATAGATCGATTTGAGTCATACATACTGATGAAAAAAATATATCAAATCAACACACCAGATCATATATTTTTGCGTGGGTAAAAAAGGGGGATATAAACATTGTGTAATATATATAGACCAAGAATAGGTTGTCCTACGACTTATATTACCTTATAAAAAATGACCCTAACATGAAGGTAACCTCAATCATATGAATTTTATATAATTTAATTTTTTCAAATATTATTATGCTTTTCTATAGTAGCTTGATAAATTTTAATATGGATTGAAATTCCCTGATTCATGGTATCCTATTGTGTTATCACAATCCCTAAAATGTATATTCATAAATAAAAAATTAAATTATTTTTTCTTTATTTAAATTCAATTCCTTACATTCATGCATTCACCATAGTATTCTAAAGAGAATATAAATATTGAACTCCACATTTTCTTTTGTAACGAGCCCACAAACAGTGCTATATAGTAGTACCTCAGATATGTTTCAAAGACATGTTTACTAGATATATTTATACATTTTAATAAATACATAGGGGTAAATGTATTATTTTTTATCCTTTATGGGTATATTTTATTCACATGTATCTACACTAAAATATTTCTTTAGATAATCAATGGTGTTGGTGGTTATGAAACTCTCTAGGGAACTGCTCATTTAAAAAGTATTTATAGACTCTTCTAGTATGGTCGTTAGTAGAACTATTTTTAAAATAAGATATAATTAAAATAAATAGTTGATTACTTCTCCATAGTTCTAATGTTTTATAGGGGAAATTCATCCTCAGTGATTAGATAAATAATTTTATTTTTTTTAGTACACAACGATTAGAATTCACACTATTAACCACCTGAGTTAGGATTTTAGGCTTCTAGAAAAGCTGTGATGTTGATGTTTTGTAATTATTAATGAATATATTAATGTTTCTCCTCAATGATTTGGTATAACAACAAGTTTCCTTAGTGTTTGTGAACACCACTAGCATATTTCATCAGAGGAATGATTTGTAATTAAATATATATCTTTAGGTTGTCGAAGTATATGATCATATGTGTTTAGAAGAAAAAATATAACTAGTTATTAACCATGATTTCAAAAATTATATCATCTCCCATATCTTATTATGAAATATAATAATATTATTGATCATAATAATATACTATATGAGATAGTTGTTATTTTTGAGGTTGAAATTTTTCTTTCGTTCTCTTTATCAGTTCATTGAATGTTATATGAATAATCACACAAAACATCCGTATATGGGAGGAGGGGATATAATGAAATGGTGATGAAAGAACCATTTATATGTTTATTTTGGATAAAGACACTATAACCACTTTTTGGTGGGGAATATCACCTAGTTCACCTAACTTCATCCAATGTTATTCCTCATCAGATGATTCCAAAAAGGATCAGAACAGCCCCCACCCCCACATCTATTGTATAGTTGGGGAGAAGAGATGATAATTGTTGCAGTGATGTATAAACATATACTAACTGAATAAAATATATGAAATCAACTATGTAAATGTATTTTTTGATGAATCTTTTTACCTTGTATCCCATAACTTTTGGAATTTTCATTATCATTCGATGGGTAGGTCCCACTAGATTTGGAATTTGAGGTAGGAATATTGGTCCTAAATAATCTATTTTTATATGTTATAATGGATCAATATTGACATGGTTTCAGTTTTCCGTATATAACTATTTAGTTGATGATATTTTATTCTTAATTTTAGGTTCTGAGGATAATGATGTGCTCAATCATGGGAATTTTTGTGAGACCTATGGGGATGATATCCACAATGGATAATAACCCCTCTTCTCTAAGGAAAACCTTCAGGGAGGTGGACCTCTTTGGCCTGACAAGGACCTCCTAGTATGTTTATTATGGGGACCATGGTTGGGAGTGTTGATGTTTTTGTGAATTTTTATTAACTATTGTCTTGATCCCAGTCTATTGACTATAGATACCTATATGTTTGTGAAGAAAATGTCAACCGTCAGAGGGTCTATGTTTCCTATCGGAGAAAAATTCTACTGGTATTCATAAATGTACTTCACATGGAATGGGAACCACAATGTCTAGATTGGGAGAGGTAGAGTATTTAAATGATAGAATTATTTTCTGATAGTGGAGATATCCATCCCAGTTGGATGAAACTTATGGTGGGAGGCCTCTATGAGGACACATTAGTTGAAACTATAGATGGAAGATAACAAAAACCAACTACCATCTCACCAAAAGTTATATATCTATTAGAGTAGTATGGGGGAGAGGAATCCTTAATGATATTAAGTGGTAACAAGGTGATATATAACCATTTTTAATCCCTCTAGGTTGTGGAAACAACATTGCGCCATAGATTGTCAACAATCTTAGGATATCACCCAAGTGGGAATGACTCCCCTATACTCATGTCAGTAGACGCTAGTATTGAGGACCCATTTTTTATGTTTTTTAATTAGGAAATGGGGTAAGGGATCTTATGATCAATTGAATTGGTGTTTTTAACACCAATTTAATAATGGAATAAAATTAAAAAAAATTATTTATTTGATCGCATGTCTTACATGAAACAATAGGTTATCAGGGGCCACATTATTCTATGAATATTATTATGAAAACATGACCATTATAATCGTTCTGTTGAAAATGGAGTTATTGATGGGAATACAAAATTAAATTTATTTAAATGTTTTTTATAAAAATAATATATATTGATAAATAATTACATCATTTTCGGGAATTACATTATAAACATAAAAAATATATATTTCCTCAAATAATTATTTTTATTGGTGTATGTGAAAAATGAATTAAAATAATATTTTTTTACTTTTAGAAAATATATTTTTAAAATAGACATCATTAATGTAATAAAAATGTCATAATTATCTTAGGGAGAATTTTTGATAATTGTCTATGAATAATAATTTTTCAATGAATAGTGGAAAATAATTTATTTTTAAACTAAATTTTAATTCAAAGTATATAAAAAGTTAAATTTTATTTTATATTAATATTAGCACAATAATACTATTATTAATCAAATTTATGTCTTTATAATATACTTTTATATAAAAACCATCCCAATAAACCACTATGGGATTTTCTAAGACGGTTGGCCAACTGACTTCATGTGCGCCTCCCAATATGCTATAGGCTACCAACATATGGTGAGGGATTAAGTTGTGTCTATAAGGAGACTATACCCTGATGAGTTAGATTTTTTCACAAAAGTAAATAATAAATTGGATACAATAGGAATAGTAATAATTGAAAATCAATTTAATAATAACGAATCATCAAGATAAATAAACTGTCAAAATATGAATAATAAATAGAAACAAAATGTTGATGATCATGCCATGATTCTAAAACAAATTTAATAAATGGGATACATGGGAGTAATGAAAATACAACATGATATAAAAAATTAAAAATGTCTAAAATGTACCACTATTAGCATCATGAGGATAGTCCTGGCCCCCTACTCCCATACTCATTCTTAGTACTGAAAATCAAGAATAGGAAGCCTGAAACATCCCTTTACAAACACCTATAATTATGAAGACATCCTGAGTACCAAGGGCAGACCAAACATGGTGTGAGATATAGTTAGTATTCAAAAACATATGGTGTCTACATCAATCCATTCAATTCATAAATAATGAGCAGAGTACAGGAACATAATAAATTTACCATGATAAATAAAGATTATGTGGCGATCAAGGTTATTCGTGGATACCCGACCAACACTACATACGTCCTCCTATGATGGATTTCAATGATCAAAGGAGAACCAATAAAATTATGATATGGTGTATTATTGTATTGTAATGAATAATATATCCATAAAGTACTAAACCCATGTATGATATTTGACTTGGAAAACATGTCCATTGAGTTTCATTTTTACATTATTGGAAATTAAATATAAGGCATACTTATAAAATATCAGTGGAAACCCGAATATATCTATGTAGATCCCTATGATGAATCCCATGTCCCACTTTCGGTTGCCTATAAATACCTCTCACAGTAGATTCCATCCATTGTTGAACATATAAGGAAACCAATATATCTCTCTTAGGATGGTGTAAGTATAGCCCTCTAAGCCCATCCAAATAATCTCGCATAGGGGACCATAGATAAGTCACAGAATGGTATAACGATCATATGACAGAGCCCATCCATAGTAACTGACATAGAGAACTAGTATTTCTCATGGGTGGGTAAGTAGAATGTATGTTGATCCCATCCAATCCATCACATTAGGATCCATCAATCACTCCATTCATATTAAAATCCATAAATACTATACTTATAATGAATGATGAGCAAGTCCATGGAATCCCATATGGATAGTTGTATCATATTTTTCTTGGATATATGTATTGTCATAGATATCACATTTGAAACCATTTTACATGAAATTTTATTTAAAACTGTTTTATAAAATGGGACAAAACAATTAATTCCAGTTGAGAATCTTAAATTATAGAATGCGGCATAGAGGTCTAAGAACACCCAATATCACATCTCTCAATTAAATTCACACATTAAAATAATTTAATTCATGAAAATTATAATATAAGGTTGGTAAAATATTTTATGTAAAGGGGCAATTAACCCCTTGTAGAAGGATACACCCATATGGGTAGTCCATGTCAAGGAAAACACCCAACTACATAGCTTCTAAGGGAGATAAGGTCTAACTAACTATAGAAGGAATATTTAATTTAATAATTTATCATTATTGTGGTGATAATGTAATGTCCAATACACGGCATGCAGTTTCATGATATAGTGAAAAAAGGCTTAATAGAGATGAACTAGATAACATACCTTAGTCTCATAGCTCTCCCCTTATCTATTATTGGGAGTTTAATCGAGCTAGAATAAGAGAAATTGGATCAATGGACTAGAACCCTAAAAAAAGAAAAAATATATTGCATCCAAATATTATATTATATAGAATGATAAATTTATAAAGGAAGGCGGGTGATTAGGGATCAAACAATTGTGGACTAAACAAGATAAAAATGAGGGAACCACAGCTCTAATTGAGGATAACTAGATCAAACAATCTTAGTCATGGATGTGGATCTTGCTTGCAGAACCTATGGGAGAAAATGGATCATCTTTATAAAATGATCCAATAATCCCTTTTTAAAAAAACTACCCCTAGCCACTCACATGTCATGTAAATTCATAAAACATTGTGTAGTGCTCAATTCTTTTACTCGGTAAATAAAAGATTACCTGGAATGTAATTTATTTAAAAATTATGTAATGCTCAGTTTTGTTCCCTCCAAGGGAAAAACAAATAATCGATTAGAATGGGGTCAACATGAACACATACACATAACATATTCAATATATGCCATGTATTTAAATAAAAAACATGTCATTAGTCTGTATCTATGTTCCATACCACCTAAAACCACTTTTCTTGAAACAATAGACCACCCTAAAGATTGGTTTGCAAGATTAACTAATATTACAAAGAAAATGTATCTCACTGGAGAACCAATACATTACCACTATTCCTCCTTAAAACTACACATAATTTAGATTCAATTCTAAGGGTCATAAAGAATAGTTCGATAATTTCTCTAGCCATTGGGAACATACATTAGCATCTCTCTACTAGGTCTCATCATAAAGATTTCCGTTCTTCCATAGAACCTAGACTAGAGGAACTGACCTACCATAGGGTCGAATTATTAACCATTCAGTGATATGTATCAGATTATCCTCAATGGACATGTTTTTCTATTGCACAATCTTATTGTGATAAAATGAATGATATGGGTCAACATGATACCAACGAAGCATTGATATGTGATGCATGTTGTTCATGGAAGGATACTTTTGAGGAAAATGAAACTGATAGGCTACTCAATAAATTCTATCCATTATATAGAAATGATTGATGTAATATTTTGATAAATTTATCTCTCTATGATGTTATTTATGACCCAATATACCTAATAATCATAAAAATACCCTGCATCCCACCACAAACTCGAGTGGTCTATAATGATGATAGGTACAGGCCTTATTCTTGGACTATGTTATAGCTATAACTTTATGAATCTTATATTCTATTTTTTAAGACTCTTCAACATGTTGAGGGACCCATTAGGGATGTATATCCTTATAATAACTAGCACATGGGTGAATAAAATGACTTAAAGGAAAGGTACTAATAAGGATCCATCAGAATTATTTCTTGAATGATATTATTATATTTGAAATTAATGAGAGGTACACACTTTTTTTTCAATGATCCTCAAAAAAACAAGGATGCATTCTTAGAGAATTTAATCTAACACTCTTATAGTATGATCATAAATCTCATCAGTATGAGGGTGACATGATATACTCAAGATATATTTTTATCCCAGTACATTATCTATCCCTTTCAAGAACCGTGATGAAAATCTAGAATCTTGATCTGATACAATAAAATGTGTTGAACAATGAAGGTTAACTATTTCCTGAAAATAAATCCTACCAAGATCCTCAACTAAGATGGTCTTTAGGAAAGTTATTGTGTGTAAAACTTTGGTTATCATATTTTTGATCACCCATACTACATCACTACCTTAGGGGGATCTCTGTTATCTCACCACTAAATCTATGGTGATGTCATTCTACATGAACTCATTAATGGATATAGAATGTGCATGTCAAGTAGGTCCCTAGTACATAGACATTAACTGCTGAAAGGTGGACCGCCAAGTGATAAAAAATACATTATTCCTCTCCAAAGATATCGACCATTACTGAAGACCTATGTCTCTAATCATGTTTTTGTAATCCCGGGTGAAGTTACCAAATGAAGGCATGAGATTACAGAACTCACTCTTGGTGAACGTCTGGAGGAACTCAAATACATATATGGATTTGAAGGATCTCACCCACATAAACAATAGAACTTGATGGTGGGTTCTCACCATGACACTCTGCCATATCATACGGTCCTCTAGATCAGAAATCTATCTCATGCTCTTCCATTATATAATGGAGTATTATACTACTAATTCTAATAAAATAGGTATTTGATGATGCTTCTTAACATATAGGTGAATTTTAGATAACAAATCCCTCATGTTCCACTAAAAACTATCCTCATGGATGGCATGTTTTTGAGTATTTAGGATCAGTACATCAACTCTGTTACGCTTTCCTAGGGTATAAGTAATATCAATGTAGATTTACTATAGGTATTCCACCAACCTGTGCTTCCACAAATTCAGGGCATGATATGTAGATATATATTTGACTCTTTTTTTATCAATTCAAACAAAGAACCACTCAACCAACATATAATGTCTCCATCAATGTAAATCCTGAATAACATAGTGTAGATTAAAGATAATTTTTAAGGTAATTCTACTCATGAGGTCTCAGATGGAAGGACACATATTCAATAAAATGATTTCCCTCCATCGTAAATTCCCCTATATAGATTCCTTCATATTCATAATAAACTATTTAGCCTCTTAATATCAATATAATAATGAGGATCAAAATTATTAACAATATCCCTTTAATTATTTAATGGAAGTATCATAACCTATTAACCAAAATAACATCACAAAATTATTATTTAATCCTCTAAGAGGCCCTTCTTGGAACAAAAAATACAGATGAATTTCTTGTAATATCCATCCATCCCTAAGAAATAATGCATGTCAAATAAATTCTTGGGATAATCCTAGGAAAATATGACCATCATATTCCCTAGGTAAATTGGTACGCATTCCTCTAAAATCATTTCACCCCGGAAATGAACTTTTACGATAGAATGATGCTTTTATTTATCATTGGGTATTAATGGATCCCTCCCAGTGTACTCAAAACTATATCATTATTATTGAAATGTTCATTTGTGGTTGGAAAATACACCATGATTTCATCCAAAAAGACCACCAGAAATGATTCTTGGTATGGGTGAAAAACACAATTCATTATTTTCATGAAAAAGGGTAGCAAATTCATAAGGTGGAACAACATAACAATGTAGTCATAAAATTTGTGCCTAGTTTGGACCATGGTACATGGTATATCTGACATTGTCACATGTAACTTTTTGGTAACCTAAACTCAAATTGATATTAGAGTAAACTTCTCTTCCATGAATCTCGTCAAATTTTTCTTCTGTATGAGGTAGTTGATATTAGTTCATAACTATATATAAATGTAACTATTGGTAATCCACATAAAACTGAGGGTAAAAACTAATTTATTTGAAGAAAGAATAAGTGAACCCAAAGGCACTGTATCAGGCTATAAAAAATAGTAACCTTCAAGTATTTCCTTGGATTCCTGAGTTCATTTATCATTATAGTTGTCAAAATATAGGGATGAATGGATAAATGATTTTTATATTGAAATAGATCAATAGTGAACTAAAAATCACTTAGAGGTGGTAAAATAGATAATTCCATAGGGATGATTTCCCTGAAATGATCCACCACTAGAAGGAATTCCATAAGCCGAATTCCCAGATAGATCATAAAGAGACTAGCCATATGGGTTTTAATCATAAATTTCCCATGAATCGTGAGTATACTTCAACCATCCATTATATATCATTCACACAAAAAGATACATGTGTTTCCCTCAGGTGATGTAAATTAAACTCTCTGATAATAGCAATGAAAATGGGAATTATAAGGAACTATCTAGTCAATACCATGAATGATTTTGAAATCATTTATATAAATAAAAAATGATTTCCACATAAATACGAACCCTCCAATCTAAGGGGTAACTCTATAAACTAGTTTATACTCCATGATCATAACCCTAATAGTGTTTTGGGAGTCACCACAATACAAATTTACTCCATCTATATGATTTTAAGTTCCATAATTACAGAAAATATACAAGAGTGTGATGTAACTCTATCAAATAAGGAAAAACTAAGGAAGAGGATTCTAAAGTAGTACCTCAAAATGAATAAGTCAGTAGGATATCCTCCTCATGTGTATTCTAAACTTCATAGATATGACATAATCCACATCTATATAAAGCAACCTTACTAACATGGGCAGTTCTTCTCTACATATAGTTGGCCTTTAAATCCTAACTACCTCAGTCATGACTACCTCCTTAGCCTGATCATTCGATATTTGAATTACAATTGTCCTGCTGCAGAACTATAGATCTTATAGTCAGATGTTGGTTGGGTATATATCTCTTCTTTCTAGGAAAAAGTGGCAATGTTAGGTTGAATATTTGTAAGTGACACATCCTACCACAAGTTTGGTACTCAGTCTAGTTCCCCATACATTAAGGATTTTAATTCCCTTCCCTATCGCATTGGTAACACTCCTCATAGTTGTTAGTGCATGTAATATACCTAGAAATACCCCCATGTGCACCCTAGAAATGACACATACTGTATCTGGAGAAACCATATCCCTATCTCAAAGCAAAATAACCATGCCTAAAAAATCATATTTACCTAGGTTTCTGCTCTATGATGGGGGATTGGTTCATTATATTATAAATAATGGTTGTCCTAGATATAGTAACCTTTGATAAAATTTCATACCGAATATCGTCCTCTAATAATCTCATAGTCTTCATATCATTACTAATAACAGTCATCGTTAAGCGCTGGAGCTTACTAAAAGGATCTAAATACTCCCACACTGATATAATTTCCTATTGTTGGTCAATAAACTCTCTAGCACAGTCCTCACTTAGTTTTTATAGAAATATGTAGTAATATAAGAAGGTCTATAAGTTCTCCCAGAGCATACTTTGATTACATCTATCCTAAAAATAACAATTCACCAACACTTGGTGGATTTACAGAGCATAAAAGTGAAAATATTGACTATCCATTATGGAGGAATCAATATGTGTTCAAATATAAACAACAAGGAATCTATCCCCGATTCAATAGCTTGAGGACCATTATCCCCTGAGAAGGTGGGAGGATGTTGCTAATGGAATCCATGTGTGAACACATCCATAGTAGGAGCAGGTTGGAGAGATCCATAAATAGACAACATTAATCATAAAAATCATTATAGAACTATGAATCAATACCTATTAGAAGATCAAAATAATGTTCCTCATGTTGTAATATATGAGTTAATATTATTTGATCATGGGACACAACTTGTAGAGTATGTTTATCACTACCCTCTGAGCATAAATCTCAAGGACATCGTGGTGGAATAGCTATAAAATTTCTTTGTTCAATACACAAAAAAGATTTTAATAGCTAATATGAAACTATGATAGTTGCCTATAGTCATACAAAAATGACCAATAATGAGTCACACAAGTTAGTATGATCATAAATAACACTCTAGTTAATATAGATGTTCATAGTTCACTATGGATACATTTCATATTTCCCACTATTATGATTATGTTAGGCTCAAGGCCTCATACGACATAGTAGTGGTACCAATAAAAGGAGTTTCAATAATAAGGAACAAAGGAGAACATCCTTTACTTTTCTTTTTCCATCCCCATTTTGTGGATTTAATTTTCATTTTATTCCATAAATTTATTAATTCTAAATCTTATTTATAAATATATAAATATTATAATCCCGATAAATGTGTATCCTCGACCTCATTATAAAGGCTTATACTCTTTATAAATTGCACATGGCCCGTCAAGTAACTTTGACAGAAAACTTATATAAAATATCATTACCTAATATGAAATATATTGTTATTTAATTAAAGGAACTACCATTCCAAATTTTTTTATGTTTATTATTAATAAAAATTAAATTGGAATTTATCAATCAAATGAAATAGTATTTCATCCCATAGAAAAAGTTTTTCATGGATAAACTGTGGAATAATTTGTATATATTGTGTTATCATCAATATATGTTGTAAAAAATATTTAAATTGATATTGGATCTTTTATTAATTTAATAAATTTATCCCTAAAATAATTTTTAGTACATTTCAATATATAACAATCAATGCATTCATAATAATCACAGAAAATACAGAAAAAACATGTAGATTGTAAACAAGGAATATATAATTGAGTGGAATATACATTATAAAGAGATTATAATTATGGATGAGATGTTCTTTAATTGTTGTACATGGAAAATAGAATAAATATAGACTCTTAAATACATAAAAAATAAAAATATTTTTGAAATTCTTTTTCATCACCTAATGGTGATATTAATTCAATTGTAACAGGTGCAAACTAGAACAACAATAACCCATCATAGGTAATTTGGGTTTCTCTTGTATGTGAGTTACCTACTCCTAATAATATTATCATTAATAAATTCCAATATAAGTGAGTCTCCATTAAAATACCAAATTTGAAGTCAAATGGAAAAAATAATCTCTGATAAAAGTTTTTAGCATCGTTCCATAGAGGGCCCTAAGCAGTTCCCCAATACTCTTTTTAACTTGACCTCAAGAATTCGTCCCCACATGTTAGAGAGTGCCAACTATAAGTTAGTGCCTAGTGTGTGTCTATGGGGATATTATTCCCTGATTAGTTTTAGTGTAGTAAAGTGTAAAAAAATAAATTTGAAATAAATAAAGTAGTACTAAATGAATAATAGAAGAAAATTATAAACCATCCTGATAAATTAATTGGAAAAGGAAGAATAATAAATATATAGAAATGATGATTATCATTTCATGTGGATATACAAATAAAATGGAATGATATATATGGAAAACATGCATACATATCATTTTATAAAAAAATAAAAAAAAAATTAATTCTTAATCTCTTTGTATCATAAGAATATACACTTTACTCAGCTCTGATATACCATCCTAGTTCAGAAAATCTAGCATATGATGTTCGACGCCTTCCTCTATGAACAATAACAGTAATGATGTAATGTTGGGTACCAAGGGAATCCTTATTTTTTAGTGAGATACACATAGTAGGCCACCAAGAACAGTATCTAGATCAATGTAGTCTATGCATATAAAACAACCATGTGTAGGTACCTAATAAAAATAGTTTAATAAATAAATAAAATTTTCTTGTTTTGGTTCATCATGGATAACTAACTCAGAGTACCTACTTTAGCATAAGTAAAATTTCACCAATATAAGGTAAAACTATACAAGAATGATAAGTCATATATGTGGATTATCATAAATAAAGCACCCATAAAATATCGAACCCAAGATTGTGATTTGGCTTGGCAGACACTTCCCTAGAGTATCATTTATGAATTCATGGAATTTACATATGTGGAATCATTAGAATGTATAAGTGAAAAAATGAACAAATCCATGTAGATCCATAATATAAATCCGATGTATCACCCATGGATCCTTATAAACACCTCACATTATATAGTATATCTGTAGAGGGCCAAATAGGGAAACACATGCTTCACACTCAGCCAGGTGTAAGAATAACCACCTGTGACCATCCCATAAATCTAACATATGGGACTATGTGTCAATTATGGAATTTTATAACTATCATTCAACAATGACCATCAATAATAACTCCCACAGTGAACAGCTATCACTAATGGCCAGGTAAGTAGTACGTCTAGTGAGCATGTTAGAGGCATCCCATAATGACATGTGTATCGCTCCAAAATTTCATATAATCCTTAGTATTTTTAATTATATACAAATATAACCCCATAAAGGGAATCTCATTTGGATCCATGTATCTTCCTTAGCTTGGATCTGGTTTATAGCATATCTATCACATTTTATATCTTTTAAAAAGGAACTGAATTTCAAATGGTTCAACCAAGTTGAAAAAATAAATTAATTTAGATAAAAACATTTTAAATTATTATATGAGAATTATGGATATAATAAAATGGAATAGTTTAATTTTTTGGTCAATTAATAGATAAAAATCATTTTATTTTATTAAAAACACCTCATGGGTTGTTAAAAAATTTACGGTAATGGGACTTTAATACCTTATGGAAGGACATGCATATAGGGGTGTTCCTAATCATGGGAAAAAACCAAATACATTACTTCTCACATATATAAGGTATCAATAATCATTGAAGTAACATTTTAGTATTTTAAATTGACATTATTTAGATGAATCCATAAGGTCTGGTGCATGGTAGAATATATCATGATATAAAAGAAACACGACTTGATGGAAATAAACTAGACCAACAACCTTAGTCATGTAGCACTCCCATCACCATGTGACAATCTTTGAATTGAGCTAGAATGGTTAAAATCAGAATAAATGAATAACAACATAAAAATAATGAATATGATATTATACCAAAATGGCATAGTATATGGAAAGATATACTATGGAAATATGGAAGTGGTTTTGAGAGAATACCATTTCGATTCCAACATGAACAATGATGATAGAAAAATAGAGTATACAGATCAGAACCTCTTGAACCTCATTTAGGAATGGAGGGGTATCTCATTAAAAACCTTTTTGATAAAATTTGGTGTCTATAAAAAACAATCCCTTACTCCCTTTTTACACATCCTCCATGAATTTACACTACGTGTAAATTCTTTACACATGGTGTAATTCTCGATTCCTACCCCTGAAAGAATAAATTGCACAACAGGTAACTACATTACCATTCATGTAATGATAGGTTGTGTTCCCTCATTGAATAAAACCCCAACACAATGTGAATGTGGTATGTCCAGCCAAATACATGTATTTTACTCAATACATGTTGTGTATTTAAATACATGTCATGTATTTGGTCTACAACCAGGATCCATCCCACCAGCATCTTCCACCCTTGAAATAACCCATAAGACCTTATGTTTAGTTTCTAGGTTTAACCATCAGTGAAAATAAAATTCACCTCACTAAAAAACTAGGAAGTTATATTTATGTTCAACTTTGGAAGAAAATATTTTTATAATTTTGAAAACATTTTTTTGGGAAAAAATTATATTCACGCCATTGGGAGTAATTAGAAAAAAAATTTAAAAAACATATTTGAATTTATGTTTTTCAAAATGGTAACATAATTATAATGATCATAAATATTATTTTATAACAATATCACCTTATTTTTTTCATAATTAATAGTAAAATACTAGAGAATTTTATTAATGTGGTTACGATAAAAATGGGTTTATCAATGGTTAAACTAAATTGATATTGGTTTAAAAGACCTAAAACCATTTAAAGTTATATTTTATTGAAATATATTTACCTTATATCATCTATTATTCACATATTATTAATTTTTGAGGCCCTAGAATGCAAAAATCATGGGTATATCAGTTTCTTTTCAAATATTTAAATAGCATCCTCCCCTAACCTATATTAGGGAACCCACTCTCCTCTCATCATCACACAAAAAAAGGCATTTTTTATGGAAATACGTAACCAAAACCCTTCCATACAACCATAAACATTTTATAGAGGCCTTTTTTTATTTGTATGACCATTTAATAAGGATTTTATAAAAACAGAGAGAGGTTCTCTGAAGAAGATGTATCATTCAAAAACAAGAGTTTTTTCAATGTCTTCCTATAGTAATTTAAATTCCTCTTAAATTAATATGATATTATAAATTCACTATCTAACATATAATTATATTCTATTATAATAAATTTATGACATATATCCACATCATATTCAATCAAATTGGAAAAAAACCATCGATACTATGTATGGTGTACTATCGCCTCACAAACTAGTGTCCATCATTTTCCATCATTTCCTCTCACGAGTACATATAATGGTGGATTATAAATATATATGATATTTATGAAATAATTATACTTATTGAATTATAAAATCAAATATATCTTCTTACCTTCCAATCTATTAAAAAATTATAGTGTTAGTCTTGCATATATGTGGACACCCGCCTTTACAAATTGATGTGATACATTTTGTATTTTATTTTCTGATTAATGTTAATAAGAATAGATTTAATGATTATATAAGACATATATGATATAATAATGATTCTGAAATTATTAGTTAATATTTTAGTTTCTTTTATTAAATCCATAGAGAAAATGGAAACAACATTCATAAATATGTAAAACATATCATCTCTGTGAATAGTTTAATTAATTTTTCCTTATTTAAATTTTTTGATGAATCTAAATTTTCTTATAAAGAATTTATATTATATTTAAATAATTATAAACATTTTTGAGATAATTAATCAATGACTAATGTACAATGACCAAAAATAGGGAAAAAAAATTCATGAAAAACAATCAGTAATTTTGGGAAACAGTGATTTTAATAGAGAATTGATAATGAACGGGTGATAAAAGATTATAGGTAAACCATTTGTAAAATTATAAATGTTATTATATCTTTATATTATATCTATAATAAACCTATACTTATTATATAGTAATTTCAATCATATATGAAGTATTTGGAATCTCATGGTATGAGAATCTTGTCTCCCATTTACATATGTTGGAATTATATAATTTTCAACACTTTTTTCTTTTATGTCATGTATATTCTTCATATTTTTACATGTCATATCAGGAAATTATTTTATTCATGATATTTATGAAATAATTTAATGTTATTACTTAAATCATCCCATGATTCAAATGACATATAATTAGATATGGATTTTTGTATGAAATTTATGTGAGTGGTCGATATACCATATTAATGACTTTATACTTTTGTGTCATGTACACACAACCCATGGATAAATTTATTGATTGATATCATGGAAATTTTGGGATATAAAAATAAAAATAATGTTATTAATTTGATTCAAAAGTTACTAAATTGGAAATGGTTGTCTGATACAATCTGAATGTTTATCAGGATTATTTATGATTATGTTTCTGATTGTCAAATATTATTATCAATCATTCAAGGAAGTAAAGAAGATTTATTATAATTATTTTTTTCTAGATAATACATGTTTCCATTTTTTTTACATCCTTATATAATCAAGATAATAAATCATAAATTGGAAGTATTATGGATTTTATTTCTATCTTTGGTAAAAAATAAATTCTCTTCTATAAAAATGATTTTTTTTAAAATCACTGTATTGGTTTTTACTATTATCAAACAATTTTTTAAACCCATTTTTACTCATGGATTAATTTTAATTTTTTTAAATTATCCATCATTTATTTTTTAGAATGTGGTAATTTTATCCTTTTATATATAACATAAAATGAATCATTATTCTAATGTCTATGGAATCAACCATATATATCACCTCTAAGAAAAATATATAAATTTATAGTTTATTTAAATTTTTTAAAAATAATTTTCAAAGAAAATTGTTTCTTTAAAATTTTGGGAGTTTTATAAATTTTAAATATTTGATTTGAAAATGGAAAGAATATGTTCCTCATGAATGATTTCAGGAACTTTTTACTGTAATTCAATTCAAATATGACAACAAAGAAATATGTTTCTTAATAAATAATTGGGATAGGACATAATGTAATAAACAATATAATTTTTTTATGTGGGTTATTATTTGAATGAAAATATATTTATTAAACTAATTTCATTCCCATTGGGTATGAAAAATTCACAGAAAGATAATTAAAACCATTTTTTCCATGGGTTATTCTATCAAAAATATTTATTAAAAACATTTTCTTATCATATTTTATTATATAGTAATTATTTTATGATCATGTGGAATATTTTTATATTATTTCCATTATTTCTTGCATGTTTATGGAATTATTTAGTTATCTATTACATTCAGTAAATATAGATATCTCAAGAGAAAATTAGGACTAGAATGAGTAGTGATCCTTAATTAGTAATGTAATTTTTATACTATGATTTTATTAGGACTTAATAATGACTATTATGATGGTATGGGGAGGGAAATTATTCTAGTATGATAGTTTTTTAATGATCCTTGATTATTAAAAAAATTATATTTTATTCTTGTGTAGGTCAGAGTGGATACTCAAGAGGTGGGGGTGAATTGAGTTCCTATTCAAAATTTACGTTTAAAAGATTTATATTGAAATCCCCTAATTTAAATAACAAGAGAAAATGTAGTGAATTTGTAATACAGTAACGGTTCAGTTAGGTTCTCAAGAGATTTATTAGTTCTCAGTTAATGTAATTGGAAGATTAGACTAGATTTTGAAACTAGCATACTGGTTTACAATAAATACAAACATTTCTATTTTAACTATCAAAGTAACATTAAAATAGATTTATATTTGAATTAATTAGCAGAAGAATAATGAAAATATTTTAAACCAAAATAATATGCACAGAAGATTTAACCAAGTGGTTCAGTCTCAAGCTGATACTTAGTCATCTCAAATAGTTTATATAAAACTTTGATCCACACCCTGGATCGAGGGTTACAATAGAACTCAGACTTTCCAGGTCCTCAAACCTCTACCACAGTTCTACATGGGAAAGAAATAATAGCAACAACTCATAGGTTGTCTATAACCTCAGAACTCTACCACTACCCACTGTGGGATGCAATAGTGTTAGAAAAATATTGAGTGATGATTTAGAAATCCTCCATTTCATCTTTGGATTCAGTGTGTGTTCAAACTGATAGAAGTACACACTATTCGTAATATAAATAAAAGGATGATCACAGTCGAGCAAGAATATATAGAAGAGTTTATAATGCTCTTGTGTGATGTCAATGCAGTTATGGACTCCTTTGGATTGAAGTAGATTAATCTTTGAGTCCTTCTCTGAAAGTGGTGTGGAAAACAGAGTGTTGCGATTCTGTTTGTGTCCTCTGTGAGTTTCAGTCAAGTGAAGATGTTCTTTTGGCTTCGAATATGCTTTGTGTGTTCAGCTGTGTCGAGTTACATGCAGTGTTCTTTTGTTTTGAAAAAAATACACTTAGTATCTTCTTCGATCTTGTCCTCACTACATTACTTTTTTGTTTCTATATCGTGCGTGCTGGTTCTTGGTCACACTTCGATTTTAACTTGTAATGCACCTGTTGGAGCCGATAGCTTGCATGTGTTCCGTAACTCATACATCATATTGCCTGATGATATGTCTATAATAGAACATTAATTATTTCAGTGCATTAAAGTCATCATATATGACCATTATTAATTAAATTGAAAAACGGGAAATTAGTTTAATAAATTTGTGTCATAATAATTAATTGAAACAATCTATCATTGACACGGTGTCTAGGTTGATCATGGTGTCTGAGTGCCACGGTGTATCAATGTCATGGTGTCATTTTCACGGTGTCTCAGGGTCATGTTTCTTGTTCACAGTGTCTTGTTTCAAGATGTCTTGTTTCATGATGTCTTGCATCATAGTGTCTTGTTCATGGTGTCTAGATTCACAGTTTTTTGTTCACTGTGTCTGGCTTCAAGGTGTCTTTTCTTCACGGTGCTAGAAATACATAGCCAGTGGTAGAATCACGGTGTCTTAGACATTCCCAAGTAACTATGTGTAGACATAAATAAATATAATAAGAGAAAGTATTAGACTTAAGAATTTGTTAAAGAAGGTATTCTGAGCGTAGATTAAAGATATTATAAAGTATTTAAACTGAATATAGAAAAATTAATATATTGCATGGATCTTCATAAAGAATGAGAAAACATTAGATATAAATACACATAATCTATATTGAATAATATTTGGTATCATTAAAACATTATTAATACACGAGGAGTCCATAAATCTCCCCATTTTTTATGATCACAAACCATATACTTTCCAAGTGCATATTAGATTCAAATATAAAGATAAATTTCAATCATAATATATAGAAACATCTCCCCCCTTTGGGGATTATTAAAAATCTAAACTAAGAGGGGTCAATGAGGTTCACATTCCATTAATTGAAAATAACGGATAGTACACAAAAAAATTAATTAACAACCAATAGTATCTTATCAAAGAGATTAGACATTGTTCTTCTTCAAGGTGGGCCTTCTCTTTACGTTTTTCAGTAGCAGAAGAGGAATCCATAGGGGAAGTGGTTGAGGTAGAAGAAGGTTGATATGTGGTTGATAAAGAGGGTAATGGATGGCCTTCAAATACTAAGGGAGCCAAGGTAGGAGTAGTAGAAGATCTAGACAGTTGGTGATCCAGAATAACAGGCCTGATCTGACTGAGTGCTTGGCTGACAGACATGGTGGTTGAGGCTAGGGTAGAGATGAAGGTAGGAATCTGTAGACTAAGAGTTGCAGCCATTGGAGAAACAATATATGTACTCTGAACATGAAGATAGTGCCATAGGATTTTGATGAAATCTGTAATGATATCTCCACAATAATTCATGGCTTTCTTAAAATCTTCCTTGTTCTCTATTAACATGTCCATTAAATGAGTAAACTCTGTGAGTTTCTGGACTTGGTTCATGAAAGCTTGAGTCATAGGAGGAATCTGCAGATTTTCTTCAAGGAACTTGAAATTATTTGTCATATCAGTCTTGGAGAAAATTATGTTTAAGTAGAAATCCACTTTCTTGGCAAACTCTTGTTGAGCGTCATTAGCAATTTAGGAGTGGATTTTAACTATGTCATGAACTCTATCACTTTTTTTGACTACTTTAGATAAATAAGCCACATTAATGCCACTGAATACATTATGAAGATCTTATTTAACTACAGATCTGAGAAGATCGCTATCTAAGGAAGGTTTAGAGGGTTGATTAGATGCTTTGACAGCTGTCGTCAGATATTTTTGTTGATTCATCAACTTTTGTAGACATGTGATGTACTCATCAGTGAGTTTATTGAGGTTGGAAAAAAGCTATTTCATTTCTTTCCCAATTTGTTTGTTCCTTTCAAAAATATTTTCATCTTAGGATGCAAGATAAGGTTGAATCTGGGATACACCAACTTGTGGGATTTGAGGAAATGTAGATTCTACAGGAGGAGCAACAAATTCAGATATCGAATGTTTCACTTTCTTAATGTCTTCAACCATACCTATAAGGGACTTAACTTTATTATTGAGAAACCTATTTTCAACTCTTAAATCTTGAATTTCGTGGAGTATTTTAGGTTTTATTTTAGAAAAAATATTCTCCAATAATATTGAGGTATCTCTCTAACTTAAATTTGTCACAGGGTGAGATTGGGTATTCATGTGTTTCTCAACTCCAGATAAGAGAGTATCTACATATCCTTTCAGATCATCCTTACTCACAAAGGATGGATGTTCAGATAACGGTTCAAGAGTAGGAACTGGTACAGGTTCATGTTCCTTCCCATGTGAAAAGTTTGAGATTGAATTCAACTAAAATAGGGAGGAAAAATCAATCCCGGATGCTGTAACCTGCTGACATTCATTCCGATCATAGAAAATAGGAAATTTGTACTGAATGTCTACATGACATGACTCAGTTGGATGTGAGGCTTCAGAAGACTAATGATTTTGGGTTTACTCCCCCACAATAGCTGCATCCTTCTCCAGACTAAGAGGCTTAAGATATTGTTCTAAATCCATAGACTCGACTCTAAGTTCCACACTCATTTCCTTTCTAGACATATAAAAAGCAAGCTCCATTCGTTCCTTGGAAAATGTTATGATTTTAGGAACAGATTGTTCCACATGGAGTTCCTCAAGATTTACCTCTTTCAGAATATGCAACTCTTCTACTATAGGCTCTTCTATTGAGGGATCTTCCAATGAATTCTTTTCTTAGACTCTGGAAACTGATTCTATTACAACCTCAGGTTGAGTTTTCAAACTAACAACTTCTTTAGCAGTATGAACTTCTTCTTCCAGAAAATCATGAGAAACAGTGGTCCTATCTTCCTCACCAACAACAACCTCCTTAGGTGGCACTACAACCTCTTCTTCCTAATCTTCCGGATACTCAACAAGCTCATATGGTTCAAAAGTACGATCAAAAATGACTTTTGGCATTGAGGGATAATCCACTGGATTGAATTTCTCATAATCCTTATCATTATCTTCCACCCATTCCTTTTTCTAAGGATTCTAGTTTATCTTCATTCTTTTGATAGTATCTTTTGAGAGGTAGTACTTAGAGTCCATAATCACTTCCTCATTAGGTCCAACCACACCTTTAGCAAGAAGCATGGCTGATATAAGTCGAGACTAGAACAAATAGGTGGACTTGGATGTGACTTTGATCAACTCACACATGTGGTCTATGATATACATTCACAGGTTGATCTTATATCCATTTTCATGAGGAGAATAAAAAACACATCTTGATATTTTAACACAGCAAAATCACATTTTCTTGGACATAAAAATTATGTAAAAACATAAATAAAAGCCTTGTCTCTCTATCTAATTCATCAGTGATGGCTCTTCTCCTAGTGTGATTTCCTATTAGGGTTTTTAGAGCATCTTCTAGATCAATGAAATCGGTTGAAGGTGGTGGTCCTCTATGATAATCGTCAAAAATACCTTAATGAGGTATCCTAAGGCATGCATCCCATATTCTCGAAGAGAAATAAAATCTCTGGCCATTTACCCAACTCCTTACAACATAACTTCCATGAGAGTCAAATGATAATTATACGTATTGATAAAATTGAGAAACTAAACTAGGATATATTTGTATATCCTCTATCGAGAACCATTCAAACCATCCTTGTTGGTATAACACTTTCAATACTAGTGACTTACTAGAAAGAATCCACTAAGGGAAAATTTCTTTCTCAGGTACAATGATGCGGTTTTCCAGATTCAGATTTAAAGGCCCTTCAGGTGTCAGCTTACGTTAAATCTTCTTCTTGTTCGAGTTGTGCTTCTCAAGTGCCAATGATTACATATGCTTCATCCATGGAATTCACATATAGTTTGAGCAAGAAATATTTTTCATGAACGAAGAAGGGTTTGAAAAGAGTAGGTAAAAGAAACCTCGAGTGAAGAATCGGGTGATACTTACTTTGTTTTAACTTTTAGGAATGCCAAACGTCACAAAAATAAATACGCGGGAAAATAAAAGAGGTGAAATAATAATTACCGCAAAATGGGTGAAAAAAATAAAAAGGATTTTTATTGTGAGACAACGACTGATCATTATGGTGACACCATGAGCGGTAATTACGGTGAGACAGTGAGTGAGTTTCATGGTGAGACCATGAGTATGAATTTTAGTGCGCGTTACGGTGAAACAATAAAATTCAGACATTAAGTACAATGTGGTAATATTGAGACCATAAACATAAGAGACAGTAACTGAGAAATCGTAATCACGAAACAATAATGTATAATACAGTAAGATATCAAATAGTAAATCTTGAAGTAGTAGCATGTAAGGTCTATATTTGTGATATATGATTCCTAGTTCATCTATGGTGTAGTCTATTCTCTCAGAATTTAATGGTTTAGTGAATATATCCTCATGTTGATATTTAGTACCAATGAATTCCAAATTGAATCACATTTTTGATAATGATCTCTCAAAAAG
Organism: Viscum album; assembly: GCA_963277665.1. Classification (NCBI taxonomy): domain Eukaryota; kingdom Viridiplantae; phylum Streptophyta; class Magnoliopsida; order Santalales; family Viscaceae; genus Viscum; species Viscum album. The sequence goes on from OY728152.1 coordinate 1,505,622,418, forward strand.
TGATGTCTTACATCAATATGCTTTATCCTAGAATGTGAAACTGGATTCTTTGAGATGTTAATAGCACTTGAGTTCTTACAATTTATAGGTACATCTCTGAATTGTTATCCATAATCTAGTAATGTGTGTTTCATCCACACAATTTTTACACAACAACTGCCAGTAGCTATGTATTCAGCTTCTGTAGTAGATAATGCAACAGAATTTTGTTTCTTACCACACCATGATACTAGTGACTTGCCTAAAAGGTGACATGTTCTAGAGGTGATTTTTCAATCTAACTTACATTCACCAATTTCAGCATTAGAATAACTAACTAACTCAAATTTTTGTCCTTTAGGATAAAAAATCCATGATTGGTTGTATGCTTGAGGTATTGGAAAATTCTCATTATGACATTTAGATGAGATTCCTTAGAGTTTTCATGAAAATGAGAACACATCCACACACTAATCATAATTTCAGGATGACTAGAAGTTAAGTAAAGTAAACATCGAATCATTCCTCTACAAGTGGTTTGATCAATATATTTTCCATCTTCATCAAGATCCTACTTACATGTTGTACTCATGGGAGTGTCACTACTTTTAGTGCTTTCCAATCCAAAACGTTTTTTAAGATTCTTTTTTATATTTACATTGATTTAAAATGATACCATCTTAATTTTGAAACACATGAAATCCATGAAAATATTTGAGTTCTACCATTAAACTCATTTCAAATTCATTTTTCATCATTTTTTAAAAATCAAAACAAAATGAATTTCTAGAAGATCCAAAAATAATGTCATCTACATAAAGTTGAATAACTAAAAAATCATTAGAAGTTCGTTTTATAAAAAATGTACGATCAGATATTCCTTTTTTAAATCCTTTGGAAATGAGAAAAGTACATAATCTTTCATACCAAGCTCGTGGAGCTTACTTTAAACCATTCAATGCTTTTTATAGATTAAAAATATGATTTTGAAAATGAAGGTTTGTAAATCCAGGGGGTTGTTCAACAAAAACTTCCTCATCTATATACCCATTTAAGAATGCAGTCTTAACATCCATTTGATAGAGTTCAGAATTTAGATGTGCACCAATGGAAAGAAAGATTCTGATGGCTTCATGTTTGGCTACTGGTGCAAAGGTCTCTTCATTGTCAATTCCTTATTCTTGACTATATCCGTGTGCAAAATGTCTAGCCTTGTTTCTATCTATGTTACAATCATCATCAACTTTATTCATCAAAACCCAGTAAGTACCTATGGTAAAAGTGACCTTTGGTCTATATACTAATTCTCAAACATTATTTATTTCAAATTTATTTATGTCTTCTTGCATATCCATCACCCAAAATTCATCATTGTTTGCATCATTGATATTTTTTTTGTTCGATCTATGAAAGAAAAGCTTGATGTTCGACCTGATTTCATAGAGAATCTCTAGTTAGTGTTCCTATATCTAAATCTTCTACTAAAACATCTAAAGGATGGTTTTTAAGGTTCCTAGTTGGTATAGAAAAAATAGGGCTAGAGATTTCAGGTTCATTTACAGGTTCGAGTTCAACAGAATTAGATTCTGGAACATTTCCAAAACTGGTTGTCTTAATAACAGGTTCATTGTTCGTGTCATTAAGGTTTAGAATTGACATATCTTCTTCAATATTTTCAAGATGTGTCTTAGGTTCATGTGGATCAGTTTCATCATATTTTATGTGTATAGATGCTTCCACACATTGGGTTCTCTTATTGAATACTCTATAAGCTTTACATTATATTGGGTAACCTAGGGAAATTCCTTCATCACTTTTGGAAGAAAATTTGTCAAGAATATCATTAGTATTAAGGATAAAGACTTCACAACCAAAAACTCAAAAGTAGTTAAACATAGGATTCCTATTGTTCCAAATCTCATAAGGAGTCTTTTTAATTATTGGTCTAATCAATACTCAATTGATAATGTAACAAGTTGTATTAACAGATTTATCCCAAAATTAAATTGGTAAGACATATTCTATGAGCATTGTCCTAGTAGTCTCCTGAAGGTCCAATTTCTTCTTTCTACTACACCATTCAGTTGAGGTCTTCTAGGAGCAGATAAGTTGTGACTATATCCATTGTGTGAGCAATAGGATTCAAAATTTTGATTTTAAAACTCACGAAATTGATCACTTCTCAAGGTCTTGATACTAAGTCCACTAAGGTTCTCTACAGACATGGAATATTTAATAAAGTAAGAACATACATCACTTTTGTGAGCTAGAAAATATACCCTAGTGTACCTAGAAAAGTCATCTACTTGGACATAAACATAATGCTTCCAATTTGTGCTAGAAACTCTAGATGGTCCAAACAAATCCATGTGAACCAACTTAAGGGTTTGATAAGAAGAACCTTCTTTCATTGATTTGAAAAAACCATTATGTTGCTTTCCCTTTTGACAGGGATTACAAACTTTCTCAGCTGGGAATTCAAGTATAGGTAGGTCTCTAACTAAGTTCTTTCTTGTCAGTTTTCAATGTTATTGTATATTTCAGTGTCCTAATCATCTATTCAAAAGCCAATATTCTTTATAAAAGGCATTTAAACAGGTAATATTTTGTTGAACTAAAGAATTCAAATCTACAGCATAAACATTTTCATTTCTTAGTGCAGTAAACACAAGAGTATTTTTATAATCAAACACATTACAAGCATAATTTTAAAATATAACATTGAAACAATCATCACACAGTTAATAAATGCTTAATGGATTAAAATTTAGTCCATGAACAAATAAAACATTAGCAATTGATAGTGAATCAGAGTTAACAATCTGGCCTAAGCTGATGATCTTTTCTTTTGAGTTATCCCAAAATGTGACATATCCTCCATCAACATGGATTATGATTTTAAAACATGAAATTTATCATTTTATATGTTGTGAAAATCCACTGTCCAAGTACCATGTCTTCCTATAGGAACATTTTAAGCAGGTTTCCTAAAACATAATTTTAGATAGAAAATGATTTTGGTACCATGATATTATTGGGTCCAGAAAGGTTAGCAAGAAGAACTTTTGGTACCCAGATTTATCTAAGTGGTTTCATATAATCAGTAGTTTTAAAATATTTTGAAAGATAACGTTTTTTGATCTATAAATATGTGAGAATCTAGTTGATAAATAAGATTTTCTTGAACTAGAACTAACAGAATTCTGTCCAGATTTAGGAATATTTCTATTCTTTGTAATCTGTCATTGTAATCTTCTAATGACCATTATTGTTATACTTTCCCATTTAATTGGATTTTTTGAAAAAAATATTTTTTTCTATAGAACTTATTAAATCGTCTTTCTATCTGAGTCATTCGAGCATCACTGTTAGATGCAATCTCTTCACTACTAGAACTATCACTTGCAGCAGGAATTTTCTCTTTGTCCTTGATTTTTGATATAGAGTTATTAAAGGCTACTGATTTATTTCTTGGTTCATCATGTTCTTCTTTGTTTACTTTCAATTCATTTTCATTCATCATCAACATACCAATCAACTCGTTGAAAGGTATCATTCCAATGTCACATGATTCTCTTATTGAAACTGATGTGCCTCTCCATATTTCTTGTTAGAATTTTTGTATTCTCATGATTTTATCTTTTACTGGAAAAACCTTTCCAAGTGAGATCATGGCATTAAATATATCATAAAACCTGACATTCATATTGGAAATAGATTCATCAGATTTCATTTTAAAATTACCATTCTTAATAGTGTATGTATTTAGTCTCATTTCCTTGACATTGGTTGTTCCCTCATGAGAAGCAGCCAAAGTATACCATATTTCATATGCAGTCTTACAAGAAGATATTAGATTAAATTCTCCATCTCCAAAACCACAATACAGGGCATTCATTTCATTATATTTATTATTGTAAGCAGCTTTAGTAAGTTCATCCCAAGTAGTTCTAGCAGTTTCTAGAATCTTATACTGAGTCTCTATTGCAGTCCAAATGTCAAATCCGATACATTATAAATGAATAATCATTTTGATTTTCCATTGGGAATAAATTACACAATTAAATAAGGGTGGCATATTGGTAGGTACACCTTTTATTCCATCATCCATATTATGATTTTAGAAAATATATTTAAAGAGATAAAATTTAGAAATAACAGATATTTTGAGATCTTTAATATATAACTAAAATCACAGTTGAAAACGTTTCACAAACCGAGAGTTTTGAAAAACTTTTAATTTCCATTAATAAAAAATGTTGGTCAGAGTGGATACTCAAGACGGGGGTGAATTGAGTTCCTATTTAAAATTTCTATTTAAAATATTTATATTGAAATCCCCCAATTAAAATAACAAGCTAAACTGTATTGAATTTTCAATATAGTAAAGGTTCTGTTAGGTTCTTAAGAGATTTATTAGTCCTCTGTTAATATAATTTGATGATTAGATCAGATTTTGAAACTAAACTACTGGTTTACAATAAATACAAACAGTTTCTAGTTTAACAATCAGAGTAACTTTAAAATAGATTTATATTTAATGTACTTAGCAGCGGAATAAAGAGAATTGTAAAAACTAAAATCAGATGCACAAAAGATTTATCCAAGAGGTTAAGTCTCAAGACGTGACATAGTCCTCTAAAATAGTTTATATAAAACATTGATCCACACCCTGGATTAGTGTTTACAACAATAATCATAATTTCTAGGTCCTTAGACCTCTACCACAGTTCTACGTGTGAAAGCAATAACAACAACAGCTCACAGGATGTCTAGGTCCTCATAACTCAACCATTATCTATAGTGGGATACAAATGTGTAAGGAAAATATTGAGTGAGGATTTATAAATCCTCCAGTTTAGATTAGGAGTCAATGTGTGTTCAAATAGATCGAAGCACACACTACTCGTAATGTAAATAAAATGATGATCACAGTCGCGCAAGAATATAGAGATGAGTTTAGAATGCTCTTGTGTGATGTCAATGCAGTTCTGCACCCCTTTGGATTGAAGCAGATTAAGCTTTGAGTCCTTCTCAGGATTTTGTGTGGAAAATAGAGTGTCACATTTCTTCTTAGGCTATCTGTGAGTTTCATTCGAGTGAATATGTTCTTTTGTCTTCAAATATTCTTTGTGTGTTCAGCCGTGTCGAGTTACATGCAGTGTGCCTTTGTTTTGGAAATATTTGTATAGTATCTTCTTCGATCTTGTCCTGACTTCCATACTTTTTTTCCTATATCGCATGTGCTAATTCTTGGTCATACATTTCTTTTAACTTGGAATGCACGTTTTGGAGGGGACAGGTTGAATGTGTTTTGTACCTCATACCTCGTACTGTCTGGTGATATGTCTACAATGAAACATTAATTATGTTAGTGCATTAAAGCCATCAAATATGACCGTTATAAATTAAATTGAAAAATGATACAGTAGTTTATGAAAATGGTGTCATAGTAATTAATGGAAAATTTGCCTCCTTCACATGATGTCTAGGTTGATCACGACGTCTGAGTGTCACAGTATCTCGCGGTCACGGTGTCTTGCTTCACAGTTTCTTCTTCATGGTGTTTGGATTCACGTTGTCTTGTTCACAGTGTCAGGCTTCATGGTGTCTTGCTTCACAATGCCATATATACATAACCGGTGGTAGAATCACGGTGACTTAGACTTTCCAAAGTAATTATGTCCAGACTTAATTAAAGATAATAACAGACAGGATTAGACTTCATCATTTGTTAAGGAAGGTATTCTGATAATAGATTAATGATAGTATAAAGTAATTGAACAAAATATTGAACAATTGAGATCTTTCATGGATATTTTTAATGAACGATGAAACATTAGATATAAATACACATGATCTAGATTGAATAAGATTTGTGATCATTATAACATGATTAATACAGGAGGAGTCCAACAACATGTTTATATGCTAAAAATCTATTACATATTGTAATTTTATTCTTCTACAACACATGAACTATGATTTATTTATTATTCATGACTTATCAACATCAATGATTTATTCCAATTCTCATTATTATTATCATTGATTTGTCGAGTATGCTTTTCAAATTATAAGATCATGTTATCATACCCATATGTTGTTGTTATGTTTAGGTGTTAATTGATATATCCTTTATTTAAAATTAATGAGCATCTAATCTCGCCCATTCATAGGTTTCCTTTACCCATGTCATTTATAATGTCGGTTTGTGTAATATATATAATAAGAGTGATAGTCAAAAAGAAAATAGTGGGTTATAGTGTATTTTAATTTTGAACCATCTATTTATATATGCATGTTCTTAATAGAACTTGTCCTAAATGATTCTAGAATGGATCATCTTATTATTTTATGAATATTAGTCTTTTAATATGAAATATCTATATATAGAAATAATGTTTCACTATAGTTGTTATCTATGAAAATGATGATATCTAATCCTAGTGAACCCCCTTATATAAATGTTGGGTGAAGCATGGCTCTCCACCCATGGGATTCATATGGAAAGGTATTTCACTAGGTATTGTGGTAAGAGTCTATAATAGGAGGTATAACTACCAATGGAGTCCTGTGTAGGTATCAAATATATCCCAAGGGAAATAACTCCACACCATTATAGTTGATATCATAAAAATAATTGATTACCATTAGAATATAGGATTATAAAACATTAGTGAGGACTATATGAATATGTCTATGTATAAAAACATCTATTATTCTTTACATATAAATAGATGTAATGGATTCCATGTATTTAAATCCCATAATTTTAAAACATTTGGATGTGGATCATGGAATGTATGTACTATAGGTAATAAATCCAAAATTGGTTCATTTTTCTTTGACTCAATTGTCACCTAGGTCATGAAAAAATACATTTTTTCAAAACTTGTTTGGAAATCTTTGGTGAAATGTTTTATGGAAATTCAAAAAAAACATTACAAACCATCATGAGCTTCATAAATTGATTAAGAACATAAACAAACTAGCTTATACACGAGGTTTCATAGATTGAAGAAAATATATCATGATTAAGACATAAAATGTCAAACTATTCATGATTGATCACATTGATTAAATATTCATGATAGTCATGATAAACATTTTGGTTTTAGTTTGAGATTGAGGAAAGAATACTAATGTTAGAGTGGTAATAAGATTTCATAAATATTAAATATTACAATTTGTGCTTCATAATATAAATTCCTTTATATAATGAAATGTCTCATGGAATTTTAATTAATGTCATAAAAAATTATGTGTTTTAATGCATTGAAAACACTTAATAGTGTGATGATCATATCTCAAGTCTATGATTATTTTCGAATTGATATTTGTGGTAACTTTCTTTGGAAAAATCATTTTATTGTCCCTCTAGTATAATTTTAGGTTATCTTTTTCATGTATTATATTTCACTACATAAATACCACATCAATTTTTATGTAAGGGAAGTCACATTTGATATTCCAAACCAAACTATGATGGTGTATAAGTTTTATGATTAATAAAAACTTATGATGGAATTAAAATCCATTTTATGTGTCTTGATTCCTATAAAAGGGTTGTTTATCTTATATGGTTGTGGATAAATTCAAAATCGATGAGGTGGAAACACTATGTGATTTTTTATGTCCTTCAATAATAATTTTCAAGTCATCCATTGAATCATGATGTCGAGTGCTCAATAAAATTCATAAATATATATGAATCAGGGTGGTACACCGATCTCAATGAACCCCAACAGAATAGCGCCGATTGAATTGTAATAATAGAACAAGAAACACTAGGAGAATATTGAAAATGGTTTCAATTAGATAGTTATTTCACATTGGGGTTCACTTAGTCTTTTTAAGAAGAAATATGGCTCAATGTTACACTTTATTGATTATCAAGAACAAAATAAGGCTGAAATCAAAATATATTAATCATATACACAATAATTTTGACTTATTCGATCATCTAAGGGAAGCATAATACATTTAAAAAATTGAACATCATTCGAGATTTGATCAATATATGTTTAATAAAGAGTATATTCCCTCTTCAACTTTTCATAAAAGGGTTGGAGACTATGAATATATAGTGATTCCTTTTGGCCTTTCTGATACCCATTTTTTAATCAGGGATTTAATCAATACAGTCAATACAGATTACTATTATCATTCTGTGGTAGTATGTATAAATGATGTTCCTATACATTAAATTATAACCGAATAGAATGAATATCACAATATAATATTATTGAAGATCCAAAAGAAGGAGTAATTGGTTACTTAAATTCAAAAATACTCATATTTGGTTTCAAAAGGTTTCAATTTTGTGTCATATACAATCCATATTGGATATATTTTAGGATCCATAAAAGACTAATGTTATTTAACATTATCCCAAACCAACAAATTTTAAAGGGGTTTGATATTATCTTTTTTTGAATTGATATTATCTAATATTTGAGGATAATGTTTCCCATTTTTATAAACCAGTCAATAAATTTACATAGAATGATTCCATATTTCATTTGGCAAAGGAATGTGAATAATATTTCAAGTAAATGAATGGAATATTAGTTATTGAACCAATATATACATTACTCTCTAATGGAGAAGGGTTTTTAATTTATACTGATTCATCAGAGGAGGTATTTCCACAATGTTTCTTGTAGAATTAAATAGTGATATCTTTTTCATCATGAATTATTTTTTTACTAGAATAATTAACTGTCTAATGAATTAGAATTAGAAATAGTAATTTTAGATTTCATTATATATAGGAATCATATTTATAAATAATGGTTTGTTATATATATAGATCAGAAGTGTTTAAAATTTATCTTCACTTATAAATAGTAAAATATGAAGAAGATAAGACAACTAGAGCTGATAAATGTTTATAAATTCAGAATACATTACCACCCTGGGAATGAAAACAAGGTATTCAATGCTTAGATTCAAAAGGATCATAATTAACTCTATTTGACGAGGATCCAAAAAGATCCATATATTTCTATATTTATAATGCATGGATCTTGAAATAAGAATTGAAGGAGGGTTAATATTTTTTATATCAAATATGTGTTCAACCATATGTACAAATTATGATTAAAGTGTCCCAATAGGAAGAAGTGTAGCTGTAATAAATGGTGAGAAACATTCCAGAATTTAACAAAAATTGTGATGGAATGGAAAGGTTCAAGTACAATGTATTTGTTCCATCCATTCCAAATATGAAAAATATTCCTTTGAAGGATTCACAAAATTCATCATTCTATATTCATCCAAGAAGTATGATGATATATAGAGATCTGAAGAGAATATATTATAGGAAGGAATAATTTGTGATATTACAGTTTTATATATTGGTGACTGGTATGTGATAAATGTAAGGTTGAGAAAAAAATCTAATGAGATTCTAAAACCATTACCCACACCAGAATGTAAATGGGATAACACCGGAATATATTTTTAATTAAAATAAACATAATAAGTAAAGGAAATAATACTATTTGAGTTATATTTGGTTGTCTTATGAAGTTATAACACTTCATTACGATTAGTTAAATTTTCTCTAAGGATCATCATGAAATAATTTAAATTTTGTAAGTGTTAATGATTCATTGAGTACAACATTTTTTTCTAATCAGGACCTGATGTTTACCTCAGTGTTATAGAAAACTATTTTGATGAACTTGATATAGTGAAGAGTTTCAACACATCTTATAACCCATATAAATATGGTCAGTTAGAGATATATTAAAAAAACCCAATAACATATTCTAATATCTTTTTCTTTAGATTTCAATGGTGTTTGGAATCGAAGCCTTCATCTAGTCGAGTTTTCATACAATAATAAATTTCATTCAAGTTTTTACATTGATCATTATAAATACATATATAGAAAGTTCATTAGACCAAAAATGTGATGGGATAATGTCAGTGAAATGAAATTATTGTGACCTTATCTAGCTGAGAAAATTGAAGATAAATTCTGAAACATTCCACATCATATTAAGGTATCTCATGAGTCGATTGAGAAGAGATGTTTTAAGATCATAGGTGTGATATAGAGTTTAATGTCATTGAGAATGTATTTCAATTAATATCCTAAGAGAATATAGTTATTTTATTCAGTATGAAATGAAATAATATCCTTATGTATATTTACTCCTTCGATATTCATGATCGAGTTGAGATGATATCTTTTATGTTGATTTTTCTCCAATCCACCTTCATCTCCATGTTTTGTTCCATGTATCTATAATAAGGAATTACATACCTGATTCTTCAAATATAACATACATAGTGGTCTTACCATTAGATATCAATCTTTCATATGGGGAATAACTAATAGATATTTTTGATCATAGATAGAAAGTGCTATGAAGAAAGATAACACACACAATCAATGTTTTTTTTGGTGAAACCATAAACATAAGAATTCTATACTGGAAAATAAGGATATAGAAATGTAAAGGTATCCAAAGTATTTTTATTTGAGTAAAATAATTTTTATGAAAAAATTATTTTTATGGGTTGTATAATGTATCACTTCTAGATTTTAGGAAATAATTTTGTTCAAAATTAATTAAGTATTTCGATAACTTTCATTGAACGCAACATAGAGTTTCGATGAACTAAAATATACTATTAATATTATTATCTATTTGATTAAAATTATAATCTAGCAATTTAATATAGTGGTATTAATATGAATGATTTTTTTAAAATTATTTATTATTTATTAATATAAATATAATATATTGATAAAGAAGTTGTTAATGTTTTGTAGTATTTAAATACATAAAAAATATATTTTTTATTGAAATTAAATTTTCATTGAAAAAATTATACTATGGTGAATTCCAGAGAAATTTCTGTATTGATTAATTCATAAATAAATAGGGAAAAATTTAGATTTTTATTTAGAATTATGTTTTCATATAATGAGTTTACAAATTCAAAATTATTTATAAAATGGTTTGGGAATTAATTTGTGTAATTAATATTATCTTTAGTCCAATTTAGGCTCGTAAAATTAATATTATGTTCAATTATGACATACAACTGCCTATACTAATATTTATTTTGAAAAAAAAAATTTGTGTGCTTCTATGAGTATGTTTTTAAATTAAAATAATAAAATTAAATGAATTTAAAATTAAAAATGGATTATTTATTTTCAATAATAGTTATTAAAATTATTTATTACATTCAATATATTTTTATACATAATAATGAGTAAAAAAAGTAAAAATTATTTATTGTTGTTATGGTTAAAATAGGCATCTATGGAATTAAACTAAAAAGATAAGTGTTAAAATAACATAAATGTATGTGAAATTCTTATTTTGTGAACAAATTTAAACTTTACCACATATAATTATATACAATGAGTCATTTTGGATCCTTTGGGAAAGTGTATAATGTTGGTATATCTTGTTCCCTTCAAACATTCCAAGTCTAACCACTCATCCAGTATGAAAAGGGAACCACATCTCCTCTCTTATTCAAAAATTTAGAGCCCTTTTTCGAACATTAACAACCCAAATAACTTATTTAATACACTACCAACAACATATAGTCATTCTTATGATTTTAAAATCCTCATATGATGTCTTCAACCACAAACCTAAAGTGTTTTTTGATTATGATGTATCAGTCGTAAATGAGTAATTATATATAATTTCTTATTCCCCATCATAAAAATATTCATAAAATATTATTATATAATAAATTACCTTTATACTATATAACGTTGTTTTATTATGTAAATTCTCTTACTTTTATTCATCTCCCCTTCAATTGAGTGGGATATGAATCTCTTGACGGTGTGTACGGTGGACTACCGCCTCTAAAACTAATTGAATTTGTTTTCTCAAATCACCTCCAACTGGAGGATATAATGATGGATATAATATGTATATTTAGTATTTATGAAAATATGAAAGTTTTAAAAATAAAATTTTAAATCATAATTTTTACAGTTTAAACCTATGGATAACTCGATGGTTACTCATGCTTATGTGTGTACTACTGTCTCCACGAAGTGATGTGATACACTTATTATTTAATTTTGATATTCATTGAAAGAACAATAAATTTAATTTATATTTATGATATATATGTTAGAAAATTAAATCTAGAATAGTGAACTAATATTAACCATTAATTCCTTTCATCCATCAAGAAAATGGTAGCATTGGTCAACAGACTTTAGGGAATACCTTCTCTATGAATTGTGTAATTCATTTACCTATGATTAGAAATTATAGATTACTCAAAATATGTATATTATAAATCAAGATGATATTTAAATATTCATTAACATTATTCATATTAATTATCAATAGTAAATGTAATGTACATAAACTAATTATCCAAACCATACATGAAAACGAGATGTTATTACAGGGAATAGTGATTTTATCAACGAATTGATAATGAACAGGTTATAAGTAAATTATACATGAAATGGTACCTATGATTATTGTTTTATAATATATTTATATGAAATTTATATTTATTATACATGAGTTCTGAACATTTATGAATAAATTACTATACTGAGGAAAAGGATTTATATCTCACATTTACTATTGTGATACGTATGACTAATTCAATAGTTATTTATTTATTTTTTTGATTTATATAAAAACCCTTAGATATGATATATCAAAATATTTTCTATAGTAATGATGTTTCATTATTCTTTTAATTTTATCCTTTTATGGACTTTATGATTAAAAATTTATCAAATTGGTACGGTATTTTCGTCACTCATTTATTTCTCCAGGACACATGCCATATTTACCACTTGTTTATATTTTGTAGTTTATGCACATCTAATGACACAATTTTATTATTAGTCAAATGAAAATTACGTGATATAAATTTACATACAATTTCCATTCATTCATAGGTATTATGTTTCATATTTCACCCATGTGATAAGGTTTTATGATATAATCTCATTCCTTATCATTTTTATTCTTAATTATGCTTCTGATGATAAAATTTTAGGATCAATTTTTTTTAATATAATTTATTTTTTATCCTATAAATATATCTATAGAATACTTTTTCCCATAATTTTTTTTTATTTATGTACATAAGAGAGTAAAATTTATTTTCAATGGAAAATCGGCTTTGTTAAACTCTTCGGTCGAGGATACATTCCCTTCGAGGACCATGAATAAAAAAATTCAATATTTTATTAATATTATAAGAAGATTGTTTAAATTCATTTGTGTACATTATTATTATTTTATATAATTTTTTACAATTAATATAATTTTAATAATCTCAACAATGTATTTTTTATATTTTATTAAAAATGTGAAGAAATATTATTTTAATTTCCCGAACAAGAATGATATTTACAATCATCAAGACTGATGAATTATTTAAATCATCCATTAAATGTGTACAGTGTAGTTTTCAAGGAAAATTTTTTCATTAATATTTTTTAAATTTTTATACTTTAAAATTATTGTTTATTAAATAAAAGGACATTTCATCAAGACTGTTTTAAAGAATATTTTATCGTATCTCTATTCATTAATGAAAATAACTTCAGATTTTTCATATGATTTTATGAGGATATGATCTAAAACATCCATTTATATTAATTATATATATATTTTATTGTGATGAATATTTTTTTATGAAACCCGATCATTTTCCATCGTTATTAAGGAATTGAGGAAATAATTTTTTAACTTGTTTTAGTTCCATGGGTTATTCATTGATAAAATTTGTATTATACCCATTTAATTCCCATGGGAAACGTTATGATGAACGTTTTTTGATCATGTGGCACACATATGTTTTAATTTCAATATGGTATTGGGGATCAGATAATTATATATCCATTAAATTAAATGGGTAAGGATGGATATCCCATGATATAAATAAAAAATTAATTGGGAGGGAACCGATATCAGTAGGGGAATTTGTGAACAATGATAGTATTGGGTGTAAACCTTGACAACTATGATGATGAAGGTAGTGGACCCATTCCATTAAAAATTTTTCGGTAATGAGCCTTGACTACCATGGGAATTATTTTAAATACTTATTTTCATTCAAAAAATCTATATCTTATGCCAATTTTTGGTTTAAATATATCATTCAATTTTATTCCATATTAATTCTTGTCTTACTCACTACCAATATTTTTTCTATGACTCGTGATTATGATCATTGATATATATGGTATTCTTTTTATATATCAAGATAATGTTATTATACTCTGGTTCTCATGTTCCGCTTGTGTGATCATTGATATGTCCATTATTTATCCTCACTGAGCAGCTGGGCTCACCATTTCTTCTATTTCCAATTTCTATGTTATGATGAAAGGTATAATTTTATGATATATATAAGAAGATTTTAATTTATGATGATCTTAGTGGGAGATTTTTTAGTTTAGTTATGGACATATTGTTTATGTATCAATGTTAACAAAGGATCTAGACCAAAATAATTATTGTGAAGATCCTATTGTTATGTAATAAATATTCAACTAATTAGATGAAATTATTATGAATGAAATGTCTAGGACACTATATGGATGCTTCAATCCTAGAACAGTTGTGAACTATTTACATAGGTTTTATTCTCATACACCAATACAACTTTTTGATAGTTCTAGAAACTTTCTTGGGATGAGCAATATATAGAATTTTATATGAAACAATTATTTCCAAGATTAAATAAAAATCATTTTACAGAAATGACCAACATTCCAAATATTCATGACTTCGATTCATGGTGATTCCCTAATGTTCTCATACAAAAAAATATATGGAAAACATTTTCACATTTTTTTAAGAATTTTTTATTCTAAATTTTTTGACTTGGATAGTTTCCATTAGACCATACCTCTAATGATATTGACACATTAGTCAAAAATTCATTATTTATATTTATATGAGTCCTATAACCACTTAGGATAATGGTTTAAGATCCTTCATCAGAATATAATGATATGTTATTGGCCATTATTTCCATGGATATCTCCACCGAGCTTATTTTCTAGTCTAAGTCTCCATATTTGATTAATTATATTCTCATGAGTACTATTTCTAATTCTATATAATAGTGGTAATTGGTTCATTACCGTAGTGAAAATTGTATATTGGTGAATAAACTCTAATACATAGAATAAGAAATCACTAATTATTAATTTTTTTGGGTATATTGGGAATTGGTAAATGTATTCTTTAGGATAGTCCACTAGGTAATTCTATATTTTTTATAGGGAATCATAGGTTCCCAAGAAAATAAAATATATGATTAATACAAAAAACTTATACTCATCACATATGGAATCCAAATATCTCATCCAAGGGAAAACTGAACTATCCCTGAGATGAAATTAATACTCATTACTTAATGCATCATGTGATGATCATGTAAATAATTATATCATCTCCATCTAAAGAATCACTACATCATTACAAGGGGACAAAAATTATTGTCAAAATATGTAACAATCATAGCCTCCTCAACAATTCATAGAATAGGTAAATCATATTCACTTCAGGTAGGATTCATATGATCTGAAAATAATCAATCGCATACATGATATAAGAGAAAATAATATAGGTTTATTTCGTCAGGAAATGTAGAATATATTTTATTTTTAACAAATATGTTTCTTATGCATATCTAAAAAGGTAATATTAGGATATCTTTCAATGTTACCATTAGATCATCACATGTCATGTGTTTTTATTAATCAAGTACAATGTCATATAATCTTCACAGAGGGTAACTTGTTCTCAACACTCAATTGAGAGATATTATTTAAATCCTTATGGAGACACTTCTTTATATGATCATATTTTATTGGATGGTAACATGTTAATCTATAATGGGGTTAAATCAATATATAATCATTATGTATATACGGTGCAAATTTTCTATCTTTTGGTAGATTCCATATAGTTTTATGTATGATCAATTGATGATGAATCTTTTTTGAGGGCTCTGGTATAAACTAGTAATATGATCAAGATTTATATATACCTCCCCCTAGGGAGAAAGGGAATATTCGTGATATTTTGAATAAACCTAAGAGAGTAATCCTACAATCCCTAAAAATAAAATTGTGGTCAAAACCCCTATAACCTAAGGTGAATAAATAATAATAATATGGAGTAATAATTGCACACAGTTAAAAGTTAAATCATAAAGATGCTTATATTATAAAGGGGAAAGTGATACGTGATAGTGTGGGGATAATTATATGTGATACTAGAAATATGGTTGTTATCTCATGCTCATCACATGAGGAATAACATTCTCATCACATGAAGATTCAAAAGATCATTAGACTTACAGTCTTACATTCATCACATAATGTAATACATAATTTTAATTCTTTTATCGATGATATAAATATTGTTAAAGGGGACCCAATGAGAGTTTGGGTGATTCATATGAGTTAAGAAATCAATCGGTGGAATTTGTGAAGAGGTGGACTGAGGAGGATTTTGATTATATTATAATTAATTGTGAATGCTCATAATAAGAGGCCCGATTTGTTTCATGGTAACCGAGAGAGAATGTGAAAGGCACATACACATTCTCCCAAAGGGTAATGATCTCAGGTTCTAACCATATAGTGATAATGAAAAAGTAAAATGAATACTTTCTAACCCATGTAGCATACAAATATCCTTACCATGATGCTCTGTGATACTTGCCAATCATATAATGTTATCATGATTAAACATGCATTTTTTCATTGTAGGGTCTATGAGACATATATTTATCACAAAAATGTTTTGATAAAGGAGGAAAAAATGGAGGTTCCAAATATGTGTTTCACATTAAGTGTAACTTTCATGAAGTATAGTGTTCCATCAGTCTTGGGTCTCAAGTATAATTTTTTTCCAATGATGTCTATTCTATGGGTTTCATGAATGATGGTTTCTTTATTAAATATGGGTTTCAGTGATGTATGTTCCTCCAGTGTGAACCCTATTGTTCGTGTATGGGAATATAAGTGAGTGAATCTCAAAAAATAATAGAATCCATTGAAGGAATAATTTATGGGAATTCATAAAAGATGTTGACAAATTGGAATCCATTTAATACCATGACATTTTTTTTCAAGACAGTAAATTTTTTTATATCAATGTTCTTTAACATATAATTTTATTTTAATCCTTCATTATTCTCCTATGATATATATTATATGTTTTTGGTCATTCTTTCCAAATGATTGTGGCCAACATGACATATGAGTGATCCCTCGAAACTATTTTGAACCAATAAATTGAATGGTTGATCTTGCTAAACTCTTTCTAGTGGGATTATTTGATATTATATAACTATATTTTAGATTAAAGACATATTTTATAAACATTACTAGTAATATTAGTAATGATACACATGATAATCCTGAATTAATATTGATTATTTACTAAATTATATTTTTAGTTGATGCCTCATCATTTTAGAACTATGAATTTTTTTGTCATCTAGGAACATAATGGTAATAGTATTGGGATCATTACCGTTAGACAGGTTTCTTATGTACTACTACATAGGTAATCGTACTCATATATTTTGATTCCTAATATTGAGACACGTTGTACATTCTATGGGTCTGTGATTAAGAATGATCCATGAATTTTAATGACATGTGATATGAATTACTGAGAAAAGGTATCGTAGAAATGGTCTACATAGTACATGAGAACATACTACCTTCCTAGTGGCCTTTCTAGAGATGTGTCTGAAAAAATGAAACATGATGACAATAGAGGTGACATGGATGTCTAAATAGGTGAATGATGTTGTTAGGGATATATCCCAAAATATAAATATGACTATATTTGGAATATGGAACAATGGATGTATATATAAAGTGATAAATATTTTGTTTAATGGTGTTCATACCATAAAAATGTAATCATACACATCCATTACAGTGTATGAATTTGATAAAACATAGTTCGATTGAAATAATATATGGGCACATGACGGGACCATATAATGTAGTTTAGAATCATTTGGTAATGTCATTCCCACAAAATTTTCATTATTTTTTTAGAGACATCTATGTCATAGATAATGTGTAATAGAGGACTATTCAAGGATTACAACAATAGAGAATCCCAATATGTATATATAAGTAATTATAACTAGCATGAGTCCTAATAATATGTGGTTGAGTCATACAAATGGTGTGAAAAATTCTTGTATGTGTTCTCATGTGAATTATAATTAGTGTGAGAAACAATATATAAGAAAAGATAAAGTGTGTTACCTAATAATGAATGGATGAGAAATAAAAATGGATAAGAATCCTCAGATAAAACTGCCTTTCTCATCTTTTACTATTGATGAATGAGGTTAGGTCTACAATATGAATCCATCAATGATGGAAAATAATTAATATATGATGGATAACCATGTATAGATTTTATTCATTCAATTTCCTAAAACCTAGATTTGTGATTATGCATTCCCTAATAGGGAAATAAATGGTGTGGATTCTACCCATGGAATATCAAATTTTATAAAGAAAGTGGGATATAAGTTCCTCTACTAAAATAATAATATTCCATCCACTTCCTCTTGAATTATGGTACATTTTTACCGTAGAATTGATGACTTGAAACATCATTTGGTTGCAATCATTTAGAGAATTTAAATTATGTATATCCTTTTCCCAAGGTAATGTATGATTGAACGAGGGAATAGAGGTGTTCCTTAAAACATTATCATGAGGATTTTTTACCATGGGATATTCCGTTATATTTTATGTATTGAGTTTTGATTACAGTAAATAATTTTGGGGGTGTTTGGAATACCTAGGGATAGATAAGGATTATTATAAAGTGGGTGGGGAGGTGAATGGTGGTTTGTTGAAAATTTACCAGATGAGTATTATCAATGAATGTGTATAGGATCACGAATTCTCCTAATATGTCTATTTATCATCCATGTAACATAAAATAGTTTCTTAGGTGTGATATACCTAATATACTGAGTCTTATGGGTTGGATCTATCAAGAAAAAATCACCTGAAGGTGTTCTAGTGAGATAGTTCATGTGACTCTTTCTCTTGGGAGAATCAAGTATTATGATTTTAATGGGGTCCAGATTCTTTTACCTATGAAATCCATCTCATTTGACTTCTGATTACTCTAACAATACTATGTTTCATGCCCTAAACCTTATACCCTCCTCATCCTATCATTTTACTAATTTTGTATTTATAATCAATGACTTGTGTAATAACTCAGGAATAGATTTGGGTTAAAAAATAACCAATATAATTATTTGATGGAAACATCAGTCAACTAGAAAATTATTCTGACCATGAAATCCTAATTGTTCTCAAAGGATACCCCACTTTGAGATGAAGAATGTGTTTTACCACTCCTATTCGTGTGATGGGTCTTCCTTAGAGGTAGAAATTGAGAAATGGTAGGCCAATATAGAACATATCTCAGTGATTGATATTGGAATCAATCTGTATAAGGTTATGTTCCTTTATAAGTTGTTATAATTGAGCCATGAAACAATATTTTACATTTTATTTACTCATTTAGGGATGATTTCATTTCAAAATCCCATAGGCCTCATTTTTTTGTAATCAAATGCTTATTGAATGTAATTATTAGAAAAATAGAAAATCAAAAAATTACCCCTCAATAATTTTGTTTCATCTATATGAAAAAAAACATTTACAAGGATTTCCCAGCCATATTGTGGTACATGTGGTCCAATTATAGTCATACCCAATAAATATCAACATAGGTTCTCTCATAATTACCTATGGGAAATCAATGAAGTATTGGGATTTTAGAATTTTCCATTTGATGACTACTTTTAATGTTATTTTTGGAGTTCAACCATGTGATTATTGGCATGAAATATCAATCATGTAAGGTTGATCAGTAAACCATATCCAAAAAATATTAACATCATAACAACTGAATATTATTTTCCCTTTTCTTGAAAATCAATCTTCTTAAGGAAAACTATCTCAACTATGGGAAATAAAAGTAGCAGGTGGTGTATTTTACACTTTAATAGTTTTTTATTTTGGATATATGTCCTTTTAATGTGAATAATTTATTCAATATCATGGTCTTTATCCAACAAAACATTATAAAGAGCCACATTTACTGGGAATAAATACGATGATCCTGAGTACCATGTTTGATATGATAATAAAATTCTCAATGATCGTTTATCAATAAATAAATATGTCTATCCATTTTCACATAGGATACATATATCCTACATTGTTCATCAATAGAATTCTCACATACCTTATCCCAACTAAAATTTTTTGTTATCCAAGTGTTTATCTAATTATGAATATTTTCGGGATATTATCATAGGCAATGGAAAATTGGTTATAAACCCACCTTATGTGTTATCCCATTAAATGAACAAGTACAATATGAGATCATAAAACTAATACTCAGCCATAAAGCATTCTCCTATAGTTACCCTTCATTTTATATTATTATGTGATAAATATGAAGGGAGACAGTTGTTCAAAGTGGGAATGGTTCCTCAGTGGATGTTTCTGTAATATATTATGATGGAAAACGATGAAAAATCAAAGTTTTAATAATTTTATTGACCAAATACATACCAATAACATTTTTAAGGAATCATGGACCACATAATTAATTATTTTACTGATCATTAGAGCTCTATTATTAATTGGTAACTACTATCGTACTATAATAAAATCCTTACTCATATCTCATAGTGGGGTTTGGATTAGCCTACGAAATGTTTATCATATTGGAGGGATAAATCCTATTGGGGAGATTTATTATGATTTTATTTATAGTTAACCTAGCCTTTTAAACATATCATTATATGATTTTTAGCAAATAAAAAATATATATATTAAGAAAATGATAGTAATGTCCATTGTATTGGATGACTATGTACATAAAACATAAAACATGGGTCTAAATAAAAAATAACTACATTTAGTATTCATAATGATCTCATGAATTATATTTTTCAATTACATATTCTTAGGATAACCTAGGTATATCATGAATAAATGGAGGATCTAAAATCCCAATAAAAGAATATATATATGAATACATCTTTAGCACAAGGGTTAGAAGGAATGACATATTGATATAAAAAATCAAGGAATATATGGAATCATTTCATATAAACATATAAAAATATAAACATGGATTCATAAAAATGTGGAAGCAACATAAAACATGACTTTATCATGAGTCAAGTTTTGTTGCACATAGAGAAGAACATGTCAATGTTAACCACCAGGACTACGGCACATGGTACCTTGAGTTAAGGCTAACTTCCAAGACCGTTTCATATAACGTCTCATGAGACTCAACATTCCCTAATTATTTTGGGATCAATATATGCATTCTAGTCATAACATGTCCATTAATATTCCTTCTACATATATAATCATACATAATCAATCATACATAAAAATAATGGATATACAAGGAATGAATAGAGTATCATATTCATCTCATAATGCATAAAAAATGAGCGTATAATAAAATAATCTATGAAGGGATTGAATTAGATCATGAATGGACATTAATAATGAATAATATTAATATCTCATGGTGTGTGATATAAATTTAATGTGATATCTTTCAAAAATAGCAGTTAAGAGACATTATAATTAAAACATTTTAGGGACGTTTAAGTATAATATCAATGGTCACTTAATATAGAAAAGGGAACACTATTTTTAAAAAAAATATGTGGAAAAATAAATATTCCCTGATTAAAATATTGCATTTATAAAAATAATAGTTACATAGAAATATAATATACAGTGTACTTGAAAATGGGTAAGAATTCAAGAAGTTCCCTTAAAGCGGGTTTGAATTTCGTGAAGTATTAGGTGGGATCATTAAAAAACATGTATATCCCAAAAAAAGAATGAACATTGGACCTTGATACATAATTTTGGATAATATAAACATAATTTATAATTTTTTAATAAAAATTATAGATGAATTCATTAGGGTAAAAAGAAATATAGAACAACCCAATGAAATATTGCAGGTTCTGCTAAAATCACTCACCTTAAGTCAGAAGTTGTTCTTCACATGATATTAAAGTCATTAATAACCAAATTAAATATATTAATAATTATTTTCATAACCACTTATACAAGTAATAAATTCATTATATGATTTTTAATTTTATTCATTAACCTTTTATGTGTTAATAGGTGCAATTTCATTGTTTAGGAGCGTTTTATTCCTTGGTTTTCAGTATTAGTTTACTTATATACATGTAAGCATAAAAAATGAATATGAGAATGGTTTTCTAGAATAGTTGTTTTATTACATAGAGATAATCCCTAATATTAAATTTTTATAAAATTAATGTGGTTATTGGGAGGAAATATGAATCATTACTAAAAACATTAATGATAACTGTTGTGGTTAATTGGCGGGTTTTTATCACATAAAACACATTTTGATTTATAAATTAATTAAATGTTGGAAAAATATTCCAGAACCATAAATTATAGAAAATTAATATATTATAGTCTTGTGAAACAATAATTCCGGTTTCATGACTAGAATTTAAAATTGTAAATGAAATTGAAATCCCGTCATCCTTGAATGTGATGAATTTACACATATCAGGGGGTGTTTTCATATCTAGTATAAAATGAAGGGAAGTTAGAGATGGTGATGAATTATTAAATTAACATAACAAAATTATAATACATGTAAGGTTCTATAGTTATCTTAAAATATGGATTAATGTAGGTAAGTAAAGAAAAAGAAAGAAAGGAACATGAAAGAAAGTAACGAAATGAAAAGAGGAATTTTCCACTTAAATATATCATCCATGGGATCCTCTTTAGAGGATATGATTTAATATTTCAAATAGAAAAGGAAATATAGATGTGGAGAGGATCTTGGGATAATATTTTAGTGTAATTTATACTAGGCACAAGGCTTGAGAGAAGTGAAGAGAATAAGTAAATAGGGGGTATTTACAGTGGATAAGGGGAGGGGTTTACTGTTATTTTAATCATTAGATTAAATTTTTTTCTCAAGAGTATGAATAGTATTTATTCTCAAAACAAAAAACCCTAAATTGAGCATATGATTTTGATCCAATTTACATTTACATCATCTATGAATAAAGAATGATTTATAAATTCATTTATTTACCTTTTATCATAAATTATTGTATTTTACTATTAACCACAAATTCAAGTATTTTAGAATAATACCAAAAATTAACCCCAACCATTTTTTATGTGTAGAAATAAAAAATGAATTAATTTTATGGAAATAATTTTATTAATATGATAAATATTGTTTTTAATTAAAATAATAATTTACCTGATAAATACAATAGTTAAAATTTAAACTTCTTTTCTAGATATTTGAAAAATTAATCAAGGTATATTAAAATTATCTTATAACCATAAGTAATCAAAATACATATTTATGAATAAGTTTTATGAACATAATTTTCTTTTAAATTATGATATTAACCCTAAAATTGAAATTAAATATTCATGACATTACAAAATTACCAAAACTTAATTAATAATTTTTAAATTGTTTCATACTTTTAATATGATATATTTATATCATATTATATCTAATAAGAGGGATAAATTTTATTTATACTTTCATTATTTTCATTACAATTAAATTATCCATTTTACTATTTATATTTGTTACCTTAATATTCCAAAGGTACGTTAGTTTTTCATCAGTATTCATTCCTTATTTTCTAAAGATACATTTAATATTACTCATTAATCATTTATATGGTTTTTGTTTTCTAATATATGTAATATTATATTATTATACTATAAGACATAATTATAAGAATTGAATTTCCTTGATAGAACATTGGGTCCTTACATTCTTTCCATCTTATGAATTTTTTTCCTCAAAATTTTGTTTTACATTTTAAGATGTAAATAGGTGTTGGTAATTTTGCTTCAATACCCTCTCCAAATAGGAGTTTGCCTCTTCATAATTATGGTCCCTCCATATTAATTTATCCAGGTCAGTATTATTGTTGTATATAACTTTTCCTCTACCATCCAAGATCTTCACTAGCTGACCCTCATGAGGAATATCATTATCCAACTATGCCACCTATGAAGAGAGTACATGTGAAGAATATCATACGTACTTCTTTAAGAGGGATACATGGAATACATCATGTATATTAGACATGGTCGGTGGATGTTATAGTCTATCAGAAATAGCGGTAACATGATCATTAATATAGAAGGGGCCAACGTAACTGGGGAATTACATTCTATTCTTCACAAACCTCATGAACATTTTCTTGAGAGATATGTGGAGGAATAACATGTATCCATTTTTAAACTCATGGTCTTGAAAATTATTGTCTACATAACTATTTTTTCAACTTTGGTCTTCCTTGATGTGATTCCAAATGGACTTCACCTTCTCCTCTATTTCATTGACCATTTCAGGTCCTTGGAGTTTACACTCACTGACTTCATCCTTTCATACATGCATTCCTCCTCTTTTCCATAATGGGAATTATATGTTGCCATTCAGATGCTAGAGTGGAAACTACTGTTATAAAAGAATTCGACCAGTGAAAGATGCTATTCTTATTCTCTATTAATTTTCATAGAAAATCCTCTCAACATATCTTCCAATGTATGAATTGTTCGCTCAGATTGGCCATTAGTTTGGGGGTAATAGTCTGTGTGGAAGTACAAATCAGTTCTTATAACATTTTGGAGACTTTTAATGAACTTCATGGTGAATCTCATATTGATATTGGATATCATAGATAGTGTTACTCCATGCATCCTTACCACCTCGTTAAAATATATCCTTTCAAGGTGGTTTATTAGAATTCCTCTCGAATGGAAAAAAATTGATATGTCTTTTCAATACGATCCACTGTGACCTAGATAGCATTGTTTCCTCTTGATTTAATTATATGTTCAATGTCAAAGTCCATGGTAATGTTCTCCCACTTACATGTTGTTATGGATAGTAGTTTCATCATCCCCTTATACTTTTGCCTTTCAACCTTCACTTGTTAGAATAATATGCACTTTGATATATTTTCAGCAATCTCTTTCTTCATATTGTCCCACCAAAATTTCCCTCAGATATCTTGATACATAATTGTGATCCCGAGGTGAATATAGAATGTTAATCTATGTGCATCATTCAGAAGATCCACCTATATCTCTAGATATTATGGTACACATAATCTTGATCCTAGTATTACAACTCTTTCTTTATAAATCTTGAACTGATAGGATTTCTATTTTATGATAGCTTCCACACTATCCTAAATTTCCACAGCATTTCTATTATAATCATTTATTTTCCCCATAATGCATGTTTTAGCAATCATTTGATATATGATTGATGATGTTACTACCTTAAAGATTCCAAATTACATCCTATAGAAATCTAAGAAGATTGGATCCTCTTAAATTATTATCATTAATAAAGATGTCAGATACTATCTACGTAGATCATCTCCCACCTTATTTTCAATACCATGATGGTAGTGGATTGAGCGGTCATAATCCATGATGAGATATAACCATATTCACTATCACATATTTGTCTATTTATGATTAAATATATATTTGAGACTCTTATGATCAGTATATATCTCACACTTCTCCCCATTGAGATTATTCCACCATATTTTCAATTCAAAGATCACAACTTCCATCACTAGAACATGAGTGGTATAGTTTTCTCATGAATTTTCAACTACCTTGAGGAAAAGGCAAAAATGTTATCATTATTTCACCATCATATTGTCTAATACCTTATTTGAATCATCATGGTATTATAAAAATGTTTCTAAACATAGGTAGAGTGTGATTAATTATGTATTGATAAGCCTCATTTTGAGCTCCAAAAAACATTCTTCACTTTCTCAAGTCCAAAATAAATTCTCTCATTTATGTGTCATCTTGATCATTAGGTTTGAAAATCATGGAATGTTCTTCAAAAATAATCGTCAGTACCTATCTAGAACATGGATGCTTTGGATATTCTCTATAGATGTTGGAATGTGACAGTCTTAAATTTCCATTCTCACCTATATGACTTATTTTAATGTTAAATGTCATTTAATTTCAATTTATGTTCTGTTTTTGGGGTTTCTCGAGCTTTTATGGTGGAATGGGTGAGTTTTCGGGAATTGTTCCAAACCGTGAGCCCAATTCCAGATTTAAAAATAAATATTGTTTCTTTTATAAAATTTTCATTATTTATTATTTTTCAACTATTCCAATTCCTAAATGGTCTCCCCTAAAATATTAAGACCTCCATTCTGTTTTGGAGCCTTTAGAAATCCATAACCAAGGTGTATTTGTTTTTTTATTTAAGGGATGGAGCCTGCTCGAATGCCCAATTCTAGTTTCAAAAATAAAAACTGATTAATTAATAACATATTCAATTTTAAGGATTTTTGGGTGATTCAAGCCTCAAACGTGTCCATTGAACCCCAAACGCGCACCCAACCTCTCCCTCCCCTATTTGGATCTCTTCTTCATCGTGATTGAGTGCTGATCTTTATAGAGATTCTAAAATCAGGAAGATTTGAGGAGGTAAGATCCTTCCATCATAAATCTCTCAATTCATACTCTTTTTCCTCTATTATAGTTCCTAAATTACCTCCTCATCCTTCTATGAACCTCCCTTTATGGTTTTACTATTTTAAATTTAAGCTACTTGTGTATTAGTGGTGATTCGTCACGATCCCTCAAGTAAGTGAGTCTCTTCCATTACTCTTTCAAATTTCGTAGTGATTAATTCTAATTTCTTTGGGTTTATTCCATTGTACTTGAAGTACCAAATGACCATGAGGTAGGGTTTCTTACCTAGGGTGTTACCTTGGGTTTTATTGGACCAATTTTGTGGTTTTAGGTTTGTTCTATGTTCCTATTGGTGTGTTGGTGGTGCGACTTGATTTTTTCACGTTGATTCAAGGGTTTTCATTACTTTGGTAGGTTATTCCACATTTTATGCAATCCTTTTGACATAGCTTCTGTGTTAATTATATTTTCATGTTTAACCCATTGATTTGGTGCTGAAAAAAATGGTTTTAGTGGTGTTTGTAATGCTAGTGAATTTTATGGGCCAATTTCATGTGAAATTTGTGGATTTTTTTATATTAATATTTCATTGGTTGATTAAGGGATGCCTTTTAATTATTTAGTTTAACTTATTGAACTGTATTGGGGATGATAATGATTTTTTACATGTTATTATTCTTTGTTTTTTTCTGAAAAATTGTTTTTGGGTGACGTTTGTTATGAAAATGGTTTTTGAGTACCAAATTGGTGTTGAATTGGGTGTTTTACATGGTTATTCTATGCGATGATTATTGGGATTGTTTTATAAATCATGTAATGAGTTTAATGAAATTATTATGGGGTTCTGGATTCTGTTTTGATGAATATGAGTATGAATATTGTGTTCATGTGGGGGTTTCAAAGAGTTTTGTGTGCAAAAAAATGAAGGATTTGGAGAAGTTGTTTTATTGAAACTCAAAGTGTTTAGTTGTGTGTTTTAAATGGTAAAAAATGTGTTTAGCTACTGTGATGATTTTTTAATACTAGTAGTGGTTTTTTATATGAAAATGGATAATGTATCCTTCTGAAATTGTTTTAGCACAAAGGGGGAAGCTCGGGTAGCTAGGTTGGGCGGATGTGTACTAGTACGGCTAGTGGACAGAATGGGTTTTGTCCATGTTTCACCTAGAATTTGGATAAAAACAACTTTAACTAAACTATTTGGATTATGATTGGGGACCACTAGGTTATGGGTATGTTCCCTACAAGTGGATCGTGCATGAGAACGGATTTTTCTATGGTTACGTTACACCGAGGTATGAGGTACACGGAGCCCGAGACTATCTAGTGCCTAGGTGTGTTCCAGATTTTTTTGCTCATTGTGTCTGTGGTAAATTCCCATGTATTATGGTGTTTTTGGAAGTACTTTACAGTATCTAACATTTCTATTTAAATGTGTGATCATTATGAAAACTTTATCTTGAAAAATTATTTCAATTGAAAGTTTAATTTTTTGGATTTTATCTATGCTTTTCTTTGCATATTAAAACTGCTTTCTTTTTCAAATAGTATTGCATGCTCTTTGTAATAATTGGGTGGTATCCTATTGGGAATAGGCTCACACCATACATACAATTATCTGGGTGTATGTTGACTGGGTTATGTTTGACTCAGGTAAAGGAAAGGCTATGGGTGATGGCAGTTCAGGGTGTTAGTCCCCATCATTGGTTTGGAGTTGTGGAGACGGCTTGGGGGTGATGACCCCTTGTCATGTGGAGTCCATGGGGATGTTTTTTTTCTATTTTATTGTGTATTTTGACCTTTTCTATTGAATTTGAACTTATGAATTCAGTTATGGATTTTTGTATAAACCTTGTTGGTATGAATTTTTCAAATTCATTTTTTCAAATATTTTTGGTGTTTTATGTATACATATTCAGGTAAATCCTTCCCAAACCAAAATAAATGATACCCGGGTAATTGTTCTATCTCGTGGGGATTGGGAACGCCCTTCCGGCCTTGTCACAGGCTAGGTTTGGTGCCAATTTTTGTGTAACCATATTTGGTTCGTGAAATCCATAGACTTATAAGGGTCTTCAGATATCCCATTCTTAGTGATAACATCCCCCAATAATGATACTTCCCCTATCCAAAACACATAGTTACTGTACATTGCATAATTTTTCTCCCTTCGCAAAGTCTTCATCACTACATTCAAATGCTTATCATGTTTCTTCATTCTCTTGGATGATATCAGAATATCATTGATAAATACTACCAATCGTTTTCCTTCATAATAACTAAAGTAATTATTAATTAAGTCCAAGAATATTTCTGGATAATTATTGAGTCTGATGGGGATCACTTTGAACAAACAGTTTCCATTCCTAGTTCAAAAGTAATCATTGGGAATATATTCCTTATTCACCTTTAATTTGTGATTTCCTGACTAGAGGTCCACATTAGAGAAATAACTATCCCCACATAGCTGATTGAAGAGGTCATATATCCACGGAAAAGGATACTTGTTCTTTATTTTCATTATATTATGCTCCTAATAATAAATTTAGAGGCTCATTTATCCATCATTCTTATTGATAAATAGGACTATCACAACCCATTGTGAAGCACTCGGGTGAATAAAACCCTTCTCTAGATTCTTTCGTAACTACTTATTTATCTATTCAATCTATGTGGTGGTCATTTTATAAGGTGTCATTTATATAAATAGGGATCCAAGAATATGTTCAATTGAGAACTCAACCTCTCCATCAGAAGTAATTATATAAAATTATTAATGGAATACATAATTATTCTCCATCACGATGACCATATCTTCGAGAGGTGACATCTCCATTGTCTCAATCATTTTGAACAAGATATGTCTGCCAAGAAGTCAAAATTATCTACAATTGAGATGATGATTCTGAAAAAGATTCATATTCATTGTTAAACTTGTACACTATAGGGGGACACTCTTGGATATGTAAATTTATCCCCCTTTCCTAATAGATAATGTTGGATACTTATAATGATTTCCAATCCCTGCACAAAATACCATTCAACTCCAATAGTGGAAGGTTGAAAAGATTTTCTAGAAGGTTCAGTCAACAAAAATTTACTAGGTAGTAGTTATAAACCATGGATGCAATAATTTTACCATTCTCTATTCTCACAGATATCTTAAGCTACATATTTAGAGGTGGTGTTCGATATTTTTTACTAAACATGAAATATAAGAAAGAATGTGTAGAACCTGAATAAAATAGGGAATTCTCTGTTATTTAATAAGTAACTATCATACATGTCAAAAAATCATTTTCTGTATCCACCTCAGTTGTAGTGATATCAATATACCTTCCCTATTTATTTGGAGTTTGTTCATGACCTCCTTCGAGAACCCATGCCCTAAAGAAATTCTTTGCATAATTCCCATGTTCCTTGAATTTTTAACACTGCACTATATTATGATTATTGATATGAACCTTCATTTCTTCTTCCAAGTTATTGGGATTCTTAATATACCTCTAATATTTCTTAATCACATGTCCCATTAATAATAAATTTAAGCACATCATGGTTCCCCTAAGACTTCTTCAAATATGCTTCTTCCGAAAATTATGATATGTGGGATGTTTGATCTTCTTTCCCTAATGGGATTTGTTTGTCGAACGACCCCTTTTAGACTCCATTTTTTCAATTTTTCACCAGTCCTATGATTCCATTGATATTATCTAATATCCATTTCAACCATGGGGGCACAATAAACAATCTTCTCATAACTATCGAAGTCATGAACCACCAAAACGTTTCTTAGACTGTTATCTAGTCCACTAATGAAGTGATTCATCTTACATTCGGTGACCATGAAAAAGCTAGAGGCATATACAGAAAGGCTTTACACATTTTATTCATACACCCTGATGGACACATCTTCCTTCTGCTTTTGTTTGATGAACTATCTTTCCATATTGGAAAATAGGGTTAAGGGAAAATATTTATAGAATTTGTTTCTTGAATTCCTCCCAATCCGTGGAATAAATTTTCTCATGGGACTTTGTATTCATGATCTGTGCCCACCACTGATCAAATTACACATTAAAATGATAGACCACCAGTACCCCTTTATCTTCTTCGGAGCACAAGATTGTAGAAAATATCTAATTAGTTGAGTTAATCCACTATTCGGTAATGTGGGGATCATGAAATCAAATTAACATGGGAGGACTTTTCCTCATGAAGGATTCAACATAATCATGAAATATTCATGTAGGAGGAGGGAATTCCACATGATTTATTTTATTATTCATAACTTGAGCTAGTTGGGAATGTACTCTCAAAATTGTTTGGTCACCCATTCAAATATTATTTGGCATATAATTAAGATAATCATCACATTCCCCATCACATTTATTTTTGAGAAATTTTATTATATTTCCCACTATTAACTAAAAAATAATGTAATTTTAGG
Organism: Viscum album; assembly: GCA_963277665.1. Classification (NCBI taxonomy): domain Eukaryota; kingdom Viridiplantae; phylum Streptophyta; class Magnoliopsida; order Santalales; family Viscaceae; genus Viscum; species Viscum album. The sequence continues at coordinate 1,505,653,446 of OY728152.1, forward strand.
GGCTTGAATACATATCTAATTAGAATAATGAAAACATTGAACATAAAATTATAAACTAGTAAAGGAGAAGTATATCCAAATATGTGATTCCCTAGGTTTAAATCTCGGTTATCCATGATCTATTTGTTAACATATATTCTAATGGGATATTTTCTGATTCCCATAATAATGGTTTTCACTATCATATGAATTTAATAAAGAATATCTCATGATACATTTAGACCATGAGTGCAGAAAGTCCCATTGTCATGCACAAGTTCCAGTTAGAGTCTAGTTCAAAGATATGTTTTCATTTTTTCCCGTAGATTCATATATTCTAAATCCAAATCAACTTGTTAGTATCTAGTTAGTGATGTATTTTCTTGATAAACCAATTACACTATACTTACCATAAATTAGGGATTCTTTCTTATACATTCTCTCATCCTTATGGATCATACTAAAGTGATCGATTATAATCTCTAAAAATAACTAGAAAATCCACTGAAACCAACTATTGAGACCCTATCCTTTTACACATATCATTAAATGATTTTAGGCATAATAAATAATCATATTACAATCTAAGGATCATAATGTCTAGTGTCTTAGAAGAGTAGGTACCTAATACATAAAACACAGGACTAAATACAACATTTCATTAATAAGTCATCATAAAGAGATAATAACTTTAATTTCATCTATCATATTGATAAGATAAAATAGGGATAACATTAACAAATTGATTATTTAAAATCCCAGTAATAGAATAGACATATGAATAATGTTTTATCACATGGGTTAGAATGCATGACATAATGATATAAAAAAAGCATGGAACATAAGGAATCATATCATATAAACATGGGATCATACAAAAATAGGTTCCTATTAATGTTTTATCAACATAAAACATGACTTTATCATGATTCAAGGCACATTTTACATAGAGGATCACATGTATTGGTTTACCACCAAGACCATTTCACATGGTAGCACGAGCCAATGCTAACCACCATAACTGTTGCACATAATGTCTCATGAGACTCAACATTAGCCAATGAATTAAAGGAATATCTAGGCACACCCAACATAACATGTTCATTAATATTATTTCATCAAACAGAAAAATACATAATAAATTATACATAAAAATAAATTTTACCCATTGAATTAATTGGGTATCATATTAATTTCATAATGCATAACAAATGGTCATATCATAAACGTGTCCATGAAAGAAAGGAATTATGTCTTTCATGGACATTAATATGTTATAATAGGCATATATACTGATATTTTATTTCAAGTTGAAGTGATTTAATGAAAAAATAATACTTAAGAAACATTTTAAATAAATTATTAAAGTGAAATTTAAAGAAAATATTAATGATCACCTAAAAAATAAAAGGGAATTATCATTTATTTAAAATCAGAAGTCAACGAAGATTTGTTTCCTGAAAAAATAATGGTTTTATAGAAATATTATTTCCGAAAATACATATTATTTAGTGTACATGAAAATGGGTAAGAATTCATAATGTTCCCTTAAAACGGGTTTGATTATCAATAAGTATTGTGGAGGGAACCATTTAAAAAACATGAATATCCACCAAAAATAATGATTAATGTATATTGATACATGATTTTGTAGAATATAAACATAATTTAGAAGGAATTAAAAATCATAATAGATAAATTCATTTTGGTATAAATTGATATAGAAGACCCTGATGGAATTATGGAGGTTTAGGTAGAATCCCTTACCTTATGTCTGAAGGTGTCCTTTAGGTCATATTAATGTCCTAGGAAAAAAATTACATTCATTAATTAATATTTCTACAAAATCTTATAAAATTAACTGTTTCTTTATATCCATTTTAATTTCACTCATAACCATGTTTATGGGTTATGATGTTCAATTTCATCGATTGGGATCATTTGTTTCCATGATTTTCGTGATTGGTTTACTTATATACATGTAAAGATAAACATGAAAGATAAGAATGGATATCTCCAATAAAATATTTATATAATTATGGAAAATACGTATTATTACATGGTTATAAAATTTATTGGTCATTTGGAGTGATGATGAATCATTATATAAGACATTAATGATTACCATTTTGGTTATTTGGTGGTTTTTGATCAAAATGAACACGTTTTTCTTTACAAATTAATATCATCTGTACAAAAATATTATAGAACCTTAAAATTAGACATTATATATAAATTATAGTATGTTTCATTCATATATATATGGAATCATGACCATTTTTGATGATGATAAAATTAATTGAAAACCCATAATTCTTGAATGCGAATAATTAACACATCTTGAATGGTGTTTTAATTTCAATTATAAAAGGAGGGGAAAAGAGGGATGATGATGAATTATTCCATTTTCATAACAATATTATAGTAAAATTATGATATGAGAGTTATCTTACAATTTTTATAAATGTTTTTGAGAAATGAAAATTAATGAAAGGAACTTGAATGAAAATAAAAGAAATTAAAATATAAATTTTCCTCTTGAATATATCTTCCTTGGGAACCACTTTAGGGGATAATATTTGGTGTTTTTGAGAGTAGAAGGGATTCATGATATGGGGATGATCGTGGGGTGATATTTTAATATTATTTATACCATAAAAATGGCTTGAGATTTATGAATAGAAGAGGTAATGTGGGGTGGTATTTATAATGGAGGAGGAGATGGGTTTCCCATTATTGTAATCGTTAGTTTAGTATTTTTTCTCATGACTATGAAAATTCCGGATTCTTGTGACCTAAAATAGTAATGAGAGCATGTGAGTTCTATACAATGAACATTTACACCATTTATGTATCAATAATGATGTAGAAAATCATTTATTTAGCATTTATTGTAAATTGTCATAAATTACTATTCACAAAAAAAATTGAAGTATTTTAGAAAAATCCCCAAAATTAACTCCAACCATTTTTCAACATGTAGAATTATGAAATGAACTCCATTTTATGAAAATAATTATATATATATATGATGAATTTAATTTTTAACTAAAATCATAATTTACTTGAAAAATAATTAATTTAAAAAAACATTTCTATCACCTTGAAAAAGTAATTGTGTTATTTAAAAATTATCATATTATAATAAGTCATTAAAATATATATTTATGAATACATTTGATGTAAATAAATTTTATTTTATATTATTTAATTAATCACAAAAAATAAATTAAATATACATAACTAATAAAAATACCATCAATTAATTATTAATTTTTATAATATATACTGAAGTATAATATGACATATTTATATCATATTTTCATTTATTAGTTGGGTATATTTTATATATACATTCATTATTGTGGTTGCTATTCAATTGGTAGGATTACAGTTCATAAGGGTCATATTACTATTCCAAAGGTCAAGTTAATATTTCATCAGTATTCTTTCCTTATTTTCTATAGTTACCATTTATTTTAATCATTCATCATTTATAAGGTTTGTATTGTGTTATATATGTAACCTTATATGGTTATAATATAAGTCAAAATTATATTACTGTAATTTCATTGATAAAACATCTCAAAATTTCATTTTTAGTTATCATAATTTCTATGTGGACAATAAATAAACTTCCTCTCTTGGGATATGATTGTAATTGCACTGGAGAGGCAAAAGAAGGATTTGATCCTTAACTTCTGTTTCACATTTAAATGTTGTGAAATAATTTTCCATGAAAGGGTTAGATCATGGAAATATGTCATATGAAAACCTAATTTTCACCATCAAATAACTAGGTCTAGAAATGGATCTTATTTCCCCATTCCAAATGAAATATAATACACCTCCAAAGGAAAAACAGTGAATCCAAGTTTTTCCCAAAACCTCCTTTTAGTATTATTTTTATCTATGTTATTGAATGGATTTATCTTCCCATATGAGGATGCACATATGGGTGTTTGAGGTAGAATATTTTTTATGGAAGACAGACTAGATGAAGGGTGTCCCCTCGATATGTAATTTCTAAACAATTTATTTCATTATCAACACCTAGGGAAAATTTGGTTGTTCAATATCCATTGACATATTATAGGTCAGTTCCAGTTTTCATTTGTAAGGATATGTCATCACATTCATTGTTATGAATATGAAAACACCATACAGATTAAATATTCCCAATCTCAGCACATAATATTGAATGTATTCAGGGTTTAGGTGGCACACATAATTTCTTAATAGTATTCCAATTTGTTATCTAAAAGCATCATTTTTATTTTATTCTATTTACCAAACCATTTGTGATGATTTATCCATATCGATGTGGAACCCATGATGAGAGGACAATCAATATCTCACTTTAGAATTGGGTTCTTATAGACCACTTCTTTGAATTAATAATTTCATTGACATATTCACCATAAATATTTTCATGAAATTTCTATTGTATATAGAGGCTTTATTTAGTTCCCTTTGATGGAGTGTGGTGAGAATGACTCAAAAGATTCATTCTATATTTATGGATGATACCCTTGTGTGAGGATATTACTGCCAAAATCACCCTTCCAAATATCAATTCTTCTATTTACCTAACTTTGGATGCTTCCAAAGCATGGATGTATCCCTACTTTACAACTATATTATGTCAAATAGTTTAGCTAGTTCCTAAATCTCATGCTTCCCCAAACCCACTATCCCTATCCATACTGGTGGTTATTATAAATTAATGATTAACAATAGTAAGGAACCCCAATTGGAAGAAATGATGTTATGATGATGAGTTGTAGAACATTATGGATATTAGTCCCTCCTAACAAACTATGAGTGACATACTTAATAGAGGGTGGGAAGATCATAATATCAAAAGTAGGAAGTAATCTTGGAATCCTAATTTGAAACATCATTATGATGGGATGAAAATTTCCTTTGTTATCTTTCCACCTAAATATAGATCAATCACTCTTCCACACGTACATTCATCCTACTAATATGAATTTAATAATTTGTAAGCCCAAAGAAATATCTAGAACCATCAGCATGTATTAAATGTTTGTCCTCCTTTGGATGAAATTAAAAACCAAGAATAATTCCTCAACCAACTCTTCCACAACATGGTTATATGTGGATTATATTATTTATGTATATATAAGATCATACAATGGAAACTATTATCCTATAAACATAATTATAATCATGATGGAGATGTGTATTTCAATGATTAAGGATGTTTCAAACATTAGTCCAGGTTGGAAGCCTTAAAGGATTTTCTAAAAAAGAACCAAAAATACAATATATTAATTATTTAATTGAAAACATTTCTATATAGATCATGGAAATTTAATCACATATATGTCATGTGAATTCTAAACATTTTTGTGTGAAAACATTACTGGAGGAAATTCCGATATAGGTTAATGAGATATCACCTCAAATCATGTCTCTTTGTCCACTGATGATGGTGGAAGAAACAGGAGTGGTGATAAATTTATCACTCTATCAAAACCTAATGAAATGATATGTATGATATAGAAAACATAGCAGTTGATAATTTTATTAATTTTGTTATTTGAAATAATATGTATTATGTTACTTTTTATATAGATAGACATGATTCTCTGGATATTCGTCAATAATTTGTTGCAATTATAAGAATAGAAAATTTATATAATTATTTTTCCATAATTTGATATATGTACTTATCCCTCCACCATTTTCTAAGAACCTATGAAATAATAATGGATATAAAATAAAAATTACTAAATTAATTGGGTTGACAAATGAAAATAATAATTTTATCACGATGTGACGTCCCACCCTGAGTACCACATTAAGGTGCCTCAAGATGCTCTGTTATGCTACCACCAGAGAACCTCTTAATAAATATGAGATATGTCACGCAAAATAAGGGTCATATTTCAAAATAATAACCCAAAATAAAACCACGAATAACTCATCCATGTTTTCTCCTAACACCATGATTGGTTCCCCCAACAATGATACATCCCAACTCATCCATCAAACATAGGTCATTTTCCATTATCTTTTATTAAAAACAATAGTATATTCAGTTACAGATTAGTTTGTCAGTGTAGGGTGTGAGTAAAACTCAGTAGGCCATATCCAACAATTTCTTAAACAATATCCACTCAATAACAACGTATGTATTTTAATATATAATATTGTACAATCATTAAAATAAACAGTTATCACATTTCAATATTCTGTATTAAACCACATAAATAACCCGGGTTCATAAAGAGACATGAACTACCAATACCCCAATCTAACCATGTTGGAATCAGAACCATAACACATAGGGAGTCACAATTCATTATCAAATGTTATGTCATTATCCATTAAAATTAAATTCATATCATCAATAATTATAAAAATAGTCAAATGCTGACATTTTGGGCTTAGAACGCCATGTCTAGGACCCCATGTGTATTTCAAGCGTTATTTTATCTCCCAACACCCATTTACCAATCAATCACATATGGGAATTTGAATAATCATTTCATTTCCCACACTCATGTATCACATGAATTTATTTGGGTGTAGAACGCCATGACTAGCAACTCATGGGTATTTGAAGCATTAATCCAAATACAACATCCAATTTATCAATAAATTAAATATATCACACATATCAAATTTAACAATATTAAACATAATTAACCCTCTATTTCCCATTTAACATTATGGTATACCATTTCAATTATCAAAACAATCATGGTTAGGCACTTTAATCACATTGAATAATGTGGACAGTTCACCATTAAACCATTTATCATCATTTAATCATTTTATCCATTAATGATTTTTGGTTAATCTAAACATATATTGATTCCATTTATTAAATAAATTCCATATATATACAATTAACCAATTATAGAAAACCATTTAATTGAGCAATTCCATAAAACCAATATCCTTTCAATACAGTAATCACCTCATTTAATTAATTAATAATCAATTAAGTAATCCAATTCAAGATGTGATTTCTTTACATATAAATTTCTATTTCACAATTCAATACACACAATTATTATCAATAATATTGTATTTTATATTTATACCACATACCTTTAGATCCTTGGCGTGTATTATCCAAAACAAATCCCACAAATTGAACTGGATTATTAATTTTCAAAATGAATAATGTTATACAAAACCAAAACCTAGAATAAATAATAAATGAATTAATATATATCAAAAACAATATCTAATAAGATTACTAAAGTAAAAAATAATCATTTAAATTTTTAAATAAAGATGAGAGAGTGGGAGAAAATTAATCGGGATGAAATTCTCTTACAGGGGGAGGTGAATATTCTTCCATCATATCTTTGATTCATCAATAATGGATTACTATAGGAACATTAATCCTCATAGAGGCTTCAAAATTTTTTTGGAATGAGTTTAGTTCTGAGTGGGGATGATTAGTGGATACCACCAGGAGGGTTGGGATTAAATTATAATTTTATGGGATTAAAATACCACAGATATGGTTTCCTACATGGGGGGCATATTTTTGAAAACCTTCCACCGAAACCATATACCCCTACCAGTGGAGTGCATGGTTACTTCTATGAGGGTTAATGGTTTGAAAAATTGTGTTCCAACAATGGAACCTCCACTACATGAGGTTTCACATTTTGTTGGGATAGGTCCACAGTTTGAGAAAACAATTCTCCAACTATGCACTATATAAACACCCCCCCCCCAAACATGAAAAATTTATTTGAACGCTCCCATAATATTCTTAAAATAAAATATATCAAAGAAATCATAAAATAATACCTCAAAATCATCCAATGACATCTTGTCAAATTTTTATGCTCATAAAATTTCCCCACCATATAATATCTTTTCCTCATGCTATACTCCCAAGCATCTCTACTACTCCGAGGGAAAAAAAATTTGGGCCACAAAGCCCGCATATCTTCCTCTCACTCTCCCATGATCCATACTAAATATAACCATGTTTCCACAAATCATGGACTATTGAAAGGGTCATTTCCTTTACCACTTTTTCACTGTGACACACAATACATATCATATATTACACAAAGTACAAACTAGTATTAAGTTCAACATCATCCACATCAATCACATGGGAGGGGTCTCAGTGATATCAAAAAATATGAAATGAATATAAAACATCATGCATAGTACTGTAACATTGTGGAAGATCCAATCAGTATTCCACACACTTGATTTTCTCTATTACCACAGTAGCTTCGACAAACCAAGGTAATAACCTTCCATGTCACTGAATCCTATGTTAATAAAAGATGGGAAGAACCCAAAGGAACAAAAGCTGTCCCATTTTATACTAAAGGGGTTGTCAACATTTATCAACATAAAAAATTCAACCATCTATTATGTATAACAATAAATTTTAGAATCAACTGAACATACTCTAATGTTCCATTCATGAGACTCGGTCGCAATAGCTCTATCTCACCTACCTCCAAAAATAATTGAGTGGATCTACATGAACTACCATAAAGAGCCTCAAATTATGAATTATGTATAAATTCTAGATTATATTTTTTATTAGATAATTATGAAAATTGTAGGTTCATCTCCCAAGACACAACAATTTCTTGGACAGATGCTCATTTCACATCCAAAAACTATTATATTATGATCTGATATTCCATCAATTTTTGGGTGGATAGTCATACATAGAATAACATGTGAACCCAGTGTGTTATTAAAACCATTCATGAATCATGAAGTAAAATTTGTGGCATGCTCTGAAACTACCGCTTATGACACCTCATGCATATGCACTATCATGAGAATGTACATGCCTCCCAATTGCACTTTTGAAAATTTCTCTAGTGTAGGTATGAATTGAAAATTATTCATCAATCATTCTACAACTACCCTAATATATTCATTATTCTTAAGAATCCGCAGTATACCCACCATGAAATCAATGGTGACGTCATTTATCTCCAATTTCACAATGTGAATCTATGGTAGTAAACCACTAGATCATTGATTCTCACCCTTTAACGTCATTTCATGAACCCTATAATCTTATTTTTCATTCATGTCCACCAATACAAAAATTTAAGGCCACAATAAAATTCGGTCAAACTTTAATGCACTATGCACTTTGAGGCATGAAATTCATGGATCAAATCCCCCCATATTATTATAATAACAACAACCCAATTACTAATATGTATGGTCTCATACTAATATATGATCCGATGAAAAGTTTACTTCCAACCTTCATGGATTTCTCTCAAATATCATCATTCTTGTTCATAATACTTCCTCACAATGATACAAATAGAATGTGTATAATCCACTAGTACATACATGAGGGTCATCTTCTCATAGCCCTCCTATGCCACAACAGGCATATAGCCAGCATGGGTATGATCATCCACAAAAATCTACACCCCTAAACTACTAGAGTCTTTTTTTTCCTACTCCATGCATCAACATCCCTGTTACACCAGATGAATTTATGAAATATTTTCTCAAAATAATTTTAATTCATCAATAGATTTCATTACATGTAATCATCAGTTTTGATTAAATGAGAGTTTCCCTTAGTACAAAATGATCATTTTAACTTAACCGATAGGTATTTGGGAATATATATAACTAACTTATAAATATGTAGGGAGAAGTTTATTAATACAAATTATTTATGAAAAATATAAATCCGTTTTTAATTGTTTTTAATAAATTTACTGAATTATTATTAATAAATGAAATTAATGAAATTTCTATTATAGAAACCTAATAATTGATTTTTCATATTAATCTAATAGATATTTTTGAATCAGGGTATGAATAAACCCTATTTGATGTGTAATTTTTTTTCAAAATGTTTATTGTCATACTTATAATGGAAAACCCCTAATAAATTATGTTTTTGACACATTCATAATTTCTATATGACAAAATAAAAATTTTATTTGGAATCGTTATATAAAAATTTGTTTTGGATGAATTTTTAATATTACAACTTTCAAATTCTGCTGAATAATAAAACCACACTAACTTTTAATTGAAAAAAACATTTTTCTTTGAAAAAGTTTTAATGGTTAAATTATAATAATTATTTTTTTTAAAGTATAAATAGAATATATTTTTATTATTCAATATAATAAATGTTAGTAGAATTAATTTTATATTGAATTTATATTTAAAAACATTTCAATATTTTTAAATGTTTTAACTTTTAAAACACTTTCTCTCTTTCCGAAAACAGGATTAATTTTAAATTAATTAATAGAGAATCTATGATTTTAATTTGTGAAAAAAATTTCCATGTTTTTAATAATTAGGTCAAATTTATGTAAGTAACTTTATTTTATATTTGGGAATAATTAATTGCAGCTTTAGAAATTTTAATTAATAAGAGAAAAGGATAAATAGGGTAATCAAGGGCTATAATACTATTATAAAAATACACCAACACAAGTATTAATAACATTTGATTATAATTTTTCGACCTATATTATCCTTAGGATGAAATGGTGTCCTTTAGAAGCAACTTGTTGAAGAATAAGACATTTAAATTAATTTATTTAATGAAATATTAGAGATGTCTCACTCAAATTTAAATAACCATATCATTATTTAAGGTTATACCAAAGATAAATTATATTATAAATATTAATATTAAATATAAATTGTTTTTATTATTCATGATAATTTATTTTTAATTTTTAGGAAATAAATAGTTACAATAGGCACATATACATTCATGATGTAGAAAATTAATAATTAATGAGAAAATAATAAAACAATTATTATCACAATTTGAATAATAATTCAAAAACCCAAAACATGACCAAATATTGTTGTACAAGAATATATGGACAATAATCATCCATGGGTAGAGTTAGTGACTAATTTGAGCCCCTTAGAATATATTGTGACACTTATCTTATTTTGTTTAATGTGATGTTAAATTTCCCGCATTGATAATTTAACAAGTATAGCATTTTAAATGTTGGATTTCCGACATGTTAAATTCAACTAAATGTATTCTTATGAAATCATGTAGATTTATCTTCATCATAGTATTTTATTTTTCATTTTTATTCAGAAACTATATATATTAAATAATTACCAAAAATTGATGTTGTGATTAGTTTGTTAATAAAGATAACAAATAAATGTTTTTAAATATTGTGAAATTGATATAATTTGTATAATTAATATGTTTTATAAATTTTATTGAAATTCATTACCTCTTAGGAATGTAATAATAGATATTTTAAGGTAAATTGTTAACTTAATATGTTTTTAAAATCCAATGAATTGAATGTTATACAAATTGACACCATTGATTGTTTATAAATGTTTTGTATTAAATTAATTATAAAATCATAAAATAATATGAAAAAATAATTAATATTTTATTGACTAAAATGATATATGTTATTTATGTATGGTCTAATTGACATAATATAAGTAAATATTTCAACCTTTTAATATTGAAATATTTGTTACTGTAGGTAAAAATTAAATTGAATAACTAAGTGTTATAAAAAATGATAAGGTTTTCATTGATAAATAAAATTTTCTAAAACCTATATTAGGAGGATATTATAATCATATCACATCTCATATTTGATATTTTGAAATTTTAGAGGTGTTTCTATGGGGTTTTATTTTGTTTAAACTTCATATTTTAATAGATCCAAAAATGGCCCTCACATGAATTATAAAAGCATACCTCCTCCATCACCTCTTAACATTAAATTATACCATAAATATAAGGCTTCACCTATGAATTTACATTTCAAACTACCCTACATAAATTCTAGAGGTTATTATATTATTCAATATCTAAATCTGGTGCTCTATGTGGAGATTTAGGGGAATCATGTTGAAGAAGATGTAATCTCCTCTACCGATTATTTAAAACTTCTCTCTTCTTTTACTTCCTCTTCATGAGTTGATTCATTATGAAGTAATAAATCTTGTATCACTTATACATAGAGATATTATTATTATTATGGAACATAAATATTTAACTTTCTATCCATCCTTTTAAAAATTAAATCACTATTGTGTGTACATACATTTTACCATCTCCAAGTCGTTGTTTAATATGTTTTTCACCACCACCATACATGGATGGGAATAATTATGAAAATAATAACTGAATATGATTATTATAAAATTATATTTATTCTAAAAAAATATACACTATTAAATTCATTACCGTTCATCAATTATGAGAATCATATTGTCCCTCATGTGTACGTATGACCGACTTTCTCCATGATGCGATGTAATTCATTCTACATGATCCTCAAAAAGTATGATTGTGTAAATGAATAGAATGAATAAACATGATATATATAATATTAGTATAATTTTGGAATGATATAATTATAACCTATGAAGGAGACCAAGAACTTATTCGATAAAACATACATACATAAATAAAGCAGTTAATAACCAATTAACAAGTAATAATGAAATGTTATTAACAAAAAGATGATAATATAATCAAATATGATATCATAAAAAATAATATGATTTTTAAATAATTAAATTTAAATATTTAATTCATTATACATGAGTATTAGATACATAAAAAAATCAGACGTAAAAGGTATGGGATAATTTCACAATCTCCTTATTATTTGATATTGTTTATATGTAAGTATTTAATGTTGCATATTTATTATCCAAATACATATTTCAAAAATATGTAATATTATTTATATTGTTATAAAAATCTTTAAATTTAATTTTACCTCTTAGAAAATATTTATTAAATGGAATGAAAATAATCATTGGTCATTTTTTGATTTCAGGTACTTTTTGACTTTTTAAAAAAAATATTGAGGATAAATTTTTTTTTATATTATATATTACATGAACATATATCTATGTTTCATAATAACTTATTTCCATGAATAATCCAACATAATATTTCATGTTTATTTTTTTAAAAAATATTTTCCTTTATAATTATGAAAAAATTTGTGAAATGGAAATGTTTTTGAAGAAGAAAGTATATTTTCCCTAACAATTAATTTAAAGTTTTATATCCAAATTATTTTCCATCAATGATGGAATTCATTAATATGACTATGTAACAAGTATAATAACCATATTGTTCCTATAATTTAATCGTGATAATGCTGGATTTCTTTTTATGAAATCCATTTGTTTTTCATGGATTATTTTATGGTGGAATGATGTTTTATGAAACCCATTTTTTCCTAGGGTTATAATTATAGATTTATGTTATTATGGAACATGTAAGAATGATTTAATTATGATATGGGTGGAACCTATATATTTCTCCAATTAATTTGGTATAGATTTATATTTCATGATATATACATGGATGGAATGAGAAATGATCTCGGTTCAACAATACAAGGATAGAACGAGAAGGAAAATCATTTCCGTTATGGATGTAGTTTTATATAATGGGCTTGGAAATGATACTTGACTAAAATGAAAATATTTTATATGATTATGTATATTTCACGACCCATCCTCAGGGCATGTGTCGTGACTACCCCAAGCCCGCCTTCCATAGGCCAGGGGCTGGAGACTAGCAACAAAGGCGTAAATCCTGTTAAAAGGGTAGGTGTTGCCTTTATAAAAGAAAACAAACACCACAGAGTGCGCAAATGTAAGTAAACACTATGTAATCTGTAAAACAAACGTGCTGAAAGAACGAGGGTCCAGAAATACAAGCCCAAAAGAAAGGTACAGCTACAACCGAAAGTAATGTACTACTCAATGGACAACAGCTGAATGGTGACAAGCCACTCTTGGATCGTCCTCCGACATCCTACCTGAAGGGTAGGTACAGATCTCCTCCTCAACACTCCAAGTTCGTCCGTCTCCTCTGGGTACCGACTCGTCGTGAAATCCACCTCCAGTCGCTGACTCGAAGTGCTCCACCATCAGGCACCGACTCGTCATGAGATCCTCCCCGGGGTACCGTCCAGCTCTATAATCCTCAACCACGATCAGTGATGTCCGTCGTCTACAACCAACACAACGTAGTGCGGGTGAAGCCCGTGCAGGGGTGAGTATACGATACTCAGTAGGGACCCCGAGACCCCCAAAGGTCTCCCTGAATCCACAACAGATAAACCACAAATCCTAGATACAATAACGAAGTATCATCCAAATCTACATAGGTATATGCCCATACATATACCTAAGTCATCTAATCCAGTTCAGCTCTAACTCACGTGCTCAAGAACAATCCAGTCCACTCAGGAAAGTAAAACATAATCCACACAAGAATGTACTACCCAATCAACACAGGAAAGCATAATCCTATCCAAATAGGATATCAAGTCAATCACATCGAAGATAATGATTGATATTCAAGACTCATCTCACACAGGTATCCATTTACGAAGAGGGGTGGAGATGAGTATATGTAGCCTATGAATCATCTCCTCTACTGAACCCACGTAGGAACCAAGTTTAGTAGTCGTCACTGAAGAACCCACGGAGGATCCAAGTATAGTAGTCATATTCATCGAACCAACGGACGATCCCAGCATGGTAGTCGAACCCACGTAGTATCCCAGTTCAATAGTCATCTTCGTCGAACCCACAGAAGATCCCAGTATGGTAGTCATCCTCGTCTAACCCACGGAGGATCCCAGTACGGTAGTCGTCCTCATCGATCCCACAGAGGATCCCAGTATGGTATCCGTCCTTGTCGAACACACAGAGGATCCTAGTATGATTTTCATCCTTGTCGAACTCATGGAGGATTCCAGTATGGTAGTCGTCCTTGTCGAACCCACGGAGGATTCCAGTACAATTTTCATCATCGTCACAGTAGAAGCCAGCTCTAGGGTTCCCGCACATAGCACACTCGTTCCGAGAGGATCCGCTCCACGATCAAAGGGTGTTGTTTCATCAACTTCCACCTACACCTGAGTTGATATATCGCAATGTTCCGTCTCGACAATTGGAACTCAATGCGATAGACGACGCGTCAATCGGGCGCCTGGTCTTAGAGTTATTGGCCATTTTGTTCCAAGGGCCCAGATGGTTTTTAAGTCAAAAACAACCCGACCATACTCCAACTGCATCCAAACATCGAGCGGAGTAAGCCAAAACATCAGTCTCTCTAAGAGGAAACCAACAACGTCGATGAGACGTCAATCGGACATCCGGAGCTCAAGTTATAAGTGTTTCCACTGTGAGGACACGGTTGGTTTTGTGTTCGAACCAACCTGGACATACACAAATTTCTCCTAACCCTTGAGTATAATATACCAAAATGACCGTCTCAATCTAAGGATCCCAACTCAATTGACGGTGTGTCGATTGGATGTCTACAGCCCATGTTATGGGCCTTTGAACAAAGCTGTCCGATTTTAGGGGGGTTTGGGCCCGGACCGACCCAGCCCAAAACCCCCTGGATCAGACCGAACCGGGTCGACCTGACCCAGGTCTAGGTCCGGCACATTAGGGAGCAGCCTGGCCCGGTTGGCGTGACCCTTCCAAGCAAGCGCGGCCTGGCGTTGGGGTCCGGCCCAGCGCGGGCGGCCCGACCCGGTCCTGCGCGGGCTGGCCGGCCCTGTGCGGCCGGTCCGCGTGGTGCGGTCCCCACGTGCGGAGCACACGCGGAAAGGGGGCGCTGCCCCCTGGTCTCGAAATAGAGATCCCCCACGTGGAGGGGGCCCGCCCAGTCTGCCGCCGTGGGTTATGACCCCTGGCCTCCCCGCTGAACGGCCGACCGTGCTGGCTGACGATATTCCGCCACGGGACCCCGCGGTCCCGCCCTTCCAAAGTGTAAGCGGCCTGATTTTAGGCCGCCTCTAGGTCTTCCATCATGGGCAAAGGGTCGTGTCTCTTGATGCTCCGGCGGCCGGGAAGTCTGGTCGCCCCTTGTTGGTGACCACCACAGCCTTAGGCAGTGGCCCTTCTTCGACCGGCGTGGCGCATCGGCACTGCGCCCCTTCTTCAAGACCCGCTTTGGTCACAACATTCCCTCGATATCTTTGGCGCGGCATGACGGCGCCACACACCACCTTTGTAGCTATTTTCGTTCCCGCGCGGTGCATTGGTACTGCGCCACCTTCGTTCAAGCCACACCGAGTACAACAACAAAAGGGGGAGGAGGTTCGGTTGTGTTCTTGCGGTCCGGCCCCTTCCCATTAAATTGATAACAAGTGGCTAAAGGATTAACGATGGATGCCAAAAATATTCACGAACATAAAATCAAACCCCTACCTGGAAGAAGTTATCTAATGAATATTGTCACGGGAAACGGCGTCGCGAGGTGAAGCTCTGTATATGTTGACGCAGAACGTCCGAGGAGGAGTAGCGTCTCCCTTCCATTGACGTAAGAAGAAGAAAGAAGGAAGGCGCGTCGTCGTTCTTCGGGGAAGGCGTCGGACACCGGCTATGGAAAGGAGATGAGATGGCACGTCGATCTCTCCTTCTGCCGACGATGTTCTTCTTCGAAGTCTTGGTGTTCCTTGAGTTGTGCAACGAAGAAGATGAATATCCCCAAGCCTTTGTGTATTTTCTCCCACTTCATCTCACACAACAATCACCCCAAATAAAATAAGGTTCACCCTTATTTTATTAATCTCAAGACATGAATTCAAAATTAAACTCTTAATTAAATACATTGAAAAACATAATTAAATAATTTAATAAGAGCGTTGACTTGTAATTAAGAGGGGGAGAGGATGAGTTACACATTTAAGCTAGAGGGGGGGTTTTAATGGGGTGTTAGGAAATTTAACGAGGTGGGGGCTGGTGTGGGCCCCACCCCAACTTCCTCACAACTTCCTTTTCCCTAACAATGAAAGCACTAGTGGTGTAATAAAAATATAATTGTAAAACAACTATATTTTTATTCTTCACATTTTTAACAACTCCTCCTGAGCAAATGCACCTTCGGAAAAGGTGTTCCTAAGAAATTACCAGCGTTGCAGTTTCAATGGTGCCCTCAGATTTCGATTCCGAGCCCCGGTTCAAATGTTATAAAAACCCGCTCGCTCGTTCATTGAACGTACTCGAGCTAAACTTTGGAAATTGATTTTGGGCACACCAGGCCTCGGAATCAGGTGTCGTCAAAAACTGTGTATTTGTAAAATTCCAAATAACTTAAGAAAAACATTTCATTTGAATTTTACAGTCTTTACATTACTCCCACCTCAGGGCATTACGTCCCCGTAAAGCTATAACACAAACTAGGGAAACAAAAGTGGTACTGAGCAGGCAACTGAGCCTTCCAATCCCATGTGCTCTCCTGGAGGTTCCCTTACTGCCAGTGAAAGCGCACATGAGGAATCGACCATCCACATAGGACCCATTCCTGTAGATCCTCGTTCTCCACTAGAACCTCTATGATGGTCTCCCCGTCATCGACGTCCAACTCCCTGTGGTTGATGATGTGTGAAGTGTCATGTACGTATCTCTTTAGCTGAGATATGTGGATGCCATCGTGCACCCTATGCAACTAAGGTGGAAAGGTCAAGCGGTAAACCACCTCGCCTACCTGACTGATGACGTAGAAAGGTCTGTTGGCCCATAGAGATAACTCACCGCCTCGGCTACATCTTTGTATACCTCGTCGAGGTGAGACCGTATAAGAGTGTGGTCTCCATCCTTGAACTGGAGAGGCCTACATTTCCTGATTTTAACTGAAACTCAAAACTCCCCTAGCCACAAGGGTAAAGTTGGCCGACCCAAGAGTGATCGGCTACACCCTCCTATGCATGAGTTTATCATGTGCTTCCTGGGGTATCCTTTTTCACCGACCAAGGAAAGCCCATCCCGACGTTTGCCTAGTACCGTCAATTTTTGTATGAACTGTGATTGCCTAGTCCATACTCAAACTAATGTCTTAAGTCCTCGATGCTTACACCACGAGGTTCCAACTGAAACTCTCACATCAAGGGTCCGATCACACCGTCGGCGTAAGCGTAATTATCGAGCCTCCACCCAATGGTATCTCCAGACGTGAGGGTCAAGTCAACGGCTCAACCGGAAACTCTTGGTCTAGGACAAGATTCTTGGAAGGAAGGGATGATTCGTATCGATGTCTGTTGTTAAGGCAGCTAGTATAAGACATAGTCTGTACATAGAATCATCCTTAGATCCTTTCGGTCGCACTCCTTGACTGCATGCAGCTACTCTTTCCCCTATCCTCCATCTCCCCGAGCCTAGCGGGGATTACAAAGGCGGGTGGTTGCAACATGTCAAAATGTTCACCACCCCATGCTACTCTCCTAACTATGCTTCCACGTCTGATGCCTTGCAGATTCATCTGTCCTTTTTTACATCCTCTACATGAAAAATTTTACACGCCCAAGTCTCCGATACTGGTGCTAGTTTCCTACTTCCCACTGCTAACTTTAACCGGTTGCATCCACTCAGACAAATAATTATCAACCGCAAAATTTCTCTCTATCACCCAACTATAAGTAGGATAGCATTGAGAAAGATATTATATCTCGGATATCCTTTAGAGAAACCTCACTCAGAAGTCTGAGCCCTGAAGCACCGATCACATCATAGTCATCGAGTACTAGGAATGGTTTTGTATACCCCAATGGATTCTCAGCTACCGACATGTCATCCTGATGAAGCTGTATAAGATCTAGAAGACTCTCAACCACCTGTGAGTCGGGATTGCCTCGAAACATGAGGGATATCTGGTGTCGAAACATATAAGGCACTAATCCTACAAGTGTCTTCTACCGCTACCACCGGTAGTGTCTGATGACCAACAGTTAGTGATGTAGCTGACACACTACCCAAAGATACAATCTCAGGCATCTGTCCACATACCAAAGACTATTCACTATACAGAACAACCTCAAGGTCACTCACTGGGAAACACAAGTAGCTTAGTCCACCATCTGCTCTACTAGTGTCTAAACTAGGCGTAGAACTCTAGCAATCGCCTCCATCCAGTCCACTACTGCCTGAGAATCTGTCTCGCCTCGTAACCTCAGAGGCCTCTGCTGCTGTAACTCATGCAACGTGCTATATCAGCATGCACCGATCACTAGTAAAACTAGTGGCATATACTACCTAACAGGTGGTGGTGCTGCCGGTACACCACCCGAAGGTGCCAACATAGAACGAGGGCCCTGCACCGGAGTCTCGTCTCTCAGTGGGCCTTCATCGAGTACTCTCTCAGAACTCCAACAGACATTCTACGTGGAGACATCCTAAACAGGTGTGGCATGGTCAACGATTTAAACATGGTGAGATGACACAACGTAATCACAAAGGAAACATTGAAACACACATGCAATCAATGTTTTCGTGCACTGAGTCGGAAATCAGAAGTCAGGGTCCTAGTGAATGGATACGTCGGCCGCCACACCAACACTGGACTCCCTAGACTGATAACCACACTCAATACCCTTAACACTATTGCTTCACATAGAATAAAGATCAGGGTCCTGAGTTCTGCGGTAGAACAAAACTCCTCTGATACAAATTTGTTACGACCCGTCCTCGGGGCCCGTGTCGTGACTACCCCAAGCCCACCTTCCATAGGCCAGGGGCTGGGGACTAGCACCAAAGGCGTAAATCCCGATAAAAGGGAAGGAATTTCTTATATAAAAGAAAAAAACACCACAGAGTGCGCAAACTGAAGTAAACACTATGTAAACTGTAAAACAAACGTTCTGAAAGTACGAAGGGCCAGAAATACCATCCCAAAAGAAAGGTACAGATACAACCGAAAGTAATGTACAACTCAAAGGACAATAGCTGAAAGGTGACAAGATGCTCTTGGATCGTCCTCCAGCTTTTTACCTAAAGGGTACGTAAAGATCTCCTCCTCAACACTCCACATCCATCCGTCTCCTCCGGGTACCGACTCGTCATGAAATCCACCTCTAGGCACTAAATCGACTTGATATCCACCTCTAGGCACAAAATCGTTCTGAGATCCTCCTACAGGTACCTTCCCTCTCTACAAGCCTCAACCATGATTAGAGATGTCCATCGTCTGCAACCAACACAATTTAGTGCGGGCGAAGCCCGTGAAGGGTTGAGTATACGATACTCAGTAGGGTCCCCGAGACCCCCGAAGGTCTCCCTGAATCCACAAAAGATAAACCACAAATAAATGATACAATCATGAAGTATCATCCAACAATATTTAGGTCTATTACCATACATATACCTAAGTCATCAAATCCAGTTCAGCTCCAACTCACGAGTTCAAGTACCATCCAGTCCACTCAGGAAAGTAAAAGCTAATCCACACTGGAATGTACGACCCAATCCACACAGGAAAGCATAATCCAATCCACACAGGATATCACATCAATCACATAGAAGATAATGATTGAAATTCAAGAGTCATCTCACACATGTATCCATTTACGAAGAGGGTTGGAGATGATTAGATGTAGCCTCTGAATCATCTCCTCTGCCGAACCCACATAGGATCGTAGTTTAGTAGTCGTCACTGCCGAACCCACGGAGGATCCAAGTATAGTAGTCATCGTTGTCGAAACCATGGAGGATACCATCACGGTAGTCAAACCCATGGAGGATCCCAGTACAATAGTCATCGTCGTCGAACCCACAGAGGATCCCAGTACGGTAGTCATCCTTGTCCAACCCACGGATGATCCCAGTACGGTAGTCATCCGCATTGAACCCACAGAGGATCCCAATATGGTAGTCATCCTTGTCGAACCCATGGAGTATCCCAGAACGGTAGTCATCCTCGTCGAACCCACGGAGGATCCCGGTACGGCAGTCGTCCTTGTCGAACCCACAAGGGATTCCAGTACAATCATCGTCGTCATCACAGTCGCAGCCAGCCCTAGCGTTCCCGTACACAACACTCTCATTCTGGGAGGATCCGCTCCATGAACCAAGGGGATCGATACATCAACTATCATGTGGACCTGAGTTGAGGTATTGAAAAGTTCCGTCTCAACAATAGGAACTCAACGCGACAAACAGTGCGTTAATCGGACGCCCAGTCTGAGAGTTATTGGCTTTTTCATTCCAGGGGCCCGGTTGGTTTTTAAGTCAAAATCAACCCAACCATACTCCAACTGTGTCCAAAAATCGAGCATAGTAATCCAAAATGTTCATCTCACTAAGAGGAATCCATCAATGTCGACGGCACGTCAATCGGACGTCCGTAGCTCAAGTTATAAGTGTTTCTGCTCTGAGGGCCCAGTTGGTTTCGTATTCGAACCAACCCGGACATACACAAAGTTCTTCGAAACCTGGAGTATAATATATGGGAACTACCTTCTCGATCCAAGGATCCCAACACAATTGACAGTGCGTTGATCGGAGGTCTGTAGCCCATGTTATGGGCCTTTGAATGAAGCTGTCCGATTTTAGGGGGGTTTGGGCCCTGACCGACCCAGCCCAAAACCCCCTGGGTCGGCCCGAACCGGGGCGACTCGACCAGGGTCCGGGTCCGGCCCATTAGGGCGCGGCCCGGCCAAGCGCGGGGGTCTGGCCCAGCGTGGCCGGCCCGACCCGGTGCGGCCGGTCTAGCCCGGTGCGGCCGGTCTGCGCGGTGCGGCCCCTGCTTGCGGAGTGCTTGCGAAAAGGGTGGGCGTTTCCCGATGGTCTTGAAACAGTGGCCCCCCACGTAGAGGGGGCCCGCCCACTCTGCCGCAGGGGGTTATGATGCCCGGCCTCCCCACCGAACGGCCGGCCGTGCGGGCCGACCGATGTGCCGCCACGGGACCCATCGGTCCCGCCCTTTCGAAGCACCGGTGGACTTATTTCCGGCCGCCTCTAGGTCTTCCTACGCGGCCAAAGGTTCGCGGCTCTTGATACTCTGGTGGCCGGGAAGTCCGGTCGCCCCCTATTAGTGACCGCCGCAGCCTTAGGCCGCGGACCTTCTTCAACCGGCGTGGCGAGACGGTGTAGCGCCCCTCCATCGTGGCCTGCTTCGGCCACAACATTTTGTCTAGTTCTTTGGCGCGGCATGACAGTGCTGCGCACCGCCTCCGAAGCTCTTTTCGTTCCCGTGCGGTGCATCGTTATCACGCCACCTTCGTTCAAGCCACAACGAGTACAAAAACAAAAGTGGGAGGAGGGTCGGCCGTGTTCATGCGGTCCGGCCCCATCCCTTTAAATTGATAACAAGCGGCTAACGAATTAACGATGGACGCCAAAAATATTCACAAACATAAAATCAAACCCCTACCTCAATGAAGTTGTCGAATGAAGATCATCGCGAGAAACGGCGTCGCAAGGTGAAGCTCCGTATATGTTGACGGAGAACGTCCAAGGAGGAGCTGCGTCTCCCTTCCATTGACGTGAGAAGAAGAACGAAGGAAGGCGTGTTATTGTTCTTTGGGGAAGGCGTAGCAGACCAGCTGCGGAGAGGATATAAGACAGCCCGTCAATCTATCCTTGTGGCGACGGAGTTCTTCGTCAAAGTCTTGGCGTTCCTCGCGTTCTCCAACGAAGAAGATGAAGATCCCCAAGGATTTGTGTATTTTCTCCCAATTCTTCTCACATAACAATCCCCAAAAATAAAATAAGGTTCACCCTTATTTTATTAATCCCAAGAAATGGATTTAAAATTCCACTCTTTATTAAATACATTGAAAAACATAATCAAATAATTTAATGAGAGTGTTGACTTATAATTTAGATGGGGAGAGGATGAGTTACATATTTAAGATAGAGGGGGAGTTTTAATGGGGTGTTAGGAAATTTAAGGAGGTTGGGGCTCATGTGGGCCCCACTCCAACTTCCTCACAACTTTTTTTTCCCTAACACTTAATCCACTAGTTGCATAATAAAAATATAATTGTAAAACAACTATATTTTAATTCATCACATTTTTAACATCTCCTCCCGAGCAAACACACCTTCAGAAAAGGTGTTCCTAAGCAATTATCGACGTTTCGGTTTCAATGGTGGCCTCAGATTTTGATTCCGAGCACTGGTTCAAAAGTTAGAAAAACCTACTCGCTCATTCACTGAATGTACCCGAGCTAATCTTCGGAAATTGATTTCGGGCACACCGGGCCTCAGAATCACATGCCATGAGAATCTATGTACTTGTAAAATCCCAAAGAATTTAAGGAAAAAATTTCCTTCAAATTTCCGGGTCTTTACAGTATATGTCACAAAACTCCACATCTTATGTCATGACAATTTGGATTACATTCATTGAATCTTTTGAACTGTTGTGATTTATCTCAAGGAATGATATCAGGATCTTTCATATACAGAAAAGATATTCAAATGTTATGTTATTATGTCTTAGGATTATGATGTTATTGATATCTCCCTTGTTTACCCATACTGTGCATCTGATATTACCATTTAATATATTAATTTTCCCTAGGTTATTAATAATTGTATTAAGTATGATATGTCAACAATAGGTATAGCTATGAAAAAATAAGTGGTACACAATGATGATGTCATTTGAACCAGTTGTGTATATTTCATTGTTTATAAAGACACTATACCTATATGGTCATATCATGTATTTTTTAATTTAGTTAATGAATATTCTTCAATATTTAATTAATATCAATGTATTTCAATAATAGGGAATTATATTTGGTATGATAGGAAAGGTATATTTATCCTTTGGAAGCTATGATGAGAGAAAATTAGTAAGATCCCAAAGGTTATATTAATGTATAGGTTACAAAGGTAGTTTTTTAGAATCCATCATGAATAACCTAGGATAAAACCAAAAGTTTACAAAATTTATTTTTTTATTATTTGGTTTTCCCATTATTATTATTGTTTATAAGAATATGATTCCTGGTTTTAGTGAATGGATGGAAGCCAAAGGATCCACATTAATACTGAATGTGAAAAGCAATGCAATGATTTTCCTCATAAGAAAAACATTTTTATGGGTAATTGAATTCAAAATCATATAAATATGCTCACTAAACACTCCCAATATATGAATAGTGATGAAATTCCAAATGAGAAAAGCTGTGAAAAAAATTCTGTTAGGTCCTTCATTTGGCAGTGCCCACCTTATTTTTGCAGTTCTTCTGATCAATTAGTGGAAGATCAATGGATCAATACCACTAAAAAGATATTTTTAGTTATACAACATTCATTACTTGAAAAATTCATCTTAACAGTCTATCATTTGGAAGTTGAAGCTAATCAAGGGTGGATACTTATCATTAATATGACACAAAAAGATGAAATAGAATCCAAGGAATCAGATGAGTTCACAAACATATTTTTCAATAAGTACATTCCTCGCATTCTTTGAAAAAGGATAGAGTATTAACATGAACTTAAGAAAAATGATGATAAATCCACTAGTACCTATGACCAATATTTTACAATAAATTCAAGGAATGCTTATAGAATTATTATCCTATTTGAGAGTAAAATAGATCGATTCATTAGTGGAATAAAACAAAAATTTTGAAAAGAATTATCCATAAGGGACTTCCAAATACATGAAGAAATCATTTGATGTGCTCTTGAGGTTTGAGAGGATAATGGAGTAACCAATTAGTCCTATGTAATTGATGAAAAGGTAAAATTGGAATTCAAGGGTATGTCTAGAGGAAAACATAAAAGAAGATGAATTTTCCCTTATTCTCAATGTGGTGAAAGGAACATGGGAGAAATTTTCATAAAGGGACTATTAAATGTTTGAAGTGTGGAAAAGAAGGTCGTCGGGATATTGAATGTTGGATTTATCCAAAAAATATATCTAATGATACGAATAGAGAAAAGGCTACATAGAATGAACCTCCTAGACATCAATGTTACAAGTGCCAAAAAATGGGAATTTATGATAATAAATTATAAAATCATTGGGTTATTTATGACGATCGATGTGAGAAAAATATATTGCGAAAACAAAAATTCAATTCACAAGTGATCACTATAAAAATGTGGAGTACAATAACCAAGTGGTGAAAGGCACACATACTATCTAATCTTTAGTTGAAAATTTTTCATTTGATTATGGATCCACTCTATATTTTATTTCTAGTGAATTTTCCAAGTGTATCATTGTATTACCTCCACAATTATATGTTAAGATATTTGCGAAAACTCTTAATGGAAGAATGATCGCATCAAAAGTGTATTATTATTCCTCGGTTGAGGTTTATTTGAAAGTAATCCCAAAAAATATTTTTATCCTTCATATTGTGGAATTTGATAGAATTATTGGAGTGCATTGGATTTCCCTATATGAATATCAAATCAATTTCCAAGTCAGAGAGGTAAAAATTCATATTCTAGATCAATCTATGACTATCTATCGATATAGGGACTAATATAAATTTATAGTATAAATTCCATCCATATTAGGGGTTTTTATCCATATAAATTAATTTTATCTGCCTCAAATGGTTAGGGAGAATGTTAGAGTTAAAATTAAACACATTGTACGTGAGTTTGACAATACCTTTTGTGAATAATTACAAGGTCTTCCACCAAATAATTTTGTTGAGTTTTCAATAGAACTCATACCAATTAATATTCATATTTTAAAGACACCTTATATAATGGCCCCAATGGAATTGAAGGAATTCAATTTTCAACTCTAGGAGATTAATCACAATGGATTCATGCTCCCTAATGTATCATGTTAGAGTGCACCTAATATATTTGTTGTGAAGAAAGATGGATCAATGAGACTCTTCATTAACTATCTACAACATAAAAATATCACTATCAAGAAAACATATCCTCTTCCCAACATTGTTGACATATTCGACCAACTACACGGAGATCAATACTTTTCAAAGATTGATCTTTATTCATGATATTTTCAATTAAGTGACAAGAAAAAGTATATACCAAATAATACATTCCATAAAATTTATGGGCACTATGAATTTATATTTATTCCTTTTGTTATTAATAATGACACTATTATCTTCATAGATCTAATGAAGAGAGTCTTTATAGAAAATCATTTTCTATTTATGGTAGAATTTATAGACAAAATTATTATGTTTTTGAAGTGAATGGAATAACATTATGATCACATTATAATTGTACTAAATCACAAAAGAAAAGATATTTTTATATGAAATATTTACCGTGTGTGACGTTTTTCATTATAAATTTCCATTTTTGGGTCACATAATCACAAGAGAGGGGATATCTGTGGATCCCAAAAAATGGGAATTTATTGAAAGTTGTCCAATAAAAAAAATGGTGACTAAGAAATGATGTTTTCATGGATTAGCAAGATATTATTGAAAGTTAGTGAATGATTATTCATGATTATATAATATAGTCAACAAGTGGACTCGGTAATGAGTTGTGTTTGTGTGGACCATGGAATGTGAAGATAATTTCAAAGAGGTAAAAAGAAGGGTAGACAATTCCCCTGTTCTCACACTACCATACAATGTAGAAAGATTTTTTTATCTATAATTATTAATCCAAAAAGGTTTTGGGATGTGATCTCATCCAATGTGATATTATCGTATATTATTCCTCATGAGAATTAAAAATCATGGAAAAAATTACCCAACTCGTGATTTGGAGTTAGTTGTTATAATCATTTCATTAAATATATTGAGGAATTACTTTTTTTTTAATGGTGTGATATTTGTACTGATCATAAATGATTAAAGTATATTATCACAAAAAATGATTTGAATATACATCAATGATGATGGTTGAAGTTTATTAAATATTTTGAATGATAAATACATTACCACCCTAGGATATCAAACATGGTGAAAGATTCATTGAGTCGAAAGGAAAATGCTATCCTATCTATGATGAGGATCGAAAAAAATAACATATTTATGGGTTTTTGAAGGATGTATATTGACATTTTATAGTAAGGGACGAAATATTATCATTCTCATCTAAGTGTTCAATTATTAATACAATTGAAGACTACAGAGGTGATGAAGGATGATGTAGTGCTAAAAAAGATTGTGATAAATTTTAATAAATTCAACCAATCATGGTATAATAAGGTACCATAATTGGGTTTTTATTTCTCCCATATCGGAATTAATAAATGAGGTATTTTATGAGGCTCATATTTCTTCATTACCAATTCATCCGTGAAGAAGAAGTTATGTACAGGGGCCTGACAGAATATTTCTGGTGGGATGGTAGCTGAAAAGATGTTTCTGAATATGTATCTTGGTTAGTGGTTTGTTAAGATGTTATTTCTAAGATATAGAAGTATAAGGAGATGTTACAATATTACCCATACCAGAATGGAAATGGGAAGACTTCACTATGTAATTTTTCATCTGACATCCCAACTCATAAAAATGACATAATGTTATTTAGGATATAGTTGATCTCCTTAAAATGTCGGCACACTTATTTAGTTTTAGAGAGGACTTCACTCATGATCATTATGATTAGATATATGTAAAGTAAACGGATGGATTACATGGTGTAACACTTTAAATTATATATGATCGTGATCTGAGGTTTACATCGATGTTCTGGTGAAGTCTTCATTACGCTACAGATAAAAAATTATGTTTCATCACTTTTTATCATTCTTAGATAGATGATCAGTCTGACAGGAAACATAAAACTCTAGAAGACAAGTTGAGAGCTTTCTATATGGATTTTAAAGGTCGTTTGGAACAAAACCTACCCTTTGTGCTGTTTTCATTCAACAATATGTTTTATAAAATTATTATGATGGATCTTGAAAAAGAATACTAGGGAAAGAGTTGTAAAACCCATAATTTTTGGAACTATTTTAGAGAAATAAAGCTATTAGGACCTGATCTAGTTGATAAAATGGAAAAAATGGTCTGGTCTATTCAGAAACACATAAGAGATTATCATAGTAAATAAAAAAGTTATACTAACATCTGAAGAAAAAGATCTAGAGTTTTTTTGGGTGATAAGGTGTTTCTACGAATATCTCCCTTGTAGAGAGTATTGATATTTGCAAAGAAGGGAAATATGAGCACTAGGTATATCGATCCTTTTGAAATTCTGGATCATGTTTTGAAGGTAGCTTACAGATTCGAAATTCCAAAAAATTTCTCTCATGTTCTGGATGTATTCCATATATCTATCATGAGAATTTACATTCCTAATAATTTCCATGTAATAAACTCAGTAGTCATACTGCTAGAGAAATATCTCTCTTATGAATAACAACCAATAAAGATCATGTATTGTAGTGAAATGGTTTTGTGAAACAAGACCACTCATTTGGTAAAAGTTTTGTAGTGGAACCAACCATTTGAGGAAGCTATGTGGGAAATTGAGGATATGATGATGGAAATATATCCTAAATTGTTTGTATCCATGTGACATATTTGGAGGGTGAAAAGCAGTTTAATGTTGGTAGAATGGAAATCTGAAAGTCTTTATCGAATATTTTCATTAAATAATTTTTTTTCTTAAATAAAATTCTTTACAGTCAATCATGAGTTTGAATGATTCATGAGATACAGAAAGTATAAAACTTTTATTTTAACCTAGTGTTTAGGTTATCGAGAATAAATGTAACTAAATTAAAAAAAAATTATGGTTATGACATTTGTTACCAATTATTTATGGAAAATATGAATCAATTTTATATTTGTATTTTCTAATCAATTGATTGATCTACTATTAGTAAAAGAAATTAATGAAATATATGTGTTACATATTATTAATATATTTTTTATATTAATCCCACAGATATTTTTTACATGGGTATGAATAAACCCAATTTGATGTATAAAGACCTTTTTTTTTTAAAGTTAAATTTCCACCTTTTAATGGGGATCCAATTATAAAATAACCCATTCTAATTAATAAATTTTATATGAAATCATAAAAAAATTATTGGAAGAGGGATATAAAAATTCACATTGGATGATTTTTTATTTTTTCTGATAGATTTCTTATTATGATTAATAGTAAACGACACTGAATTTTTATTGAAAAAAAACATTTTATTCATCTAAAACATGCATATTGTAGAATTAAAATATTTAATGGTTGTAACGTATAAATAGAAGATATTTTTATCATTGAATATAATTTATTTCATTAGTATTAATTTTACACTAAATTCAGATGTAAAAATATTTCATTCTTTGGTAGTAATTTATCATTTAAAACCTATTTCCTTTTTCCGACAACGATATTAATTTTAAATTATTTACTCCAACATCTTGGTTTGGAAGTTTGAATAATGGATTCCATGTTTTGAATAAGTTGGTCCAAATTTATTAAATAAATTTATTTTAATTTTGGGAATTTTGAATATTAACTTTGATAATTTTTATTAATAATGTAAAATTATAACTTTTGTAATTAAGTGTATGAATACTATTATACAATTACCCTAACTATTATTTTAATATCATTGGATGATTTGTTTTCAACATAAATAATCCTTGGGTCGAAATGGTGTCTCACTAAAATCTTAATATATATATTATTTTTTATAAGGTTAAATAGAAGATAATTTTGATTATAAATGATCTTTTTAAAGATAAAATGTTTTTTTGTTATCATGATAATTTAGTTTTAACTTTTAGGAATAAATTAATTCACTTGGAGACTAATACTTTCATGATATAAAAAATAATTAATTGATGAGGATTAAAAAAATTATAAAAATTATAATCACCATAAAGAGACCCAAACACATGATAAATTCTTATTGGTCGAGTACAACTCCACCATAAACATCTAGGGTCTATGTTACTGACCATTTGGATCCTTATAGATGATATGGTGAAATTTATATTATTTTATATAATGTGATATTAATGTTGACACATTCGTAATTTAATTAGTATAAAATTTTAATTTTTGGATTTTCTAGAAGATAAATTCGAATAAAATTATTATTTTTAAATATAGTATATTTATATTAATAATATTATTTACTAGGTAATTTTTATTCAAAAAATATATCAATTAAATATTTACACAAAATTGATGTAGTAATAATTTTATTCATTTAAATAAAAAAACATGTTATTAAAAATATAAAATAAATATAATTTGGGATAATTAATATGTATAATGAATTTTATAGATTAACTTGAACTTATATAAATATCATAAAATAGATTTTATTACTGCTACCTTTTTATCATAATATTTTTTAAAAATCAATGATTTGAATAGTGTAAAAATTGACATGATTTCTTGTTCATAAACAAAAGATTTATTAAATTATTGAAAATTCATAAAAAAAAATTTAAAATTTTATAATTATTATTATATGGTAAAAAATGTTCTATGCTATTTATTTATCTTCAAATTGACATCAAATTAGTAAATATTTCACCAGTTTAATATTGAAATATTTGTTACTCTAGTTAGAAATTAAACAGAATAACTATGTGTTATTTAAAATGATAAGGTTTAAATTGATATAAAAACTTGTCTAAAATCTATTTTTTAAAGATATTTCAACCATAAATCATCTCATATTTTATGTTTTGAAATTTTGGAGTTATTTGAATGGGGTTTGATTTTATTATTAATTAATATTTTTTGGGATCCCAAAAGTGGCCCTCACCTCAATTATAAAAGGGAATCTCCTACCTCACATCTTTACTTCACATTGAGCCTTCATGCTCAACCATACCCTTCAATTATCTCTTATTAGCTTTCCTAGTATCATTTTATGTGTTCTTTTCTTCTTCAAAGACCAGTTATTGTGCTCTATGAAGTGATTTTGGGGAAGTACTTTGAAGAAGATATAATATCATCTTCTGATTCTTTCAAACTTATTTCTTATTCTACGTCCTATTAATGATTTGTTTTATTGTAAAGTAAAAAAATATAGTATAATTTATATAATGAAATTTTATTATGAGTATGTAATAACAATATTCCACTTTATATCCATCCTTTGAAAAATTAAATCACCACGCGTGCGTACGTACGACTTACCATCTCTATATCATGGTGTATTCCATTTTTTTACCGCCACCTTACATGGATGGGTATAATGATTGATATAATGACAATATAGTATTATTATAACAATAAATTGATTCTGAAATATTATGAACCACTCAATTCAATACAATTCAATAATTATGGGAATGATATCTCTGCTCTTGCATACGTACATCATATCGTCTCCATGATGTGATGTGATTCATTATACATGATCTTCATAAAATCATGATAATTTAAATTTTAAGAAAGAATAAATATGATATATATAATTTTAATTCATTTTGGAATGATATAAATATAACCTATGAAGGAAAACCAAAACATATTCGACAAAACATCCATAATAAAATGGAGTAATTAATACCTGATTAATATGTAATAATGAAATGATTTTAACAAAATGATTGTAAAATGATTATATATAATCTCATAAAAATTAAAATGATTTTTAATTAAGTAAATGAAATTATTTAAATTATTATAAATACTGTTATGATATATTAAAATTATATTAGAGCTAATAGGTAATGGATAATTTTGCAATCTCGTTAATATTTTAGATTTATTAGAGGTAAGTATTTACAATTGTATATTTATCATCCACATCCATGGTTCCTAATTATGTAATATTATTTATATTGTTATTAAAAATTTTAAATTAAAATTTTCAATTGGGTGAATTGTTTATTAAATGGTATGAAAGGAATCCTTGGTTGTAATTTGATGTGAGGTACTTTTTTACATTTCTAACAAAAGATCAAGGGAAATGTTTTTTTAAAAAATATATAGAATGAATGTAATTTATGTATCCATAACACCATAATTCCATGAATATTATGATAAATGAATTCATGTTTATTTTAAAATAAAATATTTTCTTTTAAAATTTTGCAACATTTTGAGAATTTTTTTTGAAGAATAAATGATATTTTTCTAAAGAATTTATTTCAATTGTCATATCAAATATATTTTCCACCTATGATGGAATTAATAATAGGGATTTCTTTCTATTATAATATTCGTTCTGTTCTTATTATTCTATTTTGTTTATGATGCAATAATATTTTGGAAATCTATTTGATTTACATGGATTTTGTTATGGTGGAATGATGTTTAGAGAAACCAATTTTATTCCTTGGGATATGATGAATGATTTATATTACTGTGGCACACATAAGAATGATTTAATTATGAGTTTTGTGAGACCTATATCTACAAACAATGCATTGGGTAAAGATTTATATCTCATGTGACAGACATGGCTAGAATGGAAAATGATCTCAGTTCAGTAATCCACGGTTGGAATGAGGAGTGAACTCGGTTCAGTAACGGAATTCATCTGCAATTATCGTCTTGGTAATGAGCCATGACTAATATGAAATTATTTTTTATGCATATGTGTATGCCAAAAAACATCATGTCTTATGTTATGAATTTTGTGATTATTTCAACAGATTCTTTGGAACATTCCATATTTATCCCATGACATGATCTCACAATATTTCTTATACAGGATGATATTTTCAATTGTTATGTTCTTATGTATTATGATTATGATATGCTTGATATCTCCCTCATTTTCCCGTACTAACCATCTAAGATAACCTTTTGATATTTTTATTTTTCTGAGATCATAAAAAAGGGTATTAAGTAAGATATGTCAAAAAGGGCTCCAATTATGACAAAATAAGTGGGAGACAGTTAATATGTCTTATCAATCATTTGATTAGGTTTCCCAGTATCTAAAGACAGTATAACCATACGGTCCTATCATGGTTTTGTTATATTTTTTTGTGAATATTCATCCACTATGATGTAATATCAATTTATATAGTTTATGGGGTTTTATAAACACTGATCCCCTTTTGAGAATATAGATTAGCTAAAAATAAAATTACTATATAAAATCAAACCACCTACGATATCAGAGATTCAAATCTCATTGTAAAGAGAAAAAAATATAGATCTTGTGACTTGGGTATACAGTAAACATCTTTCCAAATGATAATGTTGCCAACACATAAAATCAGAAAACACTACAGCTAACTCGAGGTTGTGCATAGGGAAATTCTGTTTGTGTAGCCTCAACTTCCATGACCCATAAGCCACAAATAAATCCACCTTCATCAACAATACTCCATGAACAATCCCAGAATAATCATAAACACATAATAGTCCTCCAATGGCTCATTTGTGATCAAGATAATTGTGTTAGTCAAATGCTTCATCACATCATAGAATTTTTTCTAACATTATCCATTACATTCAAACTTAACTCCCATAATTTGAAAAGCCTCAAAGAGGTGATTCCATGTGGGATTGATCATGAATGAAACTCCAATAATGGATGGATAACCCCAGAAAACAAAAAACATCAAATACAGTATTGGGGTGTTCCCATTAAGAAACTTCCTATACATTCTCTGGGTTGACTGACACACCTACCTCTACGATTATGTGACCCATGAAACGTAACTGATCAATCCAAATATGAATGTTAGATATCTTGTTACATATTTGATGCTCTGTCCCTATAGTCAATACATTATTAATATGTTGGACATGAATATCATGAGTCTTGGAGTATAGTAAGATGTCATCCACAATCACTACAAAAATCTAATCTAGGTGCGGGTGGAATATTAGGTTCATCAAGGAAACAAAAACGATGGGATCATTTTTAGGTCAACAACATCATGAACCACACATATTGACCATACATACTCCTAAGAAATCGTTGTGTTATATCGAATGTTCTAAATCTCAACTAATGATTCCTTGATATCATGTTAATAATTAAGAACAAAAAATCTCCCCTCAACTAGTCAAAGAGACCGTCAATATATGGAATAGGATATGAATTATTCATTGTCATGTAGTTCATGATCTGGTAGTCAACACATATGTTAAAAGTAAAAATATTCAACATTGCAAACAATATTGGAGAGCCCCAAGGTGACATACATAGACAAAAAAATCCCTTACCCATAAATCCCCCCTGTTAAGTCTTAAGAACAACATTCCTATTGGTTCCATTTTATATTGTAGAATTGGAACAGTCACATCCCCACAAATGGGAAAAATCATACATTCTACATATCTCTCTGGTGGACTCCCTAATAACTCCGTGGGAAACACCATCTAGAACCGGTCCACAACATGTGGGAATATGTCATGCTTCAAACCCCCATCATCGAGCATAAGAAGTCCAACCTAGGCCATGATATCCCCAAGTTGGTGATGAATTGGCCCCACCTGAGGTACTTGGATATCCCATTCTTGACGATGAACATAATTTTCAACCTCATGATTCATGAACATCATTCTACAGAGGTAAAAATATACCATTAAAAAATAACATGGTTTTCCCTTTATTTTTTTGGCATTAGGTGTTGGTTTAAAAAACCCCTAAATGATGTGTGATGTTGTCTAAAATCGCCAAAATATTTATGTGTGGTGCATCATTTCACTGTGCTTTTGTGGGGTAGGTTTTTATTTTTCATCATTTCATTTGATGACAGTTTTTTAATATTTTTTTATTTTATTAATTTTATTATTTATATTATTCATCTATACACTATTATTTATTATTATTATTATTATTATTATTATTATTTAAATTATATTTTTTCAAACTATGCATGCATATTCCTTGCAATCCATTCATAAATCTAGAAAATACATGCACTCAGAGAGATTTGAACCCCTTAGCTCTTCGATATACAACGAACACCTTCCACTTTAGTATGCTTCTCCTCTGGTGAGTATACAATATGTAATATACATATACATATATAAATAAGAAAATAATGATATTAAAAAATAATTAATAATGAATACAAACAATGAATATATATTTAAGATGTAATAAAAAAATAAATAACAATAAATGATAGATAATAAAAAATAATAAATAGATAATAAATAATTATTAAATATGTAATTACATAATATTAAATAAATAATAACATAATATAAAATAAATAATAAATAAAATATAAAAAATAAAAAATAAAAAGTAAAAAAATACGATAATAAATAATAAATAATAATAAATAATAAATAATAAATAATAAATAATAAATAATAAATAATAAATAATAAATAATAAATAACTAATTAGTAACAAAGAAATAATAATGATTAATTATTAAATAAATTTAAAATAAATAAAAACTAAAAAACAATAAAATAAAAATCAATAAAATAATATATATTAAACAATAATTAATAATTAATTAATAAATAAATATTAAATAAATAGTGAATAAATAAAAAAAATATAGTAACCGAATAATAAATAATAATAAATGATAAAAAATAAAATTTAATAAAAATAAATATATACATAAAACTTAAAATATAAAAATAAATAAATAAATAAATAATAATATAATAAAAATAAGATATAAGAAATTAAAAATGGATAAAATTATCTAAAAAATATATATGTAAAAGAATATTTACGTTAATATATATATAAATAAATTTATGCTTCATAAATATATATAAACACAATTAGATATATAATTGTATATTAACACATACATACATACATATATATATATAATCCCAAGTAAATATAAATATATTAATATATATCTACAAATATATGATATAAAAATATATCAACATAAATATCTCTAAATATTTCTAAATGAATATAAATATAAAAAAATAATTATATATATATATATGAATTAATTTACAAATATCAGAATATACACATTAATATAGAATTTTTTATTGACATAGACACGTTTATATATAAAAATAACTTGTATAGGTACATATATAGAGAATTATGCATTTATATAAGGTAAATAAAATGGGTAGCTATTTATTTTAAATTAAATGAATAAAAAATATTTATATACATTTGATTTATATGTTTCAATGTACATTTCTTTGTAAATATATTTTTATACTTGTGATTTATTCCAATGATATTTTATCATTATTAATGTTCTTTTATGATCTATGCCTTATGTACTTCCATGTTTTATATCATTACTCTAGATTTTGATGTATGGATTTTATGCTCATGTTTTTACGTTCAAATATTTAAGGATTGTTTTATGTTCTCCATGTTTACCCTTACTAAGAATTTGAGATAACCATTTTTATGTTTTCTTTTCCCTAGGATATAAATAAAGGTTTTAGGTAAAAAAAAGTGGAATAACTTTATTGGAGATGTTGAAGAAATTTCACCATGATTAGAAGATTTTGTCCCGAGTTTCCAAAGTCACTAAACAAATATGATCTTTGGGCGCCTATTTTGATCATGTATAAATTATTCCACAAAATTAATGCAATTTCCATGTACTTCATGCTTTGGGTATCTATAGTTGGTTTCAGAGAGAAGGTTTAGTCAACGTATGGAAATTAGGATGCGAAACCTTTAGTGAGATCCATTAAGATATTTCTACGGTATGTCTAGGGTTGTCCCTAAGGCTAAGTAAACATATAGGTTATAGTCCTAGAATTATGGTAACGATCAATGAATTAAAACAAAGATGTTAGATATTCCCCCTTTATTATGTTGTTTTCCTAGAATGATTTTTTCCTCATGCACTAATATTTTTGGGTTTTTGATGATATCTATAACCCGATAGAACCGTGTTGATCAATGTAATGGAGAATGCAATGATTGTCCTCCTGAACAAACCAATGTTATGGGAGACGAAGTTCAAAATCTTATTTCTATACTTACAAAAGTTATGAATCATTTTGGGCATCCAAATTAGCAAAGAAGGGAACAATATTCTATTGAGTCCTTCATGAGGCAACGTCCACCTTCATTCAGTGGGTCTTCTAATCCACTTATTGCTAAACAATGGATCAGTACCACTGAAAACATATTTTCCATACTTCACTGTTCAGAGCATGAGAAATTCATTTTGGTTGTTTACTGGTTAGAAGGTAAAGCACACCATTGATGGACTATAATTAAGAATACAGGGCCCCAAAATGAAATTGAATCCATTGAATGGGATGAGTTCCAAAACATGTTTTTCAAGAAGTATATCCCTCATATTATTTGAAAAAAGATAGAAAAGGATTTCCTTGAGCTTATGCAAAAGTATGTCGAATATGTTGGTATATAAGAACTGAATATTACAAGGCTTGCAAGGTATGCATATGGGTTTATCATCCAACCTGAAAGTAAAGCTGTTCGATTCTGAAGTGGCTTAAAACCAAGTCTTCGAAGGGAATTAGTTATAAGAGATTTCAGTGGCAATGAAGAAATAGTGTGTTGTGCTATCAAGGTAGAACTGGAAGTTGGTTTTACATATCCATCTCATAGTTTTGACAAGAAATGAACGATGGAGTTCCAGGAAAAGTATCTAAAAAAAGGAGAAAAGAAGACGAATGTTTCATTATTCTCAAAGTGTGGAAAGAAACATGGTGGAGATTGACTTAAACGAGCTATAAAATGTTTTAATTGTGGAAAAGAATGTCATCGAGCAGCTGAGTGTCGATGTAATGGGAAAAAGGTTTCTAGTGAGCTGAATTGAGAAAACACTACAGAGAAGGCACAACCAACACTTCAGTGCAACAAGGGAAAGGAAATGGGTAATTATGCTAATCAATGCCCTAATCCATGGGTTAAGGATGATCGACATCAAAAACCATTTAATGACAAAGGAAAAAGGGATGTCACATTTGATCATTATTGGTGATGTTGAGTATGACAACGATGTGCTGTAATAATTACGTGTTTATTCCAAAATAATGTTGTGGAATCTCATTTATAGAATCGTGTATTATTGGAATATCTATGTATTGGTTATTTGTGGTTTTCAATAATTATATGTACAAATAACCATGAAAAGTGTTTGAAATATTTTATGAAAGCTGATGATATGCGCATAATGAAGGGATATAGAGAAAATTATATGTTTGATAGTATTAATTAGATAATGAATGATATAAGGACAAATTGATATCACGGTTTGAGTATATAGAAATTTTGGGATTTTGGTATGTGGAAAGAGTTAACTTTTGACAACATTTATGTTTTCAATAATGATTAATGGGTATTCATTTTTCAAGAGAATACATGATTAAGGTATTCACATGATTGGAATGTGACAAAAAACAAGATATATCTTATGATATATGGGGGATAAATGATGGTATTCAAATTCTTGGTAGAAGTCCTTTGTAGTAATCATTTTCTTTATACTATGATATTGGACAGAAGTATTTTCGATGGGACTAAAGGTTGGAATAGATTAATTTAGATATTAGATAGTATTTCTTAAGGCTATAAATTTTTGATTTTATTTCTAAAATGTTAAAATAGAATAGATTTTGAAGAAGGACAAACTGTATGATGGGTGACAACCTGTCGCTTCGGACAGGGCCACGTGAATCGAACCCAAAACAAAAGTTCGACATAACTTTATTGCCTACCACTAGCCTACAGGAAGCCCCTTGTTTGTAGAATTTTTTTTATGGTATGATAGAGGAAGTACAAGTCCATTTTTGTAACCATTTATTATTAACCTCACCATAGATGGACTTATGTATATTTAATATCATGTGGTATCCTTTTATTGATAGAGACAGATGGAATAACCTATCATTCTATCGCATGATCTGATAATACATTAAGAATGAAAAATTAAACCTCATTTCTTTAAATATGAGATAATGTGGAAATTGTTCATTGAATGACCAACAATTATATTAAACTAAAATCAAGTAAGTATTTCTCCTTATGAAAAAATTCATTAACTTTAGGGAAATGATCTTGAAATCCAAAAATGTTGTATTAGTACCGTCATATCTGATGAATCAGACGGTACGTTAGATCATAAAAAACATAT
The DNA here is from genome assembly GCA_963277665.1 of Viscum album. Lineage (NCBI taxonomy): Eukaryota > Viridiplantae > Streptophyta > Magnoliopsida > Santalales > Viscaceae > Viscum > Viscum album. Next base: position 1,505,692,097 of record OY728152.1, read on the forward strand.
GGCTTTGTGTTTGTTGGCTTTTTCATAGCCATGTTCTCTACTACTCTCCATCAGAACTTGATGGTTAGATTTCTCTTCCATATCGATATTTTCACCTATATTATTTTATGTGGAAACCCAGTGACGAGTTACTTTGGGAATCCACTATGATTCTAATGTTCCTTTTTTTAAAATAATGTTTTAGTATTCCTTTTTATTATGTGGGTTCCTATGATAGAAACTTTCAAGTAGATATCCATTTATAACCCCAAAGAATTTCAAGGTAGAAATTCATTTTACAGGGGGTAGAATGTAACTCCATGAGATTTTATTAGAAATATTCTTTTTAATTTATTAAATGACTTGTGTTGTGCACTTCACCAAGATTATATTGCGCTATACGCAACATCGTATTTGCTTGTAGTATATGCAATACTATTTTTGGCTTGTGTTGTACACAATTTCATGTCCTTTCAAATAATATTCATTTTACACAACACCATGTATTGATTTTGAACAATGTATAAATGAACAATATTTTTATTATTATATACGCAACACCAATTGAAGCTCGTACTACACGCAACCATGACTTGGATTTGATTACCCGCAAGAGAGACCTTCATCAATAACAGGTGTTGTAAACAATTAATGAGTTTCACTGAATGATATATTATTATAATATTATTATGAACTAGTCGTTATTAATAGTATTAAATAAATTTTAGATTTTATAACATTATCATTCATCTTATACATTTTCTAGATTATGGTATGTGATGAAAGTAAATTTTCCGGGTAAAATAAATATTTTTTTTAAAAGGGATTTTTGCCGCATTTTGATGGAACACCCATTTTAAATCTAAATTTTGAAAAGTTTATAAGTTCAATTTGAAAAAATAAACATCTTATTTTGAATCAAGTTATTAAAATTTACATTGGATAATGTTTTGATATTTTTTTGACAACGTTCTTTTTTTTATTGAATAGTAAAAACACACTAAATTTTACATTAAAACCACTTTTTTTCATCGAGATAATTTATATGGTAAAATTATAATAGTAAATTGTTTTAAAGTATAATTATAATATATTTTAACCATTTAATATAATTTATGTCATTATTATTAAATATTAATTGAATTCGTAGGTAAAATAAATTCAATCTTTTACATTGTTTTAAACAAAAACCCGTTTTCTTTTCGACAACGGGATTAATTTTAAATAAATCACTGAAACTTCTTAGTTTTAAATTTGAAAAATGGATCCCATATTTGGAATCAATAGGTCCAAATTATGTTAATAGGATAATTTTTATTTTTGGGCATTATGAATAGTAACTACGGTAAATTATATTTATCACAGTTAAAGGTAAATTAAGTAATTAAGATTAAAAATAATATTATAAAATTATCCTAAGACTTGACATAATATAATTACATGATTATATATCGTCCTAAAATAAACTTGGGTCTAAATGGTATTTATTAGAACCCACTTTTATGTGATTAAGACCTTTAATTTATTTTATTTAAATGAAAGTGAAATATGTCTCACTCAAACATTAATAATTAAATTATTTTTAATATAAGGTTATACTAAATATAAATACTGTTATAAATACTCATTAGAAAGATAAAATGTTTTTTGTTATCATGGTAATTTATTTTTAATTTTTAGGAAATATATAGTTAACTTCATAGATTATAAATTAATGATGTAGAAATTATTTATTTAGTGAAAAATAAATAATATAGATTTAATTAATCTAATAATACCAATTAAAGGCCCACAGACCTGACCAAAACTTATTGGTCGTGTAAATATAAATATTAAGCATTGAAAGGTCGAATTGTTGACCATTTTGAGCCTTAAAAAAGTGATTATGACACTTATATTATTTTATTTTAAATGATGTCAAAGTTGCCACCTTCATAATTTAATAAACATAACATTTAAAAGTTTGTTGTTATGGAAGATAAATTCGACTAAAAGTATTCATATGAAAATAATATAGATTTATATTCATAATATTATTTTATTTGTAATTTTTATGCAACAAATAAGTATATTAAATAATAATGCAATAGTTTTGTATTAATTTATTTATTAAGAGAAATATAAAATAAATGGTTTTAAAAATATTAAATTAAATATAATAAGAACTAATAAATATGATACACGAATTTAATATAAAAATATATCATGTTAGGAGCCTATTAAATATTTTTTCGAATATATTCCATGTTTTTATTTTATTTAAATTCAAATAAATTAATAGTGACAAAAGTTTCACTATTGGTATTTTATAAAAATAACAAATTATTAAATTATGTAAAAATCACAAAAATATTTAAAAATTAAAAATTAAAAATTATATGTTTAGAAAGGTTATACATTATCCAATTATGAGAAATTTTCAAAATTTAAATATGTATGTATAAAAAATTAAAATTTAGAATATTATTACCAAAAATAAAATTTAATAGACTAAATAAGAATAAATCAAAATGATAAGGCTTAAAATAAACATAAAACATTTCTAAATGTTATAGGTTGATGATATTACAACCATATCTAATCTCATATTTTAAATGCGTCATTTTTTGATGTTTTTATGTGGGGTTTAAATTTATTATAACTTAATATTTATTTGGTTTCCAAAGGTACCGCTCTCCTCCCTTATAAAAGGGAACCTACTCCATCTTCACTTCACACCAATTTTGATGTTTCAAATTCGTCCAAACCCTACCCATTTAACTTCTAAACTTCCCTAGAAAACATCTAGAGGACCTTGTCTTCTTTAAAGACCAACTTTAGTTCCGTAAGAGGAGGTTAATAAGAGGCGTATCGATGAATAGCTAATATCCTTTACCAATTCTTTCAAAATTATTTCTTCTCCTACTTCCTCTATACGAGTTGTATCATTATTAAGTAATAAATAAAGTATAAATTTTATTTTTATATGTCGTTATGAATAATAAACAATAGTATTCTATCTTTTATCAATCATATGAAAAAATGAAATCACCACCTGTACGTACGTACGGCTTACCGTCTCCATGCTGTGTTGTAATCTTTTATTTCGTCACTAACATACTTGGATGGGTATAAGGATGGAAGAAATAACTATATATGATTGGTGTAAAGTGATATTGATTATAAAATATTATACACCATTCAATTCTATACAATACCACAATCATAGGAACGGTATCATCGCTCGTGTGTACGTACGACCTTCCGTCTCCACGATGTGATGCGACTCGTTCTATATGATATTCATTGAATAATTATTATATAAATGAGTTGAATGAATAAATATGATACAGATAACACTAATACCATTCTTTGAATGAGGTATCTATAACCAAAAAATATGAATAAGAATTTATTCGATAGAACAGACATAAGAATATAAAGAATAAACACATGAATAACAAGTAGAAATGAAATATTACTAATAAGAAGATAAGAATATGACCATATATGATATCATAACAATGAATATGATTCTGTAATAATTCAATGATATTATTTAAATCATAATACAGGAGGTTCAGATACGTATAATGAATATCGGACATAAGGTTAGGGATAAAGTTACAATCTCATTTTTATATGTGATTGCTTATACCTAAGTGTTTACTAGGGTTATATTTTTCATCCATGTCCATAGAAATGTTTTCATAAAATGATTAATATTCTTACATATATTTCTAAATTCATGTTTACCCCATTTTTACTTTTTCTTTGTTTTATGGAAGGATTATTTCTTTTGTTTACCATACGAGGTTCCTTTTGACATTTTCTGTAAAAGTACGAAGAGAATCTTATTTTAGCTTATATGGCATGAACAAATTTTTTCAATTTCATATCGCCTTATTTACATTAATTTTACTCTACAAGATTTCATGATTATTTTCAAAAAAAATTATTTTCTTTTAAATTTTATGTAATTTTGAGAAAAGAAAATGATTTGGACATAGAAAAGATATTTTTTCCCCAGGAATTCTTTTAAATTTTTTTATCAAAACAATTTTCCATCTATGATGACATTATTTAATATGGTTATTTTTCATGCATAATGTCTCTTTTATTTACATGGTTTTATTTTTATTATAATGAAATGATATCCATTTGTTTTATATGGATTATGTTATGATGGGATGATGTTTATGTAACCCATTTTATTCTTTGGGTTATGATAAATGATTTATGTTTGTTTTGTGGAACACGTAAGAATGATTTCAATATGAGATGGGAGGGACCTGTATCTCTATCTAGTGCATTGGGTAATGATTTATATCTCAATAGATAGACATGGCTGGAATGACAAGTAAATCCAGTTCAATAATATAGGGCTGGAAATGCAAGTAAACCCAGTTTAGTAATGGACTTTGTCCACTATTATGGTCTTGGAAGCAATGCCTTTAAAACTTTGGAAATCATATCATGTTCTTAATGGTTAGCACAATTACAAGTTTTATTCCCAGAATATTTTATCATGATTAATTGTCTGTTATGATCTATGCCTTATGTACTGCCATGTTTTATGTCATTGCTCAAGATTTTGATGTTTAGATTTTATACTCTTGTTTTTACGTTCAAATGTTTATGGATTGTTTTATGTTCTCCATGTATACCCTTACTGGGCATTTGAGCTCACCCTTTTTATGTTTTCTTTTCCCCGGGATATAAATAAAGGTTTTAGGTAAAAATACGAGACGAAATTTATGGGATAGGTTGAAGATCATTCACCATGATTAGATGATTGTTTTCCGAGCTTCCAAAGACACTAAACTAATACGGTCTTTGGGCGTGTGTTTGTGTCATGTATTAAGTTTTCTGCAGAAGTAATGTAATGTCCATGTATATCAATCTTTGGGTCTCTACAAAATATCCCAACAATTTCATAACCACCAATTTCAATTAATTAATCAATAAATTATTTAATCCAACACATGATGTGATTACTATCCATGAATTTTTTTTCACAAAACTATACAAAAATTATAGTCAAGGTTGTGAAAACTTCAAATTAGGTCACCCATTTCAAAGATTTTTGGTGATAAATTTTCAAGTCGAAATCTCCCCAAATGATGATTACAATTCTATTAGACAATCAAGAATGAGATATCGAACAAAAATTTATGTACATTATTTAACTAATTATGATATATCAAAACCTATATCTATACCCATAAACAATTGTGGAAGACATATATTCATAAGATGATATAAATGTGGGGGAGATGGAGGAAACCAACCAGGATGACGATCCCTTATTCGGAGAGGTGTATATTCATTAATATGGTCTTTGATTCGTCATGAATAGAGTTTAGAATGAATTTTAATCCTCTCAATGGATTAATAGAATATTTAAATTACTTTTATTATGAGTGGTGGTGATTAGTTGTTAATACCATGGTTTGGGATTCTTTTTATATGTTTTTAAGGGATTAAAATCACACATGCATAGTTTCCCCTATGGGGCCCACATTTTGGAAGAACATCCTCCCTAACCATGTTCCCCTGGTGGTGGGGTGAAAAGTTACTCCTAAAAGGGAGAACCATTTTAAAATCAATGAACAAACTATGAAAACCACCATTGTCTAGGGTTGCATAGATTGCTAGCGTGGGTTCACGGTATTGGAAAAAATGTTCCCCAGCCATGCATTTTCCAAACAACCTCCCAAAACATCCAAAATTATCCTAAAAAATGGAAGAAATGCCTCAAAATTGAAATATCAAAACACAGGTAAAAACACATAAAAAAATATAGATAAATCTATTTAGAAGTTTAGTATCATACACTCAACATTTGATGGGGCCATGTTGTATTCCCCATGACCTCTATAGGGGTTTTTATTCTTTTTTATGTAACTTATTACAAGGATTCGTAAAAGGAAATTGTAGTGATAATAAACTGACTAATGTTTCTAGAATTCAGTGTATCCCACAATTTTCTGTCCCTTTCCATTTTTACCCTTACTTTTTAAAAGGCTCTAGATTGGGGAATCCGAGAGGGCATGCCATTTTCTTTTCCTCATGTCTCTTTTTTTAATAACCATCTGGAAAAGTTTTATACAAATTTCACAAATAGTTTAATGTAATATAATTTGGGAAAAATGATTTTGTTGCCTTATTTTATTCAATGGAGTTGAAAAGGTTCATCAATTAAATGACACTTTTTTGTCCGTAACATGAGTGTGTTGTATAATTGATTATCTTCAAGGATGAAAAATCAATTATAATGGTTGTATTATCGATTATGTAAGTCATATTCCTTGGAGTATGTGATAAGGATGATGATTTTGGATAAGGGAACAAAGAATTACACCCAGAAATATTGGGATTATGGATTCCATTATAATGTTTTGAATGAATTTTTTTGTTGGAGATCCTCCACATGAGATGGGTTGATAAAGGCTAATAGGGAATAATAATGGTGAATATTCAAGTCTATATAGGGAGCGTATGATGAGTCACAAAATTGAGTCCATTATATCTGGGAATAACTTCGACTAAATGACATGGATGGTTCTGAATACTCAAGCACTCAGGACATGAAGTTGGTTATGCAATGTGGGGGCTCAAGAATGGTTTTTGTATCGTATATGGGATGTTATAGTGTACTTAATAGGATTATTATGGTTAAAGTAATATAACAACAACCATTGTTAACATTTTTCTAGATCCTTGGGTCCTACTATGGAAAATCATATTTCTCTAATGTTTTATAATCAACAGTTTAAGGTTTATATATATAAATATATATATATTCACTCTTACTCATTCCTAATCATAAAATATGATAGTCTTGAAGAGTTGATTCTTCAATTTTTCATATTATATTTTTGGATTTTAAAATGAAATTTTTTGTTTCTCTCTAAATTTCATTATATTTTTTGTTTATTTGGACCCACAAGAGCTTGGGTTTATTTTCAAATATTTTGGACAGAAGCAGTTAATAGTATTGTGGTTTGGATGGTATGATCATACTATGGAAGGAGTTTAAAAGTACAATTTTTAAGGATGAAAACGAAAATTATGTGATAAAAAATGAATTTCATATATTGAGGATAATGAAATGCGACAAGTATATTAATGATATATTCTAATAATTTTTTGGATGAATGGTTCTATTATGTGGACTCTAGGGAATATTATTGTCAGATATAACTCCCCTAATAATGATATAATTTTGGAAAACATGCCAATATGATGATTTATATAAATGGAAATATTGTGGTATATATGCATAGTAAAAACAATGTCCCTTAATGTAGTTAATATCTTATATTTGAGAAATTTTATGGTTTTTGAGATCTGTGAAACTGAGGGCACATTAACCCGAGACATTAAGATTTTTTTGGGATTGACCCTATAAATTCATGTTTATCCCTGCACCTAGAGAGTGATGGAAATGAATTAAGGTTATAAATTGGACTAGAATACATTGTCTATAGACCATTATATTTGTTGAATCAGTCAAGAATTAGGACACAAGTTGTTATTAGAGATGTACCTACATAAACTGAGCTTCTATATAGGGATAAGGGATGATATTTTCAATTGATTGGAATGATAGATGGGAATGAGATATGAGATAATTGAATCAACTTGTATCATATAATAATATAAATCAATGTACACATGGTTCTTCAAATGACACAACCTCATAATTGATCTAATTTAAATATTTTATTATTATTTATTTTTAGAAGGTGTGGGAGGACTGAGGATAATAGATCGGACATCACTACATATCACATGAAAACAAGAATTGTTACACAAGTTGTTATTATATATGGTCTCAATTAAAATTTGAAACATACATTAGGATGTAGTAATTTCACGTTTTGCACAAATCATAGTCATGTGTTAATGGGACCGCCTATTCTGGTGAACCTATTCTATGATAAACATAGTGATTCATTAGGAAACTAATACAATTTGAATCATTCTAGGTAGGAAAAAAACATATGAAAAAGAAATTACTTATGTTGGTTGCAAATTCATGTAATGGTTTAAATGGAGATAAATGTGTCGTATTTTCAGTCACTTTAAAGGGTGACATAAAAAAGAATATTCAGATATTGTATGATATTGAAAGGTTCATGAATCATAGAAAACCCATGATTAGGTTAAATTTAGATTATCATAGGCATCAATATGTATCATGTGGTAATTTGAATCAAGAAACATGTAGTTATTATATATAATTCTCCTTATATCTGACACATATTCATAGAAGCGTGGTATTTTTGATCAATTCCTGAGTGAGAATTGGTATTGTAGTTTCATAAAGACCCCTCATTTCATCAAGCTCATATATTGGGTAGTGTAATTTTCATATTATATTCTATTATGGGGATAGTACATTAAATCCTGTTATAAATTTATAGATATGAAAAATATTTCATGTATCTTTACGTAGATCTAAATCATATATAGGGGTCATGTACAATAGGATGGTTCACTATATGTAGTTCATGTTAATATAGTATGCACCAAATACCATCACTACGGGAAAAGGGGTATTTGCGACGGGAATATTTGCCTGTCGCAAATAAGTAGCCTTTTGTGGGGGATAACTTTCCCCGTCACAAAAGGACTGGCGCGGTTTGCGCGCCAAATCGCTGGAAACCTATTTGCGACGGGGGAATATTCCCGTCGCAAATAACCGGTGGCGGTAAAAGGTATTTGCGACGGGAATATTCCCCTGTCGCAACAAGTGTGTCGGCAGGTGGTTATTTGCGACGGGACCCGTCAGAAATAACTATTTAACTGTTGACCGTAATAAATGATGGCTAAGGTATTTGCGACGGGTACCATCGCAAATAGTATTATTTGCGACGGGATTCCCGTCGCAAATGGACCCGTCACAAATACTCTAACCTATAAATACCCCCATCCGTTTTTTTTCAAATCATTCTCAAATTCCATCTTCTTCTCTCAATGTTTTATTTCTAAAGTTCTGTGTTTCTAAAGTTTAATTTTTTTTTCGGAGTCGATATTAATGTTTTGAAGAACGATCAGAGCAGATCAATTTTCAAGGTATTTATGTTCATTTTAATTTAATATTTATTTTTAATTTTTTATTAGTTTTAATTATTCTTAATTAGTTGTAATTTAATTATGTTTACATTGTTTTGTTACTTAATAAATTTAAATTATTAGTATTGTTCATAGTTAATACTAATTATGAATAATTTTTAATAATTTTTAATAATTAAGAATAAATATTAATAATTAGTAATAAATATTAATAATTAGGAATAATAACATTATTAAATTATTAGTATATTTTATTATTAATATTAAAATAATATAATTTTATATATATATACAATTCTCTTTTCATCTGTGTGTTTGCTGTCACCACATGTATTATTTGTATGTGGAAATAGAAAACACACAGATGAAAGGAGAATTGTATATAAATTATAAAATTATATTATTTTAATATTAATAATAAAATATACTAATAATGTTATTATTCGTAATTATTGGTACTTATTCCTAATTATTGGTAATTATTCCTAATTATTGCTAATTATTCATTTAATTACTACTAATTAGTAATAACTACCAATAATTATTAATAACTACCAATAATTAGTAATAAATACCAATAATTAGTGATAATTATCATTAATTAGTACTAATTAGTAATAATTACCAATAATTAGTAATAATTACAAATAATTAGTAATAATTAGTAATAATTACCTATAATTAGTAACAATTACCAATAATTAGTAATAATTACCAATAATTAGTAATAATTTCCAATAATTAGTAATAATTACCAATAATTAGTAATAATTCGTAATAATTAGTAATAATTCGTAATAATTAGTAATAATTAGTAATAATTACCAATAATTAGTAATAATTACCAATAATTACCAATAATTACCAATAATTACCAATAATTACCAATAATTACCAATAATTATCAATAATTACCAATAATTACCAATAATTAGTAATAATTAACAATAATTAGTATATTTACCAATAATTACCAATAATTGGTTATAATTTGTAATAATTGGTAATAATTAGTAATAATTGGTAATAATTATTAATAATTACCAATAATTAGTAATAATTACAAATAATTAGTAATAATTACCAATAATTAGTAATAATTACCAATAATTAGTAATAATTACTAATAATTAGTAATAATTACCAATAATTAGTAATAATTAGGAATAATTAGTAATAATTACCAAGTATTAGTAATAAGTACCAATAATTAGTAATAACAACCAATAATTAGTAATAACTACCAATAATTCGTAATAACTACCAATAATTTGTACTAATTAGTAATAATTACCAATAATTAGTACTAATTACCAATAATTAGTAATAATTAGTAATAATTACCAATAATTCGTAATAATTACCAATAATTAGTAATAATTACCAATAATTAGTATTAATTACCAATAATTAGTAATAATTACCAATAATTCGTAATAATTACCAATAATTAGTAATAATTACAAATAATTAGTAATAATTACCAATAATTAGTAATAATTAACAATAATTAGTAATAATTAACAATACTTAGTAATAATTACCAATACTAACCAATAATTACCAATAATTACCAATAATTAGTAATAATTACCAATAATTAGTATTAATTACCAATAATTAGTATTAATTACTAATAATTACCAATAATTACCAATAATTGGTAATAATTCCTAATAATTACCAATAATTGGTAATAATTAGTAATAATTAGTAATAATTACCAATAATTGGTAATAATTAGTAATAATTAGTAATAATTAGTAATAATTATCAATAATTAGTAATAATTATCAATAATTAGTAATAATTAGTAATAATTAGTAATAATTACCAATAATTATTAATAATTATCAATATTTAGTAATAATTATCAATAATTACCAATAATTAGTATTAATTAGTAATAATTACCAACAATTACCAATAATTACCAATAATTACCAATAATTTGTAATAATTATCAATAATTACCAATAATTAGTAATAATTACCAATAATTACCAATAATTACCAATAATTACCAATAATTAGTAATAATTAGTAATAAACAGTAATAATTACCAATAATTAGTAATAATTAGTAATAATTAGTAATAATTAATAATAATTAACAATAATTAGTAATAATTAACAATAATTAGGAATAATTAGGAATAATTAGTAATAATTAATAATAATTATGAATAATTAGTAATAATTACCAATAATTAGTAATAATTAGTAATAATTAGTAATAATTACCAATAATTACCAATAATTCGTAATAATTGACAATAATTAGTAATAATTAACAATAATTACCAATAATTAGTAATAATTACCAATAATTATTATTAATTACCAATAATTACCAATAATTGGTAATAATTAGTAATAATTACCAATAATTAGAAATAATTAGTAATAATAAGTAATAATTAGTAATAATTAGTAATAATTAACAATAATTAGTAATAATTAGTAATAATTAGTAATAATTAGTAATAATTAGTAATAATTAGTAATAATTAGTAATAATTAATAATAATTACCAATAATTAGTAATAATTATCAATAAATAGTAATAATTATCAATAATTATCAATAATTAGTAATAATTAGTAATAATTACCAATAAATACCAATAATTACCAATAATTACTAATAATTAGTAATAATTAGTAATAATTAGTAATAATTAGTAATAATTAGTAATAATTAGTAATAATTAGTAATAATTACCAATAATTAGTAATAATTATTAATAATTAGTAATAATTAGTACTAATTACCGGTAATTAATAATAATTAACAATAATTTGGAATAATTAGTAATAATTAGTAATAATTGCCAATAATTAGTAATAATTGCCAATAATTAGTAATAATTATCAATAATTAGTAATAATTAACAATAATTAGTAATAATTACCAATAATTAGTAATAATTACCAATAATTACCAATAACTACCAATAATTACCAATAATTAGTAATAATTATCAATAATTAGTATTAATTACCAATAATATTAGTACTATGAAAATAATAATAAAAATTTTATAATATTAAAATTATCAATATTTGTAACACGTTTTGCTTTATTCTCAACATATTTAATTCTTAAAGGGTCAATTTTTAGGTCTATCTCAATAAAATGTTTCCGTCAGTCGTGTATGATCTAAACTCTATAATTATCATAACTTTAGTGTTTTTTCTAACAAATTATTCAAAACCAGTAATGCTTTTATATTTTATAGAGAAATATGGAACAACGAGGTCATCAACAATCATTATTATGTGACCGCATATGGATAAATCAACGTAGAAATCCAAACGGTTCTGGTTTAAATCCAGTATATGTAGAGGGTGTGGAGACTTTTTTATCATTTGCGGCATCAAATCCAGAATTTGTTTCAGATGGAAAAATAAAATGCCCTTGCCGAAAATGTGCATTGAGAACGTTTGACACGTTTGACAAAGTGGGAGAACATCTCTTGCGTTTTGGTTTTCAACCAGATTATGTTTTTTGGTATCAACTCGGTGAACGCAATTCCAGAGCAGGTGATACCAACTTGATTCCGGATCCATCCCAGTTTCAAGATTTAGTACATGATGTTGCAGGTTCATCTGTTCAACATACAAAAACTCCGGCTGATATAGCTTCAAATCCTAAGTTGGCACCGTCTTAATTTTATGAGTTGTTTAAGTCTTCTGAGGATGCATTATATCCTGGCTGTATGATGAGAAAATTAGAAGCAGTTGCAAAATTTATGGCTATCAAATCAGATAACGGAATGTCAAACACCTGTTTTGACCAGCTATTTTCTTTGCTTAAAACACTGTTACCCGAAGGAAATGTTTTACCAGCAAATTACTATGAGAGTAAGAGGCTGGTTCGAAATTTGGGACTTACTTGTCAGAAGATTCATGCATGTTCAAATGACTGCATTTTATATTCTGGGGAAAATGAGTCGTTGGATAGTTGTCCCACATGTGGGAAACTGAGATATAAAGAAGGACAACACGGGAAGTCTGCTTTGATTCCTGTAAAACAGTTGAGATATTTTCCTCTTAAATCCAGACTTCAGCGTTTATTCATGTTTAAGAATACAACGACAATGATGTCATGGCATAAAGAGAATATTTCAACCGATAAAAGCTTGAATCATCCAGCCGATTGTGATTCATGGAAACATTTTGATAGAGTGAATCCATCCTTTTCTTTAGAAGCTAGAAATGTTTGACTGGGCCTTTTCACTGATGTGAAAAGAAATGAAGTTTTTCAAGAGAGTACTCAAAATCAATCTTTTTTACAAAGAGACATTAGTATCGATGATGACACCCCACATTTAAGAGTCGGTGATGACGATGATGTTAATGATGTCACATTTGAATTTGAAATGGTAAGAGATGAAACAACTGTAACTCGAATGGATATCGATGATTTTAAGGAGGAATATGAAGATGACATTGACATATATGAAGATGATGATGAAGATGAACACTGATAGAATTATATGGTATTTATATATAATCATAATATGTATATATGTATATATAATAGTAATTATCAATTATTTGCTAACATTAACATTTTCTGTTTCAGATGGACGACGCCACATTTCGTGAGTTGGCAGATGCTGACCTGCCTTTCGATGCGGATGAGTTGCTGGAAGATGACCCTCAGCCTGCAGGCGCTCCAGGGAGTACGCAGAGGGGGCGCGGTCTTGCACGATTGATGATTCCTGACCCCATCCCCGAGCGACGTCCACGTCTTGGGTTTGATCCACACACACAGAGGTGTGATAACCTGTGTGATAACCTGTGGATTTGACTAAGTTTTCATTAATATATTCACATAATAAATGTTTATTATTTTTACAGTTTTTCGCATATAGCATTCAGACAGGGCAGCGCTATTTTGCGCAACTATTTCTCTCAGCCGTGGACCACATGTGAGCAGATTCCCATTGATGTGCAGCAGGCCATGTTCGGCCATTGGTTGGTACGTACGTAAATAAATAATTTTTATTTTGAAAATTATTTCATTTCTAACTTGATATTTTGATTTATTTGTAGGGTTTATGGTATCCGATCGAGGATACCATGCGTGACTCCATCCACGAGGCATGGGAGGTGGCCATGCGTGATCGCATTCGTCAGTTTTTACACAATTTAAGAAATGCTGCCATGAAGAAAGCAGGAGTGTCAGATTTTGACGAGTCATGTAGAGCACACCAACCAGAGTACATTTCATCCCATGTATGGGATGGATTCAGTGTGCACTAGCCGAGTGGTGCCTTTCAGAGGAGATCATCGGTGGGGAGGCAGAATCGGGGGAGAAAGGAGGTGGCTCATCGAGCTGGGAGTCGTTCTTTCAGTACTCATAGACAGCATCTGGTACGTACATTATTTATAAATATTTTATATCTCTATAAATATTAACAGTTTATTTTTTATTCTTATAGGCTGCCGAGCACCCCGATATTACGGAGTACGACGTATATCGGAGGATGTATAGTGATCCTGCTACTGGGGAGCTCAGAGGTGATCGTCAGCATCACATCGTCGTCAGTATTATTTGTTTTCTTGTTTAAAAATTAACTGCATATAATATATTCACAATTTTAATTTTAAATTGAAACTACAGGAGTCATATGAGGCCGCGGCATCACAGGCCCGGCCTGAGAGTCAGACCTAGTCATCAGATCAGACCACTGGCCGTCAGTTTGATGAGGCGGAATGGATGCAGGCCACCCAGTATGCCTTCGAGAAGGGCTGGGTAGTTGGTATCGGCTCTCGACTGACTCCCGAAGATTATTATGGCAGTGCTGCGATGTCGGCGTCCAGCTCGAGAGGAGCTCGTGCATCTTCTTCTACTACACAGTATGAGGATCAGTTGTGATCTCAGACTGCACTGATAGAGAGTCTCCGACAGGAGCAGGAGCAGATGCGTCAGCAGCATGAGGAGGAGCGTCGACACCAACAGCAATTGTACGAGGAGCAGACTAGTCGGTGGCAGCAGCAGCATCAGGAGCAGATGCAGTACATGTGCCGACTCACTCATGCTTTAGGGAAGGAGTTTCCTCCACCACCATCTGCAGATCCCCCCCTCCCCCCCTCATTCAGATTAGAGTTTGTATTTATGTTATGAAATTTGTGAAATCAAAATATGATTTTTTTTCTATTCGTAGTTTCTTTATCATTATAAAATATTAATAATATTATATTTTTAAATAAAAATATTAATATGAATAATAATATTATTTATATTTTATAATATTAAATTTTATATATATATTAAAATTTTATAATATTATAATTTAATTATATTTTTTTTACTCGAATAATTTTAATATTTGAATGTAAAATAATTCTATTATTTTTATATTAATTAAAATAATTTATTAATATTTTTTTATTTATGAATTATAATTCTAATATTATTATATTAATTAAATCATTTATTAATATTCTATTGTTTTTTATTTTTGAATTATAATTCTATTATTATTATATTAATTAAAATAATTTATTATTTTTATTTGTGAATTATAATTCTATTATTATATTAATTAAAATCATTTATTAATATTTTAGTATTTTTATATTTTTGAATTATAATTGGATTATTATTATATTAATTAAAATAATTTATTAATAATTTAGTTTTTTTATTTTTTTTATAGTATTTGCGACGGGATGCTATGCCCGTCACAAATTGTATTGCGATGGGTCCCGTCGCAAATAGTATTGCGACGGGTCCCATCGAAAATAGTTTTATTATTATATTTATTAATAGTTTTTATTTTCTTTAAAAAAATAGTTTATGCGACGGGCCCGTCGCAAAAACTATTTTAAAAGTTTTTTACAAATATACGGAGTACTATTTGCGATGGGAAGAATACCCGTCACAAAAAAGGGTTTTAGCGACGGGCCCATCGCAAATAAGTGTTGTTGCGACGCCGTTTTCAGCAACGGGCCATTTGCGACGGGCCCCCGTCGCAACAAGACATTTGCGACAGGATCCTGTTGCAAATGACCCGTCGCAAATACATGTTTTTCTAGTAGTGCATATATTATAACATCATCACAATTGGATCCTTACTACGTTGATTAACATCATATTTCATAGATGTTGCTAACATGTAGCTTAGATAATTTCTTCCAATATTGATGTGTACATTGTTTAGAGTCATCCCACCAGGACTAAGGTGTTTTGTAGTATATAGTATTTCCAAATGGTCTAGGGTTTGATGCTCCTCCAATGGCCCGAAGGCCTTTATTTTTTATTGATTTTTGATAATCCACCTTTCAAGGGGTGAGGTGGAACCCTTACAAGGACCTTAGAAATATGCATTACATTTCCCGTAGGACATAGAGGAATTCTTTTCTCATAGGCTTCAAAGATTAAATACAACCCAAACTAACTACTTGAAACATCTCCTCCCCAGCATCTTCATCGTGAAATCAGCTCTCCACCTTCGCATGGATGTTCGACTAGGCTCTCCATGCATTCACAGGATTGTCTCGATGGCAGGTGCCATACCATCTCATTCTTGCAATTTGTTTAGCTTTTTCTATGTTGAAATATCCTTGCTCCACCTCCTTTTAATGTTTGTTCTTTTGTTGGTTGTCTAGTTTGCATCTGCACTTATGGTGGCCCGAAGGCCTTGAGGTGGCCCGAAGGCCTTACTAACTCAAAGGCCTAGGTTTGATGCAGTTTACTATATTTCTTCTAAGACTAATGTGATGTTCAATTTATTGTGATTCCTCTAGCTCAATGGGCTATGATGTTTATGGACATTCTAATTAGGCTAAAATATTGTTCTCTTTAGAGTCTATCTGCCTAGAATAAGTTGTTTTCCTAATTAAATTCATTTCATTGAGAATAATGTTCATTGTATATTAGTGTCTTACTAGGAAGAATAAGGTGTGTCATAGTTTAGATTTTTTCTTCTAGGACTACAGTGCTTTGATTTTTTTGATCCATACAACCATGATTAACATGTTTTGTAGTTTATAGTCACTCATATAGTATTAATATGTAAGACATCATAGGTAATAATTATTGAGGAACCTTAGGTTGTTAAAAGGTATCCCACACTCATTGATCATGGTGATTACGGTAATTTCCCCAACAAGATAGGCCTTACGTATGATATTAGTACCATTTAATTTATTCATTCTTTATGGAGGCTTCTTCCATGGTATTATCAGTGTTCTACAAAAGACCATGATCTCTATCTATAGTAATGACTTGAGACAAACCTTATTTTATAAGTCTTGAAAAAAAAATTATATATTTATTGGATATATATTGTATGCATATTCTCACAATCAAGGATTTCTATTTCATCAACAGCTTCATGTAATTATCAGCATCAGCCAACTGGTTGAATATAGTAATGGGTGGTGAGGAAAAGTGAACCCTAATAGAATTTACTACCATTTTCCCATATATATTCTAATATGGGGTATATTCATAAAAGTTTAATTCATGGTTTGATAGTTACACCAATCATTTCGAAGCTTTTCATACCCATATTTCATATTTCTACCAAAAATAATATGAATAATGCTATAAATTTTCTTATTTATGGGTTATATTTTGATAATTTTATACTACATGATAACCAATAAAAATGTTGTATTCGATTTTATATTGAGGATTAAATCCATTCATCTATGGTGAACAAAAATTAGTACTATTATTATCCAATATCATGTGATCTATAGAACATTTTTTGTTAATATTCTCATTTACAAATTGAATTATTTCGTTTGATCTAAATACCATGAGAGGAAATTTATGAAGACCATCTGTAAAATAAATGTTTGGTTGTAATGATAACTTTGAAAAGTCAATCTGTATATAGGAGATAAATCCCCATGATATCGATTATTATACCGAAAAATTGATATGAATATCTATGAATAGGAATAACAATTGGATGTTGGTTGTTGTAGTTGGATTGAACCTAAAATTCAAGGAATTTTATGGTAAATTAGAAATATATATGTGTAATCATTGGCCATATAAACCCAATATATCTGATGTTGTGGGATAACTTATTTCCTTTTTGATAATCACTTCATTCTCCCTCATGAACTACATTCATGATGGCTAGAATAATCAGTAATTAAAATCATATATCGAGAACTACATCAAAGTACTATTTGAAGATGAAATAATATGCATTTGGATTTTCTTAGATAATGGATTTTACTACCTAACATGTTATTTTTTCATTCCAAAAGTCAATCAGAGTATAATTTCTAATGTCTGGGATATAAAACATTGGGAGACATCTATCTGGTTGTAGAATCACTTGACGAGGACATTATATCATTAGGTTGTAAACCATTTTTAATATAATTTATTTCATTTATTTATAATTTGAAAAATGTAGAGATAATGTATTGATACTTGACAAGAATAATTGATTCATCCATGTTAGGATCTTCCTAGGTAATTATAGATCATGATAAGGAATGATCATCAACATTTTGTGATCATAGGTAATGTGTAAGAGTCGTCTCCTAGTAGAATTTAATTTCTAATTAATAAATAAGATTAAATTGAGTGATGAACTCCCCATTTGTAATTTAATATTCACACAAAACATTCTTGATCACCATATCTATATTTCCATTCATGTGTATGATTTATACCGATACCTAGTGGGATAGTTTCATGATTACAAAGAAGGATTGTTATTCTATTTCACTATTAGTGAATCCTTTGGAATTTATAAATGAATATGGTAGGATAGTTTTAACTATAGAGATATCCAAAAAACATAGACCAACCAATTTTTCTTTCCAATCATCCCATATTTTCCTAGTGGATGTCATTGAAGGTCCATCAATGTGTATCTTGAGTATTATTTGGGAGTATAATATGAGAATGTATTCATTGTTGAGTTATTCTATATACACTATAGTACCATCATGAAGAATTTTTACTATGAGGAATTCTTCAAATTCAGGTACCATGTCTAATTTATGAGATATGGAATGTTTATAATTATTTTTCAATATGACCTTGTAGTAAGCTATCCTTCTTATTAGTATTTCGAAACCAATAATTAAATTAAGAGTGTCAATACGAGAAACCAAAAGGAAACTATGGTGTAGAAAATAGTGATTGTGATTTTACCATGGAAATATCACTCAAAGTAATTGTTCATGATGTCGGAATATTGGGTCTTGGAGTTGAACAGTGTCCTATAATTTTAGTACAATTCATGTATTCTTTCTTGATTAATTCTTCTAGGAATGGATCCTTCTAGATGATTATTAATGATCTTACACATAAATGATAATTTGAATCCATTTAATATAAATTATCTAGACATTAAGGTGGCATAGGTAATTTATTGTGGTGTTTAAATGTCAGTTAACAGTCTTCATCCAATTTATAGGTGATCCCAT
Organism: Viscum album; assembly: GCA_963277665.1. Taxonomy (NCBI): domain Eukaryota; kingdom Viridiplantae; phylum Streptophyta; class Magnoliopsida; order Santalales; family Viscaceae; genus Viscum; species Viscum album. The sequence goes on from OY728152.1 coordinate 1,505,711,560, forward strand.
TATTCATAAATCTTTTAAAAGGTATTTTCTACCAAATTAGAATTGAGGTGTTTGATATGAATATATATATAAATATGTATATATATATATATATATTATGTCACTAAATACCCGAAAATATATATGGTTGTGTGGTGGTTAGAAATTTATGATCTCTTACATTTTCTTTGGATCAGACCAGATTTTATAAAGGAGCACCATAAAATTTTGGATTTTCCCCAATGTTATTGCAACAGAACATTTCAATGGGTTATTTATTAAATTGTATTAACCCAACATTATTATTACCAGTTATTAGATTATAGAGGTGATACATCAGTAATGTTACTTAACCACTAGATCAAAAAATATATAATCATATAATCATTCCAAAATGGTACTTGAATATATGGTTCAGTCCATATTGATATGCGGTGAAATTTTCATTCATATTGAAGTGTATAATGAAATAATAGTACACCAATGGGTAATTTTGAAGCGAATACCATCCACATCTTCTTGGATCCTATAGATTTTAATATAATCTATGTGTCCATATATAATGGAATTACCATTGTAGCTATAAGTAATTTGAATAAATAATATTGCTCTCAAGAATGAGATATCAACTCTACTGTAATATCCGTTGAGATATCCAAAATCAATGTCGACCCAAATCATTAAATTAATTTTCCAAACTGAGAAAATATTAAAAATAAATATTGTATTTTTAAATTCATAGGTGATGTCTTTTCTGATAATCATTTGAACATTAACTCATACACTTCAAGCAAGAGTTGTATACATTCAACATGCCAATGTCTTATCCCTATAAAGATATTATTGTAGTCTGAGATAACAATTTTCTACATTAGTGTTTTATCCAATCATCTTGTTATAATTCCTAGTGAAAAAAACCTTATTCTAGTTTATAATGTAATTATATTCAACATATTCATATATTATCATAATGAAAATAATTATTATAGACCTTGATTCATCAAGGGTAATATGATTTACCTATACATGAACATCCACTAGGGTTATGAAACCTTCCAAAAATTATAGAAGGACGTCATTAATAATCTCTTATTCTTCACCCTAACATCATGGATTGGGATCCAATAGAGTTCTATTGGGAAAATTTTCTAAACATGAGGGGAGTGTGTGATTGAATTGATAGATTTGGGGCAAGACATGGAGACATTGATATTGTAACAACCATCACACACAAATCCTGTATTGATGGTCAACCCATGTGTTCCAATTGAATAATGGAATGTGTTTCTCAATGAATCAAATGACTGATATCATGAGTACCAAATAATTCCTACAATGGATACATAGGGATTTATTGAATATATATATTTATTGAATCAGACTTAATACCTCTCTATGATTGTTGGGAAACACATAATCATCTTTATACGTACCCCATTATTTAAAATGAGTGACCCTCATTAAATATGGGTCCATGAAATGGTCAGAATATACTTTTTCTTGTTGATTCCATTCATTTTTTTATGGTTGTTTCTATATAATAAGTGTCACATGTATGTTAGGATGGTTTATCTATATATAATACACTAGACTAGCCATTTATAACAAATTTTAAGCATTGGTGATATGATGAGGGAGTTATAATGTGCACGTTGATCCATTTTATTACTAAAAGAAAATTGAATATTGTATCCTAATGAATGAAAATGATTTCATGATCATTGAAATGATCCAAGTGACTTTTAATTCATCCTTTTATTTACAATGGGACATTGTTAAAATTTATTAGACCCACGTGTGTTTATCATGGAAGGTGATAAATCCTACTCAATGAACCCAATTTCATAAGGGTTTCAATTAATAATATATTAATTCTAGATACATTATCAATAAGTTTCAAGGGGAATCAAGTATCATTACGCTATACAGCATGGTACAGTTTTTCAATAGGACTTTATACAACATTCCATAAATCGTTTTCTATAAATGATATGGTTTTATGAAAATCAGCCTGATCATTATCTATTCAGTACACCACGGTTTCAAAAACAACCATATCAAAATTTTGAGGACTAGAAACACACAGAGCCAATTCCCATTGAAGGTATTTTAGGAGATAATGGATAATCGTTGTTGAGGGCATGTTGGGTGATATGAAAAAACATTTCATAATATATTATTCATTATCCAAGATAATTTTTTAAATAATGAGTGATTCCATGATTTGTGTTCTAGATTTTTATGTAGGTTGCGATGATTAAATCTTTCCAATAATTATAGGAACCTCTACTTACTACCCAAAATTACCCAAGCCACATGGATCTCAGTAAAGTGGGTTATCTAGAGTTAAATAATCCAATTATTTTTCCAATATAATATAGAAAATATAATATATAAATTTTTTAATAGATGATTAGTGATCTTATTGTGACAATTTTAGTTCCTTTCGGTCTTTTCTGATGCATATATGGACTATGAGGAAACTCTACTCACATAATTCTCTTTTCCATAAGCTCTTCACCCATATCCTCATCATACCCTACGACCTCTACAAATTCTACCTTCTACATGATTATGAATGGGGAATTATGGATTTTATTCATATTCAATTCCTCTACCAATGAATTTAAGATTCAAATAAATCATTTTTATTAATTAATAAAAAAATTAATCTTTGAAATTGGGTCATATTTTTTGGGGTGCTAACAAATATACTATTTCATGGGCCTACACATGTGTTCCCAATACATATGGCCTAAAATCATGAAGATTTTAAACTAAATTAGGGATTTATTGAGGTTTTCATTTTGTATGCTTAATATTCATGGTCGTCCCATGAGTATGTTTGTTCTTGGATTAAAAAAATCACATGTCATGAGGATTTGTTTTTTTGATGCAACAAGTGTTCTAATTTTATGAATAGGCTACTACATGACTATAGGATTTTCTCGATTATCATATTTCCTCACCATTCAACTACTGATCTTTTGGGCATTCAATTTGATACAGTCTCCCATACATGTTCATCCAATACTGTAATTTTAGAGATATATACCAACTAATATTGGGGGTTATCCAATTTTAGATCTCCATAATTAACAATATTTTAGAGTATTCTCTTTAAGAGAAGAAAATCATGAATATGTTATAACAACATTTGGTGACCTGACAAACAATTAGGGAAATTATTAAGATCATAATAATTTTATTTATTTTATAATAATATGAGTAGTTTATATTCTTGGGATACTATAAAATATCCTGGAACCTAGTCCCCCTGAAAAAATTAATTCATATTCATTATCACTTATAAAATGGATGACTTTACTATATTCATCCCTCATGTCAGGGATGTTGTTTTTTATGGACACTATGGGAGAGTTGGAACATGATACTAGATGAAAATTATTTTTGGACTTGATTCCAATACTTGTTTTATTATGATACTTTTTCATATTTTATTACCATTATTAATTCCTTGTTAGATATATTTGGGAAAATATTATCCCTATAATGATAGGTAATATCTTCAAACTATTAACTTATTAAAGATATTTCTCTTAACCAAAAACTAATTTTCCATGGAATGAGGAGTGTTAAAAAATAATCATGGTGATTATTTATACAAGACACTACCAGAAACTCATGTGGGAACTACATGTCTAAAAGAATATTTTTCCATTTCCACCTTGAAATAAAATATATTAATCATTTATTCTCATACACTATTGAATATTAATTGTAAACAATCATTGTATTCTTCAACATAGAGCTATATTGGAATAATAACTGGGGTTGTATATGTTCCCAACCTAAAATAGAAAAAGTTGTGAGGATACTTTACAATTATTGTGTTTCAACCTCACATATCTTCTTGAATCCTATATGATTATCTAATTAATATTTCTCTAGGGTTCCAGTCATCGGACCACAACGAGACCAAAAATGATTCAAATGTTATTTTGGATAATTTTAATCATTAATTGAATAGAAATTGAGAATCCCAATGTTATCCAGATAAATTTTTCTATTCATCCATTCCTGGTATGCCTCTCTCTCAAGAGATATTGTGTCATATATTTATTTTATGGACCCCATCAATGTGAAGAGGCCCTGAATGGAGTCAAATGACACAATTGGTATCAGATACTAATGTGGTACTTGATCATTTACACTAATTTATACCTGATATGGTTGTATTTAGAGCTTATTTTGTTACGACCCCATACATATGGGATAAGGATAATATATAAAAAATGTTATAGGTTCAAGTTGGAAATATTGATAAACCACAACTGGTTGATTTTGGTATTATAACAACACGTCATTTTATTACACAATTAGACATGATTTAATACATAGAAAACACCACTTGATACAACATTGAAGATCAAGAGGCCTTTTGTCTTTGAGGATTAGGAACATTACATAACAACATAAAACATAGGATGCAACATCTTATTGAAAACATCTTTTACATGACCACTACATTCCCTCATACATATCATTACATGGGATAACCTGAGGACATGCCTAAGAAAAGGGTGAGAAATAAAGTACAGTAAAAGAGTTAATGAGGTATAACATTAATGATACAATAAATTTTTGGAAATAGTCATATCAATCGAGAATAATCTAAACATGAACATATAGGCATGATACAACATGATTAACATAACATGGAAATGTGGAAACAACATTAATCATGCTTTTAGCATGAGGCAAGGCTCATTGCACCTAGAGGATGAGTAAATCATTATTTCACTTAAATTAGAATGAGTAAACCCTAATTTCACTTGATGTATCATTATACTAATCATTACCCAATTCATTGGAGTGCAGTCAGGGCACACCCTTCTTAAACATTTCATTTCATGCATCAGTTTGTCTCATGTATTATAGAATATGGAATCATTCAACATCATAAGTTATTCCACGATTAAGAAATGTGGAATACACACATAAATGTACCATTAATTTTTTGTTTGTTCATAATGTTAAAAAAAACTTTTTAATGACAGGGGAATGGAATTCACTACACAAAGATTTTTTCTTGAAAAATGGTGGTGCAATTTCTGCATCATAACGGCGTGACAAAAAAATTCGAAAAAATGGTTAATGAGAGAGAAATAGGTGCCTCATCATTTTTGCAAGAAATGGAAAGTAAGGGGTTCATATAGAAACATTTCCTAACATATGTAATGGAATTTAGATTCAAAATACATAGGAATTTATTGAATGTAAATGAGGAGAGAGAAATTCCTTATGGAATTTCAGCATGGTAATGGGTGTGCATGGAAGGCCTTAAATGAGTGTGAAAGGGGTCTCCCATAATTCAAAAATAAAGAGAGTATTGTGGGGGAGGTGAAAAATCATACCCAAACTTTTTTAGCTGAAATTAAATGGTTATAACAACATAATTAAATTGAGACAAAAATGAGAAAAGTGGAAATCCGTTACTTGGAAGTGTGATCCCAAAGGCTTGGGAGAGGCTTGAGAGATGATTTTTGGGAGCTTAGGAAGAATTGGGATGATTGTAGTGAGATGATGGAAAATTATGGACGAACTCCAAAGGATTTTATTGAAGAAGAAGTGGGATCTTGGGTGGTTTTATATAGGAAAGGAGAGGGAATTCATTATTATTTAGGTTTGGGTCCCCACACTTTAAACTACACAATACGAAAAACCAGGTCAGGGTTTTGGCCCATGGTTTTTTCCAAATGGTAGTGTTAAAAAATATTTTATATGTAAAATGGACAAAATTCTTCAGATAAAAGGGTTTGGTATGTGGAGGTGAGTCACACTCTCAAGGAAATACATTTTAATGTGAAATGTGATATAACTCTTAGAGGGTCCACTAATATTTTGTAAAATAAATCAAAAAACATAAAATCACACTATGATAATGGTAAAACATATATTGGCCGAATATATATTTTTTAGTATTTAATTATATCACAATTGGGTCATTATGATGTCTTAGAACACATTATATATTTAAACGGTATTTAATTTTTACCCAAACATTTAATTGTCTCAGATAATTATGAAAAAATCACAATTGGATAATATCGAAGTCCTGATTAAATAAATAATATTCATTTTATCTAAATGAGTTTCTAAATATGTAAATTTTTACTTTTAAAATAAAAACTGACATTTATAAAAAAAATCATGGGTTTTGACCAAAATGACATTCAAACCTAAATAAAAATTACAATTTAATTCATAAAAGTATATGATCATTGATATTTATAAAAAATTAATTTAATAATAATATTATTTTATTAATATATTGTTGAATTAAAAATCCGTTAATTCATCAAAATAGATTTCTTAGTTTAATATTAACTAAAAATACAATTTGCGCTTAAAAACTTTTTCCCAAGTAATAATAATAACATGAATAAATATTTATTATATAATAAATTATTGCAAATAATCATAGTGATAATCTCATTTATCATAACCCCTTATAACACACACATATGACTAAAGGTTAAGGTGTGCGATGGTGATAGACTCTTGGGGTGGCTTGAATAAAATTTCTCAGGTGGTAATCTCTATCAAATTCCACTTCTATCATAGGTGGTTCTACTCGAGATTAATTTATTCAAGATCAGATTGGGATTAGTCAAGATAGAAGCCTAAGGATTCCACATCCTTTCCAATCTCCGACAAATGGGATTCGTATTGGGGAAAGTCTACTAGATGAGGCAATCACTTCCTTTATATGAGTAAATTGGATTTGTTAAAGCACTATATTTATTCTAATCATGTGATCACTAATAAATGTCTATATTAGCAATGGTAAAAATTCTTAACAATATATTAAAATCTATAAACAAAAAAATAGGAAGTTCATATGATATATAACAATCTTTCATAAAAAGATATTTAGTTTGATCACAATTAATTTTCATTAATGAATGTTTGGGTCGTTACAATATTAACGCCTTAAGAAATTTCTCCCTTGAAATTTCCTTTCCCGCACTAAAAAAGATGGTGGTAACTCTGCTTCATCACTTCCTCTAATTCCCACGTCACTTATTTACACTTGTGGTTTCACCACAGCACATTCACAAGGGGAATTGTATTATTTCGTAGGACTCCTTTCCTATGATATAAGATCATAATTTGTTGCTCCTCGTAAGAATGATCATACTATAACTGGACTACCTCTAAAGATATTACATGTGATGGGTCTGGTATTTACTTAATTAAGAGTGATACATGAAATACATCATGTACTTTGTCCATGGGAGGTGGAAGTGCTAGTCGATAGGCCACAACATCGACATGATTAAGAATCTCGAAGGGTCCGATGTAGCTAGGACTTGAATTCCCTTTCATTACAAAAAATCATGACCCTATTCCTTGAGATATTTATAGGAATACCATGTCTTGAACTTGAAACTCAAGGTTTTATCGACGGTTATCATCATAACTCTTCTGTCGACTTTGGGATGCCTTGATATGATGCTGAATGGTTTTCACCTTATCCACCATTCCATTGAACATTTCTTTTCCTTGTAGTTACGGTCACTGAATTCATCCCAACATGTCGGGGTTCTGCACCGCTTCCCATATAGGGCTTCATAAGGTTCCATTCAGATGATCAAGTAGAAAAAGTTATTATAGGATAATTCAACCAGAGGAAGATGTTTATCCCATCCTTCGTTAATTTCCATTGAACATGATATTAACATATCTTCTAGTGTCTGAATATTTCTATTAGTTTGGCCATCAGTTTGAGGATGATAGGCCATATGTAAGTTTAGTTCATTATCCAAATAATATTGAACACTCTTCCAAATCATAGAGGTGAATATTTGTTCTCTATTGGATAAAATAGATAGTGGTACTTTATGCAGCCTTACTACTTCCCTGATATATATCCATGTCAGTTAATCCAATGAATAATCCTCCTGAATTTCAATTAAATGTGTAGAATTTGTATGACAATCCACAATAACCCAGATTGCATTATTTCCATTGGATTTCTTCGAAAGTTGGTTGACAAAGACCATGGTGATGTTCTCCCATTTCCATACTGGTATAGGAAATGGTAGCATCATCCCCTTAGACTTCTGCCTCTCTACCTTCACTTTCTAAATCACCAGGGACATTGATTTATACTCATGGATCTTTATCTTCATATTATCCCACCAATAATGCTCTCAGAGATCTCAAAACATCACTTTCTTTCTTGAGTGAATAATGAAATTTGAACTATGTGCATCATCCAAAGGATCCTTTTTTAGCTCTGAACGTTATTGAATCCATGATTGTTGGGAAAAAATCTCTCAAGGCATCATTGAAGCATTATTGATTTGATTGTGTATGTTGACAAAGTGGGCCTCCATGATGTGTTTGTTGACAAAGAAAACCATGAAGTTTGAGTTTCATTGATAAAGGGGGTTTATAAGGTGATTTTTCGGGTTCAAGGGATGCCTTCAAAAATACACGACTGATTGAAGAACCTCGATAAAGTAATGGAGGATCTGGAGGTGGTACAAAAAAATTAGATATATGGTGGTGCCGTTTTCCAGTGTATGACAAATTTTTGGGCCAAAAATCAGAAATAGATAAATGTGTTTTGGGAAAAGGGAGGTGCACACAAAATTGAAGTGGTGCGTGAAAAATAATGTGGGGCGTGAAAAATCAGCATGGTGCGCAAAAAATATAGTGTCATTCGAAAAATCAGTGAGTTGTGTGAAATTCCATCACAATGCATGGAAAAATAAAGTGTTGCGCGAAATATTAGCATGGTGCGTGCAAAAGGAATGTGGTGCACAAAATATTTGCACGGCTCATGAAAAAGAAAGTGGTGTGAGAAATATTTGTGGGATGTGCGAAATAGAGGGATGAAGGTTTTTGTGCAAGAGGGGTTTCAAGATCCGAAGCACGAAAATTGGAAAATGCATGAGGTGTGAGAGATATTGGAGCAATTGACGAAAAATGGTGCTGCGTGGAAGATGTGTTTTTCATGCTCGAAGTGTATTAAATGCTCAAGGTGGGTTTTTAGTGCATGGTTTATTTTTCATATAAATATGAAGTGCCCCCATCCATTTGGAGTAGCACAATCCATTGAAATTATCCGACCTCTGGCATGCGAAATGGAAGTGTGCAAGAGAGTTGCGTGAAAAGAAGACTATTGCGTGAAAAGTGAATTTCGTGAAAAAGTAGAGAATTATGCGCAAGGTAGTGTATAGGTTGTGCATAAAATATGTTGTGCGTAAAATCATTTTTTAACATAAAAGGGGTGATGTTCATAAATGGGATGTTGCGGGGAAAGTGAATTTCTCGCAAAAGAAGAGAATTACGTGCAAGGTGCAGTAAGGGATGAGTGTAAAAATTACAGTTGCCTGGTACACCCGATGCAATGTGAGATTCATCTGCCAGTGAAAGTTAGACATCAACAGGGAATCTATTAATAGTTAAGGATGCATATTTCATTAGAGATAATGAATATACCTACAGGTCTATAAAATATGAGTGGATCATCTGAAGAACCAGTGATCACACTTCAGTTGAGAGAGCAGTGAGATTTTATTTTATGAGTTGTTGTAAACCAGGAGGGACAGTGAGCCCTCTCCAATCTAGTAAACAATAGTGCGTTAATAGTTGAATTGGTACATCATCACATTTCTGGCGTATTCTCCTTGATCAAAGCCCAATAAGGGTGAACCAAGTAAAAATCTCTTTGAATTGTGCATTCTTTAAGGTTTATTCAGACTCTGCAGTGGGAAGGAGAAAGAAGAGTGTTTTTTCTAACATCAAAACAAGATCAAAAAGGGGAAGTGGTTTTAATCTTTCACACCCTGATTCACCCCCTCTCTGGGTATCTATCCCATCAGACCTAAAAATATTCTTTTCGAAACTCCCACAATTCATTCGCCATTGACATTGAACTCCATGGATTTACCTTTTTTATAGCTTCCACTTTCTTCTGTTTTCCGACATCATCCTTTTGAACATCCATTAACCATTCCAAAAGATATCGTTGGGAAATAATTTGTGAAAGGATTGATGATGTTCCCTTTTTTATGATTCACATGACCATCTTCATCATATCTATGAATATTTTATCTTTATCAATTCTCATCAATGATATAATCGTTGGGTCCTTTCTACCTAGATCATCTGCATCCATTTTTTCTTTCCCATGGTGGTAATGGATTGACCAGTCATAGTCACTGATCAGCTCTAACCATTTTCGTTGTCACATGTTCAACTCATTATATGTGAATATATACTTGAGGATATTGTGGTATGTATATATTTCACACTTCTCCCCAAAGAGATAATGTAGTAGAATTTTTAAATTGAAGATCACCGTAACCATATCCAGATCATGTGTTGGATAATTCTACTCATGAAAATTAAATTACCATGAATCATAGGCAATGAATTTTTCATTTTTCATCAATACACTACCCCGAAAATTATTCTAATCACCACTGAATTCCACAAAATGTTCTCCACTTTTGGGTAATGTGTCCACGAGCGCAGTGATAATCCACATTTTTGACTCCATGAAGATTTCTTCGAATTAATCACTCCAAGAAAACTTTACTCCCCTTCGAGTTACCTTGGTAAAAGGGATAGAAAATCATGAAATATCCCCCAACTTGTCAATAATATCCAGCTAACCCCAAGAATCTACAAATATCTATTATCACTGTTGGCCTCATCCATCCCTCAATTTCAGTTGTCTTGGGGGGATCCACAAATATCCCATTGATTATGATGATATGGACCAAGAATGAGACCACCATTATCTAGAACTCACACTTGTTAACTTTGCATGGAGCTTCTCCTTTTTCAAGGTCTCTAGTACTGTTCTTAGATTCTCCTCATAATCCTTATTGGTTTTGGATTATATTAGAATATCATCAATAACGAATACAACAAATTTTTCGAGGTAATATCTAATGACTCTATTCATCATGTCCATGAAGATTGTAGGAAAATTAGTGAGTCCGAAATGCATTAATGTGAATTCATAGTGTATACATCTTGAATGAAAAGTAGTCTTTGGTATATCTTCCTTCTTCACCCATACTTGATATTATCTCGACTGCAAATCCAACATGGAGGGGTATTGTTCCCCATCCATCTGATCAAAAAAGTCATCAATTTGTTGGATAGAATACTTTTTATTTATCGTGATTTTGTTATGATCACAATAATCGATTCAAATGAGCATTGACCCATCCTTCTTCTTGACGAAGGGGATTGGTGCACCCCATTGTGAATCACTTGGGTGTATAAATTCTTTATCCATATTCTCTTTTAGTTGTTTCTCAAGCTCCCCAAGATCCTCAATAGCCATTCTCTATAGATTCCTGGATATTGGAAATGCCCTAGGTATAAGGTCAATTGAGAATTTATCATCTCTTCTAGGAGGAATACCAAGCCATTCCTTAGTAAACACTTCAGAAAATTCCCTATCAATAGGCTTTTCTTCAAGGATGGTTGCTTCAATGGACTTAGTCATCTGATCCAGATATGCGTTCTCATAGGGCAGTAAAATCTATGCTTGAGATGATTGAGCTAAAGAAGATTCATCTTCCTCCTTGCACATGTATAGAATTGGTGGTCGATTCTCCATATGGAGAGTGATTTCCCTCTCACAACAATTTATGTTGGCTCTATATAAGGAAATCCAATCCATGCCATGAATTACATAAAATTCAACTAGAGGGAGTATGCTGAGCTTTACTGGGATGTTCACTCCACAAATTATGATAGGAAGGGAGTGATATTCATGGGATACAATGATTGTCCCATTTTATATACTAACTGACATCTTTACATCCATGATTTGTGGTGGTGTTTGGATTGTTCTACTAAACATCCAGGATATAAAATAATGCGTAAAAACAGATTCAAAAAGTATATTTGCTATTTTAGAATGAATAACTAGCATACATGTCACCACTTCACTGTCGGGGTTCACATAGGCGATAGTGATGGGAAAAGCTCTACATTCGATCTAATCGTATTCTTTTTTTGAATCTAATTTTATCACCATATTCAATCCATGTGTCTTTATGATAATTCCCCTCATCACCTCCTAGGTCAGAGAAATATCTCTCTATATGGAGCTACCTCAAAAAACCCATGTTTCCCAATGGTGATACACATAGTTAGGAATTTTGACAGTCTCTGATTAGTTACAATATCTATAATCTTATAGGTGAAGTTACATAAAATCAGAGGTCTATAATGCGATAGATAAGAATGGTCCTTGATCTATGGGATGAGGCACAGGGTGCAACACTTACAACCCAAGGAGTTCTCCCTCCACAGAAATAATACGGAATTGCATCAAATATACCCCCATAACGACATCCCACACTCCTTGTAAAATGAACCTTGAAACTATAGGGCCAGGTGCACTCTCATGGTTATGATTCTTCATTTACATGAATATTTCATCCTCATTTTGGATCACATACATTATTTTGTTGTCCAGGTGAGACACAACCATGGGAATTTCTTCTCAGATATCCCTATAGTCACTTGGATATCTAATTGGAAGCCTCGGGTTAGGGCCATCAAAGAGTTCCCTAAAAACGCATGTGCCATGCCCCCAACTATATCTCAATCATTGGTATACATTCCATCCTCAATATGAAAGTTGGATTTATTAATTTTTATCTTTTATCTGATATAGGAATGGAACATTTATATTTTATTATCTCTCTCGAGCATCCATTTTAACTAGGATATCTCCGGAGCATGTATCTTCTGTTTGACGGTCAGTTCCACACATAAAGAATTCTAACCTATTAACTATTAAAACACAGAGTCACTACATGCCTCCTCAAGATTGGATTATAGGTTGATGATAGTCAGTTTCAGGTTCTCTATGTCCTGGTCGAAGGGAGGAAGAACCATTTTTCATTCCAAAATCCAGAGCATCAACCACGAGAGATTGTTATAAAGAGACACCTAGCTATGACTACAAGTTGGATTTCCACCCAACTCTCTTAAAACGATGCAGATAACAAGGACTTCGAGACCACTGGTTATAGAACATTTTGGACATTGGAAAATCCTACCTATGGGGAAGAGAAACCAGTAAAGTAGAGTGATTAGATATACCTTAGCAATGATTTTTAACATTGAAAATCCAAATCATATTGACTGCATTTGTGTTGGAAATAAAACGATCATGCCTAATTCAGATCTGTATGCCTCTCCCATGGTTGTTTCACAATGTAAATAGAGATCCTGAGAACCAATGGTCATGAAGCCACCTACCCTCCATGAATCACGCAAAGTCAATACTATCATATTGGGGAAAGGAACCTCTCCCTGTCTTCTCCCCCAAGTCAAGTGTAGTGTTGATGTCCCTAACCACAAACCATGGGAGATCCTACGGATCTAGGGAGCCACGATCAGACCACAACCCCTGTCTAACAAAGGCATCACATCTTCCATAAACAATGAAAACATAGATGAACTATATTATTTTAGTGAATTTAGTTGTGATAAATATGTCACCAACAATCATAAAATCCAATGAAACGTCCTAATTCTAAAAGACCCAGATGTGGCGGTTGATCATGTCCTCTTGCATGGAGTAATGAATATTCACTTTTCGATAGAACTCCAAAATCAATGCCAAGTTTTTCTTATGATTGATCTCATCATCAATAAAAATATATTTTTTCATAACATCTGAAGAGATGAAGTCATACTTCACTCTTGCAGCCAACCCATGAGAATTCCCAATGAGATGAGATAACATTAGACAATGGTAATCCCTACATTATCCCCTATATTGATAGTATTTTTACATTGGGAAGAGGATCCATCCCTATGTTTTATCATCATTGCACGAATTCAAATTCCATGACCTTGAGTAGAGGATATCAGGGATTCAAGAGTCATAGGAGATGGAGGCTCTGCTATCTCCCCTTTCAATTCCCCTATAGTCGAATGGGAGGAAGAAATTACCTTACCTGGAACCCTAGAAACTGAGCCACCTGGGACTCCATCAATGTTCTTGTAGGGACCCTCCATTAAGTAGAAACTTGTAAGGGGTGGGGGATAGTGAAAACTATCCAGACCATCCAGATCCTCACATGCATTAGGAATGACATATAAAGGAGGCATAAAGAACACCCAATGGTCCAGAGTGGATGGAAGAAAAGCTAGAAGCTTATCATATATTCGCCCATCTACATGCATAGGAAGTGGATAATGAAGGAATTAGATATCCCTGAGACCATAAAGGAGGGAACCCCTAGCTTGAATTCCAGTATATGATTTCATGGGGAAATATCACTATCAAAATAGAATGAGAGTTGGGCCCCAAGAACTGGAAAAATTGGGGGGTGAACTTCTCATGTCACTATCACCAACTCTAAGGTAGGATCATAACTGGAGCCACCCAGATTGGGAGAAGGTTCTCTACCCTGTGGAGCCTTAGGAGCCAGGAATGGTCAATATGTCTACCGATTTTTACAAAAATGCCTGAAGGGAACTAGGTGACATCAAGAGGAAAATAAAATATAAATATCAGAACATGGGGGCTTGGTCCCAATCCCCCACACCCTGCACCATTAAAGAAAACACTTATGGAATTAGTATGGGAGATCCAAATCCAAACATAAGAGAGGTACACTAATTTCCTCACATGAGAGGGTGTAATTATACGTTCACATAATTCCCCAAAGAGAATTCTTGATAGACTTTATAAATGATCTATTCTGAAAGGGTAGGTGTAAATCAGAGAGCCCAAGGCAGACCAACGCATGTGGATTTCCATTCCCTTATGTGATTCCATATACCCAGGAGCCAAGCATAACCGCTGCCACCAAAAGGATAAGGGTGCTTTACCCTACACATGAAGGAAATACTCCTCTAACTCAATCACCACATAGAAAGAATTCTCATTAATCATTGATATCCTCACAGGGTCACAAAGTTCCTGAGAATCCAAAAATCCTCTAAAAACTTCCGAGGATTAATTTTCCACCCTGAACCGAGACCCATATTTCCCATTAAGACACACGATGACCTCCAAAAAAGTTACTAGGGGAACCTCCACCACAACAGAAGAACAGTTCTGGGACACAACCAGACAGATCAAATGCACCTCCAAGAAATAGATCTGTATAGAGACACTGGGATGACCGCACAAGGAATCTCAAAATGATCTCTTAGGATGATGAGGCCAGAGGGGGGATCCTCAGGAATTTGGGGCTCCATGGTGGAGAACACTCTCAGATCGAAGGTGTCGAAGCCAAGATCGCCACCAGAGTAGTACCGGCTGGGGAAGCAACGATCGATATATTTTGAATATTTCATGGCATATGAGGTGCATTATTTTGAGATGATGGAGCCTCTTTAAGTATGGTACTCTGAGAACATGTCATCCAATGATTAAGCATTTACTTTATTCATATTTAATTTATTATTATCCATGATACTTTTACTATAAAAAAATATATGAATGAATTTTATTCTAATTTTATTAAATAAAATCATGTTTTTTAGTTATCTACCTTTCAATATAGGTTATGACTTATTGAGTTATTTCAATAGATGGTTTTTTCAATTATTTACCTAAAAAATTAATTTTGACATCTATAGTTATTTAAATGGAAGATGATTTTAGTTATATACATTTCCATATTGATCTAGTTATTTAAATATAATGTTTGTTTTTTAATTTATCATTCCATATTGATTATTATAATTGATTCATTATTACTTCCACTTTACATAACATTTTCTATGAATTTATTCTCACCCTTATTTTTTTCCATTCCCTAGGATTCCATGAATTCTTCTTAGAAAGATATGCAAGGATATTCTAGATGGAATACAATTATTCAATAATGTAAAATATTATGTTTTTCATTATCTATACATTTGTAATACATGAATCATGTCTATATATAATTTTACAAGACAAATAAACTATTTGGTCCATTAGGATTTGAGTTCCTTCTACCTTATGCCAATGTAATGGTAGTAGAAAATCGGTATGGGCTAGTTGGATCAGATATTCAATAATTTTGTGATGGGTGGGGGCAAATACATCCCTCCAATGCATTATCCAAGGATTTATATCTCATGGGATAATAATTTAATGCACATAAATGAATTATTTTTCACAATATAGTTTGTGACAATCATAATTCTTCATAGATTATTTAATTACTAGAAATTATGTGTTTGATTAAATCATAATGCTTTGGAGATTTTGGGATATCAGAATAGAAAATGAATGGACATGCTGGGTTTGTTCATAATAAATTGAATATTAAAAATTGGTTTTATCCACAACTTAATGTGTTGAATATTCTGTAATTTCTAGCAATATTATCATTTCATATGCTTGTACCCATATAATATATCTACTTTATCCCACAAGACTATGTTTTTCTCTATGTCATGTTATTAACGTCTCTTTCCCTAAATTTCATATTAAATGTTATACGAATGATATTTTGAGGTTATATAATATTTTTTAATTATTTATGGATAGATTTTATGATTACATGTTACTTTTTAATTAGATATTGGTCCCTTGTTTATACTTTCTAAAATACGGAATATGTACCCATTTATTTACTTATTAATATTTTAACCCTTAATTTGACTTTTTTATCACCCAATATTTCTTTCTCATCTAACATGATAATTATTTCAAAGATTATTTTTGGAGCGATGTATTATGATGAGATATTTATCATAGACATTGAATTAGTAAAGTCTAATTTGAAATTTATGTAAGTAAAATATTCATAATGTAAAAATATGGGTTAAAGGGTTATATGGTATTTTTTTAGATAAAATTTTTAAATTATAGAATTTATGTTAAATATATTCTTGTTATTCATATACAGTCAGAATTATATTCATAGTGGGATATAGTTATATTTTTTTATTACATTAATAAATAATAGAGCCCAATAGAAATCATCCATTGATGATTTTCAAGGGTCATAGATTGATCTAACTATTTCAAAGTTTTATTGAAAGTATCAAAGGATTAATATAAAATTTAATAAGATAATTCAACATAGGATGTATATTTCATATTCCACCTAAAGGATGAATTTTATATTATAAGAAATTAAGATTATTCAATAAATCGATTTTTATTTTAATATGTCATCGAAAATATAAGGATGAAATGAATTTTTTAAAATATTTTATATATAAACTCTTAAACCTTGTATGAAAAAAATGTTGAATATTTTTCATAAATGGAGAAGTCTAATGAAATTATAAATATATTCATACGAGGAATGAATATATGTGTTTCCAAATCATATCGAAGACACTTAGCATTATATATCAATATAAATAATTGATTGATTCTGGTATATCATATATATATCTAAAATTAAATTAACAAATGACAGATTTTTGAAATTATGAGAGAAACATTTCATTGAGTTAAGGGGGATAATGTCAGACCCTAAATATTATCATAATTTTTTCCTCAATCTACATGTCTATAATTTATTATTATTTATTGTTTACATAAATTGAATTGAAAATGAAAATAATTAAAAAAAGATATGAATAATTCTAAAAATAAATTATTCACTCATAATGGAACATTATAAAAAATGTATTATTATGTGAAGATGTAAGTCTTGTGTACTGATTTATGTAGAGTATCTTCAAAAAATAATATTCAACTAGATTATTATTTTCTTGGTATGTGAATGAAATATACGTTTATTTTCTAGTATAATGTGTTTACCTGGGTGAAATTAAGTTTATATTGTGTTTTCAATGAAAAATATATGTTTTTTGTGCCTATGTTATCTCACATTAGGGAAAAAACATAAAATATAACTATCCGGTGGTTCCCATGTAAGAAATTACCTTACAAATCACAATCTGTCTCCTAGAGATGTCTGCAATGGTCCCAACTAAAAACTCAATCAATTTTAGTCAACAAAAAATAGTCCAATAATGAAAATAAAATTGTTTTATATCATCATATAGTATGGGGTATTATATATAATAACATGATATTCTAGGTCAGAATATACCTTTTTTTACTATAATACATTAATATCAATCATAATTATTGTTTAGTGTTGAATGGGTGTATCAAGGATGAGGTGATTAAAATAGTATATGAGTAAGGAATCTAGATGATGACAGATTTGAGTCATGAAACTATATGAAATATTTATTTACATAGATCAATTATTTGAAATGAGTTGTTCCATAGACAGAAAAAAGTCTATTTTTTCATTCCAAATGGGGTTAGTTATGGATTTTTCCAACAATGTTATCTAAAAGTACACTCATAATACATTGTTGAAGGTATCCTCTTTTTCCAATTTTTTTCAATTTTTTGGATTCAAATATGTAGGAAGTGGCAATAATCATGAAATATAGTTTCTAGTGGTTAAATGATTATAAATATTTTTAATGAATTGGTTTTTGTATATATGGGTTTTATAAAGGAAAAGATTAATGTAGGTGTTGTGTATTGTAAAATAAGTAAAGGATAATGGTAATATCAACAACTAAGATTAGTGTATCATTGGGAAACATGAGAATGGATGATGGTAATATCTACAACTATTAGAAGCTTCATGATTGAGGTAAATATCATTAGATCATTGAAAGTAAAGGAGCTTCACAAAAATTTATTTTGAGGTTCAGGAAAATTCCTCAAAAGCCATGGGATAATCATTAAAGGGAAATCCTATAAATACGAGGCTACCCACAATTCATTTTACATGAATATATTTATAATAAAAGAAGACTTTTTCAAAACTCATAATGGTCAAAAGCTTATTTAATTAACCCTTGAGAGTGTTCTTGAGAATCAAAAAAATACACTCTCTGTCTTCACCAATGCTTTGGTATCTAGGAAAAAATAGTTTTGTGATGATGAGGTATTCAATCATAACTTATTTAGAATCATGATGGTTGTTTTTTCTATGAAAAGGATGTTTTCTTCATGAAGTTAGTGAACTTGATGAATTTTTATGTTAATAGTGTATTCAGGTGCATCAACTCAAGGCACTGATGTAAGAAGAGTTGCATGCTAGTTAGGGACAAATACTAAAATTTAAATATACATAAGAGAAAATAATTTCATTAAACTGAGTGAGACATAACCCAATGTAGTGATATATGTGAATAATATGGAAGTGTTCTGAGGGAGTTAGTGTGATATCCATAAAATCCTATAAGGGTAGTGGTCATGGAAATGTGTGACTCTGTCTCATCTTCATAGTTACATAACTATTGGTGATTATTGGATTCAATTATCACAGACACACTTTCGGTGTATGCTCCTAGGAATATCACTTAGTTTCTAATCAAGTTAGACTGTTGTGTTATCTTTATTCATGTGAATTTTTAAATTACTTTGCATTACCATCAGGTAGGATTAATTATTTCCTACCAATGTTAGAATAAGATCCATTATATTTTAGGGAAATTATGACATCCTAATTACACCCTCCCCTCTCAGGTTTTTCTACGGTCACACATGTTGTATCACATGAGATAGGTTGCTGGTGTTAAATCAATTATCATTTATTGTTGTGGATAATTTATTATAGGTCAAGGGACACCCCTAATTAATTGATGAAATGTCCATATTTTGGAGAACAACTGATGTATCATCTAATAACTCTTGGAATGGAAGTAAATTTTTCCACTACATAGGGGATTTAGGCCCCTCATGAAACATTACATTATATGAATGAAATAGATAGGAAAATTTTTAATGCAGATGTCAAACCATAGAATTCCAATACTACAGCTCTATCTGGTAAAATACATATGAAGGTGATCAGTTCCACTTTAAAAAATCTATGTGGTAAATATTAGAAAATACATATGAATGTGAAAATAATGTGATGTAGGTGAAACTCCATGTTTTTTATATTTGGATAGATGATCTAAAGATTTAGCCTTATTGGAATGATATACATTTTTTAATAAAATTGTTGATGTTGTTAATGCAATTCAAGGACACAATTACAAAACTAGGGATATTAACATTATGATGAAAATCATATGAAGGAATCCATAGTCATATAATAGAAATATTTTATCCCTTGAAGAAAAGGATAGGTCAAAAAATTAACTTGATGACCATTTAGGATTCCTGATGCCTTATGAAATCATTGTCAAAATAGAACGATCAACTACTCGAGTAATCAAGGAAATTACATTCAAGGACATGAAAAAATGGGGTTTTTAGAGTTGTAATTAATGATGTTAATGAATAAGAATATATTATTACTATTTCTTCCATGAAATTAAAGAGATGAAAATGGAAATTTTAAGGAAAGATTCTTATGTATTACTTTCAATGATGTGGAGTTTGGACCATTTACTATTGATGATCAAATATGTTTGAAGATGTAGAATGTAAATATGGAAACATTTATATTCTTCATATAAGGATTCCCCAAAAGGGATGCCTCAAATAAAATAATGAAATTATATAAAATGTGTCTCATTATTAAAGAAGAAGAAGTTCATATTTTTATTTTTTCAATGAAATTAAAGAGAAGAAAATAAAAATTAGAAGGAAAGATTATTATAAATGATTTTCAATGATGTGGAGTTTTTACCATTGAAAATTGCTGATCAAATATATTGGAAGATAGTGGATGTAAAGATAGAAACATCCATAAGCCTCCTAAAATGATTCCCCAAAAGGGAGACATAAAATCAAAAAAGAAATTATAGATATTGTGTTTCATCTTTAAAGAAGAAGAAGATGAAAAAGTAATTTTTATGGATGAGGAAACATAGCTTAAATCTAAAAACCAATAATCAATGATGGTTTTAAATGAACTGTTAGAAATGTCAGAAGTATAATTCTAATGTTAATCAGTTGATTTAAGAGGTTGATATATTGTTAGAACTTGATGATGCTATTGGTAAGACTAAACATCAGAGAATGAGAAATATAAACTTGAGATCCATAATGAATGATCCATCGGAGTATGATGATCATCTTGAAGATGAAATTGATTTACTAGAATTTGAAATAAAAGAACACTCACCAACTATTCAGCTATTGGATGATGTAATGGAATTTAGTATTTTGATTTAAGAGAACGAAATGGTCATCAATGACTATACATTCATACTTTTTGGTGAAGATAATTCAATAGATTGGTAGGAAGAAGATTTTGTTACTCTAATGATTAAAATCATAACAGAATCTAATTCTTAGGAAATAAAGAATAGAATATAGTTTTTAAGTCTCCCATTTGCAGAGCTATTAGATAGAGCTAATCATGAATATGAATGAGTAGTTCAGTATTTGAATGATCAATGGTCCACATGAATTGGTAAAAGTATATTTTTTTTGTGACGCTGAAACATCAAAGACATGAGACTAGATAATCAAAATTTAAGGGAAGTAGGAAGTTGGGAATTTCATAAAGTGACCTGAATTCCATAAAATGAAATCCTCAAGATAGAATGAAAGGATAAAAAAACGGTCCACAAGTAAATAAAAAAGATCACAGGACAAATAATTTTCAAAATGGTACATTATGAGGAATAGTTGGTAGAAAACATTTCAACTTATTAAATGTCATTTATTTGGATTTTTGGGCCATACCATATCATACTATGATGAGGAAGGGAGATATCTGAATATGGAAGTTGGTGAATCTATAAAATGGAGAAAGAGAAAAAAATCATTTATCATATTTATGAAAATGTTTCTATGGATATAATTTTTGTTTTTCTAAATATTTCCATTTAAAAATTCATTACGGGCAGTGCTATGGTGTGAGAAGTAACTACAGAACTCAGAGACAACTCAATACTCGCTAATCATGCAGAGTTTCACTTAAAAATAGATAATTATATTGGGAAGAATAATATGATTATGATGATCCCATTTATATTTAATATATATTGGAAACTCCACATTTAGCCTCTACCTAGATCAAATATCCCATGGAAGTAAAATAAGAAAATAGGGAAATCCAACTTTGCAGAAATAGTTCTCAAACATAAAGAGAATAGTTAGATAAGGATTATTGATAGTGAATGATCATACCATAATACATGAAATGAAAATTTATTGAAGAATGATAAGAAAAGGGTTGATGTAACGATGTTGTTTGGAAATAATTGTGTCTTGATGATCAAAAGAAGTAGAAGAATATAACTGGAAAACAATGAGCTTAAGAAAACTAATGTTATTTTTTTGTACGGATTGAATCACAACCTCCTTAGTGTGATCCAAATGTATGAATGAAAATAAATTGTAAAATTTAAGAAAAATTTTTTCTCTACCAAAGTAAATATATATAATTCTCTCATTAATGTATTGAAAATAGATCATAATTTATACTACACTAAGACTAAATATAACATTTTTACAAAATTATTGTAGAAGAAAACAACATGTGGTCTCAAGGGTTGGGTGACATTAATAAAAACCGCATGGAAAAGATATATAATTTGACGATAGTCATGGTAATCCCCAATATGAATCTTAAACAAGAAAATAAAGGTGTTTCTTACATTAGAGGAATGCTATTATTCAGTTTTGGCCAATGAAGAAAAGGGAATTAACTTTTCCTGATGTCATCCACACAAGAGTACATTGACCTATTAATGTGATTTTAATATACATAGAGAGGTAAATCATTTTTTATTGATGATTATAGTCTAAATTATTGTGTAAGGATCATACATGGGAAATAGTAAGTGGTTGATTTCTTGGAAGGTTATCATCGAATAACTGAGAATGATACTGACGACATAATTAATTTTATATGATATGACAAGGGAATAAAATACACATCCTTTTATTTTGAAAACTACATATAGAAGAAATAAATAACGAATGAGGTGGCAGTAGTATAAATCCCAAAGTAAAATGGTGTTGTTGAATATAGAAATCGGTAAGTGAATAATATGGCTAGATTTATGCATATTGAGAGTCGTATCTCTCATCCATAATAGAAATATTATTTTCATGGATCATTATACCATGAAATAAAATATTTATGAAAATGGGATAACCCAAGACATCATATGAGTTTTGTCCTGTGTGGAAACCCTATGATGAGTATTTTCATGTTTTCTGATGTAATGTTTTCATCCAAAAAAAATAATATTATAAAAAATGTATGGTTATGACGAGACAATGAAATATTCTTTGAATATTAAATGAATTGTAATGCCAAATAGTGTTTCAATAATTATATTTGAACAATTGTTCAACATAGCTATATCAATATGATTGAATATAAAATCACAAATACCATGAAGATATCATATGATGACGTGATAGAAAATTATGTATATTAGGGACATTTAATAGATTCAAAAGAAATATAAGAGGAAGGAATAAAAAACAATCAGGGGTAAAAAATGATTATAATTTGGAAGAATAATCAAAATAGGAAGAAATGGATGATGAAACATCCCCTGAATGTCACATGGGAAATTGAATGGAATGAATTGGTCAATCTAATATCATTGGGGATTGGAGTGCACCCATAAAAAAATTGAGAATGAGTAATGATCATATTCCCTATTCCAGTCACATGTGAAAGAAAACTCAATTTAAGAAGTAACAAAGGCTGGATAATGTGTTAAAGCCCTGAATGAATAACTTGAAAAAATTGAAAAAACAATAAATGAGATCTTGTTATGAATATTGAGAATTATAATGTGATTGGAAAAAATTTGATCATTAAAAACAAATTCAATGACCATGGAAATGAGATCCAAAACAAGGTACGCATAGTGTTGAAAGTCTATTCACAATTTGGTACTGTTGATATTAATGAAATTTTTTCTCTAGTAGAGATACATATGTTCAATAAGGATTTATTTTCTATGGAAAATAATATGTGATTCAATGCTTCTCAGATGTATGTTTAAAATTCATTCATAAATGGATTTATTGAAGAATTTTTATACATTGAAAAACTAGTGGTATTTCTAATTGAAAATGATGAAGAAAAGGTTTGAAGATTAAATATGCCCATCAATGGTCTAATGTAGGAACCACATGCTTGGTATTATATAATTGATTATTTTATTAATAATCTTCTATTCAAAATGGATGTTTTTTATCATAATATCTACATGAATAATTCAATGAAATATAAATTTATGGTTCTTGTGTATGAGGAATAAATTTTTTTTGTCTAAGTACGTAGGGATTTCATGATGATTTTACAAATCACATGAAATTATAATTTGAAATGTCCTTAATTGGGGAAATTAAATACATTTTATGGATATAGATGATTCATAAGAAGTATTACACAATAATTTATTAGAAAAAATATTAAATATAGTTGTAGATTAAATTAAAAACACATGACTCAAAACAAATGTAAACAATTTTAGGTTGGAAGAAAACTTTTAGATCATGTGGATGGGAATTTAATGGATCCGACCATGTGTCAGAGAATAATTAAATGATTATTATACATGAATAAAACTTATTCAGATATTTCCTTTTGAAAATTTTTGGTGTCCCACATTCAATGTAATCATAAGGAAGAGCATTTCGAAGAAGTTAAGGGAATAATGAGTAATATTCCTCATATACAAAATTTTTCCTTATACAATGATGATTGAAGGTATAATGAATTATCAGTATTATCTAATGATTGTTTTGATAAAAATGTTTTGTATATAATATCCACATGTTTTGGAGAATTTTTCATTGGAAAAATATTAAAAGGTTAGTTGAGAAAAAAACTAAATCACTTTTCTCAGCATGGAAGAAGTAGGGTACATCATAGTTATGAAGAAAGGTACTCTACATATGTGGATGGAGAAACAAATGACTGATATTGGTGATGAAATGAAATAATTGACTGTGATTCAATATGAAAAATAAGATCATGATTGATCTTATGAATAATATGGTTTAGAAATCATGTAAAAAACCTATAGAGAAAAAATATCACCTCATCAAGGATAATGTTGAGAAAGCTATGATAAAAATGGACCATGTTGCAATTGATGATTATGTGAATGAAATTATGAGAAATCCATTTTCATTTCTTTTGTCTGATAAATATCAATTTAAGATTTTTGTTTTACCACCTCTCTATTCATTATGAGGTTTTAGTGAATCTACCCTCCCTATATATTTTCATTGTTCTAATCTATTTATGGAACTGTTACATGTTAATTAAGTAGATCCAATCTAGGGGGAGTGTGTTTTGAAGCCTACATTTTAATATATAGGTTCCATGGGTTTATTGATAATGGTGGAGAATATATATAAACTCATTATTATAAATTATTTTCGGATGCATGGTTTAGTGGGATCCATGTTTTGACATAACATTCAATGATTTTGTTACATGATGAAAATTAGGTTTTATGAGAATGTTACCAATTCTTAACATGTACATATTTAAGAATTACAATACATGAGTACCCAATTATTGTTTCTCATCTTTTTTTCATCATTGATATTTTGTCAGATATTCATATAGTGATGTATGATTTCTTTATCAAGTATCAGGTTCATTGAGTGGATGATTCTTCATTGAATATATCTACATATTTGAAACAAACCCAAAGGGGGAGATTATTGGAACCAATGCATTTAAAATATGGAAATGAAGTCTAGATTTTTTTTCCAATCCAAACTTAGTGGATCTGAGAGTTTTCAAAGAAATTAATCTTATAGTTCATTATTACTAGAGTGTTAAAGGCTGGGTCATTTCCTAGTGTTTTCCAAATTATTGTGCTCAAATTTATGAGGAAGAGTAAAGAAGCACGAAATGTAGTTTTCTAAGATTGAATGTTACAAATATTGGTAAAGGCATTGAATTCTCAATGCCTAGGATTTTCAAAACAATGAGATTCATAAAGATGTGGAGCTTTGAAAAATCCATGAAGGGATGTAATAAATCTCTATGACAACAAGATGTATAGAATTGAGAAATGTGAAATGGGATGGCGACAATATCCATGAACACGATAACATTCATGAGCGAGTAAAATTTCACTTGAGCATAGAATGTGAGAGAGCTTTTTAATCATGAATTTTGAGGTTCATGATAAATTTTACGAAGGCTTGAGAGAATTGTGAAAGGTTGATCCTATAAATATGAGGCTACCCCCACTTCATTTTACAAAACAAATATTTTGATGAAAGTATTATTCAGTTTGAATTAATGTAGTAGGAAATATTAGAAATCAAGATTTTTTCGTGTGCTTGGGCATCATGATAATACATTCTTAGTCTTGAATAATGGTCATGTATCTAGGAAAAATGATTTTCCTGAGGACGAGTTATTCAATGCTGAATTAGTGAGCTTTATAGAGGCAGTTTATTCCATGATGGAATGTTTCTTCATGATGTTAGTTAGTTTGGTGAAAGATCTTCATCAACGGTAGAATTAAACCTCAAGTTTATATGAAATGTTATTTAAATTTCATCAAGTCAGTATTTCAATACAAGAATAGTCTCATGAATGTCATGGAAGAAAACTAAAATTCGAGCCTACTATAGTGAAATTCATGCCATTAAACTATGTGAGACATCACCCAAAGATGAGAGCTAGATGGAGTCGATAGAAGTGTTTAGAAAGAGGAACTGTGTAATCCCTTCAAACATGTAAAGGAAGTGTTCTTTGAAAAAGTGACCATTTATGATCTTTTGTATTCATCAACTAGTGACTATTAGTGGATTTAGGTATGACAGACACACTATTGGTCTATGTTCCTCGTTCTGTCCCTTAGTGATAAACCAAGTTAAACTATTGTTTTGTATCTCTTCATGTGAATGATTAAATTACTATGCATAATAATCAGTAAGGTTTAATATGTTCCAACCAAAAACTGATTAGGATCCATCGCTTTTGAGGAAAATGTTGACACGGTGATTTACACCCCCCTCTTAGGATGTTTTAGTGTATTACATCAATGAAAAACATATTTTGTAATACATGGAATGCCTAATGATAAATTCAATTTATATTTATGGATGTATCTTATCATATTTCATTTGTACAATAATTACTATCAATTATAAAATCATACTCATGATAGAATTTTTCTCACTACTATATTGAAATAGAAATTTAAATCTTTTTCATTGAATCCATCCGCTATTGACAAACTGTTATCTAATATTTAATAATTTGACATGTTTTTCGTAAAACAGAAGGAGGTTATCATACATGTTCTCTCTATTTTCATGATTAATTATACTCTCAACTATATGACAAAATCATTCATAAATAACTAGTTAAATATGTAATGTCTGTTTTCATTATAGAGATATCTTGAATATAATTTCTTTTATATATCCCAATCAATTTCATATATAAATACTAGGGATTATCTAATATGAAAAAAAATTTACAAACCAAACATATTACATAATATTAAAAATTAATTCTCTAATAAATTACACTTTAAATAATTATAATTTTACAATAGTGCATAATATATAATAAAATTGCCCCTGAAACACTGTGTATAATGATAATTATATCTCAATCATCTAAATTTTATCTATAATGAATTTTTTTTTAGAACATCATATTATTTGTGAAATTATTATTAATTTATTGTGTATAATATTGGAAAGCATAGAATTTTGGAAAAAATATTAAATAATCATGACATATGCCTAGATATTATTGATAGCTTGGTGTGCCCAAAAGATAAAAAGTTTATGTACAATACTACGTAGATCTAAAATAAAAATATATTTTAGATAATATATAACTGCTGAAGAATACTCGCACTCCCTCATAGGTAAATTCATTTGTAGAATATATTTGAAAATTGTTTCAGAAGTATTATATAATATTTTACTATTAGAAATTTTAATTTTTTATTTACTATATTGAAAAACAATCCCAATACTTTTGATGAAATTTTTATTCAATTATATGATGTAATGGTGCAAAATTGTTATTTAAAAATATTTTCATACAGCTCATTTGAATTAAGTAGATGACATATTAATATTGTAATGAAAACAAATCAGTTATGAAAAAATTAAAAATTTCACAAAAATAATGATAAATTAGTATTTGAACCTTATTAAAATATATCTCAATAGTATATTTTAAACCATAATATATATATATATGTTGACAACATAGAATTCTATCATTATGATTAACATATATTTCAATGTTTCAACATGTTTTGAAAATATAAAATGGAATCAATTATGAATGATATTTTCAAATTAGTGACCATCAAAATCAAAACTAAACCCATAGTAAATTTAATGAATACATATTATTTATAGTATAAAATTTATTATAATGATATTAGATAATTATTATTGTATTCCCATGTTTTCTGGAACATTTATAATGAAAAAAAATATCTTTCAATTACTATTTCAAGTGAAGGGGGTCCATATTATATTATATTCAATATATTTTTTCATTAGTGATTAAGAAATATTACCGAAAATTCTATATGAATGATATATATTTAATTTATTTTGATAACTCTTCCTTGTTATGATGGTACACAAATACCAGACCCTATCCTCACATTGACCGATGGGCATTCCCAAACCCCACAGGCTAGAAACTGGGAACTCATATCATATCAATTATCAGAGGAAAATATTTATCCACATGAAAAACATATAATTATAGAATTATGAAAGTACAAACAACACAGATTCATTATTCCAAACATGCCTCAAGGAGAAAATTACCATAAGAAGATAGATAAACACCCCAATGTGAAGAATCACCCAGAATACAAAAAAAAAATCCATTATAATGTAGTATCTAAAACCACATTTAAAAAGTGAACCATATATCCACCAGTCACCATCATAACCCTAGAAACCCTTAGATCAAGAACACCCACCCCCTCAAAGGGTCACATTCCAAATTCCCTAGACTTAGAATAAAATGACCAATATATTCATAAATTATATTGTATGGTGTGATACAAACACCTGATTAGGGTCTCACTAATTATACCTTAACAAATATTAAACAATTATTCCATTAATCACATTAATTTAAATAAAACTATGCACACCATTGATATAACATATTTTAATTAAAAAACCATTCATATCTTATCGATATAAGGTATATTAAAACAATATTAAATGATTTTTTATAATTTTTTTTATAAAACTTATTGAATGAATAATTTTGATCAGCAAATAATATAATTTATAATAATTTTAAAGATAACCATTATCCAGGGTTGTATTCCTAACATTTTGATAGTTCTAGGATCGTGAATCCTCACACTAATCAATCATCAATCAAAACTCATGTATGTGTTCAAAAATCCCTTGTCTTTGGAAAATAAGAGTAATAAACAAATATCCCATTAGTTACAATCATTTTGAACTAGGATTAGTCATATTTATGTTTCTGAATCAATTTTTAGGGGGTCAAGGTCATATAATGATCATCTTATTAAAAAACTATGTAAATAGGATCACATTTCATTCAATAATTCATTCAATCAACAATAGAAATAGCTAATTATTTAATATTCAATTTCTCTTACATTGATCTAAGTCCTAGATTAATTTTCAACATTCTTTTTCAATTTCAAAACTGAATCATAGGTTTTCACTTAATTCATTACCATCAAATAATATTCCATTTAAATACAATGTTCTGAATAATCCATTTTAAATCATTTCTCAATTTAAGACATATTTTTTTCTCAAAATACGGCCCAAATGTTTTATTCTATTGAAATTTGGGATTTTCCCAATTATCATTGCCCATTTAAATAAATCATAAACTTGTTATAAAAGAAGGTTTTATAAATTAATTGAATACTTATTACAATTCAATCAATAATAATCAGTTTTCAATTTTCAGTTACATACTTATAAATCAACCTACCATTAATCAAATCATTAAAAAAATCAACTTGTAATATAGGATACACAAATATAGAAGGATGTTGAAGGAGATCAATGAGTCAAACTGAAAATAAATATTCATCACATCAATTATATAATACATCATTATTTTTTTGGATTAGCTAAAATAAAAAGAGATATAATTAATATGAGAGAAACCCCAAGAATAGGGACAAAAAACATACTAGAGAGGGATCAATAATATCCACCAACACATTGATCAGCATAGAAGAGTTTTGAAGAGCCATGAAAAAATATAGAGAGACACAAAAATCTAAGATTCTCTATTATTGATGAATTTGGGGTTTTAGGTATCTTAATATTTTGTCAAAGTATTATTAATTAAAAGTATTAAATATTAAAAAATCATGAACACAATTTTTTATTTCGTCTAAATTGTTAGAAGAATCCATGTTCCCTAACAATGATCACCTACTAGGAATATGGAAAGGGTGCAGGGTTTGGACATATAATTAATCTAATAATGTTTTGACCATTTAAATCACTAATTAAAATGGTGTAATGTTTTAAGGGGTAGTTCTTATGGTTTGGAAAAACTATGAACCCCCTCTTGAGTACAAAAATATAGTGCATAGTTTTCTGGACCAAACCACATGGTATTCCCTAACAATGTTACTACCAATATTAGTAACCAAAACATCCAAAAATTTCTCAAAATTCAAAACGAGTCATAAAATCATGACCCATATCAAGGGAGATAATTATAAGTGACAAGATCTAAATTTAATCATGTTATATAATTTTACAACCACCACTAAATAATCAATATGTGTCCCCAATAATTCTATCATGATGATTCAATATCAAAGAAATATGGTCAGTATATTTTCATAAGTACCACACACACCCATGTCTAATTCGAATCTGATGCTTGCCTCCAATGAAAACAGATGATGTATATCAACTTCTCAAGAATAACCATAATACCCGAATAAAAAATCATGACTTCATACTTTGTCAAGGATAAATCATGTTCTACATAATAGTCCTCCCAAATAAAGTCATTATAAGGGTACAAAAGATACTTTATATGTTACAAAACTTTAAATAAAATGTTGGATCGGTGTCAACCCAGATGGAAGTGAAAAATGGAATTCCACACTTATAACCTACTCAACATTCTCAAAAGGACCCATAAATCTCAGAGAATGATTTCCCTACATCCCAATGCATCATTTTTTCAACAATGGTGAAACTCTCAAAAAACACATAGTAACCAGTTGAAACCTCCAATGGAATATAATTATGAAAAATATTATATATTTACTGGATTTATGTCATCATAATTTTCTAATGAATAAAAATAATCTTATTTATTGACTGGTAGAAAAACTGAGGTCCAAACATTTAATCATCACCAATCTATGACTAATAAAAAATATTTATATGTATGACCATGTAAGACCTAAAATTGTGCAATATTGATAGTTAACTGGTATATTATATTGTAATAAAACTCAAATAGTCGCAAATGGACATCCCAATATACAAAGGATTAGATAACAAAATAACAAGTCAAGCCCTCAGAGATCTATATAGACAGTTCTCTATGTCCATCTATCTACAGATGATATGTCATGCTCAATCTGACATGGGATCCCATCACATATTCAGGGCCTCTCTATAAAAAATAAGTAAAATAGGGAGGCCTATTAAAAATATAATATATATTACTCCATAAAATCTTACGGAAAATTTCATATAGAGACATCCAATGTCCTCATGGTTGTATCACAAAAGATAATGAAGCTTTTCGATTTGGTCATTCATCCAAAAAGTACCAATATCAAATTATTTCCTCATATATACCTGAAATCCCAACACAATGATCATTGTAATAACATTCACATTAAATTCAACAATGTAAGGGGATAAAGCAAACAAAAAGTCTTCTAGTGCTCAATAGATAACATCTGACAGGAATAATAAAAAGATACATTTTTTGACAATTCTCACTTTGTACATAGAGACCATAATAATCTATACATATCATAAAACATCATCAAGGTACCACGATTACCAACCCACTATGAATTATAGAAATCCACCATCAAATATATTCTCACAAGAAATGCTATAAAATACATGGTTTTAAAATACAGTGAAACTCAAAAGTGAAGAACCAATAAACAACGGTTTCTCTATTATATTGGGTGTCCCTAATTCTATGAAATTAATCATCAAGATATTGATCATGAATAGTCATAACAATAATGTTGGTGTAAAAAAACAATTTACAAAAAAACATTGTCATATCCACATGGGTTCCAAAATTCTACGGAACAACGAGTAACCTCAAATATCACTTTTTGGTGATACCTTCATGGAATGGGTTATAATTTTCCGAATCAGAACATCAAGGATAAAATTTACATTACATAGGGTGTATTAAATGTTGAAATAATAATATTTTATGTACTCCACCAATCTTCTATACTGAATGTTCAAAAAAAAATTAAGAAGATACAACTCAATATTATTTGTCTGAATAATTTGTAAAACATTCATTGAAAGGATAATGCCTCCAAAAATCAATAGAATACATCAATACATGGAGTTTGTGATAATGGGTAGTAATTTTATTCTCACGTTTCCCAAACTTTTTTCAACCATGGACTACCCCATGATATCTTTGTATTTGAGTGCATCCAAAACAAGATCTTATTGCCTCAAAAAACATAACATATAACATCCCATCCTCTGGATGATTCAAAAAATTTGTAGAATAAAAATATTCTTCATCCCATGAAATTAACTATGAAATAAAAAACTCAAAAATAAAATCTCACCATTCAATGTTAGGGTGGTCATCGGAGAATCTAAAAATGAAAAATTATTAACAACCTGATAGTAATACCCTAAAATACCTAAAAAGCTCTAAATATCAAGAAAATTATTGGGTTTATCCCGTGTCCTAGAAAAAAAATATCTTAATATGAACTAATAAAAATTTATGGGAATACATGTCCCAAAAAAATGACTTCTAAAAACCATGATTTTATTTCGAAAGCGTTTCATAATATCAGTAATTCATACTAACTTATAGAAGTAATTTCACATGATGATCATGATATTCCTCGATCATATAGTAAACCAAAATAAAATCCATAAATACAACAGAAAACTAATTTAGATACTCTTGTAATATCATATTAATTACTTCTATAAATAATATCATTGGTCAAGAAAAA
This sequence comes from Viscum album, assembly GCA_963277665.1. Classification (NCBI taxonomy): domain Eukaryota; kingdom Viridiplantae; phylum Streptophyta; class Magnoliopsida; order Santalales; family Viscaceae; genus Viscum; species Viscum album. The sequence goes on from OY728152.1 coordinate 1,505,744,617, forward strand.
AAGGAATAATATGACACTAATAATGGGCATACCTACTCCTAAATGTTTTCTTTTGGATATTTAATTCTCTTAATATCAACTAGTGGTAATTAGACCGATGCTCCATATTCAATAACCAGTTTACACCATTCTATGAATGAAAATCATCTATCCATTAGAGATTATACTTTTTTAAATAACTTGATTTTGTTATTTGTAATCATCAAAAATGTGAAGTGTTCCATCAATATTCATTTCAATAATAATATGAACGTCCCAAAGAGGAATAATCATTTGCATGAATAGTTAATATATAAAAACTTCCATCTATTTTATCAATACCTTAAATTTAGTTGGTACTATTTTTTAAGAAGTATTATACACTAACTGAGTATTGGGTACCAAATCAATGGGAGAATCCACCACTATTACTTTTGGAAATATTGATACTTTAGATGGAATTATTTCGAGAATCTAGAAAAAAGATAGATCACCATTCAACTATTATCATTTCATATAATAAAAAACAATTTTCCTTCTATCCCAAGAAAGGAGGTTCAGACCTACTAAACTGTGGGTCCCATTCTCCTTGAGAAACACATCACAACCCATCAAGAATAGTAATGGAGACCCACTAAAGATAATAGTATATACATCACTTTAGAGGAATTACCTAATATATTACAAGAATGAATTCAATAGGTTTTATGTTGATAACGTGAAAATTTATTGTGAAATCATTATTCGAGAGAGGGTAAATTCATGTGGAACATTAGAGAACCTAATCTATCATCATTATGAAGGATATAGTAATATACACAAAATAAGAAAGAGGCTCTATTAATTTATTTACTATCATCAGAATAGAATAAAATTTTAATGAGTAAGATCCACCAATATCAAATACATAAATATCCAAATATTATTATATAGTGATGTAATCCCTCAGGGTCGTTGGACCTACTTTAGTTTACTCTAGAGACAATTCTACTACAGAAGAAGCTTCACTACAAATTCCATTAGCTCGAACTCATTAGTTCATTAACAATATGATTTCAACATAGACCTTTTAGCTGTTAATGATCTTATTCCACATCTAAAATAAGAAAATAAATGGAAAAATTTTTACAAATGAGTTGTACGTTCTTCTAATCCATAGATCTTACCCACCTTATAACAACTTGATTCTTATTCCCAACCATGACATACTGAAATAAAATTAAGGGTCATATTACATGAACAACATGAGGTTTGGAAGAATCATACTATCATTATTCACCAAAATATTAATAACACTTCCTCATTCCTTTAATGGAACCAATATAACTACCATTTTTAGAAAAGGGGACTCCTGTCAACCAAGACTTACTTGCCAGGTAATGCTCACCCATCAATGACCTATCTATAAAATCCATATAATAAGTGATTTTGGGCATTAAATCCTGAGATGGAATTTCATGTTGAAAAAAAAATCATCAAGATTTCAACATCTCATTTTTCAGTACCTCATGAGAAAACAAATGAAATTAGAACAAAATAGTCTTCATATATAGTCACATTCTTGTAACCATTCTATAGGATGATAAATTACATATATATTTCCATAATCATATATTCTAGATAAAAAATCTATTAAAAAATATCTATGAACATTTCTCTCTTAAAACTCATTATTCATCATAGCAACAAAATAATCACATCATCTAAAACATGGAATTTGAAGAGTAAAGGTTCTCCACTTCACATTTATTGCTTTATGAATTTCCACGAATTAAAATGGTATATTTATATTATTCAACCAATATTTCAATTCTTGAGGATCATTTGAGACATGAAATGTTGGTAGATTCCAGAATATATTCTCTTGATTACAATTACTAACTTCATAACATAATAGTTCCTATATGGTATCACAAATGGTGTAATGTATTTGAGCCTATACCAGAGTTTGGACAGCTCATACAACTATGTTAAATTTATTCTTGTAAAATTGAGGATTCTCTAATGTGTTTCACTAATAGATTCCACTAATTCACTATTCAAACATGTCCACAACGACATTATGCTAAAAAATAAACAAAAAAACGATGAAATAAATAAGGATACTCACATCATCAACTAAATCAACTGATGTAGTGATAAGAATTAAATAAAAATGCAATCCAAAATTCTAGTATTTTTTAATAGAATAATATTTTTGGGAAAAGTGTATAATTAAATAAAATTATTCCCTATAAGAACACTCTTATATCTAGAGATAATGAATATCCTTTAAACACTATATATGATTCATAATTAATAGGACCCTAACATAACATATATTAATTACATTATCAATAATAAATATTGAGTGACACAAATATGAAATAAAATGGTAGGTTCATAGTTGTATAGAATATTGAAAATTAGTTTACAAATTAAACTCAAATTATTTCCAAATAAAGTAGCTTTTCATCCAAAAAATTCTTATTTCAAAAAATTTCATCAATATATGCCAAAAATTATCCACTTTTGTTATCCATAAAAATATTATAACAATTTATTGTTCATCAAAAAATGTAAAATATAAACATGACATGGTTGAGAAAATAATCTCACTAAAATGAAATGTATAGTAGAAGATATAATGGAATAAAAAAAGGAATAAATAATATATAAGGATACCAAATATCCAAAAAATTCTATAAAATAAAAAATATGAGCATCTATTATATATCCACAGGTAAAACAAAAATGTAATTAATTACATGGGTAATTATATATTAGTTCACATTGATTGATTTCATGATGATGGGAAGCACAATCATACCGTCAAGGACATATGCTAAGGTATCATATATAAATGGACATGGATTACAAAAAATATTCAGGATAGTTTGTTTCCTAATACTTATCTATATTTCACTACACCATATTAGTTTAAACTTCTTAGTCATTAATTATTTACAATTCATTTTTCATATGAACAAAATAAAAAAAATAACATTGCAAACTATACATAGTAATAAATAAACATCAACATTTAAATAAGAAGTACATGGAATATTAATAGTTTCCCAACAAATAAATTGAATAAACATTTATTATAGGAACTACTAAAACTAACCCCATATATCGTTACTATTATATGTAAAATTCAATAATATATAAAATAATATACAAATAATAAACGTTATATACAATATCTCCATGATCATAAAAATGATTGAAAATAACTAAAAAATTATGTGAATAGATATTTGAATATTTACTTAGATAGTAAACCTAATGAAATTTATTTTTTATGAATTGTACATTGATAAGTTAATTTTGAAGATAGTACATTAAAAACATCATATGATATAGATATTTAATAGTTGTAGAGAAAAATATATATGATGTTATATAAATTTATTCATAATTTTTTATTTCTAAGAAAACTATTATATAAGTCACATAACAAATAAATTTCAAAGAGAAGAATCTAGAAATGAAAAAAATTAAAGAATTTAAAATATTGATACTTTGAGAAGAAACTATGTTAATGACATGAAATGTTTGAGTGGGATTTATATTTAATATATACATGGAATGTAATCCAATTATCAATTCCTCAAATCCTTGATCATTATTTCGAAAACAAAAAAAAAATTTACCAAATGAAATGGAATATATATTACATTGAAAAAGGTGGATAACTTTATTTATAATGAATAATATAAATATAAGCATAAAAATGAATTTATTAAAAAATATTATGATAATCTGAATCATTTCATATTAAAAAAACAATTGATATTAATATTTTGGTTAAATTATAAAAAAATTCCATTAAAAACATTTATAAAAATAAAATATAGTGTAAAAAACCTTATTTAATCATTGATGTAGAATAAGAAATTATTGATATTCCTTAAATAATAACCCCATTTATGAGAAACATTCATGAAAAAAATGAAATGTAAAAATAATTTTATTTTATAAAAACATTTCAATTAATTATGAACCACGTTAATGTGAAATAATAAAAATTAATTTACAAACTATAAATGACCATAATAGTAATATTTTAAAATTTCCATGTATAAAAATAATATAAAATAAAATAATATAGTAATATAGATATTACTTGTCTTGAAATCAATGTGAGATTGGGATGTGAAACCATTGCACCTATTATAACATTTACATAAAATGTACATGAAATAGTGATGTTAAAATACTAGTTTAAATACTGTTAATAATGATGGAATAATAATATAATATTCTAAAAATGGAATATATATGAAATATAAAATATACGTTCATAAGAAAAACATTACCCAAATAATGAAATTTTCAGATGATAAACCCTTATGACATTCATATTTTATAAATTAAAAAATAGGAAAGGGTGGTCCTGATATACTATTCAAAATATAAATAAATAAACGGATATTTTTTGGTAAGAGAAGAAAAATGTGTCATTAAAAATTATATAAAAAAATTACATGATGCATAATATAATCCTTGTGTCCAAAAATTTAAATGAGGACAATGATAAATTTCCTTGTAAATTGTTTTATTTCATCTCGTTTGTGCCTCATTTATAATAAAAATATTTTTAAAAAGAATTACCCCATAATAGGAAATGTCTATTTTTTTACATTCCTAATCATCTATAATGGAATTAATTAAATTATAACATTTACATTTAGGGGAGAATAACAATAAGATACATATTATTTAAATTATACCATTTTGATTTAATGCTGTAATTTTTTCTGTTAATAATTTAACATTATTTTAAATTAATCGCAAAATATTAACATAATTTTAAATTAATATATATTTATCAATATAAAAAATATAACAATATAGTCACTTATTTGAAATTTATTTCAAAATATACATGTTGTTGGTTGAATCATCAAATTAACAAGAGATGTTAAAAGAGATGACATCGAGATTATATACTGTAAATAGATAGAAATATGGAACCAAATATCATAAAAACAGTACTATATCATATACCTATATATGAAGCATTTTATATACATAAAAAATGGAAATTGACTGGGTGAGTGGAAATGTGAGGAGGAAAAATGTAGTATAAGAGAGTTTGGGTTCCCTCTTAATTAATTATTTACTCATTTTCTAAAGTCTTGAAGGAAATGGGTTATGTTACTCCAAAATATCCACAAATATAATAATATTACTAATAGTATATAAATGGTTAGATAAATTTCTTTGATATGTTTATGGGAATTTATTTTCAAAGAAAACTTTGATGGGGGTATTTATACATGAATAGAGTAGTATTTTTTGTATAAATAATATATTATATTGTAAATTTTGAAACCAAAATTTGAATAGTATAGATTCAAAATAAATCCATTTGTATATAATTAAATATGAATGGATTATTCTACTAGGAAACAATAATGAACTAAGATATATCTTGGAAAAAACATATTCAATGATTCTAAATTTTAAATAGTTTTAATAATAATAAAATACCACATATGTTTCAAAACTAAAAAATATTAAGTTAAATATATATTTTTTTCATAAATAAATTTACTCCATAAATAAATCTATAGTTAATAGAATGGTTTCAAAAGTCTTTGTGTTGTAATTATATCTATCTAATTTAAAAAATGTTATGGTATCTCTAAAAACAATATTTTATACTTTTCAACAATGTGCATATTTTCAAACAATCCTAAATAATTACCGTATTCTATTGATGAATGTATGAATCCAAAACTATATATCATAATTACATATTATTATTTAAAAATTATATAATTTAAATTAGAAAAAATATTTTAAATATTTTAATGAAAATATTGTTTTCAATGATATGTTGTTGTAATTATATTTCATAAAAATTAATACATTGGAATATATTAATCTATTTTTTACACTGAAATTTTTTATTATAATATTATATTAAGAAATTATAATTTATTTATTAGGATAAGAATATATGATATTATTTAAAATAAATTATTTTCAAAAATAGTCCTTTAACATTATATAATTTTATTCACATCCCATTAATAGTTAATATTTTATCCACTAAATTAATTAAATTTAATTTTTAATGATATATAAAATTAGTATTTAAAATAATAATAATAATATTACAACAAATAAATCATTCTAACAATAGTTTTATTACATTTTTTACCCAATATTAAATTTTCTCGATGATATTTCTCATTTTACTACTGTGGTGGACTAATGTTTATCGGGAATTTTAAAAAACATCATGGTACATTTTAGTTTTCTATTATATATTATCCAATACCATTAAAATTTTATTCATTTATATGAAAAATATATACTCAAATATCATGATGTAATGTTGTACCTATCTTAAGTAAATTTCATTTTTGTAATTTTAATTTTCCCGATTGATGATAATATGTAATGGAATTATTAATATATTCAAGACTCAATGTAAAATTTTAAATTAGAAATAAAACTCAAAATATTTTGTAACTTGTCAAATGTTAGATCCTTAATTTTATAAAACTGTAACTATGTATTGAAATACATTATATTTTCGTGTATGGAGAGTGTTAAACTCCAAAAACATATCCCAAAAAATGTCTAAATAGTTGTGTAGTTCGACCATATTATTTTTCTCTAATAAAAGTCCAAGTTAACACCCAACCAATGTTACTAATAGTTATTTCCCCTAGATTCATATGTTCGAGAGAATACACCATCCTATATTATAAAGACATGTATTCCATTTCGAGGATATCACACACACTTCACCCACATATTTGGATGATTTCATATAAATTGATTTAACCTAGAATTTCATTTAATTAATAGTTTCCATATTTTTCAATAATAATAAGTCATAAATTTCATAAGATTACTCATAGTAAATTCCACACCAACAAATGTTGAAAAACTATGATCCTACAGATATATTTAGTATTTAATCCTTTAATAACAAAAAAGACTATTTCAATCACTATATTACTTAATAATTTATATCTAAAAAATTTCTTTAAACCTTACAAAAATAAATTTAATTTTCATGACAAAACATTTCATACCAACAATAAGGAATACATATACCTCGATAATGTATTCTTCAAAAAAAGGAAAAAATAACCCAAAATATAATGAATTACCCCAAGTAGATCCGACCTAGCTCACCACAATGTCAAAAGAGTGTTCCAATTCACGAGGTTGTGGTTAAAATTTCTAAATAAATTACAAAGGTATACTGGTAATAATTTCAACCTTACAATTTTATATTCTAAAAAAAGCAATTCAACCAATAAAATGATAGAGGTCTTAATAAATTAGATACTGATAAAAAAATATGTTTATATTATAATGACTCTGATATTTTCCATGAATGGTTTTTTGGATATTTTTTGGATTATTTTCATGACTACGCATTGAGACATAATCTGATTCTGAGACCCTGTGAGCCCATAATACAATTTTGAAACATATTAAACACATTAAATAGAATTTTCAAATAGTTATCCTAAAAAAGTAGAATATCGTCTCAATGGGGGACCGTGTCAAAATTATGAGGGCTCTATTGAGTTCAGAACATGTCTTTTACACTATGACCCACAAAACCTTTGTCATTATAATGCATAAAAATTAAAATCCACTGCGGGATTGAAATGAAAATAATAATTAATTATTTTACATTATTTCATTTTGTTGACGCATCAACATAACCAAACATATAAGTAATATTCTATGGGGGATTCCTAGGTTTAGATTCAAAATCCTATAGATCAACATGATCATTGAAGAGACAAAAAAATGAGTTTCCATTAGTGGATGATGACCGAATCGAATATTGATGGCCAGTATGAGACGGTTTCCAAGGATCCCACCAACGAACACTGTGAAACTCCCTTCTTTCTCATAAATCGATCTAAATCAAGGTAGAAAACTATTAAATTTGTTTTCCTCATCAATTTATATTTCTATGAGTCGAGCTATATACCTACTCTTGTTTATTAGGACTACATAAACATTTTTGAGGCACCTACACAAAACCTGTAAATAAATTCATTAGTCAGTACTGTTAGACCTATATAACAACTCCTATAAAAAAAGAATTTTAGTATTTTATGATAGGGATTGGTGTTAATGATCATGGATATATACTTGATCGATCTAAACAGTGGTAATCTATTCCCACTACATCCATATAAGTCACCCTTCAAATTTGGTCATTGAATGAAGTACATTCATATATCATTTCCCACATTCTACACACATGTCTGGATATGATTATTGTAGTGGTAGTGGTTGGGATTCAATCATGACAAATCACCTCTATCAATGGAGTTACCCATCAACACAACATTAGTATATCATCATAGATTATTTATATTCATATCCACATCCCGCAGGTTATTTAGATAAATAATGTGAAAAATAGAAAATATAATAGGATATATACCATAGTTCCAAATGGAGAAAAATGTTTCATTATGGTGGACACTCTAGGGTTGGCATATATAACTCTCAAAACCCTAAAAACAATCAAGAAAATACTGATATTGAAATAAGTGTCCCTTAGTCAAGACACCATATGTTGGTTTAATAGTCTATAACAAACAGCTCCCACATCCTAGTGGAGTGTATAAAAAATGTCCTCATCATAATTCACTTTTAAATTCAATAGAAATATCAAAATCCAGATATACTACCGGTTAAAGTTCATAAAGAAATCAGGAATTTAATAATAGTAGCCACAAATCCTAAATATTTATTACCAAATTATGGATATAACCTTCATATTAATTATGTTCCTCCTCACAATATTACTACAATAAATTCTAGAGGTTCGACCACGGTTATTTAATATGAAGGTCTCATATGAGGTTATTAAGTGATTGATCATGTGAACCCATCTCTTAATAAGTTCTATAAAAACTGTCATTGAGGTTAGAATATAAAATAGTAATAAGTTTCTTCCTATACGATCACCCACATTGAAGGTCCTCTCCATTGATTAGGTTATAGGAAACCTCCCTATGGACATACATTAATCTATTATATAATTCATCCCTTTGATGATGATCACGTTGATAGTCCTACAAGTAGAAATGTTTCATCATAAAGATTAGTTCCTCCCATTTCAAAATCAATTGGGAGAAATCCCTCACAACATGGGGTTCTTGTTAATAATATTACATATTTGATTGATTCCTTACCATTGACATGTGATTTTAATTCCAAACTGAATGAAAAAAAAAATCAATAGTTACTCTTTAAACCAACCATGGATCTTCTTCCATACATCACAATAGAGATGATGGTGGAATTTGGTAATCCATTCTTAAAATTGAGAGAATATAGGATGATCAGTTTTTTAGGTCATTTTTAGAGAGAATATCTACTCAGATATATTAAGGGTTGTATGTATATTTGATATTATACAACTCTAGTCAAGTAGAATCACACTATCTGGGTATTCATCATGTTTTAGGAACCTCTATATTTATATAATGGATATGGTTTGTGACCATTCCATAGGGTCTGGACCATTGAGTGAGGACTGTGTATAGATATTCGAGCATGTGTAATCTTTATGTGAATTACTACCTGTGTTTTGGAACAAGAGGGCGATTTTTTGGTTGACAGTTTAAATGATTTACAAGACACAACAAGTGTTTTCTAGAAGCGTGAAAGTAGGACCATATAGGTCAGATATAGGCTGGTGATGTTAGTGTTAAGGACCTAGGATAGTGAGAAACATTAGGAGGATTTCCCATGATAGAGGTTGTATTGTTTAGATCTCACAATGCTGGTCCTATCAGCCCATGGAGATGTGTTGAGACTCATGGGATGGTAGGGGATATTTTACATATGATTTTTCAACCCACATTATGGCCAATGGAGAAACCATTGGTGGATTCTGATGCAGAAGATGTGATAGGAGAAGATTGTTTTTCAATGAGGTGGGCATTTCATTCAAGGGTACTACCAACTATTTAAGCCAAAATTATAAATCAAAAAAATATGAGAAAAGATAATTTAGTCCAACTTTTACATAAGAACAATAACATTCAGAAAAATTTATAACACAAATAATACAATTTGAAACATATGAAAATATGTATGTCATTCATATGTGTATATTCATACACATAGTTATTACATAATTATATGAATAATTAAATAAAATATATGGGTTGGAAAACACTCACTTTCCCAACATAAATATAATTCATCAATAAAATAGGTTGAGTAATCTACTTTTGAGATACTCATTTTTATCACTATAAATATTTATTGGTGTGGAAAACCGCTAAATTATTACTCATGAATACTCCATAAATACTACACTCAGTAAAATCATCTACATTATATTTGAAAAATCCAAAATTATCTAGGATTGAATGTTTTGTAATCTGTTTATACACAATAAATATTTTATAAAGGATTGCATTATTAAATTCTTTCTTGTAAGCCTTTCCGAATTCAAAAACATTTTTTATTCATAATTATCAACCCTTGGAAAATGTAAATTAGATTTAGGATCAAAGTATATATATATTTATATATTATCATATATACATTATGTATATAAGGGTTTTAGACCAGAAATCTAAAGACACTTACATGATATATATTTTTTTTATTAGGATATTATTTAAAAAAAGGTTCATTAACTTCCAATCATGATATAAATCATAAAAGGTTTTTTAAAAAAAATATATATATATGTTTCTGTATTCATATATACATATAGATTTACCAAACATAAAACCTCACAATCCCTTGCATGGTTTACAAACAATTTAGAACATCATTTAGTAAAAAACATCACCATTCTAAAATCATAGAAAAAACCAGTAGATTTTATGATCAACCATATATATATGTGTATATAAATATATATTCCAAAAATAACAAAACAAGTAAAAACATGACCCTCACCTGGTTAAATGAAAAACATGTAGAAAGATGAAGGCTAGTGGAGGCACTGGAAGGTGAAAATCCATAAGGTTCTCAGTAAAAAATTGGTTATACATAAATTGTATATAATATATATTTTTAATCCAACATGAATGGAAAACTGAGGAACCCTGTTTCAAAATAATACCAAGTGTGTCCGTCATGTGGAAAATGAAACAGAGAAGTGGCCACTAGGTGTCACATGAGTGGAAAAACCGAAGAGAAGTAGGTTGATCATGACTGGAATGAAATTAGGAGGAAGATGAAACATAAGAGGGTGTGGAAAAGAATGAACATTTGAGATTAACTGCAAAATGATCTTGTAGCTGAGGTGAACCAGTGGGTTATTAAATGGATGAATAGTTGATATCCAGATGCGGCTCAGATCAGACTGTTGTGTGAAAAACAAGATTTTAAAATGGCATCAATGACTGATATTATATCTTGACTAGATAGAACGACTAATAAAACCACACAGGGAATGTCGTGGTGGTTTGGATTCAAAAGACAGGTCGATCTGACGATCCAGGTTCTGGGCGATAGGATCGGATGACTGTGACACGATCTTCGCCTAAAAAGATCTCCCACATCGAAACATGAGGGATTATAGGATGTAATTATAGGCACAAATCTCCATTCATAGGCATAGAAATCCAACTCCCCCTCCTAGTTATCTCCTCATATTGGGTCTCTATGGGCACACATCTGCTACGACCCCTTCTGTTGTGCCGCCCTGCTTGGCAGTGCACTCTGGCAGACCCTTGCACACACCTGTGTGAACTTAGGGCCTTAACCTGCACACTTGTGTGTGAGACATGGCACACACAATTCATGTATAGACCTAGGTCATTGTCCCAGATGATTGGTGTGAGATTCCCACCAAGACCTTGAATGGCTTGGCCATATTGGTTTCCCTCGGTTTGGTGGGGTAGTCACACAACTTTTTAGAAAATTAAAATACATTTTTATTTAAAATAATAATATGCTTACCTATCTATATATAATCCATAAAATAGAGAATAAAAGTTCTCTATTATGATTAAAAAATATCCTAAAACCAATATTTTCATTAGTTTATAAAAATTTCAGTTTTAAAGATGTCAATGTTATATATCTTAAATTAAACATTAAGATGTCATAAAATAAATATCAATCCATCAATATATTTTATATGCAAACTCATTTTTAATTAAAACCATGTTTTGATTCATCCATGGATTGAAACATTTAAAGTTTATTTTTTACAAAATTTTAAATACATTATCAACTAATTAACTATGTATTTTTAAAATGATATATACAACCATTTTCATCAATTACCATTACCCAATGTATGATTTCAAACTCAAAAACACATTCCTTTGTTCCAAAAACCATGGTGTAACAAGTGTGTACATGACATGATATTTTCGGTAAAACATAATGGTTATGATTTATAATCCATTTTAAACTATAATAGATTATCTAAATAAGCATTAATAAGAAATATTTTTATATGAAATTAATTTAATGCATACTTAAAACTCTTTGAAATGTCAATATACATAAATACCTAAAATAAAATATCCAGAATACCCAACGATTATAAGGTCTTATAGCCATTATAGATTCAACAACCACGTAAAAGGGGACACGATTGAAATAGATTGAAGGTACTATAAAAACATGATTATGGTTTTACAACTTCAAGGGAACTTATGGAATATGTTGCTCATCATTCCTCTGATTCTTAGTACGGTTACAGTGGTTCTGACTTCAATATTCTTCATCGTGACATAAACAAAGTACCACAATATTTTCTTGGGATTATTGTTGTATTTGTTGGTCTATCTATGATTTTAATAGGCATGTTAGTAGGTATCCTAGGATGGTAGGACTATTTGGGAATTTTTGTAATGTAATCATATCAGTGTTTTGTTAAATAAAAAATTACTTGATTATATTTTTAATACATTTTGTGGATAGAATCCAAATTAAACATAGTAAAAACAATACAATATTATTATTACACAAGAAATAGGTTCGGGGTGTCACAGTGACCCCATATATAGAAACATTTATAAAATAAAGACTATGAAATATATGAGTGGATAATTTAGAGTGATATAAATGTTGTATTAGAGTATTTAGAAACATAGTGGTCACATATGTTGAATGAAAACAAGAGATCTATGGATCTAACCTCATAGAAGAGCATTGATCATGGAAGTGGAGGAAAGAAAGTTATTCTTCCCACATGTAACAAATGTGGGAAGCAGAATTCATGAAAATCATTTATTGGGTGTTGTTAATGAAACAAGTGCGGAAGAGATGTGCATATATCTCTAAATTTTGTTTAGTGAGGTAAAGCCTCAAATTCCCAAAACTGATGACAATGGGATCATGGTGCAGGCCCATCAAGAAGGTCAATACATCAAACATGGAAGGATTGGTATCTTATATAAATCATAATCTAAATAAGAAGATCATAGTGGTAAATAAACATTAATATCAATATCTTCTAAGGATAATGTTAAAGAATTTTCTATCATGATGAAAAATTTAGAGTCACCAAATGATGTGGTGGTAGGTAAAATTGTTTTTCTCTCAAATCTGGAAAACTATTTTTTTTATTCAATTACTATGAAATATTCTATTTCCTCCATGATTAAAATGGATATTAGAATATTTCATTGGAATCAAGTAGTATAGTTATTATTCAAGAATACTGGATGGATTATAAATGAATAAATTGTCTTTAAAACATATCGTATTCAATTTGGAATTAAAAATCTCATCACAAATACAGTGGTAATTCCCATGATGGAATTCGACACTATACAAGGGATTTATTGGATCTCAAAGAATAATGGGTTGATCGACTACAAAATTAAAAAAATATCAATAGTCTTGAATCTAAAACATATAGTATTTTTCAAATGAGGGTTTCACAAACAAGATATTCAATTAGATTCACATCTGTATCCTTATTTATGTATATCAATGGTTAATACAAAGAATGAAATAGAAGTATAATAATAAAAAAATTCCCATAATTCAAGAATAAATAGTTGTATTTATAAAGAAGTTACTGAGACCTCCCCTATAAAGAGATGTCTATTTATCCATTGAACACATTCATGTATCCAAGCTAATATCAACAACCTCATATAGAATTGAAAATGTGGATCTATAGGAATTAAAGAAATGACCTAATTATTTTTTGGTGATTGTATTTATCAAATCAATTATGTCTCCTTGGGGAGAACATGCTTACCTTTTATAGAAGAAGGATGTACCAATACAGTTATGCATTGATTATAGAGAACATAATGCAATCACCATGAAGAACAAGTACCCTATCCCAAGGATTTTTTATTTATTTATCCATATTCACAGGGCACCATTAATTTACATGATAGAACTATGGTCTAGGTATCATAAATTTAGGTTGAAGATAGAAAATATTCCAAAGACATCCTTCAGAAAAATAAATATTTATAATCCATTTGTTGTTATACACTTTGGTTGGACTAATTCTGATGTTATATTTATGGATTTGTTGATAGAGCCTTTAAGGTTTACCATGATAATTTTTTTTTTATAATTAATTATAATATTATATATTATAAAATTTGATATATGTATGAGGATCATATAAGCATTATATTGAACACTCTAATGATTTATATGAAATTTAGAAATATTATAAAATTTAAATTTTGGTTACAAAACGTTTTCCTCTTGGGGATCTTTATAACCAATAAAGTAATCATTGTTTACCCTATGAGGACTATGGTTTTTGAGAAGTGTCATTATCTTACAATAATAACAAAGATTAATAGTTTTCCTAGATTGTTAGGATATTATAAGAAGTTTTTAAAATCCCTTTCATGAATTTCTAATATAATAATGATGTTAACTCGAAAAGGGGATATGATGAACATGACTATGGGGTGTGAATAATTTTTTCAATAGCTTAAGAAGAGATTTATTATGACACTTTGTTAGAAAATACCCTTTCGGAGTAGGATTCATTATTTATAGTTTTTCGTAATTGAAAGTTATTGGGTGATTTCTAATGAATAATTAAATGGAGATTTATTATTAATGTCGATAGAAATATCCTCATGATAATAATTATACAACACATTACCTAGAGATAGCAGTCATAATTTTTTCTCTAAATATACAAAGAAACTATATGTATACAGATAATTGTGATTTATACACTATACAATTATGTATGAATTATATATTCACTGAAAATGAACTGAACATTATACAAAGGTGATTGTTAGAACTTCTTAATTACTATTAATATTCAATTTAGTATCACCCAAAAATATAAAAAATTCATTTCAGATTATGTGGTAATGAACTTGTTGTTCTAGAAATGGAGAGGATTCTCATAAATCCACTTATCTAGGTCCTAGTAAAATTTGACATTGGAATCATAAATTAAGGTACATCATTAACATTATAGAAATTTTTTTCTCAATCATCATTAATAGAGAAGATTATGAATTATAAAATGGAAGATATTTTGTTACAAATGAAGATAGAGTCTGTGATGAATGGAGTGAATTTTTAGTTCAATATTTGTCATCAAGTTATAATGATATTTCACTGAATTCTATGATTCTTATATAACTTGGAGATAAAAAATGGACTAATGGATGAATATAATTTCTCTAAATTCTATATTCATGTTATAAGAAATAAAATTTTTGGATATATTCATTATAATTATTGGTGGGATAATATGAAAAGGGTGATTATTGAAAATACTATATGGTGCTTGGTGTTTCCAAAAGTGAAGGCAGGGTGACAAATTTCTAAATTGGTACTGCACCCACTACACATACCAAAATAGAAGTGGTAAAATCTCAATTTGGACTTTTTCAAAGTTTTCCTAATATAATACAATGGTAAAAATGTGATATCGGTTATAGTGGACCGACTCACCATGAATGGACACTTCATTGTTATTTGTGATGATTTCTCTCATGACCAACATGAAATGATTTATGTAAATGAATTGTTGAGGTTTCATGAAGTACCAAATTATATAATTTTTGATCCTGATCACTGGACCACATATATTTTCTAGATATGTCTTCATAACTCTTGGAATATAGAATTGAATTTCAATATTGCTGATAACCCCAAATCACATTGCTAATTTAAAAATAATATTCAGAAACATTAATATATAGTAATAATATGATCAATGGAATTTAATAGTGGATGGGATCAAAACCTACCATTATTTGACTTCCTATACCACAAAAACCATTACTCATGTATTTAAATGGAACAATAAAAACACTATATGGAAAAACATGTTGAAATCGTACTTGTTGGGATGAATATAGTGATAGAGTGATTCAAAATCAAGACCTTGTGCATGAAATGAATGAAAAGGTTCATGTCATCCAACAACACACAAAACTTCTTAGAGTTAAAAAAAGATAAAAGATAACAACCATTGAAGTAACTTCTAGTTTTATGATAGAGACTGACATTTTCTTTTGAATAATACCAAAGAAGAGATTCATGAGGTTTGAGATATAAGACAAGCTTATCCCTATGTATAATGGATATAATAAAATCAAGGAAAACATAAGAGAATTGGACTATCAGCTTGAACTATTTCAAAATCCATTTCAAGATAATGATATATTCCACATATCACTCTTGAAGAAGTATATTCTTGACCTCTCAAATGTACTAAAACCGGAGGTTGTACTATAACAACATGACATATCTTATGAGGAGAATATGATGGAGATAGTGTACCATGGAGGCATGATTCTAGGAAATAATACAATCCACATTGTCAATATTCAATGGAGAAACCAAATGTTTTATGTGGGATATGGGAACCCGGTTATGAATTAATGAAAACGTATGCTCTCCTTTTTTCAAACAAGAATATAAGATGAAATTTCATGTCAGAATTTCAAAATTGGGGAATAATGTTACAACTGGAGAATTTTGTAAAATGATATTAGTTTCCTGAAAAAGATAATGTTATATTATATTATAAACTAAAAACCTATAAAACATTAATAATGATAATTCTTTACTCTAAAAAATGGAAAATATTAATATCTCAATTCCATTATAGTCATCACCTCAGTAACACCGAAATAGAAATAAATATTACTAAAACAATAAAATTATTATAAAATTATTGTATTTAAAATTGAATGAAATAATAACATTGTATTTATATAGAATTAAGAGAAATGTGACCATAGGGATTTTACCATCATTGGAATATTAGTCAAATAATTTTGTCAGTCAAAATAACCATTAGAAAACATGACCATTGAGAATTATAACCATTGGTAAAATACTAACATTTCAATTTGGTTTAATAGGTAGTAATGAAAAAGGATAGATAATGATGAAATGGGAAGTGATAGCCTCAACATTTTGTGTCATGTTCTGTGAAGACCATTTTTTGGATCATGGGAGGGAGGCGGTGTCATTGGGATATTCCCATGACCAAGTCTAACATGAATAACAATAAAATATATGTAAGGAAATTATATACAGTAAATGTTCAATTTAGTGAAAATTACCACATGATGGATATTATCCCAACAACAAAATGAATTGGTCACTATCATGCAACTTACCTTTAGGTCAGTCATGGGTTTTATAAGGGGTTACAATTCCTTGCCTTTGTTATTTAATGTTTACATAAATTTCATATAAAAAATTATATCAAAAATTCCAATTTATGAATAGTGTTTCTTAAAAAAAATATTTGTTTAATTCAGATTGGTTGGAAAAATTAAATTTTCAAAAATAAATTTTATTATTTACAAAATATATTACAAACTATGTTATTTTGAAATTTTATTAAAAGAAATAATATTTCAAACACATTTTTATTTAAATTTATATGAGAAAATATTATTGTTATGGCATAGAAAAGTTTTTAGTGTCATAAATTTGACAATCTCATACAAGTCGATATTATTCTAATAAATAATGATTTTTATATTAAAAAGAAAAAAATTAAATTTTTGTAAAATTTTTCTGGTAAAGTAAACATCATTTTTAAAATAATAAACTTTAATTTAGATTATGGTGAATTTTTGATAATTTTCAATAATACATTATTTTTTAGTGAATAGTAAATATATAGTTTGGTTCTTTCGATATGTTTAATAACCTCGTAATTCTTTAATAATTATGTAATAATTAATTATCCACAATACAAGACATAAAATATAATATTTTATTAAAACCATGATTTTTAATAGATTTTAATCAAATTAAAACCAATAAATGACTTTCCAAATTTAAACATTGAAACATTGACATGAGAAACAATAATTTGTGGAAACATTCAATTTCCTTGTCAAATAATGTAATAATTTGTTTGTAGTTTTGGGTTATGTAAATAATATAAAAATTGACCAAATATCAAAGCCCATGGGTATCCCAATGACATTTTTTTATCAACAACTTTGATTACAAAATCCTATATTTGGAATTTATTAAACACTTACATCACTATTGCAATAAATACAAACCCATATCTCTATTTACATTAAATACCAATCCATAAAACATGATTTTATAGTATATTAACCTCACATGTATTCCCAAAAAGGTATCCTAAATCCCTCTAGGCTCATTCCTCAAGATCTTGGAGTTACACTTCAATGTATAGGATTTATGTTTCTTTTATCTTCAATTTATTACCCTCTTTTTTCTAATAGTATTGTAGTTTTTATGATTTATCTCCTTTATTACCATTTTTTCATAAAATTATTGAAAAATTATGTTTTATCAATGTTATACCCTTTCCCCTCTAATTTTACCCTTTTATGGATCCTTTTTTTACACCTGTCATGCTACAGAATTTAATTCTAAAAATTTCTCACTTCTCCTCAACAAATTATTTTTTAATTTCCTTGTGTGTATTAACAAAACATTTTATATTTATTTGGTATTCAACTATATTTAATAATTATTTATTTTATAGTTTTATTTAAATATAATTAACCAATATTCCCTTTATATGGGCCTAAAATGATGCAATGATGTCATCGTTAAGCACTTTTCTATGCCATGATTTTTGGAAGAAACCCATTTTATATTATCCTCATGTTTTTTATGAAATGTTTTATTATGATCTCTATGGATCAATAAATTAATACATATTATGGTAGTTCAATTATATCTCCCCAATGCATTTTTTAATGAAAAAAATCTATATACATGAAATGATTTACAATACCTTGGGAAATAACCCTAGAAATATTCATTTATGAATCCATTATAACAAACATTGGTGGTATGGTATGAAGGTATCATTTAAATTTTTTATCAAAATTTCAATGATTTGAATCATTTACATGTTATTATAATATTCCTCATATTCCCTTTTCCATGGCATAATGATATACCTGGTGTTCTTATTGATATGCCTCATGATCACACGTAAACTGTTTCCATTTCTAATTACCTTAATGGGTTTCATCATAACACCATTCCTTTTATATATTTACTTAATTTATGTGATGTAGTAAATCAAAATTAGGTTGAACACAAGAAAAATCGTTTTTTGTGTGTTAGAATAATTTTTTTTTCATGTATCTGTTTCTTGATTTTCGTGAAACTCAAAAGTTAAAATAGCCTCTATTTTTTGACATGTAATAGAACTTTTATGTCATAAAAATGTCGGAAACCATATATATTATTATATTGATCAAATATACTTTTATGTAGATTTATAAATCTAAAGAAATAATTTCATATGAATAGTTCTCCTAGATGTACATATCATATTATGTGATACTGCGTGGTTTGGTTCTTGTAAAATAACCATAAAATGTACAACATTTTAGGTTTTGTTGAACTACTCTACATTATTTATGATTACATTTTAAAGGATATTTCGGAGGCCCTACTCATGTGATTTATCCCAATATCCAAAATCCAAATACCAACACGAATGGTAACAAATTATAGAGATCAGAATTATGATGCATTGAATTGTAATTCATTTTGATAAAGAAACAATATGTAATTAATAAGATGATATTTAGAACCATAGATACATATAGATTTCTCCCTTGATAGAGAATATGTGCAATATTCAAATAGTTACTCTTATTTTTATATGTGGTTAGTTGAAAATTTCAAGGGAAGGAATCATTATTTTATAGTTTTTAATGGATTCATGATTATACTAAAATCAATAAGAGAGACCCGGAGGATCAAATAATTCAAACACAAAAAATATTGATGTGTCTGACGTCCCATGAACTTGACCAATGTGAGCTCAAATGTGTTGTGTTAATAATAAAAAATGACCCAAAATCATTAGAAAAATAGTCTATAGCCAATATCATGGATTTGTGAACCATTAGGTGTTTTCGTTTCCCCAAATAAACCATGTTGGAAACCATATCTTGAATAAGGATGTGAATTTTTTTTGTGTTTGTTGTGACCCCATTAATTTAAAAAAATAACATGGTTTCCTACATGCTAGAAACATTTCACACTCTTACAAAATAAATATGAGCCAAACATGGATTCTTTGAAGAAATTAAGTAGATGTGTTTTTTATGATAGTCTATTACTTTTTTCATGAGTTTCATCTATGAAAGTATTATCAAATTTAGTATAAATATATTTATTCCAAAATTGATTATACACTTCAGAAAATGTATACATGTTATCTTCCATGTAAGCTATATAGTCATTAATATTGAGGATACCATCAAAACACCTACCTTCTTTATTTCATGGTAAAAAAGAACTTATTTAATATTACCCCCACAATAGGATTGTCCCAACCTTGGAGGATGAATATGATGAACTAAAATATATTAATCCATATGAACTCTATAAATAATCATTAATTGTGGAAATTAAGAACAAATAACTAATTTCTCTTTCAAAATTTTTTGTTAGAATATATCTACAATGTGATAAAAAAATTTGTCCATAATTTGAGGGAAATAGATCAATAGTTTGGAAATAACATCATTTAAATAGGATATGGTATACACTAAATGGATCATAACATACCTTGATAATAATAATTCCATGTCAGATAAAACCCTCATCATACTGAATATTCCAACCTATGTGTCCTATCTCAGTTCAACCAGACCCATGAACCCAATATAGAACACCATGAGTGAAAAAAATAAACACAAATCAGACCATTTCCATATTCTATAAGGAGAAGTCAAAAAATAAAATAAATTTCCAACCAATGACCGGGGATATATAATTGTTCTTATTCATCATGTGTACCTAAACATTTTTGAGGCACCTAAACAAAAAATCTAAAAAAATTCATCAATCAGTAGTGTAAGACCTATATAACCACTCCATCAAAAATGAATGTTATTATATTATGATAGGGATTGGAGTTAATGATCATGGATATATACTTGATCCATCCAATAAATTGTAATTTATTCACACTGAATCCACATAAATCACCAATTAAATTTGGTCATTGGACAAAGTACATTAATATATCCTTTCCCACATTCTACACACACGTCAGGATATGGTGATTATAGTGGTAGTGGTTGGGATTCAGGCATAAAAAGATACCTCTATAAATGGAATTGCCCATAAACATAATATTATTATATTATAAAAGAATATAAATTTTCTTATTCACATATAGGAGGGTATTTATATAAATTCATTGAAAATTAGACAACAGATTAAGACATATACCCTTTTTCCAACTGGAGAACATTGTTTCATTCTGGTGGAAACTCTAGGGTTGTCATATATCACTCTAAAAACACTAGAATCAAGCTAAAAAATATAAATATTGAAATTGGAGTCCCTTAGTGATGCTACCTAATGTGAGGTTAATTATATATAACATATGTCTCTCCCATCATAGTGTATAGAATTAAAAATACATCTTGAAAATTCTCTTTTAAATCCAAAATAAAACCCCAAATCTTGTTATACTACAGGTTAAAGTTATTATAAAAATCATGGATATGATAACAACATCCATAAATCCTAAATATTTTTTTACCAAATTGTATATGTATCATTCATAGTAATTATGTTCATCCTCACAATATTACTACCATTAATTTTAGAGGTATGACCCCAATTATTTACAATGAAAGTCTCATATGAGATTATTAAGTGATTGATCATGTTAAACCATATCATAATGAGTTCTATAAATACCATCATTCAAGTTAGAAGATATAATAGTAACAAGTCCTTCCCATATGATCACCCACAATGAAGGTACTCTCTATTTTATAGGTTATATGAACCCTCACTATGTACATACATAAATCTGTTATATAATTCCTCCCCATGATGATAATCAGTTTGATGGTACTACAAGTATGAATCTTTCATCTTGAAACGAAAATTATCCCTTTTCCAAATCAATTTTGAGAAATCCCTCATAACATGAGGTGCTTTTTAAGAATATTCTATATATGATTGATTCCTTGCCATTTAAAAGTGATTTTATTTCCAACTAAAGGACAAAACAATTCAATAATTACTCTCTAAACGAACTATGGATCTTCTACCATCAATCACAATATATGATATTTCTACCAATTTTTTTTTCTAAAATAACGAACCAATGAAATAACCACAGTGGTCAAAACAATTAGTGGAATAAATTATAGAATATTTAGAGTCTATAATTATAATTAAAAATATATACTCTATAGAAAAAATAATGTTTCTTTGTTGGACCTTGTATACTCCTATGTATGAAATCATGAATTATTTTTCCAGAAGAAAGCATACAAGGCCTTTTTTTGAATATCATGAAACCTACTCAAAGCAGTAATACTATGCTCCTTCCTTATGAATGATATATGACTCAAATTATGGAAATAAAATATCTACATCATTAAATTTACATAGTTATCCTTTTTGTTGCATGAATTAAAAAATTTGAAAATAGTAGGAGGGTACAGAATGCACATATCATAAGGGTTTTTATAATGTATGTCAATTGATCACTGATGTCCCATCAACCAACCACATCTGAGGATTTCATAAACCTAAATCATTTCGTTTTATTCCACTCCTAGATTAACAAGTACACTATATCTTACTTCATTTAATTTAATCATTTTTAGTAGAATATCATATGTTTTCTATACTACGAAAATAGTTCACTCATAATGAATTTGTACAAAACAAATATATGAAATATTTTTCATCATGAATACAATACATATAAGGAATATTAAGTCAATAATCTAACATGATTATCATTTATCACATAAGGGAATCTAATCATCAAATAAAAATAATAACATTAGAATAATGTAGCGCATGTACATACCTTCCATTGAAACTATCACGTTCTCAAATTGTTTTTCATATTGTAAAGAAATAAGCCAAAAAATCAAAAACCAAGATGAAATTGGAGTTGCATCAGCCCACAGGGATAGGCATATTATTTCTACATTAACCTCCTTCAAAATTTATAAATCCAGTTTGAGGTGATCTAGTAGTGGATTAGTGGGAACACAGAAACATATTATTTGTATAATAATTACCTAAATTACCTCTCAATTAATAATTAGTCTTTCTAGTCTAGGCATAGTTTCATATATTGAAGACTCCCAGTTTATCCCATCTCATAACACAAATGCATAATTGGTAAAATGATAAATAGAGTCATCTAGATATTCCCTTTCAGCCACCCTTCTCCATGTGCATCCAAGAGAATCCATAAAAGGCATGGTGGGGACCGATAATGGTAGAATAAATGAAATATATCAAATGTAAAATCACTCCTAGTGATCACAAAACTTTCCGAACAAATCCATAGGGAAATATCCCTTTCTATTATTCTAGTGCTAATGAGACGCCTTCAATTATTTGAACTTTAGGAAATGATATTTGTAGCATCCCATAATATGATATATAACATATACTAATATAGTAGAATTGGAATGTGAATGGAAGAACATGGGATCAATATTATTAGGTTTTGAGTCATTATAATGTCTGGAAAAAATATTTTATTAATTCAGTACAAATTTCAATTGAAATATTTCCCCAACAATGAAGCTAAATATGTGGCCCTCATTGTATTCTTTGAGATGATACTATATATACAGTTGAACCACCAAGATTTGAAAGGCAATTAATAGAATGCAATAAAACAGACCAAAAATTATTATTCCTTCAAAAAAGGTGAACTATTAACAATGCATTACGGTGTTTGAGTGTTGATGGATGAATAACCATCTTGTTTAATATTGACCCTTATCCAATAGATAAATAATGAATAGGTTGATTCCTTATCAAATTAATGAAACTTTTTGGAAAATATAGAATATGATTAATGCGTAATAAACAATGTGCTCCACATAATGGTATCCCTATTTATATGAGATAACAGAAAAGAGATAAATGAAATTAATTCAATACCAAAACAATATGGTCTAGAAATTGTATAGATGATGACTATAATAGAATATCTAAACAACTATGTTCTCACCTAAAAAGGATATAAAAAAGTGAAAACATGATGAGGGGAATCAAACATCAACCTTTTTTGAATCCCCACTCGCAAATAAAATCATTTATAAATGGGGCTTCAACATATTACAAAATATTTTTATTGATATTGAAGGGACTATTTTTTTGTGTAAATATTTATACACGTTTACCTTCAACACCCATCATTCATATCCAATTCATTCACTTCAAATAGAGAGGCATGGTTATTAATAGCCATTAATTATGAATGATGTAATAAGATTCAATAAAATGTTTCATATATGTAAATTTTAGTAAAAAGTATTCAATCGATCCCCATAAGTTTTGCCCACTTCCAATTAACTTGGGACATTTTTCATGTGAGGGATGGATATTTTGAGACTATTTCCTTACACTATAAATAAGATGTTATAATTTATCTTTAATGCCACTGAATTGTGTCTAAATGGCATGAGAAATTACCCCCATGGATTTCAAGACAAATAAAGTAAGGAATATTGTTAAGTCCAACATAATCATGTTATTTTGTGTCCCTCATACAATACTAATAGAAATTGAATATAATTATTTCTCTTCAATATTGAATTGGATATACTGGTAGTAGAACATTGATTCCAATAACTCATCCTCTTAACTCAAAACATAATATTGGAAGGTAATTTATTTAAATAAACTATATAAAACATAATCATGAAAATAGTGGATGAAAAAATTAAATAATTGGACGATTAAAATCTTCAGGCCTTGTCGATATACCAAAATATAACACATACAACACACATGCAACCATGTATTTAATTCTATATGAGAAAAAAGTGGTCTTACCCATTATGGTCTAACATAAATCACTTCTCATTGACATTTTTCATCAGAAATCTATATATGAGAAATATGAAATGAGACCGGATGAATTTCATCAACTAGATGAAAAAATATAGTGTTCCTCACATTATTTATAGGTCTAAAAAAAATCATATTGCATGAGATTTTAGCAACATGGTTTGTCTCCAATCATTCATCAACTTTAAATATCTAGTGATTCTTTAAACACTAAGGATACCATGGAATAACCTCCAAATATAGAACCCAGGTGGTACGGTTCTTATATGACATATAATTTTTATTCAAATGGGGCTTTCTCAATTGACACAATGTGTGGGTAAATAATAATATCCCCCACTAAAATGAGGATTCTTAGAATACAATTTGTGTACCCCCGCCATGAGAATAAATTCATGGCAGAGGAACATTAAATTTCACATCATCTTAACACTCTTACCGCATGATGTTAAACTACACAAAAAGGTTTCCTAGTCGCACGATAGTAAAACGAATGACATGGGGTCCAACATATGCATCAAAACAAAAAATTATTAATGAAAGGTTTTTATATGTACTTATACATGACATAAATTAATTATCAATTCATTGTTCAATAGCTGAACCAATGTAGAAACAAAAATCATGATATACCCCATACCCCCTTGTGAGAGTAGAATATGTATAAGTGATCATATGTAAGAAGTGTGGATTTATTCATATTACTATACAATATTATTTGATTCATGGATCCCGAATATGATGACCATCTATAATATAAATTAATAATTCACTATCCCAATATATGAATTAGACATGCAGATGTATTATTCTTTGTTAAAATAATGTATTTTTTAAAACCAACTATTATTGGATATGTAGGTATGCTAAAAATAAAAATCCAAGGTCAAACTATAAAATAAATGAGAAACATTTCCCTCCATAAAAGTGGGTTAATCCTAGTTTGGGATTTGTTTATATATGACCTACATGTGGTATGACCCCTTTTATATATGGATATTATTTTTACAAAAAAATCAAATCCTGGTCCCTACCAGAAGATAAAAGAAAAAATTATTTCTCCTCACATATGGGTAAGACCTGTTGATGGATTATTATATCTATGATCTATGTGTGGCTAGATTATTCTTATGTTATTATAGGTATTATCTCAAAAATAAAAAATCCTAGGCCTAACAACAAGTCAAAAGAAAAAAAGACCCTCCTTATGTATGGGTTAGACCAATGTAGGGAATTTTCAATATAATATCTATGTGTGGGATGATTCATATTACTAGTGGATTCATTGTGGTGTCCATATTTCAAATATTTGGAACAACTATACCATGATAATAAAATTCCCCTCTTTATTCATTATACAGGAATAATCCATGAACGTGACTCCAAAATGGTGCCCCTAATTCAAAATCATATTGTTAACAAAAATTTTACCTTACTTGTATACGATTTATATCTATATCAGGTATATTCAAAGCATTCTCTTTCGATTTCAATATAAATTCCACTTTCATACTCACAACACTTCCATTTTCGAATCGCACATTGTGTACTGTGAAATTATAAACTCTATAATATTTCAATGTATTTTTTTTTTGAAAATGGTATTGAACCCTGAAGGGAGCCTCTATTTTGAATATTCTTATTATTCCTAATATGGATATACATAATTTCTTCCCCCATAGTTTTCAAAATACCAGACACAACTTCTTATCAGAATAAAATACATCAATCTTCATATTTCATTAAAACATCATAGGGAATACATCATTTAAATCATGGTATGATTTCAATATATATATAATAGTCCCATATTAGTTTCTCAGATCTGAAATCTATTAGATGATATATTACATAATTTATTTTACAAACCTCAACAATTATAGAGAATTATTAGCCGCATCATAATGGAATCAAAAATAAAGTTTTTCCCACTAGAAAAAAATGTTGTCTAGACATTTTAGTATTATTTGATAACTTACAGAAATATATATTTTATCATATATATCAAGACTCACATGGGATTATATATATATTTTGGATTATTCCAATTTTCATGGTTATGTCATGCCACAACTAGAATTCACTATTTATTCTGTCCAAATGAACTAAAGGAGAGTATGTGGTCCTCAATAATTGATCATAATTGGGCCACCATTATTAAATGATATGTGACTATAAATATTATACAACCATTTTATCATGAACTATTAAATTAAACTATGTTTACATATCATTGAAATATTTATACTTGATTTTGGGCTCCCTATTCACATAATGTATTTTATTTTTCCCTTGCTATAGAGAATAACTCACCCCCATGATTTTCTCAAAGATATAGGACCCTAAATTGTTTTAATTTGACATCCTAGAAACAAAATGTTAAACTATAGGGAATACCACATATCATAAGACATTAAACCAGATCAAACATGTTCATCATAGTTAAATGTCAAATTTCATGTACAACACCTTCGCCATATTGCATTAAACTAGATGGTTCACATCCAAATCATGAAATAAAAAACATCTTAATCTGTTATCCCTAAAATGTTAGGACTACCATTCTTAGTGTTGTTATCCTACCACACTACCAACTTATTTTTTTGAATTAAAAAAATGTGTGAATTTATTAATATCTATAAAGGATATATATAAATTATTACACCTTTATTCTTAATCTCATCCATATACTCTAAAATATGGTAATATTTTCATCACCAACATTTGGAACCTACTTCATTTATATATATTG
Organism: Viscum album; assembly: GCA_963277665.1. Lineage (NCBI taxonomy): Eukaryota > Viridiplantae > Streptophyta > Magnoliopsida > Santalales > Viscaceae > Viscum > Viscum album. The sequence goes on from OY728152.1 coordinate 1,505,772,605, forward strand.
GATTCCCCCTTATTGTAAAATCAAATCACTGCATCCCCTCATTATGCTCCACGATGAAAAACTATAAATGGAAAATTAGTTAAACTCATAAAAATACATCAATATATATGGTTGATGGCCCCTTTCTCATGATTAAAAACCATATTTCATTTTGTATCTTTCTATATAAGGTCTCTAATTCATAAATGGGTCTCTTACATAACCACCTTTATATAAATTATTTATATGTGATGAGGTAAAACATCACCATTTCATGTTTATCACACAAATCATAACTCATGTCGACATAAATGTTTTTAGGTTCCTTCATATATGGTCAATATGTATCAATTATAATCATGGTTAACATTGAACTATATGAATAATATTAAATGTCCATCATATGGTCCCTATCACTCATCCCAAAAAGGTATGATTTCACAGGTTTCAAGATCATTAAAGTCACCCCAAACATTCTTTCTCCATAATGTTAAAATTTTAAGTAACATCCCATTATCCATATATTATAAAGTATTATTCATGTACTTACCATATAACACCAAAAAACACATCATTGTGGCCCTTGTCTGACAGGACCATCATTGGTGTTTCGATTATTTTATCACAACATTACCTAAGAACTACATCTTCTATGAAAATTATTCCCATGATTAATTGAGTGACACAAGGATCCTACATCCTGGTCCATTAACAAAATTTAAAAAATATCACACTCCTAAAATAGTATCTAGATTAGTCTAAGGAACCATCTTTATATAGGAATACTTGTGGCTTGATTCAACCACATAAGAGATACATAGTTATAGATGTGTATCTCAACCTAGTGTTATCCATGAAATACTAAATTGTTATACCCTTTATCATATAGATATCATCATTCTTTTAAGAAATTACAACATGAAATCAATAATTTATGAATTCATGATTTTAAAAAATCACTCCACTCATACACGGGGGAGAGAGCTCTATCAGTAATTTTCCATATATCTATGTCCAATATTAATCTAATAATCCACCCATCAATCTAATTGAATTAATCCCCTATTATCTACCGTGCAATTCATTAAATTAGGAAACACATATCCCCATAAGGATTTTTAAGAATCTATTTATAGAATAATCCAACATCAATGAAACAATTGTTTTAACAAGGAACGGTATACCCATAAATGGATCTTCAATAATAAACCTCCCAACAAGGGCAAGGAACCTAGAGGAATCGTCATCATTAAGATAGTATTAATTTGTTTTTTACCCCTTGAATATGTTATAATTTATGTGGGATTTTTTACATATTTCATGTTCATTCTATATTTTCATATCTCATGTAACATTCCTCAACCTGAGTACCCCATCATATAGACATAAAATCAATCATATTTATATAAAAAATAAGTTGGATCATTCTTTTCCTATAAAATGATCTTGGGTGATTATTCGACATCTCATGGTGACTGTTCATTAACATAAAATGTTAGCTACATTGGTTTAGATTTTATTAACAAAAATTTCCAATGAAAGGAGATATAATACTCTCTTCATTAAAAACACACCAACCATATTCCTTTTGATAAAATAGAATCAATACATGATATAAATAAAATTTTATTATTTATAGAAATAAAAGTTGTTGAAATTGGAAAGGGTGAAAATATGTTATGTCACACTCTATAAAGTGTGTTTTTAGAAAACTACATGTATTTCCGAGTAAGTCTAGCTGACATAATAACTTGAAAAAATATACAGTAGTGATATAAAAGGTATAATTTTATTGATTTCATCATGTGACTTTAGAAATAGCTATATTATACTCTCTAGGACCTAATACCAAGGAAAAAAATGTGTTCTCATGTTCCCATATCTATAATTTTAGTATCTTGACAGAATCATGTTCATAAAAATAGTCAAAATATATAATTTTGTATATTTTAATTAAAATTTAAAACATACATAATATTTGTAAAAATGAAAATGTTTGTCCAAAAATAGAAATAATCATAGCACTATTTCAAGGGAATTAATGCGAAAGAAACAGATGATGAAGAAAAAAATTCATTGTATTTATTGATAAAAAGGTACAGGAAAACCACGTGTTATAGTATATCTTCATTATACTCATGGATTACAATACCCCATCAACATAATTTTTTGGTTACCAGAATTCTACCCATGCTTCCTAAACTCCTTTCCTAGAATATGGATGTTTATCTAGCCTCATCTTATTCGACAATATGATTTTTTCCACTGAAGTGGGAAAATAATAACCACAATTATCTTAAACCTTCTCTATAGACTAAATGGGATTAAAATGTTCACTAATTAAAGCACCCAATTTATTTTTATATTGATTGTATGAATAATGTTTCTTCTCTAAGAATGTGTAATGGTGTAAATGAAGAGGGAGTCCACTTGTCATGTAGTGCTATTTATAGACATATGGTCACCTACACGATCAAAAATAATGGTTTACCAACATGGAAGCCTATTTTATATAAAAATGAGTGAACCACAAGTACCACTATAATTTTCATGAGAAAAATTTATTAATATTCTTCAAGAAAAAAAATAAAAAATATTTCTGAAAACACATTTCTCGTAATGGATATTTGGTCTATCCATGGGTGATTTCCACTCTAGCTCAAGAGAAAACTTACTAATTCAAATTAGATCCAATTCCAATGGGGGGGGGAGGGTGGAAATTTTTTGGAACTAACATTTTTAATATCATATTACTATAAAATTAAATACAATTAAAATTACTAGATATAACAAAGGTATAATAAAAATAATAGAACTCAGTTGGAAAATTCACTTGCAATCCCACTTCTTCACAATTTTGAAACCACTCAATCATGAAGAGTGAGGGTAAGTGATTCAAATAAAGTTCCATCCCTACCACAATAGTTTTTTCCTATTTGGATAACCTTATATATGTCCAAAACAATTAAACAACTATGTGATCCACCGATGAAATAGTATTGTTATGACATCCTCTTGCACCTAGGGTCCAAATTTTTCAACACGTTTTACCCAAGTGATTCATATTGGAGACAGTTGGAAGACTTAAAGACTGACCAAATATATTCTCACCTTATCTGATCTCCTATGTCCCAAACATTCTTAGGTATAATTCCATGATTAATAAAGAATATAAAATTAAGTTGTTTTAATGTACTAGAGGTCCAAAAAGTCATTTACACTAGGGATCTAATCAGGAAAACACTTACCCATTTGAAAAAAATAATAATGTGAATAACCCCTCTCTAACTTAATATTTGTCAAATATCATCCCAAGATCACCTGATGAGACCCTTGGTATTTAATGTAATATCTCTCACAAGTGGGTTTTCATATGTTATCCAACACTCGATAAAATTAATTGAATCAACCATGTAGAACCTAAGAGAATCAAATTCCATCTCACCCTATTATCACCTTCTCCATGCCCAATATAGTTTCCCTAGGTATCAATTAGTAAATTCCCACTCTTAGGGTTCCTAGGTATTACACTGGAGAAGAATACTAAAATCCCAATGAAATAAGCATTCAAAATATGTTATGGGAACCATTAACCCCAGTCTCCTGTCTAAAAGAAACCAAATCAAGACCTCCACCCAAGAATCTTTACATGGACAATAATACCGTGGACATAATAGCATGTCCACATTATTATTCATTCATATAGTTAATGAATATACACAATTTAACCTACCTAGTATATATTGTTCTAAAAAGATTAAAACCATGAATTATTATAATAACAAGGATATATACATAAGGGACAGTGGATGTAGTTCAGGTAGTTTCCTTTATCTTATTTACTTTATGAAATTTGAATCATGTCAGGTGGAATCAATTTATTCAACATATCTATAAGACTTGGAGGTGGGGTTTAGAAATGTTCATTGATAATAAAAAGGTTATATAATTTCCTTCTTCCTTACTACCTTTCAATAAATAACCAACATACTCCTACAAAATAGTATTTAAATTGGAATCTTCATGGCATAAGTCACTATCATATCTTATAGGATGTCATTCATCCCCGTCCTTCTATACCCCAACCATTAATAACTAGTGGATGTGGAATTTAATCTCCATTGGTTATCCAATTTGGGTTTAATTCTCTTCAGAAACATTATTTTGTATCATGGACATCTCATACTATGAATTTTTCCTCACCACAAGAATAACTCATATGAACTTAGAGATTAGTATCGATCCTAACACTAGCTTGATCAGAACACATTAAACAGACTCCGCCATTGGGGAATGCCCCAATATATCCAATCTATGTGTGATTTCATTCATATCCCTATGAGATACATATAAATCCTCCATGATGTTAAAACCTAAAACATTAAATCCTCCACCATCCTATTGGGCTATTTTACTTGTAAGACAATTCCCCCACCATAGAGGCTATACCTATTCTAGGTCATTTCCACCTCCTCATCATTGGCGTAAATTTCAATTGAATGTCATATCATCTGGTCATATTCATAAGGGGATCATCCATAATGGTATTCTTATTATTATGTTCAAAAATATCCATTTTTTGGAATCATTCACATATACTTTCTATCCATATGATGTTAAACTACATAGTTCCATCATTTTCCCATGACCATAAAATGTACGAGTGGTCTAGTTAAGTGGAACCAAGCCACCTGGGTTTTGATTACATTCACAAGGATAAAATTGAAGCCCTTATGATGGTCTGAAAAATGATATCAAAACCCTAACCAGATACCAGGTTTGTAATAAATTATAGTGTCCCGAAATGTAAGGTATAATGTTATAAATATTTAGAATAAATCAGCCAAAACTAAACAAATTGTGATGGAGAATATCTGATATATATAATTGGATCTCAAAATATAAATCCATATATCTATACATATGGTTATATTGATTGAGTACCTTTTATATATAAATATTGTTAATACTACTGTTATATATGAGTGGTTGAAAATGTGAAGAGAGACAAACATTATTTTAAGGATTTATTATATAAGGACTCAAACATAAACATTACATAATCTTGAATTTAGTTAATAATTCAAATTGAGGATATTTTCAAGTTTATAGATTTAGATAATTCGGTCATAACATATATATAAAAAATAAATATTACATGTAGACACTTCTACACAGTATCGATTCTTTTCATAAAATAAAAACTCTTGAAAAAAAAAGAGACATGACTAGTTCCGTGTTTTATACAACATGAAATTTAATTTATCCCAACCTTGATCCCATCCATCATTAATTCATGTGAAAACAAATTCCAAAAAAACATGGGATGAGCAAAAAAAATCTCAGTATGGGTTATAAAACACGGAAATAAATTTTTAGTCCCTTAATACATACAAGTCATTGAAATCATACTTTTCAATCTTTAACATAACAAAAAAGATCATAAGATTCATGAATAACAAATGGAAATCATAAATCATAAAGGTAACAGGTGGCATCCATAACATACTAATGTTGTATCTTTTACAGCTACATAGGGAGTTTAATTTGGAATACCCATCATAGTATATTCCCTAAATCTCTTAGGAGAAACATTATTTTATCTCTATCCTTTTACTCAATGAATTAGAGGGTTATTTTGGTCTCACCCTCCCTAGATTTATCATCGAACTACACATATATGTAAACAATTCCCATGAACCATAACGTATTCATAACTCATAAAACAAGTATAAAGGAATTATAAAATTTCAACATTGTAATCCGAATATATTATCCCAATATATTGAAATAAGCAATTCTTCATCAAAACTATTTTCAATACCAAAATACATGAATTGGGAATATAGTATTTTATTTTCCTTTTAAAAACAATACAGCTTTTTATGGAAGCCAAAGATCAAACAATACTCACAGCGGTGGAAAAGGGCGTTGTCACCATGTACGTTAAAAAACATTTCCTTTCTCGTTTAGTAAAACGCTATGTAGAAGAATATACCCATTGAATGAAATAAAAATTAAAATGTGTTTATTCACAATATAAATTAATTCCATATAAAAATAAAAATATGCCTCAATGAAAGGATATTGAGGCGAAGTTCCTCATCTCGTGTCTGACTTGACTCATTCGTTCATTAATATCCTTTAAATAGGGTATCTCCCTTTGGTTTGAACCAACAGGTATACATGAATTTCATTCTACCTAGGGGAAGGATTCTAAGAGGAATATAGGTATTTGTGAAGCTTAATTGTGTTGAGGTTGGATATGCCATGTGGATTGAGTGGTATGAGTAATGGGCTAGAGGTGATGGTTTTTCGTAAGGGAGAGGATGGGCTCTTTAGAAAAGTTTGAAAATATTATTTTATTATATAATGATTTTTCAGTATCTAAATCTCCAAAAAAAATTATTATAATATAAGATGACTATTTTTTGAAATAAAATCATCCAATAATAATTTTATAGGTTTTGGATATTTTTTAAAATTTTATAATCTTATTTATTTAAATCATTCATTAATAATATAATCACTGCATCATCATTGTGTTATAAATAATTTTATTTATTTGATGTCTAAAAATTATAAATAAAATACCATGATGTATTGAATATATTTATCTTTCAAATGAATATTTTTAGTTTATGATATAACTTATTTAACCCCATGTAAAAATTGATTTACTAAAAGATATATGTTTATGTCATTTTTTCATTAGATTAAATTAATTAATATAAAGTTTCATTATCACCCTAGAGTGGCTTCATGGGGCCCCCAAATTGACCCATGGATTCCCATGGTTCGAAATGTATCAAATAATAGGATTATGACACATTTTAGGGTAATTTAATATTGTAATAATAATATTTCTTTACACTTATTTACTAGATTTACCCATGGAAAATAAAATATTTACTGAAGTAAATATTCATAATGACTAAAAATAAAATTAACCTGTTTACATAATTTAGAAATCATTATTTCAAATATATTATCCATTTTTTCAAATTCAAAACATAGAAGTGGAAAAAATAAATTTAAAATTAATTCATGTTGTCAAAATAAAAACCGTGTTTTTAAGAAATAATAAATATCAAATGATTGACACTTATTTACATCCAATTTCAATGATAAATTAAATAAAATGAACTAAAATGGAATAAATGGTAAAAATTAAATCTAATTGAACTTTAAAACCAATTAAAATGATAATCTATCTATATAAATAAATTACTTTAAATGGAAGTTTTTAATTAAAATACAGTTTTTTTTACTTTTCAATAAAAAAAGAACATTATCAGAAAAATATCGTAATTTCCTATAAAGTAAATTTCAATTTTATAATTCTAATGAAGAATATTAATTTGTAAAATAGAACATATAAAAGTGAAAAAAAATATATTATAAAAGGGTTCTCCATCAAAAGGAGGTAAATCGATCTTTTAATGAATATTAGAGTGTTTATGCATAAAATTAGATTAATTCACATTTTAAGCTTTGATATTTTATTGGATAAATGTAAAATATTTATCAAACATGTTTAATAATATTTTAGTTAGTTCAGTTCATTCCTACCAATACAGCGGCTAAACATTAACTATAATTTAAAATAATATTTTATTATTAATTATCAGTACGACTCTGCCTTGTGTGCTACATGAGATTTCAGAGAAACCCATTGTTGTGTGTCAGGTATGCCATCGAACAGAGAATCACATATTATGTAAAATTAATATTTAATTAAAATATATTCATAAATATGAAAATTTCATATTCTTTATTTACCTGAGATGTCACATCCTTACCTCATTTTAGAAATTTCACCGTCATTATTTTTATTCACATATCAAATAAATGGTGGTATTTATCCCTGATAGCATTTTCTGATTGCCATGTTACCTCTTCAACAAGATGGTCTTTCCAAAAAAAACATTTACCTCTTGATTTACCTTATTCTGCATCACTTTCTCTCTCCGGTCAAGAATCTGGACTAGTTGTTCCCCATAAGAATGATTTTCTCTCAACTGAACTAACTCTGGACTCAAAATATGTGATGGATCTGGCATATGCATTTTCAACATTGAATCATTAAAAGCATTGTGTACCTAGGATAAACATGGAAGTAAATACACTATATAGGGAACTAATAAAAATTTATCTAATATTTCATAGGGTCCAATGAACGTCAGACTCATCATTCCCTTCATGCCAAAACACATCACACTTTTTCATGGAACAAATTTGAGAAAGGCATGGTCACCTACCTCAAATGAAAGATCCATCATCCTGTTATCCACATAACTTTTTTCCTGCTCTGAGTTGTTCTCGTGTTATTCTAAATCAACATACTTTTTATACCATCTCTTCCACCAATTATTGTCCCATCAGTTTCTTTTCACATACTTCCTCCCAAAAATCTTGAGTACAACATCGGTTTCCACATACAATTCCTTAAATGGTGAAATTCGTACACTGGAATGAAAATTATTATTATAAGAAAACACAACCAAAGAAAGATGTTGTCCCCATCTTCCCTAGTAATCTTGTGAACATGAACGTATCATATCCTCCATGTTTTGAATTTTTTTTCTGACTACCCATCCGATTGGGGATGAAAAGATGTACTAAAATTGAATTCAGTAACCAATGACTTCTGAAGGCCTTTCCAAATTATTGATGTAATCCTGAGATCATTATCATATATAATAGAGAGGGAAACACCATGCAACCTTACTATCTCTTTAACATAAAACCAAGAATTTTGATCTAGAGGAAACGTATCATTAATAGGAAAAAAATGAGAAGATTTATTCAATCTATTAATAATAACCCAGATTGCATTATTACCTCAAGATGTCTTAAGTAATCCCACAACAAAATCCTTGGATATATTTTCCCATTTCCAATCTAGAACTAGTTAAGGCTGAATCATCCATTTCGGTAACTGTATCACTTCTTTATCTTGTTGAAAAGTGAAACACTTCACAGTAAAGTCAACAATACCTCTTTTCATTCCATCCCCCCAGTAATACTTTTGAAGGTCATTGCACATCTTTGTGCTTCCAGGATGAACAAAAAATGGAGAACTATGAGATTTATATAACAACTCTTTCTTAAATAGTGAATCACAAAGCACACATAATCTCTTACGAAATATCAAAATACAATCATTATCAATGATAGACTCAGTAAATATACCCTTATGAACCAAATCTACCTTTTTCTGCAACCCACTGTCTTCCTACTACACTTTCTTAATTCTATCTAATAGAGATGATTTCACTAACACCTGAAACAAAAAAGTGGAATTTTCTACACCAAGAACTTCTATTCCACAGTTCTACAAATCATTAATCAAAGGATCTTGTTACAAACGTAACAATGATAATGTTGCATTACATTTTCAACTCAAAGCATCAGCCACATTATTTTCTTTTCATGTATGGTAATGAATCATGATATCATAATCCGTGATTAATTCTAGCAATCTTCTCTCTCTCATGTTAAATTATTTCTGAGTGAATATATACTTCAAAATTTCGTGGTTAGTATATATTTCACATTTTACTCTATACAAATGATGCCTCCAAAAATTTAAAACAAAAACCACAAGAGATAATTCCTAATCATGTATAGGGTAATTTAACTAATGAGGTTTCAACTAACGTGAAGAATAAGAAATTATATGATCATTCTGTATTAGGAAATAACCATGTTCTTTCAACGAAGCATTATTTTAGATAAAAAACTCATCATTTCTGGAAGGTAGTTGAAAAACTGGAGAATTAACCAATCTTCTATTGAATTCCTGAATGTATTCTTCACATTCATTTGTCTAAATGAACTTAGCACCTTTTTGAGTTAACATAGTCATTGGGATAGATTACTATAAAAATATTCAAAAAACCTCCAGTAATAACCTGAAAAACCATGAAAACTACAAATCATGGTAATATTTTTTGGTATTGGCCATTCTTTAACAACTTTAGTTTTGGAAGGATCAACAATTATTCCAATTTTTTAAATATTGTGAATATGGAATAAAGGTGGTTGTAACCAAAACTCACACATTATGAATTTCCCATATATATTTTTTTACTCTAAAGGATACAAGAAAACCCTTAAATAACATTCATATTCATCTTTAATTTTGTAAAAATCAAAAACGCCATCAATGAACACAACCACAATCTTATCCAGGAACTCACAGAAAATTATATTCATAAGATCCATGAATAAAGTAAGTGCATTACATTATCCAAAAGGAATAACCAAAAATTTATAATGGCCATATCTAGTACGAAACGTGTTCTTTAGAATGTCTATTATCATTAAATTCAACTAATGGTACCCTGATATCAAGCTAATTCTCGAAAAATATTGAGCTCCCTGGAGATGACCAAACAAATCATCGATATATGGAAAAGTATAGTTGTTCTTAACAGTGATGTTATTCAAGGCTCTAGAATCAATGCAAAGTCTCATTAAACCATATTTCATTTTAAAAAACATGATAGTAGCAACCCATGGTGATGTGCAAGGTCAAATGAAACCATTATGTAATAACTCATGCAATTGATTCATTAACTCTAAAAGCTCAATTTGAGACATTCGATTTTGGGGGTTTGAAATTGGCTTAGCATCACGAATTAAATAAATGGTAAATTCAATTTTCTGATCAGGTATTATACTAAAAAACTCATCAGAAAATTCAGTAATATACTCATTTACAACTGGATATCATTAATCTGAACATTTCCTTTGTTTACAACAATATGTGTAAGGTAACATACATTTTCATATTTTACTAGTTTCTCAGCTTCCTGATATGTTATCAAAAGTAGGGGTTCAATATTAAATACAAACTGAAATTATTTTTAAAAAGAAACCTCTTTAGATATGTAGTCAATCTTAGCATGATAAATGGAAATCCAATCTATACCCAAAATAACATCAAACTCTACTAGAGGAAAAACAAAAAGGGTTGTAAGAAGATTCTATCAGCACACAAGGACAAGTAGGTTCTTATAATTTCATTTTTTATGAACATTTATCCCTGGTGTTTTTACCACAAGTTCATGATTTATATCTTGATATGGAATTCCCAATTTACTAGAAAAATTCTAAAAAATGGAAGAGTGCATAGACCCTGAATCAAACGACATATTGTTATAATCTGAATAAACAACAATGTACCAGATACTAATTCATTCGATGGACTAACATCTGCTGAATTAGTTGCAAAGGATTTTGCCACCACTTTATTCTTGTAGTCTAGATTTGTTCCCTCGGTTGAGTTCTTCCTTGGACACTCATTTTCATAATGACCCATTTCATTTCACATAAATCATTTTTCTAACTATATATCTTATTTTTTCATACCATTTCCCTGATATTTTTTAGTGGAATTATGAGCCTTATGTCCCATTTTACCATATCGTTTTCACTTTATTGAATTCAAAATACATTCCCCAATGTGCTTTTTATCACAATTTTCACAAACTGTAAACGTATGATTCATACCATCAGGCCTTTTTTGAAAATTTCTTCCCTTTATTCTGCCTCCACAACCACTTATTATGTCGTTTGTCAAAGAACACCTAATCATCAGAAAGCACCATTTCCACCTTCTCCACACATCAAACAATTTTTTCATATCTTTTTAACTCAAGAAAATCTAAATAACGTTCAAGTCATTGGCTTTAATCCTGAATAAAAACTATTGATTTTACTATCAAAATCACATAGTAAGTTTGGAGTATACATTGCCAGTCTAGTGAATCTTTCTTCATTAGTAGGCACTCAGTAATCTTCCTACCTCAATTTCAAGATTTTGTTTCCATCCTACGAAGAACAACCTTAGGAAAATATTTCTCAAGAAACATTCATTTGAATTCATCCCAATCAAGAGCATCAATCTCCTCATTATCATTGATATTTTTCACCATCGACCACCACTTATCGGCTTCATCTTCAAGATGGTAAATAACAAGACCAACCTTTTTATTTTTTGAAAACCCTTTGATATTGAAAATATTCTCTAGTGCTTAAACCCACCCTTCAACTAGTACATGGTTAGATTATACTATGAATGATGTGGGATGTTGCCCCATAAAATTCTCCACTACTCACATGTTCCTCTGTTGTTGATCTGGATGATCTCGTGCAAGGATACCACCACCATTTATAGCTTGAGTCAACTATTCCATCCCTGCATCCAATTGTTTAGTTCCAATTCAGACCATCTAATTTTGTTGATTTGGATGGTTTTCTTCCTCCTAATGTCATCCCATCATATTTTCCCTATTCCCTATACAAAAAACCATTCTGAACATATAAATATCATAGGAGAATAAATTGTTAATTTTATATGCTTTATCATTAACATAAATTAATTTATGGATATTATTTTAACAATATTCTATGTCCTAAAGTTATCTAAACCAACATATGATGCCAACTATAAGGACATGTTTTTAAACATTACGTAATCATGAATTATGTTAATAATTCACATCTTGGATCTTTTCAAGTTTATAGAATTATTTAATTAGGTCATAAAATATACATAACAACTTTAATATTAAAAGTAGACACTTCTATACAGTATTGATATTTTTCATAAAATAAAAACTCTTGAAAAAAAGAGCCATGTATAGTTATATGATTTAGATAAAATGACTTTTCATTGATCCCAACCTTGACACTATTTATATTTATGTCATGTGACAAAAATTTCCATAAAACATGGGATAAGAATAAAAATCTCAGTATGGGCTATAAAATAGGGAAGGAAATCATTAATCCATTAATACATACAAGTCAATGAAATCATACTTTTCAATGATTAACAAACCACACAAGATCATAAGATTTATGAATAACTAATGGATATCATAAATTATAAAGGTAATTTGTGGCATACATAATATAATTAAATTGTATGTTTCACAACTATGTAGGGAGTTAACATTTGGAATACCCATCATAGTATATTCCCTAAATATCTTAGGAGAAACATTAATGTTTACCTCCGTCACGTTACCCAATGTATTGGAGAGCTATCTCAGGCTCAACTACCTTAGGTTTATCATGTAACCTCCCATATATTTAAATAATACCCATGGAACATATCATATTCAAAATATATAAAACAAGCATAAAGGAAAGAAAAAATTTCAACACTATTGTCACAATATATCATCTCATGATATTGAAATAATAAATGATTTATCAAAACCATTTAAAATAACAAAATAAATAAAAGGGGTAAATGGTATTTATATTTCTATTTAATTAAAAAAAACTTGTAAAGGAATCCAAAGATCAAATAATACTCGCGGTGGTAGAAAAGATCATTTTCACCGTGTACGTTAAAAAAGAAACATTTCCTTTTTCATAAAGTATAACGCTACAAAGAAAAATATTACCATTGAATGAAATGAATAGTAAAATGTGTTTATACACCATATAAAATTATTTCATGTATAATTCAAAATATTCCTCAATGAAAGGAGATTTAGATGATGTCCCTTACCATTTCTCCAACTTGGCTTGTTCGTTTAGTAATCTTCTTTAAATCGGGTATCTCTCTTTGGTTTGAACCTAAAGGTTTACTTGAATTACATTCTTCCTAGGGAAGGATTTTAGTATGAATATAGATATGTAGGGAGATTAATTGGGTAGATGGTGTATGATACAAGGGGCTTGAGAGGTGTGATAAATGGGTTAGAGGTGATGGATTTTTATATGGGGAGGAGGGGCACTTTATGAAAATTTGAAAATATTATTTTATTTTATATTGATTTTTCTTTTTATAAAGGACCAATACTTATTTAATTCTATGATATGGTGAATCTTGACCTAAATAAAGTCATCTAGTAATAATTGGATATGTTCGGCTTATATTTTGAATTTTTTAAATCTCATTTATTTAAATAATTTATTAATAAGGTAATCACTACATCATCATTGCGTCATAAATAATATTATTTATATGATGTCTAAAAACTATAAATTAAATACCATAATTTAGTAAATATTTTTATATTTAAAATGAATATTTATAATCTATGAGATATCTTATATAACCCCATGTAAAAATTTATTTACTAAAATAAATATGTTAATATCATTTCTTCTTTACTTTAAATAAATTAATATAAAGTGTCATTATCACATTAATGTGGCTCCATGGGATCCCAAAATTGACACAAGGATTCCAATGGTTGGTAATGTATCAACCAATAGTATTTTTACACATTTTAGTATAATTTAATATTATTATTATAATATTTTTTTACCATAATTTAACAGATTTACCCTCTAATGATAGTAAAATATTTTTTACTGAAGTAAATATTCATAATGTCTAAAAATATAAGATAACTATTTACATATGTTGATCCTCTTGATTCAAAATATAGAATACATTTTTCTAATTTCAAAACAAAAAATATTTAGCAATTAATTTGAAATAAATTCTCATTGTCAAAAAAGAGTGTTTTTTAAAAATAATAATTATCAAAAGATTGACACTTGTTTACGTCCAATTTCCAAGTGAAATTATATATAATGACAAACATAGGATTAAATGGTTAATATATGATAAAATTAAACATTAAAACCAATTAAATAGATAATATAACAGTATAATTAAATCAAATTAAATGGCAGTTTTGAATTAGAATATAATATTTTTTACTATTCATTAAAAAAATGAACATTATCAGAAAAATACAAACAATTCATCCAAAGTAAATTTCGATGATTCAATTATAAATAAGAATATTATTTTTTTCAAATATAACATATAAAAGTGAAGAAAATGTGATTTAAAAATAGTTAACCATCAAAAGGCCATAAATTGATCTTTTAATTAATATTATAGTGTATATGCTTAAAATTAGATTAATTCAAATTTTAAGATTCTAACTTTTATAGGATAAATTTAAAAAAAAATTAACAAACATGTATAATCATATTGTAGTTAGTTTTGTATATTCCTACTAATACATTGGCTAGACATTAACTATAATTTAAAATAATATTATAATATTAATTTTCAGTTTGACTCATCCTATTGTGAAACATGAGATTTCAGAGAAACCTATTATTTCATGTCGGGTACTCCATTGAACATAAAATACCCTTTTAATTAAAATTAATTTTTAATTCACTAATATAAATAAATATAAAGACATAATTTTCATTATTTATCTGGGATGTTACATATTATGTATTCATTAATATGTAATAAATATATAAGAGAGTATTATATTAGGAAATAATACCACCCCCCAGTAAAATATTTAATGAGGGCAACTAATCATCATAAAAACCAATGTGAATACAAATGTTTAGATGAATAGATGCCAAAATGATGACCTACCTAAAAAAATAATGTCCTTAACCCATATCATGTAAAAAGGAACAATTGTGTGGTTCAATGTTTAATAATTAAATACCATTGGAAACCAAGTATTGAAATGCGATATGAAACACTAATTTTAAAATTCATGATTATATTACATGAGTTTATATGATAGTGTACTTGAATCTCTATGAAGAGTCTTGGAATAGGTAAAAACTAAGAAGATCTCCATCTGGATATTTTTAATGAATAGTTGATTCATTCCCTCATTTAATTATAAATAATTTCATTGATTCACATTAAAAATATTGAAAAAAATAACATAACCATTAATCTTATTTATAACACCATGAAAATGAATGGAAAATTTAATAAAAAATGACCCCTAAACAACTTTTCAATTTTTCTTTAAATGATCTTTGAAAATTGTCCATTGTGAAGACTCAAAAATCCTCCATGTTGGAACCACAAACACAATATTTTAGAGATAAAAACCAGAAAAAATACCTATTTATTATGATTAATTCAATATAATATTCATTTAATGTTCATCTGAACATTTCTGACACAAAAACATGGGTTTTTGAACTAATCTGTAAAAGTCATAAATTGTCACACATGGTTTAATATTTTATTAATTGGATATAGTTTATTTTTGGGTTGAAATTTTTCTCTAGGAAACTAGGTGTGATGAGTCTTAATTAATGAGTTAATTTTATTTCAATTTTTGTCCACAATTTTTCCTTGGGGTTTTAATTGTGTTTTTAGAGAAAAATGGGAAATTTGGGCAATATAGAATGAGGCCCACTATTGGTACATAGTTTGTTAAATCAATTTCCATACTCCAGGTAACCATTTATTATGTGGTGGTTGGGAGTAGAAGCTACACCATGGCTTGTACATATTAATATATTCTGTGAAGGCTAACCATGCGGTCAGTGCCTCTTAGATAGATAGGGGTTCATGGTGGTTGTACGATTTTGCAAACCGTGTGAGAAAACCTTGTTGAGGTGGTTGTCATTAAAAATATGGAAATTACCTTTGTGGGATGTTTATATTTATCCCCAAATCCACAATTACCATACCTATTAGTGTTTTTAATACCTGTGTTCCTTTCTCACTCCCTCTTAGCTTTCATGGGATCCCATCCTTTAGTGGATTTGGTGTGATTTCTCCATGATTCATCAAGTAAGTTTCATTTCATTTTATTTCCTATTCTTCTCTAGGGTTCATCCTATTCATCATTGGGGTTTCATTCTCCAGTGATTTGGGTGACCTATATGGGGTGGAAAATTAATTATTAGGATTAAATATTGATTTTATTGGGTGGATCATTCCTTTCTAGGGTCCTATGGTTGTTCATTTGTAGTTTCAAACTAATTTCTGAATGTATATATACTTGACGTTTGTGGTTTCATGCCCTAATAGTTTATATGAATTTAATAGTCTTGATTTTTTATTTATACATCATCGATGGTTTAGTTGTGTGGTGACAAATTTATTTTCGTAGTGTCTTTGAATTCATATGTGATAGTAATTTATTTTACAAAGATACTTGGTTATGTTTTTTTGTGTTATATACAGTGGTGAATCTTAAATATGTACTATAAATTTTTTAATTGAAAAATGTTTTTTTAAAGGAACATTTGTATGAGTGAATTTAAAGTGGTTTTATCTAAAGAAATTATTTATTTTTGGAATATTTTTTTCACTATTAATTTGGTTTGTGAATTTTTTTAAATGTAGTGAAGCATGTTATAATTTGTAATTGGTTTATATGTGGATTTGAAGTGGATGGGCCCAAAGAAATGACTATATTGATTATTTATTTTCTTATAATGATTCCAAAAGGGTTACATGGATTTTTTATATGGAGTGAAATGTGTCATGAAATGTTTTTTCAGTGCATAAAGTGGAAAGAGGTTTGATTTATAGAAAATTTGGTTTCTCAATGTATTTATTGTTCATGACATATGCACTTGGAAATTGTGTTATGTGTGAAATTTTAACATTAAATTGAGAATAACAGGAATACTAATAATCTAGATGGGCTGACTGGATCAAGTATGCTAGAGATACAAATGTTTATCGAATTGGTTTCACATTGCTATATTAATTATTACAATATTAACTGAAATTCATTACGATTAGATACCCCTCGGACCATGGGGTTTCCCCTCATAGTGTCTCATGAATGAGAAAACTATTGGTTCTAGTTTTTTATAACACGTTTCATATAGGTATGAGGTTCTAGTGTCTCACTCATGCTATATTAACCATATGTATTTCCCCTTGTTTCTATTCGATGACATGAAAATTATGTAAAAAGGTTCCATTTGTTGGTACATGGTTGACATTGTGTATAATGTTTTCAATATATTTTTATCTTTTTGAATGTTTTCATTCAAAATATGATGCTTAAAATTGTTGTGCTAAAAATTGGTTTTTATAAAAAAATTCTTAAGATTATTTCAAATTCATTAACATAATGATCATGTAAAATTGCCTTTTAATATTTAATTAGGGAATCCTTTCATTGGGTGGTATTATACTCAGTTATTTCTAAAACTCTTAACACACATTTGTGTTAATGTAGACATTGTTAAATATATTCCCATGGTAAAGGAAAGATGTATCGTGGTGTATATGGTTGATCCAGTTTCTAAAATTTCCACCTATTTTAGGTGGTAGTGGTGGTTTGAGGGTGTTTCCCATCATATAACATTTAAGGTTTTTTGGAACATTATGATCCCCATTTAATATTATTATTTTTGTTTAAATTTATGAACCCATAAATTAAAAAATTGTTTTCCCATTTTAGGATTTGGTAATTTATTTTTGGGGTGTTCATTAATACTATAATTTTATATCTATTAAAATCAATGAAATCATTCCCAAGACATATATTTGACACTCATGAAATAGTTTTCGGCAAATGGGGATCGAGAACACACTTTGGTCCATCCCATGTCTAGGGTCAGGTTTTGGGTTTTATGGCACTCTGTCTTGGTTCATGGAAATTGGAATCATAGAAGGTTATTATCTTTTGATTTATTTTTTCAGTGAACATTCTAGATATACTAGAGTTAGGACTATCAGGGTTGCGGGTTTGGGTTGCGATTAGGGTGCCTGACCAGCATGCCTCATGACAGGACTCATGATTCCCTGGGAAGTTGAGTTATATTTTAGTGGTTTTTTTCTTAAATGTTTTTTGGGTAAATGAGAAGAGAGTTGGGTCAATAGTCTTCATGATTTCACAATATATGGAAAGTAATTTATGGAAGGGGATAAGATCCTGGAATACTATACATGATGATGGTTCAGTTGGTGTATGACTGCAAACTATGTGTCCAAGTCACCCATCGATGCTAGTTTCCATTTAAGAATTGTATTATGTTCCTTGTTGTTCTGAATTTTTTTGATATCTCTTGTATTTGGATACTATGAAATATGGATTTTTATGTGGAAATGATTAAGTTTTGGGTAGATGGAAAATGAGTTTTTCAAATCTTGTTGATGGAATCATTGGAAAATTATATTTTCTTGTAAAAGAATTTTTAGGTAATGTGGGAATGACTATATTGAAAAATATGTTTTTTTTATCAAATGTATTGTCAATATATTATATTTTGAAAAAAAATCATTGTAAAGAAGTGTATTGGAAATTGTTATTAATAAGATGTGATGTGCTTTAATTAAATTGCTATTAATGGAATGTGAGTTTTTTTATTTAAAATTTATTGAAATGGTTATTTTTATTGAGAATAATGAAATAGATTAATTCATAGTGATTCAAAATTATTTTTGATTTTGGTGGTTAGTGAACTTCTGAAGGCTTGGATAGATATTGGAAATGTTAATTAAATTAAGGTGTGGAGGGTGTGGTTTCTATTTTTTATTTTGTAATGTGGAATTATATTGACATATGGTATTTCTATGAGTTACCACATGTATTTATATGTGTGGATGGTTGGCGACATTAGTTGATGGGTGAAAATATTGGAATGAGAACAAGCATGTGTGAGGCTCCAAGAGAGACCAATTTGGAGTGTCAAACACAACAAACATTATTTTTTTTAAAAAATAAATTTTATAAATAGTTTGGTGATTTGTTATCTATTGGTTGTGTTGTGTGTCTCTGTGTGATTTGGGAATGATGCTTTTGACATGTTTTGTATTTGAGAACTATTCATGCTCAAATGGTATTTCAGGTTTAACATCTAATAATGAGTTGGTTTTTGGATAATATATTTTGGGTTATTTTGAGAAAAGTTTGGGGAAGCCTTTGAGTTTATTTACATGGTGGTTTTGTAGTTTTATTGTGGTTTGTTTTTGATGATGGATTAGATTGATTGGGTCCCTAGTTTCCCTTATTGAAATGTGTATGCCCCCGTACTGAATTGGTGTATATTTAATGTGCGAACACAAGTGGTTCAGCATTAGAATCCCCACTATTTGTTCAATGTATATTCCCTCTTCTTGAGTTTCGAAATTGAATCTACTTATCCTTCATGGTTAATAATATCCTCTCAATGTAGATGACTGGATGAGGAAAATAAAAAGAACATTTAGCATTCTTGAGTTTCCCGAGTCGTTAAATGCGAATTATTAATCCATTATGAATGATGTTCTATGATGGATGATGGGAAGGAAAGTTTTAATAATGTAATTTAACATCAATATTTTTTTGATTTCCATGGTATAATAATGTCATTTGGATGTTACATCAGCTTATTTTCGATGTGGAGAAATGTTGTGCCATCAATATAGAATGAATCATCCAAATAAGTTGTTCTGTCAGAATGATTTGAAGACTTTTCATGCATGTGGGAACATAGGTAAATTGTTATGGCACTATCAAGATGTTCTTTGGAAGTTCAATGGAGCCAATCCCACCACTTTGAAATATACCCATGTCCGTTTTCGAGTGAAGTGTGTTTATTGGGATCAGTTTAATGTCTCTTTACTTGTAATGATAATATGATTGTAATAGTCATGTTTGAGGTTGTATTGTGGTTTCATAATTATATCATTGTAAACAAAAGTATGTTATAATAGATTTTTTTCTTTTTTTTTTCTAATTAGATGTGAATAAGGGTGATGTATAGGAATCTCTTAAGTCCAAGTTTGGTGGATGTTTCATTTTGGATTCCCTAAGTGTCATGGTGTGTTATGTTATTATGGTTCTTCATTGAATTCTATGTGGTCACTCCTGAAACCAAATAATGAGATCTGATCTGGTATTTTCAGCTTCTAGCTATGATATTAGATATGCTTTTAACATTCAGGCTCCAGCCATAGGCCCTAGAGTGATGCTCGCATTCATTTAGGAAACCTACTGGTGTGAGGACCTCAGATTTGTTTTCCCCCTTGAATTGGATGATTATAGTTTAAGATTTTCTAATATAGCTCATTTTTCTCGAAGGGTCCAATTTTCTATAAAATGGAATTAGGTCCAAATAATTTATTGCAATACATGTGGGTATAAGATATTCTCATTGTCTATACGGAGGAATATTTGTCTTGTTTTCATTAATCAATATGGTGGTGCCTCTTGAGATGCAATATTTTTTAAAGTTACCATTTTTTAATTTTAGTCAATTATTAGGCCTTTCTTTAATCATACTACTTATGATTGATATTTCCTATTATTCCATTCACACTTATGACAGGGGTGTTAGTTTGTGGGAGAAGGTTTTTGGGTAGGCCATGGTAGATATTTTTAGGGAAACCTGTATAAATATTAAAATGTTTGGGAGACCCATTACGAGACACATTGAGGATTCCACTTGTGTTAGTTTTTTTCCTTTTTGGGATTCCCTTGAGGACTCGAATTTTGATAATCTAGTTCAATCATTGGTGTATCCATGTATTGAGAATTATTTATCAGCGATATTGGATTTGAGATTCCATTCTGAGTAATCTTGGGGTTTTTGGTACGCCCAATGGATTTATTGAATCATTAATTTTGATGGAAGTGGATAAGTTTCATTTTTTCTTTTTAGGTAAGAGGTATGAGTTATTATTATTAATTTTAGAATTTTTATTTCATGATAGGTTGAATTTTCCATTATGAGAATCTTTTTTCCCTTGATCGATCGACTGGGGAGATTATGGCCTTCTAGGGGTATAAGTAAAATGATCAGGAGACTATTATTGACTCCCAGAGTTTAAATATGTGAACCACATTATTTGTTTATTGAGTTCTTTCTTTATATTAATATTACATTATTGAAAATATCCTTATGCTTTGGAGGAGTATCTGTTTTTTTCCTATAATGCCTATTTGTAACTTTTTTGGGGAAAATCGTTGTTGTTGGGAGAATTGCCACAGGTAGGTTTTTATTTTCATTCTTGGATCTAGTTTATTTTTGTGTATTGATTTTTTATCTAGGAACCTAAAACGATATGACTGTATTTATAAGGTAATATACTATTTATTTATTTTTTCTATATTTTCTCCCTTTGTGTTTCTATGTGTTTTTGGAGAAAATGGAAAATTTGGCCATTCAACATGAGGTATAGGGACGGTGAATGGTTTTTAAATAGTTATCCCATCTCTAGGTAACCAAGTATTGGAATAATCTACTACATGTCTTTTTCATGGTATGTCAAGCCACACATGCTAATAATGGGGTAAATTCCACAGAGATAGAGAGGGGAACACAATTTCTACATGATTTTGAAAACTGTGTGGGAAAATCAGGAATGATGTCTAGGGCATTAAAAATATGAAAATTCCTATTGTATTCTCTTAGTATTTATCCCTAACGACATTTGATCTCCCCATTTGAGCTTCTCAACACTAGGAACCTCCCATTCCTCCTCTTGGATCACATGAGTTCCCTTATTTTGGTGGATTTGGGGCACTTTCTCCAACATTCATCATTTATGTTTCATTTCTTCTTGATTTTTTCTTAATATAATGGTTTTATCCCCTTTTTCATTAGTTTTTTGTTATCTAGTGTGTTGGGTGACCAATTTTGGGTTTAGTTTTAAATATTATGGCCCAATATTAATTTTTGTTATTTATATTTACATTATAGTTTCTTTTGGTGGTGTTGTCTCAATTTCGCAACAATTTCTAGAAGTTTCTACACATTCGGTAGGCAGTTTCATGCACTATCCTTTTGGATGATTTTAATATTCTGATTTTTTTATTTAAATATATTTTATGGTTTAGTTATGATGTAAAAAATATATTTTAGAATTTTCATTTCATGAATATATAATATAAATATATTTTATAATTGAAAATGATTATGTCTTTGTGTGTTCTTTATGTTGGTGAATCTTAAAAGTATTTCATGGTAGTTTTGAAAGGTGAAAAATTTATATATTAAGGACCATGAGGTGTGAAGGTATTTAAATTGTGGTTTTGAATGAAAAATGTATTATTTTTTCATACTATCTGCTACTGTAAACTATTAATTTGGATTGTGAAATGTGTAAATATTGGGAATAATGTTTTCAACTATTATTGGTTTATGTGTCAACTTAAAACGGGATGGGCCCACATAAATGGTTATATTGATTATGATTTTTCATGTAATTTTGAAAAATAGTTTCATGGATTTTTCACGTGGAAAATGTGTTTTCAAATTTTTTTTGTTTTGTGTAAAGTGGAAATTGTTTTGGTCTATAGAAAATGGTGTTTTCCATTGTATTTATTTTTTTAAAATATATATCTTAAAATGTTATTATTTCTAACAGGTGAACATAAAATTGAGAAAAAAATGGAATCATGGGAATCTAGAAGGGCTGATTATATGTATTATGCTAGTGATACGTAAGTGGAATGTCCTCGTTTCACATAGTTGGATTGAAAATTACAACACTAATTAAACATGTATTATTATTGGAGACCACTGGTCCCATGGGGTATCCCCTCCGAGTGGATCATACATGAGAAATTAGACGGTTGTGGATCATATGCCATGTTTTTCTGAGGTATGAGGTTTGAGTGTCTTACTCATGTTGGATTACTCATATAGATTTACCAATGTTGCACTTCTATGACATGAGACATATGTAGTATGGTTCCAGTTGTTGGAACATTGTGTTCTTTGTGTGTATTTATTTTATTTCAAATTATGTTTATCTTTTCTTATCTTTTCATTTGAAATATTACCATTAAAAGAGTTGTGATGAAAATGGGTCTTCATAACATGGTTTCTAAATTATATTCAAAATAACATTACATAATGAGAAAGGTAAATTTTAGTTGAATTTCATTTCATAGAATCCATTCTTTGGGTGGAATCCTAATGGTATTTGGCTCACATCCTATATATACCTTGGGGTGTGTGTAGAATTTTTTATATGAATGACCCAGGAAATAGAAATATAGGTCATGGTGTAGATGGTGGATCTGGTTGCCAGAATTTCCCATTGTTGTAGGTGGTGATGGTGGCTTGAGGGTATTGTTCCTCATTTCACATTGATATTTTTGGGAACACTATGGTACCCCATTGTTTTAGTATTTTTTGTTTTTTATTAATGTTGAAAAACCATCATTCTAAAAAAATTGTGTCTTTTTTTCCTTAGTTATTAATTATTGAGATATTCATTTCTGCTAGATTTTATGTTAACATAAATTGGTGAAATCATTACCATGTAATATTTTAGACACCCAAGAACTAGTTTCGAGCTAGTGGGGATCTAGAATGCCCTTTGATTAATGCAATTGGCCATGTCATGTGTCAGGTTCTATGGCATTCCATCATGGTTCAAGAAATAAAAATATACATAATTGTTTAATCTAATAGAATTTATAGACCATAAAATTAAACCAAATTTCAAATAAAGTTAATAATCAATCATTAGAATGTTTCAAAGTAAATAAGGGATTGAAAAATTCACAACTAATTCACTACACTTTTTTAGCCATATAATTGGTTAAAACATGCCTCAGATGTGAATGGTCTAAAAAAATTCAACTATAAAGTTATTATATATATTTTATTTAGTTTTATGAGTTGATCTTATTGAACATGATCCCCAACAATAACACTAATTTCATACCAAAACATGTAATCTCCAAAAAGATATCATGTTCTCTATATATAACTTAGTGTAGTATAAAATAAAAAAATAAAATATTTTGAACACCTAATTATGATTTAATAATTCAATATAAAACTCTTAAACAATGATGTTATCGTTTGGTTTTGTATATGGGATAGGTATCTACGAACTCCCTCTCCACTATCACTCGTGATATTATGGTTATATCTATTATGTAATGATACAACCAAAATTAAAATAGATATAATATACACCTTTATAATAAAATAGATACGTTTGACCCAAACAAACACCAAAACCACCGCTCCTCAACTCATGGATAATGTTCTTGATCATCTACGGATATTGACATGTATACACGATGTCAAAAAATGGCCACATGAAATGATTTTACCCTAAAAATTATTGATTCCACACAATGTGTTCTCATTATAATCTTGTTATGATGCCATCATACATTAGATACTCAGATACAACTAATAAGAAAATTTCATAATATGTAATTAAAAACATGTAATAATGATAAAGAACAATATGAAACATATATAAATACATTTCCACTATCATAAATGATTTAATTAAATTTTAATAAAAACAACAAAAAATAAACTAATCTATGAGAATACAGATGAATGGGATTGTGCTCATCAGGACAGGAAAATTACAATGATCTCAATAACCGCTTGACTATAACCATGTGACCCTAATTCACCACAAAGAATCCATAACAAGACTCTTTCAACTGGATATAGATGGTAACTGACCCAATATGAACAAAATCTACACACCTGTAAAAAACAAAAAGGTTATATACCCACTAATGGGAGTACGTAAGGTATTATACAATGTCTATGGGGATACCACATAATGTTTATTTCATTAAAATTATATGAGAAACCAAAAAATCCAGTTTGAAAATAAAAAGAAGGAAAATAGTTTTCCTTTGTTTTTTTAGATGAGATCAAATATCATCACCTCCTATATCAATTCTCATATAATATCAATTAAATTAACATAATAAATGATTTAATTTACATTTAAAAGTTTCTTTTATGATAATGAATTATTATAAATACCCCATGTATAAATAAATCAATAAAAAAATTTAATTAAAAATTAAATCATGGAAGATTATGAATTTAGTTAAAAAATATTAGGGAAATGAAAAGATATGAAACATCAATGATCATCCATAAATATATCAGTACATAAAAATATATGGGAAAAAAATATAGGATGATTAAAAAATAATCTAATTGTAATATATGATACATACCAGAAGCCAAACCATAAATGATAATTGGATAAAAATATTTTTAGTGAGGTGGAGCCAACTATCAGAATGATTTATGATTCTACACTAGTTAGCTGAATCTCTCTCATCTAGCATTATTAGGATATCAACCCTCGATACTTGTCATAAATATAAAATAGTGTGAAAATATCAAGTGTGTAACTTCATATAGTATAATAAATATCCCTTGATTTCCCAGAATGTGACATTGGGTTACTCAGGATATAACTATGGATGGTTGGAATCTATTAAACAATGATTAGTCATGTGTCAAATACGTAACTCAAAGATAGATAACCCAATTAAAATATCATATCTACCATCAATTAAAATTTAACAACAGTTATAACCCATAAATATTGAATAAGGATTTCATCATAATTCATTTACCCATCAATATAAATAATTATCAGAATTAATTGATAATATTGAATAGAAAACTATAACTAAAAACTAACCACATAACATTTCATAAGAACAAAACAATGGCCCCACTTTATATATATTAATTACAATTATTGGAATAAATTTATTAAAAATATTATATCAAAATTTTCCTTTCAAAAAAATATAAAAATAAAAACACATTTTATGAAAATAAAAAAATAAACATCTAACCATTTTCATATGAAAACACACCAATTTTAATGATGTAAAATATTTAAATAATAAATTACCATATTTACTAATCATATTTTATTCATAATAAAAATTTAAAATTAATATAATAATAATAATATACACAAAATTATTTTATTAAACAACAAAAAATATATAAAAATATATTTAATAATAAAAGGTATATTAAATAGTGAAACCCGCCTTTTATGTAATAGGAAAACCATTGAAATTGTGGAGGTAATATGAAATATCATTACTAGTTAACACAAAAATATATATCTACAAATACAATTTGAAAAAAATTATTCTATTAAATATATTATAAAACTAAATGAGATGGAAAAAACCCAAATCTAGTAAAAGAACAAAGTCTCATTTGAAGAATGCCACTATAAAATGCAGTAAGGGAGACTCTATAAAATGAAAACACTAATATAAAGCGACGTTGAGTATGTGAATCATCCACAATGGAATATATTTATTGAGTAAGTAAAAATAACATAATAAAATATAAATATTTTATGTAGAAGGTGGAATAGACTCATACAAAAAGATTAAGTGGATAAATTCCAAAGGGGTCACAAAGAACCACCAATAAGGGAATTGATAGAGACATAAATTGTTGACAGAGCCCAACTGTATGGATGGTTTGAAATGTAGAATCAATAATGGATTCCCCTAATTACATGTAATATTAAAGTACAAAAAACAATATATAATTTATAGTGGTTTGCTAACATGGTTTATCAAACCGTGTGGTAATCATTTAATCAAAAATGTAAAGGATAATATATGTTTTACGGTGTAGCCAGAAAAAATTACTAAATCATGTGGATCATTATGTGTATATTAAAAGAATTAATGATTTTAATTAATTGTCCCATGGACTCCTCAAAATACAAATCACACAACAATATATTAAATCTATACATATAAGTTACATCAAGCATATCTCTTAATATTTCAGTTACGTCATAAAATCCATCCACCAATATCTTAAGAAGAGGTATGTTTTAATTAAAATCTATGTTAAACAAAAAACATACTAACCCTATATCATATTCATACGTATTATAATAAAATCATATTTTAAAAACCAAAGGACACATTCTATTTTCTCGTTTATTTCTGAGAGACCTTCTGTGGATCTCAAAAAATCCATGGACTTGAATGAGAATATCGATATTGAGGTTAAAGTGAGTTTAGTTGGAAAAAAATTCATGTTAGCAATCATTGGTTATTTTTCATAAATATATGGACTCCTGGTTCATGACACTTAATGATTGCGACACTTGTTAGGTAATTATCAGGTTGATCCCCCAGGTGTGGATTAGTTCAGGAGGACAGTGGGGAAGGCCGGGATAATCCTCCAGGATACTGATACACAATGGGATACAGACTCCAAATCTGTCATTGAGGATGAGAGGGTATGAGAGGAATATTTCACCCTTCAATTTACTATAAATAGTTGAGATACATTTATTTTAATCCAAGAATTATGGAATAATATAAAAGATTGAATTATAACTTGGGTGATAAAATTTCTACGAAATAGGTCTAATCTAGTGAAGGGGGTCCTGAGGGGGATATTGTCATGCATATGAGTATAGTAGGATCTTATAAGTATATTGTGAGACCTATTTTTTCTCATCATCAAGAGGAAATATCCCAGGAGGATGGTGAATATGGTCCATGTAACATCACCCTATAGTTTTATATATAGGGTGCTGCATTAGAACATGCGTAGGAATGAGTACTTGCACTGTGGGAGCCTCCTAACGCACTGGAATCCCTTTTCTTACTTTTCCTACACAAATAATTTCCAAGCCTAGACTGTATAGGTGACTTGAAATTTGAATCATGATGGATAGAAGATGGTGATCTTAATGTGGAGAGAATTATTAGTGGTTCCTTGAATTATTTTGATCTTGTAGAAGGTACCCAAAAACATATTATTTACCAGTCTCTAATAAATACCATAGTGATATGACTGGAGATGGAATGTCCTGCCACATTTTTGTGGATAGTATTGAACATATTCATTTTAGAGTAAATTATAGGACAATTATTTATAACGGGAAGAAAGGGTCTTGAGATAGTCATATAGTGCTTAAGGGAAAAATCCAAATGGATAAAGGTCTATTCTAATATTCCATTCCCCTTGGAGACACAGAATACTAAAAAGGTAGGGGAAAATATGGCATCAAAATGTGAAGTCATTATAAAGGATCAAGATCCTAAAAAACACATTAATCTGTGTATATTAACCCCTCTAGAAGAGGTTGAAGATTCTATAGAACAAGAGGAGACATAATCATCTAATAACATAGGGTTGTAAGAAAATTAACACTTCATGGAGATCATTCTCCACTCCAAAGAAGAAATACCTGAAGGATCCTTCCAAATAAATTCTAAAAAGAAGGTAGTGAACCAAATTTATGAAATAATGATAAAATTTTATATTAATGATAATGAAAGGGTGTGGATCAGCAAATAAGATCTCATTTTGGAATTATAATTCGACAGAAAAATATCAATATAGAAGAATACATTTAGACATCGGAAAAGGTGGCCCTTTATTTCGATGAAGTCATCAAATAAGACCCAAAAACTAAGGTAACAATATTAAAATGTGGATTATATATATTGTTGTATCCAATAATCGCATCCCTTCCTTTAATGATTTTATGATTTATTTATGTGTTCAATGATCTGGTTTCATTCTCTTTTAAGGTTTCCCACTTTTCCAAAAAAGTGATTTTGAAATAAAAAAATTAAATTTTTGTTATAATCATTCAGGTTTAGTTATTTAATGAATTACTAAAATATAATTATAAACTAAAAAACCATTTATTTTCCATCATAAGGAAATTGTTTAGTGAAAATAATTATTTATTATTATATAAAACTATTACACATCACTTATAAAATTCTCCACAAATTATACTAATGAGAAAATCTAATATAAAATAATCATTTATATAACATAGAGGAATGGAAACACAATAACAGTGGGAAAAAATTCTCAATAAGGGGTAGTGTATAATATAACATATCATAGAATATAAATTTCATGAATAATATAGAAGGAATAAATAATAATCAAATAATTACCTAAAACGTATATTAGATAATTTATTATATATCCTTGGATAAAAAAATTTAATTAGTCACAAGGTTAATAATACCTTATTTCATAGTTATGGAAGGCATATTGTTGAACATCATAAACATACAACTAATTCTTTATACCAAGACGTTATATAGAAACATATTATCATTACACTATATACCCATGTTACATTCTCTCATGAGTCCCATAGATGCATCAAGTGGGTATTTAATTTCAAACACCCCATGTCACTAATTATTCCTATTTCATTAATTATATTATATAAAAATTAACAAAATACAATACATTACCAATATGCCTTGGTAATCGATAATCATTATTATTGAAATAACATTTATATATTATACCAATTTTTTCCCAATCCGTAAATGGGAAAAAATTCATTATAGTCATTAATAAAAATACCATTATATATATTAATGGGTATAAATTATGTTCTATATAAGGAAAAAATTGATATAGATGAATATTTATATAATATATCAATGAAATTAATGAAAATATAGAATAATTGGAATACTTTTATAGGGAGATGAATAGTGATAGAAAAAATTACTAATTTGATAATGGATTATTCTGTAAAATGCACAAATAATAGTATTTATAAGTTATCATGTGGAAAAAACCCTGATGAAATAATATATTTTAGTTGTTTAGTCAAAAATATAATGAAAATAAAAATAATACTAATTATTCATTAAGAGTGTTCTAAAAACAAACATTGAATCCAATTCATATATCACTATCAAATATATGAATATTAAAAACTGAAAATAATAAAATAAAATAAAATATATATATTCAATCAAGGAAAATAATTGAAGTTAAAAAACAAAAAATGTTTACTAGAAACAGAAAAAATAAAAAATGAAATTAAATCAGTTTTTTTTTAATTCTAAATCATGAAATTTTGCATTTAGAATGACAAAAATCCAAAAATATTTTTATTATTGATTACTCGAAAAAATGAAATCATGGAATGAAATCCTGATATTGAAGAGAATAAAAAACATAATGAAAACACATTCTTATAGAAAACTATAAACTAGTGATTATTTTAAAAAAATTGTTTAATTGGAAAAAAAATTTGAAAATGAATATTCAGAATCAATTTTATATTGAGGAGAAAATTCAACCAGAATTATGAAATATATGGACATCTGAGA
Source organism: Viscum album (assembly GCA_963277665.1). Taxonomy (NCBI): domain Eukaryota; kingdom Viridiplantae; phylum Streptophyta; class Magnoliopsida; order Santalales; family Viscaceae; genus Viscum; species Viscum album. Next base: position 1,505,803,195 of record OY728152.1, read on the forward strand.
GAATTTTTATAAATTTAAATAAAACTAAATGGGAAGTTACTCTTACGGGAAGCCTGTTGTATAATTTCTAAAGATTGGGGAATGAAAAAAATTGGTAGAAATGGAGAACACAAAATTAAAAAATAGAACAATGAAATAAAATTTTTTATAGAGAAATTGATCTAATAATTAATTCTAATATATTCTTATACTTAAACACTATTGAATTCAATGTTTTTTTGAAATTGAATCCCTTAGAGCTATTATAACAATTATAACAATGTCCCATGAAAGAGTTTAAATTAATTAGATCTTTAAATTAAATGAAAAAATATATAATCATGATTCAATACATTTAATAGAAAATATATACACCATGTAAAGTTCATTTTTATTTAAAATACAAATTATGTCAAAAATAATAAATGATTGAGAGGATAAATCCTTATGGACATGGTATTATTTAAATCCATTGGACAAAAATGGATATCACGAAATGGGATTGTAAATATCATGAATTAATATTTTTTATTAAAAGTGTATAAAATGGGATAATAATTACACCATATAAAATAAAACGTGGTTAAAAATATGATACAAGTATCATAGAAATGAAAATGATAAAAATAAATATTATCCTAAGTAAGTTTTTATTTCATAACATTTCGGTTACATGTATATTAAATTTTTTTACGAATACATGAATCCAAAATTGAATTATATTCCATTTTTTCTTGTGCTTTTATAATCATTTTAATTCATTTTTTATTGTCTTGTTTGGTGTGTGAATGAAATTAAAAAATGTTATTATTCAAATTATCCCATTTTGTTTCATTTGTGTGATTTAAATTACTCTTAATTTTTCATTTTTTAAAATTACTAAAACTTATTTGAATAAATTAATATAAATTTATATTACATATTATATATTAATAATCATTGTAAGTGGTGGTAGGTTTAGTACTGACAATGTACTTATAGAATGATTAAACCAACCACTTTGAATATGTGTTGAATGAGATATGAATTATATAGTATAAGAAGTACTAAATTAAAATATTAACACTAGATTCATGGAAAAATCAATACTATATATATATATTTATATATGAAATATTTTAAATTGTTTGTAAAAGAGAATTTTTTTAGGGAGTATAAAGAATAAGTGGAGAAAATCAATGAAAGAAAATTGATGTTTTATAATGACATAGACATAAACGTAACTTCTTATAGTGTTTTTTAACAGGAATTCACATTTTTTGGATCTATTATTGTTTAAATATTTCAAAAATTTGACAATAATTCTTGCATAAAAACTTCATTAGTACAAATAATACACTTCTACTCAATATATATTTTTTTCACAAATAAAAAACTATTAAAATGGAACATGGATTCTTTCTTATCCAAAAATAAAAAATATCCCCATGATCCCATCCTTATCTATATTATCCATTAAATAAAATAGAGAAAAATTAAATGTTCGGATGAACCTAAATATATCAGTAAGGTATAGACAAAAGAGGAAAACATTTAGTCTTGAAAGAACATTTAAACCATGAATACTTTATCATTAATTAATAATTTTCACCCCCAATAAAAAGAAATACCCTTAGTTTGCATATAACCTCATTTAGTAACATTATTTTAATAAAAATATATCAATATAGCATGTAGAAAGTACATATAACTTATAGAGGTATCTTTAGAAATAATCATACATAAAAAGAATAACAATGAAATCAACTTACATACATATCACTATTACAAATGGAATAATCATAAGTCCAACTTCCAAACCAAATTAATTAGAGATTATAACACAATTAGATATCCATAGTTTATAATAGAACCATATGTATATGGTTTATCGTGTAACCACCTATCAAAAGTCCATGTATCACAACAAAATCAAAATATATAAAATATTTTAATTATTAACATTTCACTCAAAAAACTTCATTTACAATCACAATATATAATTTCAAGATATTGATAGAGTCAATTAATAAGAAAAACCATATTATGTATCAATATATCTTGAAAATGGACTAGGTGATTTATATTTCATTTATAAAAATTATGTCTTGTAGAGGAATTAAAGTATCAAAAAACGTTTACAGGAGCCGAAAAGGCATTATTTCCGTATATACTAAAAACATTCATTTTATGTCTTGTAAAGAAAGATAAATGATTTCTATATAAAGATAAATTATAAACACCATTTAATGAAATTAAAATTTAATTTTTTTATACTCCTTAAAAAATAATGTGTTTTATAACATCAAAATGTGCCTCCATGAAAGGAGATTGAGATAATGTCCCTTACCTCGAGTCCAATTCACCACATATGTTATTTATATCCATAAATAATCATCTTAAGATAATTTATAATTTATTGGGAACATTTTTATGTTTTATTATTCTGTTTATATTACTTATAACAATTTTTTAACAATTACATAATTATTAATGTTCATGTAGGACATTTTGTCAATATTTGGTACATGAGTCGAAAATGAATCTGGTATGATTTCAATAGTATATATGGTCATTAGTACATCATATATAGAATAATATTAATTATAAAATGATCAATTTTATACATAAATTATACTTTTAAATCAACCCATCAAGTATGGAAGTGGGATAGGAAAAACATTATAATCATTGAGATGGTAGGTCGTACGTATGCATGAGTGAAATTTTACATTTTTCCTTGATCATTATGGAAAGAATATAAGTATTATTTTAACATTATATAATTATAATAAAATTATTAGTATACTATTATAAATTTAAAGATAATTATATACATGATACAGTAAAGTATTATATAAAAATCAATCACATCGCTTTATTGAGGTGATAGCACATAGGTACACAGAAATGAAATTATCATTTTTATGTGGAGGGAACGTAAGAATGTAATGTACATACTAAGATATTATTGTGATTAATATGTCATGAATATAAAATATTAAAATTAATTCCATGATTTTAACAGGTCATGGATGTTTGTTTGGGAAAATTAACTATATCGATTCATGGAAGTGATAGTTCCCACAAACGCACGAACAATGACTTCCATTCCCATTTTATGGGAGTGGAGATGAATTTAACTGATGATTTTTAAATAATAACATATTAGTATATTTAGGATAACAGATATATTATCTAAACATGGTTGGAGATTATTTTAATGGAGATGAATAATAAGAAAAATAAAAATACTTAATTAGATACATTACCTTTCCTTTGTATGATCACAAATCTTAACACCTTAACACCCATAAAGAGGGTGTTCTACATAAAATAAGGCCTTTATTTTTCGGGGAGGTATTTTAGGTAAGGGTTGGAGATGATATTGGCTAATATAAATGGTTTTTTTAGTGTGAGTAATAAATTTGAGTGGATTTCTTTTTAGAAGATATATGTGGGGCACCCTTAGAAACCATTGAACTATTAAAGATATATATATTAAATTATAACTCCAATTAACTCAAATTTTTTATTCATAAAATATTAGATGAGGATGGTTAAAAATCATATCAACAAATAAATTCCTCACATGTATTGATTTTATTTTAAACCATATCTTTTTATTTTAACCAATTTTAACTATTACCATTTTATCTAGTAATTTAATCTTTGAGGGTTAAAATAATTACCAAAACATGCCAAATGACCAATAAATGAATCATTATTGAATTTTTCATACATATAATAACCATTTTTATAAAAATTATATTTTTTTGAAAATAAAGTCATTTAATAAAATATTTTATAATTTATAATTTAAATAGTTTCATTTATGACACTATTCATTAGTTGACTTTTTTTAATACAACATCATAATAGCAAGAAAATTTCAAACCAACTCCATTAAATTATCACAAACATGTAAAATTAACAATATTACTGGATAAACTCACTTCTCTTTAATTGTATTTTTTGTATTTATAAAATCAATTATTTTATTCTTTCACTTATTAGGTAAATTCTACATCATAATTTCATTTCAATTTAATATATATATATATTTTCTAAAAATTATCAATAAATTACAATAATTTGTGTAATAAAAATTTCCTTATATATATTATTTATATCATAAGAAATCAGTTATACGAACACATATTGAAGTTAGTATATTTATGAGATACATGATTATGATATCTTATCCTGTTCATTTAATAAAATGTTTATAAATTCCATCATCACACGAAATCAGCACCAAAAAGATAAAATTATCAATCCATGATTGAATTGGCCAAAAAAACTCATCTGATAGTGTTATTAAATGTTTTAGGGTAGTTTCATAATATTTTTAATATTATTTTGACCTTTAATGACCCAATTTACACTTAACTATGGTAATAAAAATTAATACTAATGTTATTAATCACCAAAAAGTTAATTTGATCATATTATATAAAAATTTTCATACTTATTACAACCATGTATCTAAGGTTTTGAAAATTAAAAAAATACATAAGTGAAAAAATTTAATTTATTGTTATATCTATTAACGAAATGAGAAAATAGGTTTTTTTAAAAGTAAATATCAACCTAATATTGACATGTGTTTATATCCAATTTCAATGTGAAATTACATACAATAATCAAAATTGTATTAAATTATAAAAAAATAATAAATTTTATTCTAAAACCGATTAAATAGACAATCTAAATATATAAATAAATTATTTTAAAAAGAAAATATCAATTAAAATGCATGATCTTTCACTATTCATTATAATATAAATGTTATCAGAAAAATAAAGATAAATATCCAAAGTAAATTTTAATTTATTGATCCCAATGGAGAATTTTATTATGTAAAATATAATTTATAAAAGTGTAAAAACTTGATAAAAATGGGTTCTCCATCCAAAGGTGGAAAAAATGCATTTTAATGAAAAAAAACCTTTTTTCAATAATGTTGAATTTATTGTCATATCATGTCTAGAAAAATAAAAAATATGAATTTTAAACATTATATTAAATTTATATTTCACTAATATAATGCATCATGATTGATTAAAATATTTTATAAATACAATTATTTATATTTAAATATTTTTTCCTAAAAACACATCCTTTTTATTAAAATGTTTTTTATTTTAATTTCTATTTAATTTTTTGTCCAATTAATCATTTCATAAACTTTTTTAAACAATATTTAAATTATTTATTAAATAATATTCATTACCTACATTCATAATTCACAGAAACAATGGTGTCATTTAAATAATAACATTTTTTTCTCTTATATTTGATGTGACATTACATGTACACTATCATACATAGTATCTTTTTTTAAAAACAATGTATGTTACATCCTCCACCCACTAAATAAATTTCATCCTCACAATGTGAATTTGGGGTTAGTAACTCAGCTATTACTATGTAAAATACCTTTATTTCATTCTCAGAATAGAAAATAGTCTAATAAAACTACCATGTTAATGGAAAGAAAGAGAAGTAAGAAGATCACATGAGATAAAAAAAATAATAGGGATATATGTTTGAAAACATTGATATGGATGACAAAAATAACCATCACGTTCTGTTGAAGACAAATAGAAAACATTATCATGTGAAAATTTATAATCAAAAAATCCATAAATTTTTCATAGGATAAATAGTCTTTTATTTTGTTATATATTATGGAAACGAAAAACATTTTTTCCTGATCCTTTTTATAGAGGTGAGGAATTATATCACTACATAGGATAAGTCCATATGTAATTATACTTACGTGGAAATTAGTGTATCGTCCTTTAATAAATTTCTCCATAAGCTCATCTTGTTATCCGAACAATATGTATTTATGATTATATTCTCATTCACGAATCACTAGAATCAACTTCTAGGGAATTATATATTCCACAAATGATGAACTATATAATTATCCTATATTTATAAATTATCCAAAACCAAAATAATTATAAAAAATTAAATAACTCTCCAAGAATAATATACCCTATATGAAAAAATTCTTCAATATCCAAAATTAAACCGTAATACCTAAAGTTTAACATAAAAAGTAGTCAATTATTTGTTCTTAACATTATTCAAAACAATTCCAACTAATATTTACACACAAAATATAGATGTATTTGAACACATAGTCTTCCAAGATAACATTCAATAATTATCTCCAAATATAATGAATTACTCTTTAATTATCACCCTATAATGTAATCACCCAAATCACGTATTCTCCATGTTTGGTTAATTATTTCCATAAATAACTTGAATCACAATTAATCCAAAATAAAATCATAGATTCGTCCAAAATTAAATTCAACCATTACACCTCATGTAAAATCCCATAGTATTCTATTTACCATTATTATATAACATTCCCAAAATAGTGAACTTCTTCCAAAATAAAACTGCTCACATAATAAATAAATTCAATTTTCAATCCCAATAGTAATCACTCCTTAGAACGTGGGTCATAAAATTTCAACATTTTCTTAATAAAAATAATAATTTACTAAAATAATTGAGTTCGTATTAACCGTGGACTTTGCAAAGGCTAGTGGTTGGTGATGCACCCATGTTTCCCTTAAGTTGTGTGATTAATACCCCTGACCTATCCAAAAGCGATAGGTTTTCTCCCATCTTACTAGCTTTAAATTTTATAAAATGATATAATTCGTATAAAAATCCCAAAATATTGATAAAACCCTCAAAAAATTACCATAACATATTATAAACTAAATTTTTTTCTCATGCCTTTCATTTCGCATACCAAAATGTAATATCAGATTATTACCCCAAATTCAATGATCTAGAAAACAGTAGTGGTTTTTCATGGATTTAAAATTATTTCAACACAAGAAATGATTATTCTTCCTCAAAAAACAATTTTATATAAAAATATTCATATATACACATAATAGAAATAAGAATTCCAAAGTAATCCCATCATCAAAAGAGTATTTATACTTTTAAACATTTTATCATCCTACAATATACAATAATAGTTGAATATATTTTATATTTACTTCTTAATCATTCATCATTCTTTATGATCCTCTAAACTTTATTTTCAATCATATTCCTTAATAATTATTTTTTATAGACAAAAAATTGAATCCTGTCAAAAGATTCAATAATTTAAAATATGAGACAAGAAATAATTTATACCTTTCATAGGTCATTTTCAGTTCCTTAATATTCAATGGGAATGAAAATTGTTGTTTCTAAACATATATCTATAGGGTCCTTTTCATCCCATTCCTGAAACATCTTAAGAAGATATCTATTTTCATAGTGAACATAATCCCCCACATTTATATCATTGAATCGATAACTCTGAATGAATTTTTTTCTTTTTTATGGGGTCACCCGAGAACTTATTTTCCCTTAGTGGGTTATTGCTTTATGATCATAATTACAACATATATAACATCTTCATTTCTCTTTAAAACATTTTTTTGGGTCTTTCATTCCACAGAGGAGCCACATATGTCATTGAATATACATACATTTATTAGTTTTACCTAAAATTTTATAGGTATTTGTTTTTATCAATAATTATACATTTGAAAACCCACCATGGTTCAAGTGGTTAATAATTACTCCTAATAATTGGTTTAGAATAACCACAATAGTCCACATTGCATCTCTTTTTTCACTTGGTTTATTTTTATGAGAACCACCACATTATTCTTCACATCCATTTTTATATTGGTTCCTGCTAGATCCGTCATTTTACTAACATAAAAAAGGATAGGTTGAGTATTTCAATAAAATAATCATATATTCTCTTATGAAGAGAATATGTACTACTATATACATATTCATTTTATCTAAAACGTATTCAATTTATCAAAAATAAAAAATATTCACTCAAATGTTCTAACCATTGTGGTTATATATAACTTGTATCTTATGCTTAAATAACACTCTAACCCTTAAATTTATCTAAACCAAATTTTGATACCAATAATATGGATGTAGTCATAAAAATAACTTATTATAGTGTTTCTTAACTATAATTCACATTATATGATCTTTTCAGGTTTAGATATTTTGATAATTAAACCATAATTCTTACATAATAACTCAATTATAACAAACAGTAAACTTATACTCATAATCTATTTATTCAAAAAAAAATTTCTTAAAATGAAACATGAAGTATTTTTTTATTAAATCATAAAAACTATTATGTTGATACTAGCCTTGTCTATATTCTCCATTAAATCCTCTGAAAAGAATTTTAAAACATGGGATGAGCATTAAAAATTTTAGTTAGGTATACAAAAAGATATAAAATGAGTAGTCTTGAAGGAATATGTGAACCATGAATACTTTTCCATAATGAAATACTTTACACCTAGAGAGAGTTATAAAACTCATTATTTGAATATAATTATAACATCTTGGACCTAGGTTCCAACAAAAAGTGCCCTAAACCTATCTGGATAGATGGCGTCAAGCACATTTCCTCAAATTACAGTGGTTTCCAACTACTAGTTAGGGCCATGGTCTGATAATGTGGAAACTATTCCTTTATTGGAAAATTATACATAGAGGAAAATAGAAATTAAACACTAGTAGAAGTAGTAATCCCATACGATAGAAGTAGATTGTGTAAGAATGATAGTATAAAAACAAATGAAGCATTCATATAAACTATTACTATTACATGAGTTTAATAAAGAAACCAAAAAAGAAGAATGCGAAAAACACAATACTAAACCAATGTACCGAAAATTAGTATAATCCAACATCATCATGAGCCTAATCTTGGACCCATGCACTCCAGATCCAATAGCAACGAGGTACCTAATGAATAAAATTGATTTACCTTATATATACCTATAACAACATAATATGATTGTGTACAAATGTTGACCCAAAAAGGGTATGAAAAAAATTCAAATTTCTACCACCAAAATATTTGTGCCTAATAGTCAGTGAATATATATAGAAGGAAATATGCATAAATGAAGTAATAACTAGAAGGTACTCAAATGTAAACAATCCAACAGTTTTGAATTACATTTATTTTCATTTATTAATTATGAAAACAATAGAATAATGAATATCAGGATCTAGAATAAGATCTATATCCCCCATGTAATAGAAACAACAGATTTGTTAGAATACCATCTAAAAAATAATGTAATACTTAGTCCGAGCTTGTTCTTAATCTTGGAGACTCACAAAAATCATTTAATTGTTAACCAAAACCCTCTAAGAAAGCTCTCATTTTCTATCCACTTTGTTTTAAAATAACAACAATCAATTAAAAATGACCAACTCGACAGCTCTCATGGTCAATACTCCTAGTTTAAAATTTAGTCAATAAATTATAAACAACCTTCAGGTAGGGCTCCCGACCAGTACCCCCTTGGTCAACATAGCACAATAATCATAAATGACATCCTTGGTAGTTGTCATGGTCAATACCCTTTAGTCAAAGTCCAAAAAAAGATGTCACAATCTTGTATAAATAGACATGGAAACCCCCACAATATCCTAGTCCATGGATCCCACAGTCCATTGTAAAAAACAAATTGCATATAATAATAAGGTATCACATGTAATCTAGGACTACTACATGGATAAAATTCTCATACACAACACATGAAAACAGTATAATCAATTATACTTCATCTTAAAAAATTCATGGAATGGAAACAATCTACACCTCGTAGGAAAGATATGCTAAAAGTCTATATATATAAAATAAAGGGAACACATCAATGGGGTTTCTCATAGCATGGTATAAAACCTTATGCATAAGAAATCACAGTTTCTTGATCAAATAAATAGTAAAATGTATTAAATAGGGTCAACTTTGAAAATAAAAAATATCCCAAACATGGTAATTCGACACTTTAAGAATATATAATCAAAATAATGTTTCTGAAGGACACAAATCACCTACCTTTATGTCGTACAATCAACACTCTTGAACGAATTCCCTTGATTTGTCCTAGAATAATGTAGATCTACAATAAGGGAAAGAAAAAATATTTCTTGAAAAACACATTAGAGAGGAGGAATCATGATGAATGGCTATAGTGAATGAGAGAAAACATTAGTGGGAATCCAACTCTTTAGGGAGAGTCTCAATTGTGGCTTGGACAGAGAAGTTGGAGGAGCTCAAAGTTCTTCGGTTGTTCATCGCTCTCATCTATGAACCATGGGTTGAAAATGTGTGTTTTGGAGATGAGACACAACCCCACACAGATTCATCAATTAAAATAAAAAGTACACCATGTGTTCATTTAATGTAGATGTCGTGTTCTAGCCTCAACTGGCCCTCGCTTTAGGGGTTCTACCACGTCACCTACACAGCCATGTACTCGGCCATTACATGGCTAGTGCATGGACACACGTGGAAATAATGTACATGGTGTGTACTTTAATGTACATGGATTGTACTTATAAAATTTCCAATTTTATCCATTTTCATCCAAAAAACTCAAATTAATTATCCATACCTAAAATGAATATCATGATTCTTACAAAATTCCCCCCTTAAATCAATTATCCATGAATTTCCCTTTCAAGTGTGGTGAAGAAGGAACCTCAAACAACTACAGCCACTATTATCTTATGTCGGCCTTCCTCTCCCATGTCTCATCCTGTAATCCATCGTTCTCTTATATAACCCATACCAAATTATAGAAAGATGATGGACATCATCTGTGAGACAACCCACAATCAGAATATGGTGCTCCTAAAAATATGCATCCACATCCAACTCAATCTCTTCAGGTTGAAAAACATGATACGGGTCTGAAATGTAACGTCGTAGTTGAGAAACATGGAAGACCTCATGAATAGATCAATACTAGTAAGGTAACTGCAAAAAATAGGTAATTTTATCGACTCTCTATAGAACCTCAAATGATCCAACGTATCTCTGTGATAGCTTCCCAGGTCTCTTAATCCTCCAGTGTCCCATCCTCGGCATGACACATAAGATATCCTGATCTCCCACCTCGAACTCCATAGCTTTTCTCTGTCGAACATTATAAGATTTATGGAGAGATATTGTAGTATTCATCCTTTTCCAAATTCCTCTTCCAAATTAACTCCACCTGCTTAGTGGTCTCCTGGAGAACATCAGTTCCCTGTATAGATGCCTCTCTTACCTCTAGCCAACATAGGGGTTATCGGCAAGCACAACCGTACAAAGCCTCATAAGTTTCCATATAATTCATCAAATGAAAACAGTTATTGTATAAAGACTCAACTAGGGGTATTCGTCTCTCCCAAAAGACCCCAAAATCTAAAACACATGATCATGGTGGTTCCTCCAAAACCCGAATCGTATGCTTGAATGAGACATTTATTTTGTGGTGGTATGTTGTATTCAGAAGTAATCATGTTCCCAATGCTCCCTATAGTCCAAACCAAACAAAAGAACTAAACCGTGAATCATTTTCTGAAACTATACATTGCAGAACACCATGAAAGCGTATAATCTATCAGATATAATAACTACTAGGCTCATCCACACTAATGGTTTCCTTAATTAGAAATATGATTCCAACCATCTTGAGTATGTTAACAACAACCCAAACTACATCATTCCCTCGACCAGACCATGGTAAACCATTCATAAAATCCATAGCAACATCATTACACTTTTACTCAAGAATGGATAAATGTTTTAAAATCCATACCCACCATAGAAGCTCTACCTTCACCAACTGATAGGTGTAAAATCTCATAACAAAAACAACTGCATACCTCTCCTTAAATGGTCACAAATATTGACGGTGTAATTCTTGATAGATCTTGGTGACACCAGGATGAACTATCCAAAATGAGGAATGAAAATCATGAATCACCTCCCCATGTATGTCTGCTGACACACATATGATCCATTTAAAATCCAATTCCTCGTCGTTATATATGGTCAACCTAGGATTTCGGTCCTCTCCCGACACACTCTCTCATATGACTAGGCCTTCAAAATATGATAGCTTCCTCATTTTCACATGGTCAAGTAGAGTAGAGCTATAAGATATAGAAGAACTAGAGTTCTTCCCCTACCTTTTGTGAACCTCCAAATTCATCTTAGAAAACAGATCCATAAGTTTCCACTCAATGCTAGCCTAAGTAATGATTTACATAAGTCTTTTGTTGTCAGTGTACACTAAAAAATTCTTTCCCAAAAGATAATGTCTCAAACGACGAAAAGAATCCACAACCACATCTAACTCGAGATCATCTGTTAATTAATTCCTCTCTTGTGGCTTCAACTATCAAGACTCATATGAAATTACTCCTTCCCCTGCATATGATATACTCCTAGAAAGATACCTGACACATCCTAGAATAAAGTGTAACTCATTTATGCCTCTGCAAAAATCAATATTGATATGGATAGCAATCTTCCTTTCAGCTCCTGAAAAGATTAATTGCACGAATATGTCCAGTTGCACATTTTCCCCTTCTTAGTTTGTACATTAAATGACGCTATTAAATGTGAAAATCCATGTATAACGCGCTTGTAGTAACCAACAAACCCTATAAAACTCTGAACCACAAATACATTCTTTAGCTACCACATTGTAACATCTCGGACCTGGGTACCACCTTAAAGTGCCCCGAACATGGTTTTTATCAAGAACTCAAGCACATTTCCCCAAATCCCAAAGGCTACAAACTATTAGATAGGGTCAATGTACGATAATAGGAAAACTATGCCCTCATTGGAAAATTATACATTTTAGAAAAATAGTAAAGAGTATCTAATGTAGTAATACCATAAAAAAAGTGAATAGAGTGAGACTGATAGTATTAAACCAACTCGAGTGTATATATAAACAATGCATGTCACATGAGTCTAGGAAAGTAGCCAAAAAACTCAAAATGCTATAAATTCAATACTAAACCCAAGTATAGAAATGATGTAAACTCGAACAGCATCGCAATCCTCAGCATGGTACCATGCTCTGCTACTACAACAATAATAAAGTAACTGATGAAGTAGGGTTCTTTCACTTATCTATATCTACAACAATAAAATATATTTGGGACCAATAGCATATCCCAAATAGGGCATGATATGAATATAATTAGGCAACCACCATAATATCTATGCCTAATAGTCAGTGAAAATATATAGTAGAAAATATGCACGAATGAAGTAATAAAAAATGATGTACTCAAAAGTAAACAATCCGACAGTTTTCCTTTACATTCATTTTCATTTGTTAATTATTCATTACATTTAATAATGAATCCCTGGATCGAGCCTATGATCTGTATCCCCCCATGTAATAGTAAAAATAGAAGTCTCATAAGACCATGTAAACAATCATGTAAGACCGAGTCCATGCTTGTGCTTTAGCATAGGGAATCTCTACAATCATTCGGTTGTTCAAAAAGACCCTATAGGAAAGCTCTCACAGTCTATCCCCTTTTCATTAGCACGACACTAATCAATTATAAATGACCTCTAGTGCATTTCTCAGGGTCAATACTCATGGGTCAACATGGAATCAATAAATTATAAACGTCTTCCTAGTAGCTCTCACGATCAATACCGCATATGTAGACATAGAAAAATAATCCTAAACAACCTCCTGGGTTTCTCTCACGATCAATCACCATGGGTCTAATTATACAGAAAGGATCTCACGGTCCTTTGTAAATAAACATAAAAAACCCCATTGTTTTCCTAGTCCAAGGCTCACACATTCTATTGAAAAAAACATGAATATCATAATAAGGAACCACACGTAATCTATAATTACTATATGGATAAAATTCTCAAAAAAAAATCAATTCATTTAATAAATCAAACACCATTCTAAACAATTAAAGGGATGGAAACACGGTACGCCATATAAAAAACCTAGTCTAAATAGCCATAAATAGTTAATCAAGGGAATACATAGATGGGGTGTCCCATAACCAGGTGTAAAACCTTATGCATAGTAGATCACCCTTCTCAATCATAAAAACAATAGAAGGTTTTATATATGGTCTAATTCTAAAATACGCAATATCCCAAACATGGTTATTAATTACTTTAAGCATATATAATCCAAGTACTATTGACAAAAGAAAGTACCCACCTAACTTGATGTTGTACGATAAAAACAGTTCAACATTGGCCCCTGAATTGGACAATAAAGAGGTAGATCTACATAAACCGGAAAAATTACCATCCATAAAATACTCACGATAGAGGAGGAATCAAGAAGAATGTATCTAGGGAAATAAAGAACTCATTGGTGTGAATCCAACACACCTAGACTCATCTCAATAGGAGCTCGGATGGATAACTGGGAGGAGTGTGATGTTATTCATTCGTTTATCACCACCCATTACAAACTTAGGGAACATTAATTGTGTTCTAGATATGAGACCCGACCCTACTCCAATTAATCAATAAAAAAATGCAGCGTGTTTATTTGATGTAGTCATTATGTTCTAACCTCAACCAGACCCTACATTAGGCGGTTGGGAAGGTCACCTACATATCTATGTGCTCAACTGTTACATGTCCAGCGCACGACTACTTGCTAAAACTGGGTACAAGGAGTGTAATAAAATGTACATGGTGAGTACATAATTTTTTTTATTTCCCCCCATTTCCTAAAAACAACCCGAAATAACGATCCATAACTAAAATGAAGATCCAGGTTCTTACAATAATCTCATTTATGATACCATTTTTTAATAAAAATATTACCTTATTACCCATAGGATGAACATATAACAAATAGATGTAACTTGGGAAATAATAATAAATAAATGGATTAACCATGCAGTCTACATCCATACATGTAACTCTTACAAATTGAATAACAATGCGACTGACCTCTAAAAAAATGCATTGGAGGTTACATCATAACCTCTAATCCTTGGTTTATCAAAAAACCACCCCTCATTGGTTTTTCATGTAACCACCTTTCAAAACTCCAAGTACCTTTACATAATCATATCATAAAAAATATTCAAATTATCATCATTTCCCCATTAAAATTACATTTTCAATCAGAAGAAATGATTTAAAAATCATGAAATAATAAATCCATTATTAAAACCATATATAATATAAAAAAATCAAGAAAATGGTATAATTTATTTCTAATTAATTTAAAAATATTAAGTCTCGTAGATGAATACAATTATCAAATAATGGATATGGAGGTTGTGATTTATCTTTCTATGTATACATTAAAAACATTTTTTTCTATTTTTAAATGAAATTAGATCACTTCGTATTGAATCATTCTTTTTTTAAAATTTTTAATTAAATTAAATGTCAATGGGTATGTTTATACACCTCACAAAATAAGGTGGTGTATAACATCAAAATGTGCTTCTATGAATGACGATTGAGATAAACTCCCTTTTTTCGAGTCTGATTCGTCCCATATGTTCTTTATCTTACTCAATAATAATCTTTTTTTTAATTTATACTTTCTTTAGAAACATTCTCAGGTTTATTGTTATTTTTATATAATTTATTACCATGTTAAAACATTTATATAATTTATTATTTTCATATCGGACATTTTTTTTTCATTCAATACAAAATGGAAAATGAATTTGGTATGATGTCAATAGTGTGTGTGCTAATAATGAAATCATTTATTGAATAATATTAATGCTATATTTATCACTTTTATACATAAATTACACTTTCCAACTAACCAATAATTATGTAAAATAAAAATGAACAAAATTAATATCATTGAGATAGTAGGCCATACGTACACATGAGTAACATTTTCTATTTTTCATTGATCTTTATAAAAATAAGATAAGTAATATTAAAAATATAATTAATATAACAACATTAATATAATATTAATAATTTAAATATAATTATA
The DNA here is from genome assembly GCA_963277665.1 of Viscum album. NCBI lineage: Eukaryota > Viridiplantae > Streptophyta > Magnoliopsida > Santalales > Viscaceae > Viscum > Viscum album. The sequence goes on from OY728152.1 coordinate 1,505,819,016, forward strand.
TATATCATAAATGTGATATTTCGAATAAAAATGTATGACATCACTTCATGGAGGCGATAGTCCACACATATACATGAACGATGATATCATTTTTATGATCCTAGAATGTATAAAATTAATTGATATATTATTATATTATAATTACTAATATTTAATTAATATCACATATGAACATTAATTACATTATTATAACCATCGTGTAATATAGTTATGGAAAACCAATTATATCGATTCGTGGAGGTGATAGGTCGCACATACTAACAAACGATGACTTCATTTCCCATTTTATGGAAGTAGAGATGGATTTAATTGCTGATATTAAAAAAATAACATCTTAGTATATTGAGAATACATTATTTATTATCTCATCATGGTTGGAGATGATTTGAAAGAATTTTAAGAAGAAACAAAATAGAAATACTTAATGAAAACGTTACATTTCCTTATGATAATCACATTTATTAATAACATAACACCTCTAAAGAGGGTGTTTTTCATAATATAAGGCCCCAATAATGATGGGAGGTATTCTAGTAAGGGCTTTTTAAAGTGGTTTTACGAACAAAATTGTTTTAATGTATGAGTAATAGATTATAATTGGTTCCTTTTTAGAGGATAGTGTAGGGGAACCCTTGGAAACCCTTAAAATATTACATTAATATAAATTATTTTTTAACTATATATGTCAGAAAATAATTATATTTAGAATATATTATGAGTATGGTTAGAAATCCCTTTATCCAATAAATTTAAATCATTTATTTTATTTATTTTAAACCTAATATTTTATATTTAACCCCCTTTAACTCTTCTAGTTTGGTTAAGAAATTTACACATAGAGGGATAAATTAATTACCAAAATAATCCAAAAATCCATGAATGAGTCATTATTTAAATTTTTAGACTCATACTAACCCTTTGGTTGAACCTTATATTTTTAGGAATTTTAAAAAATTGAATAATTTTTTTTCAATTTAAATTAAAAATATTGTCTATTTTGACACTATTAATTAGTTGACTTTTTTTATAAAATTATCATAATTTCGAGATAAGTTTGAACAAAATCTTCTAAAATATAAAAAACATGTTAATTTAATACATAAAATTCATGTTTAACTTCAATTCTCAAATAATATATTTATTTTAGTGTTTATAATATCATTTATCTGATTCTATTATTAATTAAGTAATTATTTTATCATCATTGTCTAAACATGTTAAAAAATTAGTTACATCCCAAAAATTATAAATAGATTACCCTGATTTAAGAAATAATTTTATGATTATAATGATTATTTATAGTGAAATATATCACTTATATAACCCCATATTAAAATATATATATTTATGAGAGATATGATTAGGACCTCTTGGCCATTAATATAAATAAAATGTTTATAAATTTCATAATCATACCGAAGTGGCTTAAAAGGAAACCATTTTGGCCTAAGGGTGTTAATGGTCTAAAATAACTAATTCAATATGATATTTAATTGAGTTAAGGTAGTTTCATAATATTTATAATATTTTTTAAACATTTAATTACCTGATTTATCCTTAACTGTTGAAATAAAATAATTATTATAGTTACTATTGACAGAATAATTAATTGTATCTTATTAAATCAAATTTTTGATAATTATTAGAATAATGTACATACATTTTTTAAATACATTATAAAATTAATTTTAAATAAATACTGTTAATGAAACCAGAAAAAATGTTTTTTAAATTTAAAAACCATCAATTGATTTACATTTTTTTAGATCAAATTTCAATTTGAAATTACTTATAATGACCCAAATTGGATTAACTAAAAAAATCTACTCATTTTTTAAGAAAAATTAAAATAAAAATCTAAAAATATAAATATATTAGATGAAGAACGAGTTTTGAATTTAAATGTATTATTTTTCACTATTAATTAAAATATGAATGTTATCAGAAAAAAATGAAAGTAAATTTTTATGTCATGAATATAATTATTCAGTTTATGTTTTAATATATATCTTATAAAAGTGTAAAAACTATATTTAAAATGGGTTCTCCATCCAAAGGGGTCAAAATCGTGTTTTTAGAAAAATACAGCTTTTATATGTATTTTTTAATTTTCTCCTATATTATTTCTAGAAAACATATACGATTAATTTTAAACATTTAATTGAATTTATATTTCATTAATATAATCCAAAAATTGTGATATTATTTTTTTATAAATGCGATTATTAATATTAAAATAATTTTTCATAAAAACACATTATGTAAATTCAATTGGTTTTTCTTTTCATTTATATATAATTTGATAACTAATGAATAATTATATAAACACATATAAACTCTATTTTCATTATTTAGTATATAATTTTCACCCCCTCTATTCAAACATCATGTTTATAAAGATGACATTTAAATAATAAAATTTAGATGTTACAGGATACCTCATCATTGATGATTTAAACATTTTATAGAGACTCAAATTATTGGGGATAGTTATAAATAAAAGTTATCTATAGGTTCTTGTAGTGATATTAGTGGTTACGATGGATCATTATGGGATTGGTTATGTGTATGGTAAGTTATTAATCAAGGTAATCAACCTTAACTTCTAATTAATCCTTGTACGAAGCCAATATTTATTAATGAATTATGTATCCCCCATTGAAAATGTATAATAGTGAAAATGGTAAGATTCTTAATCAATTTTCAAAATTTCCAAAAATGATTTTTCAGGATGAAACACTTCTAACCTTAATGTTCATTTTGTAACCCAATAGTACTGACCAATATTTTCTTATCATTAACATCATGATCATATTCTATTATACATGAAATTAATGTGCAGAGATCAGATCTATAACCACAAGTTAACAATTTAAAATTTATATTAACATCACTTCCGTATTAATTTTGTAATACATAACACTAGTATATAATTTTATTGCATCTAATGAATACATGTTTTTCATTTTATAATATTTCATTATGCAACCAATCATTAGATTATCCATATTATTTTGATTCATACTCTATATTATACTCAGAAAACATTTGTTTAATATATTGAAAGACCCATTTCAAAGTGGTCTCTACCATTATATATCTATAATATGTTATATATTAATTTTATTAACCACTAAATTTGTGTTTCATATTATATTAAGGATTATTGTGATGTTTACCAAGATTCATTTTCATTCCTAAAATTATATGACTATCTCTAGGAGACACAAAACCTTAAAAACCCAATATTAAATCATTTTCATTCAATAATATCTGAAATTGTGGTTTTTTTCAATTCACCAATAAAATTGAAACAATACATAAATGTTCTCCCTAGAAAAAATATAATACTACTACCCATAAAAGATAAGTTATATTTATGTTATTGAAATTATTATCCCACTATTAAAATGAAATTGGCTATTTTTTATCTCTATAGTTGGTCGTATATTAATATCCATTAAACTGACACATTTATTGATTATTAAAATAATTCAAAATCAAATTTAAAAATATTATGACTTCATTTATATATCTTTTTTCGTAATATAGAAAATTGGAATTATAATTTTACCACTAATAATGCAAGTGAAATATTAGTGCATTAAAAAATGTAAAATTTATATTCCTATTGACTTATCCAATTTTTTGGTTTTTTAATTTTTCATTCACTATAAATTATTTGACAATTTTTTTTCTGATCCATTATTAAAATCTATTTTTCATAATTCATTACTGTGTGTCTCCATGAATTGTTTTTCTAATTTATTTATACATCATACCGATGGTAAACATAAAAAATAAACTGAATTGAATAATATAGTATTATTTTCATTTGGGAGAGGGTTATTTTCTTAAATCTCCTTAGTGAGAGGATATTGTGTAAAATAAAAATTTCATTAATTTTTTTTCAAACAAAAATACTTTCAATTTCCTTATAAAATATACATTAAATATATATTTATTACACAAAATGTCAAATATAATAGTAACCTATAAAACTATCTAATTTCAAATGAGATTATTACTTTTTAGATATTTTTTGTGGAAATTGTGTATTGATAGCATTGATAACTTGATAGAACACTTTTTTCCACATTGATTTAACCTATGTTGTAATGCCACTTCTTAGTTTTCTTTTTTCAACTACTATATTCAAATTAATTGATTATTGGTATTATTGAAAAAATGTAAAATATCTCTATTATATTTATGGATGTATATTACATAATCATATTTACCCATCTAATATTATATCTTATAAGAAAAAATGTTATTATACATATTGATTTTCAGTGAATAATACCTCCAACATTGTCTACATCAGAGTTTTCTATATAATATATTTTTTTGGAAATTGAAAAATATCCTATAATTTACTCTTAATTGAATAGATCTTACTATTATATTTACATCAACCAATTTATCATCCTTCTTATGATATTGAAAGAATGATTTAAAAAATATAGTATAAAATGTATCTACCAATGATTTCATAAGATATAGTAGGAAACCAACAATTATTCTATGAAAAGGTAAACCCCTTAATATAATGACCTCTTACATTCCATTATTAGTTCCATTATTTATTATATTTGAAACTTGTTCATAGTATTTTATACCAAAAATATTTTACTATTCTATTGCATAATTTACTTTTGTGATTAATATTAATTATTCTTTTTGATTTAATTCCAACATAAGGATGTTTTTTATTTTCTAAATCACTGTCACCTAAAAAATAGAAGCAAATTAAATTTTAAAATCATTCAATAAAATATTATTTTTCATCAAAAATATGTAATTTTCATATATAATAATCATAAAATACATTTCTAAAAACCAATTCACATATATTTTTTGATAAAATCATCACTTTTAAACTCTTTACCTTTTAAATAAATTTCTAATATTTTATAAAAAGAACAAAGTTCTTGATATAGTCCATACATTAACAATTTTAAATAACATGTTTTTTGAATCATCATATATAATAATAAATACTATAGATATTATGATAAGTTATTATCCCATTAGAATATAAGGATGAATAATTTTATTAATATCTTATTGATATGCATTGTGACTACATTAAATTGTCACTACAATGAAATTTTTGACTAAATACATTTCTGAAACCAGTTAAAATTGTAATTAAACATCAATTCATTTGACATGAGTATAATATTTTTACATACATGTATTTAATTGTTTTGATCTAATCTTGTGTACCCATAAATCATACTTTTATGATCCGTTCTTTAAAAATCGCAATGTCATTTTCACGCCTTTCACCATGCTACCATGTTTTATTTATTTTCAATTTGGTCCAGTTCTCCAATAACGGGCCCCATCCATTATTCATAATTTAAAAAAATTGCAACATATTATTTTTCATAATGAATAATTGATAAATATTCTCTATATATAACATTCATCTGTATTTAATTAGAGAAGATATATTGGAAACCATATATTTTAGGTGTAAATCATATCATCACCATCATATTTAATCCATACAATATCATTAATAAAAATTTACATACATCATCATATTATGTTTCCTAATATTCATCATTTGAAAGATTATTCTATTGTTCTATATTCTAGATGACCTAATATTCTACCTAAAAAATATTATAATTTGTAGGAAATCTAGTAATTTTCATTTATTTTCCTTCAATCACTTTTACATCACCACTTACATTAATTTTTTGATGTCTATAATTTTATAAGTTAATTGTATTCAATTATATATATATGGTGTAATAATATAACATTATTTATGGAATAAATACAATTATAATTATTTCATTATTTCGATTAAAAAATTATTTAAAATTTTGAAATCTAACAATGAAGGCTTCTCCCCTTACTATAATTTATTTATAATCCCTTATTATCATGGAAAAATATTTTACATGTTCATGGTCTCTATAACAATAAGAAATACATCATTCTAGTAATGGATTGTTATGTTAATCTTCATTAAAAATGTTTCTTACATGATTTCAATATGTGATTTTATAAGTACCAAAGATCATTTTGTTTAGGTGTCCCTACTTAAGTCAACTAATGGGATATTATATATATCTCAAAATTACCTTTCTCTTTAATTTATGTTTGTTCAGTTCAATTATCCAATCAAAAAATAATCCATACTGTAATTTTATAATTTTCCACTAATTTTTAAAATTCATTATTGTTTCTCGTCACTTCCTTCATTAATCATATGAACCCGAGACATCCCCGCTTACAATATTCATCAAAAACTAAGCTGAAATATTTCACCACTTATGTTTTGACATGAAAAATAGGTTTTATATATTAATGTGAACTAAATTGATAATATTTGAAAATTTATTCATCTTTTGATTATATTTGTTTTTCACCATAATACATCTTTACCATGGATCGCCGTGCCTTTAAGAATTTATCTTTGAACATGAAATGTCTGCATCATTAAATATGAGTTATTTTCTACTCATTACTAATATACATGTGGTAGAATCAGATTCCATAGACAATTTTCCCTTATTACTATGAGGATATGTATGTATTACTAATTATCTTCATAAAAATTTACTAATTCTAATTTAACCATGATTTAATTAGTTTTTTGACGTTATATTTATATTAAATCAATTTTAATTTAATGTAACATCTAATATCAAATAAAATAATTGACTCACACACTATAAATTATTCTATACAAAATCCAAAAATAGTTAGTATTTATTTATTAAGTTATCTCTAAAAATACATGTATTACCAATTACTTTCATTATTATTTATCCATCTTTACCAATCTGATGTTTTTTCATCATCTATTTCATTCATATTTGAAAGAATATTGGTATTACCTATAATGTAGGATAATCATGATAAATCAATAATCCCTCTAATATTACTATTCAAACTATAAAAAAATTTCAATGATTATTTCATTCTTATTCACTAGTATGTTTCAATATTTCTAGGAAATTATTACATTAGTTGAGACATATGCTAGTTTCTTATTATTTTAAATAATATATGAATCCAATTAATGTCCATATTTTACCCATGTATAAATCAACATTTTAAAATTATTCATTTTATTTGGATCTTAATACATATTTATATGAATTTTTTTAAATAATTTCCACCTTCCATTTTTCTAAAGTGAAAGGTATTATAGATATAGTGAAAATAATCAAAATTGTATAAGTAAAATATTTTTTAATTTGATATGAAGGGTAATTTTTTTTCCTTTACTAAAATACAATTGATTACCCAGTCAAATTTTATTTATATTTTTCATAATACTAGATCAATTGGAATAATTTTACATATAATTATAACATTATAATGTGTAAAATTATGATACTTCCATTTCTACACATAACAGTAATACTTTAATGAAAAAAGGTCATTGATAAAATCATATTAAATTGTATATCCCCTTATTTTCACCTATCGCTTTATCATTGAACCATAAAACCTAGTTTTTTTAATTTTTATCTTCATACTATGTCTAATTGTAATCATGTATTGCAGTATTTAAGATAATAACATATCATCAAGTATTTTGGATCATAAAATAAATCACAACATTATTTATTATATAAAAGTATTCCCAAAATAATGGACTTCATTGACTCAATTGATTTCATTTTAGTCACAATGTAATTACTTGAAGATGCATGTTTTTATAAAAAAAAGTCATTATTTTTTATAATTGATGAATATATTAATATTATATGTGATCCATTTCAAATTTATAATTATTTTCATATAGTTCACCACTTCATCATATTTAAATTGATCAATTTCATGTTACCTTATAAAAATATCCATGTAGGGGGATAAACCCTTTAAATATTTCCATTTTGAATTTACGTATTGCATTTGTTTATTGTGGGTGCCCAGGGAGTTTGGAGGGAAAATGTGTAAATTGGTAGTGGAACTGTAATTCTTTTTTATGGTTTCTTCATTGAACCCTAATCCACATCATAATGTAGTCTATAGTGGAATAAGATTTATTTTTTCATCATATGTCCTTGAATATCCTCATAAAAAACTAAAATGTTTGTGGTGTAATCTTCGATCTATATCATAGAATCTAAATAGAATGTATTTTTAAGCTACTTCATTTTATGGGGTTGTCGTATTGTGGGGCATGGGTTGTAGATCATCCTACCTATTTGAAAAGGGGGTTCTACATCATGGAGTTAGGTTTAGCCATATTACCTCCCTTTGTATATAGGATATACAAAATATTTAGAATAATGGATATTATATATGTATTTTACCATTCATGTAGTGTGGTCACCTTCTATTATTCCCATGCCCATCTATTTTTCAATATTTTTGTGTCGTGTTCTAGGAGGATGAACGGTGGTTACCTAAAAATTGGTTTATCAATAAATTACACTGAGGTTGTCAACACTACATTTCTCAAAACATATTTTCCAATAAATTGTTTTTCACGAACCGAATCGGGTCGCCATCTGAACTGACACCCAACCCGGCCTGCGGCAAGGCCCGAAGGGCGTTCCCGATCCCCACGGGATGGCAGAAGTGCCCGGGTATCAAAATAAACATTGGGAACGATTTACCCGAGTGAACAAATATAAAGCATCCAACCAAAGTAAACCAAACAAAAGTAAAGGTTACAGTCAAACGTGCACTTAACCAAACAGGTTTTTTGTTCACAAGTATTCAAAACCCATATAACACTAAAACAAGATGACCAAAAACCAACCTAAGAACGGTCGCCCAGTGTGAGGACACCACCCCTAAGACACCACCAAAACGCCACGTAGATAGGCCTGCTAACAACCTGAACCACTTCTCCCAAAAGCTGGACCCTTACCTGTATCAGAATTAAACAAATCTACTTACACCCAAGGGTGTAAGTAGGGTGTGAGCAATCACCCAGCAGGATATCACCAAGAAAAGATTCCACACACAACAATCAAAAGACAAACCATTTACAATGAAAAATAAAGAGAGAAAGAAGTGCAAAAGAAAAGGTTTTCATAATACGTTTTAAAGGAAAGACAGTTCAAGATAAACACATTAGGGTAATAATTCAAGTGACATATCACGTATCATTGTGCACTCAAAGTAATCGGTATCACCAAAGGATGGGAAAGGCCCAAAAGGGGTACTAGAGCATGTGGGACCCTAGAACATCGTGTCTCGGTGAAACGTGGATTAGGCGGCGACGACCCTCAGATAATGTGGCTTAGAAGGCCACGAACCTCAGAAAACGTGGCTTAGAAGGCCATGACCCTCAGATATCATATGTTTAGTTAGTGTTTCAATCGTTAAACCAGCCATTGAAACCAGGTCGGGTCATCTCCGGAACACTAGCTCACTAGTCCTAGTCTCCCCACCTAATACCCCGGCTTCCCTCCTTGTGCTCACCCAAAGATCAAAGTTCACATAACATGTCACATTAGCACATAGAGCCAAACGTGTCACATGCACACTGATATCCTCGTTGAAAACCACACATGCACCAAAACTTTTCTTTTTAAAAACATAAACCACACTACTTACGCTTTAAATTAAAATAGATGCATAACTTAACAAAATAACTTTGTTAATTAATAAAACCACTAAGAAAAATTATTGAACATTTTTCAAACATGTCGCAAAAAAATTTAAAGGTTAAAAAGTAACTCAAAACCCCTTTATATAATAAAACATATTCTGACATGCCAAAACACAAACTACGTCATCCACACTTCCTAACTCACACACTGCACAGTTTACAAATAATAATAAATAGACAAATTAATTTTTCACAATATAAATGGACTTTCATCGCATAAATATACTACTAGAAAATTAGATGCACATTTAAAAAGTAATCAAAACTAATTTTTCAGCATGGAAACTAATTAGCAGGGTGTTGAAAAAAATTAAACCAACACGAAAAAGATCGCCAGATGTTAATTGAGTGTGGAATCACCTACCTCAAATAGGAACGGAAAAAGACACGGCGCAAACTCCCGTTGCGCCGTAGTCGCACCGTACAGAGCCGTCAAAGAGGTCCTAAAAATAACAGACCGTTAAACAAGTTCAATAATAATAACTTAAAAATAATAATGGTGATAACAATAACATAATAGTAATAATAACATAATATAATAATAATAATAATAGTATAATAATAACAATAATAATATATCATAATTATAATATTAACATAATCATAATAGCAATAATAATATAATATAATAATAATAATAGAATACCCATAATATAATAGTAATAATAATAATAATATAATAATAATATCATAATAATAATATTATTAACATGGTAATAATAATAACAATATAAAACGTTAATAAAATAAAACGTAAATAAAATTATCACAAAAGGATGAAACTAATAGGGTACAGCCGAGCGGGTGCGGCGGAACGGGGAGGTGCGGCAGAGCGGTCCGACGCGGGTGCAACAGGGGTGGTCCGGCATGGCCGGTCCATTGCGGGTGCAACAGGGGCGGTCTGGCGTGGCTGGATATGTGGGAGACAACGGGTGGAGAGGGAGAGGCAGTGGTGGCCGCTGGGCTCGTGCGACGACGACCAGACAGGCAGGAGGAGGGGAGCATTAATGGGTGCAAGGGCCAGTGAGACAAGTCCCGGTGCTTGGGAGTGCGACAGCGATGAGGGAGGGCCGGCGAGGCGTCGCACAGGATGGGCGAAGGGAGTGCACCGGCTGGGCGGAGGAGGCTCGGGCTGCATGAGCGGCGCAGCATGGGCGGGACGGGACGACACTGCCCAGCGGGGCAGAGGAGGAGGTAGAAGAAAAAAAATAAGGTGAAGAAGAAGAAGAAGAAGAAGAGGAGGAGGAGGGAAAGAAGAGAAGCGGAAGGAGGAAGAAGGGGGAGGCACGACGAGTGAGCCGGGGAAGGGGTGTGCTGCGGATGGAGGAGAGAAACGAGGGAGAGAGAAGAAAAAAACGTGGGTAGGAAAATAAAAGAAAAGGCAAATAAAAAAAAGGAGTGGAGGGTGGCGGCTAGGGTTTCTAGGGGGGAGAGTTGAACAAACAATTTAAAATAAATTAATAATAATAACATCAAAACAATAATAATATGATAATAATATTAATAAAAATAACATAATAATCAATAGAAATAATAATACTATTAGCAATAATAATAATAACAATAACATCATAATAATTATAAAAATAATAATAACAATAATAATAATATAATAATAACAATAATATAATAATCATAATACAATAATAACAAATAAAACCATAATAAATTTTATCCGGTTATTTAACGTCCGTGCATGCCCGCGCGCGAAGCGATGTAAGGCCAACACGCATTTATCAGCGCCACTACGTAAACCCCTTATCGATTCATCCCACACTTCAACCAAGCAATTAAATAAACCGACAATTTAACTCATGAAATTAAAATTTTAAGATTAAAGTCATACCTCTAAAGCGAAGTCTGGGCGTGACATTCTTTCTCTAGAGTTTATTTTGTTGGAATTAAAGTGCCACTTGTTAGGGATTAATGCCCAAATTCCTATTTCCAATCCAATGTGGTATCAGGTGGGTTATACTTTTTCCTATGGGTTCCTCCATTTTATCATGGATTCCACTAGTTATTCATTTCACAATATGGATATTTAACACCATAATTCTAGTAAAGATAATTGTTTGGCATGGTTATGGTTCTGTGTCCATAAAGGGATGTAATTTCCTTTTGGGAGTGGGGATAAAAAAACATGTTTTCGATATATTGTCAATGTAAAATGTAAATTCATTGACATAGGGAATTTGTTTCATATCTATTCTTTACATGAAATAAAAAATTGATAATTCTCCAGTGTCTTGGATTGGGAGTGGAATAAACCTAATAATATATAGACCATATTAAATATGAATTTTTTATGGCTAGTGATCACAAGTTTTTTTCAACATGATAATAGATTAACACATGATTTACTAATTTTATTAATATGTATGTTATGATATAAATCATTTTATTTATTTTTGGGTTATAATATATTCTTGATGTAATTTTTTGTGAATATAAATCCATTATATGGTTTTTTGGGTAATTAATTAAAGAGTCATGATTAATGAAACCATTTTTGAGATTTTTTAAATAACATTAATGATTAGTACACGTTTAATTTATTATTTGTATTCTATTAATTAATAAAATATATTAAATAATATGATCTCGAAATTTATATTTATGACAAAAATAGTAAAATGAATTTTAATTGTAAATATTTATATTATTAGATTGAAGAAACATGATTTAAAAGTAAGATAATGTTTAAATAATTTTAATGAACATTAATAATGAATTTCATAGCATACCCATGGATTTAACCTATAATAAATGGTAAATATAAAAACATGGGATTCTTATTAATAATTATTTATAAATTATGGATTCCTCATTTTGGTTGATGTGAGAAACCATTTTCATTTCAAGGTTTAATGCCTTATTTTATGGTCCAAGATTAGATGTTGACTATTTTTGTTATCTTCTACCTTCTTGTGTGATAGGGAAATTATTCTTCTTATTCAATGTGATTCTAATGTAGGATTTTTTATCAAATATGGGGGGTATGATGTTTTGGAATCCACTGATACTTGTGATAGTGAGATGCATGGTGACATTCATGATGGCATGATACATTATATTAGGGTGACACAACGGGATGAATATGGGATAATACATTCATGTTCTAAAATATTATATTTCTTGATTGATATAAAATATTTTAATAGATGGAGGATATTTTTATTTTTATCTATGTATTCCTTGTCGCTACTTGGGGTAGATGGATGTTCTTGGTTTCTTCTCTATTTTATGGTAGCTAGGGACAATTAATTGAGTACCTAGAATTATGTAATGGTAATAATGATTAATTAATGTGTAAAGTATGGGTTAGGTTCTTACTAGAATGAAATTATCAATTTTCATCCTGAGAAACAGTGATGATATAAGGATTATGAATGGCAGTTGAGGACTTCATTTATATAGTTAAAGGTTTGTAGTTTTGAACAATGTAAACTACTAATTTATGAATTAACAACCAAATGTAAATGATACAAAAAAATTATTAATTAAATAAAATTATTCATAAATTATTTTGACCATTATGTATTTTTAGTCCCTAGAAGTTGTAGTAGAGTGTCTTAGTGATGATAAATTTAGTTGATCCTTGTAATATGTTATACCCATAGTTTGTTTGTTAGGTACATTATAGAATAATCATTTTGTGATTTCATATTATAACCACATATTCCTTTAGGGAAACTGACACCAAGAAGACTCTCGGAGGGTGTCATACCCAACAACCTTGTTGAGGTAATGGATGGATAACTAAAACCTCTAGACATGACCGTTATTTATGGTAACAGTATGTGAAACAATGCAAGTTGGTTAGTTTCTTGTGTATGTGTATAGAGATATATAATGGAATTTGGTCAATTCAGATTCATGTATCTATATATATAGTATCTAAATTGATATTATTGTTATGATATATATAGTCTATAGTGGATTTAGGTATATTACATATGGAAACTATTGTGAGAGCCTATGGTATAATTTAGGATATATAATACATGCCATATGGGCTATGATGGATCCTGAAATCTAATTGGTTAATATATGGATATTTTATGTAGGATGATGAGATGATGAGATAAAATATAGGCATTTAATTATACATTATTTTTGGTTTTTTCTCAATAAAATATTTTGGTTATAAATGGATCCAGACATAAAATATTGGGGAAGAGTATAAAAAAAGTGGGGAAGTGGAGATTGTGCACCTTTATTTGATATTATTTTATATGATCCCTTGTATACATTCCACGGTGAGAGATAACCATAGTGTGGATGGGAAAATAATTTACCAGTTTATGTGATGATTTACATCAAATTCTGTTTGGTGGTTTTAACATGATTTTTTTGTCATTTAGAAATAATGATCCCATTAGGATGCTACTTAGTATAATATTTATAATAACCATCAATTATATTTCAAGTTAGAATGAGTAGGGTTGATAATGTTCTAGATATTACATGATCAGGGATTTACAAGAAATTTTTGGGATTTAGTGTCATTTTTTACTTTATATTATGGTTCTTTTAGATTAATTTTAACATGAATTATTCTTTTATAACATTACATGTATTCAAATGGGATCTATTTTATTACATTTAGTGGTATGTAATTGGTGTATATTTTTTATCTACCACATCTGATTATCAAATTATATGTTAATGCCTGAAATTTTATATATAGTATACCTTATACACTAGAACCTAACACAGGACATACTAGATATGGGACATGAGATTTTACTCTCCTTCCTCTCTCATTTATAAACAAGAAGTGGTTCCCTTTATGAGGAATCAAATTGTGAATGAGTGTTATCAATGGTTCTCGATGAGGTATGGAATTGATTTTTGAGTTAGGAACATGATTGGATGTCATGGGCTTGTAGGGGAACAATGTTAAATATATTTACTATGAGATGTAAGTATGGGAGAATGGATGAAACATGGGTATTTAGGTCCCCCTATAATTTGATGCGTGAACATTATTTTTACCAATTAAACTAATCCAATTGATACTAGTTTTAGGGTAAATACCTAGTAATAGATCACCCATCATTCTTATTTGTGGTTGTGTCTAAATCATGCAGTCTATGGTATTAGTTTAACATTAAATAGAAACTACAAAAATAAAAATAGATATTAAATATTCCATATTCCATTCATATGAGTAACAAAAAATTTGTCTGTTTAGGCTTGGATCTAGTTCCAAACCCTACTCAGGTCTACAATGATTATTTTCATAAACATTTGAAATTAGATCACCAAAGTGTATAGGATTATAATTATGACACTTAGAGTAGGACACCGTGATAGTTTCAAATCCATAGTCTACCGAAGTATAAAGTCTATATTACAAAATTATTCACAAAAGACCATATTGAGGAGGTTTTTCACACCACAATATTTATTGATAAATAATTATTAATTACATAACTATATGTAGACTTTTTTTAAATTTTATTCCAATGTGGTTTCAAGATTTATAATTCAGTATTTTTTTCATAGGTGCATAGTTGGAACACAGTTAGTTGAAATCATGTAGAAAATATATCAGAGTGTTTGAAACTATAATGGAGTTGACCATAGAATTTGTGTACTGTATCCAGATCCTTGTATTGTTCCCACTGTTTGTTTATAGGGCCTCCAGTATAAGTGAATAGTTTTTCCAAAAATGTGTTCAAAGCATGCATAGTGTCTGTTGAGTAATTTTTTTTAATATTTCTATATTACCCATAAATAATAATAACTATAATAAATAAATAAAACCATATAATGGGTTTTGTCATTATCCACTCACCCATTTCATTCTCATCTCACACCAACCCCCTCTCATCCTTTCATGTTTCTTGCCACCGCCTCTTCACCTCCTCCTATTTTGCTTAATTTTTTCTCTGAATTCTTGGTGTGATCGTCTAATGAGATTTTATATTCTAATTTTTCACTTTCTTCGTCCATATTCATTCCCTTACTTCATCCTGAAATTTTCAAACAAATAATCATTATTAATGGTATAATTATTTGTGGCCCTCCTTTCACCTAGGGTTTCATTTCTTTTTGTGGGGTTCTTCAAACTCGACTAAGATGGGATTGGGTCTCAAGCATCAAATTCATTGATTGGTTCTTTTAATTTAGGATGATTTCCCAAAATTAGAGATTTTTAATTGAAGACTGTATTTTATTAATAATTTTAACTTTTTGTAATATGTTATGAAATAAAAAATTGGTCAAAGTGGATTTGATTCATAGAAATAGTTTACATAATACAAATTGGGTGTTTAATAATTTTTTGTCCTTTCATATTTTTTACATCCATGGAATTAAGGCATGTTTGTTTTTTTTTTGAATTTAATACTGTTATTTTTAATTATCTTCCCATTATTGATAAGGATTATACACATAAAAACATATTGGTAAATAAATAGGTATCAAACTTATGTATATTCACAAAAGGATTCATGATATGTACATTGGGAAAATGGGTATTTATATATATAATTGAATTTTTGTATATATGGAATATTGGTGGCATGGAACCATAAAGGATTCAGTTTTAATTGGTCATTTGAATGATAAATGTTTATTATAAAATATTATAATCTATTGTTAACATTGATATATTTTACTCACATTATAAGAATCTTTTAAGGAATTTTTAGTTTATTAGAAATTTTATTTGTGATAATTGTGTGAAATGTGGGGAAATCCTAGTAAGGGAATTGCTCAATTTTATGTAACATGGAATAGGGTTTCATTTAAAGGGTGGTCTGGAGGTGAGAATGTGAATTGCCTATTTGTTTAAAAATATGACACTTATATATAATCCATATCGTTAAAAATCACATCCATTTGAATGTCATGGGAAGACTGGGGTTATTATAAGGCAGGTCTAGGTATATAGGTTACAATAGTGTAGTATTAATCTTTGAGAGGGGGCATGAATATAATCAAATGACTGCTTATTTTATTAACCCCATTTTGAAACAATTAAGGTTTAATTGAGGTTTAGGGTGGATGGAATTGTTTTTATTCAGTGTAGGAGGAGATTGATTATATTAATTTTTCTGTCCCTTTCCAATAATCCATTGACAAGATCATATTTTCCAATGAAACCTATTTATCATTTATTTTACATTCCCATCACCTCTTTAAATTTTTATAATGTGTTTTAATTATTATTCTTTTTTACTGAGAGACATTTAAAAAAAATGGTTAACTTATGTAAAATGTTTTCTGGAAATTCCATAAAACATGAAAAATTATATGAAATTTGAAAAAAGTAAAATGATTTGATGAGACGCTGATTTGTTTCTAGATCTTAAATAAATGTAATACCATATTTATATATATCCAAATATTTTCAATCTAATGGGAAATTGTTTTTTAAGAAAATCTATGTCATAGGGAGTTTTTCCATTTAGTAACCCACCTATACTTATTTTTCATCTCTATAGATCTTTATTTTTTCAATTTTATCTTATAGATTATATATTCTTCCCACCCATGGGGAAATGAGGTCATTATTTATTGGGAAGTCACCTGTATAATCACAATGATGGTAGTGTTTTTGTATTATAGATTTTATTTTCATATTCCCTTATCATATTTCACATTTTTTAATTTCATATTACTATAGATAGAGGGTAGATATTGCATTTTGAGGGCGAATCATTTCCATTTTTTGGGGATATATTCCATATGATAGAAGTATATTAGAGGATTACAGAGGTTTTGGGTGATCCATGCAATTTACTACATTCATATTGTGATATTGTGACTCTAATGTGTTTATGTTTCTCTACCATTAATATTTTTTGGATGGATGGTTCATGTAATAATTTATAGTACTTACCACTATTTAATTAATTTATCTAAGGGATAAAGCATTTCAATTTTGCATCATTAAACCAAAAATATATGGTACATCCCATGGGGATTTGGACATCCCTTATGGACTTTTAATGGGATTAATCGTAAAACTAACAAAGGGATTGTTCGTGACAGTTTTGGAAAAAAATATTATCATATGAGTTTAATACTTTTCATATAGGGTAAATGATTCTCTCGTGAATATTAGCACCTATTACATATAAATGTATAGTATTTTGGTCCTAGGATTATCAGAATTCAACTAATTATTCATAGGATGGTTCTTAATATGCTACTATAGAGAGGGATGATTGAGTTTAAAGTGTGTACATGGATGTTTGAGTCTACAATAATTTCTTGGATATGTAAGGTTTTTTGGATTTTTTTTTGTGATTTTTTATTTTCATTTATAATTATGGGGTAATCTAGAGATGGTACAAGGATTTTAGTGTATATTTATATTGGTTTATTAGGATCACATTTATAATTCACATTTTGGAAAAGAATGTTTGTGCGGTGAAATTTCCTATGCTAAATTATTGTGGGCATCATATTTTAGTTAAATATATTTAAAAATTCGCATCCAATATGCTCAAAAAGGTTCCTTCTAAATTTTCATATTTCAGTTCTTTCTGTTTTTTTTAATCCATTCATAATTATTGTTGGATTATAATTAATTTATGTGATTTTTTAATTTTAAAATAATCTTTGGTTTAGGAATTTTATATTTTAATAAAACTGTTGCTTACCAAAGAAATAGATATTCTATTGGATTATGAAATTTTTCTAAAAATTAAAAATTGAATGTTATTTTGGAATTAATAATTTTTTTCATTTAGTGTTAAATGTAGTTTGAAATTCTATTAGACTATCATAAATAGTTTTTTTAAATATGAATTATATATTCTTTTGACATGAAAATTGTTATTCTACTTGACTTCTCTAGTGTATGGATATAATTGAATGGTCTATGAAATATTTTTAATATGGTTGGTTTTGGAAATAATATTGTTTTGGTATGTATACATATATGTGTATGGATTTATAAGGTACAATTTTTATGTTTATAACTCCTTCAGTTTTAATTCATTTTCCTATAATGATTTCAAAAAATGTTATCTTTTGGAATAAAATTAATTGGATTTTAAAGAGGTTGTGAAAATGTTTTTAAACATAATTCTTTTCTTTTTTGAGATTGATATATGTGATAAAAATGTTTTAAAATTAAATTGGTAAAATTTAAAATTGTTTTAACATTTAATGATAAATTTTAATGTTTAAAATGAATACTATAGAGTCATAAATGGTTTCAAAGAGAAATCAATTCAATTTTTTTATTTTGTATATTTTATAATTGGGACTATTTCATAGGTTGATATTTAATTCCAATATTGTAGGATTTAAAATAATATTGTTTTAGAATTGAGTTTTTCTATCATTTATTATTTGAGTGTTCCCCAAAAATGACATTGTGAAGAATTTTCATTTATTATCTGGGGTGTTTTATATTATTTTCTTGAAGTATGTTGGTTATGGGAATCAATGATGGTCTTAGTTTATTAGTTTGAAATTTTCAAATTTTATTATATTTTATTATTTGAGAAAATGTTGATTACAAGTTAATTAGGGTATCCCCCATGATTTTGGTTTGTATTTTTGATTTTTTTAGTGATAATAAATTCTTAGGATTAAATGCACCGATGTTACTGTTACATCTCTTAAATTTAAATTATTGGGTATGTGGTTGATATGATTGGTTAGGATTATTTATGTTTTCATATTGGATGGGATTATTGAGGGTCAAAGTTCTACATTTCAGTACGAGATTTTCCACCCTTGACCCATGACTGATGTTATGGTATATCATGCTGATGTGTGTTTTTTTAAAAAAGAATTTTTTGTATTTTGTCTTTATATTTTTTCAAATTAGTCCTAGTTGTCCGAACTATTATTCTGCTTGGATTATATTTGTTATCTAACCAAATTATTTATCAAGGGAAGATTGTGGGTTTTTAGTATTTTGGGTTTGAATTTTTTTGTGATAGTTATTCCATTATTGTTGAGATCAATTTTATCATCCGTCTTTTAAGATTTATAATTTAAATGGATGTTACCTTTCGGAAATTTTAAACAATTTTAACATATGATGGAATTGTTTTTTATTTTCAGGATTCTTATCTCTTATTGTTAATTAGGTCTCGTAATTGTTTTCTAGTTTATATGGTTATTGTTTTACCATATTCGTAATATTGTTGGGATACAACAATAAAAGGAGACTTCGGTGAACCCATTAATTAAATATTTATTGTTAGGTAAATTCCATATCCTCATCCCACCATAGATCAATCATACTAGTTTGTAGGAAAATATTATAGTTCATCTGATATATTTTCATGGAGATCTTGAACCTGACATAGCTATTTTCTTTTTGGGTCTTTATATTAAGGGAATGGTTGTTCCTGGTTTGGAGCTGTGTTTAAAAATATAAATCTATCTCTTTCAATTAAATAGTTCTATTAATTTACATCCTTATATTCACTATCTAGTTCAATGGTTGTTGGTTTAATATTATAAGATGATATCATACTATTTTTTGGATTTTGGATATTCGTGGTTTGAAGGAAGAGTGATTGTGGGTTTATTGGTCTCCAGGTAATTGGGTTCCATCTTGGGAATTAGTCTATCCTTACCATTTTATCCATCAACCAAATATATTTGGAATTTAAGGGTGTTGAATGTTTCATGGTTTAATGGTATGTAACAAGTAGAAATTAATTTATAAATTATTTTATATTATATAATTCTATTTAGGATATATTGTGAATTTTGGGAGGAATAATTTATAAATAATAAATTTTGAAATTATATTTTTAAGAGATTTATTAGAGTATTCTTAGTTCAAATCATATTCAAACCATGCAGTTGTTTGAAATGATTTTATAGTTCTTCCCATAAGATGGGATCATGGTTTCCATAACTGAATTCATTTCTAAGGTAATGTGTATAGATACTACAATCAGGGATCACGATTTGGAAAACTTTGCAGCCGAACCGTGCACAATGTCCAGTGGGTTATATAATTACCCAATTGAAACTAAAAAAAAATTATTAATAACAATAATAAAACCCTAAAAGTCTATTCTTCATAATATACTCATCCCTATTCCACTCACCATGCACCATACCCATCCCCTCTCTCCATTCCACATTATACCACCATTACTCCAACCTATTTATCTTTTCAATTTTATATCATGATAATTGGTGTGATCATATCACGTGATTATTTATTCCCCCATCACATTCTTCTTCCTACTCCTAATTTACACATTAAAACCCGATGTTTTAGAATCCATGCGTATTCCCATGGTTTTTTGGATTTTAACTATCATATGGTTTCATTCTATTTTATGGGGTTCCTCAAACATGATAGATACATGATTGGGTATCGTTTATCAGAGGCATCAAGTTCTCCATAA
This sequence comes from Viscum album, assembly GCA_963277665.1. Classification (NCBI taxonomy): domain Eukaryota; kingdom Viridiplantae; phylum Streptophyta; class Magnoliopsida; order Santalales; family Viscaceae; genus Viscum; species Viscum album. The sequence continues at coordinate 1,505,839,971 of OY728152.1, forward strand.
ATTTGATGCAGGTTTCTTAATTATTCATCCTTTTAATTTAAAACCAAGATTTGATGATTTTTAATGTTAGTTTTTATTATATTATTAAATAATTAAATTTTATTATTATTATATGACGAATTAAAATTTTTATATTCTAAAATTTCGAGGAATTAATATTTTTTAGATAATCAGCGAATTATGATGAAAGGTCAAGAGCCATTATTGATATTCCAAAAATGTTTTAAAGTTGTTCATAATTCTTGTTCAATTAATGATATATATTAAACACATATACCTATATGGGAATAAATATTATAATTCCATTTATTTATATTCAAATATGATTGACTGATTATATACATTTGGAAAAGGGTTCTTTATATACATATAGTGGTGAATTTGTGTATTAGAAAAAACAGGGTGGCTTGGAACCTAAAAATATTGTGTTTCATGTACTTTTTACAAATCTAAATGTTATATTTATAACATTGAGGCATAGTGTGATATTTTAGATGTTTTAGAAAAATGAAAACCCAACATAAGTAATACCCCATGTATTGGAAAGGTGTTGTGTCCTAAATGTGGGAAATATAATTTAAGATTAGTAAGAGGGTTGTTCTTTATTTATTAATATGGGAAAGGGGATGATATTTAAAGGTATTTTAATGGCATGAGAGTGAACTAATAGTCTCATTTAATAATTTATGACTAGTCCAAATAATTTACCGATGAAAAATACAACACTATTTGTACATCTGGGGAATCATTAGGTAGTTTAGAGGGAGATATAGGTACACATGATAATCCATATTTTATAACAATCTATCAAGTGTGCCTATGTTAGATCACAAAACTAGTAATGTGATGTACCCCTTGGTTGAACCAATGATGGTGTCAATGAGATTTAGGGTAGAGATAATTGTTGGTATCCATTTCTAGAGGATATTGATTGTGCAAATTTTTATCACTCTATCATAGTCAATTTTGACTGGCTCCTAAGTGCATGTGACACTAAATAACATGTATGAAATTTTCCTACGTCCTTATATAAAATTTTTAACAAAAATATTCCTTAGTTTAATTTATTACTATGACTATTATTGTAAAAAAGTTTCCCTCTTATTAATATTTATTTTCAATGTCTTTCATTGTTTGAAAATGGTTTGAATTATGAAAATGGAAAAAACATTTCCAATAAACATGTTTTTCAATTATTTTGAATGAAATAGGAAACCCTATTTATATATATATACACTAAATTTCCAAACTAGAATATATTGAATTTCAATTTAAAATAATTTCATAGGGTATTGTTTTATCTTCAAATCACTAGTAAGTGTATTTATATTTCCTATATATCTATCATTTTTATGTTTTATGTTACAACATATCTATTCATCTATACCATGGAGAATTTTGGTTCATGATTATTTTATGGTGAATCGTAGACCCACAAGGGGAATATATTATTGTATATTATTTTTAGTTTTAGTATCTTTCATCACATTGGTAACATGGAATTTTACTAATTCTTATGGATTGGGGTATCTATAGTTTCTGGTGGTGGATAAAAAGGAAATTGAGGGTCATATTTTCCTTATAAAAGTAGAATATTTGAGGTAGGGTAGGTATTTGCTTCATATTGTGGTTTACTAATATACTAGTTTGACATGATGTTGTTATATGGTTATTTTTCTCTGACAAGATTGATCGATGTACGAATTGGTTATGCTAGAATTTTAATTACATTTCTATGCTTATATAATAATTTTTTATGGATAAAATCACCCCCATATGAAATTCCTTGATTCCACGGAACCCATTTCATCCAATAAGAATTTGTAACTCCGTTAGGGCCTTATCTTGAACCAGGTTGGGCATCCGATTTGGGATTCATTCATATTATCTATGAAGAAAACCTATTGTATAGTTGTCCCAATTTCCTTGACTAATTTATTTTTATAATCTTGGTGTTATTTATATCCATAAAAATATTATTTATATAGTGGTTGAGGCTTTTTTTCTTATACAAATGGATTATAATTGTGCATATATTATGTTTTCCAAGGTCAATGGCAGTGAGAGTTCATGACCATTCAAAGGATGAAGAGCACAACACATGTTCTACTTCGGGATCCTACATTGATGATATTTAGTCATGGAAAATTATAGGATGTACCATCCTAAGATTATAATATATGATTTTCTGTGGATAAAAAAACTCCAAGATATGTTTCTTTTCCATTGAGAGTAGATTTTTGATAAGGAGGTTGTCCTCACTTGGGTTAGAGAGGGCGTGGAGGAGGTCATGACCAACATAATACTCTATCATTCCCACTAATGGGTTGTACATGAATCTTTCAGGGTATAAATTTATTTTTTTATACATGGATTACTTAATTATTTGATTTTGGTGCCACATACTCCTTTATATCACTTTCCATCATCCATACATAGGGACTTAAGGTATAGGTACTTCAAGTTCCCTTTTCATTTGTAAAAACAAATAGATTATGAATATTTTTATAAGATAAATATAGAGACTATGAGATAAAAATCGTGAAACACTACTCTTTGGGTGATTTATTATGATTATGGATACAACCCTTTGACATCATCCTCAATATAGAATAGATTTATTTGGTGTCGGATTTTCTTGATTATATCTAGATACAGGCTGTGTTTTATAATGATGACGGATTTCCTAGAGTGTTTGTTTTCATGCGATCCCCATGGATGGGTAGGAGGAATGTTCTTTCCTAGTATTATTTTATATTCAAGAAAATTATCAATTCATTTGAGGCTCAGTTGACATAGTTCCCATATTTTCTTGAAGAGTACCCAGATTACTTCCTAATGATCTTTTAGCATAGGCCCACAATTTCAGATCTCGTTTGGGATTGTACAATGACCAAGAATGTCTCCATATTTTAATTCTCTATATATTACATTGAATTATATACAGATAAATCTAAATTTGTAGGTCCATGATATATTATAGTGAGTTTTCTGGAGTGGGTAAACTTAGGGTGATTCATTTCAGTTCATGAATAAGGATGAAGGTTGTTTTCATATTTGAATTGATTACCCTCACCTGAATCATGTAAAAATGAATAAATATCATTATCATTTTCTGATTGACGAATAATTCAGTAACATATAAGGATATACTTGGTTATAAAACATCAATTTTCAGCATTGATATCATCATCTATTGATGAAGGATGAAGATATTTAAAAGACATATTTCTAATGTAGTTATAGGAATTATAAGTTTATTTTAATTTAATTTGGAATGAATAATTATCCATCAATTTTAATGGGGTATATAAATAAATTATTTAGGTATTTCAGGGATATATTATTCATGGTATTCATCAATGACATCCTTGTGTACTCTGTATCCGAGGAGGAGAATATATGGAATTTGTGAACCAGTTCAGGAGAACATCATCATCAGTACCTATTAAGGATGTTTTCAGTTTATTATTTGTGTATAAAGTAATTTAATTTAATGGAGAATTTCATGTTGAAGAAATGTATATAAATTTTTCATTCAATGAAATGGTTGTTTTTTATAATTGGCCCCCCATGAAAAATTTATAGGTGGTTATTTCTTACTATATTATTGGATACTGTAAGAGGATCATATATAATTAATCCTAGTTTATTTATCATATAAAATACTCAATAGTAATGTATCATTCATTCCAATGGACGTACTACCTTTTGAATTTTTTCATTTACACGATGGGGTTGTTGGTCGGTGCTTTTGTTATTTTTTTCAACTGAGATAGTTCAATTTGAGGTTTTGCATGAAACTTAAAATCAATGTTTTTTATGTTATTTTATGTAGAATATAATTTTTTTTCATTTGGGTCTTAGAATTTATTTCAATATAAGAATAAATATTCCACCAATCAGCTTGAGTTAGTGTAAGTTGTGTTTTCATTGAGGTTATGATGACATTAAATCATTTACTTATGTTTTTTTTGGTTTTTCACTACCATAAGAGATGATTATGTATTATCCTAGAAAAAATTAAACATGATATAGTGATGGTGGATGAAATTATTGACAAATTATGAATTCTATATTTCATTTTAACCTATAATGGTAAATAATGATGTTGATGTGTTGTATAAGAATTTGTATACTGAGATTGAGAATTAATATATATATTCCATGAGAGTGATGGAAGTATTATAAATGATGAATCCAAATATGGGAGAGGATGGTGTCATATATTTTCTATTATAAATGGGATTATGGTCATATTGGGTCTGGTAGGTAGAGTTGTCCCAGTTTGTGGATTATTTGGTGGAGGCCGAGTGAGACCGAGTTATATTTGCCGAGGAACATCATAAGTTGATGGACGATGATCATCATAAAGTGTTGAATGAGAGAATTATTTTCATCTTTCTTTTGACATGTGATATGGTTCCTCTTAAGATCCATTTCAAACTCATGGAATTATATTATAGAATGAAAAATATTTATTAAGATCTGATAGGGCTGTTTTGGTTTCCTAGGCTGAAGCATGTTATTTTTTGAGTTTTTGTCCTAGTGTTTGGTGAGAATGAATGATAATTATAGGATAAGTGTACTTGATTTCTTTATCCAGTCATGATATGTTGCTATGATGGAGTGTTAAGAAATCCAAAAAAATATAGTTACATGTATTAAAAGTCTTAGGGGGAATATGATTTTATATTAGTGATAAAATATTTTTGATGAAATAAATATACATTATAGTGGTTGTAGAGTCAATATTAGTAGTGTTTTTTTTCAAGAAATACAGAGAGGTTATTGTTAGAATCCACTTAGACCTATGAAAAATAATCCCTAATCAGGATCCTCATATTACCTCCAGGGTTTGTAGAGAAATATTGAATGATTTTTAATCTCAATTATTCATTTAAAATATATTTATTTTCTTCAGATGGATAGTCATAATGACTAGAATATATAGAATGTTGAGGACATGTTTCATGCCTTTACACTATATTTTGGTGGTATTTAGTTGAGGAAACTACCTTTGGTTTAGTTTTAATACAATAATATTTTCCAATATAAATTCTTAATTTTTCCATTTAAATCATTGAATATATTTCCATTTTATTCTCTGTTGTTCTATAATTGGGATCGAGAATCATTAGTTATCAATTGGAAAGATGAAAATATATGATAGATATAGTTCATGTGATTCATGAATGGATGAATGAATGAATGTAGCATTATATCTTCAAAATTAGTTTATTTTATATAGTATTTTACCTTTGGAGTATTAATTTAGTGATAATGTTACCATGATGGAGACTCATCATCCGGATGAATGAATGTTTTGATGTGGGAGTAAGTTATCTCCCATGATTTTTTAGTCTTTTGAGGTTTCTACTCAAAATGGATTCATGGAGTATCACATAGATCATACCTTATAAACGATAAGGATAATTCTTTTCCATGTGTTATATCTCATCCATTAATTTCTTGATAACTCTCATATATTTTATGGGAGAGATATTTTTGATGTTGATGATGTGAACTTCAAGGAGCAGCCCACAAAGATCATGGACTATCAGGATATGCTATTGTTTGGGCATGTTATTCCATTTTAACATTTTCTTCAGTGTTATGGTGGGCTATAGTGGACCACCCAATAATATTATTAACAAATACATGCAGTATAACATGACTTATTCATTTTTACCTCTTATCATCTATTTTTTCACATTTTTTGTTGTTTTCCTTTTCATATTATTAGATCGTTTTCTATTCTTTAAAATTTATAAATGAACTATTTTGAAAGGTATTATCCTTAGAGGAGGTTTTAGGTGCCATTTTTTGTTTCTTTTTGTGTTTTCTCATAGGTCATCTTAGTGTGGTGGTTTAGTTTTTCTGCAGGAACGAATGTTTAGAGGTATCACAATGGGTGGATTGTTTGGAAAGTATTATTCCCTTAATTCTCAATGGGTGTGAATTTAAATTAATGAGTATTAGAATGGTTTAAGATACTTATGATATATGGACCTAGATCACAATATCACTTACTCTATGAGTTATTGGTGTCAGAGATGTTCAAATAGGGTGATTAGGGAGTTTAGAGGATAAATGGTGAAAAGGGTACATCCACTACCATTATTTTCATGGAATAATCTAGGAGACCTAAACTATGTTTCAGGTATGGTTATTGTAGTGTGAAGATAATGGAGGCATCATAAGACCTCATTGAGTATCTACCAAAAAAATCATGGTTGTGGTATCATCATCATGTTGGAATGGTGTAACCCGATATGTTTAGATGAATTTGTGATGAATTCTAGTTTCTTGTACAATAAACTTGACCATAACTCTATAGTTATACCTCCATGGTGCGATCATTGGTTATGACATTTGGGATATGTGTCCATGATTTGGGGTCTATTGGATAAAGGGTCAGGGACCAAAATATGTGAATTGTAGTAATGTTGATTTATTATAGAAATACTAACAAGAAACACAGCTATGGATATATAGCAGTGTGGAAATAAACGTGGTACCATAAAAGATATGACTAGGTGAAATATATTTGTAATTATATAATTTTTATACATTGGAGATAGTTGTACTATTTCTACATAGATTAATGGCCACTAACATTGTATCATCAAGGACAATGAAGGATTTATTACAGTAGCCATGCAGACAAGGATGGTTGTCAAATTATGGCATATTGAGCGTACTATATAGTTGGTCAAATTGTGAATAATTCTATATATTAGCTCAAATCATGATAGTGTTTAATTATGTGACACTGTTTTTATATTCTAGTAATTGTTTTCTCAAATTTATTGATGTATTCTACATATCTTTGTGAATAATGATTTTTTCATGAACCAGATAGATTGTTGTGTCCATGTTCATCATCATTATATTCTATTGTTTAAATATTTTCATCATCTATATACAATACTATCCATACTATATCTATAATTTCTATAAAAATAATTTTTATTGAATAGTTTCCCTAAATGAGGGGTTTTGAAGGTGCTAGAATTTTTGGGGTAGTTGGGTTAAGGGGATGAGGATACAACATAGCCTCCCTATTTGAAATTTTTGTTCTAGGGAAGGGTGGTTGGAAACATTGTTTCTCCTACCCTAGATATATATGATCAAAAATACATATGAATGTATAGATCTTGAATGTGTATTTAGGTGATAGGATTCATTGTGGGATCTATCTATTATGTCATTTTTTCATCTAGTTTTAGAGGTGTGGAATGGGTTTCACTCATCGAGATACCATTGTAACATTTCCCAACAATTTCCCATTGTTCTTCCATATTTAGTTGGGTACATTCTTGTATTACATATTCCAGATATCTTATGGGGTTTTAGGACCAATGACTCTTCAAGACTCACATTAGCCGAGAGGCAACGAGGTCGGGCTCATCAGACCCTTTTGGGGGAAATTTTTTTCCTATATAGAGAATCTCTTATAAATTTTGATATTTTTGTGTATATATTCCTCATCCTGATATGGGATTGGCTACCCTGAAAAAGGAACTCATATGTTAATTCACATATTAAACAAAGGAAATGAGTCTCATTAATGAATTAAATGGAGTACATTCTCATTATTGAATCCATTAGTATGTGACAAAGCTTCTTCATCCATCTATATAATACTAAATAATCTCTTTATGTGCATATGTTGTACGATCAAATACATCATAATGTGGTACCATGAGAGGAGGCAGTTACTACTCTCGAGGAGGGAAGTGAGACATTATGATGCATCCTACATATCTGAGATATTAGAGGAATAATAACCCACAAAGGTCATTAATCCCATTCATTTTACTGTAATTCAAAGATGTCATGTGTACGGGTACTAAGACAGCATATATTTGGCTCATGTCTCATAGTGATGTCCTATATATCCTAGTTATGGCATGAATTAGAGTCTTCATAGATAATTGATGCCCTTAGTACTGGGCCCAATCTATATTCCCAATTATTATGGTTCACTGTAACATAACACATACTAGGGCTTACATACTAGGATCACCCTATTCAGTGGAGTTATAAGATTAAAAATGTGGTGTTCATTGTATCTCCCTAATAACATATGATCTAGGATTTGTGTGATAAGCAAGGAAGAATAGATGATCAAACTCCTGATATGTAGACATATGACTTCTAAACCGGGACAATCCCTATGGTGTTTGGTATAGATCTCTGGATATGAGAAGACGTCCTATGTATCCTTACTATGGAAGGAATCAGGGTTTTCATAGTTACCTTATCCCATAACCTACTAATAGGCTAAGGTGGATGATCAAAATCAGGGACACTATGAACAACCTATAGGCTTCAAGGATGATGGGGTCTTGTACTAAGAAATATTACCTATTGATCAGGAATATACTCTATGGTTTAGTTAATTGGGTCGGACACACTAGGGTTTCCCTTGTAGTCATTTGGTGAATAGTGAAGATTACATGATTATTGAAACTTTATAAGGCCACATGAGGTATGATCACTGTGATAAAAAAGTTTTCTCAAATTATAAATTTAATTTCTATGGATAATGTCTTGGATACTAGGGATTACACACTGAGGGTTCCCAATTGATTGGGGATTAGACTATATGGTTGTCATATTGATTGGGGATTACAATCTGGGGTTTTCCATTCATTAAGGTTTACACTCTAAGGATTCCATTTTTATTGGGGAATACACTCATTAGATTCCATTTCTACTTTACATGAGGGTTTTGTGTGAGCTATTTGGCTTGTAATGGGAGTTGTTTCATGACCTGGATGCCTTATTAGAGGGGGTGTCGCAGGATCCCATTGACTTGTCTAGGGGACACCGCATGACCCAGTTGGCTTGTTAGGGATGTCATTTCATGACCTATCTGCACACATATAGTGGTGTCGAAGGAGTCATTGTAACATGGTTCAAAGAATATCATGATTTATGGGTAACATCCCTGAATCCCATCACAATAACGGATCCCCTTGTATAGATAACATCACTGGTCTTAGCTAGCTTGCTCAGAGGGTGCTGCAAGAGATTGGTTGTCATGCCCATATTCCACAACAAGACATGAATTATATGAGTGAACTCCATTATATGAGTCAGGAGATATATCTGAAGGATGTAAAAGGATCAGGTGATGCACCCAAAAGGGTTTTCAAGATGGAGGTGGTGTTCTATGGGGGGCAGTTTGACATGATTTGACATGTCCTACAGACATTGTGTGTCCAAAATAGCTTGTTGAATGAATTTAGTTATATCTAAGAGACATGTAATTTCCCTATCACTTTCCCATGTATGACTCACGAGAAGCACATGAGGAACAATGAGTATGTCATTAATTTTTGTCTTCTAATTTTTATGTTGGATTTAGTAATTGTATTGTGAAATACTTAGGTTTGTTCATTCATAGTTTAGTTTTATTATTTTGTGATTTGAAATTCATGTTGTATGTTCTTCGCATGGCTCACCGGTAACCCTTCATGTGATATCTAAACGATCATATAATGTGCCTTATGTATTTCACATGATTTATCTAACTGTTAAATAGTGTATTTGTTGATGTAATACAGGATAATCATGTGATCTATTTCCCCAAGAAGTTTGCGTAGTATCTTGAGACTTTTGTGATCAAGTGTTTCCTTCAAGTAGTAGTTGGAAATCTCTGAGATCTAAAACCGAATACCTATTTGATTTTGTGGTGGGGAATTTATTTTCTTACCCACCTAATTTTTTAATGATTTGTATGGCATATCTATCGTGAATCCAGGCTGGAGATGGTGAAGGGGGATACCACCAAAAACATTCATGAGTTTTTGATGTTGGTCGATCCAAATGTGTCACCTAATTTTCATTGATTGCAGGTTTCATCCATCAAATATCCCATTGTTACAATATTTCAAATTTATTAAGAATTTTTTGATCATCTGGTAATGTTAAAAGTTTTTTTACCTTTCCATATGGTTATTCTCTAGGACCTTCAAAAGAGACTAATATCATGCATAGAATATTTTTCAAGGAAAGGGTGGTCTCTGTAGGTGACTTTGAGAATCCATGTAAACATTCTAGGTGGTCTCCTGGGGTAGCATTGTGGATGTACAGGGTGTTTCACATGTATTTTGGTGACCACAATAACCTATCACATCCTCCATTTTAATCCCCTTAACATTATTTTACAATGTTCTTAGTTTATGAATGTTTTCATGTGTAATTCATGAGATATATTCTAAATTTGTATAATATTGCTCGTGTTACCAATATGGGACATATGGGGGTGTGCGAGTCATGTTTTGGAAAATTAACATGGTTGTACATAGGGAACTGAAGGGGATGTATGGAGTTTATTAGACATTATTGTGGACCCCCCCCACCCATGTGGAGAGTCTAATAAACCAAAAGTTATTTGTGAGATGAGGCAGATAAGTTTTCAATATATCCTGATGTCTTTCAGAATAATTAGGTCATGTCACATGTCCTCTAGAGACCGTGATAACCGCTTTCCTCCTCCCAATTTATATTTTTTATTTTAGTTTATGATGGTTTGGGGGTATTTTGATTTTTCATGGATATCATCATCAAACTTTATCCTTTTAAATTATGATATGGCACATGATATTTACAAAAATTGAGGGTTTATGCCTTTAAATATTATTACTCTTTATTTATAGTGGAATTTTGGATTGTTTTTCAGTAACATGCCAATTAAAAACCATGAGACTTAGGGGAATTTATTTTTTAATCATAATGTGGCTATTGGTTATCTAGAGAGACATCCTAAGAGAAGGAAGGTTCATCAAAGGGGGGCCCATGGGATTTGTATCAGAATTTGATACTTGTTTTCATTCTACGTGAGATAATGGAATGGTCATGTGATCACGCGTCACATGGAGTCTCATTCGATATGTGATTCTTAGTTCCTTTTACTATGTGGGAAAGATAATTTCTTTATCCATGTATTTCTTCATTTTCTAATTTTTATTTTTATGTGGAATGAATCAAAAAATTCCCATCATCGGGAGTGGCGTCTTTGGGAAAGAGGACATAGTTTTGATGAAAATTGATGCCTATATAAGCCTTTGGAGGTGTCGTGAACCAGCGCCTTAGTGAAGTTTGATCTACCAGGAAGTAGTTGGTATTTCTGGGAATCTATTATATATGATAGTTGTAGGAAAATTCATTTGACCAATAAACCCTTCTACTACATGCACTGGTTTTTTCTTTTGTCGAGTGCCTCCTTCGTCAGACCATACCACAATCCCAAATCGGTATCTCTATTAGAAATCTTACACCATGAGTCCATTTTTTTCAGAGATCTCCCACAATATTGTTTTTCATCATATGATTTTCCAATCTAATCCCAAAGAATACTTTGGCAATCTATCATAATTCATATACAAGTGTTGTGGTTGTCTTGAGTATTTTTTGAGATCTGTTAGAAGATAATTCGATTTCCTACAACAAGCTTGAACTTGTTTAGGTCAAGTGATCATGTATCCAAGGGGTTCATCTGATTAGTATGATTACATTCATGGGTTATGTGGCCCACGAATCCTCTGGATGTTGGAAATATTCTATCCTCATATGTGGTTCAGAATCCCCTTACTGAGTCACACATTGTACCTAATGCCACAGGTCCTCATCATGATTTTCCAATATTCATTTCATCTTTATAACATGTTCCACATAGTAATTTTCATATGTATTATAGTTCTCGCAATGGTCCCTCTATTACGGCCTAGCATTAGTAGACTACTAATGATAGTCTAATGGTCTTCCTCTCACAGGGCCCACGAGACGACCCTTTTTCTCATTAACTCCCTCTATACATGTTTGGTTTCTAGAAGAATATTCATACCCCACCCCCAATAATTTAATCTACAATATCTATTGGTGTTTGGTTGCCCTGAATAAGTCTGTATGTCAATTACTAAGGATTTTCATCATGTTATAGCTCAATCATTGTTGTTGACTATTCTTTCTCCCAAAAATGCCCTGAGTCTGGGTTTTCATGACTTTTCTCAACATCCTATTGTTCAATGTGGTGTGAGTATACTCGCTCCTCTCTATACACTTCCTTTGGTGAGTGGAATTGAAAATGGTATCTTCATCTTAGGAGAAATTTCTCAGACGAATGGTCATGGCTATTTTGGGTGAGAAAAAGCTATTTGGAGTTTATTGTTGATCGATATAGAGTTTATCTTTATGAATTGAGGTGGATCTGTCAAATCATCATTTACCACCATCCCAACCTACATAAAGTAGTGATTAGATGTTCTTGTCATGGGACAAACATATTTTATCTTCATCAAAGTGAGGGTGGTATCTACTTATGGGATATTCATCAACTGGGTAGTATTCCAACACTTATATATATGTATGATGATTTCCTTCTTTATAAGGATGTATATAATGATCCATTATAGACCCAAGTATTTAGGGGGAGATAATTGTTAGTGTAAAAATGAAATTTAAGAATGCGCTGATGGTGTGGTCGATTATTTCATTCATAGTCTAGATTATTATTTTTCATTGCGGAAATATGGTTTGACCAACTCTTATTCATCCACATCGGTTCCATTCTCAATAAATCCAGAATTGTGACAGATCGTATTGGGACATTACGGATGTTGGGGACTATAAATCATTTGGATATCGGGTCAACTCAGAGGTTTCATCGGACCTCATTTTAAAAGGATTTCTAGCTATGTTCCACAATGGGTGAATTTTACAGGATGGGGACTCTAGCATAGGAATCTGGGTTATAAAATTGGTGATGGTAGAGTGAATTGTATATGGGAGGCATCTTAACCTCATAGTAAAACTCCATTCACTCCGCTAAAAAATGTGGGGGCATATCCAAAATGTAAATAGTCTATATAAGATCAGTGGTCCACTCCATTTTCAAATTTTGATAGATTGGGTAGAACATATAATGTTATGAGTAGTAAAAGGTTTCTAGGATCCTAGATTCCCCATCCCTTCATAGTTTTATAATCATTTATTTGGTTGGAAGTATACCTTTAATCCCTATTAACGATGAAGGTGCACTACATAAATCTGATATCATTGAATTTGATACTTTCTATGTGGTGACTGGTCTAATTATTTATAATGGAAGTGGTTTTATTGATGAAATATATTATATGATCTCCCATTGGGATGAGGTTCTCAAATCATTGGGAGAAGATTAATTCATCTATGATCCCTACATACCTTATCCATTTTTTCGATAGTTTGGCTATTTTCATTGAGTTTATCACATCCATTTGGTTAGTGAACTAGGAGAAGAACATCCTAGTGTCATTCGTCAATTCTAGAATACACTATTATGTGATGACACTAGTGCCAATATCATGCTTCCAACTAGTAATTCTTTAACTTTCTTTACCTATGATTATTCCCAGGCATGGGAAATATCATATCCTATAGTGAGTTATGCCAAATGGTTAGTGATATAGAAAATCCATTCATGTCTCAATCTCCATTATCTGTGGAATCAATGGAATTGAATGAATTCCTAGGTGAGTCATCTTGGAAGAGTACTTGATCTAATGATATTTATTTTGATAGTGGATCAGATTAGATTAAGTAAATTGGTCTCCAATACATGCCATGGACGATACACCTACTAATGGAAGAGTATATGGACAATATACATATGATACTCTCATTGAGGGAAGATATTACAGACCAGCTACGAATGATACACCCATTAAGGGAAGAGCATATGTTATATCATATTCTTCTTTTTCATTGTTTAGGTAAATTATTCGTCCATATATCCTTCCTTCTCTATTGGTTGTAGGGGCTCAAGTGGGATATAAAATAAACATGAATCAAATTCATGCCTTGATCATTGAATATCCCTTAGAATAGTTTCATGACCAAGGGGAATGCTTTCACCAATTATATCATCAAATGGGTGTCGATGGATTTGATTGTCTTCCATTGTATGAAATTATGAAAAAAAATGTATTGATTTGTTGAGATCTAGCCATGAGTGAACAGGATCTTCATGATTTTGTTTATGGGGCTCCCATTTCCATGAAATTGAGGGATATGTTAGAGGCATTAGAGAAAAGTGGTCAGATGCTATCTGAATTACAAACATATATGGATGTGTGGTCTTTAAAGCATGGCGGTATGAGCAAATCATTACATTTTCAAATTATTATCTTTCGAAATATTAATGCAAATTGTTACTTCTAAAAATATAGTCAAAGATATAACTCCCATGATCGATACTCTATGTCCTAGAGTGGAGGGAAAGGAAGTGGAATGAGGTTAAATCTAACACTATATCGATGCATCTCATCAGAGTCTTATTGACCCAAATTTAATTTTTTAATAGATTGACTTTTGTATTGAATTCCATTTTTGTTGATGTGGTGGAGAGAATAAAAAATGTGGATATTTTTCCCCAAATTTTTTTCACAGTACTAATGGACCTTTTAAAATATTATTTTTTTCTATCCAAATTCTCTTTTTCTATGTTGTGTATGATATTTTTGTTGTTATAATTGTTTATAATCGTAAATGCAATCCATCCTTTGCATAAAGTCATGAAAATTTTAATGTTTGGATTTTGAGATTTGTTTTTGGAGAATATCATGTATTTCCTATAACATGGAATCCATTACCGAGAAATTTATTCAAGATTATTTATATATTATATTACCAAGAGGGAGAGTCCTTCTTCATTTTCAAAATTCTATAGGCTTTTGCAAGAATAGCTTGATTTTTCTATGGTCATATTGGAATCATTGGAATCACTTTCTGAATGTATTGTAATTGTTCTATAGATTAATGTCTTTTAAATCCAACCTAATATTTCTTTACTTTAACATATTTTGGCCCAAACATTCTATTACATTAGTTTATGGTCTCTCATCTTGGATATGGTATCATTTTTAGTATAGTATCATTTTTAGAGACTTTTATCACCTTAATTTAAGGTATTTTAGCTCAGACCTCATATTTTATTACATTAAAGTATTTTATCTTGGTCCTAATGTGGTTTTAGTTTATGTTCTTCTACCTCTGACTTTTTATCTCTGTAGTTTAAGGCAATTTAGGAAGGACAAGATATCATGTTATTTTAATATATTTTTACTAAAACTTGAGGTTACATTTTTTTATGGTCTTTTAGGTCAGACCTTATATCAATGTAATTTATATTCTTTTAGCTCTTACTTGATATTGCATTGTTTTATTGTCTTTTAACTCAGTTCAATGTTTCATTAGTACAATGTTTTCTAGATCAGACTTGATGGTTCTTTTATTTATGGTATTTTAGTTCATCCCTTATATCACTGTAGTTTATGTTCATTTACATTTGTCCTAATGTTATGTTTGTTTAAGGTATTTTATCTTATACCTGGTGTTTATTTAGTTTAACGTATTTTAGCCTATCCAATATATCATAGTAATTTAAGGTTTTTTATCTCAGACCTGATATCAAATTAGTTTAATATCATTCAGCTCAGACTTGATATTTCCTTAGTTTAAGGTATTTTAGCTTGGAAATTCTATATTCTCATGGGATATGGTGAATATGTTCAAGGAATGACCTAAAACACCATGATATGCCAGGTTTGTTATGTTGTGTTATCGAGGACCACAAGGATCAGAAATCCATTTTTTAGAGTGAGGCATTAGGTTGATGACCATGGATGCATATATTAGAGCCATAGTAATTTATGTATAGTTAAATAATGTTCCTTGAATCTGGGTATCCATTATATGGCCTTTGGAAGATTTATCGTAGTGATATTAGCTGGGGAAGAAATAATAGGGAAGTAAGATCTTCTTTGATACATTTGATATGGGTGACCTAAATCAAAATATGAAAGTATAAGTCTATGAATATGAGATGGTGAAGACTTTTCAGGTATGTACCATGAAATTATGAGATTACCAGTTATTTCATAGTGTTTCTTTGGTTCATAAGGATTGAATCTTCTTTGTAGAAAGTAGAATATTCCATTATTTTGGGGGACATGACCCTTATCTGTCTGTTACTTACCATGAGAAATATGATCTCAACCTCTCTATGAGGGCCATGAATGGTTTGTGAATGCGCCTAAATCCAGATAACGAAATTGTGTATGATAAAAAGGGATTATTGGGAATGGTTCTAGCACCATAAGGAAATTATATCTTAAATCAAAAAGGTCAGCCCCTAAACCGTCTGGTTTTGAATAATGTGGTGTGGGACATAGAAGGTTATATAATGAATTGTTTCCGCCAATACATTATAAAGGGTGCCAAACACGAATATGTAATGTCTAGGATATTTAATCCACTTGGATAGTTCGGGTATTGGATTATAAATCTTGACCCAGAGTGCTTGAATAAAGGGAGTGATATGGGATATTCATACATTGAGTAATTCTAAGATGGTGATGTCACTACAAAAAAAATGACTTATACCAATATAAATTTGTTGATAAACAATATATATGTTGGTAAAAAAGAGCAATTCCAGGAGATATTAAATTTTATCTGTATTAATTTTAAGTACCAACACTTGTTTTTACCAATAAATATATCTGCTAGTATTGATCATTTAACACCAACGGATCTTTTTTCAATAGTAAAATCTATTGCTTTATCAGGGGAATACCAAAAAAAATTCCATCACTTCTATATATTATTAATAATAATCATTACCAACAAATCTTTTATCATGAATAAAATATGTTACAATAAACCATTCATTAATAATAAGAGAAACCAATTTTCTTATATATTATTATTTTATGACAAAAGTCAATATTTACTTTTAAAGGTTTTATTAAAAACATCTCAAATATATGAATATATACACTGCTTATATTTTCCAATGTTATTCATTATAATAAAAATTTGAATTCATTTCATAAAAAAATTTAATCATTATAATATTTTAATTTAATAAACATAATAAATAAAAACATGGTAATGGATAAAGAAATAATAAACATAATTGAAATATATGTAATTAATAATTGATATTTACATATTGAAAATTTTTATATCATAAAGAAAAAATATTAAATTTTATTATTTTTTAAATTCATTATATAACAATAAATTAAGTAATTAAGTTATATTTATATTTTAAATCATAAAGAAAAAATATTAAATATTATTATTTTTTATATTCATTATATAAAAATAAATTAAGTAATTAAGTAATGGGTATTTAGATATTAAATTTTTTATAAAATACATTATTATATATTATATTTATTTAATATTAAAAAATTAATAATTTTTATATATACATAATAATTTTTATATATAAATATGTTTTATGTAAAAAAACCTAAGTTACCCCCGAATCACCCGAGGGAACCCCCCCCCCCCCCCCCCGCACCGACAACCACACCCACCGCTCACGCTGCCGCACCCGCCGCCCTAGCTCCCGGAAGACGCCGCACCCGCCACACCTGCCGCCCTCACCCTAGCAGACGCCGAACCCACCGCCCCCTCACTCGGCGGTTATATCCCCTTAAATCTTTTGTGAGGGACCTTCAGGTTTCCCAGGAAATCTTGACCTGCAAAATTCACCTCGCGCACGCCTCTTTCCCCAATCTTCAGGGTGGACGATCCCACCCCACAATCCAATTTGGCAATATATAAGGTACCATGAAATACCTTAATCTTTGATTTCTGTTTCTAGGTATGGGTTGCCCATCGCCTAAGATTTATTGATTCTTTTATTCGTTTAATAGCCTCCTATTCATTTGTGTATGTATTCCTCTACTGCCACCCTCTTGTCCCATATTCTGCTGCAACATTGGTGAATTTTATTTGAGATAATAGTTTATTTCATTGCCCTAAAAATAATGATGAATCAAATGAAAAATCAGTATTCAATTTTAATTTATTGTCTTTTATGGTTCGAGGTTTATTGTTTTCTGATTTCATGTTGATCAATTTTATAATCTATATTAAATAGTAATACGATTTAGCTAAAAATTGTTTGTTTTGTGTGTTTAATTTCTTGAAAAATAATTAATATACAAGAACAATCATAATGAATATATTTGGTGATAAGAGTTAGGTGAAGTTAAGGAGAACATCTCAAGATTATTTAAATGGTGTAGATTTATTCCTTGATATTGTTTTTGCAACATTGAAAAGGGTTAACATGATTATGTTTCCATGTCGAAGTTGTGCTAATCGACATTATTTTCATCGAGATATGTGAAAGCTCTTCTCATTATCAATGAAATGGATGCTGATTATCAAAAATGTATTTGTAATTTTCATGGGGAGTTGACGTTCAATGGTGATAATAATTTTTTTAGTGTTGAACATGATATTTCTTCTGAAGATGATATGCTTGACAAGCTGGGGGATGCCTTTGAATTTCAGAAACCAGACAACACCTCACCATGTCGTTCTAATGAGGTGAAATCATTTTTTAAATTAGTTGAAGATGCTGGGAAACCATTATACCCCGGATGTGAATAATTTACTAAATTATCTTTTATAGTTGAAATGTATAATCTAAAATGTTAACATGGGATCACTAATGTGGCAATTGATGCTCTTATAAAACTGTTTAAGAGAGCTCTTCCCAATTATTAAACATTACCTAACTCATTTATGAAGGTGAAAAGGATTATCATGAAACATGGGCTGGATTATAATAATATTGATGCATGCCCGAATGATTTTCAACTGTTTCATAAGGAAAAACACTGCCAAGATAATTTCCCATATTGTGGTTCTTTGAGGTGGAAAACTGATGATGATGGAAGTATTATGAAATTAACAAATGGTAAATAAGTACTAATGAAGGTTTTTCATCACTTCCCCTTGATACCTCGGCTTAAATGGTTATTCATGTCATCTAAAACGACCCATCTCATTACATGGCATGAGCATGAGCGAGTTAAAGATGAAAAGTTAAGGCACCTGGCAGATTCGTTTGTTTGGAAATACTTTAATGATAAGTATCCTGAGTTTTCAAGTGATCCAAGAAATGTTAGGCTAAGCATAGAAAGTGATGGGTTTAATCCATTTGGAATGATGTCTAGTAAATATAGCATATGGCCTATTGTCTTGATGATTTATAATTTGCCTCCATGGTTATGTATGAATCCATCATATTTTATCATTTCATTATTGTTACCTAGACTTAAGTCACCTGGAAATGATATCGATGTATTTTTAGAACCATTAATTGGTGAACTGAACATGTTATGTGAGTTTGGTATTGAAACATTTGACACATCAAAGAACAAGTTATTTCTATTAAAAGGAGAATTAATGTGTACAATTAATGACTTTCCTGCATATGGTAATCTATCAGGTTGGCAGACCAAGGGTAAAAATGCATGTCCATGTTGCAATGTTGAAGCATGTTCATTTTACTTGAGAAAATGTAATAAAATGTGTTACACGGTCCATCGATGCTTCTTGGATCCAAGTCAAAAATTCCATCGAAATAAAAAGGCATTTAATAGGGAAATAGAAACAAGGCTACCGCCTAAATCATATAATGGATTTGAATTGTTAGATCAGATGAAAGGATTGGATGTCATATTTGAAAAAAATACGGAGACTCAAAGACATAATAAACGGAAGAGATATGTTGATGTACATAGGAAAACGAAGAGTATTTTCCTTCAACTCCCATATTGGGAAAATCTTCTTATACGCCACAATTTGGATGTTATGCATGTAGAAAAAAATGCCTCTTAAAGTTTGATTGGCACACTTTTTGACATTGATAGGAAAACTAATGATACTTTGCAATCTCGACATGACTTGGTAGATTTAAATGTAAGACACGATCTTCACCGATATAAGGATCATGGTCAAACATATCTACCTGCAGCTTGATTTACCTTAACGGATCAAGAAAAGGCGGAAATGATAAGTGTACCAGCCTCTATCAAAGTTCCATATGGGTATTAATCAAAAATTTAGAGGAAAATTATTGATGGGAAATTTGTTGGTTTGAAAAGTCATGACCACCATGTATTAATTGGACATCTGTTACCATTGGCTCTAAGGAAAATGAAAAATAAGAAGGTAAGTGGTGTGTTGATTGATCTGAGTATCTATTTTAAGGATTTATTTTCAAAAGTGGAAATAGCTGAATATTTTCAGAGGTTACATCATCGTGCTGCTTCCATGCTTTTTCATCTAGAGTGCATTTTCGCACCTTTATTTTTTGACATCATGGTACACTTAGTAATTCATTTAGCACATGAAGCCATGATTGATGGACCTTCTTATTATCGTTGGATGTATCTGATTGAGAGGTACACAATCCTCGTTTTCATCTCATCACTTTTTTATACATTTGATTAAATTATTTATGTTGATTGATTAAAGGTTTTTGTGAAGATTGAAAATGTATGTTCGTAACAAAAGTCGCCCAGAAGGATCATTTTCTGAAGGATACATTGTTGAAGAGTGTATGAAATTTTTTTCAAGTTATTTTCATGAAATTCAACTTAGAGAAAATAGGTCTACACAAAACAATGTTGTTGAAGGTGATGAAACATGTAAAGGGCTATCCATATTCTCTTTAAAATGTCATGAAATGTCTAAAAAGAAAGATATTCTACCTGACATTTCAATGATATTTCAATTACATAATTATGTTTTGGGAAACTGTGATGAAGTTGAAGTATATGTACGGTAAGATACATACGAATAAATTTTGTTATATTTGTATTGTTTTTTAAATTCCTACCTTATTATTGATTTTCAGGGAGAACTATGAAATTCTCAGTAGAAAATATCAACACATACCCAAAATAATTCATGACATCGATAAAAATGAGTTTTAAAAATGGTTTGATGATAATGTGTGTTTTATATCATACTTTGAATTTAAAATTCTATGTTTCTTTTTGTTTCTATCATTTTTAGTTTTCATTAGTTATTCAGGTTATGACTTTTCTACCCAAGGACACATGTGTATCAACTGATTTGAAACAATTAAGTCAGTTTCCTAACACTTGGATTAAAACAATGACCAATGTAACTTCCAATAGTTATCATTGCTACAGGAAATCTATAGATAAGAGGAGTGTGACCCAAAATTGTGGGGTTCTTGTGAGTGTAACAACAAATACGGGTAATGTATCATATTATGGCGTGTTGACAGAAATTATTGAGTTGACTTTTCCAGTTGGAATGATTGTTATTTTATTTCGGTGTGATTAGGAAAATCCCATTGGAGGTGTCAAATAAGATAATTTTTTATTCACTCTCGTCTACCATAAAAGGATTATTAAAACTGATGGTCCCTTTTTACTTGCATCTCAGGACTTACAAGTGTTTTATACAGTAGAATATATAGAGAAAATTTGGCATTTTTCAACCATAACTAATCCAAGAGACTTATTTGAAATGGAGGAAGATTTCATACCTTAAGTGTATGGATTACAAACTAGCTTGTCAACTGATATCGATGTGACAAATTATGACATTTAGGATGAGGAAGCAGTTTTAATTGATGATCATTCACATCATTTCATTGAAGGATTGCATGAAGACATGAGTATATTGATAATGAAATTCCATAAACTTGATGTGTGTGACTATGATCATGATAATGACAAGTTTCATTATTCTGATTATTATATTTTCTATTGACACTTAATAATATATTTAGTTTTGGGTTTTAAATATTATTATTTGATTCTGGTTAGAAAATTTTACATTATATTTGACACTTGTAAATTCTTATTTGGTATTTTAGTTATTATATATCAAATATAGCTTTGAGATGACATTCGTCAAGAACTCTTCAATCAAGCGAAATGTTGTTTCAAGAGATCAATTAGTGGTATTAATTTATGTATTTTATTTAAATTTACACCTTCTCCTTGGCTTCCATTTTTTATTGCTTTATATTGACAACCTTTTCTTGTTTCTTTGTAGAAATTTTTATCCTCATGTGTTAGAAAAAAGGGACAAGAGACATCAAATAAACCATTGAAACATTCTTTATTATTGATAGAAAACCCTTCCAATGACTCTGAAAAAAACGTCTGAAGTTATTTATAGTTGAAGATGAAATGCATGATTCAAATTGTATGTTTCTTTTAATTTACCAGTAAGACGTATAGGATATTATTTTAGGCTGTCTTTGGATATATTATAATTTTTTATTTCTCATATTTGTTTCAAATAGTGCATGAAAGGATAAAACATAAAAAAATTGAAGAGACATCCTTGAATAAGTGGTGCATGTTATTTACAAGAATGGGTATGAGAATTATATTTATGACCTTATTTATTTTATTGTTACATTAAATATACAACCAATGTTTTTCATTATATAGTGGATTGTCAAAGAGAAGACACTCATATTATTGGTAAGTGGGTTTCCATTATTTATTCTAATTATTGATTTTCTTATACCAGTGTAAATGTGTTTAAACATATTTTAAAATTTCCATTTTATTTGAAGGGTTACAGTCTCATCAAGTTGGAAATAATGAAAAGGCTGGCATAATTTGGTCATCAATTTTGAATGCTGAAGAAATATCGCTTGAATTGACCAAAAAATCAAGTCTTCCTCATTATTCCACTATGAGAAGAAGGACAGCTCAGGAATGTCATGTGAGAAATGAATAGGGTCATGGATTGGGCAAGACAAAAAATTTGTCAGAGCGTGTTTTTGTAGACGTCAACGACGTGCTTTAACGAATTGGCAATTCATCAAGAAAATCATCTTCACTCATCGTTTGTTTGGCTCGTGGCCTTGGGTGATTACCATTAGACTATCATGATTAGGGATTACTATATATAAAAAAAGGGAAATATCTGGGTTGAAATTAAGGTACATATTTAGTCATTATTATTGTTATTTTAATAATATATTTTTTATAAACATGATGTCATTTTTTTTATGTTTTAGTTATCATATTACTTTCCCGAAGGGCCTAAACCATATCATTGGGGAATAGAAAAAATTGGTGCTCCATGGAGATGTTACAAATCTGAGTTAAAGATAACTTATTTTGATAGTATAACGCAGAATGAGGTTATGGAAAACAGTACAAAAAACATTCATGAAGACACATGGAAGAATTTGGTGGAGTTTTGGAAATCATTAGCTGGACTAGTAATATTTTTTTCCATAATTTATGTATTTAAACCATTTTCAAATACAAATATATATTCCGGGTCTTTATTAACAATTAATTATGATTAACAAATATGTTTCATCCCAATATAATTTAATTTTTCATAGGCAAGAACTAAGAGGGGTGAAGAAAATCGTTCGCATTTGAAAATGAAGCATTATGCAGGGACAAAGAGATTTTCACATATACTTGCTGAAATTAAAGTATTACTTTTTTCTCCACTCTTTGATATTTTTGTCTTTTATTATATTTTTCATTTGATTTTATCATATATTTTGTGTTTAAAAAAAGAAGGTAAAGAGGCAGATAATCTTTAAATATGGATCAAAACCCATGAACCTAAAAAAGGTTCAAAACTTAATGACACTTCTACCTCAGTTAAGGTAATTTGTGGCTTCTGTTACCACCGTACAAAATATTATTTATTTTTCATATTAGATTTTTTTGACATGGATTAATTTTTTTATAGTATTCAATTGAAAATGCATTAACATCTCATTCAGAGAACACCTATACTATCGAAAATAATTAGATTTTCAAAAAAATTTCAGGAGAGGATAAAAATGGCTATTTAAAAACATTTGGTTTTGGTGCTAAGTATCCGAGTTCTCATGATAATATATGTGCATTAGAGGAAGAGCGGACTAGACGGAATAAGAGTGAGGAAAAAGTTGAGAAAATTGAGAAACAAAATGATGAGGTTGTTGGAAAAATATCACATTTGCAGGATTTAGTAGAAGTGCTTATAATTCACTAGGTATTTGTGCTTTTGTATTTATTTTTTCTTGGAATATGTTTTTTCCTTTTTTTTCTAGTCATGTGGGTTTGACCCAACCTTGACCAAACGTGGTTATCAAATTCTTATAGAGGAATGTAATTTTTCACATTGTATTTTTTTGTAGGCGGGATCTGTGAGTCTACTCTTACCTGGTGATAAGGAAAATAATTGTTAACTTGACAGCTATGATGACTGTCATGATGAAAATGACAACGAATAGTCTCTTTTGTTTTACTTTACATACATTTTTTTGACAGATCTGATGTTTTCCCCTCCCCCACCACGTTTTAAGTCACTTTGGTTTTCTGCATTCTATTGTTTGCTGACATTACTTCTCCTACTGTTGGTGTTCTTGCTGCTAGATTTTGAATTTGTCATGGATTTCTGGAATTCTTTGGGGCTTTTCAGTCTAGTTCCCTCCATTTTTTGATGTCTGGACTTTATTTTTATAATTCTGGATCTTCTTTGATTGGTTGTTGTTAGGAACTCCTTATAGAAGAAATGTTTCTATTTGGATCTCTTGATCATGATATTTTTCTGATGTTTTCACATCTAAAACATTGGGACAAAGCTGCTTATAGTTCTCATCATGTCATATGATTATTTCTTCATTGATATCTTCTTCATCCCAATGTTTTAGACATGCCATCTGATTTCAAGTGCAGGATTCTGGATCAGATGCTTGCAAAATTTTGGGACTTCCTACCTTTTCTTAAAGTTGAACGTATTCTGTTTAGCTTTTTCAGTGTGTTGATTATATTTCTACTTTATCTACATTGATTCATGCTTGCATTTATAACTACACACTGACTTAAGGTCATAGAGGGCATGCATGAAGGGCATGATCGACTATCAAGGACTTTCAAGTCAGAAATGGAGTACCTATGCATTTGACACCATTGCATTCCTGGAGATCATGGACAGGTGGAGGACAGGGCCTGTGCATTTGAAACCACTGTGAAGAATTGGATGTTTAGGCATTCTACTCCTACATTTGTCAGTCTTACAAAGATCTTGATTGAGGTAACTTTCGTCATCACTTAACACATGTTTATTTAAAAGGGAATGATTTATTCATTTTTTTCTATTCACCAATTTTTTATTCATACATAACTCATATATGGAGGCTTCCCCTTTTAGGGGTTTTGTTCTATAACTCATTACATGGATCTGGTGTGGATAGAATGCTGCTGGAGCTCTAACACATGGATGGAGGCTTCCCCTTCGGCGGCATCACCGCCCTCCATGGCTGCCTCCGCCTCAGCGACCCCCAATTTCCTCCTTGACCCCCACTGCCCTCGAAGATCCCCGCCGCGTACTCCCCCACTCTCTGTCATTGCCACCCACCCCCTTCATGACCCCCACTACCTCCTCTGTGACCCTCTGCCTACGCCACTGGCCCGATCGATGATGTCCCTCTTCCCTCCTTCAGCGACCGTTGTGCCGACCTTATTTTCCCCACTGGACAAGTCCCACCATCCCAGACCTTCCTCGGTTGGCCCACGCCATCCTGGAAATTTCCCATTCCACCCCCCACCATCCCCGGGATTCCCCACATGACCATGTCGTACCGGTGTTTGTCTTCCCCCTCTCAGTTAATTTATCGACAGTGATCGAAGATTCTTTAGAGTAGTATGATCCTGGTTTGATTACTAGAATTAAATAACTCCCTATGTCATCTGTATAAATCATCTTAGCTAATGTCTTGATTATGGTTCTATTTTGATAGAATTGCAGAATTTTGTGAGCTCAGGTATGTTATAACAATCCTTTAAGTCTGTCATTCCAGTTCTCCCTATTTTAAATCATCATGACTATTTTTTTCTGCTCTCACATCTCTACAGATTTGATTCAGTCATCATCATCACCGATAGTACATGAGAATAAGATAGTGATGTGTAGTACAGTGGACCATTATATTCAGATTCCATCATGGTTCAGGTACCAATGTATATTGTGACCAAACATTGTCAGTCGGCCAGTCCTAGCCTTGATTCTACACATCTTTTTTTTGGAATTTTAGTGGCTAGGTGTGCAGGAAGTATTCATTTATTTCAATGGAGGGCAACAAACGTGTCTCGAGAGGGCCATGACTTGTAGCTTGTACAATCTAACATGTAAGAATATTCCTCCTCAACCCCTAGAATTTTGGTTTTCCTGTCCCTAATTGTTTGATGGAGGTGGATTTGGATCTTGGTTTGATACTTTAATGAGTTTCTCCAACTATAAATTTGATCATGTAATAATTTTTGTAACGGGCTTGGTTATAATTATCTAAATGTCCCTCATAAATTTCATAGCCTTCCAAGAAGATTTAAAACTACAGGTTGATTTAACATAAGACTCAGTTTTCAAAGAATAATCAACTTTATAGTGAATACACTAGTGAAACATTTACTGACTCATGGAAATTAAATGTTTTTATTATGAAATTGATGATACAGTTCATGATAAAAAATAAAACCAAGCCTTCATGGGGGAAAATAGTGATGGAGCATGTGGTCATATCCTTTGATATTTTAGTATAGACCGAAGGAAGAGAGATAATGTTTGTATAGGTGAAAAAGGTGTCATCATGCTTGGATTTTGAATCCAGGTCATCTGCTTCCATGATACACTCTTCCCAAGGGTGACTAATAACCATGTCCTAACTGGTCAGACCTGTGAAATCTCTAATTTCATAAACAATGAACCAGTGGAATTTTTTGGTACCGCAATGAAATTTGGACACCAAAGAAGAGTCTATTTCTACCATAGAGGGATTTTAATTGAGTTGATTGCAAAGATAATGCCAATTTAGTGTGCATTTTCCTTCAAATTTGAGGGAATTTTTCTGGAAATAAAATAAATCTAAGGCCAATACCACCTATCCCTTCCGATTCATGGGTGATTCCTCCACCTTTCATGGTGCCTTGAATACAAGCACCATCTAAATTAAATATAAAACTCATGGTGGGAGCACTACTTCTCACCCACCATCCAAGATTAGATCTGATATAATTCCATCTAATGAGAGGTGGAGTATGATTCTAGATAGTATGAAATGATCCCTATACTTGAACAAGGAGCTATGATATACTATGAGTGATTAGTCTTTCACCTTTAAATGATTTGACTATATTCTATTACCATTGCATCTATCTTCATTGCTGGCCTCCCAGATGACCTGATATCCAACAACTATAATCATACGGTGCTTCTGGATCTCTGTTTTTGCATTTCCTGAGTCCTGAAACCATGTAGAAATAAAATCATTTATAGATAGAGTATGAACCTCTATGACAATGATGTTTCCAAAAATATTACAAATGAAGCGTGCCTTCTCTCCTTCATGGATAAATGGTGTGTGATCTTGACATTATGCTAGCTGCAACATATTAATTTGGAAGCTAACTAAATGACATTACTCCGTACTTCTTCATCTAAGGGAAGGGCCTGGTTGTGAATCATCTAAATGAGGAAGCATAATTTTGGTTGAATTTATATATCCCATAAATGGTCTTCCTTGACTACGGTCTCCTATTAGAAACATGTGATCCTCTGAATTTCCACCGCCTTGAGGCATCCCGAAGCAGAATCTGTGAACCTATAACAATCGATTCCCTATATAAATTGGATAATATCCCCCAAAACCTTCTGTTTTTTGTAAAATACTACTTTCATGAAGATATGATAGTTTCAAAAATTTCAGAGGGTGATGTCTGGGACTCGGAATAATGTAAAATGAAGGAGACTAGATTAATAGTCAGACAACATGTTGATGTTGTCTTTCCCCACAATCCATTTGAACTTCTCATGAAGATTCTCAAGAGGCATTTGAATGTTGTTCATTATAGGGGTTCCATTCACATCTGGATGAATGCTTTCATGCCTGCTATATTTTTCTTTGATAATCTTTCCTTGGGGAGTTTTCCCTTTTATCACGTCCCATGATAACTTCTCATGCATGTCATTCATGGGCTCTTCCACATTTTTAATATTAATACCTCCCACTTTAATATTTCTATACATCTATGCCTAACTTGCCTAATGGAATTTTCCTTACTGATGAGATTCCCAAATCAAACCATTCATGATGGATTCAATTTTACACACTACAGATTTAAGAACTTTGAGAATTGAGGGAATGTGCATGGGTTTGAAGAGAGTATAAAAGATAAAAATGTAATTCTACCACTAAAATATAATAACTTATTTTTTCATTTGATGATTCAAGAGTTAATTTTATTCACTATCCCTTCAAAATGGTGACTGTGAACACTCCCTAAAGCTAGAGGAGCACCTAACTACTCTAAGGGGAATGCACATCTTCCAATTCTCAGCCAGCTCTCTATCTGATTGGAATTTCAGGGAGCACGCTTCTAGGATATGTACACACTTATTTTATCCAAGTCTAGTATTTTCTCACTTAATTTACCTTATTATTTCATAAACCTATTGAAACCTTTAATGGAAATTTGTTTTTTTATGAAGAACGTGTTTTCATCGATAAGAAGTGTGATACCCTAGAGAATTATTTCCTAACTCTTTATATCACAATATTCTCTATAGAAATGTTATGCATGATGTTGTTACTGAGGACCACTTGATCCAAAAACAATCAAACATGGAGATAAAGGATATACATGTTGAAACCCTCGCCCTAGTTTGAAAAATCCATTTAAGCAGCCCATATGAGAGACTATGAACCGTGAGGAAGAGAAATATAAAAAAAATTACTGACCTAGTCTGTGATGTCGTAACTCTACATGGTTTTTGGAATAAATTTCGACATCGTTATATCATAAACCTTATCTATATACTCTTTTAAAACCATAATGACCCCCATATATTTCGTATTTATATCACTTATCATCACTTTAGTAGACCAATCGCTCCTTGGATACACCTTCCATGGATGAATTCTTGTCGTTCTTCTGAAATGATGTTTTAAAAAATCAATTATAGTCTAGTATTAATGATGGAAACCATGACTTTATAAGGAAAATTGAAAAGATATATAATCCAATACTGGTTCAAGGCAATGTGAATCAACATGGGATAATCACAAGAGTGAACGAAAGGGGTGTGTTATAAAGAGAATTAAGGGAAATATAGAAAGAAAAGGGTTGAGCTATAACGAAAAGTAATGGAATAATCAGAGAAAAGCGTGATGATAAGTAATACATATGATCCAGTGACTTATTTCATTCTTTAATTTTGTCATATGATATTTTTCATATTTTTCATAATGACTAGCTTGTAAAAAATATAAAAGATGTTGTTGTCCTTTTATTATTATTAAACTTTTGCAAGAATTATAGTCATTTTTTATAAATGCATGGATATATAATTGGAAAAAACAAGTTTGGTGAATGTCAAGTTTATTATTTTATTAGAAAGTCTTTATGATGATCAAATCATGCGGATGAATGATTTTCATATTCTTGTCAAATGTATACTTAGAATTTAGATTGACAGTGGAATTGATCTTTTATAAGTTTCTTCTTAAGTGAGAAAATTTTTCATTATAGCTTTGACAATTCTACTATGTGGTTCTTCTACTATTTGAGCAGTAACACATGTGGCAAGGGGGATGAGTGAACATCCATTAGAGAATTATGGAGTGCAGTGATAGTAGTTGGACTCATAATTCTTCAGTAAGTAGGGTCTTTTAAGTTGTATCATTTTATTCCTTTCCATGTAATTAAATGAAAGTGAATGTTTGATTGCTTTTTAGTGCTACTGAAGGTATGAAATAAAAATTTAAGGTGTCTTGAAGGACTCATTAAACCCAACTAACCATTTTCAAAGGTATTCCATAACATTTTTTTAGATAAATCCTTTATTTCTTGGATATTTTTTATTGTATGTGAAATCTATGTTTTGGGATCACTATTTTTGATTCAAGACTATTTCTAAAGCTGTAGAGAATCTATTCAAGATGTGTGGGACCACAAGAGTAGGTACTGTTATGAATTATTTTCTATAATTATTTAAATCATGATCAAGGTGGGGTATTCTAAATTGTATCATGTTATTCCTTTTTATTTCATGGAACGAATTGGAGCGTTTGATAGATATTTTGTCATATTACAGGTTTCATCAAAATTGATGATAAAGGTGGTGAGAATGAAAAATTTGGTGGTGACCATAAACACCACTGATCTGATGACCCCCATTCATGTGCATCCAATCCCATCCCGAGGGCTAGCCCAGGGTGCCCTCGGGCTAGGGAAACAAATGGAAAAGGGAAAAACCTGCCTCTCCACCTCCCCAAGGTTCCTCTTCCATCCTCATGTGTGATGGAGCCTCTCTACCCTGCCTCATACAACAATGCCTCGTCATCCCACCATGCCTCCTCCCTTATATGACTTTTGTTTTTGTTTTCTAAAATACATCGTTGATAAACGATGTGCGGGGGACACATCCGAATAGTTGGTGACTGGTAAGTGAAATATTAGGGTTTGGGGAATGATATGGTGTGTGGAGATAATCAGAGAGAGGGGGTGAAATTTTAGGGTTTGGGTAGAGTGAGAACAAGCATGCTGAGAAATTTCCAGAAAATTTTCGTTTTGGTTTTGTGAAAGCTAATAATGGCGGCCACTCCGCCGAAGTGTGTTTTCTTACTAGTGCATGGATCTATTCTGCCTTCTTCTCGCTGTTGTCTCCATTTTGTGACCACTGAAGTTAAATTATGGCAATGCAGGTGCCATCTCTGATGAGATGATATAGGTCAACTGCAAGGCCAACCCTACTTTGTTGTATCTCCCCAAGAACGTGTCAAACTCGGTAATGTAAACTCAATACCTAGTTAATACTAATGCAATTTTGTTTCCCAAATTCATAATCATCATCATTTTTTTACGATCATATTTTCTATGAATCTTTTCAAACAGTGTTCTTGGTTTTTTAAATGTTCCTGGTTTAACAAGATACTACTTTTGATTCTCTGACTTTCTGATTTTTACTGCTTGTTTTTCATTCTCTAGATTTCTGATTTTCATTACTAAACAAGAGGGAAACATTTTGAACATGGAAATCATTTTTTGCGGGCCGGCAACATTTTGAACAGGATTCCATTTCAGGGACTTGTCTGTGAAATCGTCTAGGAATTCAAGACTGATCTGAGGTTGCTGAGGTCCACAGTGGCGGTGATTCAGGAGGCTGGGGAGGTGTTCCAACTAGGACTGTTCGAGGAAACCAATATGTGTGCCATCCATTGAAGGAGGGTGACGATTATTCCCAAAATATTCAGCTGGTGAGGAGGATTCGTGGTGATAGGGGTTGAATGTTTCGTGGCTATCATTTGTTGTTCTGTGGATTTCATTTTTATTTTCATTCAACTTCTAAAAGTTTAATTCAAAATAATTTTATAATTATTAATAATTATATTAGTAATATTATATATAATTAATTTTTTTCTTATAATGTTATGGATATGGAAATAAAAAAAAATTAGAAACAGATACTATTGTTGGTATTACTTAAAGAGCGACAAATCTGTTATTTGTTGGTATTATTATAATTGCAATAGAACAATTTTATCTGTTGCAAAACCATTTAATGACATAGTTTTTACCAGCAGTTTAGTGACAGGGACATATGTGTTGGTAAAACGTTTTACCAAAAGATAATGTACTTTTACCAACAGATATTCTCTTATTGGAAAATGTGAAATATTTTGTAGTGTGTGTTGAGGGATTCCAAAATGGTTTCATGGACCATAAGGATTGAAATGTCCATTTTTTAGAGTGATTCATTTATTTGAAATCCATAAAAACAAATGAACGATCCATGTAAATTTATGAAGATTCAAGAAAAGGAACTGTGAATATGGAAATCCATTCCAAGGGTCGTGGATGGTTATGATGATCTGAGACACCAAAACTCATGAAGTTTGATCGGTGGAATGTTTATAATACTAGGTGGGGAGAGTACCCTTATTGTTCTCCAACCTACTAAGGAACGAGATCTTATGACAAGTAGATGTGAAAACCTAATAACCTATATTTTTCATAGACCAGGGGGTCCAACAACGATAACATGGAATTTACTAGGGGCTCTTAGTAGACCATATGATCTTTATGCCTTATCAATTTATGCCCTAATTTTCCTAAAGATCGAGAATGGGGAATTTAGAGGACAATGTATTCACTTTTTCGTAGGTCCCCCTTTATGGATTTTTGCACAAAAAATTTTTATGTCTCTTTTATTAGAAATTTTAGGTCTTAAAAGTGGACCATTATATGATAAAATTTCATGTTTGTTTAGATTTTACCAAAGTACATGTCGTGTATGGTCATGATGCACATGGACCTAATATGTGAAATGATAAATAGGAGCCTAATTATGATACCCATGTTCAATAGTACTCCAAAATCCTCATGAGAAAAAGGTGAATGTGTTGTAAATAATAGATTAAGGTTTTCTGGTCATCAGTGATGATATGGGACAGTTTTGTTAGGAGTAGTTAAAATTCACTAACGTATTTAGTTCTACTGTAGTGATTCTAGGGTTTAGAAGGATTGAAATGTCCTTTTTTCATAGTGATAAACTTTGTTAAGGATCATACAAACTTATGAAAGAGCCATAAGAACACATGAATTATTATGCAAAGGGTTCTTGAAGCCAGATATCCTTTACAAGGCCCATGGAAGAGTTAGGCAATCTGAGACACTTAAGGCATGATTTTTGGCTTATGAATTGTGGTCCTTTAAAAGATGGTTGAAGCTCGCTGTAATCTGGTGGACCGGGGTATGTCTCTTGGGGAACATTGATTAAGAATGAAAAAGTGGGTGATGATTTTTCAAATTTAACATCATTTAGTGGGGACTTAATTGCCTCCATGCAAATTTAACATCGTGTTGTAAAATGTTTCATCCATATAGTTTATCATAATGTGGTAGGGATATATATAACGCCACATACATTATATATATTGATATTACATAAACAATGAAGAATATTCATTAAAAAATAAAACAATGCCACAATAGGACAATATTAGTATAGTTTCTTTTAATACTGGGAAATATAAACAACTGTTTCATAAGACATGATCATTGTCTCCCACATATTTTTTCATAACTAGAACCCTTTATTGCATATCATACTTAATACCGTTCTTCATGAACTGGGTAAAATCATATGAGATGGTGTCCTCAGATGCTCATTAAGGGTAAACAAGGGATATATCAATCATATCATAATCATAAGACATAAGAATATAACATTAGATAGTCTTGTTCTGCATATGAAGGATTATGATATCTAGTAATTGGATAAATCAGGAAAGTTTATAAAAATAAATGAACATAAAATGAAATAAGTAATAGATAATTCTTTATGGAATGCATGTAATCATAGAAAATCATTTAATATTAGTAGAGGTTCATTTCCAAGACCATCATAGTGGACGATTTCCATTACTGAACCATGTTTACTCCTAGTACCAGCTCTGTATTTCTAAACTTAGATCATTTCTCATTACAACAATGTCTACCTCATGAGATATAAATCATTTCCCAATGAATTTTAGGGATATTTATTCCCCATCAATCTCATAATTAAATCATTCTTATATATTTCACAAAAACATAAATCATTCAATAGAGCATAACTGAAAGAATAAAATTGATTTCTTAAACATAATTCCAATATAATGTGTAAAAATAAAATGGATTTCATAAATATAATTAAAAAATAAATACAATAAAATAATAGTAATAATAGGAATAAAATTATAACCCTATTTATAAATTTTCATCTATGATGGAAAATAATTTTGATAAAACACTAGAAAATAATTCTTGAAGAAAATATCCATTCTTCTTCAAAATTGTTTTCTTTTATCCAAATTTCATGAAATTTTAAGAGAAAATAATTTAATTGAAAATAAAAATATAATCATGTTAAATAATTTTAATAGAAATAAGGCATTTTGAAAGAATAAAATTATGTTCATTCTATATAAGTTAAAAAAACACTTCCCAAACACTTTTGCTGGAAAAGTAAACAGTACCTCGTATCGAATAATGGTCAACGATTACTTTCATAAAATTTAATATAAATTTACTGTTGGGTAAAATTGAATTTAATGGTGTTATAATAATAGAAATAATATTAAATATTTAAGAAATAATGATTTTTATGATAAATATACTCTAGTAAATACATACAAATAAATAATCTCAGATAAAAATGAGATTGTGAAATTATTCCTTACCTTAGGTCTGATATCCTTGGTATGTATACCAAATTCATAGATAATTATTGAAATAATTTCATTGAATTAATATATAATTTTTTTATGATATTATATATGATCATATTATCATAATTTTTTTAATTTCATTTCATTATTACTAGATATTTGGATATTAACTACTTCATTTTCTTATGCATGTTTTGTTTAATAAGATATGGTTATCCTTCTTCGTTCACTTTTATATATTTAAGAACATTATATTAATGAAATATATATCAAATTTATTCATTAAATAAATTTATATAATCAGGATTGAATGAAAATCATGTAGAATGAATCAAATCGCATTGTGAAGACAGTATGTCGTACGTACAATCGAGTGACTATATCACTATCATAATTGCTGAATGTTAATAAATTTAATGGATTATAATATTGATGAATCAATATCATTTTATAATAATTATTATAATAATATTTTTTTTGTTTTATTCATTATACTCATCCATGTAAGGTGGTGGTGAAAATAGATTACACCACGGTGTGGAGATGGTAAGTCGAATATACGCACACGTGGTGAATTAATTTTTTCATAGGTTGGATAGATAGTGTAATATTGTTTCCCACAATAATAATAATATATATTTATATATGTGATAATAGATTTATTACTCTATAATGATATGACTGATTAAGAGGAAGTAGAAGAAGAATGAATTTTGAATGAATCAGTAGAGGAGATTACATCTTCTTCGACGTGCTTCCTCTATATCTCCACATATAAGACTAAAGATATTATTTAAAGAAGAAGAAACCACTAGAATACAACTAGAGATGCTGATAAGGGAAAATGGCATGGGATGGACAAGCGTGACGACTCAATATAATTTTAATAGTAGAGGAAGGAGGTTCCGTTTATAACTTTGGCGAGGTGAACTTTTAGGATCTCAAAATATATTAATTTATTATAAAATTAAACCCCATCCAAAAACCATAAAATTTCACTATTTAAAAATGAGATGAGATCACTTAGTAATATCAGCAACAAATATATTTTAAATTTTTTTTTCTATCAAATCATTTTAATTAACTCTTAGCTATTCTATTTACATTTAAACAAGAGTAACGAAATTTCAAAATTAAAATGGTTAAATATTTACTAATTTGACATAAATTAGACCATATATAAATACATTATATTAGTTTATACCATATAATAATTATAATATTTTTTAAAAAATGTTTTATGATTTTTGAATAATTTAGTAGAACAGTTTTTGATAAACAATCAATGGATTCAATTTTGACACTATTCAATTCATCGATTTTTTTTAAAATATTATGATAAAAAGTTAGCATCGATCAGGATATTTTATTATATTTCTACTACATCATGGTATTCTATAAAATTAATTAGACAGATTAATTATCCTAAATTATATTTATTTTTACATATTTAATATCATTTATTTTCTTATCTATAATAATAAAATAATTACTACATCAATTTTGTGTAATTATTTAATATACTTATTTTTTGTATAAAAATTTAAATAATACTTTGATGATGTTAATTTTAATAAATTTCAGACGAATAATTTTACTCAAACATAACTTTTGTAAAATCCAACGTTTAAAATTTTATACTTATTAAATTATGAATGTGACCACTTTAACACTACATTAAGGAAAATAATATTAGTGTCACAATATATTCAATAAGGACCTAAATAGTAACTAACTCGTACCATGGATAGTTGTGGTTGTGATATACCCATCCAATCAAATTAAGTCATGTTTTTGGTCATTTTAATGGTTATTAACATTTAAATAAATAAAATTTATTTCTCATCATTTTTATACATCATCAAAGTATAATTCTCTAATATAATTATTTGTTTTATAAAATTAAAAAATAAAATTTCATATAAATAAAATGATTTTAAATGTAAAATGTTTATTTATAAATGAATTTATCGTCCTTATAATATTATATAAAAAATTATTTTTTTATTAAAATTTGAGTGAGACATATTTAAATTATCATTAAATAAAATAAATTAAACATCCTAATGTCATATAAGGGGCTTTCAAAGGACACTATTTCGACTCAAGTATGATTTAGGTCGGATTAAAAGTCATCCAATTATATAATGTAATGTGTTAGGGAAATTTTATTATAGAATTTTTATGCTTAATTAAATGATTTACCAATTTGTCGTACTAATAAAATTCACTTATGTTTCTATTCATGATTCCGAAAAATAAAATAATTCTATTTATAGAATTTGGACCTATTGAATCCAAATAATAAATAAATTTTTCAACATCCAATAAATAGAAGATTTAGTGAATAATTAAAATTTAGTCTCATTTTAAAAAAGAGAGAACATATTTTGAAAATTAAAACATTTCAAATAGTTGAAATGTTTTTACATCTAAATTCATTGTAAAATCAAATATAATGAAATAAATTATGTTTAATGATACAAATATATTCTATTAATACTTTAAAACCATTAAATATTATATTTTAATGATATAAATAATTATGATGTAAAAATTTGTTTTTAATTAATATTTACTATGTTATTTTTATTCATCAAAACATGAATGTTATCAGAAAATTATTAAAAACTCATCCTATATAAATTTTTATATCCCTATTCAAAATAAAATGATTATGTTGTCATATAATAATTATAAATGTTTCAAAATAATAATTTAAAAGGGGTCCTACATTAAAAGGTGGAAAAATAAACCTCTAAAAATAGATTTTTATACATCAAATATAGTTTATTCATACCATATGTCAAAAATATATTTTGGGTGAATATAAACAAATTATTAATTATATAATTTAAATAATTCATTAATTTTATTTACTAATATTAATTCACCACATTAATTAAGAAAAATATTAACCTTATTTATATTTTTCATAAATAATTGGTATTCAATGGCATAAAAAATACATTTTCCTAAGTTAGTTAAATTTATTCATGCTAACCAAATGAATAGTTTAAGATATTAACTTCATATGAAGGGAAAATTCTGGTTTTTTATACTCATGATTTCCTGTAATAAATTTTATTAAATATTTTAAATTATTCATAGAATATATTTCATAAAAATATATGTGTGTTGCATTATAACCCCCATAAAGTGAATTTCTTCCTTGATATTCATCACCTGGATACCAAAAGATGAGGATATATCTCAATCGTCATTTCCTCATGTTCCCACATAGCTTCCTCAAATATTTGGTTCTTCCATAAAAAAATAACCAACAAATTGGTATTGTTTGGCATAACTTTTTCAATGAGATCTAGAATCACTATCGGTTGTTCTTCATAAAAATGATATTGCTCTAGCGGTACGACTTTGGAGTTTAGAACATGTGAATGATAAAGTATGTACATTATATAGAGAGGAACATGGAACACAACATGATCTTTAGAGAGATTTTATTGAAGAACCAATTGGTAAGCTGCCTTCCGAAAATAATCTAGTATTTCAAATGGACCTATAAACCATGGGATCATCTATTCCTTCTTGCCAAATCTAATTACCATATTCTAGGGAGATATTTGTAGAAACACCCTGTCATCCACTTCAAAATCATGGTCTTTTCATTGATTATCTTCATATCTTTTTTGTCAATTATGAGCGTCTTATATGTTCTCTTAAATATATATGACCTTTTCTACAATTTCATTATCAAGATGAGGTCTTAATAGATTTATTACCCCAACATTATCCAAATAAGTTTGATTTCTACACTTCTTTCTATAGAGGTCTTCATAAGGATCCATCTGAATACTCGAGTTAAATCAATTATTATATGAAAATTCAATTGAATGTAGGTGTTGATCCAAATAATCATTGAAATTCAATGATCAAGCTCTCAATATGTACTCTACAGTTTTAATTATCCAATAATAATAACCATCTGTCTGAGGATGATAAAAAAGTGATAAAATAGAATTTTGTATCCAAAGCCAGCTGAAGACTTCCCCAAATCATTGAGGTAAACATCATAACCCGATCAAATATAATGGAAAGTGGTACTCCATTAAATCTTACCATTTCCTTTACATATTTCCTAGAAAGAAAATCAAGAGAGAAATCCTCTCTAATAGAAATGAATTGTGCCAAATTTATAATACGATAAACTATAACCCATAGAGAATTATTACCTTTAGATGTTTTGGGAAGCTCATTGATAAAGTACATAATTATGTTTTCCCATTTCCATTATAGTATGGGTAATCTCCTATTAAACTTATTTCTCTCAGCCTTAACATGCTGAAAAACCTGGCACCGAGAGACATATTCCGCAATATCTCTTTTTATTACATTATATCATAAATACTCTTTCAGTTCAATGTTAATCTTGTGCCTCCACGATTAATAGATAATGATGAACTATGAGACTAATAAAATATCTATTTATTTAATTATTGTATGGGTGAATTAAAAAATCAATTCATGAACATTATTATTCCATCACAATCAAGGATGAATTCAGGAACATTTCTCATTGTCGTTTGTAGATCAACATATTCCATATGCACTACCTTAATAATCACTTGTATATATGGTTGAACATTCAATTGATAAAGATAATATTTATAACATTATATTAAAATTTCAAGATCCATCCTTTGAAAATCCATAAATATTGGATCTTTTAGAATCCTCATCATTGATAGGCCTGCATGGCCTTTTCGACTCAAAACATCTTCCACCTTCTTCGATATCCTGGAGTTGTAATGTATTGAGCAGTCATATTCTTTAATCAAATACAACCATAATAATTGGTGCATATTCAAGTCATTTTGTGTGAAAATATGCATTAATCATTTATGATCAATATAAATATATCACATATCACTATAAAGATAATGCATCCATATATTTATGAATATATTACTATACCTAACTCAAAATCATGAGTTGGTTCATTTTTCTCATTGATTTCCAATTCTCGCGAGGCATACGATATCACCATATCATTTTTATTGAAAATACATACCAACATATTTTTTGATGTATCACTGTAGATCACAAAACTTTTCCCACTACAATATAGTGTGAGGACAGGTACACTAGCTAACCTTATTTTTAGAACATTGAAATCCAACTCACATTTCTTCATCCACATGAAATTATCTCATTAACGGGTCAAAATGGTGAGTTAATTAGATAATCATGATAAATCGTTATAAAATCATCGATAATATCCAAAAAAAAACCATGAAAATATTAGATCTCAGTTACCAATGTTTGTCTCAACCATCTTTTAATAACTTTTGTTTTTGTAGGATCCATAGATATCCCATGTTTTGAGATTATGCGATGCAAAAATAAAACATAATGAATCCAAAATTAACACTTGATAAAATTTCCATAAACCACCCCATTTCTTATTGGATTTACTACAATTCTAAAGTGATCATAATGTCCTTCCTTTATTATCTAACAGAAAAAAATATCATCTATAATGACTACCACATAATAATCCAGATAGTCTTGAAAGACTGTATTCATTATTTTCATGATGATAATAAGGGAATTTGTAAGACAAAAAGGAATCACTATAAATTTATAGTGTCCATACCATGTATAGAATTACATATTTGGTATATCATCCTCCATGACCCCTAATTGATTATATCCTAAATGAATATCAAACTTTGAAAAGTAATGAGATCTATGTATTTTGTTGAATATTTCCTCAATTGGGGGAAGAGTATATTTATTCCTTACAGTGATCTTCTGATGTTCTCGAAAATCAATGTAGAGTCTCATTGGTCTATATTTCTTCTTAAAAATATAATAGTTGCACACCATGGTGACACAATGGGTAATTTGAGTCTTTTTTCAAGATTTTTGTGTATTTACTACTTCAATTCGTGCAACTCAATTGGGGATATTCTATAATGAGTATTTTTAATAGGAATAGAACCTATTATGAGTTCTATTGAGTACTCACCATAAAACTTTAGTGGATGTTCTACTAATTCATTCAGAAATTTTTCTTAAAACTCCCATATAATGGGTGTGATCTTAATTTTTTATATTCTCCCCAACCACTTGAGATGGATAACCTTCGTTTATAGGGATCGGGAACCATATGATGGACAAATTTTCTACTGGAAGGTTATAATCATCCTTCAAGTAATATATGATCATAGATTTATCTGGAATATTAAATTTTGATTCCCTTTCTTGGAAATTAATATTATCTCTATATGGATATTGTCAATCCATGACAATAATCACATCAAATTCCACTATAATAAAGATCACAAGATTTAAAGGAAGCACTTTCCCACATACTTCAACTAGAGAACAATTATAATCTTTTGATCTGAATGTTTTTCCATTAAGAGTTGTCACAACTAAATCAACACATGATTTTCAAGGTAATATCATGATAAACATATAAAAATATTTATAAGAAAAGAGTGGTGGATCAATAATAATAAAATTCTACATTAGAGTTGATGGTACGTGTACCTTTCACCAATCCATTATTGTAGTCCACATATTGAAAAGTAATCGAATGTGACTTCTCACTCTCATTGTCTATAAGAGTTATCTAATGTAAATATTCATCAATATCCTTTGGATTCGGGGATTGATTGCCATTATTCTCCATTTCCATGCACAAGTGACCTTGAAGTGTAGTATGTTCCTTATGTGTAGCCTTTTCAATATTCACATCATTATACATCTATTTCTCATCACATCTGAATTAAACTATCTGATGGAATTATTTTATATACATAATATCTTTTCTAGTCTCGTTAATACAATTTCTTCCATGTTTCGTTTTTCGCATTGAACATAAGTGAAAAATATTCTTCATTTCAATTCAGCCTTTAGATTTTCATTTTGAATTCCATTTTGATCATATTTTCAAATCCATATGATTTATGGGTAAATCAAATCATCATCTTAAACATGATATAACATTGTAAAATTTCTTCATAGCTATTGAGTTACCTTATTAATAATTCCCTTTTGAGACATGGTTTTAATACACTAAAGAATTTATCAATTTTACTCCCATTTTGTACAATAATTCCAGAAATGTACCGTGCATGATTTGTTAAAAAAAATTCATAGGTACGAATGGATTAATATTCATTTTGATTTAGTTCAAGTAAATCCTTCTACATCAATGATAGAAGAATAATAGGAATGTTATCATTGAAAATTACTTTCTTGAACTCTTCTCATTCCATTGATTCAATTTTATCTCTTTGCCTCGTATTCTTGACATGGTTCCACCGTTGATCAGCTTCACCTTCAAAATGATAGAGTTATAAGAAGAAATTATTGAGTTATGAACAATATAGAACAAAAAAATATTTGTAGTTGTGTAGATCCATTGGTCATCAACTAATTGGTCAGAATACCTACTAAAACAAGGCAGTCATTACCTCATGAAGGATGCAAGAGAATTATGTTCCCTCTTTTTCTCATTTGGATGTCCTTGATGATTCACAACATGAGAATGTTTTTTGGGAGTAAATTCAATACTTTTATTTCTATATAATATAAAATTTGGTTACTTAGGAGGAAAACCATTACATTTTTATATAACATTCATCATTAACATGGTTCATTCGGGTTCCATCCATTGACAAAAACCCAGAAAAATAGTGTGAGAAACACTATTCATAATGGTAAAACGACATAATCCAGAACAAAATTTATATTTAAGACACATTATATTTTATACAGTGTTATTCATGGGAAATTATAAAACACAAGGGTTGTCACCCATACACGTACTTATCTATTCTGTTCTAACAAAGGTTTTCTAATTCTAGTTTCAAACGTTTTACTATAACTTTCCTATTTTACCATCTATAACACACCATACAATACATACATTGATATAAATTCAATGCTGAATAATATTTATTATACAATATAACACATCCCTGACATTACCATATAGGTATACTATCTATATGAACTTGGAAACATAAATAACTAGTTCATTAGACATATTAATTCTATCCCACTAATTTCGTCATAACAAGACCCCTTTTTGACATATCATACTTAATACACATTTTCATGAACTATGGAAAAGAAACATATGAAAGGTGATATTATATTCTTAGTATGGGTATATAAGGTAGGTATCAATCATATAACAATAATAACACATAATAACATAACATTTGAAATTCTTATCCTATGTATGACTTATTGTGATATCTTGTCATGGGGTAAATCAAAAATGTTCATAAAAATAAATTAACATAATCCTATAATTCATAACATAAGTTGTGATTTTTTCATATAAATATTTATAGAAAATAATTTCATATTAGTCAATGCTTATGTCAATGACCATCATAGAGGAAAAAGTCGATTAATGAACCGAGTTCACTCCTTGTTCCTGGGATGTATTACTAAACCGAGATCGTTTCCCTTTCTAAGAAAGTCTATATTAGAGATATAAATAATTAAAAAACAAATTGAAGGGATATATGTTTCACACCCATCTTAAAATTAAATCATTCATACATTTTCTACAAAAACATAAATCATTCATCATAGAATAACCTAAGAAATAAAATGTGTTTCATAAAAATTATTCCATGATAATCCATATAAAACAAATGGATTTCAGAAATAGAATTCCATAATAAACAAAATAAATCATAATAATAATTGTGATTGAAATATAACCATTTTTGGACAATATCATCATAGATGGAGAATAATGTTGATAAAACTGTTGAAAATAATTTTTTAGGGAAATATCATTTTTCTTCAAAAAACGTATTGTTTTTTCAAAATGACAAAACATTTTAAATGAAAAATAATTTAAATGAAAATAACCATGGAATATTATTAAATAATATTCAAGGAAATAAGGAATTATCAAATAATAAAAATATTTTCATGTTGTATAAGATTAAAAAACATTCTCCACAAACTTTTGGAGGAAAAATCGAATAGTATCTCTTATTAAATAAGGACCAAATATTATTTTCATACAGTTTACTAATAATTCACCATTGTGAAAATTTTAATTTTAATTTTTTTATAAAAAAATTAATAATATTATGTTTTTGGTAATCATTTATTTGGATTATAAATATACCCCAGTAAATTCTTACATATAAAAAATCTCAGATAAAATGAGATTGTGAAATTTTCCCTTACCTTAGTTATAATACCAATGATATGTTTCCGAACCTCCCATATAAAAATATAAATAATAGAATTTAATTATTATATAATAAAATTAATTTTTACTATATCATGTGTGATCATATTTTCATTTGTTTGTTAATATCATTTATTTATTACTTGTTATTCATGTATTAAATGATTCATTTTCTTAGGAATGATTTTTCGAAGACGTTATAGTTCCCCTTATTAGGATATACTTATATCCTAAAAAATTAATATTAACATAATATATATCATATTAATTCATTATTTACATTTAAATTATCATGTTTCTATGTCGATCATGTTTAATGGATCACATCGCAATGTGGAGATGGTAGGTCATACCTATGTATGAGCAACGATATCTTTCCCATAATTATTGTATCGTATTGAATTATTTGGTGTATAATATTTAAGAATAAATATAATGTTATAATATCAATATATAGTTACTATACCCAAAATTATACTTATCCAATATGGTTGTGGTGAAAGTCAAATTACACCATGACGTGGAGACAGTAAGCCATACATACGCACGCATGATGATTTCATTTTTTATAGGATGGAAGGAAAGTGGAATATTGTGGACCCATAACAATAATAGAATCTATGTATATATGTGATAATGGATTTATTACTTTATAAGAAAAGAACTCATGATGATAATGTATAAGAAGAAATATGATTGAATGAATCTATAGAGGAGATTATCGTTTCTTCAACGTGCCTCCTCTAAATATCCTTTTATAGATCTAGAGTTGGTATTTGAAGAAGAACATAACATAAAGAATTTTACTGGTTAAGTTGATAAGAAAATAGTTTTGGTGATGGATGATTATTAAGTCACAATGTGAAGTGAATAGGTGAGGGAAGAGGTTAACTTTTATAATTGAGGTGAGGGGCACTTTTTGGGATCTCAAAAAATATAAATTTATAATAAAATAAAACCCCATTGAAAGACCCCCAAAATGCCACAATTTAGTAGATGAGATGATTTAGGGTTTTAATATTAATATCCAATATATTTTATACCAGTTTTGTTATGTCAATTTAAATAATATGATTTTAATTAACATGTGGCTATTCTCTTTAGTTTTAAACAACACTATCAAATATTTCAATATTAAAAGGGTGAAATATTTATTTATATGATGTCAATTAGAGAATAAATGAATAAAATATAACTTTATAGACTATTTAATAATTATTATATATTTTCTAAATTTTTTATGATTTTTAAATAATTTAATTAAACATTTTTTTGATTAAAAATCAATGTTGTCACTTATGACACTATTGAATTCATTGACTTTTTAAAAATAAAATATCACAATTTAGCATAAAAAAATAATTTATTCTATTAATAATGGGTAATGGTAAACTATAAAATTATTTATACATATTATTTATCTCAAATATATTTATTTTAACAATTTTAATATCATTTATCTGTTAACTCTTTTTATAAAATTTTTACTAAATCAATTTTG
Organism: Viscum album; assembly: GCA_963277665.1. NCBI lineage: Eukaryota > Viridiplantae > Streptophyta > Magnoliopsida > Santalales > Viscaceae > Viscum > Viscum album. The sequence continues at coordinate 1,505,884,758 of OY728152.1, forward strand.
TGTAATAATTTAGTATACATATTTGTGAAATAAAAAGAAAAATAAAATAATATGATCAAGATAAATCTACTATATATCATAATAATCCATTTAGTAAAATATATCTTCCATAATATACAACATCTAAAATGTCAAACTTATTAAATTATGATTGTGACAACTTTCACATCACTTTAAATAAAATAATATAAGTGTCACAATCTTTTCATTATGGATCCAAATGGTCAATAACTACAAACATGGATTTTTATCGTAGAGATATAGCTGAATAATAATATTTTTTCATGTTTCTGGGTCTTTTGATGGTTGTTAACATTTTAATAAAAATTGTTTTATTGTTTTCTCATCAATTAATTAATTTTTACATCATCAATGTATAAATATATAAGGTGATTATTTTTTTCATAAAAATTAAAAATAAATTATCAAGATAAATAAAGACATATTATATTTCAAATTATTATTTATAATCTAATTTTCATTATTTATATCCATATATAATAATTTTGTAGTTATTAAAATTTGAATGAGACATATTTAACATTTTTTAAATAAAATAAATTAATGCCCTAATCTCATTCAAGTGAATTCCAAAGGAAATGATTTTGACCTAAAGATTATTTTTTTAGAACAAAACTCTTTCAATGATATTAATTCATGTGTTAGGGTAATTTCATTATAGGGTTCTTACCCTTAAATACCCAATTTACCGTTTTACTGTATTAATAAAAATTACAAAAGTTACTATTTATAATTCCCAAAAATAAAATAAATCTATTTACATAAGTTAGACCCAATTATTATAAATACTCATCAATTTTTCATAATTAAAAATAGATAAGTTTCAGTAATTAATTTAAAATTAATCTCTTTGTCGTAAAGAGAGTACATGTTTTAAAAGTGAAAACATTGAAAAAGATTGAAATTTTTTTACATATGAATTCAATGTAAAATTAATTCTAATGATATAAATTATATTAATTGAAAAAAATATATAATAATTATAATATTAAACCATTCGATAATTTAATTTATCCATTTTAATTATTTTTATGTTAAAAGTGGTTTTAAATTAAAATTTACTGTATTTTTACTATTAATCAGATCATGAAAGATATCAGAAATATATTTAAAATTCAAAAAAAGTATATTTTATAGACATCATCCCAATAAAATATTAATATTTTCATATAAATAATATTAACGTATGAAAATATTAATTCAAAAATGCTTCTCCATTAATAAGTATAAAATTACCCTTTTGAAAAAAATAATGGTTTTTATAAATCCAATATGGTTTACTGATACCCTATATAAAAAATATATATCAGATTAATGTCAAAAATATTTTATTATGTATATGACATATATATTTCGTTAATTTCATTTACTAATATCAATTTAAAAAATTTCTTAAAAAATACAAATATAAAATTGATTTATATATTTCATAAATAATTTATAGCAAATGAATTCACCATAAATTTTCATAAGTTGGTAATATTTATTCCTTATAACTAGAAATTTAGGTTAAAATAGTCATTTTATACTAGGGGAATCACACAGTTCATTTAAAAAAAATCATGAAATTCAAACTACTGAACTATTAAATTATTGGGAGAAAATATTTCATAAAAACATATGGGTGTTACAACGTGCTTATTTGAAATTCAACATAATATATTAAAGAATAGATTTCATTAAATTGTATGTCATGTTGTAAGGATTTAATTCCATGCAGTTTAACATCATACTGTAATGACATACTTTAATGTAGTTTAACATAATTTGGTATGGATGTACTTCCATTCAGTTTAACATCTTGCGGTAAGGATATACTTCCACATAGTTTAACATCATTTGGTAAGAACATACATTCATGCTATTTAGTGTCTTGTAGTATGGGAGTTCTTCCATGTAGTTTAACATCATGTTGTAAGGACCTTCGAAATGATGTGAAGATGTAGAAATGTTGTATTTGAGACCAATGATGGATAATTGGGAATCAACATGTGTCTTATGGGAATAAGAATCAAGACACACTTATTTCACAATGAATCATACTTCATAGGTTTGTACCACACACTAGGAGGATGGAATTTTTATATTTATTTTTCTCGTGACTGGGCTCACAGTTAGAAATTTGGGTGTCAATATGTATGTTGTGAGGGGATGAAGCAAGTCACAAAATTTCATGAATGGGAAATTCTCTATTAATGACTGAACCATACATAGAGGTGGTCATTATATCTATCGACCACGACAGTTTGGTATTTGGATTGGAGATCCAGGCTTCACTATGTATCATGTGATGATAGAAAGCATGCAAGACATAGTTCTTTATGTCTCATACAGTTTAACTTCAAGCAGTGAGGACAAGGGTGAGATGATGTGAATAAATGGGATTGTTTTGGTAGGTCCCATAGATGTATGTTTGGGCATCAATACATATCTCATGAGGATGAAAATCAAACAACATATAGTTCTTGGAATCCAATGCACATTGACATTATGTGGTGAGGATTAATGTGAGGTTACACGAATTGATGGGAATATAACTATGCCATATAAGGGTTGATGTCTAGTAATCACAAAGTATCTCTTATGACTGAGAATAAAACCACATGTTTTTATGATGTACTAAGCTATTTCAAGTCATGTGTAAGGACATTGACCATGTAGTTTATTGTCAAGTGGTGGGGACTCATGGTATGCATTTAAAGTCTTTTATTTAGCACTTTAATGAGCATGTTGTGTACCATTATTCAATTCATGTGAGGGTATTTCCCTATCACAATTCCTAATCTCACATGACCTATGCTCAGTGTGAGAAACTAGAAATTAAAAGGGTTTCCCCCCCATGCATAGATAGTCTAGGGTAAAAAAGCTATCTTGTGTCATGTAGTGGGAAGACCAATATATAGGATAAAAGAGACCTTATGTACCTCATTTGAAATGACAATCAATCCATACATCATTCTAAATGAACTGTGTAGTATAATGTATAATGGTTATGATGTAGGTGACTCGATGTGAATATAGATGGACATTATGGATACGTTCAGTTTTAATTCATATAGAAAGAACAATGACAAGGATGATTAACATATTCTTTTAAGGAAATATTATGTGTAGTTTAAAATGATCTGGTTAGGATGAATTACACATAGATTAATGTCGTGTGGTTAGGATAATTAATGGGACATTCACCAAAGATGATTTTGTTTTGATGACAATTATGCAATTTATTTCCGTAGAAATAAAACATTGTTGGGAGGTGTGACAAGTTCACCGTATATTGTGGCTAATGTGTAATCTCCGTTATGGTATAACTTGTGTATGATGTAAGGTACCTCTTATTTGGGTTCCATATTTTGTGGATTCTGTCCTAGTTTCATTGTGGTTATGAGGAACAACAGTGGTCCCCCCTATAGGAATTGGAGTAGGTGAACCCTTTTATGGATGTCTTGTGCATTTGGATTCTGGTGGACCTCAAGGGTGTGCATAGTTGAAAACATATTCTCACCAAGAAATTCTTATTAATCTAGCCACTTTTTTGATTTACCATCATATTAGGGTTTCTAATATATGGAATGACTGGGTGAGGTAATATAGAATTCCATGGGTAACACTTCCTTAATTCCAGACACCAATGAGTCTTGCATTTCCTGTGTAGCAGCATGTGTGGTCGTGTGGGGGGCATAAAAATCATGGAGGAGTTTTTTTGGAGATGGATTATTATCATTTTTCTCCATAAATTGGTGTATATATGATAAATTCTTATTAATGGAATCTATTTGTACATTTTCTGCTACATAATAGGGAGATGAATGATTGGAATCAACATTGTACTCCATGTACAACTTCTTCAGCACCATGGAACACAATTTATTATCATTTTCCATTTATAATTTTTTAGGGACCCCAAACCAATAGATGATATGGTTCTTTTTTAATTTGATTTGATTCTTCATCAGTATTTTAATAAGGGGAATCACATTAGCCTAATTGGAAATGAATTATCTAGCAGTAAGGATGTACTTTAACTGCCATTATTTGGCTGGGGGATAAGGCCCACGACATCATTCCCCTAAATCAAACATATCAAAGAATATTTAGCTGTATAAATAAATTTTTGAGGTCGAGGAATGAATTTTCCATTGTTTTGGAATTCTTGACATTTCATAGATAATTCCACACAATCCTATTTTTTGGTTTTCAAGTAATATCCAATCCTCTTGATCAGATGGGATGTACTAGTCCTAGAATGATGGGCAACGAAAGTACAAATATTAACATCCTACATGATGGAAAAAATATCTCCATCAGCTATGCAACATAGAAGGATCATGCCGGAGCCACACATACAGAGGGTTTTCTTCTCATTCGGGCCATCCTGCATGGTAGATTTTAATGCACGGTGCTAAATCTTTTCCCTTCTGGCTCTATCCCATGGGAGATTCCGATTTTATAGATATCATATTATGGGATCCATCCATCTAGCTGTGAATATTAGTATATCATGATCTAGGATTTTTTTGAGATGATTGATCTATTCCATATCGCATACGGTGATTGATGAGACCATTATCCGATGTGTGATATAAATGACGGTATCTTCCAGATCAGGATCGACCAGGATGTTGGATACAATGGACAATGCATCAACGAGAGCATTCTACCATTGGGGAACATTATGAAACATTGGTTCTAAAAGGAACTCAACCATTATTCACCTCAAATAGCTCGTGATAGAGGGAATTTATTCCTTTTTAATGGAATATTCACAATTGACCTTGTTTATTCCAAAATCAGAATCTGCATTGGTGTTTAGATTGGATATTAGCAGTTGTATGGATAGTTCTATACCAGTAATGAGGGATTGATGTTTTCCTTGTTATTTGTGAAGTATTCAGATATAGAAAAATATTAGGGAAAACCATTTTATCAAGAGTGGAAAATACAATCCCTAGGACAACCTAGTTGAGATTTGGGTTTTCCAACCATGTTCTGATAGTACTTTGTTTACTACCATAAAAATATATCTCCCATGTCTGCAGAGTGTCATGGGTATATAATACCTATGAATCTATATGCTCAAAGTATTTTAGTTTATTTTTTAGGTTAGGATATGGTTCAAAGAAACCCCCTAGTTTTTTTCCATTCACTAACTTCTATGAAAAATACAGAATGTAATATTGGTAAAGACTGACCACCCATCCGACAATGCATCAAATCATCATTGGATATTCAAGGATGTACATGAAAAGGTTGATACAAGAAAATGGTTTGACATCATGGTGATGTTTGTAATGTGTCACCTTTTCCAATGTGAATATGAGTGCATGGAAATTATTCTCGATAGTAAAATATTTGATCTTAGTACCTAGATTAGTCTGGTTGAGGTAATAGACTATCCTCACTCCCTGCATCATTATTTTGTGTTTATAGAGTTCCAAAAGAGAATTTCATGGAGGCCACATATAAGATGAGTGGCCTTCTTTCTATTTGAGGAATCAGGGGTAGTTGGTGGAATATGTATTTTATAGAGACCATCGAATGACTTTTAGTGACAATCCTCCCATGGTAGGAACATCCCTTGTTCTTTATCCCCGTGAGGGGATATAATTTCTAGCATGGTTTTCAATGATCTCTTGAATGAATGAATGGTTCATGGGACACCCCTCAATTATTTGAGATTTTTTGGGTAGGGTTACATTACTAGTATTACTATATTCTTCTCCTAGTTGACCAGAATTCAAGTGTGCATTGCCCAAAAAGGGAATTTCTTTGATGTTACGACAAAACTAAATTTTAGCAGAGTCATCGTTAGATTGTTCTTTTGTGGCTTGTCAAAAATTGTTCGACGGTCAGTGAAGAGATCACACCGTTGTTGGGATTTGGATATGGGATAGCCAAAACATCATTCATATTTCTTTCCAAATAAAAACACAAATATATTATGCATGGTGTGTCATTATGTAGAAAAATTATTCTTCATTCCAAAGGGAAAGACATGATATCAAAATATTCCATGAGGTGCTATGAAAGCAGCAGATACATAATAATTGGGGGTCATTATTATCTGATTTTAACTTGAGTCCCACCCATGAAATAATTGGAAAGGAATCCAATAGTTTAATTGATCAATAGTTCTATGGATGGAAATCAAAAATCATTCTTTTGGAAATTCTGAATAAGTTCTCCAAAATCAGTGTTGACCCTAATCATCCCATTCTTCTTCTTGACAGGGAAAATGTTGGAAATCAATCTTGGGTAATTCACTTCCGAATAGTGTTGGATTCAATCAACATGTCAACCTCTACCTCTATTTTGGTGTAATCAGAGGGGTGTATCCTCACGGTTGCCTTCTTAAAGAATTGATTCTCATCAAGTAGCCTAAAATGGCGCATAGACAAAACTGGATTATGTTTGGGTATGTCTTTATACTTCCATGTAAACACATATAATTTTTTCTTTATAAATGAGAGTTACATATCATTCTCTTTGAGGGGAATGGAAGAAATAATTAGTGTAGGCTATTTTTATTCACATATTCCCTAATTTATCTTCCAAATATCTTCGATGGTGGTGGAGAGACCTTCCTCAAATGCTGGAGGATTTTTCATAAGGTAAGCCTCACCTTCATCCATCTCAGAATCTGATGAGACATTTTCAAATGAAGGCTGGAATACGGTGGTCCGAATATCATCATCATGGGACATATCCAATGATAAGAAACATTATCATCCAGCGATGAATAATTAATTATAGAGGGATGTTAGTGATGATATTCTATGACGTTGTCACTGGGAAGAGGAGGGGCTTGGACCTCTAGGGTTATATCTATGTCCTCGAACATGATTATGGGGAGCACATTGTCATTGTATAAAATACATTAGAGATTCATTGGGGATGTACTAAAGACATTTGGAGTGGAAACATGTACATCATCATCCACCATTGGCCATTTTCCTAACTGTTCATAGAAATATGCTTCGATATATACGGTTTGACCGCATCAGTGTTTTCCTCTATATCCTCATCTCTGGAGCATATGGTCTCTTGTTCCATGGTTATGTGCATGAATCTCATGATATAGGTAATATTAATCATCTAATAAGTTGTTTGAAAAGTGTATCATGTTTTTTTAACCAAACATCGGTTCTTCATCCGATGAGGGTTCCACTTTTTGGGGTGGTTCCCATTCCTCATGTGTTTCAAGGAAGAAATCATCGAGATTTAATGCCCATTTTAGAGTAGAATATTACTCTTCTTCTTCTAGTTCATACTATTTTTGGTGGTCACACCCACCTTTGGGAGTCACATTTTATGTTCCCTCCATAGGGAGTGGAGCTATAATGGTTCTTTGCTACTTCTCTTTCAGAGTGGAATGGGCTTGATCAACTACATTTGGAGTCATCTAGTTTCAAATTTTTTCCCACATCTAACTGATCATCTCATCCAATCACTATATTCTTCCTTTTAGACCATAGTTATGAAATCCACTAACATTGAAGTGTTATTTATAACCACTTATCAGGAATCGATAAGGATTTGAAGGATGTATTTGAAGAAGAATCAATTATGGATATTGTGACCCAACCTTCCATGAAAAGAGACATATATAGGAAAACTGGTGAGGTTGACACCATCGGGCATCCTAGGTTATGGATATCAGTTAAGGTTATTACACAATGATCCAAATAAATCACTGTGTACTTTTTCATTCTAGTGGGACTATTCCTTATTCAGTCGTTCTTCAAATCATGGACATCAATATTTTTTTTTCTTCTGTGCAAATGCAATTTTGTGGTTGTCAATGCTTGATAGAGGGTGCTTGTTAATTTTCGGCCATTCGTGGTATTTTTCAAGGAACTTCATATATATTGAGAGGTAGAATCATATATTTTTTTCTAGATGGAATTGTTTCCAATGTTGGGGGCATGATTCATGTATTGGAAAAGTTTCACTGGATGGATTCTTCAAAACAATTGGCCTTTTTGATGAACTCATAGAATCCACATGGATATATAATTGAAATCATAGTATCATGAAACTCAAACAAATTATTTTTATCACAATGTTCTAGGAGTATCTCTTGAGAGAGAGGGATGTTGGGTGAGTAGGTCAAACTATTCCTACATGTTATAAAGTCAGACACCTTCTCATTATTTCATTGTTTTCAGAATTTCAAGATGATGATAATTGATTTACTCATCATAGAAATAATATGATAAAGGAATTGATGAAAACTTTTATCCATTCCGAAAACAGATTATACTAGAAGACTGGTATACCAAACAAAAGCTAGTCTAATCAGATTCTATACAAAACACCTAGACATTGTTACCTCATGTTGATCATGAGGTCCCATCATCAACCAAAATTATGATATTAAGTGTTTTAGATTTTTTTAGGCTTACCAACAGCATCAAATGTAGATAGGGTCGGATTTCCGAAATTGGGTGAAGGCAATGTTTCATCAACCTAGTCAGGATATGGAATCTTCCTAGGCTGCACAAGTGTGTATCACCCTTCCATGGATTCTATTCGATTGGACATGGACTCGATGACAGTATGGAGCTCTATGGGAACCATTGTATGAGACGTCTCCCATCTACAGGGAGCCAATGGGGTTGATTAGGTGAGGCAAATTTTATCTACTATCAATTTTCAATTCATCCAAATATCTAATGGTTTTCCATATGAGGGAGAGGTTTCTTACACAACATAGGGAAGTCATGATATTTTTTTACATCCTCATTTATGTGGATTTAGTTTCTATATCAAGATCTTTCATAAATCCTAGATACTATTCATTCTAGAGGATTGACCATGGTAAGGAAAACATTAATCTCTTCTAGAAGAGGATACCTAGAGGGAATTTTGCCTCTATGTTTCTATTCATTAAGTTGTCCGAGTGATTTTATTTCTCTCTCATATTTAAAAAATAATCCCTCCAGGGAAAGAGAACTGTTTCTTCTACTAGGTGATCATGATGTGGTTGTACACTTCCCCTTGGTTATATTTCATTATGGATGTAAAAAGACTATATTCAATGGTTTTATGTTTTTTAACTATCTTTGGTAACTAGTACGTGCAACCTCAATTGTTTCATCCAATTCTCCCTCCACCAGAGGCTTTTTTTACATGCTAGGGTCATTTCCACTTGCTTTGGTATCAATATCTGTCATTTTGATAGTGATGACATTCAAAGAGGCATATATGGAAATGGTGGTTGTTACATTACTTTCAAATAAATAGGATGATTTTTAAAAACATTCCTTAGGGTCATTATGTGATCCCTTGGTCAGAATGGGTTGTTTTGGATTGCATCCCAAGTGAGGTTTGATTATATTAACCATATGTTCCTCCAATTTTTTTCTATGAATAGTGACTCTACGAGAGTTTCAAGTGATAGTTACTGAATGTGTACCAACCTCTTGAATTGTTTCTTATGATGGGAGGTTTTGGTGGAATTCTAACCATTTATTTATTATTCCCAAATCTAAAGAAGAAGGATTCTCCCTATGGTGGTAACAATGATGAAAATGCCCCCAGAATTGTTTGGTGAGGATCATTTTGGGCAGAAATTGGCCTAGATAGGTCAAATTTTTGAGGATCCAATGACTCTAGTCAGGGAAAAAATGATTTAGAATATGGAAATTTATATATAAATTCCCCCATACCAATAGGGTGGGGGTGATATAGAGTCACTTCCAATGACTCTAGTTTCCTCTGAGTGGAAAATGATCATGGTGAAGATGATTAAGATATAAATTATTCCAACCGAATTGACTGTGGTTCACCAATAGAATTCAAGTGTATGTCTTGAATCTTTGTGGGAATTTACAATATCATGGTTGGAGGCGGTGGTAGATATTATCCAAGACCAGGGGTAAAGTCTACCACTTGACTGGTGTTATGGTAGCTACTACAATGGTCCAACTGATGAGGCACATTTGTTCTAGTGTAGATGTTGGGTGTGATGGATGCCCATGGTTAGAACCATTTCTTATGGAATGTTTTCTAAGTGATTTAAAATCCGGTCATTGTGTTTATAATGATAACCTATTGTATTGAGGGGTCTTTTTTGAAATCATGTTGGATATCCTCTCTCCCCGTTCATGGTGTCTTGGCACCTTGGATGTGGGGGGATTCTCTAGCAGTGACGAACTTACATCATCATTACCTAGTCCCCTAATATAGAAAGTTTCTATAAAATTACATTATGTCATATCTAATAGGTTTCTTGTAACGCCCCGACCCTAATTACCTAGAGTCGGTGCATTATTACATAACATTGGCATGATCATGAGAAAGATCAAGTCTCGAAAGACCGATTAGTTTAGTAGCCTTGGAATAACTAGATACAACCATAAATTTTTACATTACATCATAAAAAAAACATCTTGTCTTCATATCCCCTCATACTATCCCTGCAGGTCATTCATAAATTACTTCTTCATAATCCTGGGAAAAATAAAACATTGAAAGGGGTGAGCTCAGATGCTCAGTAAGGATAACATTATAGCAGAAGCTTTCATAAATAAGCATAAACACTTAAGGCAATTTATAACAAAAGCCTTTTAAATTTAATCTTCAGCATAAAATGGCGAAGGTAAAATGAAATAATGCCATTTACTTACTCACATGGATATTTTACTAGTCGAATGATCACATGCAATATCAATAACCACTTTCATAATGATGGAATGCATAATGCCAGACTATCATAACCACATAGCCAAGGCCTCGTGCCAAGACTACAAATAAGATTTTGCCAAGGCCTTGTGCCAAGACACTAGTTTGTCTCATGAGACCTACCGATGCATCGAGGAGCTATAGCGGGCTCCACCCGTCACTTATTAAGTCCAATGCATTCCTCATATGAATAGGTTTAAACATAACATAAACATTCGTATTAAAACTAGCATACGAAATGTCAATACTTTAACCACAAACCATGAATGGTATAAAAATAGAACATCCACAATCAAATATAACTCATTTGATACAATATGGAAGATTGTATTGTATCACATTAACTTCAATCATGAATAATGAAGGATGTTGACATAGATGAAAATAATCATCAAAACAATTTGAGAGAAATATCCCCCTTTTCTTGAAAACATTTAAAAGTCACACTATTTGTCAAGAAGTCATTTAAAAATAGATTTTTGAATCAAAGTGTCCCATACCACTTTGAAACTTTTTAAAAGGAGTTTTAATTTCTAAACTTTAATGTCCATATAAATAAATCCTTAAAACCATTTTTAAAACATGGACATTAATGAGAAAGATTTAGATGAATAAGTCTTTAAAACATTTAAAAATGGTATTTTAGTTATAGATTCTAACCAAAAGAGAGACACATGAATACAAATAATTGAGGTAATCAAAACTTTGTAATATCATGAGAATAAAGGGAATTCATGATATACTATGTCAAATTACATTATATACACCACATAAAAGTGATTTGGTGTATATCAACAAAGAAGTCTCAATGGAATGTATGTTGAGATGAAATCTCTCATAAAGGCCATATCCTTAGGTTAGGGATAAATCAACAACATAATTATGTGTGAAAAATATAAATACACTAAATATGATTGGATATTCAGTGTAAAATAATCAAAGGATATTCACACATATTCTTGTAAAAATAACACCAACGAATTGGATGTTTAACTCAACAAATGGTGAAAGAGTTAAAACTACTCTTATCAAATTCATATCAATGACTTGAGAATTTTCAATGGAGTGATTATGTGTATCAAAAGTATATCCACTGGAAGGGGATTGGAAATTATGACATAATCAAATGAATAGTGATTCCACACATAATCACGGGGTAGTATAATCAATGAAATATGCGTAAAGCCAAAAGAGTGGAAATTGAAATCTCAAATTCCCTTATCGATTAGGTAACTTACGAAACAAAAACCCATGAAAGAAAGATCATACCATGATGATGTAAATACCCATAAAATAAAGTATATTACACAATGAATACAATCATGGGTAGTACACATACACCACATGCAATAATTAAGTGGTGAACAATGGAATTCTCACGAAATTAAGAGTGAGTTAAGAAACCCCTTACCATGTTAATCAACTGAGTCGTATGGCCAAAAGTTAATAACCACCAAATGATTTACAGAATAACATGAATATAAAGAGAATCATGATAATATATATCAAATGGCCATACACAATACACCACTTTCAATAATTTAGTGGCGAATAATGGAAACCTCACGGAATTGAAAGTGAGATAAGAGAATCCCTTACTTTGTACTTTTTCCTTGGTCGATGGTAGGTTTACCTCCTGTATAATGGTGAAATAATTGTTATTGAATAATACAAGAATCAGTTACTTTAATATGATATCATATATGATCTTTTAACATTGATTTGTTAATAATATCTTAGAATTATCGTCATTTCAGGTGTTAACGGGTTCATTTTACTTTATATTCTTTGTTATGTGAGCCATATTCGTTATTAATGGGATGTATATTATTCATATCCAGAATGGTATCAAGTCCTTAAACATCATTTTTAAATCATCAAATGATAATTATACTTGAATGGATACGATGGAGAATGAATCTCATCGCGTTCGTGGAGACGGTAGTCCGTACGTACGCACGAACGCTACTTCCATTTAATTTTTTATTTTAAAAGAATCGAATCCAAATGATACATAGGTATATTACTATTCTAGTATAATATAATATTTTATATATGTTACTTAAGTTCATTAACACAATCCTTTATACGTTCCATGTGTGGTATGAACGAGTCATATCATTTTAAGGGGGCGGTAGTCCGCACTTCCTCAAATGAAATTATCGTATGTATATACGACATGAAACGAATAATGGTATGAAATAAAATGGAATTACAGAAGCTTATATATAAAATATATATCATTAATATCATATTTAATTACAGTGCCATCATAATGGCCACCATGAGAGGCGGTAAGATGTTTTTGAACAATCATCGTTTCGTGAGGCGTTAGTTTGCCATCCACAGAAACATTATGTTCATCATCCATTAGATGGAGTTGTGTGTATGTGTAGTTGAATACTTCTTATAACAACATCCTAGTATATTGAGGATACTGGTGTTGTTACAAAAGAAGGGAAATAAAAAGAGTTTGGGGGTTGAAGAAGCAAAATAAATGAAAATAATTTAAGAGAAATCGTTACCTTTAATTTAGGTAACTCACTTTGGTTGGAACCAAAGGACTTGTTGAAATGCTTTCTGCCTAAGGGGAAGCTTCAAGGAGGAGGAGAGGGATGTGTGGAGCTTAGTTGGGCAGAGTTTGGACGAGCCAAGTGGCTTGAGAGGTGTGAGGAAATGAGAAGGAGGAGTGCCCTTTTATAAGAGGGGTGAGGGGCACCTTTGGAAAAGCTAGAAATATTAATTTATAATAAATTCATATTCGGTTTCCAATGGCTCCAAAGTTGACTATTCAAAGGTTGAGGTGGGGATAGGTCGAAAACAACTCATCCAATAGAATTTATACAGGTTTGGGTACTTATATTAACCTTATCTTTAAGTATTAACTATAAGTTAATTAGTTTCACTTTTACAATGTCTCTTTGTATTTTTATATAATATGGTTAATAAACTTACTATATACATCCCAAAGAACCCCAAGTGGTCCATTAATGATTAACCTATCATAATATAAGTCTCTTGGCCGAACCACAGATTTTTAGGAATTTAATATCAATTAATAATATAATATTTGTTTTAAGAACTCTTTTATGTCAATTTTGACACTATTCACTAGTTGATTTTTTTGAAACTCATAACAGATTGATTACTTCGAACAAAGTCAAATAAATCAATCCTAATATATCATATTATCCTAGAAAATTTGTTTAATTCATTAAAAGTTTCATATTATAATTATTTGGGTATTTATAATATCAATTATGTTAATTTTTTACTATTTTAGTAATTACTGCATCATCATTGTGTCATAAATAAAATAAATTATTTAATGTCAAAAAATTATAAATAAAATATAATTATGTAGGAAATTCTTTTATCTTTCTAATGAATATTTATAATCTAAAATCCAGCATATATAACCCTATGTAACAATTGTTTTTCTAAAAGATATATGCTTGTGTCATTTTTGTATTCATTTTAACTTAATTAATATAAAGTGTCATTATCACTTACAAGTGGATCCATGGGGTCCCAAAATTGACCCAAAGATGCCCATGTTCGACCATGTATCAACCAATAGGGTTAAGACACATTTTAGGGTAATTTAGTATTATTATAATATTATTTTTTTAACCCTTATTTACCGGATTTACCCTTAACCATGGTAAATAAAATATTTACCGCAGTAATTATTCAAAATGTCTAAAAATAAAAGTTACCTATTTACACAATTTGGACATCCTGATTCCAAATATGGAATCCATTTTTCTAAATTCAAAACACAGAAGTGGCAGAAATTAATTTATAATTAATTCCCGCTGTCAAAACAAAAAGCGTGTTTTTAAGAGATAATAACTATCAAAAGATTGACACTTGTTTATGTTCGGTTTAATTGTAAAATTATGTCCAATGACCAACATTATATTAAATGGTAAAAATATATTCTAAATATACTTTAAAACCACTCAAATTCACAATTTATCACTATTAATTATTTTGATTAAAAAAGTTGTTTTTAATTAAAATTTAGTAATTTTCACTATTCATCAAAATAGGAAAGTTATCCGAAAAGTACCAAAATTTCACCTTAGGCTAAATTCGATATTCCGAATCCAAAAATGAAGTCCATTTTGAAATATAAAATATATATAATTTCAAAAAGTAGGTATTACTATTCATAACGGCTTGTTTGATTGGTTGTGGTGTGTTAAAATCTAGAAGTTGCGTACAATGCACGTCATTGCATTATTCGAAAGGAAACATACCGAGGAAGCTTGGGGTGTTACATTCTCCCCTCCTTCAATAAATTGCGTCCTCGCAATTTTTAAAATTTTGCTTGGGAATATAATGGAAAGTCCCACATCGGAAAAAGAGTCAATAAAACTATCACTTTAAAAGAAAGAAAGAGAGGTATAAGGGTCATCCAAGATAACCCATACTAGGATTCCATGTAAGAAAACATGGATATGGATGATAAACTAAGTGTCAAGTTCTGATGGAGAGGGATAGAAATCATGATCAGGAGAAAGTTAACAATGAGAAAACCACAAACTTGTGTTGGGACAAACGACCATTAGTCTCCTAGTAGGAAAGTAAACGGACAACATTTTTTTTAAGTTACATTACATAAGGAAGAGTAATTCATTTATGATATTGAATAAGAACATTATGAGATATACTTAAATTTTAAGTAGATTTTCATTCTTTAATAAATTTCCACCACTAACTCATTTTTTTTTAAACGATGGGTATTCAAGAAGACTTGGTCACACTGGAAGAGATAGAATAAACTTATATAGAATCACATGATCCATGAAGGATAAACCATATATTTACATTGTCTTTGAAGATTAATCAAAACCAAAATGGTCAGTGAATGATCTAATGGTCCCCCAAAAGGATATTCATTGAGATAAATATGCACTAATCATAATTTCTAAAATTAAACCAACAATACCCCAAAGTTAAATAGATACCATTCAATAACCAATTGTCCTTAAAATCCTTTAATATAATCCAAACTAATATTGAAACCCAAAACATAGAAGAATTTGATTATGTAGTCTCCCATGTTAAATTGTATCTCCAAATGACATCAGATACATTTAAAGTCACATACTCAAAAGTAATTAACCTAATCACATATTCTCTATTATAGGTTAATCATTTCCATAAATAACCCAAATCACTATAAATCCACAATAAAAACGTAGATAAAAATCTATCATTACTCCACAAATGAAACCCCATAGTATTCCATTTTCCTTGGGCATATAGTGTTTCCAACAAAGCGAACATCTTCCAAAATAACATTTATCACTTAATCACCAAATCATTTTCCTATACCAAGGGTATTCTTTTGATATGAAATAAGAACCCAAATCAACTTATTATTGATCAATAAAATCATTTAACAAAAAAAAAAGTCACACTAACCAGGGACTTCACGTAGTCCAGTGGTAGGCGATAAATCCCAATCGCACTTTGGTTGTGGGTTCGATTCCCATAGCTTTGTCCGACGCGACGGGTTGTCACACGGTCTACGTGTTGTCCTTTTTCAAAAACTATATTTTATAATATTGCCAAAATGAGATAAATTCCTCAAAATACTATATCATAAATTTAACCACAAATGTTATATCATACCTTGAATCTTCATCCCAAATTAGAATAACTTATAATTCTCTCAAACCCCAATGATCATATAAATCCAAATGGTTATTTATACCCATATCCACAAGAGAAGAGACAATTCTTCCTCAAATATCATTCTCACATGGCAAACTGCGGGGTTACAAATACAAGAGAAAATTATTCCATAGTAAACTCATCAACAAGGAGTGCTAATACTTTTTAAACATTTCTCCAACCATTTATTCCCACATAGCTTCTTCTTTGACCAAGAAAATATCCTATAGAATAGGACATTCACTCGGGTAATGGCCAGGTCCCCTACATTTACGGCAAATGACTGTAAATGGACTCTTGGGACCATTTTTATCTTCTTCCATAGTACTCTTCATTTTTCTTCGGCAATTCTTTACTTTATGTCCTTCCTTCCCGCACGTAAAACATTTCGTTGTCCCATTGAGACACTTTCCTGGGTGTCTCTTTCCACATTTCCTGCATGATGAAAATTGAGGGTTCTCTTCTCCATGGTCTCCATTGCTGGAGCTCTTATCATTTATCACCTTTCTCTTCCTTGTTGAGTCTGGGAGTTGGTTAATATATATGTTGTTGATCATATTTTTGGAAAACTGATTTGGTATAAAGACGATATCTTTTACGCCTATCAACATTCCATTTTGTTGCTCATTGCCACCACCGTTCCCATCTTGTACATCATTCTCAAAGTCACTATGACTTCCTTGGAATCCAGCCATTGACTAAAACCATAAAGCATTGTGTGAGTAATAGTAGTCGTAAAATCATTTAGAGATTAAAATTTCACCATATTATCAATTTGAAACATATTAGGATTAACCAAGGTGATTTACTCTCATCTTATATATATATTACATAAATTGGTTTGTAAAGAAAATGTAAATTATCCTAAGCATATCCCTCGGGAGTGTCGTAACCAAGAGTGCAGCAAGGCCCGTTGTCGTGCACCAGTTCCCGTTCGAGTCTAGCTCAAAGCGGTGTTTTCGGGTTTTACCCCTAGGTACATCTGTGCCAGAGCCGCCTCTACCTGCTCGTATCCAGACAGGGATGTATTGCTCGGAAAACTCACAAAATCTCTACAATACCAAAATTCTAGGAAGTTCTTTTATACTAATCCTCAAAGTTCATCTTAGGTCTACGTGATCTAATCAGAGTTTATCTAAATCTAGCTACCAAGGTTTGTACTAAACTTCCTCTGATACCAACTGTAACGCCCCGACCCTAATTACCTAGAGTCGGTGCATTATTACATAACATTGGCATGATCATGAGAAAGATCAAGTCTCGAAAGACCGATTAGTTTAGTAGCCTTGGAATAACTAGATACAACCATAAATTTTTACATTACATCATAAAAAAAACATCTTGTCTTCATATCCCCTCATACTATCCCTGCAGGTCATTCATAAATTACTTCTTCATAATCCTGGGAAAAATAAAACATTGAAAGGGGTGAGCTCAGATGCTCAGTAAGGATAACATTATAGCAGAAGCTTTCATAAATAAGCATAAACACTTAAGGCAATTTATAACAAAAGCCTTTTAAATTTAAACTTCAGCATAAAATGGCGAAGGTAAAATGAAATAATGCCATTTACTTACTCACATGGATATTCTACTAGTCGAATGATCACATGCAATATCAATAACCACTTTCATAATGATGGAATGCATAATGCCAGACTATCATAACCACATAGCCAAGGCCTCGTGCCAAGACTACAAATAAGATTTTGCCAAGGCCTTGTGCCAGGACACTAGTTTGTCTCATGAGACCTACCGATGCATCGAGGAGCTATAGCGGGCTCCACCCGTCACTTATTAAGTCCAATGCATTCCTCATATGAATAGGTTTAAACATAACATAAACATTCGTATTAAAACTAGCATACGAAATGTCAATACTTTAACCACAAACCATGAATGGTATAAAAATAGAACATCCACAATCAAATATAAATCATTTGATACAATATGGAAGATTGTATTGTATCACATTAACTTCAATCATGAATAATGAAGGATGTTGACATAGATGAAAATAATCATCAAAACAATTTGAGAGAAATATCCCCCTTTTCTTGAAAACATTTAAAAGTCACACTATTTGTCAAGAAGTCATTTAAAAATAGATTTTTGAATCAAAGTGTCCCATACCACTTTGAAACTTTTTAAAAGGAGTTTTAATTTCTAAACTTTAATGTCCATATAAATAAATCCTTAAAACCATTTTTAAAACATGGACATTAATGAGAAAGATTTAGATGAATAAGTCTTTAAAACATTTAAAAATGGTATTTTAGTTATAGATTCTAACCAAAAGAGAGACACATGAATACAAATAATTGAGGTAATCAAAACTTTGTAATATCATGAGAATAAAGGGAATTCATGATATACTATGTCAAATTACATTATATACACCACATAAAAGTGATTTGGTGTATATCAACAAAGAAGTCTCAATGGAATGTATGTTGAGATGAAATCTCTCATAAAGGCCATATCCTTAGGTTAGGGATAAATCAACAACATAATTATGTGTGAAAAATATAAATACACTAAATATGATTGGATATTCAGTGTAAAATAATCAAAGGATATTCACACATATTCTTGTAAAAATAACACCAACGAATTGGATGTTTAACTCAACAAATGGTGAAAGAGTTAAAACTACTCTTATCAAATTCATATCAATGACTTGAGAATTTTCAATGGAGTGATTATGTGTATCAAAAGTATATCCACTGGAAGGGGATTGGAAATTATGACATAATCAAATGAATAGTGATTCCACACATAATCACGGGGTAGTATAATCAATGAAATATGCGTAAAGCCAAAAGAGTGGAAATTGAAATCTCAAATTCCCTTATCGATTAGGTAACTTACGAAACAAAAACCCATGAAAGAAAGATCATACCATGATGATGTAAATACCCATAAAATAAAGTATATTACACAATGAATACAATCATGGGTAGTACACATACACCACATGCAATAATTAAGTGGTGAACAATGGAATTCTCACGAAATTAAGAGTGAGTTAAGAAACCCCTTACCATGTTAATCAACTGAGTCGTATGGCCAAAAGTTAATAACCACCAAATGATTTACATAATAACATGAATATAAATAGAATCATGATAATATATATCAAATGGCCATACACAATACACCACTTTCAATAATTTAGTGGCGAATAATGGAAACCTCACGGAATTGAAAGTGAGATAAGAGAATCCCTTACTTTGTACTTTTTCCTTGGTCGATGGTAGGTTTACCTACTGTATAATGGTGAAATAATTGTTATTGAATAATACAAGAATCATTTACTTTAATATGATATCATATATGATCTTTTAACATTGATTTGTTAATAATATCTTAGAATTATCGTCATTTCAGGTGTTAACGGGTTCATTTTACTTTATATTCTTTGTTATGTGAGCCATATTCGTTATTAATGGGATGTATATTATTCATATCCAGAATGGTATCAAGTCCTTAAACATCATTTTTAAATCATCAAATGATAATTATACTTGAATGGATACGATGGAGAATGATTCTCATCGCGTTCGTGGAGACGGTAGTCCGTACGTACGCACGAACGCTACTTCCATTTAATTTTTTATTTTAAAAGAATCGAATCCAAATGATACATAGGTATATTACTATTACAGTATAATATAATATTTTATATATGTTACTTAAGTTCATTAACACAATCCTTTATACGTTCCATGTGTGGTATGAACGAGTCATATCATTTTAAGGGGGCGGTAGTCCGCACTTCCTCAAATAAAATTATCGTATGTATATACGACATGAAACGAATAATGGTATGAAATAAAATGGAATTACAGAAGCTTATATATAAAATATATATCATTAATATCATATTTAATTACAGTGCCATCATAATGGCCACCATGAGAGGCGGTAAGATGTTTTTGAACATTCATCGTTTCGTGAGGCGTTAGTTTGCCATCCACAGAAACATTATGTTCATCATCCATTAGATGGAGTTGTGTGTATGTGTAGTTTGAATACTTCTTATAACAACATCATAGTATATTGAGGATACTGGTGTTGTTACAAAAGAAGGGAAATAAAAAGAGTTTGGGGGTTGAAGAAGCAAAATAAATGAAAATAATTTAAGAGAAATCGTTACCTTTAATTTAGGTAACTCACTTTGGTTGGAACCAAAGGACTTGTTGAAATGCTTTCTGCCTAAGGGGAAGCTTCAAGGAGGAGGAGAGGGATGTGGGGAGCTTAGTTGGGCAGAGTTTGGACGAGCCAAGTGGCTTGAGAGGTGTGAGGAAATGAGAAGGAGGAGTGCCCTTTTATAAGAGGGGTGAGGGGCACCTTTGGAAAAGCTAGAAATATTAATTTATAATAAATTCATATTCGGTTTCCAATGGCTCCAAAGTTGACTATTCAAAGGTTGAGGTGGGGATAGGTCGCAAACAACTCATCCAATAGAATTTAGACAGGTTTGGGTACTTATATTAACCTTATCTTTAAGTATTAACTATAAGTTAATTAGTTTCACTTTTACAATGTCTCTTTGTATTTTTATATAATATGGTTAATAAACTTACTATATACATCCCAAAGAACCCCAAGTGGTCCATTAATGATTAACCTATCATAATATAAGTCTCTTGGCCGAACCATAGATTTTTAGAATTTAATATCAATTAATAATATAATATTTGTTTTAAGAACTCTTTTATGTCAATTTTGACACTATTCACTAGTTGATTTTTTTGAAACTCATAACAGATTGATTACTTCGAACAAAGTCAAATAAATCAATCCTAATATATCATATTATCCTAGAAAATTTGTTTAATTCATTAAAAGTTTCATATTATAATTATTTGGGTATTTATAATATCAATTATGTTAATTTTTTACTATTTTAGTAATTACTGCATCATCATTGTGTCATAAATAAAATAAATTATTTAATGTCAAAAAATTATAAATAAAATATAATTATGTAGGAAATTCTTTTATCTTTCTAATGAATATTTATAATCTAAAATCCAGCATATATAACCCTATGTAACAATTGTTTTTCTAAAAGATATATGCTTGTGTCATTTTTGTATTCATTTTAACTTAATTAATATAAAGTGTCATTATCACTTACAAGTGGATCCATGGGGTCCCACAATTGACCCAAAGATGCCCATGTTCGACCATGTATCAACCAATAGGGTTAAGACACATTTTAGGGTAATTTAGTATTATTATAATATTATTTGTTTAACCCTTATTTACCGGATTTACCCTTAACCATGGTAAATAAAATATTTACCGCAGTAATTATTCAAAATGTCTAAAAATAAAAGTTACCTATTTACACAATTTGGAAATCCTGATTCCAAATATGGAATCCATTTTTCTAAATTCAAAACACAGAAGTGGCAGAAATTAATTTAAAATTAATTCCCGCTGTCAAAACAAAAAGCGTGTTTTTAAGAGATAATAACTATCAAAGGATTGACACTTGTTTATGTTCGGTTTAATTGTAAAATTATGTCCAATGACCAACATTATATTAAATGGTAAAAATATATTCTAAATATACTTTAAAACCACTCAAATTCACAATTTATCACTATTAATTATTTTGATTAAAAAAGTTGTTTTTAATTAAAATTTAGTAATTTTCACTATTCATCAAAATATGAAAGTTATCTGAAAAGTACCAAAATTTCACCTTAGGCTAAATTCGATATTCCTAATCCAAAAATGAAGTCCATTTTGAAATATAAAATATATATAATTTCAAAAAGTAGGTATTACTATTCATAACGGCTTGTTTGATTGGTTGTGGTGTGTTAAAATCTAGAAGTTGCGTACAATGCACGTCATTGCATTATTCGAAAGGAAACATACCGAGGAAGCTTGGGGTGTTACATTTCTACATTGGATTGGAAGTGAGTAACGCTCTATACTATCACAATCCTTAAATGGAGATGCATAAAGTGAATTTAGAGATTATCTACTGAAGAGTTTTTATTCAATGGTTGCATGTGCGTTGTAAAATTGTGATGTGATTTTTCTATTTTGGATCCCAGTCAACGGAGAGAATGGTCAGGTCTAACAAAGAATAGAGTACAAGGATTCTCATTTGGAGAAAATCATATCCTATATAAGAAATTTATCAATACATCAGTCACTAATGAGTATCCCACATATTTTTTATGCATGAAAGGAATAGACATCTTTTCTAGATCATTTGGTATCCCATAGATATATTTTGTGAGGGACTAAACATGATGATGAATATATTTCAATATAATGATCTCCATATGTAAATTTCTGACTCCTCTTCAGACATACGTGTCCTTATCTAACCAAAAAATAGATGATGGTTCTGATGGTCTCCCACTGATGGGAGTTGGGTGCTTCTAGAATTCAATGGGGAACCATATACAATTTCCCTAATGATTAATGTACCTCTATATATAAAGTTGTTAGTGTTTTGAACACCACTTCAAACAATGGTGTCTTGGGAAGGGGGTGATTTCCTTTTCTATGTGAGTAATTTCTATGGGGAGGATGACTATATCGAATGTTAGTAGTAAATTCACTACAAACCATCTCCACACTACCATGAGGAGGACTATAATTGAAATGAACCTCTTCAGCTTACGCTTCAGTAGAAGAGATGGAATACACTTGTTCTATTTACAATATTTCTTGAATATCCTTAAGGAAATTATAATAGAGCATAATAGGAGTATGGAACATGTTCTATTCCATGGTCGGAATATTTTGAACCATATTTAGTAATTGTTTTGGATATGATCCTACTATATGAAGGTTTATCTAAATTTTATATAACCATATGGTGTTTTGAGGGTATCAGCATACTGCTGAGAAGATGGAGGAATATACTGATGAGATTTCTTATTATAGACCTAAATGTGATTCAGTCTCTATGTGTGTTCTATTCCTACATGGAGAGCCTCATCCAGGATATGAATATGATACCGATCTCGATCATTTTTAACATGAAACTGGCCGTTCCTGTTAAGAATATGAGCCAACCCATGTGTATGAGCCACACTCACATGGTGAGCCCTAGTTGCATAAATAATATGATCACGGTCTGAAAATAAATTTCCTATCGGAATATGATGATATAACTTTATAATGGGATAAAGGATATGATAATCATTATGTGTTTAGTTGGAATGATTCGGGCATAGTCGTTCTCTAGTGGAAGTAGTAATATAAACTTTTCTTCCATGTTCGGCTGGAATATGTCGTGTAGATTCACTGTGAGGAATATGAACCTATCCAAAGTCTTGTGTGATTCTCACATGTCCAGCCTCATCTATAATATGGGTATGTGCTCAATCATAGGCCTCTAGAGTATGTCATTGGACAATTTTTTTAGTAATATGAGCATATTCTGAGGAATGTGTGGAGTCATTCTATTATATCATTGTTTAGTATGGTTTTAGAGGTGTTTAATGGGTTTCACTCATCAGGCTTCCATTTTTACATTTCTTATAAATACTGAATGATTCCCCCATATATAGTTGGTTACAGAAGCACTTTCCAAAGGCCAATGATCATCTTGTTTTTCAGGGCCAATAAATCTATGGGACTTACAATGGTTTATAACATGGGAGTTCTACCTCACAGTACCATTTTTTTTGAGAAATTGTTGTCAACTCTGGGAGACTATTATAGATTTGAGATATCTTCCTATATCTATTCCTAATCCCGATACAATACAGGTTTCTGTTAAAAAAACTCATTGCTCCATTCCATCATTACACAAAGAAATTGAATCTCAGTGATGAGTTTATGGTAGTGAAGTATCATTTTTTTTACCCATCGGTATGTATCCAAGGGTCTTTGACCAACACCTTAATAGTCAATAACATCTTCATTGTAATTCCCCAACCCCACTTTCCCATAGTTGGTGCATTGTTATATAACAATGGCATGATCACAAAAGATCATGTCTCGAAATACTGATTAGTTTAGTACCCTTAGAATCACTAGATACATTCATAATGTTTGAATTACATCATAAAGTGAAAAACTACAACAACATCTTGTCTCCATAGACCACACTCATATCCCCTTATACTATCCCTATAGGTCATTCATAAAATATTTCTTCACATCCTGGAAAAAATAAAACATAGAAAGGGGTGATCTCTGATTCCCAGTAAGGGTAACTATATAGTAAAAAAATTCATAAATAGGCATAATCATTTAAGGCAATGTATAATTATAACAAAACCATTTTAAACATGAACTTCATCATAATGTGATAGAAATAAATTGAAATAAAGTCATTTAACTATTCAAATGGATATTATACTTGTCGAATAATCACATGAAATATCAATAACAACGTTCATAATGATGGAATGCATAATGCCAAACTGTCATAACCACATAGTCAAGGCCTTGTTTCAAGACTACAAATAATATTTTGTCAAGGACTTGTGTCAAGACACTATTTTGTCTCATGAGACCTACCGATGCATCGAGGAACTATAGCGGGCTCCACCCGTCACTTACTAAGTCTAATGCTTTCCTCATATGAACAGGTTTAAACATAACATAAACATTAGTAATAAAACTAGAATTCAAAATGTCAATACTTTCTCCATAATCTGTGAATGGTGTAAACATAACACATCCATAGTAAAACGTATCACGAAACCTTCAATACAATATGGAAGTTTTGTATCATAATAAATCAACCTCAAATAAGCTTAAAATCCATCAAAGGATGTTGGCATAGATGAAATAAAAACTATTTGAGAGAAATATGTCTTTTTAAAATCATTTAAAATTCACATAATTATAAAAGAAAACATTTATTTTGAAAATATTCTTATAATCTTGTAATGGAAGCTTTGATGATTTTATAATGGTGGAAAATAGCCCCACCCACCGTATAAGTTAAAACAAGAAATTCTTACCTCAATGTTGTCGAAAAGGTTATAATGACCTTGTTTGGAAAATGACAAAATAATTCCTTTATAAAAATCTTATAAAAAGACAAACAAGGGTATAAATGACTTTAACACATAGTATTTAAAATAGTAAGAATGATTTGAAATACATTTTTATGAATCATGGATGTGGATGATAAAGAGGTCCTGGTAGATCATTATGTATAAACAACCTTGGATAATGAAGATATTGTGAAATATACCCTTACCTCGTACTTTTCCTTGGTTAAGGGTAGTTTAACCTACTCTATAATGGTGAAAAAATTGTTATTAAATTATACAAGAATCATATACATTAATATGATATCATATATGATCTTTTAACATTGCCTTGTTAATAATATCTTAATATTACCGTCGTTTTGGGTGTTAACTTACTCATTTTATTTTATATGTTTTGTTACATAAGTCATGCTTTTTATGGATAGGATGTATCTTATTCATATACAGAATGATATAAATTCAATAATCATTATTTAGAATCATCAATTAAGAATTATACTTGCATGGATACGATGGAGAATTAATCACATCGCGTTCGTGGAGATGGTAGTCTGTACGTACGCACGAGCGACAATATCATTTTTTGATATTAAGATAATATATAATTGGATGGTATAAAATATATACAGAATAATTGTCATGTTATATTTATTATCTACATCAATTACACATCATTATCATACCCATACAAATAAATTTTTTTGGAATAACAGTTGTACCATGATGTGGAGAAGGTAAGTCGTACGTACGCACGTATGGTGACATGTCATTCAAAGGATGGATAGAATACTGAATATGATTGTACCATATATATAATAACATCAAAGTACATAGAATATGATGGAGTTATTATTTTAGAATGGGAAAAACAAAGAAAGAAGAAGTTGAAGAAGAAAGGAACTTGAAAGAGGGTGGTGAAAACATTACCTCTTCTTCAGGATCTTCCGTTTGATTTGATGAAAAGGGCTACATAGGTTGGATTTCTGATCAAAATATGGAATATAGGTTGAAGTGATGGAATTTGAGATAATATTTGGGCAGGGGTTGGCCGAGCCAAAAGGCTATGACCGTGTTAATTAGAGGGAAGGGGAAGTGCCCTTATATAAGAGGGGTAAGAGGCACCTTAAGAAAAGCTAGAAATATTATTTTATAATAAATTCATATTCAGTTTATAATAGATCCAATGTCGATTATTTAAATTTTAAGGTGGGTATAGGTCGAAAAAAACTCAACTAATAGGTTTTAGATAGGATTTTGTCACTTTATTAACCTTATCATTTTGATTTAACTCATAGTTAATTAGTTTGACATTTACCATGTCTTTTTGTATTTTTATATTATATATTTAATAATATTACAATATACTTCCATGATACACCCAAGGGGTCCATTAAAAATACACCTATCATTATATAAGTCCATTGGCCGAACCTTAGATTTTTAAGAATAGAATATCAATTACTAATATAATATTTGTTTTAAAAACTCTTTTATGTCAATTTTGAAACTATTTAATAATTGATTTTTGATAAAGTCTTAAAAACAATATTATTTTGAAAAAAAAATCATTTAATAAATCCTAACAAGCCATGTTAATCAATAAAATTTGTTCATGTCATCAAAACATTCAAATTATAATTATTTTAACATTTATAATACCAATTATTTGATTTTTTCGTTAATAAGGATAATACTACACCATTATTGTGTCATGAATAAATTTATTTATTCATTGTCTAAAAATTATAAATAAAATCTCATTATTTTTTAAATAGATTTATATTTATAATTAATATATATATATTTAAATATAACATATATAACCTTATGTAAAAATTTTTTTTCTAAAAGATATATGCTTATGTCATTTTTGTATTTACTTTAACTTGATTAATATAAAGTATCATTGTCACTTACAAGTGGCTTCATGGGGTCCCAAATTCGACCAAAATATCCCTTGGTAGGCCATGTCTCAACCAATAGGGTTAGGACACGTTTTATGGTAATTTGATATTATTATAATATTATTTGTTTGCCCTTATTTACCAGATTTACACTTTAACCATGGTAAATAAAATATTTACCGAAGTAATTATTCACAATGTCTAAAAATAAGAGTTACCTATTTACAAAATTTGTGCATCGTGATTCCAAAAATGGAATCCATTTTTTCAAATTCAAAACATAGAAGTGGCAGAAATTACATTAAAATTAATTCCCGTTGTCAAAACAAAAAAACGTGTTTCTAAGAAACAATAACTATCAGAAGATTGAAACTTGTTTATGTCCGGTTTAAATGTGAAATTATGTCCAATGACCAAAAATGGATTAAATGCTAAAAATATATTCTAAATATACTCTCAAATCACTCAAATTCATAATTTATTACTATTAATTATTTCAATTTAAAATGTTTTTTAATAAAAAATTAGTAATTTTCACTATTCATCAAAATATGAAAGTTATCAGAAAAGTACCAAAAATTCACCCTAAGCTAATTTCGATATTATGAATCCAAAAGTGAAGTCCATTTTTAAAGATAAAATGTATAAAATTTTAAAAGGTGGGTATTACTATTCATAACGACTAGTTTGATTGGTTATGGTGTGTGTTAAAACTCGATGTTGCGTACAACACACACTACTGTATTATTCAAAGAGAAGTGTACCGTGGAAACTTGGGTTTTTACATTATCCGTTCCTTAAAATTATTTAATCCTCGAAATTTCTGAAATACTACCACATGAAAAGACTCAGGTGGTTCTTCATCATAAGTCACTCAGGTTCCCACATTACCTCTTCCATCTTATGGTTTCTCCATAGAACATTTACCAGACGAGTCGTCCGGTTTCTCAACACTTGTTCTCTGGTATCAAGAATCCGGACGGGTTCATTGCAATAATATAGTTCGGGGTACAGTTATACTTCCTCATAGGTGAGTACATGCGTTGGGTCAGGCTTTTATTTTCTCAACAGTGATACATGGAACACATCGTGAACTTGGGAGAGATTTGGCGGCATTGTCGAATGATAAGCTACAACCCCAATTCGTTGTAAAATTTTGAAAATTCCTATGTACCTGGGACTCAATTTACCTTTCTTCCTGAAATGTAAAACTCCCTTCCAAGGAGATACCTTCAAGAAAACATGAACTCCTACATGAAATTCCAACTCCTTCCTTCAGTTATCGGCATAGCTCTTCTGCCTACATTGAGCTGCTTTGATGTGGTGTTGGATTACCTTCACCTTTTCAATAGTTTACTCCACCAGTTCTGAACCTACGAGTTTCCTTTCCCCAACATCATCCCAACAGGTTGGTATGTGAAATATCTTTCTGTATAACACTTCATATGGTGCCATCCAAATACATGAATGGAAACTATTCTTATAGGAAAATTATACCAGAGGTAAATATTGATCCCACATACCCTGAATGTCACATGAGAAAGATCTCAACATGTCTTCTATGGTTTGAATAGTCCTTTCTGACTGTCCATCAGTTTGGGGGTGGTAGGTAGTGCTCAAACAATGTTTAGTATCTAGGGCTTTCTGAATACTTTTCTATAATATTGATGTAAAAAGGGGATCACGATCATAAAAAAATCGATAGGGGTATTCCATGAAGTCTCACAACTTCATTAATATATAGTCTTTTTATATGTTCAAGTGGTAAATCCTCCATTATAGAAAAAAAATGTGTTGACTTGGTAAGAGGATCAACAATGACCCAAATTTCATCATTCCTTATAGAAGTCTTTGGTAGTCCCATGACACAGTCCCTCATAATATTATCCCATTTCCACTCACGTATGGGAAGAGGTTTCATGAATCCTCCAGGTTTTTGCCTTCCAGCTTTCACTTGTTGACAAACCATACATCTTGACACAAAATCAGCAATCTCCCTCTTCATGTTGTCCCACCAAAAATGTTCCTTCAATCCCAATACATCTTGGT
This sequence comes from Viscum album, assembly GCA_963277665.1. NCBI lineage: Eukaryota > Viridiplantae > Streptophyta > Magnoliopsida > Santalales > Viscaceae > Viscum > Viscum album. Next base: position 1,505,914,102 of record OY728152.1, read on the forward strand.
GCTCCTTTGGTGTATAGAGAAATTGGAACTGTTTTCATCATCCATCAATTCTATTTTTAAATCATGTATATTGGGAACACAAAGACTCTTACAAAATATCACAATTCCATCGTCATACACAAATTCACTCAATCTACCATCATTCACACTTTAAATACTCTTTTTATAATCTTCACCATCGTTCTAAGAACTCTTTATCCTTTCTAGTAAATATGGTTTGGAAACCATTTGAAAAATCATTGATGTTTCACCTTCCATGGTGATTCCCATATCCATATTTACTAGATCCATGAAAATAGGATCCCTTTCAACTCTCATCTGATTCAAAACTCCAGGATCCATTCTACTCAAAGCATCTTCCACCTTATTTTCCTTTCCTGGGTGGTAGTGTATAGTGCAATAATAATCCTTTAGTAGTTCAAGACATTTCCTTGGCCTCATGTTGAGTTCTTTATATGAGAAAATATACTTCAAACTCTTGTGATCGGTATAAATAACACAATTTTTACCATAGAGATAATTTCTCTATATCATTAAAGCAATGATTACAGCAGCTAACTCAAGATCATGAGTAGGATGGTTTTTCTCCGGAATTTTTAGCTGTCGGGATGCATATGCAATAACTTTATCATTCTGCATAAGGACACAACCAAGTCCTTTCTTCGATGCATCACTATAAATAATGAACCCATCATTCCCATGTGGTAGTGTCCATATAAGAGCATTGACTAATATTCTCTTCAGTTCCTAAAAAATTCTTCATACTCTTTTGTCTAAACAATTTTAACCCCTTTACGTGTGAGCTTCTTTAATGGGTTAGCCAATCGAGAAAAATTATGGATGAAACTTCGATAATAACCTGCTAAACCAATACAACTACGTACCTCAGTTATACTCGTAGGGACTATCCATTCATGGATTTCCTTGGTCTTAGAAGGATCAACAGAGATTCCATCTTTGGAGACAATAGGGCTAAAAAAGAAATATCCTAAAGCCAGAATTCACACTTGCTAAACATCCCATATAACCCTTGTCTTCTAAGAGTCTTCAGGATAATGTGCAAGTGATTTTCATGATCATCGTAGATTTTGGAATATAATAATATATCATCAATAAATACCACCAAAAAATCATTGAGATATTCCTTGAAAACTCTATTCATTATATCCATGAATACAAAGGGTGCATTAGTCAGCCCAAAAGGAATTACTATAAACTCGTAATGCCTGTACCTGGTTCGAAATGCTATCTCCGTAATGTCTTCCTTCTTCAGAAACAACTGATGGTATCCAGATTGAAGGTAAATCTTTGAAAAGTATTGATCTCCATTCTGTTGGTTAAATAAATTATCAATGCGAGGTAGGAGATACATGTTCTTTATTGTTATAGAATTTATTTCCCTATAGTCAATACATAACCTCATAGATCCATCTTTCTTCTTAACAAAAAGGACAGGGGATCCCCATGGAGAAACACATCGGAGAATATATCCCTTATTACCCAATTCCTCTAGTTGTTTCTTTAGTTATACTAATTCCAAAGTGGTCATTCTAAAAGGGGACTTCGATATGGGCCTTGAACCTAGAATTGAATCAATAGAAAACTCAATTTCTCATTCGGGAGGATGTCTAGGTAAATCTTCCAGAAACACATCTACATATTATTTCACAATAGGTACATCCCCTATTTGAACATTCCTATCCTCATCCACAATTAATTCATTCTCTTCCTCCCCGATAATTGAATTTAGTTGATCTATTGGGGGTGGATCAAGATATGAATTAGGTGGTGACGATTCTGCTCTAAAGATAAGGTGTTCTTTATCATCATCATCAAAAATTGTAACCTCCATCTTCTTAAAATAAATTTTTGCATCATGGTCCGAAATCCAATCCATACTGAGGATTATATCAAATCAAATCATGGGTATGACAATAAGATCAAAAGATAAAGAACATTTATGTGTCCTAATGGGCACAGATCCACAAAACTTTGTAGCAATGATACTTCCCTTAGGAGTTTTAACTTACAACTCCCTTATTAAATGAAATTGGAAATATCTAATTTTCATTGCAAACTGGGGAGATATGAAACAATGTGATGACCTAGAATCAAATAATTCATTTTCTAAACTTGATGAAACCATTAAATTACCTGCCACCACGTCTTTCGGAGCTTCTACCTTAGTAGTAGTGATAACATTAGCATATCCTTGATCCATTGGCCTTTTCTGATGTAAGTTACCCTGATGCTTAGGAAATTAATTTGCATAATGCCCCATTTCTCTACAATTATATAATTCAACATTGAAAACAACTTTCTTTCCCTTGTAATCATGAGTTTGGTGGCCTTTTTCACCACACTTATAACAGACTCTCATTCCCTTCAAGCAAGTAGCAGGGTGTTTCTTCACACATTTACATCAAGATTATAGCGACCCGACCCTTTTCTTACATGACTATTACATCAATTCAACGATAAAAAACATAATATTATTACACATAAAGGATCCAAAGGTTTAGTGTCTTGGTCAAACTAGGACCATACATAACAAATAAAACATCAAGCATAAACATTCATTTAATTTCTTCTTCTATTGCTTCTTATTGGAACTTTTCCTCTTCTTTGTACATGTAGCCACCTAAGGATATAAATCAAAAGGGGTGAGATAAAATCCCAGTAAGAGGATAGATAAGATCAATATATCATGGGGTGAGTATAATCATAACATAGTCAAAAGATCATGAACATGAGAGGAGCATAAGTAATATACTTGAAGTGTGGAAATGCATAAAAATGAAACATCATGTCTTAGTGGTTAACTACCACACATACTTGTGAACCAAGATAGAATCTTGTTCAAAAATCATCTAACATTTACTCATAAGATTCATCACTTTACCCAATGCATTGGAGTGCTATATAATTCCGGGCGCACCCGTCACATCATAACATTATCAATAATCATGCTCTCCACAATGATCATATAAAATAAATCAAAATAATGAACCCATGAAAAGTAATGGGTTTTATCTCATAATAACACATTCATAAGCTTTGGGTTCCCAAAAGAAAGAGGTAACAACATACTTGATACAAGAACGATCAACCTTGAAGGGGAGGTAAATGGTGAGTTCTTAAAAGAAGATTTCTTTTGGAAGACATTTTGATGGAAATAAAAACTAGTGACATAAATTTACATCCAATAAAATAAAATTAAATGATTAAAAAATGATCTTTTAGGAGTAACCATATCAAAAATGGAGTGAAAGAGGGAGAACCCGAAGGAAGAAAATTGGGTTCAAGATTTCCCCTTACCTTGTACCCGAATGCTTCCTTCTCTCTAATGTCCTATATAATGACATTATATTCATTAATTAGAAATCCAGAACCATGTGTACGTTAATAGGGTTCATTCTAGTTTCATTATGTCATATTATGTTCCTTTGGATGACTTATAGAGTTTAAAAACATTGTTCGGGGATGTTCGTTTTTATGGTTTTCTTGAGTGGTTCACTTGTATTCTTAAATTGATGTTTGGGTAGATCATGAGTAAACATCCAGAACTGATATTACATGTTATTAATTATATTACAAGAGTTTTAATGATCTTATAATGAATCACATTATATCCATGTGGATGAATCATTAGATAATATTTTAATGATGGTTATTTGGGTTAATTTGAGCGGTTTTTGGATCACAACGAACTTGTTTTAACTTTTAACATAGTAATATGGCCCTAGGTTATATCCAGAACTTAAAATAGAACATAATACATATAAAATATTTTGGTTCAGTGATAAAAAATTGTTTCATGACCATATCTGAAGGTAAAAATGGAAAAATAGAGCATGTCGTTTTTGAAGGTGATAAATTAACACCTCATGAACAACGTTCTCTTTAATAAAATAAAAGGTAGAGGGAAAGGGTGTGGGATGATATAATATCCCATTAGAATCATTAAAATTACATTATATGTATAATACTGTAGTTACAAAACAATTTTGATGAATATAGGTGGGGAGAGATCAAGAAAGGAACTTGAACTTGAATGGAAATTAAAGGAGAAGAGGGAGGGAAATTACCTCATAAATCTTCCTCTTGAGATCCTCCTTATGGAAGCTAGTCGTGGTCTTTTTATGAGACCAGAATCTTTTTGAAGTTGGGGAGGTTCTAGGTAAGATTTTTGGGAAGAGTTTAGAGAAGGCTTCGAGCTTGAGAGGTGTAAGGAAATGAGGGAGTGAAGGGTGGCTTTTATAGTGGAGGGGAGAGGGGTTTCCTTAATATAAAATTCATTAGTTTATTAATTTCCCCTAAGACAAGGAATAGTTACTCATGGATGAACAATAATAGTAATTTTATAAATTATCTCGATTCAAGTGGGCTTACATCATAATAACATTATCGATGACTCAAATAATACATTATTTAGCATTTATTGTGAATTATCAGATTCTACTATTCATCAAAAATTCAAGTATCTCAGAAAAATCTCAAACATTTACCCCATCCATTTTTCGACGTGTAGAATCCAAAAATGTTTTCCATTTTTCAAAAATAATTTTCTAAATATTATTAATTTAATATTCAATTAAAATCATAATTTACTTAAAAACAGTTTTTAAGATTAAAACTGATTTTATGGTTCTTTCAAAAATTACATAGGGTCTCATAACATTATCTAAAAACAATTAGACATTGATTCAATAATTTATGAATAAATTTCATGAAAATAAATATTATTTAAAATAAATAAATTAATTATAATTAATTATTTATGACTTATAAAATACGAGAAACGTTTACTAAGGACAAATTGTCACTTTTTAAGATGTCTGAATTTTATTTTAATATTCATAGGTAATGTTACTATTATTTACTATTCATAAGGTTCATATTACAATTCATAAGGGTAGGTTACTATTCATAAGGGTAGGTTACTATTAACCAAAAATTATTTTTGTTTCATTAGACTCCCAAAATCATCTTGAACACAACCATGTATGTCAGATTTTTAAAATTCCAAACATAGGGGTGACAAAATTATGATTAAAGGTCACTTATCACTTAGTAGTCCATTATTTTGTGTTTTGATGACATAAATATAAGAAGGGAATTTTCTATTGAAAAACTTTGGGTCGTTACATTCTTCCCCCCTTAAGAAATTTCGCCCTCGAAATTTCACTTTACACAAACAGGTGAGGGTACTTCTCCTTTATTACCTCTCCTGGTTCCCACCATTTTCTAAAATAGAAAAGGATAGAGAAAAACATAACTAAGAAAGTCATGAATAACTAATTATTTTTAAAAAATTATACCAAAAACATAACATATGGGATCCCTAGGTAAATATTCTTATGTGCATATTTTTACTTAGTCTCGTACTAGAGGTTTTCTCTAGGGTTCACTAATCCTAATTCCCAAATTAACTAAACCTTTCCTCTCATACCAACTATAGTGACCCGGTCCTTTTCTTACAAAACTTTTACATCGTTTCAAAGATAAACAACATAATCGTATTACACATAGAGGATCTAAAGGTTTAGTGTCTTGGGAAAACTATGACCATACATAACAAATACAACATCAAGCATAAACATTCATTTGATTTCTTCTTCTATTGCTTCTTATTGGCACTTGTCCTCTCTTTAGTACATGTAGCCACCTGAGGATATACATTAAAAGGGGTGATCTAAAAGCCTAGTAAGATTATAGATAAGAACAATATATCATGCGGTGAGAATAATCATAACATAGTCAAAAATCATGAACATTAGAGGAACATAAATAATAGACTTGACGTGTGGCAAGGCATAAAAATGAAACATCGTGTATTAGTGGTTAACAACCACACATACTTTTGAACCAAGATAGAATCTTTTTCACACATCATTTCACATTTACTCATGAGATTCACCACTTTACTGAATGCATTGGAGCGCTGTATAATTCTGGGCACACCCGTCACATTTAAACATTCATATTGCACTATATAATTCCAGGCGCACCCGGAACATCATAAAATTATCATTTATCATGCTTGCCACAATGATCATATAACATAAATCAAAATAATTATCCCATGGAATGGAATGGATTTCATCTCATAATAACACATTCATAAGCTTTGGGATCCTAAAAGAAAGAGGGAACAACATACTTGATACAAGAACCATCAACCTTGAATGAGATGTAAAAGGTGAGTTCCTGAAAGAAGAGTTCTTTTGGAAAAAAAATTTATGGACATAAAAACCAGTGACATACAAGTATATCCCAGAAAATAAAATTCGATGATGAAAAAATGATCATTGTGGAGTAACCATATCAAAAATGGTGTCAAAGAGGGAGAACCCGAAAGAAGAAAATTGGGTTCCAGATTTCCCCTTACCTTGTACCCGAATGCCTGCTTCTCTCTAATGTCCTGTATAATGACATTATATTCATTAATTAGAAATCCATAACCAAGTTTACATTAATAGGGTTCATTCTGGTTTCATTATGTCATATTATTTTCATTTGGATGACTTATAGTGTTTAAAAACATTGTTCGGTGATGTTTGTTTTTATGGTTTTCTTTAGTTGTTCACTTGTATTCTTAAATTGACGTTTGGGTAGATCATGAGTAAACATCCAGAACTGATATTACATGTTATTAATTATATTACAGTTGTTTTAATGATTGTATAATTAATCACATTATATCCATTTGGATGAATCATTAGATAGGATTTTAATTATGGTTATTTGGGTTAATTTGAGCGGTTTTTGGATCACAACAAACTTGTTTTAACTTTTAACTTAGTAATATGGCCATAGGTTATTTAAAGAACTTAAAATAGAACAAAATAAATATAATATATTCTGTTTAAACCAAAAAAATGGTTTCATGACCATATCTGAAGGTAGAAATGGAAAAATAGAGCATGTCGTTTTTGAAGGTGATAAATTAACACCTCATGAACAACGTTCTCTTTAATAAAATAAAAGGTAGAGGGAAAGGGTGTGGGGTGATATAATATCCCATTAGAATCATAAAATTACATGATATTTATAATACTGTAGGTACAAAACAATTTGGATGAATATAGGTGTGGAGAGATCAAGAAAGGAACTTGAACTTGAATGGAAATTAAATCAGAAGAGGGGGGGAAATTACCTCTTAAATCTTCCTCTTGAGATCCTCCTTAAGGAAGCTAGTCGTGGTCTTTTGATGAGACCAGAAGCATTTGGAAGTTTGGGAGGTTCTAGGTAAGATGTTTGGGAATAGTTTAGAGAAGTCTTGGAGCTTGAGAGGTCTGAGGAAATGAGGGAGTGAAGGATGGCTTTTATAGTGGAGGGGAGAGGGGTTTCCTTAATATAAAATTCATTAGTTTATTAATTTCCCCCGAAGACAAGGAATAGTTACTCATGGATGAACAATAATAGTAATTTTATAATGTATCTCGATCCAAGTGTGCTTACATAATAAGAAAATCATCGATGACTCAAATAATACATTATTCAGCATTTATTGTGAATTATCGGATTCTACTATTCATCAAAAATTCAAGTATGTCAGAAAAATCTCAAACATTTACCCCATCCATTTTTCGACTTGTAGAATCCAAAAATGTTTTCCATTTTTCAAAAATAATTTTCTAAATATTATTAATTTAATATTAAATTAAAATCATTATTTAAGTAAAAAACAGTTTTTAAGATTAAAACTGATTTTGTGGTTCTTTAAAAAACTACATAGGGTCTCATAACATTATCTAAAAACTATTAGACATTGATTCAATAATTTAGGAATACATTTCATGGAAATAAATATTATTTAAAATAAATAAATAAATTATAATTAATTATTTATGACTTATAAAATACCAGAAACGTTTACTAAGGAAAAATTGTCACTTTCTAAGATGTCTAAATTTTATTTTAATATTCATAGGTAATGTTACTATTATTTACTATTCATAAGGATCATATTACTATTCATAAGGGTAGGCTACTATTCATAAGGGTAGGTTACTAATCATAAAAAATTATTTTTGTTTCATTAGACTCCCAAAATCATCTTGAATACAACCGTGTATGTCGGATTTTTAAAATTCCAAACATAGGGGTGACAAAATTATGTTTAAAGGTCACTTATCACTTTGTAGTTCATTATTTGTGTTTTTATGACATAAATATAAGAAGGTAATTTTCTATTGAAAAAATTTGGGTCGTTACATTCTTCCCCCCTTAAGAAATTTCGCCCTTGAAATTTCACTTTACACAAACAGGTGAGGGTACTTCTCCTTTATTACCTCTCCTGGTTCCCACCATTTTCTAAAATAGAAAAGGATATAGAAAAACATAACTAAAAAAGTCATTAATAACTTATTATTTTAAAAAAAAAATACCAAAAACATAACATATGGGATCCCTAGTTAAATATTCTTTTGTGTGTATTTTTACTTAGTCTCGTACTATAGGTTTTCTCTAGGGTTCACTAATCCTAATTCCCAAATTAACTAAACCTTTCCTCTGATACCAACTATAGTGACCCGACACTTTCCTTACATTACTATTACATCGTTTCAAAGATAAAAAACAAAATCTTATTACACATAGAGGATCTAAAGGTTTAGTGTCTTGGGAAAACTAGGACCATACATAACAAATACAACATCAATCATAAACATTCATTTTATTTCTTCTTCTATTGCTTCTTATTGGCACTTTTCCTCTCCTTAGTATATATAGCCACCTGAGGATATACATTAAAAGGGGTGATCTAAAAGCCCAGTAAGAGGATAGATAAGAACAATATATCATGGGGTGAGCATAATCATAACATAGTCAAAAATCATGAACATTAGTGGAGCATAAATAATAGACTTGACGTGTGGCAATGCATAAAAATGAAACATCATGTCTTAGTGGTTAACTACCACACATACTTTTGAACCAGGATAGAATCTTGTTCACACATCATTTCACATTTACTCATGATATTCATCACTTTACCCAATTCATCAGAGCGCTGTATAATTCTGGGTTCACCCGTCACATTTAAACATTCATATTGCGCTATATAATTCCGGGCGCACCTGGAACATCATAAAATTATCATTTATCATGCTTGCCACAATGATCATATAACATAAATCAACATAATGAACCCATGAAAAGTAATGGGTTTCATATCATAATAAAACATTCATAAGCTTTGGGTTCTTAAACGAAAGGGGAAACAACATACTTGATACAAGAACCATCAACCTTGAATGAGATGTAAAAGGTGAGTTCTTGAAAGAAGAGTTCTTTTGGAAAAATATTTTATGGACATAAAAACCAGTTACATACAATTATATCCCAGAAAATAAAATTCAATTATGAAAAATGATCTTTGAGGAGTAACCATATCAAAAATGGTGTCAAAGGGGGAGAACCCGAAGGAAGAAAATTGGGTTCAAGATTTCCCCTTACCTTGTACCCGAATGCCTGCTTCTCTCTAATGTCCTTTATAAGGACATTATATTCATTAATTAGAAATATAGAACCATGTGTACGTTAATAGAGTTCATTATGGTTTCATTATGTCATATTATGTTCCTTTGGATGACATATAGAGTTTAAAAACATTGTTCGGGGATGTTCGTTTTTATGGTTTTCTTGAGTGGTTCACTTGTATTCTTAAATTGAAGTTTGGGTAGATCATGAGTAAACATCCAAAACTGATATTACATGTTATTACTTATATTACAGGATTTTTAATGATCTTATAATGAATCACATTATATCCATGTGGACGAATCATTAGATAATATTTTAATGATGGTTATTTGGGTTAATTTGAGCGGTTTTTTTGATCACAACGAACTTGTTTTAAACTTTTAACTTAGTAATATGTCCATAGGTTATTTCCAGAACATAAAATAGAACATAATACATATAAAATATTCTGGTTAAACCATAAAAATCGTTTCATGACCATATCTGAAGGTAGAAATGGAAAAATATAGCATGTCGTTTTTGAAGGTGATAAATTAACACCTCATGAACAACGTTCTCTTTAATAAAATAAAAGGTAGAGGGAAAGGGTGTGGGTGATATAATATCCCATTAGAATCATAAAATTACATTATACGTATAATACTTTAGTTACAAAACAATTTGGATGAATATAGGTGGGGAGAGATCAAGAAAGGAACTTGAACATGAATGGAAATTAAAGGAGAAGAGGGAGGGAAATTACCTCTTAAATCTTCCTCTTGAGATCCTCCTTAAGGAAGCTAGTCGTGGTATTTTTATGAGACTACAAGCTTTTGGAAGTTGGGGAGGTGCTAGGGAAGTTTTTTGGGCAGTGTTTAGAGAAGTATTGGAGCTTGAGAGGTGTGAGGAAACGAGGGAGTGAAGGGTGTCTTTTATAGTGGAGGGGAGAGGGGTTTCATTAATATAAAATTCATTAGTTTGTTAATTTCCCCTAAGAAAAGGAATAGTGAGTCTTGGATGACGAATAATAGTACTTTTATAAGTTAATCCCGAACAAAGTGGTCTTACATCAGAAGAACATCATCGATGACTCAAATAATACATTATTTAGAATTTATTATGAATTATCGGATTCTACTATTCATAAAAAATTCAAGTATCTGAGAAAAATCTCAAAAATTTACCCCAACCATTTTTCGACATGTAGATTCCAAAAAAATGAAGTCCATTTTTCAGAAATAATTTTCTAAATATTATTAATTTAATATTCAATTAAAATCAAAATTTACATAAAAAAAGTTTTTAAGATTAAAACTGATTTTATAGTTCTTTCAAAAATTACATAGGGTCTCATAACATTATCTAAAAACTATTAGACACTGATTCAATAATTTATGAATATATTTCCGGGAAATAAATATTATTTTAAATTAATTAATTAGTTAAAATTAATTATTTATGACTTATAAAATACCAAATTTTTTTACTAAGGTCAAATTGTCATTTTATAAGATGTATAATTTTATTTTATTATTCATAGGTGATTTTACTCTTATTTACTATTCATAAGTGTAATATTACTATTCATAAGGGTATGATACTATTCATAAGGGTATGTTACATTTTACCAAAAATTATTTTTGTTTCATTAGACTCCAAAAATCATCTTTAATACAACCGTGTATGTCTGATTTTCAAAATTCCAAACATAGGGGTGACAAAATTAGGTTTAAAGGTCACTTATCACTTAGTAGTTCATTATTTGGTGTTTTTATGACATAAATATAAGAATGGAATTTTATATTGAAAATCATTGGGTCATTACAAAGATTCATAATCAAGTTTTCCCTTCTTCCCTTTATTTCCATTTCATGTGTGATCAGTAGATCTCTTCTTCTCTTGCTTTCCTTTAATGTTGTAAAACTTATAGAATTCTTTTTCTGTCTTGACAGTGCATGAGACAATATTTTCGTACAAAGAGATGGTTTGTGAAACTAATGCTCGATAGAGAAACTATTTTATCCCATCAATGAAATGATAAATAATACTTCTTGGGTTATGTATATAATCTACAGCAGACCTTGCTAACCTTATAAAGATACCCTCGTACTTTGCAACATTCTCATCCTCCTTTTGTCTCAGACTCAGAAATTGTCTTTCCATATCTGCTCGATGGTCATGAGAAAATTATTTTTCTAAGAGAAGAACATTGATCTCCCTCTATTACATATTTGATACTTCATCATCTTCCTTTGTGTTTTGAATCAATGACCACCATTGGTCAGCATCTCTAATGAGGTGGTAAACTACCATGATAACTTTTTCACTTTCACTACTCCCCAAGGCATGGATTATTTTCTCTAAGTAATTTATCCATTGCTTAGCTAATAGTAGATTTTTACTCCCATTGAATGTTGGTGTTTTTTTCCTCATGAAGAGATCCAACATTGATCCTCCACGCTGTGGATCTGGGTTCTCCATACGGGTAAGCTTATTATTAATAACCTGAGTGAGTTGTCCCTATATGGTGATTATCTTATTATCACCTGTTGCATCACCAGCTCCCCAATAATTATCTTGAGCAGGAGGGAAATCCCTACATGGAGTGAGTGCATTGATATGGTTTCCATTTCTTCCACTAGGAACCATTTCTATACAATGGCATACACTACATTTGTTTATGAATCACAATAAATAATTACAAACTTGTAAAACACTTAACATAAATGGAATAGTATATGGTTATAATCCATAATCATAAAAATGTTTTCTTTAAGGAATTATATACTCATAAAACCTTCATAATGGTTTTTAAATAAAAATAGAATTACCCTATGCATATCCCCTAGGAGTGTCGTAACCAAGAGTGCAGCAATGAATGTTTTCGTGCACCAATTCTCATTCGAGTCTAACTCAAAGCAGTGTTTTTGGGTTTTACCCCAAGGTACATCTATGCCAGAGCCCCCTCTACCTGCTCGTATCTAGACGAGGATGTATTGCTCGAAAAACTCACAAAATCTCTAAAATACCAAAATTCTAGGAAGTTATTCTATAATAATCCTCAAAGTCTCTCTTATGGGCATGTTCTCTAATTAGAGTTTATCTAAATCTAGTTTCCAAGGTATGTAAAAAACTTTTATAATCCCAAATGTAACGCCCAACCCCAGTTACCTAGAGTCTGTGCATTATTACATAACATTGTCATGATCACAAAAAGATCATGTCCTGAAAGACCGATTAGTTTAGTAGCCTTAGAATCACTAGATACATTCATAAAGTTTACATTACTTCATAAAGTGAAAAACGACAACAACATCTTGTCCCCATAGACCACACTCATATCCCCCATACTATCCCTGCAGGTCATTCATAAAATACTTCTTCACATCCTGGAAAAAATAAAACATTGAAAGGGGTGAGCTCAGATGCCCAGTAAGGGTAAAAATATAGCGGAAGCATTCATAAATAGGCATAAACATTTAAGGCAATGTATAACTAAAACAAAAGCCTTTTAAACTTGAACTTTATCATAATATGGAAGATATAAATTTAAATAATGCAATTTTATTATTCAAATGGATATTATACTAGTCAAATAATCACATGCAATATCAATAACCACTTTCATAATGATTGAATGCATAATGCCAGACTATCATAACCACATAGTCAAGGCCTTGTGTCAAGGCTACAAATATAATTTTGTCAAGGCCCTATGCGAAGATACATGTTTGTCTTGTGAGACCTACCGATGCATCGAGGAGATATAGCGGGCTCCACCCATCACTTAATAAGTCCAATTCTTTCCTTATATGAACATGTTTAAACATAACATAAACGTTCGTATTAAAATTGGCATACTAAATGTCAATAATTTATCCATATACCATGAATAGTATAAACATAACACATCCATAGTCAAACATATCACAAAACCATCAATAGAATATTTATGTTTTTTATCATAATAAATCATCCTCAAATAAGCTTAAAATCCATAAAAGGATGTTGACATAGATGAAATCAAAACTATTTGAGAGAAATATCTCTTTTTGAAATAATTTAAAATTCAAGTAATTATAAAATAAAAAAAATTATTTTGAAAATAGTCTTAAAAGATTTTAAGGGAATCTTTGACGATTTTATAATGGTGGAAAATTGCCTCACCTTCTGTATGAGTTAAAAAAAGACATTCTTACCTTAATTCTGTCGAAAAGGTTAAAAATGACCTTGTTTGGAAAATGACGGAATGATTACGTTATAAACATATTATAAAAATTAAAACAAGGTTATAAATGACTTTAAACCTTAGTCTATGAAATATTAGGAATGATTTGAAATAAATTTTTAAGAAACATGGATGTGGATGATAAAGAGTTCCCAGTAGATAATTACATATAAACATCCTCGGATAATGAAGAGATTGTGAAATAAACCCTTACCTTGTACTTTTACGTGGTTGAGGGTAGGTTAAACTCCTGTATAATGGTGAAATAATTGTTACTATATTATACATGAATCATATACATTAATATGATATCATATATGATCTTTTAACTTTGCATTGTTAATATTATCTTAGTATTATCGTTGTTTCAGGAGTTAACTTACTCGTTTTATTTTAAATGTTTTGTTACATAAGTCATATTTGTTATGGATAGGTCGTATCTTATTCATATACAAAATGATATATATTCCTTAAACATTATTTTTAATCATCAAATTAAAATTATAATTGCATGGATACGATGGGGAATGAATCTCATCGCGTTCATGGAGATGGTAGTCCGTACGTATGCACGAGCGACAATATCATTATTTTGATATTAAAATAATATATAATTTGATGTTATATCATATATACAAGAATATTATCATGTTTTATTTATTGTTTAAATTAATTAAACATTATTATCATACCCCTCCAAAAAATAATTTTTTGAATAACAATTACACCACAACGTGGAGATGGTAAGCCGTACGTACGCACGCATAGTGACTTGTCATTCAAAGGATGGATAAAATACTGAATATGGTTGTACCATATTTATAATAACATTAAATTATATAGAAGTTACTTTAGTTATTATTTTTGAAATGGAAAAACAATAAAAGAAGAAGTTGAAGAAGAAAAGAACTTGAAAGAGGGTGGTGAAAACATTACCTCTTATTCGGGTTCTTCCTTTTCATTTGATCAAATGGGATCCATAGTTTGGCTTTCTGATCAAAATAAGGCCTCTAGGTTGAATTTAGGTAAGTTTATTGAATATTTGGGTAGGTTTTGGACAATCCAAAACGCTTTTAAGGTGTGAATTAGAGGGAAGAGGAAGTGCTCTTTTATAAGAGGGGTGAGGCGCACCTTAGTAAAAGCTAGAAATATTATTTTATAGAAAATTTATATTCTGTTTATAATGGATCAAAAGTGAATTATTTAAAATTTAAGGTGGGTATAGGTCAATAAAAACTCAACAAATAGGTTTTAGACAGGTTCGGGTAACTTTATTAACCTTATCTTTTAGTTTTAAATCATAGTTAATTAGTTTTCCATTTACCATGTCTCTTTGTATTTTTATATTATATAGTTAATAAACATAATATATACTTCCAAGAGACCCCCCATAGGACCATTAATAATAAAAAAATCATTATATAAGTTTTTTGGACGAGAATTATATTTTTTGGAAGAGAATATCAATTACTAATATAATATTCGTTTTAAAAACACCTTTATGTCAATTTAGACACTATTTAATAATTCATTTTTGTTAAAGTCTTAACATCTTTATTAATTCGAATAAAATTCATTTAAGAAATCCTAACATGACATATTAATAAATAATATTTTGGTATGTCATCAAAATTATCAAATTATATTTATTTTATCATTTATAATACAATTTATTTGATTCATTCATTAATAAGGAAAATACTGCATCATTATTGTGTCATAAATAAACTTAATTATTCAATGTCTAAAAATTAAAAATAAAATTAAAATTTGTAGGAAATATTTTTATCTTTCTAATGATTATTTATAGTCTAAAATATAACATAAATAATTGTATTTAAAAATTTTTTTGCTAAAAGATATATGCTTAGGTCATTTTTGTATTTACATTCACTTAATTAATATAAATTGTCATTGTCACTAAAATGTGGCTCAATGGGGTCCCAAAATCGACCCAAAGATTCCCCTGGTCATAAATGTATCAACCAATAGGGTTAGGACACGTGTTAAGGTAATTTAATATTATTATAATATTATTTTTTGCTGTTATTTACGGGATTTACCTTTTAACCATGGTAAATAAAATATTTTCCGAAGTAATTATTCAAAATGTCTAAAAATAAAAGTTATCTATTTACATAATTTGGACCTCATGATTCTAAATATGGAATCCATTTTCATAAATCCAAACCACAGAAGTGGCTGAAATTAATTTAAAATTAATTCCCGTTGTCAAAACAAAAAGTGTTTTAAAAAAAATAATAACTATCAAATGATTGACACTTGCTTATGTCTAGTTTAAAAGTGAAATTATGTCCAATGAACAAAATTGGATTAAAAGGTAAAAATATAATCTAATTATACTCCAAAATAATTCATATTTATAATTTATCACTATTAATTATTTCGATTACAAAAGCTATTTTTAATTAAAATTTATTAATTTTCACGATTCATCAAAATAAGAAAGGTATCTGAAAATTAATAAAAATTCACCCTAAGATAATTTTGATATTCCGAATCCAAAAATAAAGTAAATTTTTAAGGATAAAATTTATAAAATTTCAAAAATTGGGTATTACTATTCAAAATAGCTAGTTTGATTGGTTGTGGTGTGTTAGAACTCGATGTTGCGTACAACACATGCTACTATATTATTCAAAGAGAAGCGTACCGTGGAAATATTGGGTGTCACATTAATGAGATGATTTTATATGATCAAATTCATTGGAATTTGATACCAAATAAAGAGTTTGTTAACATTATAAGGGGGGATTTATCCCTTATGAGGCGTCCTAAGTATCATGTTTATTATTGGAATCAAAACCTGCATAGTTCATCAATGCATTTCAGTTTAGATTCATACAGAAAAGTCATATATATGGGTAATGACACACCAAATATTTGAGGTTGGGTCTTAGGGAGACATCATACAAATAATGGATGTGGGAAAAAATTTAGTCATCGTAAACGATGTCGTTGGGACGAGACCCATGGTATATACCATATTATGAGGGGGTGTTCATACTATTGCACATGTCGGGGCCTATATATTGGGATAAAACATGTTATTTTAAATTCATAATTCCAAATGAGGTGTTCATTGTATCATCTTAAGACCACTTGAGCTATTCTTGGTGTGAGAAACAAGGTGGAATAGATGATCAACCTCACAATATGTAGACAAAGAACATGTGTACTGGCACATTCCTTGGTGAATTTGGTATAAGTGTTGGGCCATGAGAAGGATCCCTATGTATACTGAGTGTGGCATGAGTCAATGTTATCTTCGTTCAATAATCCATTAACATGGTGATAGGATAAGGTGAATAATCACAATCAGGTACATTATGACTATCCTATTGGTTTTGGGAGTGCTAGGGGCTTGCACAAAGATTGATTCGATTTTGATCAGGTACATACTATAAGATGTCAGTAATTTTGGCTTATGTGATAAGGTTTCACTTTTATCATTGGTGTGTATATTGTAGATTACATGATTAGTGAAACTCCCTAATCCCATGCGATCTATGATCATTGTGAGTAACAATGGTTAGAAAGTGATCGATTTCCTTGACCTAGATAAGGGTTTGTATAGTAAGATCTCCCAAAATGATTAATAAGGTGATTATAACCTTAAAAATGTGGATTACATATCAAGAATATGGAAATAATAAGGGTCATTGTAGTTCCCTTAATATTGGGGATTACTTAGTGAGGCTACCCTTTTGATTGGGGCTTACACTACGAGGTTTCCCTTATGATCTGGGCTTACAGTGAGAGGTTTCCCTATTGATCACGGAATAATATCTGATATTAAACTTTTGATTGGGGCTCACACTCTTAGTCTTTCCAATTGATCGGGTCATACACTCTGAGGTTTTCTTTTTTATTAGGGCTTACATTCTTAGGTTTCCTTCTTGATCAGGGATTACAATATGAGGATTCCCTTTTGATTTGGTCTTACACTCTGATGTTTCCATTTGGATCATGTTTTACCCTCTGAGGATTTTATTTTTATTTTGGATTAAACTATGAGGATTCCCTTTCTTCATTCCTATAGGGTGCTTCATGAACTAAGTTTCATGTCATGGGAGCCATCACACGACATTGATTCCTTATTAAAGTGGTGTCAGATGATCTAGTTGACTTGTCCATAGAAAAACCACATGACCTTGTGGGATTGTATTGGAGGTCATTAAATGACATGTGTGGACACATATGGGGGTGTTGTAAGAGCCAGTGTGACATGGTTTTAAGGATGTCACATGTCATGGATTACATTCTTGAAGGTCAACACAAGATCCGTCCACCATGATTGGAGTGCATAAAGGGTCTCAGTTTTCATTCTCAGAGTGTGCCATAGGTTCTTGGTTGTCATGCCCGAAATCCACAACATGACTATACTTGTATTACTGAAAAATATTATATGAGTCATGTGACGTATCAGAAGGACATTTCATAGCTTGAGGGATGGACACAATAGGTTTCGAGAGACTAAGATGGTGTTCCATGGGGGACCGTGGGACTTTCTTTGAAATGTGTGATTTAAGTCGTGTGTCCCAAATAACATGTTGAAGGAATGTCAAGAGATCTAAGATATGTGTCCTGGAGCTATCATGTGTCCATATTTGACTCATTAGAAGAGAATAGGGTTTAGTGATAATGTATTTCATTTATGTCTTCCAATTCTTCTCTTGGTTCTGGCCCCTATACTAGGAATGTCATAGGTATGATCAGTATCAGTTTATTTTGAGTCTCACATGTTGTGATAGACATGTGGTATTTTTTTCCCATGCCTCACCAACAACCCCTCATGTCATCTATGAATGATCATGTGGTGTTCATTATGTATGGCGTATTATTTCACCGGTAATCCACTAGTATATTACATTATAGAAGACTATATGTAACATGATAGATTTCACATAGAGGACCACATTGATGCTTCTGACTTTTGTGTTTAATAGTTTCCTTTTTTGTAGTTGTTGATCATATGAAAGATCAAAAAATACAACCCCTCTTTGAGGTTGGGGTGGGAAATTTATATGCCTCTCCACCCTGATTGATCAATGATTCGTGAAAATTAATTTTCATGTATTAATGATCAGTTTGGAGAAGTGGGATGGTGCCATGTGTCTTCACGCATCATTGTGATGTGTAGTTCTGAATCTATCGCCCCATTTTCGGTGATAACATTTCTTTTTTCTAAATTCTTCCTTTACTATAATATTTCCGATTATAAAGACATCTTTTATCATCTAGTTATATAATATAAATTTTCACCAAGACAGATGAAAATTCCCATTGTCCTTCGTGAGAGCTCAAAGCCTTGCATAGAATATTTTATAAGGTAATGGTGTCCTATCCAGGTGGCTTTACGAGGTCCAGCATTCTCTTCATCATGACTCGTGGGGCCATTATGTGGATGTTAAGGTGTGTTTAATGTATTTTGATGACCATAACAACATATCACCTCCTACCACTCTATATCCATTTCTATATTTTACAATGTTCACTCATTATGCATGTTTTCATGGGTATTGCATCAAATACTTTCTTGATTTGATGATGATTCCTATAGTGACCATTATGGGTCATATGGTTGGTCATGACACATGTTGTGAACAAATTAATCTATTTTTTCTTAGAGCACTAAAAGGGATATGAATATTTTCTAAGATATATCCGAGGACCTTTGTGTGGTGATGTTGAAAAACCCTAGTGCTTTTGAAAGAAGATGTGGATATGTTGCCAAAGTCTCATGGTGGCTTTTTGAGAACATAGTGCACATCACATTTCCTTCCATGACCGCAAGCACCTATCTCCTCCTCCCACATTATCTCATTAGTTTTATTTTATAATGGTTTGGGGGTACTCTGATTTTTCGTGGATATCATCAAGGATATTAATTCATTTTAATGATGTTATGGCACAAGATTTTTATGACCATTGAATATTTCACACTTCATATATTATTCCTCCATATTTCTGGAGGAAATTTGGATAGTTTTTCATTCACATGGAAATGAAAAACCATGTCACCTAGGGGCATTTATTTGGATTTCACCGTGTTCCCATTGGTTTTCTAGAGAGACGTCATGAGAGAAGGAAGATCCATTGAAGGGGGATCCATGGGATTAATCATATATTATGCGATGTTCTTGGAGTTTTCATGTAACCATGAAATGGTCACATGATCACGAGTCCCTTAGAGGCTTATGATATCTATGTGTCCTGGTTACTTTTCCTTTGTAGGTAATGTAATTCCATTATCAATGTATTTCTTTTTTTATGATTATTCAGATGATTATTTTGAAGGATTCAACAAATTAACCCCCTCAGGATTGATATAATTAGGGAAAGGACTTGGTTTTGATGAAAACTAATGGCTGTATTTGAATTTGGGGGTATCATGAATAGATTCATTAGGTGATGTTTGATCTACCTGGTGACACTTGACATTCCATAAAATTTTCTATATATAAGGGAAGGTGGATGAAAATTCATTCCACCTGTCACCCCTTATCTAGAGTGAGCTAATTTTAACCTCTACTGAGGGACTCAGTCAGCATACAATGTCATGATCCCTGACTAGGAGCTTCATTCATGAGATTGTGTTGCAATTAATCTTCTCCTAAGCTAGCCTAAAATATATTTTCTTTCATAACTTATTGTCCAATATAATCGCTAACGATAATTTTGTAATTTCTTGGTGTTAGATTATGAGTGTTTTTGTTTTCTTGAGGTCTTCGTGAGATCTTATAGTCTGATCATTCAATCAAATTTTACTTGAGTGACCATGTTTTGGTCACGTAATCATGTCTCCAGGGTTTCATATAATTTTTTTGATTCCATACATGGGTTTTGAAACCCAATAATCCTCTTGAGGTTTGGTGATCCATGAAACACATTTTTGGTTCATGAACCCCTTGCTGAGTTATGTTTTGTGCATGATGCATCTATTCCTCATTATTCTTTGTAAATATATTTTATATTCCCCTAAAATGTTCCACTAAATTATTTTCATATGGATTCTAGTTATCAAAAAGTTCCCTCTATTACGGAAAATCATAGGGCCCTGATTTCCAAAAAATTGAATGTGAATCCCCACAACAATGTGTAAACAAATAAGCACAGTCTAACGAGATTCAAATCACATGGTCTTTGATAACACCCTTTGTATCATAGACTCCCTCAAAACATGATTGGGTTGCTAGACGAAGATTCCACAGCTCAACCTCTGGACATTAATCTTCCATCTCGTCGGGTGTTGGGATCCCCTGAATGCCATCAGATGTCAATTACCAAGGATGGTCAGGTAGTTACATCTCAATCTCAGGGTTTGGATTATCTGCTGGCTAACTCTTCCCTAAATCTGGATAGTTGTGAATTTTTCAAAAAACACTTTTTCCCAAAGTTGTTTGAGTATACAAAACTCTTCTCTCGTCACTTCCAGTAGTGGGTTGAATGTGATGGGAGACCATCGTCTAGCCAATAATTTTTTTTGATGAATGGGATTTTCCATTTTTGGGTGAGGAAAAGAAATAATGATTTTTCTGATTATTGATACCAAGTTCATAATTTTCAATCCATTTGGAACTATCAATTCATCATTTACCACCTGATCGACTTTCTTGATTAAATGATTAGTTATTGGTGTCATTGTACCAACACATTCCATCTTCGTCACAGTGAGGTGGTTATCAACTTTTTGGATATTCTTTAACTGGATGGTTTTTCTATTCTTAGAGAGATGTGTGATAAATTCCATCCTCCTACAGATGTATGAGATGATCTATTGAAGGCCCCAATTTTGGCGAGGGACATGCTTTTTGTCAGGAAGAATAAATTAAATAATGATTTTATGTTTCAATAGATTATTTCTTTCACAGAATAGATCATTATTTTCCATTGTGGCTGTAGGGATAGACCACTAATTATTCACCCCAATCAATGAACTTCTCAAGAAATATGTGACAGTGACATCTCGTATTGGTTCATTCTAGAATATGGGATATATAACTCATGGGGATATCATGTGAACCTATTGTTTTCATTAGACCTTAGGTTGGTTGGCATTATTGAAATGTTCCTGAAATGGTGGCTTTTACAGGATAAGGACACATAATTAGGAATTTATGTTAACACATTAGTGATGGCGGTACAACTTGGAGATGGGTGGAATCTTAAATTCATAGTACATGTCATTGTGTGTCTCCACCAAATGTTAGACCATTTCCAAAAAGGAAATACACGATATATGACCAATGTCCCTCTACAGTTCTTGTTTTTATACATAGGGAGAACATCTAATGTTATGATTACTACAATGATTCTAGGATCCTGAATGCCCCACTGCTTCAATGATTGATGAACAATTATTGGATTGGGACTATATCTTATATCCCTGGTGAGGGCGAAGGTACACATAATCAATCTGATAACATTGATGTTTCTACATTCTGGGCACCGGGAGGGCTGATTAATAACGATGGAAATTTTTTTCTTGATAAAAGATATTATATGATCCCCATTAAGGATGGCACTCATCTGTTAACTGTATACACCATATTTATTTGCTTCATAGCTAGGAAGTATTTGGAGATTTTATCCTATCCCTTTTTTAGTTTTTGAGGAAAAGGAAATCATGAAGTCATTCATCAATTCTGTAAGATACTATCATGTGAAGATACTGAGTCCAAGATCATGCTTCCACCTACTGATTATTTCGCTTTCCTTGCCTATATTTATGCTCATGTTGGGGAAATAACTTATCCCAATGGTTCTTTAGGCTATATAGTCTGTAACGGAAACATGACTTTTGAGTGACCAGATCTATTATCTATATATTCGATCAAAATGGTTGAGACCTTGGTAAGGCATCAAGTAAGATACCTTACTCTGATGACGATCATTTTGATGGTGGGTCAGATTCTGTTAATGAAATCAGTCCACTCATACAAGACATGTGAAATAATATTGAAGATAGAAGAGCTTATGGAGAATCTATATTCAACAATACCATTTAGGGAAGAGCCTATGGTAAATATATGGATGATACACCCATTGAAGGGATGATCTTATGGGACCTACTCATATGATTTTTCATTAGTTCTAATAATTATACTTGTATCCTTATTTCCTATACAATTAGCATTATGGGATCAAGGGAGACATATGCTAAACTAGAATCTAATTCATGACATGATATTTAAAACAACCCTTGGATGAATTACATGTCCACAAGGAAGACCTTCACCAATTATTTCATGACATAGAGGATGGTGATTTTGAGCAGCATCCTCTATAAAAAATTCTGAAGAATATTGATTTGATTTGTTGCAATCTACCCATGAGTGAACAAGATCTTCATGATATTGTAGATGACGCTCCCCTTTTCAGGTACAGTACAGAGACATTAAGGGCATTGGATTTGGCATATAAGTTGATATATGATTTACAGATTTAGATGGATATGTGGATTATAAAAGCAAGTATCTATGAGGAAATCATTACTCATTTGTAGTCTGATCTTTTGAAATATTTATCCTCATTGGCTACTGATCAAAAAAGTATTAAAGAGATTACTACCATGGTCATGACTATTTTTCTAGGAGTGGAGACAAAGAAGTATGGAGAGCCTCACTACTGTATTCTATCGATGCTTCTTGTAGGAGTCTTCCCACCCTTACAAGTGCGGCCGATCAACTTTTGTTGTAGTTTGACTCTTGTAATGCATTCCATTTGGGTTGAAGCTTTTGAGAGACTCCAAAATGTGTATATTTATCCCCCAAATATATTCATACTGCAAATTTACCTTCCTAAGTATTCATTTTTTTCTTTCCATCATATTATTTTTCCTAATGTGTATGATATTTCATTGTTCTGATATTGTGAGAATCGTCAATGCTATCAAATGTTTGAATGAAGTTAAGAAAATCTAATTTTCTGGATTTAGTAATTTGTTTGAGGAAAATACCATGAATTCTATCTAACTATGAATATCCTATAGATGAATCTATTTTATATTCCATGTATATAATATGTCCTAGAGGGAGAGTGCTCCATCATTTTCCAAAGTTGATAGGCTTGGAGAGCATAACATGATTTTTATAAGGAAACATGGAGATCCTTAGAAGATCATGTTGACTGGATTCACTATTTGATTTTTTAGGGACTTTTATATCTGACCTAATATTGGTTTTTAAGGTCTTTTATCTCGGACCATCTATTTTTTTAGCTCAAGGTCTTTTATATTGGACCTTATCTCACTTTAAGTTTATGATATTTTTTCTTGGGCCTTCTATCACTTTAGATTAAGGTATTTTAAATTGAACCAAATATTTATTTATTTTAAGGTATTTTAGCTCAAACCTAATGTTTCTCTAGTTTACTATATTTTATATCAAAGTGTTTATTACCCTTTTTAAGTCATTTTAAATCATATTATATATTAATTTTATTTATTATATTTTTGCTCGAACTCGAGTTACTTAATATTTTGGTCTTTTAGTTCAGACCTTCTATCGATATAGTTTCTGGAATTTTAGCATGAACGTAACACCCCATAATTTTTGAAATAAATTTAATATTGAATTAATAAAAAATGAGTCTCTATAAAACACCAATTTGTTATAAACTTCATAGTAATCTTAATTTTTTCACCTCTCTGATTTGAATTCCGCAAAACTGACAAACATGGTTGTGTTCAGTAATATTTTTAGTGTCTGATGAGAGCAACAAAATTTGTGGTGAAAGTAATATATACCCTTATAAATATTATTATTATTATTATTATTATTACCATTATTAATAGTAAAAAATATTATTATTTTATTTTCTTAAGGGTATATGATAATGAGATCTTGATTAATATTTCAATGTGATATAAAACAAATTATAGTTTAAAATTTTTATTTTCAGAAAAAAATTGATATTAATTTAAAATAAAATTAATAATATTTTGAAAATTATTTTCAAAAAATGGAGTTCATATTTTAACTCTGCACATCTAAAAATGGTTAGGGTGATTTTTAGGGATTTTTTTGAAATACTCAAAATTTTAGGAATAGTAAAATACGGTAATTTATTGTATATATACATTATCAGTTAAATTCGATAATCCTTGTATCATGGATGATGTAAGCACACTTGGTTCCAACTCACACACACTTATTACTATTATGGGTCACATTTATCAACACTACTAGTTTCCTTGGAGTAAATAATAAAATAATGAATGAGATATTCAAAAATCACCCCTCTCCTCCACTTTTAAAAACACCCACTAACTCAATCTTCTATTCACTCCTCTAAAGACTTGTACCTTTTCCAAATTGTGTTAAAATGTCTTCCTAAGATCCTCCCACCACATCCATAATCCCTTGGTCTCATAAAATGACTAAATCCTCTCCCATAATGTGGCTCTCATGGAAGATAACTTCAAAAGGTAAATTCATGTTTTCATTTATTTTATTTCATGTTCTTTTCTGTTATTTTTAATTACTCACCTTCTTTCATCGAAATTTTTTGATGAAAATAGAAATTTAAATCGACTAGAATTTTGTATTGATAAATGGATAATATTTCATACTCTATCATTCCCCTATCATATATACAAGAAATGAAAACACCATCTGAGATGTGTTAATGTATCACATTCAAGGATGATGGGTTTTTAATTTTATTACCGCCTTCAATTATAGTCATGAAACGATTTTTATTGTTGAAAAATTCTACTATATATTCATTAAATCTTATAAAAAGTTCTGGAATATTTTTTACACATTATATTAAATTATAAATCAAAATGAGTTCGCTGTGATCAAGAACCGCTAATTAACCCAAACAATTGTCATTAAATTTTATATAATGATTAAACATCACTCCCTATAACCATTAAAATTTCACGAAAATGTAATATTATGTTTTTTCACCAATAAAAAACATATTCTATTCTATACCACCATTATCATTCAACTTTTTTATCAGTACATGAATATATGTAAATTGATCATGAAAACCAAGGAAGAAAACAATCCAAAACAATGAAATTCAAACTCTTAACCCATCAGAAGGCCATTAATTATTATAACAAGGTTGTACTAAATAAATTAAATATAGAATAGGTTATGGAATCATTAATTTATGAACCTATATTTTATTATTCAGTTCCTTATGATCATGTGAGGAACACCTTCAGACTTAAGGTAAGGGTTATAACATCTTACTTCCATTTTTTGAGATACTCTGTGTTCACTACAATTACATGCCAATAGTGTATGTATACTACCCATTTCTGTTTAATCTCACTAATCTCTTTATTTTTATGATATCCAATGTATCTATTTATTATTAGTAATTTTTGGGCATAGGATTCACTTGACTATATATATGTAAGGGTTTTTTTACCAAAAAAACCATTTACATTTGGGTTACTCTTATTATCCAATTAGGTCTATTAAATTCTTTTTTATTAATATTTACTCATCATATATTTTGTGATAATTTTCTATATATGTGCACCATACATAATCATACTTTCATTTATTGGGAGTAATTTGTTTTAAAAGGATCTTTCAAAAAAAATTCCCAAAATGTAATCCCGATTCAAGGGAATTTCTCAAATTCTTACCAATTTTCATGGGAATTGTATATTATGATTTAAGAAACCATTATAATTATAAAATAATTCAGTTTTTTATGAAAATATTTTCTTACTTCAATTCTAGTTTTATAAAATTTTGTTTCCAAAAGAACACTTCCTTTCATAGTGAATGAGTATTTATCTCAAAAATTAATCGATGATTTTATAAGAGTATAAACATATATTTCAACACTATTGTTTATAATTATGTATTAAATCATCTACGTTGTTTAATATAATGTTTTTTGATTTTTTTTATTGTGTATTTTCTATCTTAAAACCATTCACCAATTTAATCCAAATGGTTAGTGTTTATGTTTAATGTTCAGGGAACATTAGTGAGATTTCATATGTTCGGAGCAATATGAATGTATAGGTTATTTATCATTATCACCATTTATATGTGGAATGTGTTCAGATTTTTAAGTGGTTGGTGGGCCCTTCTATATCCCCACGATGCATCAGTAGGTCTAATCAGAAAAACTATGGTTTTCGCACAAGGCCTTGAAAAAATGTTAATTTATCACGTTGGAATGTGTCCTTAATGGTATGGTTGTGATGACAGGAATTATGAATTCCACAATTATGATACTCATAATAGAATTCTCATGAGTTTATTTGACTAGTACAATACCCATGATTATAATTTATTATGGAATTATTTAACCAGATCTTATCCCTTCTATAATGTTGTCATGTTTAATTATAAAGGCATATGTTTTTAGTCATTCACAATGACTAATGTTTATATTTGTGATATATTTAGATGAATTTCTTACCCTTACTAAAAATTTGAGCTCTCCCCTTTCATATGATTCATTTTCATTAGACATGAAGAGGTATATTCTGAATGACATGTAGAAATAACCTAGGAGTTATGAATGTTGTCAAAGGTGATTATAAATTGTTTTTTCCTCTCAAGATGTAATGTGGTACTTATGTATGTATCCTGTTTCCCAACATAATGAACTACTCGGTCCTTAATAATGAATATTCCTTATTTATATGCCAATGTAACAGTATAAAGCACCAGTTCTGGGAAACCGGGGTCACATCCTTACAGTTGGTATCAAAGATGTTTTATAGAAAACACGAAAACTAGATTTAGAAAATTTAGCATAGGGAACAAAACACTAAGATAGTACCTGAGGATAAACATACATGAATATCCTAGAATTTTGGTTAAGGAATATATTTTTTGGATATTTATAGAAAATACATCACTGTCTGGATACTACAAGTGGATGTGGTTCTGGCATAGATGTACCCAGGTGTGAAAACTATGACAAGGAGTCCCGTGTTTGACTTGGGGTATCCTAGTA
Organism: Viscum album; assembly: GCA_963277665.1. Taxonomy (NCBI): domain Eukaryota; kingdom Viridiplantae; phylum Streptophyta; class Magnoliopsida; order Santalales; family Viscaceae; genus Viscum; species Viscum album. The sequence continues at coordinate 1,505,941,769 of OY728152.1, forward strand.
CATGAAGACAATCCTTAATGTGAATAGGGTTTGACAATCCCAGGGGATATTCATAGGATAATTAACAATTTTTACAAATAATTATGAATGATGTAAAAATTTTCCCCAATGAAACCAAGATTCTGATTTTGAGAAGAGCTATATATAGAGATTCAATTTATGATAATTATTTTTCTACGTTAATATTATACTTTTGATTAATAACATAATCTAGTGTATTCCATTATTTATAAATGGCTCATAGTACAAGGAATGGAAACCGCATGAATGGGAATGTACCATATAGGGGATTACCTCAGATGTAGGATAATTATGTTGGCTTTGGTGCTATGACGGGTGCAGAATAATTTATAACTATACTAAGATAGCTGACACATATTATGAATAATAACCTTTCCTATAGAGGGCATCCAGACCTACAACATGGGGGAGATATTTTAGACATATTTATGAGAAAATAGCCTCTATCATTTAATGGGACTAAAAAACCATTCATAGTGGAGTTTTGGAAAATTTCATTATAGAAGATATTTCTCAATTTGGGATGAAAAAACATAGAGAAGGTTATCCTTGAAATTTATCTACAATTGGAGATCAAAATTATTGGAATTCATTAATCCAAAACCCAAAATATGTGGATGAAATAGAATAACTGTAATGGAGAGATTTTAAGGAAATATTTATTGAAAAATATTTCACTCTAGAGTATCACGTAGACACTGAAAGGTAGTTTCTGAATATGAGGAATAAAGTGGATGAGAATGTTTCAAAGTATGAATCTAATTCCACAAGGTTAAAAAGGCATTTCTTGAACAACATATTCAATCCATGGAGAAAAATATATTGATTCTTTAATGTTCTAAACTCGTTCCTTCAATGGGATATAGGATTCCAATGATTCTCATCATATGATGATGTAGTCTTATGTGCTCTCAAGATGGAAACTGAATTCTCTATGTCTTATAATTTTATGGTAATTAAATAGAAGAATTGGGACGCTGAAAACTTGTGAAAGGTAAATAAGGATTTGGGGTAGAAGGGAAGAGTTCACCTTCCACCATGTGATAATTGTGGGAAGAGACAACCTAGTACTTTCATGAAGGGTAATGGGGTTTGATAAATGTTCAAGGAAAAAATCCACCTCTCATGGGATTGTATGGGGAGGAAAAATGTTACCAATGTTCAATGCTAAAATTGTAGGGAGAGGGGACATTATGAAAATTATTGTTGTAAGTGTCAAGGAAATGTTCCCTAATGAAGGCCAAGGGAGAAAGGCCATGCTTATGTGGTCAAAACTGCGGAGGTTAAAGTTCCTAAAAATGTTGTGGAATGTAATTTAATCATTTCCTCAAACATAGCGAATGTTTTATTTGATTCTGGCTAATCACATTCCTTCATATATTCCCAATTTTTCATTAAAATTAGATATTTATAATTTGATTTATTAAAGGAGTTATTAGACAAAACACATAACTGTAGTATCATTGCAACAATTTTTTGTCAGGAATCCCCCAATATGGAATAAAAATGTGCATTATATATTGATTTTATTATCATACCCATGACTGAAATTGAAATAATCCTATGTATGGATTGGATTTCAAGAAATGATGCGAAAATTTATTATAGGAAGATGAATGTTTCAATTTTTAAGGATGATGTGGAATCCATTATCATAAGGGAAGAAAATCACCACCTGATTCTCATTTGGATACACCCCATGTAGATCTACCGAATTATATTATTGGGGAGGGAGGGAATAAAAATAAATATGGGATATGAAAGGAATGTTCAAATAGATGACATATATATTGTGCAAGAATATGATAATGTGTTTCTTGAGGATTTACCATTACATCCTTAAGAGTGGTAAATTGAGTTTTCCATTAACTTAATTCCTCATTCAAGGCCTATATCAAAGACCCGTTATAGAATTTACATAGAATAATTATTGTAACTAAAGAAACAACTAATGGAATTTAGTGATAAAGCATTTATTATCCCTAGTGTCTCTCCATAGGGATCCCATATTCTCTTCTATAAGAAGAAATATGGATCCATGAGGTTTTGTATTGACTAATTGGAGATAAATTATACTAAAATATAGAAAATGTATCCCATACCACGCATTGATCATTAATTGATCAACATCATGGAGCCCAATATTTTTCCAATATCGATCTTCAATATCGATATAATCAGCTACGAGTAAGGAAGGAAGACATTCTAAAGATAGAATTTCAAACTAGATATGGGCCTTATGAGTTTCGAATATTTCCTTTTAGATTAATAAATACACCGTCTCTGTAGAGACCTGAAGCCTGACGTACATGGACATTACATTACTTTTGCAGAATACTTAGTACATAAAAAAACACACACACAAGGACCGTAATAGTTTAGTGTCTTTGGAAACTCGGAATATAATCTTCTAATCGTGGTGAAAGATCTTCAATATCTCCCATAAAGATCTTCCTTTTTTATACCTAAAACCTTTCTTTATTTCCTGGGGAAAAGAAAATATAAAAGGGTGAGCTCAAATGCTCAACAAGGGTAAACAAAAGAAATATCAATCACATCATATTCATAAAAACATAACATTTTGGAAATCTTAACCTGCAAAAGAGATCATAATTTCATAACATTGAATAAATCATGGCAGTGAAATGTAATCACAATAATCATAACATAAAACATGAAACTTTGTGGCATTCACACATAATCATAGAGAATCATTTCTTGTTAGTCAAGACTCATTGCCAAGACTATCTTAGTGGACAATGTCCCTTTCTGAACCGAGTCACCCTTGTTTCAGTCCTGTTTCACTGAACCGGTATAACCTACCATTCCAGCCATGTCTATCTCATGAGATATAAAATCTTTACCCAATGCATTGGAGGGAGATATAGGTCCCACCCGTCTCATAATGATACCATTATTAAGTGTGCCACAAAATCATAAACCATACATCATAGCATAACCCATGTAAAAAAAATGGGAATCTTGAACCTCATGACATCATAAAACAATTCATATAAGATAAAGGAATTAATAAAAATAATTCCATCACAACATAGTCAAATAAATGTAATAATAGGGATAGAAACAGTACCCTTTATTATCTTAGATGATAAATAATTTTGATAAAACACTTGAACTCCATTCTTGAGGAAAATATCCTTTCTGCTTCAAAAAAATTTTCCTTTCATAACATGTCATAAAAATTGAAACAAAATAAATTGATTAAAAATAAACTTTAAAACTTGTAAAGGAATCTTCTTGGAAATAATGTTTTAAAAATCCATTCATGCCGTATAAGTCAAAAAAACATTCTTTGTACTTTTTTCGGAAAAGTCAAAAAGTACCGCGTACGAAAAACGACAAAAGATTCCTTCCATATCCTTTAATAAAAACTCACCGAGGGGTAAAATTGGATTTAAACAATTTTAGGTGGATGGAAATAACATTACATATTCAGGAAACATGGATGTGGATGATAAAATACACCCCAGTAAATTTCAAAGTATAAACAATCTCGGATAAAAATGAGATTGTGATATTTCCCTTACCTTAGGTCTGACTTGCTTTGTAAGTGTCCCAACCTCCTGTATAATGATTTAAATCATGTTATTGACTTATTCCGGAATCATATGAATTGTTATTATATCATATATGGTCCACTTATGACTTTATATTACCCGTTATTTTGTAAATTCATGTTAAAGTAGTGTTTTGGGTAAAATCGTCTCATTTGTCTTTCGTGTTTTTAACTTGTAATTATTCATATGATTACTTAGATCATGATTACTTAATTCCAGAATATAAAAGATCATTTATATATATATATTCAGAATATAAATATATAATAAATCAGTAAATGGAAAGAAATACACCGTTCATGGAGACGGTAGTCCGTACGTACGCATGAACGCTGTTTTCGTTTCCTTATTGAATTGAATGGAATTAAGTAGATGACATACATATAAATATAAATAATTCCAGTATAATTATTATGTAATATAGTTCATTAGTACTTATTATATATACTTTATAATCATTCATGAATGGTTAATCATTGAGAATGATTCTCATCGCGTCGTGGAGACGGTAGTCCGTATGTACGCACGAGCGATGATATCGTTCCCATGGTCATGGAATTGTGTTGAAGTGTATGTATAATATTTCAGTATCAATATCACTTTATAATAATCATATATAGTTACTCATTAAACCATTATACCCATCCAATTAAGGTGGTGGTGGAAAATAGATTACACCACGGCGTTGAGACGGTATTCCGTACGTACGCACGCGCTGTGATTTCCTTTTTCCGTAGGATGGATAGAAGGTTAATTAGAGTTTTTTCATTTTTATAATAATATATCAGTATATAAGAAATACTGATGTTATTACTTTATCATGAAACAACTAAAGAATAATAAGTTTAAGAAGAAAGAAATTGAAAAAGATCGGTAATGGATATTACCTCTTTTAGACGCGCCTTTTCTTAACCTCCACATAAAGAACTAAGAATGGTATTTGAAGAAGACCAGGACCTATATGATGATACTAGGGAAGTGGAGAAGAGATTTTGGTAGGGGTTGGCCGAGCTTGAAGGCTCAACGTTGTGTGAGGAGGAGGGGGAGGAGGTGCCCTTTTATAAGGGAGGAGAGGGGCTCCATAGGAATATCTCAAAATATTATTTTATATTAAAGTGAAAATAGGTTTATAATGGTTCCAAAGGGTCTTATCTCGAAGATAAAGTGGGTATGGGACGAAATACTATCAACCAATAGGATTTAGAGAAGTTTTGGGTATTATTTTAACCATATCAATTAGATTTACCTCTAAGTTAAATAATTTAACGTTTACCGTGTCTTTTTGTTTTCTTTCACTATATGGTTAATACACTTACTATAACATGACAAAAGAACCCCAAATTGTTTATTATTAATATATATATCCTTATCTAAGTCATGTGGCCGAACCTTAGATTTTGAGGAATAAAATAACAATTAATAATATAATATTTGATTTAAAAACTATTTTGTTTCAATTTTGACACTATTTGATATATGATTTTTGTGAAATTCATAACAGAATTATATGTTCAAACCAAGTTTCTTAAATCAATAATAATATATCATAGTAACCTATAAAATTAGTGGGATTCATAAAAAGTCTCAAATTACATTTATTTTTGTGTTTATAACATCAATTATGTCAATATTTCATTAATAAGATAATTATTACATCATCATTGTGTCATAAATAAATTAAATTATTTAATGTCTAAAAATTATAAATAAAATACCATTATGTAGGAAATCATTTTAGATTTCTAATGAATATTTATAGTCGAATTTATCTTATGTATAACCCCATATTAAAAATGATTTACTTATTAAACTTTGATTTTAACTATTTTAACCCTTCTTTAAATAAATTAATAATAAATGTCCTAATCTAATCCAAGTGGGCCTAAATGATAATATTTTACACTTAAGGGTGTTTTTGGTAGAGATACACTTGTCCAATATAATTAGGACATGTGTTAGGGTAATATTAATATCACTCTTACCCTTAATTACCCTATTTACTTTTAACCGTGGTAAATAAAAGTAAAACGTTACTATTCACCAAAAATTATTTTCATCTCATTGAACCACATTTTACTTAATGAAATCAACCGTGTCTCTCGGATTTTTGAAATTCCATTCACAGAAGCGGTAAAATTAAGTTTTATGAAAAATTCAGTTTTTTTAACTACCACTTAGTAGTTTCACTATTCATCAAAAATTGATGTTTTTCAGAACAATGCCAAAATTTCATCCTAAGCTATATTTCATATTCCAAATTCAAAAATGAAGTCTATTTTACCAAATTCATAACATATAAGTTTCACTAATTAATTTTATAATTAAATCCCGCTGTTAAAACAAATAGCGTGTTTTTAAGAAACAATATCTATCAAAAGATTGACACTTGTTTATGTCTGGTTTAAATGTGAAATTACATCCAATGACCAACATTGTATTAAATTGTCAAAAAATATATTCTAAATATACTTTAAAACCACTAAAATTAATAATTTATCACTATTAATTATTTTGATTAAAAAAGTTGTTTTTAATTATAATTTAGTAATTTTCACTATTCATCAGAATATGAAAGTCATCCGAAAAGTACCAAAATTTCACCTTAGGCCAAATTCGATACTCCGAATCCAAAAATGAAGTCCATTTTGAGAGCTAAAATTTCTAAAATTATAAAAGGTGGATATTACTGTTTATAACGGCTAGTTATAATAATATTATAATAGCATATCGTTGTTTAGTGAAACTCGGTATTGCGTACTACACACGCTATCGAGGAAGGTCGCGATTGCGTGTAATGCAAGGCAAGTCAAGGATGTGTGTTTTGCAAGCTCCTTTTGGTGTAGCATACAACACAAGACATTAATAAAATTAAAAAATAATAGTTTTCATAAAATCTCGGGCTGTTACATTCTACCCCCCTTAAAATGAATTTCGCCCTCGAAATTCGTCGGGGTTATAAATAGTTTACTATTCAAAAGTTTCTTTAATAGAAACCCACATCGTAACAAGGAATACCAAAACTTGGCTTTAAAAACTAAAGTATGAAATGTAACGATTACCCAAATAAACTAATCCCTGGGTTTCCACATAGGTGAAAATATGGATATGGAAGAGAAATCTAACCATCATGTTCTGATGGAGAGTGGTAGAGAACATGGCTATGGAAAAGCCAGTAATCACAAATCCATAGATTTGTGATGATATAAGGTACCATCTGATTCATCAGGTATAAGACCACTAGGACAACATTTTTGGTTTTCAAGATCGTTTCCCTAAAGTTGAAGAATTTGAATTAGAATAAATACTTACTTTATTTTGGTACAATCTAATTGTTGTTCGTGCCTTGAACAATTTCCACTTCATCTCTTAAATAAATGAAGTTGAATTTGTTATTAGTGAAGTGTTAGCAGATCATGTGATAGAATGACTTGTCATTCCATCTGTCTCAAACAAAAGGTTAGCAAAAGTTATTAAATATACATAAGTCATTCTATAGTGAGATTAATCATATATGGTTCCTAAAATGGACTTATACATCATATATAATATTGCTTAATATAATAAAACTATTTTCTACTAAATAGGGACTTCTTGTAGGCCAGTGGTAGGTGATAAAGGCCAGTCGCACTTCGGTTGTGGGTTCGAATCCCATAGCCTTGTCCGACACGATGGGTTGTCGCCCGTCCTGCAGGTTGTCCTTTTTCTAAAGCTATATTACTATAACATCCCATCAATAATATCGAAAAAAATTTTATCCTAACTTATGTCCAACATAATCCATTCTAATCTTTAGGCTTATCTAAAATACATAGGTCCAAGCTCATAGTATAAAGAAAATGATTACTTGAAATGTCACCGAATAATCACGTGAATGCCATCATTTATCCCCCATATATCATAAGATATATCTTGTTGCTCAAATTAAAAACATGTGAATACCTTAATCATGTATTCTCTTGAAGAATGAATACCCATTGAACCTTAGTGAAAACATGAATGCAGTTAAAAGATAACACTTTCCACATACCAAAATCCTCAAAATTCTATATACTCAAACCATGTTATCACTTAGTCCTTATATCAATCATGAGCTCATGAATACAATCAAACATCTCATTATCTTCTTATCCCTTCATTATGCTCATATCATCTGTCTACCAAAAATGTCTCAATCACTTTTCATGGTTACCGGTACCATAAAATTATTTAAAACCACAATAGACCAAAACATATATATTCCAATATTCCATGATACTATATACAACATTATTTTGGAATCCCATTACATAAACACTTAATCATTCCACCACATCGTTGTCATATTCAACATCGCCAGTAGTGATCGCATGTGACTTCCATTTGTCCTTTGCCTTAAGTGTTTTCTCATGTTGATCATCACTAACCCTTAGATTAGGGAATTTATTAGCATAATGCCCCATTTCCTTGCACTTGATGCATTGAAGTGTTGGTGGTGTGTTCTCTGCAGTGTTTGCTTTATTCACATCATTAGAAACCATTTTTCCATTACTTCGACACTCAGCTGCTCGATGACCTTCTTTTCCACACTTAAAACATTTTCTAGTCCCTTTAAGACAATCTCCACCATGCTTCATTCCACACTTTGTGCATAAGGAAACATTCATATTCTTTTCACCATTATTCTGAGATTTATCCTTGAACTCCATCTTTCGTTTCTTGTCAAAACCATGAGATGGATATGGAACACCAACTTCCATTTCTACCTTGATAGCACAATGCACAATTTCTTCATATCTACTAAAGTGTCTTATAGCTAATGCCCTTCGAAGACTTGGTTTTAAGCCACTGAAAAATCGATCAACTTTACTTTCAGGTTGGATGATAATGCCAGATGCATACCTTGCAAGTCCTGTAAAATTTGCTTCGTATATACCAACAGATTCATCATCCTTCTGCTTCAGCTCAAGAAACTCCTTTTCCATCTTTGTTCGAAGAATACGAGGGAAGTACTTACTGAAAAACAAGTTCTTGAACTCGTCCCATTCCATGGACTCAATTTCATCTCTTGGCCTCGTATTCTTGATAAGATTCCACCATTGATCAGAATCACCTTCCAAACGATACACTGCTAAGATGACTTTATCATGTTCAGAACATTGAAGAACTGAAAATATCTTTTCAGTGGTACTGATCCATTGTTCAGCAACAAGTGGATTAGAAGACCCACTGAAAGAAGGTGGACGTTGCCTCATGAAGGACTCAATAGAATATTGTTCCCTTCTCTGCTCATTTGGAAGTCCAGAATGATTCATATCTTGTGTAAGTATAGAAATAAGATTTTGCACTCCATCTCCCATAACATTTGTTTGTTCAGGAGGAAAATCATTGCATTTTCCATTGCATTGATCAACACGGTTTCTTCGGGTTCCATCCATCGTCTAAAACCCAAAAAGAATAGTGTGAGAGGAAAAAATCATGCTAGGGAAAACAACATAATAAAGGGGGAGTACCTTCAATATCTAACATCCTAGGTGTAATTCTATGATCGTTAGCATAATTCTAGTACTATAACCTATATGTATACTTAACCTTAGGGACATCCCTAGAAATACCTTAGAAATATCTCTAGAGATCTTACTAACGTTTTCACATCCTAGTTTCCAATAGTTGACTAAACCTTTCCTCTGATACCAACTGTAGAGACCCGAAGCCTGACGTACATGGACATTACATTACTTTTTCGGATTACTTAGTACATAACAAAAACACACACACAAGGACCGTAATAGTTTAGTGTCTTTGGAAACTCGGAATATAATCTTTTAATCGTGGTGAAAGATCTTCAATTTTTTATACCTAAAACCTTTTTTTATGTCCTGGGGAAAAGAAAATATAAAAGGGTGAGCTCAAATACTCAATAAGGGTAAACAAAAGAAATATCAATCACATCATATTCATAAAAACATAACATTTTGGAAATCTTAACCTGCAAAAGAGATCATAATTTCATAACATTGAATAAATCATGGCAGTGAAATGTAATCACAATAATCATAACATAAAACATGAAAATTTGGGGCATTCACACACAATCATAGAGAATCATTTATTGTTAGTCAAGACTCATTTCCAAGACTATCTTAGTGGACAAAGTCCCTTTCTGAACCGAGTAACCCTCGTTTCAGTCCTGTTTCACTAAACCGGTATAACATACCATTCCAGCCATGTCTCTCTCATGAGATATAAAATCTTTACCCAATGCATTGGAGGGAGATATAGGTCCCACCCATCTCATAATGATACCATTCTTATGTGTGCCACAAAATCATAAACCATACATCATAGCATAACCCATGTAATAAAAATGGGAATCTTGAACCTCATGACATCATAAAACAATTCATATAAGATAAAGGAATTCATAAAAATAATTCCATAAAAACATAGTAAAATCAATGTAATAATAGGGATAGAAACATAACCCTTTATTATCTTAGATGAAAAATAATTTTGATAAAACGCTTGAACTCCATTCTTGAGGAAAATATCCTTTCTGCTTCAAAAACATTTTCCTTTCTTAACATGTCATAAAATTTTAAACTAAAAGAAGTTGATTAAAAATAAAATTGAAAACTTGTAAAGGAATCTTCTTGGAAATAATGTTTTAAAAATCCATTCATGCCGTATAAGTTAAAAAAACATTCTTCGTACTTTTCTCGAAAAAGTCAAAAAGTACCTCGTACGAAAAAACGAAAAAAGATTCCTTTCATATCCTTTAATAAAAACTCACCGAAGGGTACAATTGGATTTAAACAATTTTAGGTGGATTTAAATAACATTACATATTGAGGAAACATGGATGTGGATGATAAAATACACCCCAGTAAATTTCAAATTATAAACAATCTCGGATAAAAATGAGATTGTGATATTTCCCTTACCTTAGGTCTGACTTGCTTTGTAAGTGTCCCAACCTCCTGTATAATGATTTAAATCATGTTATTGACTTATTCCAGAATCATATTCATTGTTATTATATCATATATGGTCCACTTATGACTTTATATTACCCGTTCTTTTGTAAATTCATGTTAAAGTAGCGTTTTGGGTAAAATCGTCTCATTTGTCTTTCGTGTTTTTAACTTGTAATTATTCATATGATTACTTAGATCATGATTACTTAATTCCAGAATATAAAACATGATATATATATATATTCAGAATATACATATATAATAAATCAGTAAATGGAAATAAATACACCGTTCATGGAGACGGTAGTTCGTACGTACGCATGAACGATGTTTTCGTTTCCTTATTGAATTGAATGGAATTAAGTAGATGACATACATATAAATATAAATAATTCCAGTATAATTATTATGTCATATATTTAATTAGTACTTATTATATATACTTTATAATCATTCATGAATGGTTAATCATTGAGAATGAATCTCATCGCGTCGTGGAGACGGTAGTCCGTACGTACGCACGAGCGATGATATCGTTCCCATGGTCATGGAATTGTGTTGAAGTGTATGTATACTATTTCAGTATCAATATCACTTTATAATAATCATATATAGTTACTCATTAAACCATTATACCCATCCAATTAAGGTGGTGGTGGAAAATAGATTACACCACGGCGTGGAGACGGTATTCCGTACGTATGCACGCGCGGTGATTTCCTTTTTCCGTAGGATGGATAGAAGGTTAATTAGGGTTGTTTCATATTTATAATAACATATCAGTATATAAGAAATACTGATGTTATTACTTTATCATGAAACAACTAAAGAAGAAGAAGTTGAAGAAGAAAGAAATTGAAAAAGATCGGTAATGGATATTATCTCTTTTTGACGCGCCTTTTCTTAACCTCCACTTAAAGAACTAAGGATTGTCTTTGAAGAAGACCAGGACCTCTAGGATGATACTAGGGAAGTGGAGAAGAGATTTTTTCAGGGGTTGGCCGAGCTTGAAGGCTCAATGTTGTGTGAGGAGGAGGGGGAGGAGGTGCCCTTTTATAAGGGAGGAGAGGGGCACCTTAGGAATATCTCAAAATATTATTTTATATTAAAGTCAAAATCGGTTTATAATGGTTCCAAAGGGTCTTATTTCTAAGATAAAGTGAGGCTGGGTCGAAATCCTATCAAACAATAGTATTTAGACAAGTTTAGGGTATTATTTTAACCATATCAATTAGATTTAACTCTAAGTTAAATAATTTAACTTTTACCGTGTCTTTTTGTTTTCTTTCACTATATGGTTAATACACTTACTATAACATGTCAAAAGAACCCCAAATTGTTTATTATTAATATATATATCCTTATCTAAGTCATTTGGCCGAACCTTAGATTTTTAGGAATAAAATAACAATTAACAATATAATATTTGATTTAAAAACTATTTTGTGTCAATTTTGACACTATTTGATATATGATTTTTGTGAAAGTCATAACAGAATTATATGTTTGAACCAAGTTTATTAAATCAATACTAATATATAATAGTAACCTAGAAAATTAGTGGGATTCATAAAACGTCTCAAATTATATTTATTTTGGTTTTTATAACATCAATTATGTCAATATTTCATTAATAAGATAATTATTGCATCATCATTGTGTCATAAATAAATTAAATTATTTAATGTCTAAAAATTATAAATAAAATACCATTATGTAGGAAATCATTTTATATTTCTAATTAATATTTATAGTCGAATTTATCTTATGTATAACCCCATATTAAAAATGATTTACTTATTAAACTTTGATTTTAACTATTTTAACCATTCTTTAAATAAATTAATAATAAATGTCCTAATCTATTACAAGTGGGCCTAAATGATAATATTTTACACTTAAGGTTGTTTTTGGTCTAGATACACTTGTCCAATAGAATTAGGACATGTTTTAGGGTAATATTAATATCATTCTTACCCTTAATTACCCTATTTACTTTTAACCGTGGTAAATAAAAGTAAAAAGTTACTATTCACCAAAATTTATTTTCATCTCATTGAACCACATTTTACTTACTGACATCAACCGGGTCTCTCGGATTTTTGAAATTCCATTCACAGAAGCGGTAAAATTAAGTTTTATGAAAAATTTAGTTTTTTTAACTACCACTTAGTAGTTTCACTATTCATCAAAAATTGATGTTTTTCAGAACAATGCCAAAATTTCATCCTAAGCTATATTTCATATTCCAAATTCAAAAATAAAGTCTATTTTACCAAATTCATAACATAGAAGTTGCATTAATTAATATTATAATTAAATCTCGCTGTTAAAACAAATAGCGTGTTTTTAAGAAACAATATCTATCAAAAGATTGACACTTGTTTATGTCTGGTTTAAATGTGAAATTACATCCAATGACCAAAATTGTATTAAATTGTAAAAAAATATTCTAAATATACTTTAAAACCACTCAAATTAATAATTTATCACTATTAATTATTTTTATTAAAAAAGTTGTTTTTAATTATAATTTAGTAATTTTCACTATTCATCAGAATATGAATGTTATCCGAAAAGTACCAAAATTTTACCTGAGGCTAAATTCGATACTCCGAATCCAAAAATGAAGTCCATTTTGAGAGCTAAAATTTCTAAAATTTTAAAAGGTGGTTATTACTATTTATAACGGCTAGTTAATAATATTATAATAGCATATCGTTGTTTAGTGAAACTCGGTATTGCGTACTACACACGCTATCGAGGAAGGTCGGGATTGCGGGTAATGCAAGGCAAGTCAAGGATGTGTGTTGTGCAAGCTCCTTTTGATGTAAAGTACAACACAAGACATTAATAAAATTAAAAAAGAATATTTTTCATAAAATATCGGGCTATTACAGTCTCTCTTCATGGATCTATTGAATATGGTTTTCAAGGAATATCTTGATGACTTGGTGGTGAAATATGTGAGACATATACACATCACAAGATTCTGAAGTATATCATCTCACAGAAAGAACTCAACATGAGGCAATGGAGGGGGCTCGAACAACACAAGTAATATGAATGTTCCATACACTAATACCCATGAAAGGAAAATAAGGTAGCTAATGCATTGATCAAGAAGGATCATGGGGTTTCATACAAAATGAAGATTGAAACGGATCCAGTATTCATGGATCTAATAAATATGGACATGTGATTTATCAATGAATGTGAACCATCATTAATTTTTCAATTGGTTTCCTAACAATAATTATTAGAAAGGATTAAAATCTCTCATTTAGATTACGATAACCTTTAAAAGAAAATAAATTTTGTGAATGATGGAGAGTTTGCTGACTTCATATGTGAAGATGTAATTAAAAATATTTAGAAGAGGATACATGTCCACTCTATAACTGAGATGACAAGTGAGTTATTGGATGATGCCCATAGCTAGAATTTCTCTATAAAACCTATAATCACAAAAATGTATAGATATTTCAAGGAACATTTATTGTGGGACGACATGAAGAATGAAATTTTTGATTATGTATGATGATGCTTAGTCTGTCAACTTCTGAAGGCCGAATGACAACATCCTAGTTGAGTCAAGAAACCTATACCTATTCAAACATGGAAATGTAATTACATAACCATGTATTTTTTCATTGTATTACCCAAATATCCATGAATGAATGATGCAATATGGTTAATCATTGATCAACTTGCAAAATCTGCACATTTCATCACGATAAGGGAATGTTTTACACAAGATCAGAATTAATGACTCTATATCAAGTAAGATGTAAGAATTCATGGAGCACCTATTTGAATAGTGTCTAATCATGATCCTCGATTTACTTCTAAATTCTGAAAAATATTTTTAAAAGCATTGGATACTATTCTTCATTTTTATACTTCTTAACATCCTCAAAATGATGGTCAATTCGAAAGGATGATCCAAACATTTCAAGACATGTTGAGATCATGATCAGTCAAATTTCATGGTATGTGGGATTAATATTTACTCTTGGTGGAGTTTTCCTACAATAATACATTCTATTCATTTATTCAAATGGCACCATATTAATAAATTGTATGGAAAGAGATTTCATACACCTACATGTTTCAATTAAGTCGTTAAAAGGTAGTTTGTGGGAAGAGATTTTGGAGGAAATAATAGATATGGTAAATAAAATACAAGGACATATATATTCATCTCAAAGTAGCCAAAAATATATACTGATAATCGAAGGTAATATTTGGAATTTCACGTGGGAGTTCATGTTTTCATAAAAGTATCTCCATATAATGGTGGTATAAGATTTGGAAAGAAATGGAAACATAGACCAATGTACATAGGCCCTTCTGAAATTCTTGAGATAATTAGAGCTACTATGTATAATTTAGATATTCCTCATAACCTATTTAATGCATACAATATATCCCATGTCTCATTACTGAGAATGTACATGACATACAGAACACATGTACTCACGTCTAAAGGTATATAATTTTAACATTACCTATCTTATTTTGAATAGCCTATCTAGATTCTGGACACTAAAGAACATGTGTTAAGGAATCAGACAGCTCGACTACTAAAGATACTTTGAAGAAATCAAAAAATCTATAATGAAACATGGAATCCTGAGGAGCTTTTGATGAACAACTACCCAAATATTTTTTGAGGTAACATTCTTGTAATTTCAATGATAACAATTTTGTATTGAGGGGATAATGTCACACCCCATGATTTTTCAAATAAATTTTATATTAAATTCATGAAATAATGAGTCTCCCAAAAACACCACTTTTCTATAACATATCTAGTAAACATATGTTTCCCTCTTCTGTGTTTTGAATTTTGAAAAACTGACACACACAGCTATGTTTAGTAAGTTATTTAGAGTCCAATGAGACAAACATAATTTTTGGTGAATAGTAACATACCCTTTTGAATACTAATATGAATAGTAATGTGACCTGTATGAAAATTAAAGCATATTATTATTTTATTTTCTTATATATATATGATAATGAGATCTTGATTAATTTTTCAATATGATATAAAATGAAATATATTATAAGAGTTTTTATTTATCAAATAAACTATGATTTTATTTAAAATTTAAATTAATAATATTTAGGAATATATTTTCAAATAAATAGTGTTCATTTTTGATTTCTTCACATCCAAAAATTGTTAGGGTGATTTTTTTTGGATTTTCCTGAAATACTCGAATTTTTTATGAATAGTAAAATATGATAATTTAACATATATATACATTATCAGTTAACTAAACTATTACTAAAATAATGGTTGATGTAAGAACACTTGGTCAGAACTCCCATGTAGTTATTACTATTATGGTTTTCATGAACCATCAATATTGGTTGTCTTTTTGGAAATAATAAAAAATGAATAAGACATTCAAAACCCACCCCCTCCTTCACTATAACCCCCCTTAATCCCACATTATATCACTCCGATAATGACTTGTGCCTTGTCTAAAATCATCTCAAATATCCTCCCATGTTCCTCCCACACATCCTAAAGCCCTTGTTCTTATTAAAATAACAATCCATCTCCCTTAAATAGGCTATAAATGAAGATAACTTCATGATGTAAATTCCTTTTTTCATTTCATCTATTTCAAGATCCTTTATTTTATTTTTCATTCCTCACAACCATTCACAAAAATGTTGTGATGACTCTAGTACCAAAAGTTTACCATAATCTTATTATTATAAGGGAATAATTCTTCATAATCTCTCATTTCCCCGTCTATTATACTAGAAATGAAAACACCATCTAAGATGTGTTAATTTGTCACATTCCAGGATGACGGTTTTTTAATTTCCATTACTATCGTCAATTATAGTCATGAAAATATTTTTATTGTTGAACCATACTATAATGTATTCAATATAACTTATTTATGGTTCTTTAATCCCTTTCTACAGATGATATTTATTTCTAAATAAAAATTTGTTCTTTGTGATAAAGAACTACCAATTAACCCAAACAAATGTCATTAATGTTTTATATAATGATTCACCTTCCATCAAAATAACCAAGATAATTTTATGAAATGGTAAGATTCTGGTTTTTCACTAATAACATACATATTCTATTATGTAAAAAAATTCTTATTAAAATGTTTATTGGTACATGAATATAAGTTAATAAATCATGAAAACCGAGGAAGAAAATGCTTTGAAATAATTAAATTGAATCTCTAATCCCATTAGAAGGACATTGATAAACATAATAAGGTTTTAATAATAAATGAAAATTTTACGAGGTTTAGGACTCATTAATTTATGAACCTAATATTATTATTCATGTCATTAAGATCATGTGAGGAACTCCTTCAGAATTAAGGTAGGGGTTTTATCATCTCCCATCCATTTTTTAAGATATTATGTATTCACCAGTATTACTAGAGAATGTTGTATGTATAATAAAAATATGTTTTTAATAATATTAATTTATTTATTTTCATTATATTAATTGTATTATTTGATTATTATGAATTTTGGTAATATTAATCATTTGATTACAATGTTGTAAGGGTTTTCTACTAGAACCTCTATTTTCATTCAGGTTAATCTTATTCAATACGTAACTCAATTAAATAATTATTTATTTATATGTACTCCTCATATATTCTGTTTTAATTTTTTATTTAGGTTTACCAACCAGAATCATACTTTCATTTATGGGAAGTTATATTTTCTAAAAGGATCCTTAAAAAATTCTTCCTGGAATGTAATACCAGATCATGGGAATTTCTCAAATTTTTAACATTTTTCGAGGGCACATTATATTATGTTTATAGATTACATTTTCTTTCTAAATATCTCATTTTATTATGAAATTACTTTCTTAAATCACTTATGGTTTTATACAAAGGCTTTTCCAAAAGAACTCTTCTTTTCAAAGTAAAAGAGTATTTATCTCAAGAATTACTTGATGATTTTATAATAGTAACCTCATCTATTTAAATACTCTTGTAAATTATTTTGAATTAAATAGTATACCACATTTAAAAGAATATCTTATTAATAGTTTGACTATGGATTTTCTATCTTAAAAACATACACCAATTTACTCTGAATTGTTATTGCTTATGATTAATTTTCAGGGAACGTTAGTGAAAATTCATATATTATTTTAAACATGAATTTATATTTTGTTAATGTTTAACCCCCTTCATATAAGGAATGAATAGTACAAATTATGTGATGGTCTGGGCCTCGGTAGCCCCTCGATGCATTGATATGTCTCATTAGAAAAAACACGGTCAGGGAACAAGGCCTTGAAAAAATATTTATTTAGGGTCCTTGCATGAGGCCTTGACGGTATGGTAATGATGTCTGAAATTATGAATTCAATCATTATGAAAGTAGTCATTAAAATTTAATGAGGTTATCTAACTATTAGAATACCATTGATTATACTTTATTATGGAATTATTTATTTATCTTATATTCCTACCATAATGTGTTCAAGATCATTTTCAGGGGCATGTGTTTTTAGTTATTCACCTTGCCTAAGGATTAGGTTTAAGATATCTTCCATTGAATTTCTTACCATTATTGAGAATTTGATCTCACCCCTTTCTTATCTTTCATTTTCACAGGACTTAAAAAGGTATATTAATAATGACATGTATGAATAATCTAGAAGTTATGGATGTTGATAAAGAAGTTTCTATTTTTTTCTTTTAAGTTGTAATGGTGTACTTGTGTATATATCGTGTTTACAATGCTACTAAAATACTTGGTCCATGAAGATAAATATACCTTGTTTATATGACAATATAATAAAATAAGGTATTATATCCAATAAATAGGTTTCAGGACCTTACATTAGACCAAATATATATTTATTTTATTGTATTTTAGCCCAGTTATGATGTTTCTTTAGTTAGATGTCTCTTATCTCTGACCTGATATTTAATTACAATAAGTTATATTTTTATCAGACATTATTTCACTATAGTTTATGTTTGTTTATTGAGGACCTGGTATTTCCTCAGATTAAGATATTTTATCTCAGACCTAATGTTTCTTTAGAATAAGGTCATTTAAACCAGACTATATATCACAGTTGTTTATGGTATTTTTCATGGACCTTGTATCTCTTTAGATTATCTACGCTTAGCCTGAACAAGATATTTATTTATTTAAGGTCCTTTACATTGGAAATTCTATATTAACTTGGGATATGGTGCAGACATTCCAAGAATGACCTAAAACACACTAGGATATTGACTTTGTTCTGCGGTGTTACAAAGGCTCACAAGTATCAAAATAACATTTTTTAGAGTGACACAATAGGTTAAACACAATAGGCTCATATGTAAGTACTATATACTTGCATTTATAGTCATGATAATGGTCTTTAATGTTTGGTATTATTTCCTAGGGATATTGATGATTTATGGAGGAGATGTTGATTGGGGGAGATATATTATTGAATCAAGATCAACCAAGATATATGGGATAGTGGTGATGTATATCATAATATAAAATTCTGATTCAATGAATATGAGATGGTGTAGACATGCCAGGTTTGTACCAGGACATTATGAGATTTTGGATTCTACCATAGTGTTTCTAAGGCTCACAATGATTGAATCTCATTTCTAGTTAGGAGAATATTTCGTTAGTCAGTGGGATAAGTCCCTTTTGAGTCAGTAACATACCAATAGAAATATGATTTTTTCCTCTCTCCAAGTCCCATGAATATTTTGTGAAGGTTCTTGAATCAAGATGATGAATTTTGGTATCTAAAGAAGGATATCCAGTAAGGGTTCTAGAACACTATGAAAATTAGCTCTTAAATAAAAAATATCGAGCACCATGCCATGCAGGTTCAAAACACAATGTGTGGGACATTGAAGGATTATGACTGAATTGATTCAGCCCATCCTTTATAAATGGAACTAAACTAAGTGACTTAATGTCAAGGATATTGAATACACTTGGATAGTATGGGGTGGTGATTCCAAAACATGACCTAGATCGTTGTAGTCAGGAGAGTGATATGGGACAATAAAATATGGACTAGTTTAGAGATGTGGAGGTGTTTAGTGTGTCTACAATGATTTCTGGTCTCATGAGGAGTCAAATTTCCTTGTTCGGAGTGACAAAATTTGTTTACATCCATATGCATAGTTACAGGATCCATGTGTATATTTGCACAGTCAAAAAATGGGACCTTGAGTAAGGATATCCTTTAAAAGGGCTATAGATGGTTATGAAGGTATGAGAAACCAAAACTCATGATGTGTGATCTATGGAATGTGTAAAATCCCAGGTGGGTGGGAGTACCCTAATCTTTATTCCATCACTTAATGAATGAATTGTCATGGAGGGGAGATGGAAAAAACCATTAATCTATCATTTCCTCGATTAGGGGGTCCATCGAGCATAGATTTTCATTTACATGGGCTACTGTGTAGACACTATTAGAGTTATTATTTCCATATTTATGACCTAATTGTTTCCTAAACAATGATATTGAGGAGTTTAGGGGGAAAAGACTCCACTTTTAATAGGTCACCCATTGTTGGTTTTCGACCTAACAATTTTGGAGTCTCTTCAATTAGAAGTTTTGTGTCTTGCAATTGGGACCATTATTTGATAATGTATTAATATCGTATAGCTTTGACAGAAGTACACAAAATTTATGGTCATGATGCGCATGGACCTAATATATGAAATTTTACATAAGATCATAATTAGGATACCCATGGTCAATAGTAATACAACATCCTGATGAGAAAAAGGTGAATGTGTTATAAATCATGGATCAAGGATATCATATCACGAGTGGTGATAATAGACAGTCGTACTAGACATAGTTCAAATTAAATAAGGTATTGTAATATGTCATAAGAATTTTACGGATCACAAGGATTATTATTTCAATTTTACAAAGTCATTTAGTTGGTTGATAGACATAAGAACATATGAAATATCCAATTGCATAAATGAAATTTCAAGAAAAGGGTCATTGAATTCAGATATCCATTCACAGGGCCATGGAATATTGGGGAGATCTGAGTCACCCAAGGAATAAAGTGTAGATTATGGATTGAGGTTATTTATATGATGTTATAATCTCCCATGTAATATGGTTTAGGAGGGTATGTATCTTGTGGTACATTGATAAGGATTTAAAAATTGGTGATGGTTTTCCCATTTTAATGCCATGTAGTTGGGATATACTTATATCTGTGAGGTTTTAACATAATGTTGTAAGGAAATTATTCCATACAGTTTAGTGTTATATGATAAGGATGTAAATACATGAAATTTAATGTTATGTAATAAGGAGTTAATTAAATTCTCTTTAACCTAATTTTAAAAAGACTTGATTCTATGAAGTTTAACACCATGCGATAAGGATACAATTCCATTCTAATGACCCAGTTTTGATATACATGGACATTATTGTTCTTTTTCAGAATACTTAATAAATTATACAAATTGACTCCAAAAGTAAATTTTAGTTTTGTGTATTTGGAAACTCGTAACTCATTCATCAATATTTATGAATGATCTTAAGCATCTCCCATAACGATTTTCCACTTTTGTTTTACAACCTAAAACAATTCATTATATAATGGGGAATAGAAAACATAAAATGGTGGAGCTCAAATTCGCATTAAGGTTAATCATGGAGAACATAAAACAAACCATAAACAAAAGAATGAAAAAACCTGATCATAATGTTTTAATATCAAAATATTGAGTCATGAAATAAATCTTGGAAGTACCTAACACATAGATCATAAATGAACATTAACCATTATAAAATAGACTTTGCATAAAACGTTGAATTATGGAATAAAAATTATCACATAATATGATTTATGTAGTATACAAATGAATTTCTTCCAATACCATCATAGTTGAAAAATTCAATTAATCACCTTGGTTTACTTGATGATCCAGTCATGTTTTACTAAATCAGATTTACTTGTCATTCCAGCCCTATATTAATGAAACAGGTTTACTTGATGTTCCAATACTATATTATTAATCCATATTTACTTTCCATTCCAGCCACATATTACGTAAACAGATTTACTTTTATTCAATTATTATCTATATCATGAGATATAAATCCTCACTTAATGAAATTAAGAGAGATATAGTTCTTACTCATCCCATAGTGAAATCATTCTTAAATTTACCAAAAAACACAAATCATTCATCATAGCATAACCCATGAAATGAAATGGGTTTCTTAAAAATCATTCCTTCATATTCCATAATAAATAAATGAATTTAACAATAGTAATTACATATCAAACAAAATAAAATCAAAATAATAATAGGGTTAGATACATAAAACTATGACATCATAGATGGAAAATGATTTTGATAAAACACTTGATCATAATTCTTGAAGAAAATATCCATTCTTCTTCAGACGAATTTTCTTTCATTAAAATTACATAAAATTTTAAAAGAAAAGTATATACTTGAAAATAAACATCAAATCATATAGATAATGGTTAATGGAAATAATGAATTATGGAGACCTAAAACCAATTAATTTTGTAAAAGTTAAAAAACAATCTCCTCGTACTATTTCCAGAAAAGTCAAAAAGTACCTTGTCTCAAAAATGAAATAATGGATCCTAAAATATTTTTTAAAAAATTAAACCAATGCGTCAAATCTACAATAAACATTTTAATAAAATGTAAATAAAATTATATATTTAAGAAACATGGAAATTGATGATAAATATACCCTAGTAAATACTTGCATATAATCAATCTCAGAAAATAAGACGATTGCGAAATTATCCCTTACCATCAGTCTGATTTCATCTGTATGTGTTTGAAACTATTATATAGTGTGATTAAACATATTATTAAATTTTAATAGAACCATAATAATATTTATGATATCATATATTATTGACTTATGAATTTATATTAACATTGGATTTATCAATTCCAAGTTAAAGACACATTTAGTGTATTAATCGTTTTATTTATCATACATGTTTTGACAATGTTATTATTGATATTATTAATTTGATCATGATTTATTTAATTGTATATTGTAAAAAATTATATATATATAATTAATATTCAGTATATAAATATATATAATAGATAAATAAATGAGATTGAATACACCGTTCATGGAGACGATTGGCCGAACGTACACATAATCGTTGATTCCATTTCCTTATTGATTTAAATGGAAGAAATTAAATGAAATATACATATATAAATATATATAGTAGAATTATAATGTCATATATTTTATTATTATTTATTATATATACTTCAAAATCATCCTTTAATGGTTAACATGTAGAATGAATCTCATCGCGTAATGGAGAGGTAGGTCGTATGTATGCTCGAACAAAGATATAATTCACTTAATGGTGACATGGCTATGAAATTTTATGGTTTATTAATAATGATGAATAATTATCATGTTATATTCATTATTTAAATCTATTAAATTCATTATTATATCAATCAAAATTATGTATTTTTGAATACCAAATTACACCATGTAGTGGAGACGATAAGTCATCTATACCAACACATGGTGATATTGTTATTCTTATGATGGATAAAAGGAGGTATAATGTTTTCCAATAATTATAATAACCTTTCAGTTTTTATATAATACTGAATTTATTATGTTGTTATGGAATCAACATAATAATATGAAGTAGAGGAATAAAATAATATTTAAAGAGTTGATAAAACAATCACCTGGTTTTCGAGTATCTCATTTTTATTTACATAAAAGGTCTCCATAGGATTGATTTATACCCAATGTGTGTTCTCTATAATGATAGAAGGGATTTTTGGAGATTATTTGAGACGAATTTGGAAGATACTAGTGGCTTTAATGGTGTGAGTAAGTGGGTAGAGGTTGTGTCCTTTTATAAGAGGAAGGAGAAAAACATTAGGAACCCATTTTAATAGTAAATTATTATCAATTGATTTTAGTTTTCTAATTGTCCCAAACACATTATTTAAAATATAAGATAAGGTTGGCTCTAAATACATTCACCCAATAGGTTATAGACATTATTATATCACAAAATATTCCTTTTCATTGAGCATTATCCCTTAGTTAAAAAATATTCTCTTACCATGTCTTCTTATATTTTCATAATATATGGTTATTATTGTTACTTTAAAATATTGATATATACTCATTTGGATCATTAATTAATTTTTTAACATTATATACATATGTTAAATTAATATTATAATCCTAGGACTATTATATCATTTAATAAAATATTATTTTTTTTATAAACTCATTTTTGTCAATTCTGACACTATTTAGTAATTGAATGTTTTTTAAGTCATTACTACATGATTCCTTCGAACAAAATGCATTAAATCTCCAATAAAATGTCAATATCAACCCAATTAATATTCAATATCATTAAAATGTTAAAATTACATTTATTTTTATATTTAAAATATCATTTATTATAATATTTCATTGATAAGGTAATCACTGCATCATCATTGTGTCATAAATATATTTATTTCTTTAATTTAATAAATAATAAACAAAGTAGCATGTTGTATTAAATCATTTTAGAATTTTAATATAAATTTATACCAAAATATATCATTTATATAAACCATAATAAAATTTATTTAGAAAAATTATACCTGTTTATGTTATATTTCCTTTAATTTTAATTAAATTATTATAACAGGTCATTTTCACACCCAATCGGTTCTCAAATGACAGTAGTTTAGCATATGGATTCTTTTGCCTCCCATTAATAATCTCATTGGATTAAGACACATGTTAGGGTTATTTAATATTATTATAATATTTTTTGTTACCCTTATTTACCTGATTTTCCTTTTAACGAGGGAAAATAAAAATAATTACCGAAGATACTATTTATGATGAAAAAATAAGTGGTACCTATTTACAAAGTTTGAACCTTATGATTCAAAATATTGAATCCATTTTTCTATATTTAATACTAAAAAATTTCCGAAATTAATATGAAATTAATTCCCATTGTCTAAACAAGAAAGTTGGTTTTTAAGAATTAAAAACTATCAAAAGTTTGACATGTGTTTATGTCCAATTTAAAAATGAAATTACATACAATGAGAAAAATTATATTAAATGAAAAAAAATTATCACATTATAATATAAAAAAATTTAGATATATAATCTAACAATATAAAAATATCAAATGAAAAACCATTTTTGTAGTAAAATTAAGTATTTTTAACTATTCATTAAAAAATGAATTTCATTTGAAAAATACCAAAATTTTAACCACGGTATTTTTTTACCAATTTCAAATATGAAGTTTTATAGGTCAAATATAACTTATAAAATTTCCATAAATTATATTTTAAAAAGGTTTTCCATCAAAAGGTTGTAGATTTGTATATTTTAAATAAAATACTTCATTTATATGAAAAAATGACATTGTTCTCATATCATGTCTATAAAATACAAAAGTTTAATGTTAATTTTATTTAGAAATAAAATCATGGTTAATAATATTCACAATTGATAATTTATATCCCATTAAATAATAATATTTTAATTATATATCATTGTTTAGAGAAACTCGATATTGCGTAAAACCCAAGAAATCAAGGAAGGTCGCTCTTGCATGTAACACAAACCAAGTCAGTGTTGTGTGTAGTGGAAGCTTAAGTTTGTGTTGTGTATAACATAATACCAACATAGATATTTAATTCATGGAGAGAAATCTATAATCAATTTTGTGTGTATCATACTCCAACATGGTGTTTCGTGTAATTCAGTTTAGTGTGAATGGAATGTCTAACATAGTGCATTACAAGATATAAATGAAAATTGTAATTGATTAAAAAATGGTCAATAAAATATCAGGGTGTTAAATTATACCCCAATTAAATTGAATTTCTACCTCAAAATTCATTGGGTTTATAAAAGGTTTACTACTTTAAAGTTTCTTTCATAGAAAAAATCATCGTAAAAAGGAATACTAAAACATCATTTTAAAAAGAAAGGTTAAAAACATAATGGTTTCCCAACGTAACTCATCATTTGGTTTCCACATATTATAATCAAGGAGGGAATTGAAATCATGGTTATGGAAGAAAAATATATCCATCACTTTATGATGGATAGTGATATAGAATAAGGTTTGGTGAAAGTTAACTAATAGACACCCAAAATCGGTGATGATTTTAGGGACTATCTGATTCATCAAATAAGGTGGTACAGTTTCCGATGCTTTCGATAGCACGTGTGCATCCATCTCATTCATGGACGAAAGAAACATTCCTTCTATGGATTCCTCCTCAGAACTCTTCACCTAGTCCGGGTCACCCTCATAGATTTAATACGTTGTTTGTTAAACTCTTCTCGGTTCCATATCTTCAATGACACTAGTTAATTACGTTGCTGCTGTCAGGACATTCCAAGGGGTCCAGTCAGGGAAACAGCCTTCATTTTGGAGAGTAGTCATGTTGGGGGATCACTGGCGTGTCTTTCTTTTTTCCCTTATTATAGGGCTTCTCAAGGGCACGGAAGCCCGAGGCATCCCGCATCGAACACAAGGAAACATATGCCATAAGTATATATTTGAGGTTTTCCTCAGCTTCCCATGTTTAACACAGGGTATTCCACAAGTTCAATGTCCAGATGAGATAGATCAGACTGATCAGAACATAGATTAGAGTGGATAATATTGAGTAACCCCTTGACAGAATGCTGATATTGGGGCCATAATTAGGGTGGCTTCTTGAATGATGTGGAGTGGAATGGGATGTCATTATCTCACTAGGATGTGGCGGATTAGGTAAAAATCAAGATGGACAATGGTTTTGGGCTTCATCCTTGAAGAGACTTCCAAAATATCCCTCTTGTAGGGAATCAAAGTCCACATAGTTCATCTGATGACGTCTTACCGTTGAGTGAGGTTGACAACGGCTTACCGCTAAATCGGGTAACAACGGCTTACCGCTGAGGGTGGATTTGGGGTCCACTGGTTGTTAGGATTGGACCTCATGGAGTCTTCTTATGTACCATGCCTTGACATGGATCAAATACCACATAGTTCAGGGTTGTGTCATGTCGGCGAATCGACGTGAAGATGGACTGGGGGACCGATGGGTGGTGGGCATGAACCTTGTGAGGCTTCCTATGTATCATGCCTTGACATGGATCAATTTCCCCATAGACGGGTGTATAGTATAGTGTCATGCATAACAGGGATGGTGTTGGTGAACCGACGTGAATGAGGACCATAGTCTAGGTGGATGGTGGGCTGGAACCTCAGGGAGGCTTCCTACTTACAATGCCTTTACATGGATCAAAGACCACGTAGTTATGGATGTTGTGTCGGAGAACCGACGTGAATAAGGACCTTAGTTCAGGTGGATGTTGGTCTTGAACCTCATGGAGGCTTCCTACGTACCCTTCCTTGACATGGATCAAAGACCACATAGTTCATGATGGTGTGGGGCTTACACTCTAGGCTACCCAGGTGCTGGTGAACTGACATGAAGGGGGTCAAAGCGACCAATGGGTGGTGGGCATGAACCTCGTGAGGCTTCCTACGTACCAAGCCTTGACATGGATAAAATTCCCCGTAGTGTAGGTGAAAATGGGTAGTTCAACCGACATGAAGGTGTGTTAGAACAACTGGGTGGTGGGGTTAAACCTCATGAGGCTTCCTATGTACCATGCATTGACATGGTTCAAAGTCCATTTAGTTTTGGTGGTTTGTCAAGGAACTGAAATGAATGGGGACCTTGGTCCAGGTGGATGGTGGGCTTGATCCTCAGGGAGGCTTCCTACGTACCATGCCATGACATGGATAAAAGCCCCGTAGTTCGGGTGAAAAGGGACTATTGAACCGACAAGAAGTGGTGTCAGATCAACTGTATGGTGAGATTGAACCTCATTGAGTCTTCCTATGTACCAAGACTTAACATGGATCAAATTCCTTGTAGATTGGGTGGTGTCAAAATGTCTTTCCTATGGATGATAATGAAATTTAATGTCATGCAGGATGGGATACAGTTTAGCGTCATGTAGGATGGGGGAGGAGAATATAGATTAATGTCATGTGGGAGGGAATACAGTTTAGCATCATGGAGGATGGGATGCAGTTTAGTGTCATGCATGACGGGATGCAGTTTAGCGTCATGCAAAATGAGATGCTGTTTAGTATCACGCAAGATGGGATGCAGTTCAGCGTCATGTCGGATGGGATGCGGTTTAGCATCATGTAGGATGGGATGTTTTCATGGTCGATTCTTACTCCAAGCCCACGTGAGTCGTGCTCGGTGTGATAAAAAATATGTAGGAGAGACCTTACGATCAAGTCGTGAAAGGTGTGTCCATGTGATGTGGAGTGGGGATTATGCATGTAGCGGCCCAAGGAGAGAAAGTTTGGTACTTACTCCGAGATAGAGGCCCATGGGCGTTAAAGCACAGTGGGAGAGGGACTTAGGATCGATGAAAGGATGAGCCTCATTCCCTATCACACCCTTTGCTAGCCTTGGCACCGAGGATGTAAGGAGGGGTAGGGGTGGTGCCTCATACAAGAAAAACTAGGGCCTTACAACAAGGTGGATTCCCTTCCCCGCGGACAAATGCCACTCCCAAGAGGAAGATATCATCCCCTGTGGAGAGCAGGGGTCACAGAGAATATCCATGGTGGGGGGTCCCTGCGTGCGAGGCATAGGGCTAGGTCATAGTTTAGCATCATCTTCTGAGGACGAGGTTGCTTGTTAGTTTAATATCATGCATCTCGGACTAGGTGGGTTTTCTCCGTACCCCTAGGCCTTTCATAACCGGTCCCCCTGCTCCTTGTGGGAGGGAAGGCACCGGCAACGCCGTACTGAGGGGGTGTCGTGGAGCGAACCATCGAGGGGTCCACGTTAGCATGGTTACGCAAAGTAGCAATAGCCATTAGCGTGCTTATGCAATGAATCATTAGGTGTAGTAAACCTATGGGCGGTATCGTCCAAGGGACTTTGAACTCACATTGTGCAAACCTGGAGGGTTACACGGGAAAAAGATTTTCCAAGCAGAGGGGTCCATAGGCAGGGGCCTTGTGGAGCTCTGTTTCTCTGCATGGCGGAGGGCACATATGAAGGAGTGTGTTTTGCGAAGTTGGGTTCCTTAACCATAGCAGGGGGCAGAGGTGAAAATGGGAGGTGCTTCGTGAAGTGGAAGGGAATTCATGGAGTAGAGCCTCGCAAAGCAAAGGTGCCTTGTGAATCATGATGTTAGGAAGCAATGTGCTTCCTGAAGTACAGTGACCCTGCCTTAGCATGCAGATCATGTGTACATGAAGGGTGTTTCAAGAATCATAAATGCTCCATGATGGCCCGGGTCCCCATGGGGATCCCCTTCCTTCACTAAAGCCCTTAGGCTTCAAGAAATTCATCCCTCTTGCAAGAGGGGATCAAAACTAGACAATAGTGAGACACTTCGCGTAGTAGAAGTACCTAGCGCTGCTCATGGTTCATCGAGCAGAAGAGTGCTTCGCAATTCAGGAGATGAGAAGCCGAATAGTCGTATTGTCTATCTGGAGAGCTCAGGGGAGCCTGATATTTATAGGCAAGAGGCGCCATGGATCGGAGCTCACGCGGTGCGAAAAGGTGTGATGTAGCTTCATGGAGGGCTTGTGAATTTAAAATGGGTTCACAGAACGTCCTACCTCTTGGGCATCGCTGTGGGTACACGAACATCAAATCTGTTCACGGAGTGTCCCACCTCCTCTCCTTCGCAGACGCCACGATATTAGGGGAACTCTGTGAAGTGGCATTGCAAGGCAGTCTGTGGGGCCATCTTATGGCCCTTTTTTCATTCCATGTTTTGGCCCTAACCAATGCACCCCCCCCCCCCTCATACATGGAGCTGCGGAGGGATGAAGCATCTAATTATGAGGGACATCCCCAAAATCGTCGGCCCTTTGTAGTGCTCACTCGCGAAGAGGGATCATGAGGTGGACAGGGGCCGTGCGGGCGAGGCACACCATGGATCTCTGTGCGGGCTGGACGTGCCGCAAAGCTCCGATGGTCATCACCTATAAATATGAGGTCAGCCATCTCTTTTGTCCTTTACCTTATATGTGGTCTTGTATTCTTGGGCTCTCGATTCGCGAAGCTCTGCGTACTCCATGAGTGATCTCTGCAAATCATTTCTTCGCGGTGCACAACGAGTCCTTGACTCCACGTTTGTGCTCCGTGATCCAGCTATGAACAACGAGGCAGCGCCCTGTGATCAGTCTTCATGAGTGGGCTCTGCGAACGTGCTTTGCGAATGATCTCCCTGAACCAGACAACCAAACATTGAAGTTCCAAAACCGAATGGCCCCCTAAGAAGCTTTCCATGGGGTCCTTGCAGATGTTGCCAGGGGGGACGAAATGGCGAAAATTATAGGGATGGGGGAGCTAGTCTGGATCCAATCGAACCATAGTTCTTTGGTGGAGCTGATGTCGGAGAGGAATAAGAAATACCTGCTGTGCATGATGTTTCCTCTGTATGGCTTCAGGTTGAGGGAGGACGTCTTCTTCACTGCAGTAGGTAGGGATAAGTCAGCTTACTAGTTCCGGATCACGCTATGCTAGCACCGATGGTTCAAGGTGATCGATGGTCATGCTTGGGAGGATTTCATTCCTATCGCCGCTGAATGTCTGTTAAATAATTTGAATGACGTCAAAGAGAGGATGTTGCAGCTAGGGAAATCCCATCCCCTTTACCGAACCACAATTAATGCGGTGCTGGGGAACCCAAAGAAGGGGTGGTCTGAGGAATGGGACATGCTCCAGGGCGGAATCTTTACGAATGATTGGGCATGGGCCTACTGGGTAGGAACCTCGTGTGAGGATTTCATGGCAGAGCTGAGGAGAGTGGGCCTATATAAGGCAGCTTGGGCCTCTAAGTTACATATCTACCAGCCGAAGCAGTTGATGCTGGAGCTGTTGAACAAGTAGTCATTGGGGACCAATACCTTTAACCTGTATCATGGAGAGGTCGTCATTAGCCTATGGGAAGTGCATCAGATCTCAGGGCTCCCGATATTGGGGGAAATTTATGAAAAATTTATCTCGTCTACGGGCGTGTGGGAGGATCCGGAGTAGATGCCACGTCTGGCGATGGCGTTGATGGAGCTTGTACCCGGGGAGGATTAGGAGGAGGTGAGGGATGTCCACTTCAAGAATTGGTTCAAGAAGTTCATGAAATTCCCAAAAAATAGGTAGTTCCCGGTGAGGCCTCAGGCCTGCCCGAAGGGTGCCCATTGTATGGAAAACTCATACTGGTGGCTATTGGAGGATAGCCAGTGGAAGACCTTGGGGTTCAGTATCAGCACTGAACAAGGACCAATAGTCAGGCTGGCGGCATTCATCACAGCTCTCATCTGTGGTTAGATCTTGCCGGCGAGGGATACAAACATGGGTGTGCAGCCATGAACATTCATAATGGCGTCTACCTTGGCAACAGGAGGACGGGTGAACCTAGGGATCCCGATGCTCGCCAAGTTTTAAAAAATGTTGTGGAACATCAGCGAGGGGAAGAGGCAATAGAGGGTATACGGTCCATTCCACCTGCTATTCGCATGGATGTTGGCGCACATCAGGGGGATTTATGAGTATCTAAACCCTATCTCGCCACCGGGGTCAGACTTTCATCCATCGATCTTTAACGCGGCGGGGAGCTTTTCGACTAAGATGGCAGTACCGTCAGTTCTGAACCGGGTGTGGAGGTTGGAGGAATTCAATTTCCACCTATTCCCATCGCCGAAGGGGGCCTTCACTGATGATGGTCGGGGGGGAGAAGAGCATCGGGCCTACCACCAAGCCATTCAAGGTGGAGTTGTGGTGGACAGGGTTGACCGCGAGTGTCTCTACGAGCCGTACACCCCACACCACTTCACTAGGCAATTTCGGTGCCTCCAACGGCTGACCCCGTAGGTCTATCTGGGGGTGCACTATGAGGAGAACCCTTGTGTGATGAGGAAGATGTGGCTCATGTTCACACGAGAAGACGGAAGGATGCAGAATGTACTGGCTCCATCGACCGTTGTCCTTAGTCTGATAAAATAATACACCCAAAGCTGGGAGGTGGCCTATCCAAGAGAGATGCTGAAGGGGCCAACCATCTTGGTCGGCGAGGGTGAGCTTCCTAGATCATAGGGCCGAGGCCGGAAGGCTTCAAGGGCATCCCGTAGTGGTGGGGCTACTTTAGCGGCGGCGCCGGCACCAATTGAGGAGCGAGTAGCAGCGGGAGATCTGGAAGCGGCAGCGGAGCCGATGGTCCCATGGGAACAAAGTCATCCAGAGCGGCAGCCATTAAGAGGGTTCTGCAGGATTTCTACGCAGGCCCTGGGAAAATGGCTATGCCAAATTGACATGATGGAGAATTATTCCTTCCAAGAGGCCTAGGACATCTGGGAAGTCAATCGGAAATTCCTTGGCCCATTTGAATAATGGAAGCACCTTAACTGCCTCAGGATGGTCTTGCTGGGAATTGGTCCCATTAGGGCCGGTTTTGAAGTATCACAGGAAGAGGCGGAGCAATACATCACCGATATGGAAGACTTCATCCACTAACGGGGTGCCATAATCCCAATGACAGACCAGGTAAAGGTGTTTTTGGGTCATACGGTACCTCTGCAGCTGTCATCCGCTGACCTGAGTGAGCGTTTCCCCCAGTCAGAAGAATCAGATGAGTCCTCCTGGGAAGATGAGGCCGATAGAGGGAGTCCACTAGAGTGGGGTGAAGTCGGTGACCAATCCTCAGATCTTGAAGATTTCATGGAGGTCCTTGAGGTGAAATCCCAAGTTCCTTCTTTAATGTATGTCCTTGGGTTACTCTGGATTCCATTACAGCGATTACACTGTGCAGGAGGACCCTGTGAATAGAACACGTTATCGCCCCTCATTGGGTGCCGACACGAGACCTTCTAGATCTGCTCCTGTTGCTGCATCAACTTCTGTGTCTATAAGTGCTAGGATAGTTGAGGCTTCTACCTCGTATTCTCTATATCTACCAACCATATACGGGGGGCCGCGTCTCGGGGGTCCGATGACAGCAAACCAAGAGCGATACCAGGGATTTTACCTCTGTAAGTCTCATCCATCATATTCACAACTACCATCCCCTGACCACATTAACTAACATTCACATCCCCTTCATGGCATGTAAAGTCCATCAATTGTCATGGGCTGCTGTGGTGAAGTTGGTTGGGGCTTCTGGTAGCGCCATTCCTCGCGGCATGCCAATGGTCCCGGTGGTGGACATCTGGCCTGACCGAACTACAAGAGTCCCAATCGCTGGCGGGGGTGCTAGTGGGACTGTGCCTGAGATCATCAAGGTGTTATCTAGTGATGAGGATCAACAAGACGATTCAGGTCCCGCAACTCCCAATCCTACGCCAAATGTGGACCAAGCTGGGGAGTTCCTGTGGGAATTCCCTGCATATAATGCCTCCAATCACACAGGCTAGGATGAGACAGCCTCTAATGAGGAGGACAACAAAATAGTCCATCTTCGATCATAGAAGTTGATCACGTTCTACATCAATGACCCCCCCCCTAGCAATAGGGTTGAATGAGATAGACATAGTTTGCTCATGACTGCGCGAACTGTGCATCGGGTGAGTGGATGCCCGACATCCTCACATGCTCATCCAAGATCTTATGGTGGAAAATATGTGGGAGTACGACCATGATCATGGCATCGGCTGGTAGTGGAGGAAGGTGATAAACATAAAGAGGCTCCAAAAGGCAGATGAAGAGGTCCAAGGGCTACAGAATTAGGCAGACGAGCACTTGACCTCCCTCAATGTGCAATCTGAGATGATATCATGACTGAAGGCTCAGCTGGAAGAAGCCGAAGAGGTCCTGAGGAATGCTTTTGGGGAGATGATAGAGATTCGGGCTGACTTGGTTTGGGCCTAGATTGTGGCCAATTAATTGTTCCCTCTCGCTGCCGAGGTGGAGCGGGAGGTGAACAAGTGGAAGAATCTATTATACGCCACCAGCCAGAGGCTAGAGGAGATGCAACTTTCTTTCAACGAGGTCCATCCGTCCATGGGGGGAGTCGACCCTCGGGTACTGTAATGATTACAATCCATTTAAACATACTTTTGTGATTTTATTTTTAGAATTTTGTAGCATGAACATGCTCCATAGTTTACATTTGTTTATTGAATCCTTTTGATGTTTGCGTAGAATCCCGCGACCATTCCCTAAGCTCACGTGGGTCGGCCCCGATGTGAGAAACATGGGATAACAACCTCATTGCCCCATCAAAACGTAGGAGTGAAAACTATGCTTCAGGCATTCGGGGTTTGGAAAACCAGTCCAGATTTATGGGAAATGGGAGATACCTAGCTGGAGAATGATGTTCTCGGAACAATCGATTTATCATTTTTCCAGTGTGCTCTTGTGCACAACTGGTGTAATGCCAGGGGCGCTGAAATCGATCTGAATAGATGGGAATGGGAGGTCTGAATGATGATTCCCATGATTAGAAACATTGTGGAGGTGGCGTGACAATAAAGAATAATGGTTGACCACATTAGAAATGCAATATTCTTATTGTATTAGCCTAGAGTGGGGGATATCAAATGAGGGTCGACCATTGACCATGTTTGAAACACGGGACCTATCGCAAATTCCATCTGTTAGTCTTCCGGAACATTGGCCTAGGATAGTAGGTGGGACATAGGCCAAGCATCCATACTGTTAGAGGATCCTTGCATACATGAAAGGGGACAAGGGTCTGAATGAGGGGCATGAAAAGCGTGGTACCTGGAGTGAGGGTTTGTTCAAAAACAATCCAACACTCATGAAATTATTACACCATGGCAGAAGCACACTGGATGGAAGCATCAGTTTGATCATGGATCATTCCTTCCTTCATACATAGCCTCTCTAGCTAGGGGAATATAACTTCCCAATGCCATCATGGGGAATCCCAAACCTGTTCAGGACAAAATTGTAGTCGCGTGGTCCCCCACGAGGGGTTAGGCCATGGGTCTAAAATGGGGTGGAACAGGACTGATGATTCATGTGGATAGTCCCTAGGTGAAATACTGGGGTGTCTCTACATATCCCATGAGGATGGGAATCAAGCCATACATAGTTCTAGAAGCATAGTTTAACGTCATGAGGTATGAGGAGATTCCTGGTTGCGCCGGTACACACCCCACAAAAACTACTAAGACCAAGTGAGTCATGCTCGATGTGGGAAACAAGATGTAATGGGGGACTTTCCTGACATGGGAAGGTTCATGTTAGGGTGGAGGGATGCTAGGTAAATACCGTCCCAATGATGTTAACCCATCCATGTAGAGAACCTAGATTCATGAATAGGTAAAGATGAGTATGTTAGAATTCCACATGAACATGAGGAAGCGGAAATGTGTGAATCAGGATTCTCTCAATCTGGATCACAATGATGGTGGTGTGGCGATCGGGGAGAACAATTAACCGTGGTTGAAACACACCAACCACACCGCATTACCCAAGAATGGGGACAGAAAAATGAGGGTCTCTCGTGGTCCATGTTCGAAACACGAGACCTGTCACAAATGTCGTCCGATATCCTTACGGACGTTGGCCTGAAACGGTAGGAGTGACCTTAGGACTAGCATCCATGGAGATCCCTTAGGCCTAGAATCCATGTCATCTGAGGTTCCTTTTGTATGTGGAATATGATGTGGATCCAAATAGAGAGCTCACAAAGCTTATACATGGAACGAGGGGAATATCCATAATAAAATTCCACTTTGGGCTCTCTGTCAAAATGCATGTGAATATGACAACAAGACATTTTAGATAGAGGGAGTCGAGTCCCTTTAAATAGCAAGATCTTAATTTAGGGTCGTAGAAATCGGACCAGAGGTGGTAGGAAACATGGGAGACTCATGGTTAGTAATTACAAAAACCCAAAGTGAATGGGAACCGGGGGATCCGACAACCATGTGTTCCTTGGAGAGGTTTTAGGTCAAGGGACTGAAAAAGAGAGTTGAGATGGGCCTGAGGAAAAGTGAAAAGGTGTTCCTACATAACCCATGGGGATGGGGATCAAGAAGCATGTAGATCTTGAGGGGGTCATGACAAGGTACCAGTGCCAGGGATAAAAGGGGTGTGTAGGTGTGGCCCTTGCACAAAAAGAAATGGTATTTTGATAAATCTTGTATTTCCTTTAAGGAGAGTGGTTTTTTTGTGATGTGACATGCCTAGGGTAGCATGACCTGGAATCACCACAAGAATAAATCTGTAGTAGGCATTGATAAATGGTATGGCGTGTGACCAATACCAAACATTGTGTCCCCTGGGTGAGGACATCATGATGTAGTGCTGTTTTTCGTTGTGCGGCTAGGATGATAATATCATAGTTTAGGGTCCTGTGATGGAACCATGCATGAATTTTAACGTCATGAAGTGCAGACATAGCATAGACGATGCTGGGAATGTAATGTGTACGGTATAATAAAACATACTTGACATGAATGGGGACATGATCCCATATCACACCGTATGAAATTCTGAGAGGGGAACCTCGGGACAAGGGGCCCAAATAGAGGTAATAGAGAAAGGGGCAGGAGGAATAGGCTCCAAACTGATCTGGACCTAGAAGAACGATTTCCGAGTGACTCTACATATCCCATAGGGATGAGGATAGAGCCACACATATCTCTTAATGAATATATTGTTTTGTGGTCTTAGAGCTCGGACCATGAGAGCCCCGAAGGACGCCGTATTGTAGCTTTGTCCCCCTGATGTGCAGAGGTGCCCTGAGGGATAGTTCTATGAGTGTCGAGATTACACCGGGACAAGATGGGGTGGAACATAATTTGAATCATGAAACTGACATTCAGGGTCTGAAGGGGTTCGTGTGATGAAATAGGATTTCTGCTGATCATGTTTGCAACACAGCATCCTGTAGAGTTAGCCTGAAATGGGGAAAACAAATGAGCATCAACAGCTGACCATATTCAAAATAAGGTATTTGAATCAAATTGTTGTCTTAACCCCTCAGGGGAATTGTCCCATGATGGAAGGAGAGCCCTTAGGCGTGGTATCAATGCCGTTTTTGGGGTCCCTTCAGGTGTGAAAGATAACGGAGGCCTGAATGAAGGGGAACACAATGCTTGAAAAGTGGAAGGAACTTCCCTAAGTTGAATCTGACACTCCTGGTCCAAAACAAGAGTATTCTTAACACATTGGTGAACAACATCAAGGGGTCGAGGGATTCAACTTGGGGGCGGCCAAGATATGGAGGGTTCCTGGGGGAAGGGAGGCATGGTGAAAAAAACCCAACGCGAAGAGGGAATAGCCCTGTACCAGACCTATATATCCCCCCTATGGAGAGGGACATGCCAAGGGTCCTAGGTAACTAGGATATCAGGAGATCCCTATGAAATGGGGTTGGACCCGAAATCTAAATGATCAGGTGGTCCAACGTTTCCCATAAGGATGGGAATCAAGCCACACATAGTTCTTGAAGTATCTAGGGGTAAGATACCCTATCAAAATGGTGTGTATGGAACAAAAAACAAACTGAAGTGAATGAGGAAATAATCCCATAGCACACCGTACACTCTGGGAAGAACATAGGCTGGTGTCTAAGATGGCCAACAGGCCTCAGGATGGGCCTCAATCAGGAAGGACCGACCAGACTGTTGTTTAACTTCTTGCGGTGAGGATAGGGGCCAGGGACCTGAGAAGGCCAAGGGGCATGAGGCTTGACCTCGGTCAGGAAGGCCTGACCAGTTTTTAGTTTAACGTCTTATAGTAAGGATGAGGCTAGGGACCCGAGAAGGCCAAGGGGCCTGAGCCTAGGCCTCGGTCAGGAAGGTCAAACCAGTCTGTAGTTTAAAGTCTTGTAGTGATGATGGGGGCTAGGGACCCGAGAAGACCAGGGGGCCTGAGGCTGGGCCTCGGTCAGGACGGTCTGACCAGTCTGTAGTTTAACCTCTTGTAGTGAGGACGGGGTCTAGGGACCCAAGAAGGCCAAGGGGCCTGAGTCTGGGCCTCGGTCAGGAAGGCCTAACCAATCTATAGTTTAACGACTTTCAGTGAGGATGGGGGCCAGGGTAGGTCTAATCTATGGATGTTTACGGCACAGTGAGCAACCTGACATAAATGAGGACATAACCCCACACCACGACATACAATTCTAGAAGGGAGAACCCAGGCCAGATGAAAGGTCATATGCCTTCTTGTATGGTTACTACATCATCACAGTTCTTATGCCAATGTGAGTAGTGCTCGGTGTGGGAAACAAGGAGCTGGTATCTTCTATCTCTATCCAACGTGGCCTAATAGGTGACATCACCAGAAGGGAGTCTGTCTCTTAGATACAATGGGGAAGAATGAACCAGTACACTTGATTATTGTTAAATCATGGTGTGGTCCTAATGATTCTGGACAACTGTTGACCATGTTTGAAACACAACGTCCCTATAGTGACCGAAAATAGGAGTAACAAATGAGCATCGACCACTGACCAAATTTGCAACATGGGACTTATATCAATTTTTTGCTCGGAATCCTCAAGTGGGTTGGCCTTAAGTGGTAAGAGAGCCCATAGGCCTAGCATCCATACCGTTAATGGGCCCTTCCGAATGAGGAAGGTGATGGAATCCCAGTCAGGGAGTGGGTGAAGCATAGCTGTACCCATCAATGAAATGGGTGAATTTCCTCAGTGAGAGGGATGTATGGCCGTATCAATGCTCGCTCAACATGAATTGGGGGAAACGTATTCACCCCTCCATATGTCTTGACATGAGGGTAAGATTCTGGCACTTGGGATGGTCCAATAGACAAAAATTCGGGGCATTCCTACCTATCCCATGCGAATGGGAATCAAGCCATACATAGTTCTTGAAGTCCATGAAGTTTAACGTCATGTGGTGATGACGTGGGAGGATAGAAGAACTGGAGTGGGCACATGGTGTGACCATTATAATCCTCATATGAGTGGGGATAATGAATCCTACTCCATATCATGCATGTATCACCCGAGAAAGCTATACTCAGGGGGAATAGTCCAAGAGAAGAGCTCGGAACTGGGATCAAGTAGAGGCATCTGAGAGTTCCAACGTATCCCATGCTGATGGGAATAAAGTCATACTTAGTTCTCAAAATACAGTTTAACATCGTGTAGGGCGATGTTCAATTTAAAGTCATGTAGTACTGGGTTGTTTAAGGCCACACGGGACCGACAT
Source organism: Viscum album (assembly GCA_963277665.1). Classification (NCBI taxonomy): domain Eukaryota; kingdom Viridiplantae; phylum Streptophyta; class Magnoliopsida; order Santalales; family Viscaceae; genus Viscum; species Viscum album. The sequence goes on from OY728152.1 coordinate 1,505,980,553, forward strand.
ACAGTTTAGGGGCATGCAGGACCGTCATGAAATTTAGGTTCATTTAGGAAAATCATCCAGTTTAGGGTCATGCAAGACCGTCGTGCAGTTTATGGTCATGCAGGATCATCATGCAGATTAGAGTCATGCAAGACCGTACAGTTTAAGGTCACGCAGGACCCTCACACAGTTTAGGGTCATGCAGGACTGTGCATTTTATGGTCATGCAGGACCATGGGGCTCAACCAAAGTATTACTTCAGGAACATTGCATTGGTGGGAGGAGTTATTCACTCATCATCCATGGTCACCAAGGAGTATGTTCCCTTGGGGAAAACCCTGTGGACTATGTAATGTCCTTCCCACTTGGGCTCCAAAATGGGTGGTTTCCTTCCAGGGATCATTGGCCCTAGTAGGGCCAATACTAGGTCGCCTTGTAGAAAAGAGCAGAGGCGAACCTTCTTGTTGAAGGCTCTATCTATCTTATTCTGATTCCTTTCAATATTGTACATGGCACAAAGCCTATTCATGTCCAATTTTTCCATTTCATCTAGATAGATTTTTTCCACCTTATCTAAAGCCTGATGGTCATAGACCGTAGTGCGGAACAATGGGAGATGGACCTTGATGTACTGGACGACCTCATCCCCATACACCAATGAATATGGGGTCACCTGGGTGGAATTTTGAGTCGTCGTCCGATAATCCCATAGGGCGTTGGGGATCTTGTCCGACCAACTCTTTTTGTTCTAGCCAACCATTTTATGCAAAATTTTAGTGAGGGTTTTGATGAATGCCTCAATCTGTCCATTTGATTGTGCTTGATAGAGAGAGGTATGGTTCGAATAGATATTGTACTTGGCATAAAATTTCATCATCTCAGCTGCTCGGAAGTTTGTGCCGTGATAAATGTGGATACCTTGAGGGACTCAAAGACGGTGTATGATGTTGGAGATCATGAAGTCAACGATGGAACAGGCCTTGACCTCCCTGAGTGGAACTGCCTCTCCCAACTTGGAAAAGAAATTTTTGGCGGTCCAGATGAACTTGCACTGCCGAGATGTCGCTGGTGGGTGTGGTCCAACAACATCAAGTCCCCACAATGCAAATGGCCAAGAGTTCTTGGTTGAGTTGATAGGTTCTAGGGGCTGAGGCAGGAAGTTATCATGAACCTGGCACATGTGACATCTCTTGACAAACTCGATACAAACATGTATCATAGAGGGATGAAAGTACCCTAGTCTCCAGATCTGATGGGACAGTTTCTGCCTAGCCTACTGGGCACCACAGGAACCGATATGAACCTCTTGCATGACTTGTGGAATCTTGAATCCTTATAGGAAATGGAGGAGAGAACCATTGAAAAAGAGCTTATAGAGGATATGCTCAAGGATGGGACCACTCTGGAGGGTAATCTGCAGCGCGTGACATCAGATTTGCTCGTGCTCGGCCAGATCAACTGGGAGGAAACCATTTAGGAGATACTTGACAAAAGGGGATCTCCAGTCGGGAGTCGTTTCAACCACTGCATTTGAAGATCCTGGGACTCCTGACAAGGAATCTCTGGTGGAATGAAGGCTTATCCGCAAACCATCGTCATCCTCTGTGGTGACAGGCGCAATGACACTCTGGTGCACCATGTCGATAATTTGAGAAGCCTGCTCGGGCTCTGTAAGTGATTCAGCTAAACTAGCCAATGCATCCGCTCGACCATTCTATGAAAGAGGGACATGGGTAACCTCCGGTCGAGAAGGGAACTGATCCATTAGATGGAGGGTGCACTCCAACAGTGGCATGAGCTCTGGCTTCCTGAAAACATAGTCTCCATTGACTTTCTTGATAACTAGCTCAGAATCCCCTTCACACGTAAATGGGGAACATCGATCTCGAGGGCCATCTCGAGGCCAGTAATGAGAGCATGATACTCCGCCTCATTGTTGGTGGAGCCTTATGACAATATGAATGAGTATGGAAGGATAGCTTGTGTCAGAGTGATTTATACAATACCGAGGCCTACTCTTTGAGCCTAAGATCATTGAGCCTCCTACTGGTGGGGCTCTTTGAGGTACCATCAAGGTGAATTTGAAAACATGGGATGACATGGTCAACCTAGAGGATTTCCTAATCGGTAAAATACAGGTCCAGGGACTAATCCATGGAGGTTGGATGGGCAGCTAGGAGGTCTGCCAATGCTTTCCCCTTGATAGCCTTCTATGCCACGAACCTAATGTCGAATTGCTGGAGGATCACCGCCCACCGCGCTAGCCAGTCAGTCAACACGGGGTGGTTCATAATATACTTTAACAGGTCTACCCGAGAGACCAACTGTACCTCATCGTGTTGTAGGTAATGTCACAACTTTTGTATAGAAAATACATGTTCCAGGAAGCTATTCTTTATGAGTGAGTATCTGGTCTCCGTATCGTGGATAATGTGGCTGAGTTAGTAGAGGCTATTCTTTTTCCCATCGTTGTTCTTATGGGCGAGAAGGGCACCGAGAGATCGATCCAGGGTAGTGACATTGAGAATCTGCGGCTTTTCGGAGATGGGTGGCATCAGGATGGGAGGCTAGAGAAGATACTTCATGATTTCCTCGAAGGTGGCCTGGCACTTTTCGTCCCATTCATAGGCAGAGCCTTTCTTCATTAGCTGAGAAAAGGGCATACACTTGCCTTCCAGATTCATAATGAATCGGCGCATGTAGGCTAAGTGGCCTTGAAAACATCGAAGCTCTCGAATATTGCTTGGGGGAGGCATCTGGCTGATGGCCCTAATCTTTTTTGGGTTGATCTCGATGCCTCTGTACCTGACAACAAATCCCAGAAACATCCCGGAGGTGACCCCGGAGGCACACTTCAACATGTTCATCTTCATTTGGTGAGACTGGAGGAAGCCGAACACTTTCTCAAGATCCTTGAGATGGTCCCGGCGCTGGTGAGATTTGACCACCCGATCATCCACATAGTACTGCACCAATTTCTCGAGGATGGGCATGAATATGTGATTCATGGCCTGCTGATAGGTGGTACCCGAATTCTTTAGGCTGAAGGGCATAACCTAGTAACATAAAGTACATTAGGACACCCTCAAATTTGTGGAATCTTCATCCTCGCGGTCCATCCGGATCTGACTATATCCAGTATAACCATCCATGAAGGTGAGGGCTTGGGACCCCGATGTAGTTTTGATAAACAATTTTTTCACTGGAGAGGGAAAATCATCCTTCAGACAGAGACAGTTGAGATCTCTGAAGTCGATGCAAACCCTGATCTATCAATTCTTATTCCTGACAGGAATGATGTTGGATAAACACTTGGGGTACGAGACCTCCATTAAGACGTTGGCTCTGATGATCTTGTCCACTTCTGCCTCAACAATGGCACCGTGAGAAGGGTGCATCGTCCTAGGAGGCTACTTGAACCGGCGACAGTTTGTCGAGAGACCAAGGTTGTGGACGGCTACCTAAGGATAGAGTCATGGCATCTCGCCGTAACTAAGGGAAAATACATCATAGTACTGTTTAAGGAAGTCCACGTACCGCTGATTCTTCTCAAGAGACATGGCGGCACTGATCAATGTGGGTCTCGGATCAGTCTCGCTACCAAGGTTCACCTATACCAATTCATCGACCAGGGTAGAGAAACCTTCTTCAAAGATAGGGGGAGCATCCTCTAGATCCTCTTATTCGCTTGCGGAGGAGGGATTCCCACTGGGTGGGGCTTCCCCTTGGACAAAGGAACCTAACAGGAGTCCGGTACCAGCCTGGACAGCAGTGGACAACATATCAGGAGATTCACGTGTTGTTGAGACCATAGAGATGAAGGCATTCGATCCAATCCCATATGGCCTTCGTCCCATGGGGCCACCCTTGATAGCATCAAAGAAGTAGTGGTGCGTCGGCTTGAGCCAGTTAATTCCAACCCGGTGAAACAGACATGTGTGATGTACTGCCATTTCCATGAGGTCAACATCTCGATATCGTACCAGGGTAAGAGGTTCCGAAATCATCCGACCCTGGTTTGTGTAGGAGTACGAGGTGATTTTCCGTCATCAGGTGGACTTGGAAATATTCCTTCCTCTTGTACCTGAAACGACAAAGCATTGCCCCATTTCAAGGGTTGTGGCATCCAACCGATGGATCGGGAAGATTTAGGCGTCATCCAGACCAACCTAGGGGTCACTTGTGACTGGGGCGGGCTCAACCTCACTTTCCAGAATCTTCTTATCCTTTCTCATGTAGTAGTCAACATCTAGATAACGGGATTCACATGTGGTGAAAGGAGATGCATCACCTTGGAGTACGCCTACTAAACCATTAATAGAGTACTTGAGGCACTGGTGATACGATGAAGGAACCATCGCATGAAGGTGGAGCCATGTCCTACCCATCAATGCATTATACGCGGTGTCCTGAGAGACGACCATAAATTCCATACTGGCAACTGGGCCACCGAACTCGATCTTCAAATGGATCTTGCCTACTGAGGTCTGTTCTGTCCTATAATATCCATGGATCCTTAAATCGGAGGGAGTTAGGTCCACTTCAGATAACCTTAGCTTCTACAGCGTCAGTGTCGGGAAAAGGTTGATCCTGGAGCTAGTGTCAAAGAGACAGCGGCGAACCTCAATGCCATTGAATTGGATGGTGATGTACAATGCGCAGATTTTCCCCTATATGGGAGATCCTTCATATTCACTTGAGAATGATATGATGGCCTGAAATTCAGCATCCTCAACTACTTCAGCATGAGAGGCTTCTACAGCTGCTACCTCCATCTCAAACTGGAGGGGGCTTCATAAAGCCTCAACGTGGGCCACACGCATATCTGTCGACAGGAAGAGGGATTCAAGGATGGAAAGCCTCATTGGGATGCCAACATGATTCTTGAGGACATCATACTTCTGCGCGAGGTGAGAACTTCTGCTTATAGGAGGCCTCTCGAAGATTGGTGACATGGAGGGCCCTGCTAGCTGTACTGACGACTGACTAGTTCTAGGAATATCCCATTGTTCACTAGTACATGCCTGAAGACTAGCTGTCGGATGAGGTCCAGATGGTTGAGGTCGACCTGTAGTGGGGAGAAGTTGGTTGTGGTGTGGCTGAAGTGGCTCTACCTGATCCAGTAGTACAAACGGCGGTGTAGGCGGTCTTGATGACACTAGATGAAGAGGTTCTGCGTGCTGAGCTCTGCGCTGGGCCTGCTATCTCGTCTCAGCGGCATGCACAACCTAGTTGGATGTGCCAAATGATGTGCCAAAACGAACCATATAGTCTTGGCTCCACTGACGTTGGCTTCGTTTGAGGACATTAGGGATATTCGACTGGCACTCCCCATCGCCGGGAGTCATATAAGGGTTTTCCAACACTATGGTATTATGCTAGGCATACCCTTGACTATCACTCGAAGAATCATCCACCACTGGGTAGATTCTAGGAGGCATCCCCATCTCAGGGGCATGATGTCACCGAGAGTGCGGGACGATGACAGCATTGACGGAGCACGTAGCTTCTTCTTGAGCTGCCGATGCCAGCACTTCTAGGAACTGGCCGACTAAGATGATGATGCATAAGTGCTGGTCGTAGCTTCAGAAGTCTCTGGATGATTCAAGCGTGCCCTAATGATGCCATGGGCATGAGAAACCATTTTTCTATCCATCCAGTCTTCGTACTTCTGGGATCCGTGGTAGGGAACCTGCTGCCACTCCCCTTCGTCGTCGCTACCGCTTTCAAGCCTCACAATGACACCCGCAACTTGTTCCGGGCCGGGCCCAACCTAGCAATGTAGTTATCAACCTGGTCGTGGAGCCAGTCCATAAACACTTAGCACTTCTTGAGGGTGTGCCCCATAATTTGATGATAGAATAAATTGTTTGGGCGATCGGTGGGATTCATCTCTACCGGCCTTCTACACAAATGAAAGCGTACAATCCCCTACTCAAAGGAACTACAAAAGTAATCGAGGGCCAGATTCTCGCTGAACAAGTAAGACTGGTGTCTTCTTTCTAGATATGGATCTCAAGGAGCCAGTCCTTGACGAGGATCCGAAGGGGACTATCGAGGTGGTGGACCCTGATCGTCGCACCTGGGCGGTGGTGGCGCATTACGCAGAGGCACCTACCGATTATGAGGACGTTGTGGAGCTGGAATTTGATCCTGAGGTGGAGGGCCTGTGCAAGGATGCAGGGCCAGTGTTACTGGTAGCAACTCTAGCGGCCTGGAGGCCACTATCTGGGCCACTGTGGTGGGCTCTACTCTAGCATCTCACCTTTCAGGGATTGTTGGGGGCAACAGAAGTGACTGTCTGGCCTGTTTCAGGGATTATTTGAGGTGTTGGGCCTTATATGAGAAGTCTCGGAATCCTTCAGGATAGTTCTGAGTGATCAGGGTGGGAACCATTTCCTTCTTGACTATTCCCACACACATCGTCAGTAATTTCTCCTGAATCAGTGGAATGTCCAGGGAGTATGTGAGCCCCTTACATCGGGTGACAAAGTTTGTGACTCACTCATCAAGCCTTTGTTTGAACATGAAGAGGTATATGATGCTGGTCCTCCAGGTGGTAGATCTGAACTGGTATAGGAACTTCCTGCGATTGTCCTCCCATCTGGTCACATATCTGATGGGGAGTTGGTTGTACCAGTCGAATGTCGGCCCCTCCAGCCTCTGAACAAAACAACAATGTTTGCGGCCTCCTGCTGTGCTGCAGTCTATAACATAGGCCCACACTATGAGTTGAAGTGGTTCAGATGATGTGATGGGTCCTCTTTCCTATTAATGGGGAAGAAGGTCTAATTCCCGAAACCCGGTGGTGTCGGCATATCATCTACCTAGTCCGGGTATAGCTTTCCAACTGGTGGGATTTCCACCAGCCGCGTTTCCAATGCCTCAAGGCAGGGTACGAGTGCCGCCATAGGATCATCCAGGTGGGGGTCCCTATATTGATGGGGATCCCTAACCACGAGTGCCTTTCTGGGCTCTTCGACATGGTAGACATGCTCAGCGGCTCATGGAGCAGCTGTTGGGGCGACCTGCAAGGCAGCTGGGGGAACCCAGGCCGGATTCCACGTATTTCCGCGCCGCTCGGGATTGTACGGTGAGACATATTGTTCCCTATTTCCGTGAGTTCTAGCTTCAGCCCTATCAGTGGGAGTGGTATGATTAGTGTTTCCTGGAGGCATCTCGCTAGGGGGAAGTTGTTCCTTCCCTTGCTGCACTGGCCTAGGATCACCATAGCTGAGTCGTCCCTCTACCGCGCATTGATCCAGGAGTTCATTGACCGACCTATTTTACTCAGCAAGTTACTGGTGTAACACCTCTTTCTCTGCGTCCTCCTCCATCTTCTGCACTAAGTCGGACATGTCAGAGTGCATGACAATTCCGAAATGCTCTTTGCCCTTACCAGCATTCCGACCGAGTACCAATGCCTCGGTGGGCACAGGGAGACCTAGGAGGTTCCTCTTCTGATGAATAATCCTCCCCGATGGGACCAATAGTGGTGGCACACCCTGAGAGGGTAAGTCTCCATCAAGAAACTCTAGCTCATCCTCCTTGTCTACTTTGTCAGCCATGTGGACCATGACCCTTATGGGGGCATGTCCTCAATATTGCATAGCGAGTCGTGTTGCTACCAGATAGGACTGAAGAGGAGGAAGGAATATTGTCCCCCACCATGGACTTGCATGTGTGGGGTACCCTACCTAATAATTCTGTGGAGTACCTTGATACTCTGAACGCATTCCTGCTAGAGAGCCTCATGACGACCTGGTGACACGGGATGCTGGGCCACAGGAAGTGCGACCAGATCGACTAGACGACATTGCTCGCTGAATCCTTTTAAATTTGCATGGCTCCTTGGATAATCAAAACACTGATGATGGAGAATGAAATGTGTCACCCATAGGGTGTAGCAAAAGCACTCAACTTACTCTGGGTTGAGAGTCTCTGGTATGCAGAAATCTTGCGCTGCCATGGGTCAGACCTCCTCGGGGAAGTGGTCTGCTGCACGAATGCTCCAAAAATCTCCTCGAATGAAATTCAGGGTCTGGACCTTCAATACACCATTCTACAACTTGGGGTGGTTGAGGAACTGGTAGTGTTACTGAGGCAGACCACTGGGATTGTAGGTTGGCTGGCAGAGAATACGGAGAGCGGGATGACTGGCCACCGATTCTCATGTTGTCCTCTGAAGAGTGGAGCAACCTGGCCGCTACGTCATGGTAAGAGGGGCTAACGTCCGACTTTCCTGGATTAGGGGCCAGGGCTGCTGGTGGTGTGTCACACTAATTCGTTCCTGTCATTGATCCCTAGAATAGATTTTGGTGATCTCTTGTGGAGGTATAGAGCACTTCTGATGATGGTGGTGGTGACTGGACGACCGTAACCTGCAGGGTCACCTAATTTTCCTCCTCCTAGATAAACCTATGGAGGGCTACAGGAATCCTGTGGACCTCACATTTTGGGATCACCAGGCAAATGCGCCTCATCCCTACCCTGGCCCTTGACTCAGATGAGCAAGCGGAGGGTTCCTGAGGTGAAATGCACTCTTCTTCAGAGTCTGAGAAGTGGACCAATTTGATCTCCATATGGGCCTTCTAAGGATTCTTCTTGTGGTGTCTATGACCTGCCTTCCTGCTCCTGGGTGGATCCTCAGGACAGGGATGATATCCGACATGTAGTTCTTCGGTCGCACTAGTGCTGGGGCGGATAGGGTCTCCACCTGAAATAGCCTAGGTGCAAGGAGCACTGGGACATATGTCAAAGGGGACATGGGGAAGACCCCCATGAACAACACTAGAGTGTGAAAACCCTCCACTGGAACTTACGAGAGCATGGGGAGGACCTCCATGCATGGTTCGGGAGGAGCGAGGCTAGCCTTCACCCCTATGGTTGTTAGGGCGAGGAGGAACTTCACCCGCTACAGAGAGAACATAGGTAGGATCCCCATGTTGGAGAGGGACCAGATGGTTAATGTCTCTATATCGACGGTCGAGGGTAGGAGAAAGGGCTCCCTAGCCAGTGAGATGGGAACGTGAGAGGCTTCCGTACCGAGTATCATTGTCATGGGGAAGACCTTCATTCAGATTGGGGGTAGCGCGGGGCAAACCTCCATGGAGAAACTCGGAGCGGCGAAGGCCCATGCTTTGTTTGGTGGTAGTATGTGGAGGACCTCTGTATAGGCTGGAATCACCGCGATTTGGTTCGTGGTGACCATCGCCCATGCCTGCGACCCAGAGAGTCGACCCAGCCTGCTCGTGTGGTGGTTGGGGCCTCGATTTCTTTTGGGCATATAAGCGCCCCTACTCAGTGTGTGCAGGGAATTGATGATACGCATTGGTGGTTTCTTGGGCCACAGTATTCATTGATGTTGACGCCCCTCGGTGGGCATTCTCCTCAACCCATTCCCTACACTGGCGTCAGGTCAGATGTTCCGGGGTTGGCTATGCAGGTGCATGGCTTACCCACCCCTCTGGAAAAGCCGGACAGCAGCGCTGATGCTGCCGAGTGGGAGCCCTTGCTTGGAGCCCCTGGATTGAGACTCTGACAGGGCTGGGCTGGAAGTCACCCACCTCATATGTGTAAGGCATGGAGTCGTCAAAGTGCTCCAGGGACAGGCTCCCGAAGCGATTGAATGTTGGGGTGGGGAGAAGCGGCTCCCTGTGCGACCAGTGGGGGTGGCGTTGACGGAGGGGCCTGGACACCTCCAGGTCTATGTGGGCCATATACCGGGTCGGGATTATGCCCTACGCATCGTAACGACATACGAGGTCGTTAATCACCTTCGTTGGATGACTTCTGATGGGGAGATAGAGGGTGGGCGCCCCATGGTCGTGGACACACATGCAGTTGCGGCAGCAGTGGAGCCACGCATAGTGTCTGTGCTGGCGTTTCCCCTACCCCTGCGTAGGCGACTGGGTGGTGATCATGTTCCCATGGAAGCAACCTGATTTCTGGAAGCATGGAGTTTTACTCATTAACACTACTATGAAAAGAAATTGACAACCAGTTTCCCAGCGCCATTCTGTCATCCGTGGCTGGTAAGAGGAATCCACACTGACAATGTCGCAGAATGGGATTCCCATTGTTCTACTTCCCTAACTTCTAGTGAGTTCCACAACAGGCCCGCTATTTTCATGGTGGGACCCGGTGCCAGATTTCTAGATCCAGTGACACATCGATCTATGGATTCCATGAGTATTACTAATCACCATATTGATGAGAAGAACTTCACATCGGGTCCACCATTTCTGTTTCCAACACATTTACTAGGGCACGCGCATCCATCTCATTCGGGGAAGAAGGATGCGACATCTTGTTACCCTACATTCCCACATTCCAAAGGTGGGCGACATCTGTTCCTTATTTAGGGACGTCTACTCCTTGATCGAAACGAGATGATGAGATGTTGGTTCTTCCTTCCATGGATTCCTCCTCAGAACTTTTCACCTAGTCTGGGTATCCCTCATAGATTTAATACATTGTTTGTGAAACTCTTCCCGGCACCATATCATCATGGACACCAGTTAATTACGCTTCTTCATTCAAGAAATTCCAAGGGGTCTGGTCAGGGCAGAAACCTTCGGTTAGGAGAGTATTCTTTTTGGGGCATCACTGGCATGTATGGCTTCTGTCCCTTATTATAAGGCTTCTTGAGGGTGCGGAAGCCCGAGGCATCCCATATCGAATGCGGGGAAACATATTCCATTTGCATGTATCTAAGGGTTTTCTCAGCTTCCCATGTATAACATAGGGTATGCCACAAGTTTAATGTCCATCAGAGATGGATCAGACTGATTATAACACTGATTAGAGTGGATCATATTGAGGAACCCCTTGAAGGAACACCAATATTGGGGCCATCACGTGTGTGGCTTCCCGAATGCTGCGGTGGGACATAGAATGTCATGATCTCACCGGGATGTGGAGGCCTGAGTATGAATCAGGATAGATGATATTTTTGGGCTTGATCTTCAAAGAGACTTCCTATGTATCCCCATGGCAGGGAATCAAAGTCCATGTAGTTCATCTGACGACGACTTACCGCCGAATGAGGTTGACAACGTCTTACCGCTTAATGGGGGCATAGCGGCTTACCGCTAATGGTGGACCTGGGGTCCATTGGTTGTAAGGCTTGGACCTCAAGGAGGCTTCCTACGTACCATGCCTTGACATGGATCAAAGACCGCGTAGATCAGGGTTGTTTCATGTCGGTTAACCGATGTGAAGATGGACCAGGGGTCCTATGTGTGGTGGGCTTGAACCTCGTGAGGCTTTATACGTATAGTGCCTTGACATGGATCAACAGTCTTTGTAATCCGAGTGTACGGTTTATCGTCATGTGGGATGGTGATGGTGTTGGTGAACTGAGGTGAATGAGGACATTGGTCCAAGTGTATGGTGGGATTGAACCTCAGGGAGGCTTCCTACATACCATGAATTAACATGGATCAAAGACCACATAGTTCAAGATGGTGCTTCGGAGAACCGACGGGAATAAGGACCTAAGTCCAGGTGGATGTTGGGCATGAACCTCAGGGAGGCTTCCTACGTACCATGCCTTGATATGGATCAAAGACCACGTTGTTCAGGATGATGTGGGGCTTACACTATAGGCTGCCTAGGTGTTGGTGAACCGACGTGAAGGGGGTTGGAGCGACCAATGAGTGGTGGTCTTGAACCTCATGAGGCTTCCTACATACCATGCCTTGACATGGATCAATGTCCTCATAGTTCGGGTGAAAATGGGTTGTTGATCAGACATGAAGGGGTGTCGAAACAACTGGATGGTGGGCCTGAACCTTGTGAGGCATCCAACATACCATGCGTTGACATGGATCCATGTACCCATAGTTCAGGTGGTGTGTCAGAGAACCGAAATGAATGAGGACCTTGGTCTTGGTGGATGGTGGAATTGAACCTTAGGGAGGATTCCTACATACCATGCCTTGACCTGGATCAAATTCCCCATAGTTCGGTTGAAAATGGGTTGTTGAACTGACATGAAGGGGTGTCGGAACAACTGGATGGTGGGCTTGAACCTCATAGAGGCTTCCTACGTACCATGCCTTGTCATGGATCAAAGTCCCTGTAGATAGGGTGGTGTCACAACAGCTTACTAATGGATGGGAATGCAATTTAACGTAATGCAGGATGGGATACAGTTTAGCGTCATGCAGGACGAGGGTGGAGAATATAGTTTAACATTATGTGGGATGGGATACAGTTTAGCGTCTTGAGTTATGGGATGCAGTTTAGCGTCATGCTGGATGGGATGTAGTTTTGCATCATGCCGGATGGGATGCAGTTTGGCATCATGCAAGACGGGATGCAATTTAGCATCATTAAAAATGATATTTTTTCATGGTCGATGCTTAATCTAAGCCCACTTGATTCGTGATCGGTGTGAGAAACAAGAGGTAGTAGAGACCTAGCGATCATGTAGTGAATGGTGCGTTAGTGGTTTGTGGAGTGAGGCATACTGATGGAGCATCCCAGGGAAGGAAAGGTTGGGACTTACTCTGAGATAGAGGCCCATGGGTGACAAATTGTAGTGGGAAAGAGACTTGTGACTGAAGAAAGGAGGAGCCTCATTTTCAATCACACCCTCCGCTGGACTTGGCACCGAGGAAGTTAGGGGGCAGGGGTGGTGCCTCCGACAAATAAAGCTAGGTGCTTACACCAAGGTGGCTTCCCTTCACTGTGGACAAACACCACTCCTAGGAAGAAGATATCATCCCCTTTGGAGACCAGGGGTGTGGAGAATGACTAAGGCGGGGGGTCCCTACGTGAATGGCACAAGGCCAAGTCATAGTTTAACGTCATGTGCTGAGGATGAGGTAGCTTGGCAGTTTAGCATCCTACATCTCAGACGAGGTGGGTATTCTTCGCACCCCTAGGACTTACAAAACCGGTCCCCGCTGCTCTTTGTGGGAGAGAAGGCACTAGCAATGCCGTACTGAGGGGTTATCATAGAGAAAACCATCAAAGGGTCCATAATAGCATGGAAATGAGAAAAAGCAATAGCCAATAGCTTGCCTGCGTGAAGAAGCATTAGATGCAGCAACGCCACGGGCGGTATCATCTAGGGGACTTTGAAGTCACATCGTGCAAACCTGGAGGGTCGCACGAGAAAAGGATTTTCCAAGTAGAGGGGTCCATGGTAGGAGCCTTGTGGAGCTCTACTACTCCGCGTGGTGGAGGGAACTTGCGAAGGAGTGTGCTTCGCGAACTTGGGTGCCTTAGCCTTGGAATGGGGAAGAGGATCAAATGGGAGGTGCTTCACGAAGTGGAAGGGAATTCGCGAAGCATTTCCCTATGGCGCAAAGGTTTCTCCTCAACCAAGATGTTGGGATGAAATGGGCTTCATGAAGTACAGTGAACCTACATTAGCATGTGGATCATGTGTACATGAAGGGTGTTTTGCGAAGAATAAATTCTCTCTAATGACCTGGGTCCCCCTGGGGATCCCCTTCCATTGAGAAATCTCTTAGGATTTGCAAAAGGCATCCCTATCGGAAGAGGGGATCAAAACTAGACAATGGGGAGGCACTTCGTGAAGTAGAAGTACCTCACGCAGCTCATGGTTCACCGAGCGGAGGAGTGTTTCATGATTCAGGAGATGAGAAGCCGAAAGGTCATATTTTACAACTGGAGAGATCAGGGGGATCCCGGTATTTATAGGCAAGAGGTGTCGCAGAGTGGAGCTCACACGGTGTGAAGATGGGTGATGTAGCTTCGCAGCGTGCTCGCATACATCAAATGGGTTTGTGGGCTGTCCCGCCTCCTGTGCTTCGCAGCAGGTTCACGAACGTCAAATACATTCATAGAGTTTCCCGCCACCTCTGATTTGAGGTAGGTTACTGAACGTCAAATCTTTTCATGGAGAGTCCTACCACCTCTACTTCATGGTGACTGTGGTATTGGGGGAACTCCGTGAAGTGGCTTCGCAAGGCAGTCTGTGGGGCTGTCCTGGGGCCCTTTCTTTGTTACAAATATTGGCACCAACAGGTACTAAGTTGAATTTTTTGGTTTTCAAGATCCATTCTGTCATGTTGAATAATTATTCGTGAGAATAAATAAATACTTCATTTTGGTACAATATAATTTTTTTTCATGCCTTGAATAATTTCCACTTCATCTCTTATTTAATGAAATGCGGTTGAATTTTTCATTCTTGATATATTATCAAATCATGTGATAGAATGATAGTTCATTACATCTATCTCATAAAAAAGGTTATAACATGTTATAAAATATTCATAAGTCCATTTATAGTGAGGTAATTTATTAATATAACAATATTGAACTGGAATAAAACATATACTATCCATAAATTGATCACAATACAATCCATCCAAAAACAAAAAATAGAAAACATTAGAAAGTGTTGAACTAAATCTACTTCACCTTTTTCTCCCATATCCCACAATATAAATCTTAGTAATCACATTCCAAACATGATAATAACATTAATTATTGTAGAAACTTATTAAAAAAATTCTTTCAGTCAAAAGTAAAAAAACTTCTATATACTCAAACAATGATATCACTTTCCCCTTAAATCATTCATGGGGTCATTAGTACCATCAAACATATCATTATCTCATTATCCCTTCATTATATTCATAACATGTGTTATCCAAAAATATATAAATAACTTTTCATGGTTACTGGTATCAATCAACTTATAATTTCCAATACTTAGGGAAAAAACAATAGTGTAACAATCCTTTGATGTTTCTTTATTCCATAGTACCATAATATTACTTATACAACATTATTCATGATAAACAAGATTTAATTCCACTATCTTCTTAAACCATTAAATGAGCTTCATCATTTTATTACTAAACACTTATTTTATCTCATATATATTTTGTAGTTTGTTCATTGTCAACAACATAAACACTACCCATACTACAACATTGATTCTCTTCAAGATATTTTCACTTAGTGAATCTATTTTCATAATTCTTATAAATTCAACATTTAAAACATTCAACCAACTTTGATTTCATAGACATACCATTACCCTTGTCCATTGTGTAAAATGAAGCTTTCATTTTAATTATTGTATTTGTGTCCTTCTTTTCCACACCCGAAGCTTCTTCCAATTTTTCTGAAACATTCTTCTTGATGCCTCTTCGCACATGATTTAGATGAGGAAAATTGATGTTTCATTACTCTAGGATGACCATGAAACTCCAGCTTTCTATTATTAGCTGGTTCTGGAAACTCACAAAAGTTGAGATGATTGATCATGTTATGAGAATTATGATTAGGCATAATATTGATGATTCGCCTTACATCTCCCATTTAATATGGTTTCCTGTGAACACTATCATTCCTTTGTCCATCACCATATTTATTAATGTAAATACTCATGTTTCCAACAATTTTCTAAATCCAAAAAATAATAGTGTGGGAGGAAAAAATCATACTAGTGAAACAACTTAATCAAGGGGGGTACTTTCTGTCACTAACATGTTATGTTTATTCCTAGGTTATTCATGATAGCTACAATAATTCTAGGACTGTATCCTATAGGTAGACATACCCTTATATATATCCCTATAAAAACCATTGAAATATCACTAGGGATCTCACTAATGTTTTCAAATTATAGTTTTTAAAGGTTAACTAAACTGTCTCTCTGATACCTACTGTAACGACCCAAACATGACAAACATGGACATTTAATTTTTTTTATACCAATTAATACATTATAAAAATAGACATTAAATGACTATATTAGTTAATTTTATTTGGATACATGGAACCTGTTATTATATCATTGAGATAGATCTTCAATATCTTCCAATACAATCTAACCCATTTTTTCTTACCTAAGACCTATCATTATATCTTGGGGAAATGAAAACATAAAAAGGGTGTGCTCAAATTATATGTAATGGAAAACATGGAGAACATAAAACAAACCATAAAAAGAAAAATTAAGAAACCTGAACATAATGTTTAAATATAAAAATCTTGAGTCATTAAATAAATCATTCCATCACGTAAGGCATAGATAATAATGTAACATTAACAATTATAAAATAGGGTTGACCTACAAAATGGAATTGTGGGAAGTAAATAAGAATATAATATGATCTCCATAGTGACCAAGTCATTGCATAAAAGACCATCATAGTGGAAAAAGTGCATCTATGATTTGGGTTTACTTTCCTTTCTAGACAAGTATTACTCAACAAGATTTACATTATGTTCCATCTATACATTACTGAAGCATATCTATATGATGTTCCAATCCTATATTACTGAACCTGATTTACTTGTTGTTCCGACCCTATATTTGTAAACCATATTTACGTGATATTCTATTCATTTATATCTAATGAGATATAAATCTTCAACCAATAAATTTAAGGGAGATATATATCCCACCCATCTCATAATGAAATCAATATTACATGTGCCAAAAAGTGTAAATAATTCATCATAGAATATCCCATGAATTAAAATGGGTTTCTTAAACAACATTCCATCAAAATCCATATAAAATAAATGGATTGAAAATAAATAATTATATCATAAAAACAATAAAATAAAATTAATAATAGGGATATAAACAAAACCCAATGCCATATTAGATGGAAAATAATTTAGATAAAACATTTGAGTTTGATTCTTGAAGAAAATATCTTTTCTTCTTCAAAATCATTTTATTTACTCAATATGATGTGAAAAATTAAAATAAAATTATTTAGTTAAAAATAATCATGAATTAATGATGAAGAATATTCCTATAAAATATTTATTATGAAGATGTAAAAATTTGTTCATTCCATATAAGAAAAAAAAGAAATCTTGTCATATTCTTTCCAAAAATGTCAAAAAGAAACTCGTATAGAAAATGAAAGAAATATTTCTTCAATACGGTTAAATATAACATAACCAATTGGTGATATTGACATTAAAAAATAGTTTAAGAATATGAATAATATTAAATATTTAGGAAAAATTAATGTTGATAATAAATATACCCTATTAAATAATTATGTATAAACATTCTCAGAAAATAATGAGATTGTGAAATTATCCATTAGCATAGGTCAT
This sequence comes from Viscum album, assembly GCA_963277665.1. Taxonomy (NCBI): domain Eukaryota; kingdom Viridiplantae; phylum Streptophyta; class Magnoliopsida; order Santalales; family Viscaceae; genus Viscum; species Viscum album. Next base: position 1,505,997,608 of record OY728152.1, read on the forward strand.
ATTTCATACATATTTGTCTGAAACAAGTGTATATTGGGTTTAAACATCTTTTTAACTTTTAATATAATTATAATAACTTTTATTATATCATATATTATTAACTTATCACATTATATTACATTTTTATTTATCAATTCCATGTTAATGTAATGTTTTGGGTAAGAAAGGTTTTATTTATCGTACATGTTTTGACTTTTTATTCATGATATTATTTCAAAGAACATTATTTATTTACATATAGAATGTAAACATATATATATATATATCATAAATATTCATTATATAAATATATATTATAGATAGATAAATGAAATGGAATACACCTTTAATTGAGACTGTAGGTCGTAAGTACTTATGAAAGCAGTTTTTTTTCCTTATTGAATTGAATTTAATGAAGAAAATAAATAGCACATATATATATATATATAAAATTCTAGTAGAATTATTATGTAATATATTTCAATAATATTTGTTATATATACTTTATAATCATTCTTGAATGGTTAACGTGCATAATGAATCGTATCGCGTCATCGAGATGGTAGGTCATATGTACGCCCGAGCAATGATATCATTCAATTAATGGTTAAGAGGTATGTAATTGGATGGTATATTAAATATAAATAATTATTATAATTTAATTTTCATTATTTAAATCCATTTTACTAATCATTATATCCATCTAAATTATTTATTGTTGAATAACAAATTACACAATGTCATGGAGATGGTAAGCCATACGTACACCTACATGGGGACATTATTATTCATAGGATGGATAAAAAGAGTAATAAGGTTAAACCATAATTTAAATAACATCATAGAATGTATAAGATACTTTATTAATTACTATAATATTGAAATAATATAATAATAGGATATATTAGAAGAAAATAATTTTGAAAGAGGTGATAAAACAATAACCTCTTTTTCGAGTATCTCCTTCTGATATGATCAAAAGGTCTTCTCAAAATAGATTTTTCCAAAATATTTTGACACTAGGAGGAATGGATGGATATTTTTTGTTTATTTTAGTATAATTTGGGTGATATAATGGCATTTAAAGGTGTCCGAATGTGGTTATAGGTGGTAGCCTTTTGTAAGTGGGAGGATAGACACTTTAAAAATGTCTTTAAATATTAATTTATTAAAAATTTATTTTCATTTAATAAAGGCCCAAACTCTTTTATTTAGACTATATGATGAGTTTTTGTCGAAATAATCTCAACCAATATGTTTTAGACAAGTTTAGGTCACAAAATTAACCTTTTCTTATAGCATTATCCCTTAATTAAAAACACTTACTCTGACTATTTCTTCTTGAATTTTCATAATATATAGTTACAATAGTTACTATAAAATTGCAAGAGAACATCAAGATGATCATTAATGAAATTTGTAACATTATATATGCCATATGGCCAAACTATATATTTTTTGGAATATTATATCATTTAACAAAATAGTATTATTTTAAAACTCATTTATATTAATTTTGATACTATTTAGTAATTGATTTTTTTAATGTCATAACAACTTTATTAATTAAAAAAATGACATTAACTCATCCCGAACATGTGAATTTCATCCAAAATTTTATGGATCGCATCAAAACATTTGAATTACATTTATTTTAAAATTTATAATAAAATTTATTTGAATATTTCATTAATAAGGTAATCACTACATCATCATTGTGTCATAAATAAATTTTTTATTTATTGTATAAAAATTAAAAAAAAAATTATATATAAAATATTATATCTTTATATTGACTATTGATAGTCAAATCTATCATGTATACAATCCAAATTAAATTTTTTTAGTAAAAAGAGACTTGTTTATGTTATATTTATCTTTACATTAAATTATTTATTATAAAATGTCATTTTCACACAGGAGTTGTTCTCAAATGAAACAAATTTTGCCAATGGATTGTGTTGGTTTCCTATGACTCGTACTATAGGATTAATAAACATGTTAGGGTTGTTTCATATTATTATAATATTACCATTTTACCCATATTTACCCAATTTACCTTTTAGTCATGGCAAATAAAAAAATTTCTAACGTTACTATTCATACTTTTAAAAAAATAGAAGAAAACTATTTATATAATAGGTACCATATGATTAAAAATATGGAATCAATTTTTCTAAATTCAAAACAATGAATTGGATGAAAATAATTTAAAATTAATTCCCACTATGCAAACCCGAAAATGGATTTTTAAAAAATAAAAACTATCAAAATATTGACATATGTTTAACTCCAATTTCAATTTTAAATTTTTCCATCGTACAGAATGTTAATTAATGGTGAAAAAATAATACAATTAACCTTCAAAACAAACTCCAAAAAAATAATCAATCTATATAAATAAATTAAATGAAAAGGCAGTTTTGATGTAAAATGCAGTATTTTTTACAATTCATTAAATTATGAATTTCATCAGAAAAAGTAATAAAATTTAATCCAAGTTAAACTTGATTTCCCAATTAAAAATAATAAGTTTATTAGTTAAAATAGATCTTATAAAAGTGTCAAAAATATATTTTAAATTTTTTATCAATTAAAAGGTGGTAGGACTGCATTTGTTTAAAAAATTAAAATTTTAGATGAAAAAATAATTTTTTTTCTTATCTAATATATATAAAATAAATAATATGAATGTTAATGTAAGATAAGATTCAAAATCTGTTCAATAATAGTCATATATGCCATTTAAAATCCCATTAAATAATAATATTTTAATAATATATCGTAATTTTGTGAAACTCAGTATTTCATACAACACAAGTTATTGAGGAAACTTGCTCTTACATGTAATGCAATCCAAGTCAGTATTGTGTGTAATAAAAGATAAATTTGGTGTTTGGTATAGTTTAATCAAAACATTTTTTGATAATACATTGAATATAACATATAGTCAGTGTTGTGTGTATCCTATTACAACTCATTTTTGCATGTAAGTCAGTTTAGTGTGAAAGGAATATTGGGATTAGTGCATTGAAATATATAAAGGAAAATAGTATCTTATTTGAAAAAAAATTGTTTATACCAACACTACTATTACATCCATGAAGTTTAACATATTGTGGTAAGGATGTAATTCTATTCAATTTAATGTCATGTGGTAAGGATTTACTTTTATGCAGTTTAACATAATGTGCTAAGAACATACATTCATTCAGTTTAGCATCATGTGGTAAGGATGTAATTCCATGCTGATTAATTTTTGTGTTTATGACGTGGTAACTGACATGAATGTGTGGATATTTTGTGATTGGTCCTAAATATGGAGAATTGGGCATCAATAAATGTCTCTTTAGGATTTGAATTAACACACATGCAGTTTTAGTGAATATTCCTACATAGGTATGGCCTATATAAAAGGAGGAGGGAATTTTTAAATTATTTGTTCTGACTCATCTCATATTTTGAAATTTTGGAGTCACGTCATATGATGTGAGGGAAGGAATCAAGTAACATATAGTTATTTAATGGGAAATACTCTACACAGGTCTGACCTATAAATAGATGTGGCCATTATTTCCATTGGCCATTGTAGCTAGGCATCATGATTGGAGATCCAGGCATCACTACATATCCTATGATGATAGCAATAAATCTACACACAGTTCTTATTGTTATATAATATTTGACATCATGCACTATATATGAGCATTGACTAATGTGAATAAATGGAAATGTGACGGTTGTGCCCAAATATGGATGTTCAGGCATCAATACGTATCTTATGAGTATGAGAATCAAATAACACATAGTTCTTGAAATCCAATGAACTTTAATGCCTTGCATTGAGGATAAAGGGGAAATGACATTAATTTATGGGAATATTGAAGTTGGGATAAAGGGATGATTTCATGTTTTCAATTCACATATCTTGATAATGAGAATCAAACCACTAGAACTTATATTGAACCTTGTAGTTTAAAGTCATGCACAATGATATTGACTGTTTAGTTTAATATCATGCAGTGAGGAATCAATGTATTCATTTTAAGGTCTTTAATTTAGGACTATAATGGACCCTTCATGTACAATTATTCCTTCATTGTGAGTGTATACCATTTTTTGCAGTTACTAAATTAACATGAGCTATGCTTTGTTTGAGAAAAAAGGAATTTCATGGGTTTCCCCATCATGAAAAGAATGTTTTGAGAAAAAAAGTCCATTTGTATCTTGTAGTGGTTGGATCTATATATATGATCAAAGATTACCTACGTATCTCATGAAAAATGAGAATCAATCAATACATATTTCTAAATGAGTTTTTCTGTTTAAAATCAAGAGTATAGGATGTAATTGACTCAACGTGAATATATGTGGAAATTAATGATCTATGCAGTTTGATGTCAAGCAGTAAGAAAATTGGTTGTACATTTTAACCTCTTGTCATAATGATTATTTTCGTATAGATTAAATTCCTTTTGTTAGGATTAATTCTGAACAGTTTAACATTGTGTGGTTAGGACGAGTGATCAGATATAAACCAATGAGTATGCCATTCTGATAAGATTTATGCATTGTATTTCTTGATAAATACTGGATTGGCGGGTGGTGTGACATGCTACCCAAATATTTTTTCTAATGAGTAATCCCTATTGTGGTATATCTTGTGTATAATTTAAGGTCCCTCCCATTTGGGTTCCATCTTTGGTGGGTTCTTTCCATGTATCATTGGGGTTCTGAGTACTATCACCAGTCCCCATAGAGAAATGAGTATATGTGAACATTCTTATTGATGTCTCGTGCATTCTGATTCTGGTGGACCATAATGTTGAATAGTTTGAAAAACATGTTCTCTTCAATCCATTACAATTCATCTATCCTCCTTTTATATTTCTCATCATCCGAGTGTTTTCGGAATATTTCACTCAAATCAAGGCAAGCAGGACATCCATGCATTTAACTGCCTCAATCATTTACACCAATGAGTATTGCATTTCATTAGTAGCATTATATTTGGTAGTGTTGTAGTCCCAAAAACCATGCTGTAGTTTTTATGGAAAATACTAGTTATCCTTGTTCTCTATATTTTGGAGTATATTTTATAGAGTCTTATTGAGGGCCTCTATTTTTCCATTTGATGATGCTTGATAGTGAGATGAGTGATTGGACTCGATATCATAAAACTATAAAATCATCCTCAACTCCATGGAACATATGTTTGGACTGTTGTTTTTCAATATTATTTGAAGGACCCCTAATCTAGTAATGATATGGTACTTTATGAAGTTGATGATGTTCTTCGTCCTGAATTTCATGAGGTGTATTGCGTCATCCCATTTGGGAAATAATTCAGTAGTATTAAGGAATTACTTGAACTTCTTTGATACGGATGGTGGATAATGCACCACAACATCCATCCCCTAGATGAAAAATAACCAAAAATATTAAGCTGTATATAGAAATTTTAGAGGTTGGTGGATGACAATTTCATAGATTTGGAATGCCTTACATTTCTAGGTGAATTCCACACAGTCATAGATCATGGTTTTCCAGTAATATCCTAACCAATTGATCTTATTGGAGAACATGGTCCCAGATTGATGGGTGATTAAATAGTATTCATGAAATTATCCATGTTGTAAAAATTCTATACTTCTTCAATGTATCTAAGGAGGATCTTGTCAGACCAATGCTTAGAGATGGGTTTCTCCTCATTCAGGCTATCCAACAGGGTAATGTTCAATACACGATACTGAATCGATTCCCTTCTGGATCTATCTTTTTGGAGAGGCCCATTTTTTTGATATCTGATTATGGGATCCATCCATCTAGTTGTGAATATTGGTGCATCAGGATATGGGGAGGTGATAAATAGATTCATCTCTTTTATATCATACACGGTGATTGGTGAGACAATTCTCCAATCACTGATATGGATGATGGTATCATTCGGATTAAGATCGACCAAGACATTAGTTTCATTTCCCAATGCATTAGTGGGAGAATTTTATGATCAAGTAATATGATCCAACATGGTTTTCAAAGGGAACTCTAACATTAGTCTTCTGACAGAGCTAGTGTGAGGGGATAGTTCATCCTTTTTTATGGAATATTCTCCATTAACCTACTTTATCACTTACTCTAAATCCTCTATGATTTTAATATATTCTATTTGAATCTATAGGGATTGATCTAAACCATCGATGAGGGCTTTGTATGCTACATCATTATTATTGTAGCCTTTAGATGGTGAGAGTGGGTAGGTTATGACGTCTTTTCAGGAGAGAAAGATACAATCTCCAGGCCAACCCATTTTAGATTTTGGTTTTCCTTCATTGTTCTGATAGTACTTCATGATGAACCACTAAAATACATCTCCCATTCCTGGGGAGTTTCATTGAAATAAAATACTTCATCAACTAGAATATGGATGTCTTCTACTGTATTTGTTAGGGAAGGATGTGTTGTGGGAAAATCAATCATGGATTTCCCTTTCATGGTGTTCTATAACACAAACTGAATTTTATATTTCGGATAAAAAATTACCCATCTATCCATGCTCCCATCCAACATTGGACAACCAAGGATGTACCATAGTGGTTCGATATGAGAGACTAGATGGACTTCATGGAGTTGTATGTAATTCCCCATATTTGTTACAATTAAGATGAGTACAAGGTTGTTCTTCTCGAAATAAAAATATTTATCCTCAGTACCTAGTATATTATGTATATTAATAGAGACTAATATTGCTCCTACATCACTCTTTTTTCAATGGATGGTGCCAAACATTCTTCCCATTGATTCCAAATATAAGATTAAGGGCCTCCCTTCCAATAGAGGCATCCGAACTGGTGGGTGAATCTTGAATTTAATGATCCATTTGATGGAAATTTTGTGATCATCATACCATTGGTAGCTGGTTTCATTCTACATTATCCTAGTGAAAGGGATATATTTTCCATCCAGGTTTTCAATGAACCACCGAATGTATGTATTATACATTGCAACACCCTAAATATTTTGTTATTTATGGGGGATATATTTCTAATATAGATCTAGTCTTCTCTGTCACATCCTCAATGATATATTGGAATACCACAAAAACATATAATTTCCCTAACATTACCATTAATGTGAATTTGGGAGGATTTATCATCAGACTATATTGTAACATCTTGTCCAAAATTAGTTGATGGTATATGAAGTGGTCACACCTATTTTCGTATTTAACGAGTAGGTTTTCAACATAACATTTCTCTATCTTTACAAAGATTTACATAAAGATATGGTTCAGGTCACATCGATAGGTGGAACCATCATTCTTCAGGCCCAAGGGCATGACCTGATAGAAAAATACACCCTGAGCTAATTTAAAGGGAATGAGTTCTTCATCATTGGGAGCCATCATTATCTAATTGTACCCTTAGTACCCTTCCATGAATGAAAGGTAATGGAAACCAATAGTTTCATCGATCAAGAGTTTTGTGATAAGCAATGGAAAATCAACCTTTGGTAATACTTATTAAGGTATATGAAATCAATGCAAACCATAATCTTTCCATAATTGTTATTTATAGAAAAAATGTTGGAAATCCAAATCGAGTACTACACTTCTAGAAGAATGTTGGATTCAATCAAATTTAAATCCAATGACTCTATATTGGTGGCTTGAAAGGGGTTCACCCTCTTAGATTCATTCTTAAATCCTTTATGCTCATCTGGTTGCTTGAGATTGTGTTTACCCATATCTAGATTTAGTCTAAGAATTAAATTATAGTTCCATGCGAGAACATGTCAATATCACTTAAAAAAATTTATTTATATCTCTTGCACTTCAAGGGGCATGGAGACACTAATTAGTATAGGTTTTGGTTCTTCATATGTTCCAGATTTATCTTCCTATATTAAAAATGGTGCTACAAACACATTCCTAAAATGTTTTTGGGGAGTTCCTAAGGTCATCATCATCCTATTCCTTCTCAGAATCTATAGAGACATTTTCAAATTATTATAGAAATATGGGGAGGCCCGCTATCGTTATCAGATGGATAGATTACATGAGAAAAAACGTTATCTTCCCATGTTGACAGATTCATTTTATTGAGATGTAGAGATGATATTCTTTGATTATTTTACTAGGGATAGTAGGGGCTTGGACCTTTTCGGGTTATATCAGTCACGTCGACCAGGTTTATGGTATGCACATAGTCGTCGTCGAGAAAATTACAAGAACTCACAAGGGAATTCACCAAGACATTAGAACTAGTAACTTGTACATAATCATCAATTTCTGGTCATTTGAATCCATTTTTATATAAATTTAGTTTAGCATATGTTGCCCTACAACTCTTAAAGGGACAAATATGACCATGTAGTATTCCCATTTTTCTATTAATGGGATTATTAAAACATTGGTGGATTGTTTTAGGTATCTGTAAGTATCTATGAAGATAGGGCCATCAGAGAAAGATTTTATATATCGTATCTTCCTAAATCACCCTAAATGTGGTTTCTAAAGTACGTTCCCCAAACAGATATTTGAACATGACTTTTAATAGAGGTATTTTCTCATGCTTATCATACCTTTGTATGGTTATATTAGTTCTACAAATATCCAATTCACCATATACCAAACATCTTAGAGTTTTGAATGTTATATTATTAATCAATAACATTATCAATAAAAGAAATTTAGACACTGACATTATTGATTCTGCCCGACACATATAGGGGTCTGATGTGTCCCTGAAGGGTCTCTTCTTGATCATTATTAGTGAATGAGATGGTGACGTGATATTATAATGAAATTATCTCTACTCGATAGTCCTTGGATCCAAATATTTATTTATCAAATTGGTTTGGGCTCCAAATGGATTTAATAAGTGTCTCTATGAGTTATTTTGATGGATCGATTACATTGTGGATTGAGATCTTGGTTGGAACTACTACTGGCTATTTTATAACATCGTCTTTTTTATAAAGAGGTCTGTGCTTCTCGATATGGGGCTTCTCTAAGATGCGTGGATGAGGAGCTAAGGAATTCGGGATGGAAAACCTAGTGCTTGTTAAGAGGATGAGGGAGCATCATCTTTCAATGGTGCAGGTCTTCTGGGCCTTCCTTGTTGACAATATGGTTAATGTTCTACCTTCTAACACATCTATGCTTTCTTATGTATCCTTGGATATGGTGCATAAGGCCTCATGTTCCCAGTTATGTGTGGGAAACTCATGATCTAAGGAAGAATCATCATTGGGAAAGAGATATTAAAAGTGTCTCATGTTGACATAGCCACATATGAGTTCTTTATTCTATGAGGGTTCATTTTGGTGGGGAAGTTCTCATTCCTCAGATATTATTTTAATGAAATTGGAGAGAGATAAAGGTTGATTCAGAGGAGAATATGAATCGTCCTCTTCTGTTTATTCTTACTTTAGGTGGTCATGATCACCATTGGGGGGAACATTTGATGTCCCCCCCATGGGTAGTGGAGTTATCATGGTTCTTCACAACCTTTATATCAATGTGGAATGAGGTCAGTCAACTGCCTTTTGAGTCATCTAGTTCTCAATTTATCACACACTTCTAGCTGAGACATTCATCAAATCCCTCTCATCTTCCTTTTGGACCATATTTATTCTAGCCAATGCCTATGGAGAGTTATCTAGGATCACTTTTCAGGAATTGATCATGATTTTATGGATGACATTGAAGATGATACAATTCTATATATTGTGACCAAGCCTTCCATTTAAATGTTAATAACCAGAATGGTCGGTGAGGTTTACACCATAAGGCTTCCTATGTTGGGTAATTGTGAGATGCATAGTATCTGTGGTTTACAATATATAACTGGGGACATGTAAATAATAAAAGTAATATGCCTTATTCATTCATTCTTCAAATCTCGAATAACCATGATTTCTCTGTGCTTCTAAATGAGGTAGATTCTATGGTTGTAAGTACTCAAAAAAATTGATGGGTAGTTTGGGTTATTCCTAGGTATTTAGGTTGGAAATTATTTTGGCTTAAGAGTTACAACTATATCATATGATGAGGATATCCTTTTCCCCTATGATGTGGGAATTATTCATGTTTTGGATCAGGTTCACCAGTTGGATTATTCCAAATGATGTGATCTTTTGGAAAACTCAAGAAATCATCCATTATATTTCATTAGAATCAGAGTGTCCTATATATCATACCTAATTTTTTAATCAAAGAGTTATAACTATTTCTCTTGAGAGAGAGAAATTTTGAGTTGGTAGGTTAAACCTATCCAATGTTTTATGAATTCAAACACTCTCTCATTCTGGTGTTGTTCGTAGTTTTTAGGTCGATGATCTTTTTTTCCCATAGTATAACTAAATTGATAAATGAATTGACAAATAAGGTATAATAATCTTAAAACAGATCCTACTAGAAGACTGTTATGCCAATCCAAGCATGGCCGTGTTATTGCCTGTAAGAAAATTAGTTTTGTTTCCTCCAGTTGATCTTGAAGGCCCAATATCATCCCGTATTATGATACGAATTTTTTGATATGTTTTTTAGGGTATCCCATAGAATCAAATTTATAGATGTTAGGATTTAAAAAATTTGGTGTAGGAAAAGTTTCATCGACCCAATCAATATATGGAATCCTCTCACGCTTCACATACATGTGTTTCCATTCCTTGGATTCCATTTGATTATCCATGGAATCAAAAACATCATGGACATCTGAGGGAATCATAGTTTAAGACATCTTCCATCTATAATGATTTGGTGGGGGTTGACGATGTGGCCCCACTTTTATCCCCTTATGATTTTTAACTCATCATAATATTTAATGCTTATCTCATCATGGGAGAGACCTTTTCCACAATAGAGGGATGTCATGATCATTTTTGACTTCCTAATTTATGTGGATAGGGTTCCTCGATCTAGTGTCAACTTGAAACTTAGATACAACTATTTCTGATGGATTTTCCATGGGGGGGGGGAATTTTCTCCTCTTTAAATTGATACCCATTGGGAATATATCCTCTGAGTTGAACATTTTTATGTCATATGAGAGTTTGTATTTTCCTCTCAGATTATGAAAATCATTCATCGAGGGAAGGAACCAATTTTCATCTAGGGGTTGATCATGATGTGTTTGTACACGTCCTTATATAAATATAGCATTGTGGAGGTGGAAACTCGATATTAAGAGCTTCTATGTTTAGAAACTATCAATGGTTCTTGGTGTATGCAACCTCATTTAGTGCATCCATGTAACCCCCTCCCGAGATATGTTTTACATGTAATGTCCTTCTATACATGACTCTTCATCAATATCTATCATTTTGAGAGTGATGAATTTCACATAGTCATATCTAGAAATGGAGGTTTTCCCATTACATTCGACACAAAAGAAGATTCTACACTATCTTCAATAGGGTAATTAATCAAACCATCGTCCATGTTGTGCCACATTTTCATGTGGCCCTTGTGGGTTCTGATTGTATTTTTTGTATTTTTGTCTATTTTTGGTCAATGAACAATTACCTTGTGGGAGTATTCAGTCATAGTTTTCAAACATTCCCCATCCAATATGGGTATTTCTTGTGATGGGAGGAGTTGGTAGAATTATGATCATTGATTAATTCCTATAATCCTAGAGAAGAATGATTCCCTATATGGTTGTAATGATGGTGAATATTCACCCAACCTTGGCGATGGGGTTCATTTTGGGGTGTAATTGGAATTGATTGGTCTAGTTTTTGAGGATCCAATGACTCTATTTAGGGATAAAATCATTCTTGGTATAGACATGAATATATAAATTCCCCCAACCCAATGGGGTTTGGGTGAAATGGAAGCATCACCAATGTCTCTAGTTTCCTCTAAGTGGACAAAAAACCTAGTGATTATGATAGAGATATAAATTCCCCAAGCCCTGTGGGATAGGGTTCACCTGTAGTGGTTTAGTAAATGTCCTGAATCCTCTCAAGAATTTTCGATCCTAGGGGTGGAAGTAGTGGTAGATATTATGCTAGCCTATGGGGGGCGTGTCTAATATTGAATGTCTATTATGGTATATTCTACTATTTTCTCTATGATGTGGAGTAGAATTGATCATGTTGGAGCTGGGTGCTATGGCAGCCCATGGTGAGGACCATTCCTTAAAATTTTTTTTCTGGGTGATTGACAGCCCAATATCCTTGTTTAGAATGTCCGCCTTTTTTCTTTAAGGTCCCAATTTGAAATCATTTTGGAGATCCTATATCCTCATCCATGGATTCAGGGAACCGGTTATGGGGGGAATTCTGATGTATTGACATACTGGACTGAGGATTATCTGGTCCCATGAACATGGTAGTGACTATAACATTATAGGATTCCATATCTGAGGGGTCATATTGTTCTAAGGGAGTATAAATTTCTAACACAACGTAATTTACCCTTCCAGTAATGTGAATGCATGATGTGGATTTAGAGATCAGCTACATAAGAGTTGTGATACAATGGCGGAAGGCATGTTGGATATGTTCACTATACTTTTATGGATTTTGATCTAAGGATATAAAGATAGAATCTAGGTCTAGATAACAATAGAGTATATTTATTTTCTTAGCATCACTATTTTCCTTGATAAGAGAGATACTGATCATTCCATTGATGATGAGTAGCCAACATATTTTTTCATAGGTAATGAATGTACATCTTTTCTAGATCATTTGTGATCCCATTGATAGATGTAGAAAGGGGTATATTATGATGAAGTGGTTGTTTCTAGACCACTCTCTACATATGTCAATGTTATCATCCTCCTCGCCATAATTACATGTCACCATCTATTCAGACCATATAAGATTGATCTAATTGTTTCCTAATAATGGGGGTTGTGTGCTGCTAGATTTTGGTGGGGAATATATATTGTTTTCCATGACCATTCATGTACCTCTATATACAATGGTGTAAATGTTTTGAACTCTTATAAATATATAGGTTTATGGGAAAGGTGAGGATTTCCATGTGTGAGTGAGATATTTACATGGTTAGGTTGACCGCAATAGATGTTAGGAGTAAGGTATTTACGATCCACCTCCGCAATACCATGAGGAGGCCTATATTATAAATGAACATATTCTACTTATTCTTCAATAGGATAGTAAAATTCCCCATATGTTGTTGGGAATGTGTCATGAATAGCATTAGTTACATTAGCATTGATCATATGAGGACAATGGTCCTTATTCTACACCATGGTCAGAATATTCTAAACTTCTTTTTGTAATTTTGTAGGGATATGAGAATACTATATGATGGATTCCAGAACATGTATTTAACCATATGATGTTCCAGGAGTATGATCATACTTCTGAGAAGCTGCTAGAATATACTATTGAGCTATCTTATTATTGACATTAAAGTGATCCTATCCCAATTTGTGTCCCATTCTCACAAGGATGGTTAGGAAATGAATATGATAATAATCCCTATTTATTGATGTATGCCACATTTCTCTCTTGGTATCAATATTGGCATGACCCGGAGGGTGGATCACTCTCACTTGGTGAGCCCTCATTAGATCAAGAATATGATCCTAGTCTAAATATGAATTTCCCTTTGGAATAGACTGATAATCATCTAGACTGTGAGAAGGAATACGAGCATCCCCATATGATTACAAAGGGTGATGTCATCATAGTTGTTCATTAGTGGAAGTAGGAATATTCACCTTTATTCTATGACCTACTAGAATATGCCGAGATAAATAACTTACATGAATATGAGACTGTCTCGAGGATTACTCCATCCTCAATTTTTCATCCTCGGTGAGAATGGGGATTTGTGCCTGGTCAAGTCCCTTCAATGTATGTCGCAAGTATTTTGATTGAAATATGATCATATCTAGAGGCATGTATGCTCACACGTTGTGATCATTAACCAGAATGGGGATTGTATAATGATCTGAATCCATTAGAATATACGACATGACATCATCAACATGCATGTGCACTAGTCTTTAGGCATGTGCCACTCTCACCTAGTGATCCCTAGATGGAATGTGAATATTATCCCAATACGACTCCTCACACATCATTAGAATATTTCTGATAATTCTCCAGAGCATGAGAAAGAATGTGTGTATGGAATGGTACACCCAATTGATCATGATGATAAAAGTGTTGGGTTTTCTTGGTTATAAGGATATGAGTATTCATATATCCTTTATTTTTCAATAATGCATGAATATGATGCTGTATTTCATTAGCTGTTTCTAAAATATATTCGCATTTTAAAAAACATTGAGTATGAATATGTGATTTAACATTTATGCCTCCATTATATATTTGAAGTTGTCTTTAATGGAAGTGGGGATATGTTCCCACTTACATCACCCTTTTGCAACATAATTTTCAGAAGGTATTCATGCATTGGGTATGATTATGAGACTTACCCATTCATTTTGGGGGGATATGCCTACAAACATGTTCTAAATGAGCATGAATATGATCCTACATGCTTGTTCTTGCTGGAATATGCTGGCATGCATCATCAAAAGAGTGGGGGTATGAGACCTATCCTATATATCCAATATTGTCATCCTTTGATAAGACTTCCTTATAGACCTTGTATAGTAATTATAGGAGGATTTGGGACAGATATCTCCCCCTGCAGAAAATTGTTGGGTACTAGTGGTATGGTGTTGGTGATGGAATTATATTAGTGCCCTCCTCGGTGGCACCTCAACTGAATGAAAGGTGTATTGGCTTTTTGTTCTTCCTTCATAAGATATGGAAAATTTTGGTTGTCATTCTCTATGGATAAGCTCCTAAATAGATTGTCCAAAACAAAAAGGGATAATAGTTTTTCACAAGCCGTTCTTGGGCGATGCAGACTCTCCGATATTCATTCATGAATAACATTACGAGCATCATCCATTTCTGGGATTGTACCATGTCACTGGTACTCCATGAAAATAGTATTTTCTACCTTTCATTGGATTTTTAGATAAGGTTAAATTTTATTTTGACCCACATATGATGCATTCAAAAATAATTTTATGACGAAAATGATGGATGAAAAAGAAATTATCTCAAACTGGGATGTTTTCAATATATATAGTCATGAAGATAATAAGGAACAAGGTCACTATTATGTGAAATATATTATGACTAATGTGCTCAATCGGAAATCCATGGTTAAAACAATTTTTTTGATATTACATGAATCATCTATTCTTCTCATTTGGACATGTCAAAATGAAGAGAGACATATTTTATGAGAACCCTAGTTATATAGAATCATTTATGTGATATGACTAATCATACTTTATATTTGTATAGGTGTTTCAGAACAATGTGGGGTGACACATTACAACACAATAATTCTATTTTTATAGATATTCATATCATTTTTACCATTTTTTTCATATAGGTTTAAACAAAATTAGCAAATGGATAGTAAAGAATTGTTTTTTTATTGGTGATATTGACATCAGGCTCATCTTTTTTGTTTCATCAGGTTTTAGATGCATGTAATGGGTTTATTCATTGGGATACCATTTACACTCATCCAATAAAATCCTTTATGGTTCCCCCATACTTATATTTGTTCAAACCTACTTTCAAAAGACTAGAATACATATAGTTTTTAGTCACAATGACTCTTGGGGACTCTCATTGGTCAAGCGGATGAGAGGTCGGGATCATCACACCATTTTGGGGGTAACATGCTACCCAATTCGAGATTGTCTTTTATATTTATTAAATGTCTGTATATCTCTTCCAAATCTTGATATGAGACCATTTACACAAAAAATTGACTCATTGGTCAATTAAATATTAAAATTATTAAAAACTTCTCATTGATGAAAATAGATGTGGGAAGTCTCATTATTGAATCTAGATTTATTTATCTAAGGTTCTACATCCATCTCTTTAATGGTGAATAACTTATTTATGTGTTGAAGTCATATGAAAACCTTCTTAAGAATTTTCTTCCCTTAAAGGAGGAAATTAATATTCTGAAGATATGATTGAGCCATTATGAGGCATCCTATATATCTTCATCATTTTTGAAAAAAAACAGCACAGTTCCTTAATATGATGAGGTTTAATATCATGTCGGGTGGAAACATGTATAGATACTGAGGCACTAAATACTTGAGCTCGGGTCTTAGGTAGATTTATTATGTATATTGGTTATGGTAGAAATCATTATCATCATAGTTAAACCATGCCCCTATGTCTAAGACCAAGATATATGCTCTATTATGAGGGGTGTTCATAACATAATACTTTTTTGGGATCATATACTGGGAAGTCCCTGGTTAGTGGAAATTCATGATTCCTAATGAGGTGTTCATTGTATCTCTCTAAGACCACATGTGCTATGATCGGTCTAAGAAAAAAGGTGGAATAAATGATCAACAACATGACATGTATACATGAGACATCTATACTGGGATAGTCTTTTTGGAATATGGTGTAGCGCTCAGGCCTTGTTAAGGAATCCTAAATTTCCTTAGTATGGAAGGAAACATAGATTTTGTTTTTCACTTATCACTTACCCTTTTTATAGGATAAGATTTATGATAAAAATGGGGTCTTTGTTAGGATCCTTGAGTTCTCAAGAGCTCTACGGGCTTGTACCAAGATAGATTCCCTATTAATCACAAAAAAAAACTATATAGTGCCTGTAATATAGGATTATGAACTATAGTTTCCCTTGTAATCCTGGGGTTTATATTTCATAATACATGATTAGTGAAACTCCCTAAACCCATGTGATCTATGCTCGTTGTGAGAATGAACGGTTAGAAAGTGATTGATTCCATTTATCTGGATAAGGTCTTTGATATTGGGATCTCCCTAGATGATTAATGTGGAGATCAAGCATTGAAAATGTGGCATATGTTTCCGGAATTAACAATGAATCAGATTTGGCATAGTTCCCTTAATATATGATCTTACCCACTGATGCTACCCTATTATTCATTGATTACACTATGAGGTTTCCCATTTGATATAGGCTTAAACATCGTGGTTTCCCTACTAATCGGGGTGTACACTCCGAGGTTTTTCATTTTAATCGAGGCTTACACTCTAAGGATACCATATTGATTAGGGAATACACTCTATGGATTTCCTTTTTAATATGGATTACACTTTGAGGATTCCATTTTTAAGGGGATACAGTCTGAGGTTTACCATTTGAACAGGACATACAATGGGTGGTTTCCCATAAAATTAGGGTTTTCACTCAGAGGATTCCCTTTTGATCAGGGATTACACTCTGAGGTTTCCCTTGCAGAATGCCGAGAGGGTACTGCATGACCTAGTTGTCTTGTAATGGGAGACAATGAGTGACATAGCTATCTTATTAAAGGGGATGTCAAATGATCCATTTGACTTATCTGGTGGACACTGCATGACCTGGTTGGAATGTCTGAGAAGTCATCGCATGACCTGTCTTGAAACATATGGGGTATCATAGGATTTCATATGAAATGATTCACAGGATTTCATCTGACTTCGATAACATACTTTAATGACATCTTGAGACCATAACCCAGTCCTATAGGGTGTTACGGGTTTCAATTCTCTATCTAGTATTGTGTCGTGAGATCATATTGGTCATGCCTAGATTCCACTTTGAGACAGAATAATATGAGAGAGTCCCATTATATGAATTAGTAGATTTATTCCATGGACATCGCAAGGCTTGGGTGATGGACCCATAAGGGTTCATGAGACCATGGTGGTGTGCCTAGGGGGACAATTCGACTTTAATTTATGTATACAGTGTACTTCATGTGTCCCAAATAGTATGGAGAAGAAATGTTGAAAGATAAATGTGATGTGACATAGAACTATTGTGTTCCCTTGTATGACTCACGTGGTCGACATGAGGGTTAGTGATTATGTCATTAATTTATCTCTTCTACTTTTTATCTTGTGACTATAATTTTTTTTAATTCATTAGGTTTGTTCAATATCATTTTAATTTGAGACATGCATGATATGCCAGACATGTGCTATGTTTTTTTCATACCTCTCCATCATCCCTTTGAATGATCTTTAAATGATCTTGCAAGGTACCTTATGTATAGACCATGATTAATCAGGATGCTCGCCAAAATATTACCTAATAGAAGACTTTCCTGTCATGCGATCAATTTCTCAAAGTAGTTTACTCTGATGATCACGATTTGTTCCCCAATAGTTTCCCTCACATAGTAGCATGTTAGCTCCTAAATCCGAAATTACAACTTCTCTTTTAGGATGGTTTGGGGGATCTATAGACATATTAACCTAGATTATTCACTGATTCATTTAGCGAATTGGGAGTGAATTCAGGATGGATTCGGTGAATAAGGATGGAACCATTTTTCTTCACGAGTCATTGACGTGGGTCATTCCGAATGTGTCGCTAAGTTTTTAGCAATCACTGTCCTCTTCCGTCTATGCTTCCCTTATCAGATTATTTCTGATTAATGATGACTTGTTTGATCATGTGGTCATGTAAAAAGACAATTACCCTTGATATATGGACATTACCAAGGTCTTTTGTGAGAGCTCTATGACTTTCCTAGAATTATTTTTATGTCTTGTGTGGCCTATATAGGTTTCTTAATGAGGTCTGGTCATCATTTTAGGAGGTCTCATGGGGGCACACTATTGATGTCTAGGGCACATTCAATGTATTTCGGTGAAAATGATTTCCTCTCAAATCTTCAATTTATATCAACATTTTATTATTTTACAATATTCATAGATTTTATGAGTCTTCATGAGTAATGTCTATGATGTTCACTCGATTTTTTACGATTCATCATGTTGAAAATATTAGACATCTACGGGTGTTTGAGTTATGTTGTGGGAACATATAGCCATTTTTCCTTCGAGCTCTAAAGGGGAAGTGAGGAGGTACTTAGACATATATGAGTGTCTTTATAAGCGGAGGATGAAATACCAAAGGGATTTTTCAAGACAAGGTTGAAATATCACTGATGTCTCACAGTGTCTTAGGGATCACTAGGGGTGTGTCACATGTTCTTCAGAAAATGCGAGCACATCACACCTACTCCCCCTTTATCTAATTTCTCTTATTTTACAAGACTTTGGGAGACTTTATTTTTTTATTTAATATCATATATTATATTTGTCCTTTCAACTGATGAAGTGGAGCATGATATTTTTTCCCACTAGGGGGTTCCCCCTTTAGATATTATTCCTCTTTATTTATGGAGGAAAATTTTGATGGGTTTTAAGGAACTTCCCAATGAAGAACCTTGTGGCATAGGGGAGTTTATTTGGTTCATATAATGAAGCCATTAGTTTTCTAGAGATCTATCGTGGGATTATGAAGGTCCATTAATTTTGGTTCTCTAGGATTTGTAATTGATTTTGAACTACTTGTGGAGTCTTCACATGTCCTTGAAATGGTCAGGTGATCACGAGTCTCTTTTAGGATAATGCAATCCATGAGTATCAGTTCATTCTTCTTTGTAGTTCTATCTTGAAAAGATTTTAGTTGTATCCTAAAAATAATTCTACCGATAAATAACTATGAGTACCCTAACAATACATTTTGTTAAGAATATATCAAAAATAATTGGCACCTCAATGTTAATTTTGATGTCATTGATTCCACATTCGACATGGGTCAATTTCCATCATCTTGAAATTGATATGTGGTGATCTAAGGTATGTGTATATCCATTTCATGTTGTTCACATTTTTTGAGCACATTTTAATCTATTTTATCTTGATAGTATATGGTGTTTGATATTCGTCTTTCTAATGGAGTTTCAATTGTTGTTTTTAGTTTGGATGTGAACGAACATCCTTGGAGAGGTATAGAATTATTGTGGGATATGTGATTGGAGAAACTGGTTTTTTTATATGTTATCATTAATATTAATTGTATATATATGGAAGGGGATTCATATCATCTATTTTATTTATGTTAAATCATAAATTGATAATACTTTAGTTTATTTTAATGGGGGTGCAGTTAACTAGATAATTGTTAAAATTGGTTAAATAAATATCTGTTTGTGGTTAGTGGTCACATTAATTTTCCACCAAGATAATATTTTTCATCATGCTTTACTAGATAATGTACTATCTTCGTTATACTAATTAATATATATTTTATATTGAGTTACCCAATTTCTCTTTTAGAAATTGGTAGATAAATTAAACCATGTAATGTTTATTTGGATAACAGATTAATGTGGAATATTTAATGAATCCTTTTTATTATAATTTGATGAAAAACATTCTTTCATAGTATTTTTACATTAATGTTATTATTCCATGAATTAATGGAATTGGATAATAAAATAAATGTCAATAAATTTCTAATGAAAATAATAATAAAAGTCATGTGAAATGGGAAAGTTTCTTATAAGAAGATTTTGATACTATAATAAATTAAAAGAGAATTTTTTTTATATGTTTAATTTATTTTTATTGTAAATGTGTTAGGGTTCCCAAGTATGTAACCTTGAAAAATATAATTAGTTATTTAAAATGTAATAAAAAACCATTGTTTGACCAAGATAAATTTAGAGTGCTATGAATTCAATTTTATATAAATTCTAGATTCCTTGTGTTAGGGGTTTTGAGGTATTCATTTCATGTGGAGGATAAATTGCATTATTTTTAGGAAAATCTTCCTTGATGTCTTTTTTATTAATATTTTTTAATAAACATATTATCCATATAATAAAATCTGAGGTGAAACTAGAATGGATGTTGAGATATGGGTGGGTCACCATGAGGTTGGGGCGATATGTTATGACATTGATGGTGAGATTCATGCTAATATGCATGATGGTATTGGAGATGGAACTAGTATTATTGAACAGTAATTAGAGGTGAAAAATCATTTATGTTTATAAATCTAATATTATTTATTGGAAAATAATCAGTTTAATAATAGAGGTCCATATTTCTTATTTATCTTTACTCCCTTACCCACTGGATGAGGTTGTTTGATAAACATAGTTTCATCTATTTTATCATTTATTAGAGTTTTTCCTATTTTATGAAAAATTAATAATGTTTAATAAATTTTTAAACAAATGGTTTTGTTAATTATAGATTTAAAATTTTAATTATTATGCTTCAAAAACATGGCCTCAATTGTATTTATCCTTGAGGGCATGCAATTCACATTTATGGATAACTAAATGAAATAATGAATAATGTAAATTGAATTTTAATGAATTAATGAATCAATGGACATGAAAATAATTAATAATTAATATAATGCAATCATTCTTAAATTCCAGTGTTCTAATTGGGTATCTTGTTCAAATCAGTGGATGACTAGTGTCTGATTAGTGATAAATACAGTTGATCATATGATAAGGTTATACACACTGTGTGGTTTTGATATATATTATATCCTTTACTTTTTTGATTTCATACACTACTCCACCCATATTCTTTGGGAAACTGACTCTCAATGAATTCTAAGGGGGTGTTTTTCCAAACATCTATGTGGAAATAATGGATGACTAACTGACCCCTCTAGTACCTCTCCATTCGCTTCATAGTATAATATTTTTGTATGAAAAATGTTTAGTTTCAAATATTTGTTTGTAGTTTCATATAATCAACTATTGTAATTTCATAAACATTGATCTCTAGATATACTATTAAATTTTTTATTATAGATTTGATATGTATTGGTTATGAAAGATCAAGTTATATTATATACTGTTTGGATTTTAGTGTCTTGAGGCATAATACAAAATGTATAATACATGCTCTTAGGTTTGTGTTGACTCACTTAAACTGCTTTATTACTATATGTGGATTTGGTATGGAATTATGAGATGACCTGAAACATGAGATATATGTTTTGATACTTTTTCCAAGGTGTCCTCATGATACTATCATTTAGAGATAGATGGATTATGATATATGGATATGGGGAAAAGTCAAATACCATCACGGAAGTGGTAGTGGGGTATCATCACAACCCATCACAATAGATATTGTAACGACCTGAAATTTTTAATTATATTTGTTTCTTAATTTTTAGGGTATAATTAAAATGTGACCATTGTGTTTCGACTGTTATATGACTGTTGGTCAATATTACCATTGTTCAATATGACCATTGGAAACTATAATGTTAACATTGTGTTTTAATAAATATGGTTATCTTGCTTAATTAATAGAAAAAGAAGATTGAATGCCCTCATCAAGTAGAATCGAGCCATATAAAGCCCATCTATCAGAGCATAGAAAGGAGGTAGAATCATAGGGCTTTGCTCCGGACCAGGACCAAGCTGAACACCAACGTATGAAGGTTGAACAAAATCACCTAAGGGAGAAGTTCGAGCTGATATAAATCACCACTCTGGAAATGTTTTCTGAGCCACCCCAAGATTCTATCACCATAGCACTCCTAACACTTAAGTCCTATGCTGGTGTAATAAGGGGCTATATAATGAGACCTTAGCTGATTTGTGTAATCATTTTATATAAATATATGTTTTCTTCTTATGGAAATGTTTGTGAATTTCAAATATCTGGATAAATATAGGATGTTTATTATTGATGAATTGTGGGAAAAAGGGGTATTTTAAAATATTTCTCTATTCGTTAAAAATTAATAATGTGAAATGATTTTCAAAAATGGTCTTCTACAGTTGTGATCAGTGAGAAATTTAGAGTCTAATAAGATCAACTTAGTTTTTAGTGAATAGTAAAGTAGGAATATTAACATACCCATATGAATATAAATGAATAGAAATTTGACCAAAAAAATATGAAACTTCTCCCATGAATGTATAAATACATTTTAGACATCTTAAAAGTGAAAAACTGATCATACATTCAGTTTTGGTATTTTTGTACGACATAAATATTTTATTTAAAATTTTATAATTAATTTAATAATTTAAAATGGAAATTTATTTTCCTAAAATTTAATCATAAATTGTTAGTTTATTTTCTTATGGGTATATGATATTTTTATGGGACCTTGATTACTTTGTAAGGTGTAACAAAATGAGTTATAGTTTTAAAGTTGTATTTTGGGAATAAATAATGAGTTTAATTAAAAATTAAATTAAAAATACGTATAAAATTATTTTCATAAAATGGAATTCATTTTTGATTTCAGATCATCGATATTAGGTTAGGGTGTATTTTTGGGTTTTTTCTGAAACAGTTGAATTTTCAGTGAATTGTAAAAATGCAGTTTTGAGTTTCGAATGTTTAATGACATCATTAATGATGTAATAATGATGTAATATTTTTGGTCTAATTATGAATAGTGGAATATTCTATGAGGTTTCCCAAGTGGCCAATACCATGGGCAAATACCACGGGCAAGCCGACGGTTTTGCAAATACCACCGATGAGGTGTCCCTTGGAAATTAATAATTTATTCACTCACATTCCTAATAAATACCAAGCCATTTACCTCATTCATTTCATTCAAAAATCATCCTCATCTAAGTTATAGTCTCCTTACCTCCAAAGGAGTCCTCCCATGGTTCCCTCAAGCCTCCCAAGGTCCCGACCTTCATGATTTTGATATTACTGTTCAAGGTAAGGGATCCTTTCACCCTCCTCTTTTATGTCATTAATTCCTTTATGTTGTGTCTTCTAGTTTCCATCAATTTATGTTTAGGGTATGTTATTATGTGTTCTCATTACTTTCCATTTCATGTATAATTTTTTAAAGACCCTTTCCACTCTCGTCAATTTTTTTTCTGAATTTTTAAGTGACACCGTTAGGCTGCTGAATTTCTGGTAAAAGAAATCACATCTTCTCATACCATTCAAGTTTCCTTTTCTTGTGGAATGTCATTAAAATATCCATACCATCTTCTTATCTCCATGTTATTTTGTATTTATATTTTAATATGATTTATTTATGACTGGGTTACCCTGGTACCCTCTCTTTTTATTATTTTCTAAAACCATGTTATATAGTTGTTATGCTGTAGAAATCTCACCTCAAAATTTCTATCTCTTTCTCTCATGAAATTATCTTGTTTATTTATATGAATACCCAGACCTATTTAATTTTTTTGGGTGTTCATAAATATATAGAAATGATATATTTTATTCTATAATGGACATACATATAACCCTATCTCCCTTTCCATGGGTTATAAGTGATATAATGATCTTATTTTTAAGAACTTTTAGAACGTCCCGATATTGAAATGAAACCCATTTATTTTATTATATATGGGTTATTTTTGAAATGGTTTCTTATGATATATGTGTATAAAATGAAAATAAATACATATTAAGGTTTATCCCTGATATCTCTCCAATACATTGGGTAATAAATTAATCTTTTGAGATGAAAAGTTTCATGATACCAAGGTGAATAACCATGGTAATTTTTATGACACCTCGAGGATAAAACATGGTGATATTTTCATGAATGTCTAAATGAAATTTTGTAGCTACATAATAAAGTTATGATTCATGTTCTTTTTATCATGATATTCATATTATTTCATTTCTTGTGACTTTATGACTTTTATCATGTTCCTATTAATATTTCTCAAGATCACATGACCACTGTTTCACTTGTTTTCATTACTAAGACTTCTGCTCAACATTTTCTTTGATGTATGTCTCCAGGATATGAGATGCTATAATTTTACATAGGATGAACCTATGATTAAGACTTAAGAGTGGTTTAGAATAATGTTTTATGTTGTTTTCATGTATTATTTTCCTGATTTCCAAGACACTAAACTTTAAAGATACTCTGTAAAATGTAATGAATAGTTATGTAATAAAAAGGAGGGATGCCATAGTTAGTATCAAAGGATGGTTTAGTTATTTATATAAATTAGGCTATGAAATATTTAGGAAAAACCCTATAGAAAATTTTAAATATAGTAAAACTTCCTAGTATTTTTGTGAATTTTGAGTAAGTGGTTTATCAAAAAAATACATCCCTATCTAGATACGTGCAGGTAGATGCGGCTCTGGCACATATGTACATAGAGGTAAAACTCAAAAACACCGCTTTGATCTTGACTCGTATGGGAACTGGTGCACGACAACGGGCCTTATAGCACTATTGGTTATGACCCTCCTGGGGGATATGTTTGGCTAATCATAAGCTTTTTATGAATCATTATGAAGGATTTATAGAGAAATGTAATTGTTTAAAAAAAGTTTTAAGATATAAATCAATTATAGTTAAAAGATTTGTAAATGAAATAATTTTATCATTAAGGTTTTATTCTTTTCTAAAATGGAGGTAAATAGGAGGAACCGTGCAAATGGTGACCGCAATAGACCTTGCACTGACGACCCTTCGATAGAAGCCGGAATGGAAACATTCATGCGAATGATGGACCAACTGACTCATGTTATGGGAAATAGATTGAATAAATATGAGAGACTAATATCACCACAAAGGGAACAACATTATGTTGAGTCGTTAATGCATCAACGACCACCAACCTTCTATGGATTGACTGACCCATTGATTGTTGAGCAGTAGATCAGCTCTATCGGGAAGATCTTTTCTGTGCTCCACTCTTCAGAGAAAGAGAAGGTCACCATGACTCTATACCGCTTTGAAGGAGAAGCTGATTAGTGGTGGGAGTTGATTAAAAACCCGAGGAAAAGATTATAGGTTGAAGATATAGAGTGGGAAGAGTTCTGAGGGATTTTATTCACTAAGTATTTCACTCATTCCATGAGAACAAGAATCGAGAAGGAGTTTCTCAAGCTAAACCAGAAGGAGAACGAATCTGTCAGAATCTATGAGATGAACTTCAACCTACATTCACGATATACCTCTATCTTTTCCATGGATTCATATGGTATGGTTGATATATTTTTCGGTGGACTGAGATCTCATCTTTCGAAGAATATAGCCAACCGAGACTAGGATGGCTATGAGGAGATCATGTGGAGTGCGATGAAAGTTGAACTGGAGCTTGGTGAGACTCAGTGGTCTCATAAATCCAATAACAAAATGATATCAGTGGATCCAATCTTAGAAAGCATCTTTGATCAAGGAAGAGGATGCATGAAAATGAAACATCCCACATGAAATAAATGTGTGAAGATGCATTCAGGGAACTGGCTGATCGGGAGCGAGATATGCTACAAATGTGGAAGAGATGGACATATTGCGAGGAATTGTCATAGTGAGGTGAAACCCCAAATTCCAAACACTAACAACAAGGGGAAGACGGTGCAGGCCCTACCCGACTTCTAGTGCTTTAAGTATGAAAAACTGTGGCACTTTACAAATCACTGTCCAAATCTGAGGGCAATGGAGGGGAACCACCATCAGCCTCCAAAAAATCCAAGAGAGCAAGGTCGTGATTTTTCTATCACGAAAGCTGAAGTTGATTCTCCAAATGATGTGGTAGCAGGTACTCTTGTTGTTCTCACAATTCTAGCAAGTACTTGGTTTGATTCTGGTTCTATGTATTTCTTTTTTTCCTCCACGTTTGCAATGAATTTAGAATCATCCCCCGACTTGCTAAAAGTAGAGTTATCATTCAATACGTTTGGTGGGACTATCCAAGCTTCATCAGTGTTTAGAAACACTAGTATCTACTTTGGTGAGCACAATCTTATCGCAAATCTATTAGTCATTCTTATGCTGGAATTCAACAATATACTAGGGATGGACTGGCTCTCAAAGTATAATGATAATATCAGATGAAGAAGTAAGGAAATCTCATAAGTCTTGAATGTAAAACCTACAGTTATCTTCTAAGGATAGATATCTCAACCCCATCTTTGTCTAGAAGAACCTACTATATCCTTTTTTATGGAATTGATCAGTGTAGAAGAAGAAGGAAAAGAGAGTTTGAGGATTGAAAATGTAGCCATCGTCTAGGAATACATTGACCTATTTCTTGAGGAGTTTCCTGGACCTCTCCATGAAAGATAGGTAGAGTTCTTCAATGAACTCGTACCTAGATATCATTCAATATCAAAGACCCCGTATAAGATGGTAAATGTGGAGTTGGAGGAATTAAAGAAACCACTCCAAGATCTTTTGGAGAAGGGGTTTATCTGACCAAGTGTGTCTCCTTGGGGAGCACCTATTCTCTTTGTGAAGAAGAAGGGTGGATCAATTCGGCTATGCATTGATTATAGAGAACTGAATGGAATCACAGTAAAGAAAAAATATCCTCTTCCAAGAATTGATGAATTACTTGACCAACATTGTGGGGATTAATTCTTCTCTTAGATTGATCTTCTATTTGGTTATCATCGATTGAGGGTGAAGAAAGAAGAAATTCCAAAAATTGCCTTTCTATCAAGATATGAGCATTATGAGTTTGTTGTTATGGATTTTGGAATGACTAATGCACCTTCTATTTTTATGGATTTGATGATTAGTGTCACTAATGATTACCTTGATAACATTGTGGTATTTTTTATTGATGATATTCTGTTATATTCCAAAAGTCGTGAAGATCATGAGGATCATATAAGGGTAATTTTCCAATCTCTATGGAAGGAGAGAATTTTTGGAAAGGTCAGTAAATGTGAATTCTGTTTACAAGAAGTTTCTTTATTAGGGAACATTGTTACCAATGAAGGTATCACAGTAGACCCTGTAAAAAAAATTATAGAGGAGTGGCCTCATCCTACAACAATAACTGAGATTCATAGTTTCCTTGGATTAGAAGGATATTATAGGAGGTTTGGGAAAAACATTTCACGACATTCTAATCCATTAACCATGTTAACTCTAAAATGGGACAAGTTCATCTGTACAAAGGAGTGTGAGGAATGTTTCCAACAACTGAAGAAGATATTGGTTACTACATGTATTTTAACACTACCGTCAAGTATAGAATGATTATTTACTTTTAGAGATGCATATCTAAAAGGGATTTAATGCATCCTCATGAAAAATGACAACGTCATTGCATATGCGTCTCGATAGTTGAGAAATCATGAACAGAATTATCCTATGCATGATCTAGAGCTGGCTGCGGTCATTTTTGCTCTGAAGATATGGAACCACCATCTTTATTGGGATAAATGTGATATATACAAAAACCATCAAAGTTTGAAGAATATTTTCACACAAAAGTAATTGAACATGAGACAAAGGATATGGTTGAAGAATCTTAAAAGCTATGATTTTTCAATTCATTATCATCCTGGAAGACCAAACAAAGTTGTAGATGCATTAACCAGGAATGAACCAGTTGTTATTTCCATGATTCGGATTCAAAAAGACCCTTTGATCAATGACCTAGTAAAGCTAGACATGGGAATTATAAGGGAAGGGACATCATCAACCCTAACCCAAAAGATTTCTCTACCGTCATTACTAGAGAAGATTAAGAATGCTCAGATAGAATATCATTTGTTATAGAAGAAGTTTAAGGCTATAAAAGATTGGAAGATTCCTGAGTTCAATACTAATCAAGAAGGTGTACTGAAATTTTGTATAAGACTATGTGTTCTGTAGGTTCCGGGCGCAGTGGAAGCACGTTGGTTGGTTAGCCCAACATTAATTTTAACGTTAAACAAAGTTCAATCCAAGATCCGTCATGATATAAAATGCTGAATCTTCAGAATAGAACGAAGAATGAAAAACAGACGAAGAGTCCCGGAACACTTGATATAGGATCATCATATGTTGATTATAATTAATTTAATTAATTCATAAGAATTACCTCGATGGAATTATTTCTTCGTTGTATTCTCTGGTCACGATCCTATGATCCGTTGTTGCATTGTAGAATCCAAGTACAGGATTCCTCTAGCAGTGATCCATACGTGCTCCACGTATCTCTGGACGTTGCTGAAGGGATCCTTATGTGCTAGTGCGGAAGAGCCTTTTTTGCGATGTCTGCCTTCAACCACCTTAATCCGGTAGAGGATCTTGCTTTCGTAACTTGAAACTATTCTTGGTGGAAATGGAATTCTCTCTTGGCTTGAGAGTACTTACATATCTCTTATGCACAACAAAATGGCTCTCCTCTATGAGCATAATATAATTTGGGATTATAATACTTAGAATAATAAAATGAATTAATTGCCCGAAAGCATTTAATCATTTTATTTAATTCTTTGTAAGACCCCATGTCTTAATAATGACAGTTGACCATCATTATTACATGACATGAACCCAACATATTTCATTTAATATCATTTAATTAAACAATATTTTTCTCACGAATCCCAAAAAAACAAACTACATGGCTTGTATATAAATATACACGGCGTGTACTTTTATTTTTCCATTTTATTTATTTCCTCCACCATATTTATTAGACCCTGAGTAATGTCTATTTATTTTTTAAATAAATGTAACTCCATTACTCGCTAATAAATATATATATTATTTCACCCACAATATATTCTCACAAATAACTAGTGTCGAAAGAAATGTGATCAGGGATCCTTAAATTATTATTATACCACAGTCGAGAATAATATTTATTTAACTTGATAAATTAATATTTAACTGAGATACATGGACACACATAGTTTGTGACCCTCTAGGCCTCTTTCTCAGTGGCATTAGGTGGAGCCTGCCAAAAGTCCATGGTTAGCGTCTAACAACACGCCAAGGCACCCATAGAGATAGAAGTTAACGCCGCAATGATGTGTCACCTCCTACGAACGATTACCGTGTAATATAATCCATTTGTCTCGATATCTCCAATCAAGCGGGTTGCATGCTAGTTCCATCAACCCATGTGCTTGATTATTATTTCTTTGACTTCCTGGAATTGAACTTGCCCATGCCTTACAATGGGCATGGATTTATTTAGTCTATATCAATTCCATCAAATGGCCTGAGATATCTACGTCCGTTATGGAATAGAATGGAAAAATCCTTTCTCGCATTATCTATTAATGCAGTATTACTCGTGACGCACCCAACGTATCCTAACTCGCTGTAAACAGTGTGTCATCACAGTTTTTGTCAATACATTTAATTTCATGAGTTGTAATACCCATTAATAATAATCTTAACGTATAAGGACCAATACACACTTCTGCAATATAGGAACATCCAATGACACTATGAAATGTGGATTTCCTACTGGCGGGTCTCGTTCTAATAATATCCTCCAGGATATTACCAAGGGATCACACCATGAGAAGGTGCCTCAAAGTTTTATGATTCCTCACCCCTAATTAACTATATTATTTGTGTCCCTCAAATAATATCATCCAACCCTAGAACATATATTCAAGAATAGTGTTATGGAACTTCCGGGTTCTAATCATAGCAGGGATCCGCTATGACCCATTAATGCAACAGATGTTCTTAGGACATTATCACATGCATTGGCACGTAGAATAATAATCAAGATATGATAAGGAATTTATTAATGAATAAAGTACAAAGTAGTTGGTTCTAGGCCACCAACTCCAACAGGCTCCCACTTGGACTAGAGCCAAATGCTAACAACCTTTAACCCGCTAGCTCTCACATGATATTCATGCTTCTACTGAGATAGGCCTCTAGTCATGGGGTCCGCCACGTTCTCTTCCATGGACACTCGACACACTGCAACTTCACCCCTTTGACAGAAATCCCTCAAGAGGTGATACTTTCGGAGTATGTTCTTTGTCCGTTGATGTGACCTTGGTTCTTTTTCAAGAGCCACCGCTATAGTATTATCACAGTACAATGTAATGGGATCTTTACTGCTAAGCACCACATCAAGCTCCTGGACAAATTTCCGAATCCAGACAGCTTCCTTGGCTACATCAGAAGCCACTATATACTCGGACTCCGCTGTAGAATCGGTGAAAACTGGATTCTTTGAACTCTTCCCGCTCAGAACTCCTCCACTGAGACAAGAAACATATCCAGATTGCGAGTTCAGATCATTCTGATCTATCTGAAAACCAGCATCAGCATACCCTCTAATGACAAGCTCCTCGTCTCCTCCATAAACCAGAAATGTATCCTTAGTTATTCTCAGATACTTAAGGATAGTCTTAACAACATTCCAATGTTGTTCTCCTGGATATGCTTGATATCTTCCTACCATGCTCAGTGCATAGGAAACATCAAGCCTGGTACATAACATGGCATACATGATGGATCCTATAGCCGAAGCGTATGAGATATTACTCATCCTATCTTTCTCCTGTTGTATCTGGGGACACATTTTCCTAGAAATATGTTAGTCGCGTGACACTAGAACCAATCCCCTCTTGGATTTTTCTATAATAAATCTCTTTAGTATCTGGTCAATGTATGTAACCTGACTTAGTCCAAGTAGCCTCTTGGATCTATGACGAATGATCTTGATCCCTAGAATGTAGGCTGCTTCTCCTAAGTCCATCATGGAGAAACAACTTGTTCAACCAGTCTTTAATGGACTGTAAGGCTGGTACATCATTTCCAATAAGAAATATGTAATCAACAAATACCTCTAGGATGATGAATGCATTCCCATTAAACCTCTTATAAACACATGGCTCACATTCATTCTTAATGAAACCAAATTCATTTATGGCTTCATCAAATCGAATGTTCCATGACCTTGATGCTTGCTTCAATCCATAAATGGGTTTCTGCAACTTGAAACCCCTTTAGGCTTCACCTTGTGTCACAAACCCTTTTGGTTGTGTCATATAGACATCTTCCTGAAGGTTCTCGTTATGGAATGTTGTTTTGACATCCATCTGCAAAATCTCGTAGTCATGGTAAGCTGCCCTGGAAAGTATGATTCTTATGGATTTAAACATGGAAACTGGAGAGAAGGTTTCATCATAGTCAATTCCTTGATGCTGTCTGAATCCTTTATCCACTAGCCTTGATTTATAGGTGCTAACTTGACCTTCCCTTCCCATCTTTCTTTTGAATACCCATTGGCATCCAACAGTCTTTACCTCAACTGGCTCATCGACCAGAACCCAAACATGGTTCTAATACATGGAATCCATCTCAGAATTCATAACTTCTAGCCATCATGAATCTTCTGAGCTTTCAATTTCTTCCTTGTAGGAGAGAGGTTCATCATTGTCCAACAATAATGATTCGCCATCCTCGGTGACTAGGAAACCAAATCTCCCTGGTTTCCTTACCTCTCTTGAGATCCAACACAGTACTTGTGTGTCTAGAACCTCTTCCACGGGGACCTGTGGAACTTGTTCCTATACGAACTCCTATGTATCTTGAGCATCAACTTCATCGAACTCAATCTTGCTCCCACTATCCTTATTGAGGATGTGCTCCCTCTCAAGAAAGATGGTTTGTCTGGCGACAGTCACTTTCTTGTCTTGAGGGTTATATTGGTAATATCCTTTCGTTTCCTTGGGATATCCTATAAAGATACACTTCGTGCCCCGGGGTGCTAGTTTGTTGCCTGAGAAGGCCTTAACAAACGCCTCACATCCCCATACACATGTGTGCGACAAAGTGGGTTTCCTTCCATTACATAACTCAGATGGAATTCCATTTTCCTCCTTAGTTGGTACTCAGTTTAATGTGTATGATGTCGTTTGTAATGCATATCCCCAAAAGGATAATGGAAGATCTGAATGACACATCATCAACCTCACCATTTCCAACAAGTTTCAGTTCCTCCTTTCACTGACACCATTCCCCTGTGGTGTATAAGGAGGAGTGAGATGAGATAGAATCTCAGACTCCTGTAGAAGATCGATGAACTCTTGGTTCAGATATTCTCCACCTTGATCTGATCGAAGCTTCTTTATCTTATTACCAAGATGATTCTCTACTTCATTCATGAATTCCTTAAATTTCGTATGGCTTCTGACTTACACCTCATTAAGAAGACATATCCATATCTACTCAAATCATCAGTAAAAGTAATAAAGTAAGAATATCCACCTCTAGATTCTACTGGAAATGGTCCACATAAATCCATGTGTCCCAATCCTAGAAGCTCTATGGCCCTTTCACCTTGTCCACCAAAAGGCGGCTTGGCCATTTTTTCTTGTAAACAAGCGTGACATCTATCAAGTGGTTTTAGCTCAGTAGAGTCTAAATAGCCATCTTGGTAGATCTTTTTCAAGCGCTTCTCATTCACATGACCAAGGCGGTGATGCCAAAACTGGGTGATGTATGAGTCATGTGAGTTTGTTTTTTTTTCGATTTCCAACACTTGGTTTTCAAAATTTAATACATACAAACCATTATTAAAATGTTCAATACCATAACATATGTTGTTCTTATAAAGGAGACAACCCTTATTTCCAAACTTGAAAATAAATCCATCCATATCCAAACAAGATACATAAATTATGTTCTTGGTAACACTAGGCACAAAATAATAGTTTTGTAAAACCAAAATCATGCCAGTTGGCAATGAGAGGTGATAGTCACCAATAGCCAACCTAGAAAACCTTGCTCCATTGGTAGCTCGAAGATCTACCTCTCCTCTGGCGATCATTCTAAATCTACTTAGTTCCATCTTTTGAATACAGATGTGATCCCCACAAGCTATATATAATACCCAATGTGTAGAAATAGAAATATTGCACTCAATAACGAATGCACCTTTAGCATCCCCACGCTTCTGGGTGAAGTTCCTCTTCCAGTGGCCCTGCATGGGAAATGAAAAACACACCGCCTCCAATTCCTTGCCCTGCCTTTGGATCTTCCCCTTCATGTAGGGATAGTGCTCGGGGGCCTCAGACCATTTATAAGTCTTTGGCCCCTTTCCCTTGTCCTTCCTTTTATTGTTCACCATAAGGACTGTGGGTCTATCAGGCCCCATGTCCTTATCTACCTGGCGAATCAAGGTCAGAAGCACCGATAAAATCTTCTCATTAGAAATCATATTATAGTTGACAATAAATCTAGAGAAGGTCTTGGGAAGTGATGATATTATGAGATCTGTACGCAAATCATCCATGAATTTAAACCCTAAGATGTCCAGGCCTTCAATGTAGCCTATAATCATGACTACATGAGGCCCAACGGGCAGAGACTCTCCAAGAATCGTGGTAAACAAAGCATTGGAGATCACATACCTCTCCTGTCTCGCCTTCCCTTGGTAGAGATCATTAAGGTGAGACATCATGCTATACGCGCCCATGTTTTCATGTTTCTTCAAGAGGTCATTAGACATTGCTGATAGCATGAAACACTGGACATCTGTGGCATCATCCATGTGTTTCATGTAGAGAGAAAATTCCTCATCACTAGCCTCTTTCCCAGGCGCAACTGGAATAGGCTGTTCCAGCACATACAATTTCCTTTCGTGGTGAACGACGATGCGTAAACTCCACTGCCACTATCAGAAATTAGTGCCGGTGAGATGGTTTTCTTTTTCGAGTATGGTGTGCAATGATTTGTTTGAAGTCATTTTCTTTCCATTTCTAAAAATTAATATGAGCAAAGGTTTAGTACTTTATTACAAAAATTGAGACAAAAAAATAAATTAATATTTATTAGTCTCCCACTATTTTATCAAAATCCAATAGCCCCCACCATTGACTTCGGAATATTCTGTTGTGTGAATATTCTATTGGAAAAGATCCATATTCCCTTCACATTACCCCAACTATGGTTGGTCAAGCAACTTGAAGGGTTTTAGGTGGGCATTCCAAATTCCGACTGCATTAACTCGCAGCTCCTTGATCCGCTGAGTGGACTCCCCAATCCTGAAATCCTTTTTGGGTTTCCTCAACCTTTTCCTCTTGGTCACACCATGTCCTGCTATGGTAGTCAACCCTTTATGCGAACCAAGTCAAGTCAACCCAAAACCTTGAATTAGAATTCCCCGATAATTGAAAGAACCCCAACTTGGGTTGGTCAAGCACATTTAACTATGGATCGATTCTAACCAAGATTATGGAAGGCTGTGCCGACTTAATATTTATTTTGAAGGATTTTATCCTTATACGTAAATTTCCATTTTATTATCTTTTATTACATGCTTGTTAATATTAAGTGGTATATACTTAACTGATTAACCATGTCTAAGATAATATTTACGTATAAGCCAGTTTTATTTTACTTCCATCTTGCGTGATCGTTTAATTCATTAATTGTGTGGTCGTGACAACACAGCCACAATAAATAAACCATGCAACTGACAGAAATAAAATAAATGGTGTGATCATGAGCTTTTCTATTGGTTAGTTTATCTAGCGGTTGATAAACTAACCCAAGACCTAGGGGAGAAACAGCTTGAACCTTTCGGGTTCGTGTTTACAGCTTTCAACCTGTCCACCTTTGTATCTCCTTGGATTGGTTTCACCTTGGCTCTTGACTTGAGCCGCCTCCACTAGATTGGGAGCTCCATAAATTACATATGAATTTATCTCACATGCAGGTGAGGGGTAAAAGAGGTTTTTACATAAAAGAATTCTTGGGTACGCAGGCCCTACATATTAATGAGGAGATGGCTCACAGGCCAACAAATTTAATTTAAATAAATAAATTAAAAGAAACCATTCATATAGAAAGGTCTCGGTCTAGCTCATGATCATCCATACATGCAAAGATATTTACGCATAAATAAAACTATCATTTAATTCTTTAATCGTTCTTGTTTAAGATAAATCACGCTCGAATTAATTAATTATCTTTAATTAATCAATCCTTTTATCCTAAATCCTTTTTCTGAATTTTCTTGAGATTCTCATCCATCATAATTTTAAACACATAATTTTATTTAAAATTATCCTTGTTCGTAACTTGTACCTTGGAGGCAACCTGGTGAATTCCTATTTGTTACGCAGATGTTAAATTAAACACATATATATAAAACACCTATCATGTGTTGTGACTCAGCTTTACGCCTGCACCATGGTACACATCTCAAGGGTTTGTATAATATAATAATAAATTTTAATAAATCTGTATAATTTGGGTGAGTACACGGCGTGTAGTTCTGACTACACAGTGTGTACTTTTCTTCACCGTCTATCCGAAGTACACGCCCGGGGACATGGTGTGTTTTTTTACTTCAGAAATTTTCGGAGTACACGGAGTGTATTGTGGGACACATGCCGTGTAGTTTCCGCATTACATGGTTTCCAGCTGGGAAGGCCATGTACGGAGTACATGGTCCAACCCTAACCTGAAGGGACTACATGTCGTGTTCATTAGACCACACGACGTGTATTCTGGAAACCGTGTGCCACCTACTTTTGGAAAACACATAGTGTCTTAAATTCTTATAAAGAATCCAATACACGACCCGATTTGAAGGATCAGTTAATGCATTGAACTTAGACTACACGGTGTGTACTTCCGAATACACACTGTGTATTCTGGTGTTATACGTCTAGAAACGTTTGGCTCCTCTGGATGAGTTCTTCTATTTTATTTTAATCAAAATTAAAAGAAAAATTCATTTCTATGAGGTGAACGAGAAATGAGTTAGGAGGAACAGATCTTGATATTCAGATTTCCAAACTGATTAAACATGAATTGAAATAACTAAATTATAAAATGCGTAAATTACCAACGAAAAACTGAATAATTATAATCAACGATATAACCTCCCTCTGATACAACTTGTAGGTTCTGGGCGCTGCGGAAGCGCATTGGTTGGTTAGCCCAACATTAATTTTAATGTTAAACAACATTCAATCCGAGATCCGTCATGATATAAAACACCGAATCTTTGGTATAGAACGAACAATGAAAAAGAGAAGAAGAGTCCTGGAACCCTTGAGATAGGATCATTATATGTTGATTATAATTAATTTAATTAATTCATAATAATTACCTTGATGGAATTCTTTCTTCGTTGGAGTCTCCAGTCACGATCCCATGATCCGTCGTTGCATTGTAGAATCCAAGTATAGGATTCCTTTAGAGGTGATCCACATGTGCTCCACGTATCTCTGGACGTTGCTGAAGGGATCTCCAGGTGCTAGCGTGGAAGAGCCTTCGCTTGCGATGTCCGCCTTCAACTACCCTGATCCGGTGGAGGATCCTTCTTTCATAATATGAAATCATTCATGGTGGAAAGGGATTTCTCTCATGGCTTGAGAGTATTTCCAGATCCGTTGTGCAGAACAAAATGGATCTCCTCTATTAGCATAATGTAATTTGGGATTATAATACTTAGAATAATAAAATGAATTAATTGCCAGAAATCATATAATCATTTCATTTAATTCTTAGTAATACCTCATGTCTTAAAAAGGACAGTTGACCATCATTATTACTTGACATGCACCCAACATATTACATATAATATCATTTAATTAAACGATATTTTTCTCACGAATCCCGAAAAAACAAACTACACGGCATGTATATAAATATACATGGCGTGTAATTTTATTTTTCCATTTTATTTTTTTCCTCCACCATATTTATTAGACCTTGAGTAATGGCTATTTATTTCTTGAATAAATGTAACTGCATTACTCGCTAATAAATATATATATTATTTCACCCACAATATATTCTCTCAAATAACTAGTGTCGAAATAAATGTGACCAGGAATCCTTAAATAATTATTAAACCACAGTCAGGAATAATATTTATTTAACTTGTTAAATAAATATTTAACTAAGATACATGGACACACTTAGTGTGTGAACCTCTAGGCCTCTTTCTTAGTGGCATTAGGCAGAGCCCGCCTAAAGTCCAAGGTTAGAGTCGAGAAACACGCCAAGGCACCCATAGATAAAGAAGTTAACGCTGAAATGATGTGTCACCTCCTACGAATGTATACCGTGTAATATAATTCCTTTGTCTCGATATCTGCAATCAAGCAGGTTGCATGCTAGTGCCATCAACCCATGTGCTCGATTATTCTTTCTTTGACTTCCCAGAATTGAACTCAACCATACCTTACCATGGCCATGGATTTATTTAGGCTATATCAATTCCATCAAAGGGCCTGAGATATCTACTTCCATTATGGAATAGAAGGGACAAATCATTTCTCAAATTATCTATTAATGCAGTATTACTCGTGATGCACCCAATGTATCCTACCTCGCTACGAACAGTGTTTCATCACAGTTCTCTTCAATACATCTATGTGCGCGAGTTTTAATACCCATTAATAATAATCTTAAAGTCTAAGGACCAATACCCACGTCCACAGATAGGAACATCCAATGACACTATGAAATGTGGATTTCCTACTGGAAGGTCTAGTTCTCATAATATCCTCCTGGATATTACCAAGGGCACACACCATGAGAATGTGCCTCAAATTTTTATAAGTCCTCACCCTTAATGACCTGTATTATTTTTGTCCCTCAAATAACATCATCCAGCCATAGAACATATATTCAAGAATAGTGTTATGGAACTTCCGGGTGCTCATCATAGCAGGGATCCACTTTGACCCATTAATGTAACAACTGTTCTTAGGACATTATCACATGCATTTTCACGCAGAAGAACAATCACGATGTGATAAAGAATTTATTAATGAATAAAGTACAAAGTAGTTGGTTCTAGGCCACCAACTCCAACATGTCCCATCTATTCAAAAAATAAAGAAGTAGTTGATGGATGAAGCTCATAGATCTACTTTCTCTATACATCCTGGTAGCAAAAAAAATTATAGGTACCATCGTGATCATTATTGTGGGATAATATAAAAACGGAGATTTCAGAACACACTTCATGGTGCCTGGTATGTTAGAATGTGAAGGCAGATTGAAAAATTTCTAATGGGGTATGGAAACCACTACCCATACCAGCATGGAAGTGGGACAATATCACTATGGGCTTTGTCACTGGTCTCTTGAGAACATCCAAAGAAAATAATGTGATATGTGTTATTGTGGACCGTCTCACCAGGACTGCCCATTTTATCTCCATTCGTGAAGATTTATCTCTTGATCTGCTTGCCAGGATTTATGTGAAGGAAGTGGTGAGGATGCATGGAGTTTCACATTCTCTCTTATCTGTTCATGATCCAAGGTTCACATCAAAATTCTAGAGAAGTCTTCAACAATCTCTGAGCACAAAATAGAATTTCAGTATGGCCTATCACCCCCAAACTGATTTCTAATCTGAATGGACTATTCAAACACTCTAGGACATGCTGAGAACTTGGAAAATGAAATTTAAAGGTGTATGGGATCAACATTATTCTTTAGTTGAGTTCACTTACAACAACGACATCCAATCAAGAATTCAAATGGAATCCAATGAAGCTCAATATGAGCGATATAGAACTCCTACTGGTCAGACGAAACTGGTGAGAGAAATCTTCTTGTGCCTGATCTTGTGCAAGAGATGACAGAAAAGTTCCATGCCTTCCAACAACACATTAAAGATGCTCAGAGTCGGAAAAAGAGCCATGCCAACAACCATTGAAGGGACAAGGAGTTTTTTGTTGGTGATAAATTCATTCTTCAGATTTCATCATGGAAGAGAGTCATGAGGTTTGGGAAGAAAGGGAAGCACAACCCTAGGTACATCGGCCCCTATGAAATCCTTGATTGTGTGGGATTAGTGGCCTATCATCTTGAACTGCATCCAAATCAAGCCCAATTTCATGATGTCTTCTACGTATTCCATTTGAGGAAGTACATAACTAACTCTTAACATATACTAAATCCATAGGTGGTACAATTGGAACATGACCTCTCTTATGTGGAGCAGCTGGGGGAGATCTTGGATTGTAGAGACAAGGTTCTACGCAACATGACTACCCACCTTGTTAAGGTGTTGTGGAGGAACCACAAATATGAAGAAGCCATGTGGGAACTAGAGGAGTCTATGAGACAGAAGTACCCACACCATTTCCCATTAGAGGGTATGAGATAAAATTTCGGGGATGAAATTTCTTAAGGGGGGAAGAATGTAACGACCCGAAATTTTTAATAATATTTGTTTTCTAATCTTCTGGGCATAATTAAAATGTGACCGCTGTGTTTCGATTTTTATATGACTGTTGGTCAATATGAACATTGGAAACTATAATCATAACATTGAGATTTTATAAATACGGCTATCTTGGTTAATTAATACAGAAAGAAGATTGAACGACCTCATCCAGTAGACTCAATCCATATGAAGCCCATCTGTTAGATCTTGGGAAGGAGGTAGCATCACTGAAATTTACTCTAGACGATGCCCTAGCCGAACTTCAACGTTTGAAGCTTGAACAGAATCTCCTTATGGAGAAGTTCAAGCTGATAGAAATCACCACTTAGGAAATATTGTCTGAGCCACCCCCAGATTCTATCACCATAGCACACCTATCACTTAGGTCCTATGTTGGTGTAATAAGAGTCTATGTAACGAGACCTTACCTTCTTTGTGTAATCTTTTTATATAAATAATATTGTTATTTCTTTTTATGGAAAAGTTTGAGAATTTCAAATATCCGAGTAAATATAGGATGTGTATTATTGATGAATTTAGGAAAAAAGGGGTATTTTAAAATATTTTTGTATTCATTAAAAAAATTAATAATGTGAAAGGATTTTCAATAATGGTCTTCTACAGTTGTGATCAGTGAGAAATTTAGATTCTAATAAGATCAACTTGGTTTTTAGTGAATAGTAAAGTAGAAATAGTAACATACCCACATGAATAGTAATATATAGAAATTTGAACCAAAAAATAAGAAACATCACCCATGAATGTATAAATAAATTTTAGACATATTAAAAGTGAAAAATGGTCATAGTTTAAGTTTTGTTTTTCTTGTATGCCATAAATATTTTATTTAGAATTTTATAATTAATTTAATATTGTAAAATTGAAATTTATTTTCATAAAATTTAATCATAAATTTTTACTTTATTTTCTTATGGGTATACAATATTTTTATGGGTCCTTGATTTCTGTTTATGTTGTTAAAAAATGAGTTATAGTTTCAAAGATGAATTTTTTGAATAATTAATGATTTTATTTAAAAATTAAATTAAAAATATTTAGAAAATAATTTTCAAAAAATGGAATTCAATTTTGAACTCAGAGCATCGATATTAGGTTTGGGTGAATTTTCCAGTTTTTTCTAAAATAGTTGAATTTTCAGTGAATAGTAAAAATGCAGTTTTGAGTTTCGGATGTTTAATGACATAATTAATGATGTAATAATGATGTAAGATTTCTAGTCGACTCATGAATAGTTATATATACTATGACGTGTCCCCATTGGCCAATACCATGGGAAAATACCATGGGCAAGCCCATGGTTTTTCAAATACCACTGATGGGGTGTCCCATGGAAATTAATAATTTATTTACTCACATTCCCTATAATTACCAAGCCATTTCCCTCATTCATTCCATTCCAAAATAATCCTAAATGATGTTCTGGTCTCCTTACCTCCCAACAAGTCCTCCAAAGGTTCCCTCAAGCCTCCCAAGGTCTCGAACTTCAAGCATTCGAAATTACTTTTCCAGGTAATCGATCCTTTCACCCTCCTCTTTTAAGTCATGAATTCATTTATGTTGTGTCTTCTAGTTTCCATCTCATTATGTTGTGGTTATATTATTATATTTTCACATTAATATCCATTTCATTTATAATTGTTGAGATATCATTTTGGTTCTCATCAAATTTATTTCTCAATTTTTAAGTGACATCGTTAGGCTGCCGAATTTCTGGGAAAAGAAATCGCATCTTATCCTACCTTTCATGTTTCTTTTTCTTGTAGTATTTCAATCTGAAATCCAAACCATGATATTATCCCCAGGTTATTCCGTATTTATATTTTAATATGAGTTATTTATGACTATGTTACCTTTGTACCCTCTCCTTTTATTATTTTCCAAAACCATGTTATATAGCTGTTATGTTGTAGAAATTTTGCTTCAAAATTTCTATCTCTTTATCTCAAGAAAATTATATGGTTTATTTATTTCAATACCCAGACCTATTTCATATCTATAGGTGTTCATAAATATATAAAAAGGATTTATTTTATTCTATAATGGACATACATATAACCCTCACTCCCTTTCCATGTGTTATATGTTATAAAATTATCTTATTATTAAGAACTTTTAAAATTGCATGATATTGAAATGAAACCCATTTATTTTATTTACTATTTGTTATTTATGAAATTTTCACATCTGATCAATCTTTATCTCATGAAAATAAATACATATTATGGGTGTTCCTTGATAGCACTCAAATTCATTGGGTAAAAAATTAATCTCTAGAGATGACAAGTTTCACGATACCATGGTGAATAACCTTGGAAATTTTTATGACACCTCGGGGATAAACCTTTGGTGATATGTTCATTAATGTCAAAATTAAATGTTGTAGCCACATATTCATTTTATGATTCATGTTATATTTATAATGATATTCATATTCTTCCATTTCTCATGCCTTTATGAC
Source organism: Viscum album (assembly GCA_963277665.1). Lineage (NCBI taxonomy): Eukaryota > Viridiplantae > Streptophyta > Magnoliopsida > Santalales > Viscaceae > Viscum > Viscum album. The sequence goes on from OY728152.1 coordinate 1,506,039,803, forward strand.
ATTTATCATGTTCTTATTAATATTGCTCAAGATCACATGTCAACTGTTTCACTTGTTTTCCTTACTGAGAATTCTGCTCAACCTTTTCTTTGATATATATCTCCAGGGTATGATATGCAGTAATTGTACATAGTATGAACTATGATGATTCCTTACAAGTGTTTTAGAATAATGTTTTATGTTGTTTTCATGTATTATGTTCCTTATTTCCCAGACACTAGACTTCCAAGATCCTTTGTTCTTAAAATGTAATGAAATTTTTTGTATTAAAAATGCGCGATGCCATAGATATGTAGCTGCAACTATCCCACTACCACCTCCATATGATGTGGTCTGTAGAAAATCACCAAAATCCATAACTAATATTGGAGGTATTTTCCTAGAGAACATATACACATTCATAAAACTATCTCTTAATAGAAGTGTAGATGAATAATAATATAGGTTTTAATATCTATAGAATAACCATGAATTAAGGAAAACTAGTGAGAATAGTTTCATTACTATGTAATATAAAATGTAAATGAGGTAAAAATAAAAACCTAACCATAAAATTTTCCAAACCTAATAAACAAGAAAATCAAAGCACTGAGAGATCCAAAATAAATATCTCTATGATCGGACCACCAAAATTATAAAAATTAACCAAGGTGTCGTTATGATCCTTTGTAATCACATTTGAAATGGTTGTATTCTATATTATACTTGACACATGATGTAAAACCCCATGTAGGTGAGAGTGTATACATACCAAGAAGGATGCCCCAGAAGCTGAAGGGGGAGAAATTAGACACATGATAGAAGTATATAGCTCAACCTATATCAGGAGACAAATGAAATAAAATGAATAAAGATTTAGGCTCATAAAATAATCCCATATGAGAGTGTTAGGGGATCTATATCTTATTTCACAGCCCAAGAATATGATAAACCAACCATTCTAAAATGTCTATCAATGATGCCCATCATCCATCGTGTCTTCCCAAATAAGATTCCCTGGAAAGTTACATATCTTCACTGTGATTCACAGTCGAGGAGGGGGGAATCTCTAGGTATATAAACAAAGACCTAGTAAACCTATAGTCGTTTTCTCAAAAGATAAATAAATTAACCACACTCTTTCCAAACAGGAGTGTTACGCTTTGATGTTATAGAATCCTTGCCTTCACACCAAATGAAGCTTCCACTAAAATGTTCAATAGATAACTAACCCATTCTCTAATATAGTAGAATGGGTCCACTCTAATGCTAGATGAAACATTCCTTGGGTATAAAAGATTGTTCCACTCTAAAGATAGATAAATAGAGGACTCATCCCTTATACAGTTGGTGGGTTCCACTCTATGGGTAGAGGACTTATATCATATCCCAACTAGTGGGTTCCACTTTGACGATTCTGCCTCATTAGAGTCACCATTGACTTAATCCAAACGAATTTCCACACTTGAAAATTTTTATATCATATATAAGAAGACACTATTAAGGCCACCACCATGTTCTAAAAGAATGAAAATAAGGAACATAAACTCAAAGTAAAAAAATTTAGTCAATGTAATGTAAATATGAGAGGTATATATATTCATAAAATGTGAGGGCACACAATGTGTTAGGAGACACAAATGGAATGTGGTCTCTCCAAACTTCTTGGCCATATCCTGGCCTGTACACATCTATCTATCATTGTAGACCTATATGTCATGTAATATGACAATAAAAAGTGTCTCATATAAATTTGGACAAAATAAGATCTCTTATCCCTAGTGGTGTCTCTTAAACCGTGTCCACACACACCATCCATGTGTCAAACCATGACCATGTCCCTATATTCCTAGAGTACATACCAGTTTCCCAGTTTTGGGTCAAACAACATGTGTCTGTCCCACATGACATGTGATGGTTTACTCATCTGGATACCCTTTCCACCACTGTCAGGGGGCTACACATCATGTTTTCCTAAGACTACTCTATGTGTAGTTTGTATTTTCATATAATACAAGGACAAACCATATTGTATGTGATCAGGATTTTATGATTCCATTTCCACCAAATTCTCATCTGAACATTAAGGATAATAAAAACATTCCTTTATCATGTCCCTTTTGTGGTTGGAAAACGATATCATCCCATCCATTGTGGTCAATCACATTCCATGTGTGCCCCCCTCTATAGGTATTCCGTCCTGAATCCCAGATCCTTGGGAATCATCATCCAAATCCTAAAATGAAAACTAACCCATCACCAAATCATAATCTCGATCATTTTACATGAATATTCCCTAAATGTTAGGTTCTGATCTTGCACGATTTCACCTAGAAATGTTGAATCATGGTCCTTATATGACAATAAAGAACAATTCAAAGAAATATGGGGGAAATGAAAAAAAACAATTGTAAAAAAATACTTGTCTTATAATTCATGGCCAAAGATAATGATTGGGTAATATTAAGTCATAAAACAAAGAAAAATGGTGTAAATTAGTTAAAAAAATTTAAACTGATATGTGATTTCTTGAAAAGGATCATAACAAATGCATATCAATGAAAATTTATTTCATTATGCACAATAATGTAATAGTTATGGAAATAATCAAATAAAATTCTGTACTAAAATTACTAAGAATTTTTTTGGTGATTAATGTGGTCACTAATGAAAGAGAAATATTAGTTGTGTTAATTATATCTCAATTTTTCGAGGTTTAGATGTTGGTCATCACCCGATCATGATTCTCTGATGAAGAAAAGTTCCTCCTCCTCTCATTATTCCAAGGCTATAAGGTTAATCATGGTGATTTTCAATAATATAATATTTATATATGTCATTAGTTATTATATCATATAATTATTTAATTAAATAATTAACTAATTAATTAATTGAATCCACCTACTAATGATTTCTTTTTCAAAACACCGCATGCCCAAAAATTGTTTTCTTGCCTATGGATAACCGCATGTTCCAGATTCAACATTTTAATCTATTTTTCTAATCATTAGTCTCTTTAGGATTTATCCAATTTTTCTTAATACATGAAGAAAAGTTTTATAATATATTATTGATTTTTATTAAATGAATTATAGGGACACCGAGCTTCGAAGTTACGTGTTATATTAGAAACTGGTTCTGAAAATATTCCATTATATATTATTACATATTAAAAAAAATATGTCATCTAAATTGTTCCCCTCTTCCAGATTTTTTCCATGAAAGAGAAAAAAATTTCTTAAATATTGGTATACAAGCCTTTATCTGGATGTACAACTCACAAGACCATTCTTTCACTTCTTGTGCTTCCATAACACTCAAACCAAGGAGATGGTTCATACATGTATGGTCATCTTATACCAATAATGGATCACCATCGGGTGATACCAAAAATGTGTGCTCCATCCTTGATGTCCAGCTCTCCCAAGTCAATAGTGTGCATGGGATCTTGCACGTATCTTCTTTGTTGTAACCCAAGAATGATGTCATGAACCCAATAAAACTACGGGGGTAAGAAGTGGAAATGAGAAACCCTTACAAAACTATGCTAGATCTCAAATATGGAGCTTATCAATCATATTAGACACAATATTTTGACCAATAAGAGAGACCTCACCAATCTCTTTCAATAAAAACAGTTCCATGCAGGGTATCCCATACAAGTACTTGATTTTTTCTAAGACAACAGTGGATTGTAAGATATTACTATAGGAAATATACACAAATGTATAGTGACCTTGTCAGCTCCATCTAAGGTCTAACATGAAATACCTCAGCATATTCTCTAGTATATCGGTAGTGAACATTGTCTACACGTCAGTCTAGGGGTGAAAGGTCATACTCATTCTCATCTGTAACCTAAATGAAACGTTCAAAACTCTCTATTATTGACATGTATAGCTCAAAAAAATTTCATTGATAGTAGTATGGGGATCCCAATGATAGATAATTATCTATAATATTTAAAACTACACCAAAATATTTAAAAATTTCTTCTCCTTGGTGGAAAAGAGTGTGCTAACATCATATGTTGATAAACTAACCCCAGATGGAATCATTACCTCTCATTGTATATGGAATCACTATAACAATGATCAGAGATATTCCCTCACTTTTCCACTCTTGTCTCTCAAGAGGATGCAAAAAAGCCTACAAGAACATGGTGCACAACCTTTCCCAACTAAAATAGGTGCCACCAAGAGATGAAATCAACCATGATCCACATCATCTCATCCCACAAAGATTTCCACTGAAGGAATCGATAAATATTCCCAATATCATGACTTACATTCAAATGTGATATCTAAAACTCCCTCATCATCCCCTAATGAATAAAAAATTGACAACCATTCATCACTAGAATATGATGAAATTATTTACTCCTTCATAATGTCCATCAAGTTAATATCCTGGTAATATATGGTCATGTACAACCTTTGCATCAATGTCTTCAAACCGGGATAGTCACACAGTAGATCAGTAGAGGGGTCACAACATTTATTGATGAAAATCTTCACCATCCTCATCAGGAAAGGTCATCTACAAGGAACCTGACATGTCAGAAACCTTGTTAAACTAATGATCCATAGGCTTACTACAATGGTAATATACCACAACATTTCCCTTCCTATTAGTATAGACTATCTCAAAGTCGTCATCTAAGAGAAACACCAACCATTATCTTTGTTTGAGGATCATGTATCATTTTGTGTAGACATACATGAGACTCTGATGGTCTCACTAAAAAGAAATGTGATCTCATAGATGATAGTTCATCCAAATTCAAAATGATAATATTACCACATCAATCTCTAGGTCATGATTTTTATTGTTATCTCATTGATTATCAACTACCTCATCCCATATATGATAACATCATACCTCTTCATCAACACATTGTCGATCCCAGATTCATAGTCATTGCAATACACTGCATACCCTATGCCCTCCTTCAATATTCTCATAATCAAATCACTTGTTATACTCATCCTCAACTCCTCAAAAGCTCTATAGAACAACACATTCAAGTTATAAAACATCCATTTTCATGCCAGGGAAATTAAAGGGGTTTAGATACTTGAGATTTATACAATAAATCTCTTATAGTACACCACTGAGCCATGAAAACTCCACACCCATGACATTATATTGGGTAGCTACTAGGAACGTAACATATTAATATTAATATGGTTAACAGATAATCCATGGTCAGAACTGACATCCTAAATTATTGATGCAGATGGATCCTGAAAAGAAACATTTAGAGCAAACTGTAATGTTAGTTCTACTAAAGAAAATATAAGACCATACTCAAGTGTTTTAAATTCTCCTCATCTTACAAAATGTTTATGAGTATTTCATTAATGATGATAACAAAAAATTATTTATGGCTATATGATCATGTTAATTGATTCCATAAATATAAATTCATAATTTTTCATTCCAAAGGCATCACTATGAACACATTGTGTCCTTATATACATCATAATTTCATCTTCATAAAATAATCCTTGTGAGCACTCATTTGGTGTCAGAAGGTCTTGATATCGATCATTGAGAACAATTTATCACCTCAAAAATGATTAAATGGTCCTAAATACAATAATTTTGTTACATTTTCCTTATCATGGACTTGATCATGTAGCGATAATCCAAGAAAACCATAATATCTCGACCACCTTTTTCACAAACGTCATCAATGTTCCCATGGGGACAAACTGTGTCTTGTAAAACCCCTATTATGAATGTTTTCAAAATTAAACCTAAGCTACCAAATCATGGTATGGTAAATATGATTTTATAGAGAAGATATCTGAGTATCCATGGGATATATGTTAGTGTAAAACTCTATCTCCCACCATATAGTTAGTCTAAGAACATCATCAGGGAAATGTTCTATATTATAATCCATCACTAAGGGAATCCTAAATCCTGAAGAGTATACTACACAAAGTTCTATAATAACAAAATGATGTGTGATCAGTTTCATCATTCTATTCATGAATCCCTCACATCCTTACATGAGATATATATTTCACAAAAATGAGAATCTCATCCCATCATTATGAAGGATTCTGACTTATCTATGGTGACACTAAATATGAGATCATAACATTGACAAGAGTTTATTACCCATGATGGAATTTTAATGTATAATAATGATGTATAAATGTTCCCACAAGAATCACTCTTCACCAATACATAATTTACACCACAAAAAGAATATAGAGATCATAAAAGAATTCCACAAAGGAATATAAAGGCAACTATTATAGAATAAATTACCAACTAGGATCTCTAGATATTATACCATAGGAAAATTGAAAAGTTATTAATTATACATTTGTCTACAAGTACTAAATAAATTTTTTAGTATATATATATCAAACCTCAAATCATCTTGTATGTTGTTGGGTCCTAAGCCTTTATAGCCTGAAGCTTCCCATGGCCTTGACAACATGCTTCCTAAGCCTAGTATGGGCCTCCTAGTGGTGGTGGTGGAAAAAATTCATATTCTCATCCACTACCCATTTATCATCCTCTAAAATACAAATTTCATTACATCCACCTCCTCCTTCCTAATGTGTTATTTTCCTAAACATGGGAGATCCTTGATCACAACACTCCCTCTACCATGTCGATCTATCCGCTATTTTCCAACCCCTCTTCGTATATCAGTATGAGAAATAACTGGCCATGTGACCTAACAAATCACATTAATAACACCACCCATATCTGGGATTTCTTGGTCCCCTGCAATTTCCCTATGCTACATGACCATGTGGATGATTCTTTTCATGAACAAAATCATATATTCAATGTTTCAGGTTACTGAGCCATGCTTGTTAATGCAAGTGACATATCCCCATGGTGCCCAATACATGGTCCAGTAGTATGGAAACCATTTGATATTAATCTATCTTTCACCAGTTTCGTATCTAACACCATAACCTATGTGGGAATTCATAGGGGCACCACACATAAATTTTTGTCTCAAGAAAGCTCCTTTTCAAACTAAAATGGGTAGAAGAATCTCTCTATATTTGTGTCGAGGGAGCATCGTGTAAGGTAAGTAAAACTCAAAGAAGTAATAGTAACTATCAACCCTCCCTACTGTATCTCTACAAGATCTTGAATCTGAACCGGGTTAAATAATGAGCGATAGTACTTCTTATTAATCAACTATTGGAATTCAGTCCAAGATAGTGTCAACTCATCATGCATATTTGTGACTAATCTCTACCATGGGACAGCTGTTACCTGAAAATGGTTGGAATCCAATGAAACTATCTCATCAGTCTAGGTACAGATATCTTCTGGAACTCATATCACCAACCTGATCTAATCCTCTGCCTCATTGGGCTATTTCTCACCATAGTACATCAGTGACCATTAGTGCTAGAATATATGGAGTGAAATAAACCTATACACATCCTCAGTTTATTCTGATGGAATCATCTAATACATGAAAGGCATTGATGCTTCATCCATCCCTTTTAGGTGGACAATCTCCTATGATGACCTATGATCTAAGGATTCATCCCTCATTGGATCACTTTCAATATATACATTTAGTAACCCAACTAAACCAATAGGGATTGAGCCGCAACTACCCAAATATCCCCATCAAGGCTAATGTCTCATGAAAAGCATCAAAATGTATAAATATTATTGGGTACCTTTTCCAGGTGTATGTGTATGCATGAACCCAACCATATCCATAAACTAGTGTAGAGGAATAATAATAAAAGATGAAAAATATATTGAACAACCTTGTATGAAAACCCTCTTGGTATTAGATGAGTATGCAAACCTAAACAGAAAAGTAAATGTAAATGTATACATGCTAAACCAAAACGATTTCCCAATCTAACAAAAAAATAGAAAAGTAATTTTCTATGAGAAACTGAGTCTAAGTAACCAAACCCCAACCACCTTACAAGGTAAAAAGAATAAGGGTACCTCTATGCTCCTCTATAATAATTTCTAACATGGTCGTTGTCTATGTAATACATTACACTTTTGTAAAATCACATTCATCTGTTAGTATGTTCATAAATATTAAGATCCAAAAATGTTGAAGGGGGTAGAAAAAAACCTGATAGATGTAGATATCTCGACCACTATAAAAAATAGAAACAAAAACCAATCAATAAGGATATATGCTCATAAAAGAAACCCAAATTAGAGAGATATGAGATGTCTATCTCAAATCCCATCATAAGAAAAGAATCTTCTACATATTCAAATTACCCAATAATGATCACATTATCTCACATGTCTTCATGAAGAAAAATCCATTTCAAACCACATGTCGCCACTATGGCACATTGCCATGGGTGAATAATCTCTATGTAGATGTCACATGACCTGGTACACCTGTGAGTTTTATAGAATATATAAATAAAATACCCATGCCCTTTCCAGAAAACATTTTTATGCTCTAATGGTATAGGTCCCATTCCATAACTAAAATAGAGGGTTCACCTCTTGAGGTGAAAAGATAGAGGTCAATTTCCCTGACACTAAAGTAGGGTTCCACCCTAATAGCTAATGAACCATGACCATGATGCATGGGAACGATCCACTTTGAAGATGTATGGATAGATTAACCATTCCCTTATATATAAAGAAGGTTCCAATCTATTTATAGGGGAGCCATTCCCTTCCCTAGTAGGTGGGTTCCACTTTGATCATATTTCATAATCACAACCATCATTGAGATCTGCCTAATGATGTTTCACACTCATAAAGTATTTTATCATATATGAATGTACACTATGTAGGAAACCAACACATTATAAATTATATAATATTCATGACATTTTATTCACTGGACAATGTCTTAGTCCAATCAAATAAGATATGAATGATAGAATATTTCATCTAAAAGAAGGATGCATGGTATACAAGGGGAACCACATGAAATGTCTTCCCATGATGCTACCTATTCATATTATCACTAGTACGTGGATAAATGGCCATCTATCACAACATGAAGTAGAATTAGTTTACATTATGTGTAGAAACCACCTGGAGATAAGCCAGGTTCTTAAGTCCATTCTCATATCCCTCGGGCTTTGTTTATGTACACTAGTCACAAGAAAATATGTTTGTGTGACTCTGTACTCAAAGAGTATATATCATGTCTCTATAACTATTCCACATGGAATATAGGTGTTCGACATGGAATGTGATATTTAACTCATTTATAAACCGTAAATTACATAGCCAAGGGTCTGTGTTCCACATGTTCTTCAAACTACACAACATATTGACAATTTTTTATTTGATCCTCATATTTGATCCCTCTATCTTAGATCAAGATTATATAAAGATTATACCCCCTAATTATGACTCAAAATAAAAAGGGAAGGATAATATTCATCAATCCTAGCCCTATATATCCCAGAAATTAGTTTTCTCAAATATATAGCCTTATATTGAATGTCTCACAGACATACCTTAATAGCCACACAATCCTCGAACATCGGAAAAAATGCTTCATAAAAACATTCCATGACACATCTGGATCCATCCCCAAATCAAAATCTCGATCACTGTGCATTAATATTTTGTAAATATGGGGGTCCAATCACACTCGACCCCACCTGATAATGTCAAACTGAGGCCCCTATAATCTGATGAGTATGAATAAGGATAAATATTTTGGAAATGATGAATATAAAGTGGTGAAAAAATCATTGAAAAAATATTATTGGCTAAAAAAATTATTTGAGGGTTATTTTGTTGAAAAAAATATATTAATGTGGTAAATTGGTTAAATAATTATCTCTGATATATTTTCACATGAAAAGGATCAAAACAAATACAGATCAATGAAAATGTATTTGATTTAGCACAATCATTTAATCATATGTAAAACAAAAAAAAACTCTAAACTCAACATAGATTACTCATTGGTGAATAATTTTCACTCTGATGATGAATGTAGATTAGTTTCATCTTCTACTTCTCAATTCACGTAGATCGAGTTGTTGATCATCACCCGATCTCGATCTTGCAACGACAAATGTTAGATCATCCTCTCAATATTCTAAGGGTTATGTGTATAAATGTATATATTTTCTATAATAATATATTTATATAGAATATTAGGTTTTGGGTCATTTAAAGAATTAATAAGATAAATATATAATTAATCTACTCAACACACCCCCCAACGACCTCCATATCCGAACACCAAGTGTTAGGAAACATTATGTCTTACCTAGTATAAACCCCATTTTCTAGATTCGACTGTGGTATCATATTTTTGGTTCAAGAATCCATTATTATGTTTTCTAAAAATTCATTTCCAGGTGATATAAAATATATAAAATATATTTATAAAAGTAATTCCTGGAACACCAGCCATTGGAATCACGTACCATCTAGCTTCCTATGTCCAAAATTATTATTCTATATATTTCATTGAGTTGAATGAAAAAATAGTGTCTATTATGATAGAATTATTAGATATTATATTATATGATATCTTTTATGCATTACATAGCGAGATATGATTATGGTTTGGATGGGAAATTATTATACCTCTACACGTGTTGAGTTAACATCACTAGTTGTTCGGTGGGATTATATATTCATTCCTTAACAATTTTACAAGAGGGTTCATGAAAGATCCTTATGAGTATAAATGTTATTCATGACCTAAAAATATGGAAATATTTTTTCTAGTTAACAAGAGAATGGTGAAGGTCGAGATGAATATTACTAGTTTTTGGTTTTACTGGAGCTATTTCGTCTTGGTGGTCCCCGACAAGTTTGAATTTTCCCATTTGATATTCAAGTATAACTACGGCGGTGAGGGGGTGATTCCGTGATATATTTATCTGTTAATTTTTCTTTCTTTTCAAATAACATCCACGTCCTGTTAAATATTTATTTCCCTTATGAAAAATATAAAAAACACATCCATAGGAACACATTTCAATTTATAAGGTTCACGCCTCAACAAGATTAGCTACATCCTTGGTATGGTTTTGAAAAAATACAATTTCACAAAATCCATGAAAAAATAGTCTGTTTATATTGAATAAAATGAGTAGTACATGAATTTATACTCATGTATCTCCTTATGAACATTCCAATTGTGTATTTCCTCCATCTTATAAAAAAAATATGGTAATACATTGATTGAGGTGCTTCTTGGTTAACATTCACAAATTTGATCATTCAAAATAATTAATCTCTTTCCCACCAAAAATCTGGTAGGAACTTCCTTTAGACCTCCATAAACATTTTTAATTCCTCTGTGAACCTCATGTTTCCTCAAAAAATGGATTTTCTTCATGTGGCATGAGTGCTTCGTGGAGTGCCTTCTTCTTCAATAGACTTACCCTACTTTTGGATGCTATATTCATCCGCAGACCCACCCTACTCCTCAAATAGGTGATTCCATCATGAACCACCTATACACTATGTAAATTTTTCTCTTTTGATGATATAAATCCCCAAAATCTTCTTCTATTTATAATCCTCATAAACAGTCTCGTTTGGGGAAATATGTTTTCTATGAACAGTTACCTCCTTCAAGGAACTCTTCTCTGAGAACTGTCTCATATTTGGTATTCTATCCTCTTTGAATTACTTGAGACTACTTTATATTAATCCCATATCGAGAATCAATTATTTATAAAATTTTTACTTATATAATGAAGGGATTATTGTTTTTATATAGTAAAATAAATCCTCAAATTCTTCCAATCAGATTCACCAGAGACTTCAATGTGGTAGAACCTTCACCGCAGATTGTGCGTCTCTCACATGGTGTGAGAGTCTCACAAACATTTTTTATTATAATGTCTAGATTTCTCAAATAACCTTTGCATCAGCATAATTATCCACCTCTAAATTACATATGAATCCATTTTCATCTCCCTAATTCTCCCACTCCATTCCACAAATGACAATCCTTCTATAAATCATCAAGCCTTATGCCTACGAAGCACCACTGAAGAAATTTTTGAAACATCCTTATCATAAAAAAACCATTATTTCTAATGGACCATGGGTAATATTGGCATCAAATATTCTCCACTTTTCCTTCATAAGGCTTACATCACATGTTCTCAATAATAATAATTATATTTGTGAAATAAAAATTAGTAATGAATCATCATATTTTTAAAGATCTTTTATAATGTGAATTGATTTATCCATTTGAAAAAAATAAAAAAAACTATTGAAAATAAAGTGTTATTACTTCCAAAATTTTCTAACTTCATCTTTATCCCAATATATTTTATAGTTTTGGAACTTGTAGTTTTTTTATATCATAAATAGTCTTGTATGACAATAAATGTATGATCTATGGATCCTATATGTCTTTATAAGAAATATTTTATTCATGTATAAGGTTTATATCTCTCTTTAGTATGTATTTTATGTGGATAATTCCTATAATTTATATTTATAATACACCCCAAGTGCTAGTCCGCATCTTCAGTCCCCAATGAGGTAGGAAAATGGCAATCAATATCCTCCTTCACCCATTGTCGACCAAGGAGGGGTACAATAGTGGGGAAAAGGGTTCATTACTCTCTTGGGGATAAATTGATATGAAATCATCATCATCCTATACTAGATAATAATTCAAAATAACTCCAATATTATTATTATTTTTTCCTTGAAGCTCATTATTTAATTACCTAAAATTTTACACTATACCTTTACACTAATGAAATCCATTTCATTCAATATCTTTCTTCACAGAAAATACCAAACAAAAAATTTCCATGGAAAATTTATTAATATTTTTAATTAATATTATGAATAATATTCCCTATATTAAATAAATTTTTTAATTGATTATAAATACATACAATGTAGGATAAATAACATTATGGTTATAAAAATGGTATTTTTACAGAAAATCAATTTTCGATTAAATTTTATTTTTATTTTATGATAAATTTTTTAATTTAAGATTTGTAATATTCTAATTTGAACATTTTTTTTCATTTTTTATGAATGTTTTGTTATAATTTAAAATTTAAATTTTTTTTTTCCAATATATTTTCTATTTCATTGATTTATGATAAATATTGACTTTGTTATTATAATCAATTTTATAAAAATTTTATAATATAAAAAAATTGTGTTATTTGAAACATTTTTTTTATTAAATTATATATTTTTAACAAAACTAAAGCATTTAAAAATACTATTTTGAAATTATTAAACACATCATTAATGTTTTGGACAAATCTATAATATTCAAGTCTATAAACTATATTTATTAACTTATATTAAAATTTACGTTTCATCACATATTGAAATAAAATTAAATATGACCTAATATTTTAGATCTAAATATAAACAGTATTTATTAATATTTATGTTATTATTAGTGCTCTATGTAGGACTTCCAATAGTAATGTTAGTAACCATGGGAATGGAGAAAGTGTTATTTTCATTGAATTTTTTAATTGATGTAGTGAATTTTATATATAATGAATTAAGATAATATATTTATGTAGTTTTTTTATTATTCTTGATTATATAAAACAATATGACTTATTTTTATTTTATTTATTATTACATATTATTCAAAATACATAACTTATAAAACATCATTTTTTACAAATAAATATTTATATGTATTAAAAAATTTAATTTAAAAGTTAATTTACCATCATTAGACTTTGATATTCATTATGTGAAATTAATTTTGTTTTAAACTTCAATATTTTCAATAATGTTTCACATTATATTATTTCAGAAAAAATACCATTCTATAGTTAAAATTAGTTACCATGGTAAAACCCATAATTGTATATTGTAAAAATTCTTTTCTTAATAGACATAAATGTTTAAAAAAATATGTAAATATATAAATGTATATTTAAACACTATATATCAACAAAAAATTAATTATTTTAATCTTTTGAATGAATGAAAATAGAATGTTTTCATTCACCTATTGAAAATGTAACAGTTATTTTCAAATGATCCATTTTCATCCCTTATAAAAGGATTTCACTTCCAATACATTTTTCAAAATATTAAAAAACATTTTAAAGACCAAATATATACCAATGTATATCATAAACCATCCTCTCATTTCATTTATTCCATTTTCTTAAAAAAATACCAAGCCAAGGAGCCTTAAGGTGTTACCATAGGGAGATCATCCAATGGGGTAGCTAATGTTCTTGTACCTAGCACCCTTAATTATTTTTCATATCCCTCCTTCTAAAATAAATTCTAATCAATGAATTTATAATAAAATTATTATTATTTATTTGATAAACTCTTATTTTTGTAATTGAATAACACTTGTGTACCATCCTGTAAATACATTCTAAAAATGATATGGCATCATGTGTATGGTAAGATTATCATGTCAATGAGTAGTGAGCCCTATTATCCAATTATCTCCAAACACGGACGATGTTACAAATTTATTCAAAATATGAAAATTATATAACATTATAAATATTTATTAAATATAATACTTTACATTTTAAATGTACCATTAATAAAAAACATTCATATTTAACATTTCCATATTAAATAAACATATCGATACACTTTTTTTAATTTGATCTCATTTTGAAAAAAAACTGAAGAACTATATATTTTTCAAATTAAATTACAAAAAATACTTACCAATAAAATAATGTATATTTCGAAAATATTTTATAAATAAATTTACAATAGTTAATAAATACATTATGTTTAATAGAAATCAACGAATCCACATCATGTAACTAAAAAAAGTGACAATTAATTATTATAATAATAATATAAGACAATAATAGAGCATATTAAAATATATATACTTGGAAAAGGATCATATGATTTTTATTAATAAACATAAATTTATTATTCGTTCTATTTGGTGTATGCATAGAAATAATGAGAAAACATTTTAAGGGTTTTTTTCATCTCAATTATTTTTAATTTAGAAATGATTAGTATTTACCCCATGTTTTATTTTTTTAATATATACATTTCACTTATATTTATATTATAATAATTGTTAACAAATCTATTATATTTTAAATTCTATCTAATGTTTTATATTTCATATAAATTCAATTATCATTATTCTATATTTCCAAGAGTTTTGGTTATCTTATTTCCCTTGGTTGAGATAAAATACTTCTTCTTAAACTCATTTCATCCATGATTTATTTCATCTGGCCTAATAATTTACTTCAAGGTATCCTTCTGAGGAAGATCAAAATTAATTACATTTTATTCTATAATTAAAATTTTATAATACCATTCATATTATTATTTTATAGTTAATTGTCATATTTTTAGTATTAGTGTTATTTTGAGGTCAAATGAAAAATATGGTTAAATCTGTACATTTTTACAGCGATTTATGATATGGGTATTTTATTTACAACATTTACATTATTATTCTGAACTATGTGTGTTTTTTCTTTTTAAATTATTTATTTATTTCCTATAACTTTTTTGTAGGAGGAAATGTTGATTCAAGCATATACAGCCTCGAAAAAATAATTTAATTTGGGAAACCAGTCGGGCGGACAACGTAGACCCCACATCTATAACTAATTCATAAACAGATATATACAACTCAAATATAGGTACATCTATATGGATATGAAAGAAGATTCACTAATGATAGTCATATCAAAATAATCTCATTAAAACATTGATTGAATCATTGAAACATATTTAAGATGTAACAACTCACTAGCTAAAAATGGTTCGATTGATAAATTAATTCATATAATCTGAAGCAAAATTTTTAAATGTCTTATATTTTGTGTAGAGAATAACACTACAGTGTAAAACAACACTTATTAGGTCTCCAATTCATTAATTTACCAGTTATATGGTCATAATGGTATGGGAATATGAAGATGTCGAATCTGACATGGCACATGGAAAAATTAAATGTCTCAGAGTAAAATGGACATAACACATTCATACAATCCTCAATAATGATGATATTTTGGGGTTGAATTTATTCCATATTATTTAACCACATTCATTAAGATAAATTTTACAAATTTGGAAAATGAAATGGGAATACATGCGGAAACAGTAAGAGTATATTTTTGGAGTGAATTCTTTCACCCCCTCTCCCAATAAATATGTATCCTCGCCTCTTCTCGATGAATTGTTACTTTTATGTGGATATTTAATATATTTTTTGTTTCATTCAATTTTAATATTATTAATAATTTTTAATATATTATTATATTATTCTTTATCTCATTATCATTTTTCTGTCTTTTGTTTTCCACCCCATTCTTCTTTACTACGATCTCTTGTACTTGTGATCATGAGTAACTAACTCAAGGAATTTCAAAGGGGATCAATACAGTGTTGAACCCATGTAATTATATTTTCATATTTTATGTTCCTTCTTTTCATAGAGTTATTCTGAGATGGGTCTTCGGGGGAAAGGTGCCCTTGGATCCCCACTTTCCACCCAAGGCATAGCTTTCTATTCATCAATATTCTCATTCGATTGAGGAGGAGGGTGTAAGGTCTCTCAATGATCATTGAGATAATCATATATCTGCACCCATGGGTATAAGGGGATTTTAATGCATATGGTAGATCATGTTCATTATGTATATTTGAAAACAACAAAGAGGCGATGAAGGTTCATTCTGGATAATCTTGTGGGAGGATCTCATTTATGTCTAGCCCCATTTTTCCTATATTCATTTTGTCTGCATTATGAATTTCATATTTACATTCCATTAACTTGCATCATCATTTCTAAAACATCAATATATTTTAGTTTTATATCATAAAGGGTAAATATATATTAATAAGTGAATTATAAGTAGTGATTGATTGACTACAAATGCCCCTCAAGAGAACGACGTAAGTTAGCACTTATGTTGCACTAAGTTATAAATATTTTTCCGAGCATGAAAAACAACTCTTAATAAAATTTTCACCATAACTAGGGATACATGTGGTCTTAAATAACTATTATTATTCACATTTTTTATAAAATAATATTTTTTTCATTAAAAATCATAAATTTTTTAGAAACAATTGATTGTTGATGATGTATTAAAAATGTGATTGTTATGCATGGATTTACCAACATCAATTGATAGAAAATGTTTACAATGAACTTTATTCTTATTTTCATAGTATTAGATATATAATTCAAAACATGGATAGCTAAATATATTGTATTTTTGAATATGTACGCACATCGTAGGAGCAACCTGAACCTAAGCCGAAACCTTAACCAGAAAAAATGGTGAACAAGATTTCACCAATCATTATTTATGATAATGAAACTGAGGTGGGTGATATGGATTTACTAAAATAATTAACCATATCATCACACCCTCAACCATTGCTCCAGGAGGTCCCAAAAGAACACATTCTAGTTGATGTAGTGATGGGAGATTAGCATTTTTGGATGAATCGTAGAATAAGTTTTTGAAAATATCATAAAACATGACTTTCCAAAACATAATAATGAAACATCAGAAACATTTTATCCCCTTTTTGATATTTATGATAATAATGAAGATACACCTTCTAAAATGGAGTTTCCAATGGTCATGCCTTAAGAGATCAATTACAAAGATGAATTACTTAAAAGGGAATATTTATTTATTAATTCTTCATTTTTTAATCTTATTTAAGATAAATTGTTTTCATATTTAAATTTATCAAAAATTTCTAATACAAAAATAATGGAGGAGACCGTGGATGTTAAATAAGATACTGCCCATGTAGTAGTGATTGAATAAGAGGAGTTGGAAAAGAATGTAGGGGTGAAACTACCTCCCAAACCACAATCATTATACCATATTGAGGAGTAAACCACAAAATCCAATAGAAAGAACCACTATATTTTATTCCCTCCCACAATATTCCTAAAATTAATCCATTATTATTTCATTGGGGTTGTGAAATTTCTTCTCTTCATTGGGGTTCTATACTTTTAGTCTTTACTCATGGACATCGGGAAAAGTTCCATGTGGTGGATCATATCAATGAAACCACACAAACCATATGATTATGGATAATCCATAACAACTTTTTGACTAGAGGCAGTGAAATCCAACCACCCACATGGGGTTCTAAATAGTATTCTATCCCCATTTTCTTTTATATTTATTTTTTATTTTAATTTTCATATTCTTTATTTTATTTCATGATCACTAGGTCCATTGGAAGTATCTATGAGCTTAATAAAAGTAATCCACTTCAAAAAAAAGAATCTCTGGTTTTATCATTCCTTCCGTTATATTTCCTTCCCTTATATTTTTATTTTGTTGAGTTAAAATGTGGGGTAATAATTTTTTTGTGTTGTAAGGAAAACCTGCTTATTTCTTCGTGTGTGAAGTTTTTTTTTCAGATTTTTAGGATTTTTTAGCTTTAATGAATATTCTTATCACTTTTCAAACATCAATTTATTTGGAAAGAGTTGAAATGATTTTTGAAAGAATGGATTTTAAATTAGTGATGATGTGAAATTTTTTTTCTTGATTTTGATTATCAATCATTTTTATGAGTTTGACTTATTTTTGAAATCCATGGCCACGAAACATGGAGTAAAATATTTTTCTATTCGCATGAGTTATTCTTAACCACATTTAAATATTCTTCATAATACCCACAATTTCTTCAGGGAAACTAGAATTCTCTGTGAGAAACAAAATTTGTGATTTTCTCTTTTAAATCATTGGATTTAATGAAATGTGATTATTATAATTGAGGCACTACATTGGCTATCCACATATTAACCTAATACCTACTGTTACATCTATCCTTCGTAAGTCCTTAGATTCCATAAATTTTCTTTTAGGATTAAGACACATTACTAGATTATTTTTCCTTACCTACCGACAAAGTTGGTATTTATGCAAGTATATTTCCTGTTTGAGTGTGGGTGATGGTCCATTAGTGTTCATTCATTGGGATCTTTATAATTTATGGGTGGTGAGAGGTCAGTGTCAATATTTTGGGTAGTGGCGGATAAGAGAATTGGGCATGTGTCATCATTTCTCTATGCTTTATTTGTTTCATCCATTTCTCCGTAACAGAATAAAAAATAGAGATGTGCTTGAATTCCCTATTGAATGTTATTTGATGAACAATTTTACTCTAAAAAATCAACAGCATTCATTTTCATTCATTCATTGTATTCAATTTTCTGGTCATCCTCCCTGAAAAATTAAAAAATAATAATAATGTTCTACCTTTCTAGAAATTTGAAAAAAAGGGGGAGAACATGGATGATATCATTAATTGTAATCATTATTTGGCTCATGAACCATATCATAAAAGGGGGTGGTGATCTCTTTCACCTATTTATGGGGGATTGAGAAACAAATTTAATGTGTTTTCACATGAATTAATCTTACATTTCACTTTAGATTCCAGCGCCCTCTTTATGGATGAGATACTTTTTCAATCATTTTTCCACTAAAATTAACCCAGAGAATAATTCAAACATATAATTTAAGCTGTCATGATTGAATTCATTTTCATGTTTCACACGATGGAGAATGTAGAAATGTCACAACACTACGGTGATACATGAAATTTCAATGTATGAGTATAACTCCTAATATAATTTATCTTGATTTTTGAGTGACATAAAATTCACTGTGGAGTAGGTTGTTATTGGGAAATGTATTTATTTTATAGGTTGAATGAAATTTAATGAGTGGAATGAAAATGATTGGGAATTGTTTTCCAAAGAAGATACATGATAAAATTATGTTTTGGATCTAATCGTGGATGTTTTCTACATTTTTATTGGTGTCTGAATTTTTAATTTGATTTAATATGATTTTAACACCCCAATATTTCATAGTACGTTATTTCTTAAAAATAATTCTATAACCTGTATTACACGCACCACTGTGTTCGAGCACACCACAACTTACCAAACTAGCCGTTCAAAAAGATGTTATGAATAGTATTAACTTCTTTGTGAATCGTATATACTATATATAATTTTGACATCCATATTATGTGTTTATTAAGCATAATATAAGAACAAATTCAAATTTTCAGATAAAAGAAGTATTTTTCTAAAAATGCAATTTTAACACTTTTTTATGGAGAACCCCTTTTAAAACCAATATTTGACACTTTTATATATCTAATTTAAT
Organism: Viscum album; assembly: GCA_963277665.1. Lineage (NCBI taxonomy): Eukaryota > Viridiplantae > Streptophyta > Magnoliopsida > Santalales > Viscaceae > Viscum > Viscum album. The sequence goes on from OY728152.1 coordinate 1,506,059,896, forward strand.
GAAATTAAATTCATCTTTATAAGAAGTAAATAACAAATTAGTTTGGATATATTTTTGGTACTTTCGGGTAACTTTCATATTTTGATAAATAGTGAAAAATACTATATTTTAAATGAAAACAACTTTTTTAATTGAAATAATTTATAGTGATAAATTATGAATTTTAATGGTTTGGAAGTATAATTGGATTATATTTTTAACATTTAATACAATTTAGGTTAATATAATTAATTTCCCATTTAAATTTGACATAAACATATGTCAATCTTTTGATAGTTTTTAATTTTTAAAAACCCACTTTTTGGTTTTAACAACGGGAATTAATTTTAAATTAATAAATGAAACTTATATGTTTTTAATTTGGTAAAATTGAGTTTATTTTTGAATTTGGAATATCAAAATCCGCATAGGGAAATTTTTTGATGTTTTTTCTAAAAACATTCAATTTTTGAATGAATAGTGAAAAACACTGTGTTATTATTTTAAACCGGCGTTTTATTTAATTAATTAGTTATTTTATTTTAATTTTCTAAGTCAAAATATATAAAACAATACCTTTATATTTTCAAAAAAATTAATTGGAGTCATTTTATAATAATTTTTTATATATAAAATTTTTTCGAACATTTTACCATCTTTTACCCCCTTCTAGGAGCATTTATAAATTTGCATAAAACATAATTTTTACCACTTCTGTGCATTGAATTTCAAAAATAAGAGGGACACGGTTGATATCAGTATGTATATGTTGTTAAATAAGATTAAAAAATAATTTTTGGTGAATAGTAACTTTTGACTTTTATTTACCATGGTTAAAAGTAAATAGGGTAATTAAGGGTAAAAATGATATTATAATTACCCTAACAGATGTCTTAATACTATTGGATAAGTATAATTCGACAAAAATCATCCTTAGGAATAAAATATGCCCTCATTTGGTCCACATGGATAAGATTATAACATTTATTATTATTTTATTTGAAGAAGAGTTAAAAGTGTTAAATTCAATTTTTAAAAAATAAACCATTTTTAATATAGGGTTATACATAAGATAAATTTTACTATAAATATTCATTATAAAGATAAAAAATTTATTACATAATAGTAATTTATTTATATTTTTTAGACATTAAATAATTTAATTTATTTATAACACAATGATGATGCATTAATTACATTATTAAGGAAATATTAAAATAAATGATATTATAAATATCCAATTTATATAAATTGAGACTTCTGATGAATTCCACTAATTTTATAGGTTAATATGACTTGTTCGGGTTGGATAAATAAATTTTATTTGATGTTATAATGTTTTTATGGCTTAAAAAAATCAAATACCAAATTATGCCAAAATTGACATAATTGAGTTTAAGAAAATTTATATTATTAATTGATATAATATTACGAAAAATCTACGGATTAGAGAAAGGAAATAGATAAGTTTATAATTATTAACAATGAACTAAATTTATTTTTCATGCCATATTATACTATGTTTATTAACCATATATTATAAAAATACAAAGAGACATTATAAATGTCAAACAATTTAAATAAAAGTTGAATCTAAAAGATAAGGTTAATATGATGATATAAACCTATATAAACCCCATTGGTTGAGTGTTTTTTGACCTATACCAAAACTATCATTTAAATGATTCATTTTTGAACCATTATAAAACGAAAATGATTTTATTATAAAAAAATATTTATATCCTTTCCTAAAGTGACCCTCACCTATCTTATAAAACAACACTTCCCCTTCTCTTAATTTCACACAACCAATGCCTTTTGGCTTGGACAACCCCTGCGGAAATATACTCCCAACATTCCAACCTTCATCCCAAAGGCCTTCCATTGGTCAGAAATCCCACCTATGGTTCCATTTTGATCAAATCAAAAGGATGATCCCAAAGAAGAGGTAAATATTTCATAACCTCTTTCAAGTTCATTTCTTCTTCCACTAACTCTTTCCTTGTTGTTTTTATTCTAAAATAATAAATCCCATATCTTTTATATACAGTGATGTTATTATACAAATGGTACAAACATATTCATTATTAAATCCATCCTATAAATCACAAAGTCGCCATACGTGCGTACGTACGACTTATCGTCTCCACGTCGTGGTGTAGTTTGTGATTATGACACTTAATTATTTGGATGGGTATAATAATGAGTATAAATAATTTAAATAATAAATATTACGTGATAATTATTATGTATATATAATATACCATCCAATTACATATTATTTCAACATCAATATAAGGATATTGCCGCTCATGCGTACGTACGGATTACCGTATCCACGACGCTATGAGATTCATTACCACATTCACCATTCAATGATAATTATAAAAATATATATCATTAATAAGTATGTAATATATGACATAATAATGATACTGTATATATATATATATGTATTTACGTATATCCTATTCACTTAGTTCTGTTCAATACAATATTAAAACGGAAACATTATTTTTGCATACGTACGGCCTACTGTCTCCATTAATGGTGTTTTACATTTCATATATATGTATATTATACATTTTTATAATATAAATTTATATGATATATAAATAATGGTTTATATTCTATAATTATTTAAATCATTATCTAAGGGATAAAATCAAGAGTAACAAGTTAAAACACGAATGATAAAGAAAGCGATTATTACATGAAATGTTAATTTAATATGGAAATTATTATTAAATGGGTATTATAATGTCATAAATGAATCATGTATGATATCATAAATATTAATGTGGTTCTGGTATGATTTAATAACACACTAGCGTCTTTATACAGGAGGATAAACGTACCCTCGACTAAATAGATGTACAAGGTAAGGGAAATTTTTACAATCTCATTATTATCTGAGGTTGTTTTTACATAAGTATCTATTGGGACATATTTATCATCCATGTCCTTTTTTTATAAAATTGTTTTCAAAGAAATTAATTTTAAGGGAATTTTTTACTAAAATATCATTTTAAATGTGTTAAATATTCATTCTACTAAATCATTCTCATTAAGGTCCATGTTTTCAAAATAGATTTTAAGGATTTATTTATATGGACATGAATGTTTTTAAAATGTTAATTCCTTTCAAAAGTTTAAAATTTTTATGAGAAACATTGATTAAAAAATGTCATTAAATGTATTTCTTTCTAAACTATGTCACTATTAAATGTTTTCATTAAAATGAGATATTTATCTCAAAGAGTTTTACAAATCATTTTCATCTTTGTCAACATCCATTGATAGATTTTAAACTTTTTTGAAGTAGATTTATTATGATACAAATCATCCATATTGTATTGAAGGTTTTGTGATATTTTTGACTATTGATGTGTTATTTTTATACCATTCATTATTTATGGATAAATTATAGATATTTCATATGCTAGTTTTAATATGAATGTTTATGTTGTGTTTCAACATTTTCATATGAGGAGTTAATTGGACATAGTATGTAACGTGTAGAGCCCGATATTTCTCCTCGATGCATCGGTAGGTCTAATGAGAAAAACTAGTGTCTTGGTATATGGCCTTGACAAAAAATTATTATTAGTCTTGGCACAAGCCCTTGACTATGTGGTTGTGAAGTATGGAATTATGCATTCTATCATTATGAAATTGTTTATGGATATTGAATGTGATTATTTGACTAGTATAATATCCATGTGAATAAGAAAATGGAATTATTTGATTTATATTTGACATATATTACTGAATTTTAAGTTTAAAAAGATTTTGTTTTAATTTTAGTTTTATAGATTTCCTTAATGGTTTATGCTTATTTTTGAATGTTCCTGCTATATTGTTATCCTTACTGAGCATTTGATCTCGCCCCTTTCTTATGTTTTATTTTTCCCGGATTCTAAGAAATGTACTATGATTGATAAGAGGTGTTCATATAAGGGATTAATGGAATTTTCAAAGGACCATTTATGTTGTGATTTAATTTTTAATGTGTAATGTAACGTTCATGTATGTAATTTATTTTCCCTGACTGCAAAACAGATCGGTCTTTCGGGGCATGATTCCTTTTAGTCATGCAAATGTATTAAAATAATGCACTAACTCTGGGCTTATGGGGTTGGGGCGTTATAGTTGGTATCATAGGAAGTTTAGAAACAACATTGGAAATACATTTAGATAAACTCTAATTAGATAACATTTTCCTAAGATAAACATTGAAGATGAGTATAAAAAAACATTCTAGGATTTTGGTACAGTAGGGATTTTGTGAGTTTTCCAAACAATACATCCCTGTCTCGATATGAGTAGGTACAAGCGGCTATTGCACATATGTACCTAGAGGTAAAACTCAAAAACACCACTTTGAGCTAATCTCAGATGGGAAATGGTGCACAACAATGGGCCTTTCTACACTCTTGGTCATGAAACTCCTAGTGGATATACTTAAGATAATTCACATTTTCATTACAAGCCATTATGAAGGATTCAAGAGTAAGTACTTCCTCAAAGAATAAATTTTATGATTATTAATTATATTCATAATCTTTTAAATTTATGTTAGATATTTTACATGTTTGGAATTATACATTGTGATTCACAAAACTAACCTAGTGTATTCCATTGTTTAGAAATGGCGCCCAATAGATGGAATGAGAACTCCTATAATATGCATGATCTAAAGAGTAAAAATGATCATATATTTCATGGTATGAAGAAAACATTTAGAAAGGAAACAGTCTCCCATGTATTATCATCATATGAAGAAATAGTATCATGTGTTAATAAGATACGTAAATAATTCATTGAGTCATATGGCTATGAGGGGAAGCTATAGAATAAAATAACAGTATAATGAAATATGGATAAAGGGAATAAGGGAAAGAAGGATTTTCCCATATATGATAACTGTGGAAAGAATCACCAAGGTAGATGATTGATGGGAATCGGAGTTTGTTATAAGTGTGGAGAAAAAATGACTCCAAGTATGTGATTTCAAGGGTAATAAAAAGGATTCAAATGTACAATGCTTCATCTGCAAGGAGTTGGGACACTACATGAATCAATATCCAAATCATCAGTTATACCTCGAAACTACTATTGAATAATAATCAAGTTATGATACTACTAAAGATGAAGAGAAATGATTAAGAGTTCTTATGTGGTTATTAATGTATTGTGCCATTTGAGTATTGTATTAATGAGGTACATGTTATAATAATTATAGAGTATATAAGGATTGTACTACAGTACTATTTCATTAAAGACTTGAGATTGTGTGGAACAATGAAACGTAAATCAATTGAAGGTTAATTTTTTTTGAAATATATGGTTGAGAGAAAGATAAACCATATTATGATCCTGTTACTGAGGTAGTTATTTTGGAATAAGAAATGATTGATCTGGTTAAATTGTATTGGATATTATTGACTACCATGAAACTGATTAATGATTTGTATATTCCATCATTGTTGGAATTTAAAACATTATTGGATATATGCAGTATATCCAGTATTCTATAAGGAATAAGAGAGCATGAATGTAATCAATATAGTTATATGATAATTCATTGTGTTATACTGTTTTAAAAAAATACATGATGATGGTATTCACATGTTATTACATGGAAAAAAGGATCACCATTGTGTTTACCTTCATTATAAATTTTGGAATGTGAGTTCTGAAAGAAGTATTTTGGATATGTCTAATAGTTGGAATCGATTAAGATTGACATTGGTTACTATTGTTAAGGTTAAATCATTTCATTATATTATTTTTGGATTTTCATAAAAAGGATGACACGGAGGTCAGGAGACAACCCATCGCATCCGGCAAGGCTGCAAGACATGAACCCTCAATCGAAGAGTGACAAGCGTATATCACCTACCACTGGCCTACATGATGTCCTAGTTTTTATAATGTAGTCTTTTTAAATAGTTTGAAAAATGAATTGTAAATTCATTATTTTTTTAACCTTATATGGTAGGACAAATAGAATATTTTAATGTTCAATTATCTTTTAGATTTAAAGATGAGATTGTGGTGGAAATTAGTTGAAGGATGAAACTCTACTTGTAAAATATTTTTTATTCAATGATGAAATTAATTCTTTATCTTTAGGGGAGAGATCTCAAAATCAAAAATGTGTTATCCTAATACCATATGTTTTGTTCAACTAATGATATTTTAAATCATCATTGATCGGTGGATTTGAGGACCTCAATTGTACACTTGTTTGTGATTGACGACATCAATCACTCCCTATAAATATTTACATTTTCTCCAATTATATGTCTCTAATTTTCACCAATGGTCTCCTAATCGAGATCATTATTTTGTGGTGAATTTTTTTATTTCCATTTCCCTCTAATTAAGATTAATTTTATTAACCCAATTTCTATAGTGCGTTTTCCCCAAATGAATTTTTCTATTTGTAACATTTTTTTTCTAATAACAATTTAAAATTACAAGGAAGAAATTTATTGTATAAGGGAAGAATATAACACCCCATTATTTCATAGTACATTATTTTTTCAATGCAATTCAATATCTTGAACTACACGCAATATTGAGTTTGAGCGAAATACAACTTACCAATCTAGCCGTTCAAAAAGCGGTTATGTATAGTATTAACTTCATTTTGAATCTCATATACTATTTATAATATTAACATTCATATTATGTGTTTCTTAGACATAATATAAGTACAAATTCATTTTTTCAGATAAAAGAACTATTTTTCAAAAAAATGCAACTTTCATGCCTTTTAATAGAGAACCTTTTTTAAAACCAATATTTGACACTTTTATATATTCAATTTAATGAAATTAAATTTCTATTTAGAATCAAGATATAAATATTTATTTTGGATAAATTTTTGGTACATTTTCGAAAACTTTCATATTTTCATGAATAGTGAAAATACTATATTTTAATTGAAAACAACTTTTTTTAATTGAAATAATTTATAGTGATATATTTGGAATTTTAATGGGTTTGAAGTATAATTCGATTATATTTTTATCATTTAATACAATTTATTTCATTATAAATAATTTCAAATTTCAAATTGACAAAAAACCATGTCAATCATTTGATAGTTTGTACTTTTTAAAACCCCACTTTTAGGTTTTGACAACCTGAATTTATTTTGTACTAATAAATGAAACTTCTATGTTTTTAATGTGGTAAAATATACTTCATTTTTAAAATCATAATATCAAAATAAGCTTATGGTAAATTTTTTGTACTTTTATGAGAACTTTCAATTTTTTACGAATAGTGAAAAACATTGTGTTATTATTTAAAACCATATTTTTATTTAAATAATTAGTTATTTTATTTTAATAAATTTTATTTCAAAATAGATACATAATACCTATATATTTTCAACATAATTTTTTGGATTTATTTTATAATAAGTTTAGATATATTAATATTTTTGAACATTTTACCGTCTTTTACCCACCTTCTAGGGGCATTTACCAATTTGCATAAAACATCATTTTACAACTTCTGTGAGTTGAATTTCAAAAATCTCAGAGACACGGTTGAAATCATAAGTAAAATGTAATTCAATAAGAAAAAAATAATTTTTGGTGAATAGTAACTTTTGACTTTTATTTACCACGGTTAAAAGTAATTAGGGTAATTGTGTGTAAAAATGATATGATAATTACCATAACACATGTCCTAATTCTATTGGATAAGTATATTTTTACAAAAAAAACCATATAGATAAAATATTACCCCCTTTTTTTCACATGGACAAGATTAGGACATTTATTATTATTTTATTTAAAGAAGAGTGAAAAGAGTTAAATTCGATGATAAATAAGTAAAACATTTTTAATATTGGGTTATACATAAGTAAATTAGACTATAAATATTAATTAGAAGTCTAAAAAAATTATACATAATAATATTTTATTTATAATTTTTATACATTAAATAATTTAATTTATTTATGACACAATGATGATGTATTAGTTACCTTATTTAGGAAATATTTAAATATTTGATATTATAAATATCCAAATAAATGAAAATTTAGGCTTTTGATGAATGAAACTAATTTTCTAGGTTAATATGACACGTTATGGTATTTTAAATAAATTTTATTTGATGTGATAAAGTTTTATGGCTTTCAAAAAAATCATCTACTAAATAGTGTCAAAATTGACATATTTGAGTGTTTAAAAAATATATTATATTCTTAATTGATATAATATTCGTAAAAATATATGGTTCGGCCAAAGAACATAGATAAGGTTATATATATTAATAATGAAGAAAATTTGGTTCTATTGTCTTGTTATAGTTTGTTTATTAACCATATAATATAAAAATACTAAGAGACTAAGTAAATGTCAAAGTATTTAACTAAGAGTACAATCTAAAAGATAAGGTTAATATGATGACCCAAACCTATATAAAACCTATTGGTTGAGATTTTTTGGACATATCCCTCAAATAGACTTCAAATAATTCATTTTGGAGCATTTATAAAATGAAAATGATTTTATTATAATATAATATTTCAAGCTTTTTTCCAAAAGTGACTCTCACCTCTCTTATAAAAGGGCACTTCCCCTTCTCTTAATTTCACAACTCCATGGCCTTTTGCCTCAGACAAACACTACCAAAATATCCTCCATATTTCCTCCCATAATACTAGAGTCCTTCCTTTGGATAGAAATCCAACCTAATAATCCATTTCGATCAAATCAAAAGGAATAACCCGTAGAAGAGGTAAACATTTCATCACCTCTTTCAAGTTCTAATCTTCTTCCACTTCCTCTTTCATTATTGTTTACATTCTAAAATAATAACTCCCATATATTCTATATATTGTGATATTATTATAAAAATGGTACAACCATATTCATTATTCTATCCATCCTATAAATGACAAAGTCACCATACGTGTGTATGTACGGATTACCATCTCCACGTCGTGGTGTAGTTTGTTATTCTAAAACTTCATTATTTTAATGAGTATAAATAATGAAAATAATAAATATAAAATTATAATGATTTGGTATATATGATATACCATCCAGTTATATATGATTTCACCATTAATATACTGATATTGTCGCTCGTGCGTATGTACGGATTACCATCTCAACGACGCGATGAGATTCATTTCCATGTTCACCATTCAACAATAATTATAATAAATATATATCATTAATAAGTATGTAATAAATGAAATAATAATTATACTGGATATGTATATATATATATATATGTTTGTTTGTTTTTGTGTGTGTGTGTGCTTATATGTATCTTATTCTCTTAGTTCCATTCAATAAGATATGAAAACAGATACAGTGGTTATGCGTAGGTACGACCTACCGTCTCCATAAACGGTGTTTTCCATTTCATATATACGTTTTTTTAAATATTTATATTGTTAATATAATTGATATATAAATCATTTTTTATATTGTGGAATTATTTAATTCATGATATAGGTGATACAATCAAGAGTAACAAGTTCAAACACGTATGATAAAGAAAGCGATTATTACCCGAAATGTTAATTTAACATGGAAATTATTATTTAATGGGTAGTATATAATCATAAATGAATCATGTATGATATCATAAATATTAATATAGTTTGGGTATGATTCAATAACATACTATGGTCTTTATATTAGATGTTAAACGTACCCTCGACTAATGAAAAGTACTAGGTATGGGTTAATTTCACAATCTTTTTATTATCCGAGGTTTTTTTACATAAGTATCTAACGGTAAAAATATTTATTATCCATGTCTATTTTTATAAAAGTTCTTTAAATGGGATTCTTTTTAAGGTACTTTTTTACTAAAACATTATTATAAATGTTTTAAATATTTATTATTCTAAATCATTCCCATTAATGTCCATGTATTCAAAATGGTTTTTAAGTATTTATTTATAAGGACCTGAATGTTTTTAAAATGTTAATTCCTTTGAAAATATTCAAAGTGGTATGGGACACTTTTATTCGGTTATGTCTTCAAAAATCTACCTTTATAAATTTTGTGAGTTTTAAATGTTTTCATTAAAATGGGATATTTCTCTCAATGAGTTTTACAAATCATTTTCATCTATCTCAACATCATTTGATGGATTTTAAACATGTTTGATGTTCATTTGTTATGATCCAAATCATCCATATTGTATTAATGGTTTTTTGATATGTTTGACTATCAATGTGCTATTTTTATATCATTCATGATTATGGAGAACGTATTGACATTCCATATGCTAGTTTTAATAAAAATGTTTTTGTTATGTTTTATCCTTTTCATATGAGGAATACATTGGACTTAGTATGTGGTTGGGGGAGCCCGCTATAGCTCCTTGATGCATCGGTATATATCTTGAGACAAACTAGTGTCTTGGCACAAGTCTTTGAAAAAATATTATTTTTAGTCTTGGAACAAGCCCTTGACTATGTGGTTATGAAGTATGGCATTATGCATTCCATCATTATGTTATTGGCTATTGATATTGCATGTGATTATTCGACTAGTATAATATCCATGTGAATAAGTAAATGTCATCATTTGATTTATCATTTCCATATTATGCTGATGTTTAAGTTTAAAAGGATTTTGTTTTAGTTTATCACATTTTCTTAAATGTCTATGCTTATTTAGGAAAGTTAATGCTATATAGTTATCCTTAATAAGCGTTTGATCTCACCCCTTTCTTATGTTTTATTTTCCTCGGATTTTAGGAAGTGTATTCTGATTGATAAGAATGGTTAATCTAGGGGATTAATGGAATTCTCTAATGACTATTTATGTTGTGTTTTATTTTCTAATGTGTAATTTAACGTTCATGTATGTAATCTATTTTCCAAGACTACTAAACAAATCGATCTTTGTAGACTTTATTTATTTTAATAAGTCAAATGTATTAAAATAATGCACTGAATCTGGGATTCTGAGGTCATGGTGTTACATTTGATGTCATAGGATGCATAGAAACAACTGCAGAAATAGATTTATATAAACTCCAATTAAATAACATTACCCTAAGATAATCTTTGAGAATTAGTATAGAAGAACATCCTACAATTTTGGTACTGTAAATATTTTGTGAGTTTTCCAAGCAATACAACCCCTTCTGGATATGAGCAGGTAAAGGTAGTTCTAGAATAGATGTATATAGGTGTAAAACAAAAAAACACCGCTTTGAGCTAAACTCAAACTGGAACTGGTGCACGAAAATGGGATTTTCTACACTCTTGGTTATGACACCCCTAGTGTATATGATTAAGATAATTAACATATTAATTATAAGACATTATGAAGTATTTAAGAGTAACTTCTTCCTCAAAGAAAACGTTTTATGATTATTGATTGTATGCATAATCTTTTCAATTTACATTATGTATTTTACATGTTTGGAAGTATTAATTTCTATTCATAAAACTAATCTTAGGTATTCCATTAATTAGAAATGGTTCCTAGTTGATGGAAGGAGAACTCCAGTAGTATGAATGATCTAAAGAGTAAGAAGAATCATATATTTCATGGTATCAATCCAAACTTTCGAATGGAAATTGTCTCCCATGTATTATCATCATATGATGAAATTATATCATGTGTTAAAAAAAATATGTAAACAATTCTCTGAGTCTTATGGATTTTAAGGGAAGCCATAGAAGAAAAGGATGGTAGAAAGAAAGATGGATAAAGGGAATAAGAGAAAGAAGAATTTTCCCATATGTGATAACAGTGGAAATAATCATCATGGTTAATGCATGAAGGGATTGTGAGTTTGTTATAAGTATGGAGAAAAAGGATACCATGTACGTTATTGCAAGGGTAAGAAAATGGATTAAAATTTACAATGCTTCATCTTCAAGGAGTTGGGACACTATGAGAATCAATATCCAAATCATGAGAGTATACCCCAAATGCTGCTATTAGATAATAATCATGTTATGATACTACTGAAGATGAAGATGGATGACTAAGAGTTCTTATGTTGTTATTAATGTATAGTGCCATTTGATTATTTTATTAGTGATGTACATGTTATAAGAATTATAGAGTATATATGTATTGTACTATAGTACTATTTCATTAAAGACTTGAGATTGTGTGGAACAAATAAAAGTTACTCAATGGAAAGTTAAGTTTTTAGGAAACATATGGTTGAGAGAAAGATAATCCTTAATATGATTCTGATACTAAGGTAGTTATTTTGGAATAAGATATGATTGATTTTAATAAATTATATGGGATGTTATTGACTACCTTGAAACTGATTAATGATTTTTATATCTCATCATTGTTGGAGTTTACAACATTTTTGGATATTAGGAGAATATATAGTATTTTATAAGGAATAAGGGAGCATGAATGTAATCAATATAGTTATATGAAAATTTAGTGTGTTACTCTGTTTTAAAATAATGCATGATAATGGTTTTCAGATGTTATTACATGGAAAAAGGTATCTTTGTTGTGTTTATCTTCCTTATAAATTTTGGATTGTGAGTTTGGACATAAGTATTTTGGATAATTATAATGTTTGGAAGTCATTAACTTTGACATTGGATACTATTGTTAAGGTTAAATCATTCCTTGAGATTATTTTTGGATTGTCATAAAAATGACAACCCAGAGGTCGGGCGACAACCCATCGCGTCCGTGAGACTTGAACCCACAACCGAACAGCGACATGGGTGCATCACCTACCACTGGCCAAAGTGATGTTATAGTTTTTATAATTCAGTTTTTCTAAATAGTATTACAAATTAATTATAAATTCATTATTTTTGTGACCCTATATGATTTGGATAAATAGAATATTTTTATGTTTTATTATCTTTTTGAGTGAAATATGAGTTTGTGGTACAAATTAGAAGAAGGATGAAACTATACTTGTCAAATATTTCTTTTCTTATTCTATTAAGAAGTTAATTCTTAAACTTAAGGGAAAGAGATATTAAAACCAAATATGTGGCATCCTAATACGTTTTGTTTGTTGAACTCATGATATTTTAATCATTATATATCGATGGATTTGAGGTCCTCAATTGTACACTTTTTTGTGATTGATTACATCAATCCCTCCCTATAAATATTTTCATTTTTCCTAAAATTATGTGTCCCTAATTTCCACCAATTTTATCTTAATCGAGATCATAATTTTGTGGTGAGTTTTTTATTTCTCTTTCCCTCTTATTAAGACTAAATATTTTTAACCCAATTTCTGATGTGGGTTTTCCACAAAGGTATTTTTCTATTTTTAATCATTCTTTTCAAAGAACAATTTCAAATTTAGATGACACATTTTATTCAAGGAGGGGAGAATGTAACACCCCAATATTTCATAGTACGTTATTTTTTCAAAGTAATTTAATAACATGAGCAACACACATCATCGAGTTCGAGCGCACCACAATATACCAAACAGGCCATTGAGAAAGAAGTTATGAATAGTATTGACTACATTTTGAATCATATATACTCTATATAATTTTAACATACATATTATTTGATTCCTAGACATAATATAAGAACAAATTCATTTTTTCCAGAAAATAGAAGTGTTTTTTTTCAAAAAATACACTTTTAAAGCCTTTTAATGGAGAACCCTTTAAAAAATATAATTGACACTTTTATATATTCAATTTAATGAAATTATATTTTTCTTTTGAATCAGGACATAAAAATTCGTTTTCATAAAATATGGGTACTTTTCTGATAACATTCATATTATGATGAATAGTGAAAAATGCTATATTTTAATTGAACACAACTTTTTTAATCAAAATAATTTATTTTGATAAATTATGAATTTGAATGTTTTGGAATTATAACTAGATTATATTTTTATCATTTAATATAGTTTAGGTCATTATAATTAATTTCACATTCAAATTTTACATAAACACATGTCAATATTTTAATAGTTTTTACTTTTTAAAAACCAGCTTTTTGGTTTTGACAACTAGAATTAATTTCAAATTAATAATTGCAACTTCTTTGTTTTGAATTTGTTAAAATATACTCCATATTTTAGATTGGAATATCAAAATTAGCATATGGAAATTTATTTGTATTTTTCTGAAAACATTCAATTTTTTATGAGTAGTGAAAAAGACTGCATTATTATTTAAAACAAAATTTTTATTTATATAATTACTTATTTTATTTTAATTTATATTAGGTCAAAATAGATACATAATACCTATATATTTTCAACGTAATTCATTGAAGCCATTTTATAATAAGTTTTGATATATAAAATTGTATCAAACATTTTACCATCTTTTACCTACCTTCTAGGAGCATTTACAAATTTTCATAACACATAATTTTACCGCTTCTGTTAGTTGAATTTCAAAAATATGAAAGACATGGTTTAGATGAGTATGTAAAATTTTTTTCAATAAGATGAAAATATTTTTTGGAGAATAGTTTCTTTTGACTTTTATTTACCACGGTTAAAAGTAAATAGGTTAATTAAGGGTAAAAATTATATTATAATCACCCTAAAACTTATCCTAAATATATTGGATAAGTATAATTCGAAAAAAAAAACAACCTTATGTATAAAATATGACCCCCTTTGGTCAACATGGATATGATTTGGATATTTATTATTTTTTTAGAGATGATTTAAAATAGTTAAATTTAATGATTAATAACTAAACCATTTTTAATACAGGGTTACACAGGAGATAAATTCGACTATAAATATTAATTATAAAGATAACTAAATTTCCTACATAACAGTATTTTATTTATAACTTTTACACATTATATAAATTAATTTATTTATGACATAATTATGATAAAGTAATTACATTATTAATGAAATATTAAAATAATTGATATTATAAATATCCAAATCAATGTAAATTGAGACTTTTTATGAATTAAACTAATTTTATAGGTTAATATGACATGTTAGGGTTGGTTAAATAAATTTTATTCGCAGATATAAAGTTTTTATGGCTCTAAAATAAACAAAATACTAAATAGTGTCAAAATTGACATAATTATGTTTCTAAAACCAATATTATATTATTAATTGATATAATATTCTGAGAAATATATGGTTCTTAAAAAAAACATATATAAGGTAATATATATTAATAATTAACCACATGGGGTTCTCTTGTCTTTTTATAGTATGATTATTAACCATATAATATAAAAACACAAAGAGACATGGTAAATGTCAAACTATTTAACTAAGAGTTAAATCAAAATGATAATGTTAGTATGATGAACTAAACCAGTATAAAACATATTGGATGAGTATTTTTTGAACCATACCCACACTATCCTTCAAATAATTCATCTTTTTGCAATTATAAATCGAAAATGATTTTATTATAAAATAATATTTGAAACATTCCGTAAATTGACCCTCACCTCTCTTATAAAAGGGCACTTCCCCTTCTCGGCATTTCACACCACCAAAGCCTTTTGGTTTGGAAAAACCCTACCAAACTATCCTCCCAACATTACTCCCTTAATTATAGAGGTCATACTTTGGACATAAACTATCCTAGGTATCCCTTTGGATCAAATCAAAAGGAAGAACTCAAAGAAGAGGTAAATATTTCATCACCTATTTCGAGTTCTTTTCTTCTTCCACTTCCTCCTTTATTGTTGTTTCTATTATAAAATAATTACTCCAGTATCTTATATATATTGTTATGTTAGTATAAAAATGGTACATCAAAATTCAATATTCTATCCATCTTATAAATTTCAAAGTCACCATACATGCGTACATACAGCTTACCATCTCAACGTTGTGGTGTAGTTTGTTATTCAAACACTTCATTATTTGGATGGGTATAATTAGGAGTATAATTAATTTTAATAATAAATATAACTGGTTATTTACTATTTATATATGATATACCATCCAATTATATATGATTTCAGTATTAATATAATGATTTTGTTTCTTGTGCGAACCTACGGATTACCGTCTCCACAACGCGATGGGATTCATTTCCACGTTCACCATTCAACAATGATTACAAAAATATATATTATAAATAATTATGTAATATATTACATAATAATTATACTTTATATATATATATATGTGTGTGTATTTACATCTATCTTATTCACTTAGTTCCGTTCAAGACGATATGAAAACGGAAAGATCAATTATGCGTACGTACGGCCTACCATCTCCATAAACGGTGTTTTACATTTCATATATATGTCTATTATACATATTTATATTCTAAATATATATGATTTATAAATCTTGTTTTATATTATATAAGTATTTAAATCATTATCTAAATGACACAATCAATATTAACAAGTTAAAACATGTACGACAAACACAGGGATTATTACCGGAAATGTTAACTTAACTTAGATGATATTATTAAATGGGTAGTATAATGTCATAAATGAGTCATGTATCGTATAATAAATATTAATATGGTTCTGGTATGATTTAATATCATATTAAGGTCTTTATACATGAGGTTAAATATACCTTCAACAAAAGGAAAGTTCAAGGTAAGGGTTAATTTCACAGTCTCTTTATTATCCGAGGTTGTTTTACTTAAGAATCTACTCTGAAATATTTATTATCCATGTCCATATTTTATAAAATAGTTTTCAAAGGGATTCATTTTAAGGTACTTTTTTACTAATACATCATTATAAATATTATAAATATTTATTATTCTAAATCATTCTCATTAATGTCTATGTTTTAAAAATGGGTGTTAAGGATTTATTTATATAGACACAAATGTTTTTAGAATGTTAATTCCTTTCAAAAGTTTCAAACTGGTATGGGAAAAATTGATTCGAAAATGCTTTTAAATGTCTTTATTTCTAAATTGTGTGAATTTTAAATGTGTTCGTGAAAAAGGGATATTTCTCTCAATTATTTTGGTGAATCATTTTCATCTATGTCAAAATCCTTTGATGGATTTTAAGCTTGTTGGAAGATGATTTATAATGATACAAATATTCCATATTTTATTGAAGGTTTTGTTATATGTTTGAATATGGATGTGTCATTTTTATAACATTCATGGTTTATGGATAAATTATTGACATATATCTTGCTAGTTTTAATATGAATGTTAATGTTAGGTTTAAACCTTTTCATTTGTGGAATGCATTGGACTTATTAAGTGACAGGTGGTGCCTACTATAACTCATTAATGCATTAGTAGGTCTCATTGGAAAAATTAGTGTCTTGGGAGACGGCCTTAACAAAATCATATTTTTAGTCTTGGCATAAGGCCTTTACTATATGGTTATGATGTATGGAATTATGCATTCCATCATTATGAAATTGGATATAGATGTTGCATGTGATTATTGGACTAGTAGAATATCCATGTGAATAAGTGAATGAGGTTATTTTATTTATCGCTGCCATATTAAGCATAATTTTATGTTTAAAAGTATTTGTTTTGAGTTTATATATTTACATAAATGTTTATGCTTATTTATGAAAGTTTCCGATAAATTCTTATCCTTGCTGATCGATTGAGATCACCCCTTTCTTTTGTTTTATTTTCCCAGGATTCCAAAAAATATATTATGATTGTTAATAAGGGTTAACCTAGGGGATTAATGGCATTCTTAAATGACCATTTATGTTGTGTTATATTATTTAATGTGTAATGTAACGCTCATGTATGGAATCTATTTTCTAAGACTGCTAAACAGATCAGTTTTTCAGGACTTTATTCCTTGTAATTATGCCAATGTGTTAAAATAATTCATTGACTCTTGGCTTTTGTGGTTGGGGTGTTAAATGATTTCCCAATTGTGAAATGGTTATGTATACAGGAGTGATGAGGCTCAAATTTTCATAAAATTTAATCTATAATTAAATGTTTATAATCCCATAATATTGTTATTTTTTTGTTAAATGTCACGATTTTTGGTTTTAGTGTAATTTAGACATCAAATGAAAAATAATGGTTAAATATTAAAATTTTAAAATTAACCATAAAATAAAAATATGAAGGTTTTATAAAAATTTATTTAATGATTAAAATGTAAGAATATGTGTTGTTTATCTCTCCCCCAGACTTAACAATTTCACTCCCAAACAATCATCTAACATCTAAATCAAAATTCACACAAAAATCAAAAATGAGAAAACATCATCGATAAAATGAAAAAAATCAACAAAATAAATTAACTAAGGTAGAATAAGTTTTTAACACATACTATGGAGTGTGTTAAATAAAAATATTTGAATCCTGTTAATGAAGGTGGTCCATGAATGTTCAATCGGGAGAACTTCATTTCTTCCCTAATTGCATTTTTTTCTCACCAAGAAATAAAAACAATGCATGAATTTAATAAAAATCAAAATTAAAAGTGAAAACTAAAAAAATAGATAAAATAGAATAATAAAAAATAAATATCGAAGATTCTCAGCCCTACTTCTTCAGTAGAAATCTCCTCTTTGGTGACATGAAGGAATGAGATGGAATATTGGATTCTTTAAAAGTGAGGATCTCCTATCCTTTTATAGGAATAATTTATCAACTAAAAGATAATGTGTTGTAGACCCATTAAATGACTTCATCACATGTTTTTAACTTCATTACTGTTGTTTATAAATTACATAGACATATCACCTCAAATATCAGTATATTTCCATAATTATTTGGAGAGTTATTCCTGTTTTTATCTGACAATTTATTCTATCCAATCAGGGTCATCAAATCGAAAATGGCCAGATTAGATTTATTTAATGACCACTAAAATAGCCAATTAATGCATCCTATCCTTCAATAAAGATGTTCCAAAACTCTTTCTGTGTCCACCAACCTAATTTCATAGAAATTGGGACCACCATGAACGAGTTAGGGACACTAAAATAAAATTTGACAGATATATAAACAGTTTCCATGGTTCAACGTGTGTTCTTATTTTGATATTCCCCATGATCGATCTATATTTTTGTTAATATGAATGAAATTTATCCCCAGATATCTAGAATACTAAAAATAAATAATTCCCCAATTTTGATTAACATATAATAATTTACGGCCAAAATACTAAAATAATTTAAAACTTTAAAAAATCCAACATGAGCTATTTTTATGATTGATCTCAAAATACAACCAATATAATAAAATGTGGAAATTTATCATAAAGTAGAAATTTTTGGGATTTATAACAATGAAATTCAATGTTATTTTTTTGAAAATATTTTCTCTTTCAATTTCCTCATACATAAAATTTGATTTTCCTCAATCATAAACTCTCAACATGGAATTCAAAGGAAACCAATGTGACCAATATTCATATTATGATGTATTAAAATTAAATAATTCTCAACAGAAAATAAAAAAATAAAAAACCCACATAAAATATCAATGTATTTTCCCAATATTTAAATAAACAATTATTTCTTATATTTTACTTTTCCCCTTTGAAAAAATGGAACTTCTTCCTTTATTAATTCTAGTTTATCAATTAGATATTTTTAATCATTCCACATCTTGATTTACCTCACCTTTTAATATTTCTTACCATATCTCTTTATATAATTCATTTACTGCTATGTTCATATCATGATAACATGAACCTTATCCTTAATATTGTAAAATTACTACTTTCTCAGCATTGTAAATACAAAAGGCACATGAAATCATGATTATTTTTCAATAATGGTTCAAATGAATTTGATTTTTAAGGTTGGTAGGATTTAATTTTTAAAAAATTAAGTCTCAATGTATAAATTAATCTCTTATGTAAAATTAATGATATCAATAAATGGAATGAAATTATTCCCTTCAATGTAGCAACACCCACTTCCCAAAAAAAAATTAAAGTAAGGTCATCATCAAAGAATAACATAATGAATTATTAATGCACCATCCTGATTTTTATTTATAAATTTTTAATTTTTTTTCTTTTTTCAAATGTTATGATTACATCAAACCTCACATAAATAACCTAATGACATGCAATTAGATGGTCATTAGTCTGGAAAATGGTAATTTTTTGTTCTCCTAAATCACAACCCATTTTTATCTTTCTCTTTGGTTCTTTGGGTCATTTTTTCAGTTTTTGTGTTGAATGATGGGTAAATAATGAAGTACAATGACTGATTCCAACTTTTTTTAAGATTACCACAATAGTACCCCACACCTTTTCCTTACAATGTAAAACATCCCTTCCACCATGAATCCCTTAACCCCCACATTTCATTATTAAAATATCATGAAAATACCAAGAGTATGATATTAATGGTTAAAAATTGCTTGAAACATCGATCATTACTCTAAAGTTAATTCATAGTATCTATGGGAGAATATATGTATTGATATAAAGGTGGTTTTTATGGTTAAGGGGTTTTCAAAAGATTCCTCAATAATTTAAAATGTGATTTTGTACAGTTATAACTTCGGAAAGTTCCAATGAAAGTTATAGTCGGTGACATGTCCTAAGATTGCTCAAGAATTTTGATCAAGAATAAATTAGATGTAATTGATCTAGAAACCCTCTCAAGAATGAGACATCTGATTTTTGGGACATTCACTCAAGGCATGATCAATAATAATAAATCATTTCACATGAATATAAAAAATTCAAAGCATGAAAAATTGGTGGGATATTTCATTTACATAAATAAACTAATTCCCATAAATAATTATTCCTCATTTCAATATCTATGGTTAATTTAATTCATTTTATTCTCCATTTTACTCATTGAATCTCATAATATTGAAATATAAAACATGGAATCACTAGATTCCTAAGACACTCATGTCTCCGAGATAACTCAATTTAATCATTAAATTATGTGTGGGTATTCAATTCATATCATTAATGATCAAAACATGTTTTGGAAAAAAATAATATAAGGAGTTTAAAAGATAATCATAAAAAGTGAACTCCATTTTAAAATAAATCTTTGGTATTATTCCAAAAATTCATGGGGAGTCCTTCTTCTATCAATATCCTAAAAACGAAAAATTATTCAATTAATCATAAGGATAATTTCATTTAAGCTGAACAATGAAAAGATGAGTCTTTTGCAAGGTAGTTTAATTCCTAATACTGAATTTAAAATATAAATTCCTAATATTTAAAATGAAAGTACTAGAAATAATGTAATGTATAAATCATGGTATGATCCACCAAGTGGTCCCTACAATCTTTTACTTCCTATAGACGGTAGTACCATATTTTATCAATAAAATATCTTTTGATGTATATTCATTGATTTGAACCACCACATATGTTCCCTTCTAGCATAGACTTCATCTTTTTTATTTAAGAGTACTCTATAGATAGATTACACTAGATCATCCCCATAACAATTTGGTACTTCTTTTATAGAAGAGGTATGATAAACTTTGGAATCTCTTCCTCCTTCATTGATACTTGTGCAACGTCTTCATTGAAATCTAGTGGTATATCTTGTTATAATTCATGAAAATAAGAATCAAAGGGTTATTAAGAATTAAAAATTGAAGTATTATTTTTGAAATTATACATTTTAAGGTAGGAATCATTTATATTTGGTTCATCAGGTATAGACACTAGTATCTCTACTTGTACCCCATCTGGTAAATACTAAACATTTCCAGGGAGCTCCATGTGTTTCTCAATAGTTGAATCTTCATTTTCATCATCATATTATAGGGAAAACATGATTTTTTGAATATAAAATTTCAATATAATAAGGATAGGTACTCAAATTTGTTTGATCAAAATTTAAAAGATTTGAGTTCATGTATGTATCTTCTCCCAAAGTTGGTTCTATTTTAAATTCATTTTTCATTGAGACTACCTCAGGGACATGATCTTTACTAGATGGAGGAAGGTAGTAAGACTCATCCATTTCATGGATATCCTTGTAAAAATTAAGGAATACTAAGTGGGACTCTTTTAGGACCTTCTCCACTGGATAAAATTGTTGAAAGTATTGTGAGAACTTGGTTAGCTCCTGATCCATCGCTTCAAAAAAATTTGGTTTGTGTCCTCCATTAGGAAATATATGAAATAAATAAATGCCTCATCCCTATAATATTATTTCCAAAATGACCACACTTGGATAAAAAAAATAGCAACAACCATGGACAATCATTAGTCAATAATTGTTTCTGGCACCTGTGTGTAATTTTTCCATGAATTGAAAAAATAGTCATTTGAAAACATCATGGAAAATGATTTTTATGGGTTTTTAACTATGTAATGAAAAAATATATATATATATATATAATGTGAAAATAGAAAATTTAGATACACTACTAATTAAATCTTCGACAATGGTGCCAGTTTTACGCAAGACTATCGTGGGGCATAGAAGAACAGTATTTATATTTCCTAAGTGTAGTCTAGTGACTAACCCTATAAAGTCTCCCAAAAAGGTGTGCACAAAAAATAGTTTAATTTTGGGGATTTTTATAGAGAAAATATTTTTCAATAAATTTACATTTAATTTGATTATTTTAAATCTCACCCAATTGTTACATTAATTTAAATTTCCACATTTTCTGATATTTGTTGTAAATATAGCTAAATCGTAAAAATGGCCCATGTCATATTTTTAACAGTTCTAAATTATTTATATATTTTTCCATTAAAATATTCTATATTAATCAAAATTCTGTAATTTATACTTTTTAGAATTCTGAACATCTAGACATTCATTTCGATTTTCTTGAAAAAAATATAGATCGATCATAGGGAAGATCAAAAGAAGCTCAGAATTTTGACCATGAAAACTATATACTGTTCAATCAAATTTTAGTTTGGGGTCCCTATATAGTTCATGGTCAGTGAAATTGTTATGACATTTGGTGGGATCACATACATGAAGTATTGTATCACGTGTATTGAAGGATTGGACGCCTGAATTGGACTTTTTAATGATCATTAAATCATTCTAATTTAGAGGTTATTAATTTGACGAGAATGAGTGGAGATAATACATTTTTAGTGCAAAGCAGGCATAACTCATAGAATACATGTCGAAATACGATGCCATTTTCATTAGATACATAAATGATATTTGTGAACAATATTAAATAAATATGAAATGTGTAAAGATGGAATTCAATGTGGATACAACGCATCAACATTCAAGTGACAAACTATTCCTATAAAAGGAGAGGAGGTCCTCCCTCTAAAAGAATATGATTTTAAATACCATTAATTAAAAGACTCCATGAAGGAGAAATGTTTGGATTTTTCTATTTTATTTACATTCTTTTATACAAACATTTAAGGACTTCTTCTCCATTCATATCGATTATCCTTACCATTCTTCGGTAAACATTTTGAGAGATTTGGGAAGGGTTGGTTTTCTATTTTGTAATTCTTGAGTTCTTGGACATAATTTAATGAAATTAATTACCAATTTAATGTTGTTTTCAATTTCAAATCAAGGATATTATTATCAAGTGAAATCATTCTTGAGTTTTAATACAGTTATTGATTTTTTCTTTGGTAAATAATCATTATCTCTCTCCACTGATTTCTAATTTATATACTATGGAATAGACTAGAGATTAGTGGTTATCTACTTGATGATTGTCAGAATGTATAAAAGGTGTAGTATAGTTTCATGATATTTTGGGATAAATATGACCCAATCGAAGACTTCCCAAGTCAATTAAGTATATTCAATGAAACTCATTTTCATAGGGAAGGATTTTTGACCAAAATGAGATCTTGGTAATGTTTTCTCTAACAATCACAATTAAACAAAGGAAGTGAGAGAAAAATATTTTTAAAATCAATTTAATCAACTCATAAGAAGATATTTTAATTAAATTTAATATGTATAGCATTCCAATTGTGAAACTGAACCTGACGTAATCGCCCATTTAAAATCAATATTTTCAGTCATTTTATTTTGACATTTAATATTAATCATTTTATTAATCATTTATTCTAAAAACACTATATTTTTAGCATATGTTATTTGATGAAAAATATTTTTTGTGCAGCACTCTTTGGGAGACTATCAAGGGTTAATCACTAGCCTACACATTGGGTATCTAAAAATTGTTTTCCACACCCCATGAAAGGTGTGAGTCAATCGTGGATAAGGTTTATGTTCTCATTTTATGTGCATAACCCTACATGATTTCGATCATGAGGGATGAGTGGTAAAATTAAAAGGTGATGTAAATCATGATGTGGAATTAATAATAACATTTAATTGATAAGCATGAATGAATGAAAGAAGAAGTTCCATCTTTCTAAAAGGGGAGAAGTAAAATATAATATTTAATTATTTTTTTAAAAATATAAAATTAAATTTATATTTTATATTAATTTTTTATTATTTTATTTTACAATGAAAATTGTTAAATTTTATTACATTGGAATTTGTTTGATAGCTTCATGTATGGGGGTATTCATTTCCACCTTTTAAGTGATTATTTATACAATTTCTTTGATTCAATAATCCATGATGGAAATGGTGGGGGTAAGAATTTATTTTACAATTCTACATTTTCATTGTACATTCATGTTTATTATTATGTGGCATATACTTCTTATCCTCTACTTTTTTTTCTTATTCATGGTTGATATTCCCAATTTTTTTTGAATTTTTGACATCATTATCTCTCAGAATATGTGGCATTTTTTAAGTTCAATGTTGGTTAGAGGTGGGATCTCATTTACACTTCTTATTATGATTTCATTGACATTATCTTTGGGATTATAAATGTTTTGGGATGGAAGCTTCCCTACATTCTTGGTTAGAATTTCCAAAACATTTTTTAACTGGTTGAATACATATTTCACATTTTCATTATTCCATTAAACATATGACTATTGTTGTCGGTTTTCAATTGATGGTTGTGCACGGGTGGAAGGTTTCTCATAAACATTTCATTGGCATAGTGGTGGATGAAATAGTTATTTATAGGACTATGGGAATAATGGAGGATAATTTTTTTATTATTGAAATAGTGGACTATCCAGGTTATATTGGAATGCATATCCTGGATAGTTTTGGGGATGATGTGGTGGATTTGTCTATAATTGACTTTGATGATAGGTAGTATTAAATGATATGGTTACCTACACATCTGGACACTGGACGGTGTAATGATAATTAAAGGAGCATAAATCATACACCTGATTTGGTTCTTTTTTTTCATTCACTTGTTTCAAAGAAATCTGCCACAATAACCATGTGAATTCTCCCATATCACATCTAATTAATTCTATTGAATCAGACATTTTCACATAATATAATTATTCTTGTTCCTGATTGTCTTATTCCAAATTGATGTGAGTTTTGTGAAAATTCTTCAATTACTACTTTTTTATCTATAGGTGACTTCTTATGCAGGGATCCCCCAAGATGAGGCATCTAGAAAAATTCAATCATTATCCCAAAGTCCTACATAGAAGAACACAAGTAATTTGTGTTCCTCTATTTTCATGATGTGGGAAGATGGAACATAGCTTATTGGAATTCTCATAGTACTTGTAGATGGTTTCTCCAGATGATTTTCATATGATTTAAATATCTTTCTTGGTGTAATTTCTTCTCGATATGGGAAAAAATAATTTCATGAAACATATTTTTGAATCTTCCCAATCACTGATATGCCCTAGTTGTAGATTTTATAACCATTATTTAGCCACTCCATGGATTGATAAGTGGAATTCCTTCCATTGAAATTTTTATGCGGGTGATCCTCTTGGCATGAAGCTTGATAATGTAGAGCTGAATTATTTCGTGTTCCAATTTGGGTCTTCCCAACCACAACCATGAAATTTTGGAAGCACGAGAATCATATTAACATGTATTTCAATGTAATTTGGTGTAGGGGTTGCAAGGATTTTGTTCTTTTGAATGGAAAATTGTGGTTCACATAGATCACATATAGTTGGGTTGGGATTTCTAGCCATGATTTCACGTTCAGAGTGAAACCTAAGAGTTTTACTTTTATCTAAAGCATCCATTTCTTCAAATATTTCTGGTTGGTTTCTTTTTCTTAGTTCCTTTAATGGTCATTCAATTTATGAATCAAATTAAATTACTTGTTCTTTTGATTTGAGGTTCAGTCAAATAATTTTATTTTTATACTACCTCCTTTGTAATTGTTCCATGTTTTGATGAACTCCTACCATAGGACATGGAAAAAGAAATTTAATTTTTCTAGTACAGTATAATGGTTGACTAGGGTTGTCTCAGTGAGGAGCTTTCTCAGTTATTCACACTTTTAAAAAAATTAATCTAAAATAATTATTTTTGTTGTTTTGTTATTTCTATGAATGAAATGAAAATTTTGAAATTAAATGAAATTAATGATAAATCAATTTTAATTAATATGAAAGGCTAAAAAACCCGGAATTAGTGAATAAAGGATGTTCTCCAGAGAGAACATTCATGGAGAACCTTCATTGACAAAATTCAAATATTCTTAGGGAACACACTCCATCATATGTGTGAAAACCTTACTATGCCTCAGTTATAAATGAAATTTCCACTTATCTATTGCCAAGAACACCCTCCATCCACCTCCTAAATAGAGGGAAAATACTGGTTAATTAAGTAGATAAACATCAAACAACCATAGTGAGTATTACACCCACTATAAATTATCCTTAGAATTAACTAAAAAAATATTAAAAATATGTTATTGTGTTCAATAACCTAATTAATACCTCATGATATTCCTAGGATCTATTACTCATGATAATTAATATTATAGTTTTCATGACCCATCCTCATGGCCCGTGCCGTGACTACCCCACACCCACCTTCCATTGGTCAGGGGCTGGCGACTAATACCAAAGGCGTAAATCCCTATACTGTAAATGAATTGTCCTTATGAAAGTAAAATAACATAATAAAGTATGAAAAATGAAGTAAATACTATGTAAAACTAAATACAAAGAGTGTGCCGGAAAGTAAATGTGCCATTATACAAACCCAAATGAACAACAAGTTCAAGTAAAGAGATAAACAACTTAAAGTAAAGAGAAACTACTGGATCGTCCTCCGGGGATTCCTACCTGAAGGGTGGGTAAAAATTACCACCTCAGTACCCACGTCTGTCAGTCTCCACCGTGTGCCGACTCATCGCAAGGTCCACCTCCAGGTACCGTCCAATCGTGGCAATCTCGGCTTCCATCCGTGTTGTTCTTCGTCGGCATCTAGCACAACGAGGTGCGGGCAAAGCCCGTGCAGGTGTGAGTATAATGATACTCAGTAGGGACCCTGAGACCCTCATGGTCTCACCAAAATCCACAATGGATAAACCATAGTAGAAATACACAATCACAAAGTATCAACCAACCCTTCTTAGGTATATGACCATACATATACCTAAGTTATCAATCACAATCCGGCTCCAATTCTCAAATCCAAGCACAAACCATTCCACAAAGGAATTAAGTCAATCACCACATTGATAATGGTTGGAAGACATGACTCATCTCACATAGCTATATAACTCACAAAGAGTGGTAGAGATGATTAGATGTAGCCTTTGAATCATCTCCTCTATCGAACCCATGTAGGATCCTAGAACAATATCATCACTATCGAACCCATGTAGGACCCTGTCAGAGAAGTCATCACTGTCGAACCCACGTAGGATTCCGCTATAGTAGTCTTCATCACTGAACCCTCGAAGGATCTATGTAAAGTAGTCACCATTGGTGAACCTACGTAAAATTATAGTACAGTAGTCATCGCTGTCGAACCCACGTAGTGTCCTAGTATAGTTTCATCGCTACCGAACCCACGTACGATCCTAGTATAGTAGTCGTTGCTGCCGAACCCAAAGAGGATCCTGGAACAATAGTAGGTCCATGTAAGATCCTATCATCTCGGTCGCAGCAAACCATATGGTTCACGCACACAGCACGACCGATTCTGGGAGGGTCCTCTCCTCAAGACATGTGTCGATACATCAAATATCACGTAGTCCTGAGTTGATGTATCCATTTGTTCCGTCTCATCATAAGGAACCCAACGCACATATGGTGCGTCAATCGGATTCCTGGTCATTAGGTTGTTGGCATTTCCATTCCAGGGGACTGGTTGGTTTTTAGGCTCAAACCAACCTGAACCAATTCCAACTACGTCCGAACCTCAGGTAGAGTGTTCCAAAAGAACTATCTCATCAAAAGGAATCCAATGTAGTAGACGGAACTTCAATTGGAAGTCTCATCCTTATGTTATAAGTGTTTCCCTCCGAGGTCTCGGTTGGTTACGGGTTCGAACCAACTTGTACATACCAATATTTTTCCAAAACCTTGAGTGTAATATAATGAAATGACCATCTCGATCCAAGAAATCATTTACAATGGATGGTGCATCTATCAGAGGATTGTAGCTCATGTTATGGATGAAAAACAAAAAGTGGTCTGAAGATAGGGGAGGGTCTAGGTCCGGTCAGACCCGGCCCAACCCGCCTTGGGTCTGACCCAGTATGGCATGACTCGGCACGACGGTTGTGGCATAGGCCGCGCGAGGGTGGCCTAGTCCATGCAACAAGCGGTCAGGCCCATGCGGCAGGCGGCCCAGCCTACGCGACGGGCAGCCCGGCCCGGTGGCCGGTTGTGGCTCGGCTAGCTGGTTGAGCGGAGTGGTGGGGGGGATCCCTGGTTTCTCGAAACGGCAGTGCCAGCTGGGGCCGCATATCCTCTCTGGAACCCGTGGACGCAGTTTTTGATCCACCGTCGTGACCGGTACCGCAGTGGTCTTCCGCAGAAGGTGCGCGAGGGGCGCTGCTGCCCCCAGGCGGCCGGCCGCCGCCTTCGGTCGCAGGCGACCCACACCGCCATGCTCTTCCAAAGGCACCGGAGTCATTTTGGTGGTCCGTTTTGCCTTACTTCTGTGCCTACGGCCTCCTCGGGTCTTACTCTTCACTGCGAAGGCCTCAAAACATTATTTCCCTTCTATTCACCTGTCACCCAACAAACCGAGCATCACAAAAAAATTGGAAGAGGGTCTGGACTCGTTCATTAGCCCGTACACTCTACGTTAGAGGCTCATAAAATTATCCAACATATAATCGCCCAAGTACTAGTGTATAATTCACACACATATATAAAATTATACAAAAACCCCCTACCTTGTAATTGTTGTTTCACGTCAACGAGCCGTGGAAGACGGTGTCACGGAAGATGGACATTGTTCCACCATCATTGGGGAAAATTCATTTTCGTAGGTGGAATCTTTTGCGTGCGGCATCGTCTGCCTTGTCACAGAAGAATAGGAAGGAAGAATATGTTGTTCCACATTCTTCGGAAACGAGGAACATTCTTCCTCCAGAGGATGGTGTTCTTCATGGGAATAAGACTCTCCCTCTTTCCCCTTAGTTATCTACACAGCTTATGCGAACCCAAATTAAGAGAATCACATATCTTATTTTAATGTTGGCACAAGTAAATTCAAAATAATTCAAACACTCCAAATAATTAATTAAGTTGATTCACTTAATTAATTTCCTGGTGATTGTAAGAATTTCAAATGTCACGTAGAATTAAAACATGGGTGTGTTGGAACTTTAATAGGACGTTCAAAGGATTAAGGGGGATCAAAGGAGTTTTAAGAATTAGGTTCTCTTGTAGGCCCCACCACACAATACCCTTCCATGGGAGGTTATGTAGGGTTGGGACCCACCTCCAACTCCACTTATGTGGAATTAACCACCTTTAAAATAAAAATATATCTCAAAAATTATTATTATTATTATTATTTTAGAAACCCCAAAATAAACATCCTCTCTCGACCAAAAGCAACTGTGGTAGAGGACTCCTTAAGCAAAAACCGATGCTGTGAATTTATTGGGGTCCTTAGATTTAAATTCCAAGCAGTAGTTCAGAAGATAGAAAAAACCGCTCATACATTTACTAAATGTACCTGAACAAAACATCAGAAATTGATTCCGGGCACACCAGTCCTCAGAATCAGGCGCCGTCAGAAACTGCAGGCTCGTAAAATTCCAACGAATTTAAGAAAAAAATTACTTGAAATTTTCAGGTCTTTACATTACCCTTGCCTTAGGGATTTACGTCCCTGTAATGCTATAACACACACTACAGAAACAAATGGGGGCAGTGAGCACACATCTGAGCCTCGCACTCCCATGTGCTCTCCTAGAGGTTTCTGTACTGCCAACACACCAGAGGAATCGACCGTCCATGCAGGACCCACTCCTACAGATCCTCAATCTCCACTGGAACATCTATGAACATTTCCCTATCATTGATATCTACCTCCCCATGATCGATTTTGTGGGACAAATCATGAACGTATCTTCTCAATTGAGATACATGGAAGACGCCGTGCACCTGGTGCAACGAGGTAGAAGGGACAAGCACTAAGCCACCTCGCCTACCCTACTGAGGAACTAAGAAGGTCTAAAGAATCCCCGAGATAACTTGTTACCTCAGCTAAATCTCCGTAGAACTCATCTTGGTGAGACCCATAAAGAGACGTGGTCCCCATCCTCGATTTCTAGAGGTCTCCGTCTCCTGAATGACATGAACCTCCCCCATGGGGGATCATACCATATCTGGTTATTAGGAAGTTTTTAGACATGGTAAATCGGTCGATGTTCAACAAAACTGAGACGTGTCCCCTGAACGTACATGGAAGACCCATCACGAAGTCCATGGATATCTCATCTCTCCTCCGTAAAGGATATCTGCAACGCATCCAGCAACTCTGTCACCTCTCCTAATAGCTGAATACCCGATCTCTTGATAAGATCATCGGATACAACATTCCCTTTCCCATGAGTATAGACTATCTCGAAGTCATTTTCCTGGAGTAACTTGATCCATAGTCACTATCTCCGGATTAGGTCCTTCTGCTAGAAGATATACCTGAGACTCTGGTGGTCAGAGTAGACTGTAAAGAGTTCTCCCAATGAACTATTGGTGAGACTAGCCAAATTAAAAGAACTCATCAACACCCTTTTTCACCTATGTCGTACAAGAGCTGCTAATATTTCTCCTTTTCCGAAAATAGAAATCCTGTCTCATCCCCTAGATGAACCATGCCCATTGCCTAAAATAGTCTATCCTGACATGAATCATACTAATTCGTTCCATGGATGACATTGTAAGGCCTTGACTCCACTACCAAGATATCAAACTGTTACTCTCGCCTCCAAGGGTTGAGTCACACTGTTGGCATCAGCGTGTGGTCACTAGGTCTCCTCTAGTAGGAATATCGAATGTGGGGGTCAAGTTAACAGTTTTTTCCACAATCTCTTAGTATTATCCACACAAAAGGCAGGAAATCATAGATTACAAGGATAAGTGTATTTTATTAATGTATCTCAAAGCACAAAGACACAAAGCAACCACAAAAAATGAAATCAACAAAGAGAAAAGCTTCATGATCAATGGACTATATTCTTGGTACTAGATACGCTCATGTCCACCTGCTCCCGGAGCACTATGGTTGTAGGCCTCAGCTGCCTGAAGCTGAGCTCTCCCATATCCACCCGTTCCATATGGTTGGGGTGGACCTTCTACCAGTG
Source organism: Viscum album (assembly GCA_963277665.1). Classification (NCBI taxonomy): domain Eukaryota; kingdom Viridiplantae; phylum Streptophyta; class Magnoliopsida; order Santalales; family Viscaceae; genus Viscum; species Viscum album. Next base: position 1,506,091,380 of record OY728152.1, read on the forward strand.
GTGGTGGTAGGGCCTCAAAATTTCATCCACCTCCTACTACTCGGTCAACTTCTCTGCCACGTCTGCCTACTCCCGGCAGACCTCCATGGTCGAACCTCTGCCTCTGCTTGGGAGGTCCCTCTATTGCCTGTAGCTCATCTACTGGGTGGGTCAGGCAGTCTTGAGCCATGTGACCTTTCCTGCCGCATGCATATCACTACCCGCTCCTTGTGTGGCTAGTTCTATCTCGTGTGCCCCACAAAACCCAACCTGGGTCGTTCAATCGACCACCTGTGGGTCTGGTCCTCCTGGACACTTGTGTCATCTGTCTACTTCTAGCTGTAGAAGACTCCACTACGTGTCGACCTAGGGTGAGTCTCGCTACTGGTGACTTCTCAGCGAGAAATCTCTCCTCTAGAAGGGCTCACTCTAGTACCCCCTCTGGCATCGGAATGTTATGGGAGATCATTGAAGCCCTTGTCTCATGCATGAGTCCTTGCTCAAAGGTCCAGGCCTTGAAGAATGGGTCTCATACCATATCCATATAGTAGCACGAGAGGTCATTGAACCTCACTAAGTACTGAGCTACTATCATGTCGCCCTGCTGTAGTTGAAGTAACTCTTGAATCCGCACTGCACGAATGGTGGTTGGTAAAAACTATGCCTGGAATAGGCTCTCGAAGTCGGTCCAAAGTAGTGATGCTTCATTATGCACTTGGAGCATTAGGCTCCACCATCTTCCTGCTACTGCCTGTAGGAGACTCGCAACAAGTATCACTATGAGGTCGGCTGGTGTCCCTACCAATATGAAAACACTCACCACAACCTCCATCCAATCCTCAGCTACCTATGGGTCCATCTCTCCACGTAACCTAGGTGGCCTCTAGCGGTGGAACTCATGCAATGCACTCAGGCGGCGTGCACTCTCTGCTACTGGGACTGGTTGTATTAGTGGCCCAGTGGGCAGTGGTACCGCTGGTACCTCTGCTGTGATGGGGCCATGCACTGAATCCTCGTCGCTCGGTGGGATACCATCTCGTACGTAACTCGGATCCCTTACTGGATGCCTTCAATGGGTCATCTTGAAATGAAACAGGTGTGCCACAGTTAAAATAGTATAACTGGTGAGATGACATAATGTATTCACAAAGACAACTTTTTCCCAAGGAAACACACATGCAATATGTGTTTTCATGCACCGAGTTGGAGATTAGATATCAGAGTCCTAGTGTATAGATATGTAGGCCGCCGCACCAACACCGGTTTCCCTTAACCGATAACCACACCCAAAACACATAACATTATTGATTTTAAAAGAAAAAAAGTCCATGTTCTGTGGTAGAACTGACACCTCTAATATCAATTTTTCATGACCCGTCCTTGGGGCCCGTGTTGTGACTACCCCAAGCCCATATTTAATAGGCCAGGGACTGGTGACTAGAACCAAAGGCGTAAATCCCTAAGATGGGGAGAAATTGCCTTTATGAAAGTAAACAATCACAACAGAGAACGCAACATGAATTAAACAATAATTAAAACTGAATACAAAGAGTGTGCTGGAATGTAAATGGGCCACTATACAAACCCAACTGAACAACAAGTACATGTAAAGAGACAACCAACTGAAAGTAAAGAGAAACTCCTGGATCATTTTCCAGGATTCCTACATGAAGTGTAGTTACAAATAATGACCTCAACACCCATGTACTTTAGTCTCCACCGTGTGCCTACTCATCACAAGGTCCACCTCTGGGTACCATCCAGTCGTGGCGCTCTCGACCTCCATCAGCGCTATCTGTCATTTGCATCCAACACAACGAGGTGCGGGCATAGCCAGTGCATGGGTGTGTCTAAAAATACTCAGTAGGGACCCTGAGACACTCATGGTCTCACCAAAAACTACAAATGATAAACCACAATAGAAATATACAATCCCAAAGTATCAACCAACCCAACTTAGCTATATGCCCATACATATACCTAAGTTTTCAATCACCGTCCGACTCCAATTCTCGAATCCAAGAACAAACCATTCCAAAAATGAATTAAGTCAATCACCACATTGATAATTGTTGAAATACATGACTCAACTCACACAGGTATAAAACTCACGAAGAGGGTAGAGATGATTAGATGTATCCTTTGAATCGTATCCTTTGTCGAACCCATGTAGGATCCTAGAATAATATTAGCGTTGTTGGACCCATGTAGGATCCTGGCACAGATGTCATCACTGTCAAACCGACGTAGGATTCTGGTACCGTAGCTGTCGTAGTCGAACCCACGAAGGATCCTAGTACAGTAGTCACCGCTGTCGAACCCACGTAGTATCCCAGTACAGTAGTAGTCACTTCCGAACCCACGTGGGATCCCAGTACAGTAGTCGTCACTTCCGAACCCACGTATGATCCTAGTACAGTAGTCGTCGCTTACGAACCCACAGAGGATCCTGGAACAGTGGTTGGTCCATGTAGGATCCTATCATCTCGGTCACAGCCATCCATAGGGTTCCCACACACAGTACGGTTGATATCGGGAGGGTCTGCTCCTCAAGACAAGAGTCGATACATCAACTATCACGATGTCCTATGTTGGTTTATACAAAAGTTCTACCTCATCATATGGAACCCAATGCGATAGACGGTGCGTCAATCGGATGCCTGGTCTGTGAGTTCATAGCATTTCCATTCTAGGGGCCCGGTTGGTTTTTAGGATCAAACCAACCCGACCATACTCCAGCTACGTCCGAACCTCTGGTAGAGTATTCCAAAATAACCGTCTCATCAAAATAAATCCAACGTAGTTTACAGCACGTCATTTGGATGTCTGATCCTTATGCTATAAGAGATTATTCTCCAAGGGCCTGGTTGGTTACGGGTTCGATCCACCCCAGCCATACACAAACTTTACCGAAACCTTGAGTGTAATATACTAAAACGACTGACTCGATCAAAGGAATCATATTCAACGGACGGTGCATCGATCGGAGGTCCGTATCTCTAGTTATGGGAGAAAAACCAAACGTGGTCCGAAGAGGCGGGGGTCTGGTTAGACTCGACCTAACCCTCCCTGGGTCAGCCCGAACTGGGTCCGGGTCCATCCTAGTAGGGCACGGCCCGACCCGGTAGCTATGTCCCGACCCACGCGAGGGGGGATTGACCCGCGTGGAAGGTGGCCCGACCCGTGCGGCAGGCGGCCCGACCTATGCGACAGGTGGCCTGGCCCGGTGGCAAGCCGTGGCTCGGCCAGCTGGCTGAGCGTAGGGGTGGCGTCGGGGGCTCCCCAGTTTCTTGAAACGGTGGTGCCAGCTGGGGCCGCATGTCCTCCTCGGAACCCGCGGACGCGGGTTCCGTTTTGCCGCTGTGGCTGGGGTCGCGACTGTCTTCTGTCAGCAGCACACGAGGGGCGTCACTGCCCCCAGGTGGTCGGCCGGTGCCGGTTGCCGGCAAGCCTCACCGTCACGCTCTTCTACGGGCCACCGGAGACGTTTTGGTCGTCTTTTTTCCTTTCGTCTACGCCTACGGCCTCCTCAGGTCTTACTCTTCACTGCGACGACCTCAAAACGTCGTTGCCCTTCCGTTCACCCGTCACCCAACTAATCGCGCATTATGAAAAAATAGGTGGAGGGTCCAGACTTGTCCGTTATCCCATACCCTCCGCTTTATAGGCTCAAAAAATTTTCCAACATATAATCTCCCATGTATGAGGGTATAATTCACACATATATATAAAATTATTCAAACACCCCTACCTCGTAAATACCGTTGCACATCGACGAGCCGCGGAAGACGGTGTTGTGGAATACATACATTGTTCCACCAACTTCGGAGAAAATTCATTATCATAGGTGGAATCCTTTGCGGGCAGCATCTTCTTCCTTGTCTCGGACGAAGAGGAACGAAGAAGATGCTGCTCAATGTTCTTCGGAAATGAGGAACTTTCTTCGTCGAGAGGATGGTGTTATTTGTGGGAAGAAGACTCTCCCTCTTTCCGCATAGTTATCCACACAGCATATGCCAACCCAAAATAAGAAAATCACATATCTTATTTTAATGTTGGAATAAGTTTATTCAAAAGAATTCAGACACTCCAAATAATTAATTATGTTGATTCACTTAATTAATTTCCTGGATTTGGAAAGAATTTCAAAGGTCACATAGAATTAAAACATGGGTGTGTCAGCACATTAATTGGAATTCCAAAGGATTAAGGGGGTTCAAGGGAGATTAATGAATTAGTAGCTCGTGTGGGCCCCGACACACAATACCCTCCCATTGGAGGTTATGTGGGGGTGGAACCCACCTCCAACGCCCCTTTGGTGGAATTAACCACCTCTAAAATAAAAATATCTCTCACATTTTTTTTAGAAACCCCAAAATAAACATCCACTCTCTACCAAACAAAATTGCATTAGAGGTCTCCTTAAGCAAAAACCGGCACTATGAAATAATTGGTGTCCTCATATTTCAATTCTGATCACTGGTTCAAAGGATAGAAACACCCACACGTATCTTTACTGAATGTACCTGAAAAAAACTTTAGAAATTGATTTCGGGCACACCGGGCCCCAGAATCAGGCATAATCAGAAACTACGGACTTGTAAAATTCCAAGGAATTTAAGAAAAAAATTCCCTTGAAATTTACGGGTCTTTACAAAAGTTCACGATGGTAATACTAGAAGAATAAAACATGGTGGATAAGTTGACATAGAAAAGAAATTCACGAATTTATTAAAAATATAAATTACAATTGAAAACTAATACCAAAATAAATAAAATAAATAAATGGGGAAGATCTATAGACAGCCTCCCCTGGTGGAGATCTCCTCCTTGGTGCCTTGATGGAATCAGATTGGAAATGGTATGCACTAAGAGCGATGAAATCATATTATTTTATAACATTAATTTTTACCCCTAATATTGACACATTATAGATGCATTAAAATAAATCTTCACAAGTTTCCACATTCTTTAAGGTTGTTCATAAATATCTTGGACGTCTCTTCTCAATATTTCTCCATATTTGGACAAGTATTACAAAAGTTTTTCCTATTTCACTATGATATTTTTTTCTTTCTATTCAGACTATTCAAATCAAGAAACATCATATTATAATGATTTAATGACCATTAATATGGCTAATTAAAGCCACCAAGACTTCATAAAAGATGTTACAAAAATTATTTTTCATCAACTCATCGAATTTAATTGCAATCGGAGACCCCATGAATGAGTTAGGGACACCAAACTAAAAATCCCTAGGTCTATAAATAGTTTTCATACTCCAACTTATGAGAATCTTTTTAGATTTCCTATGTCTTTTCTATATTTTTGTCAAGAATAATGAAGTGAACCCCTAGATGTATAGATTTCTAAAAATAAAAATTTCCACAATTTAGATTAATATATATAATTTTATAGCTAAAATATAGAAAAAATTTAAAATTGATAAAAATCCAACATGATACATTTTTAGTATTAAGCTCAAAATACAACAAATATCATAAAAATTGGAAATTTATATTAAATTAACACTTTTGTGTGATTTAAAATAATTATATTCAATGTAAATTTATTGAAAATATTTTCTCAATCACATTTATTTATATATGGTAAAAAATTAATTTTCACATCATTGGTTTAACCTTGGTTAATTGATTTCTCAAATAATGTATCAATGTTGAGAATAATTCGCATCCCCTTCAATGAGAGTCCCCTCATTGTATAAATATTCATTTAACCTAATGAACTACTTTATATATTGAATCCTAGTTATGAGTAATTTGATATCCCATTAACATTTCCTTTTGCATCCTTTAAAAAAATAATATCACATTTTATGATGTGTGTTTCAATAGAGGAATTCTAAATATTAAAAAGAATTCGATAAAATATTTTTTTATCTCACTCTACGTTTCATTTAAATAATCTATTTAATATTTTCATGTAAATATTTTAATAAAATTTTGAAATTTAATAAATTTCAAAAATATTATTCTATTTATTGTAAATGAATTTTGAGTGTGACATATAAATTCACCCTTCTGAAATGGTTAAAAAATTATTAAAATTCTTTTATAGATCACCTTAAATATTTTATGTCTTCTTAAATTGATATAGTTATTTTGAAACAAATAAATGAAGAACAATATAAAATTTCATTTGAAACACTATTATTCATATGATTGATCTTTTGTATTAAATTGTTCATATATTTAATGAAAATTTTTGTTAAATAATTTTCAAATGTTAGGAAACCAATTTTACATTCAATGGATTCTTTATGATATGATGGATAAATGATTTTATTTGGAACTCAAATTAATGTATTTTGGTTAGTTTTTTCCATTTTCACTCTCTAATGAATTTATTATTATTTAATATCTCATGACTTTAGGAATTTCATTCGAACATGATATATTTAGCATTATTTAAATATTAGTTATGTGAACCTAAATAAGATAGATTTTATTACATGTTTTATTTGATAATGTAATGGGAGTAGTGTTATCAACTTGTGTTTTTGATATAAAATAATGTCGAAAACATCAATCATTGGTTTTTGTAATGTGATGGGGATAACATTGTTCCTATGTTTTTTCAGGAATGTGATATGGGTAGTTCTTCTCCCAATTATTTTGATACTTATATTTATTTCATAATTCTGTATTATGAAATGTTTCATTTATAAAAAATATTATATATTTTCATTGTTATGTCCCTTGTCTCATGTTAATTTTATGACAATATTTTAACATGTCATATTTGTGGTCATTGATATTGAATTTTATTCCATAACGACGTATAAAAACTATCATTAATCCATGTTATTTTCAATATTATATTTCTCATCTTCTACTTTTTTTCAAATACATTTGGTATAAACCTTAATAAAATTATGAGAAGACTTCTTATACTATGAATTTTTCATATCACCATTTTTATGTTTTTCTTGAATTGGTTTTAAAGATGATTATAAAATATATTATATCTATAATTTAGAATAGTGTGGTACAATTATGGGGAAATGATCATATATATCATAAAATATGTAACATATAGCCGATCATAAAAAATACATTTTATTGTGAGATTTACTGTTTATCTTATAGATATGATAAAAAGAATATATATGTTTATAAAAAAAATATATGAAATCTAGTGTTCAAATAATGTTTTTTAGATCTAGTCGAGAACTGTGGGTTAGGATATTTTATGTTAGTATTTGAGTAGTGATTTTTTATTATAGAGGTTTAATGTTCTTAATTTTTAGGAATAATGTAGTAATTTTGGGGAATCAGATAAGATATAATTAATGGAATACATTATGATAATTTAATTGGATATGTATTTGTATAGGTTAATATTCTATAATATTAGTAATATTTTTATCTGGAAGGCTTCATATAAATTAATTCACGATCTGTATACTGGAAATTGAATGTGGTTGTGGATCAGAATTACCTTTGAGTAATAACCCCAAAAGACCAGTTTAGTATGAATCTGATCTTTACTCAATGCATAACGATTCATTTTAAAACTATACACCTTCTTATACACAATTTTTTGATATGATTTTATTCATAAAATTCTATTTTTGAAACATTATAAAGAGTTTAATAATAAATTTATGGAATTGTTGGAGAATCTAATATGAAATAGGAAGTTACTAAACTAGGATGAGTCCATAAATTTTATCAGTTAGGTTATGTAATAATTTTAAAATTAACTATTTTATATAAATTTTTTTCCAATATAGATGATTTATTATTATCCATAGCCTTTCCGAATTTTATGAAATTGAAGGATAAATGAGAAAATATGATACCAATTAGTGACATGGGAAATGTGATGACATTCCCAATGTAAAAAAACACGATGGATGTCGGAGTGAATTATTTTTTGTAAATTCTCACTCAGCCATAAAAAACATTTAATTATAACACAAACATTGCTGACCTTTTGAAATCATAGATGAAAGATCAACATTGAATTAGTTATTTCATGTGAAAAAATCAACGATCAATTAGTGGATCATCAAATCAACTTATTATAGAGTAATTTAACAATTTTACGAGAATGATAAGATCCTTTATATGGTTCTCATAATATTATATGTGTTTGTATGAATTTATCATTTGAAATGTTGTGGTTACCAAAAATAAAAATTAGTTATGAATTCAATGAAAATAATGTATTATGCAATATAGAATTGGAAAAATTCATTAAACTATTATTTATTATGTCATTCCATAAATTTTTTCAAAAAAAAATTGATAAAATTTATTATGCCAAAAAGTGAAGATGAATCTATCAGTATATATGAGGAATACATCACAATACATAAAATAAAGGATTCTAATTATATCATTAACACAAAAATAAATAAAATATAATTTTTTTGGAATACAATAATTTCACATTAAGGTGATATCTATAACATACATATTATGTTATCACAGAATTGTTCTATGAACACTTAAGGTTCAAATGGATGCAAAGAACACATTATTGTAGTGGTTTTGGGGAAATGAAAATGAAAATGGTTCTTTGTGGGAATACATGTTATAAATTAAAAATAGTAAAGGAATTTCAATTATAAACATTCTTGAAATGTGTAAATTAGAGTCTAGAAAATTTTCCAAGAGGAACACAGGAATGATTCAAGTGATAGAAGAAGGTCCATTATGCTCATGACTATAAGATATATATGGGAATAACAATTAACGTGATGATTATTTGATGAATCAAATTAATTGAGTATAATAATTATTCAAACTGCTTCTCTAGTGAATGGGGTATTAAAATAAAATATGATTTCATCCTATAAAACAAAGGTGAAAAGGATTTTCCATTGTAATTACTACCACTGATATGGAACCTGATACATAAGTTTCACTTATTCTCTAATCTATACATGAGTTTTTATATACTATAGTATTTAGATGAATGATTTCAATGCCTCAAATAAACACACAAATTATTATAAATTAAAAAATAAAATGTCTATTATTATTATCCCAAGTTTATGTTTGTGGGAATGTATTTGTGAATTTATTATTATAATTATATGTATTTTGAGTTATTTATAAAAGTAATTAGCTCATTCCACAAATTCTCTATTGTAAATAAATAGAAAAATCTTATTTTATACAGAAAGTCACCATATTGTAACATATTTCTAAAAGGACGTTCATGAACTATCTTTGAAAATTCATTCCACTATATATTACATAAATGTTATTCGAGAGGAGTACATAGTTTCAACGGTTAGTAAGAAACTCAATATTATGATTTTTCTCATCTAAAGTAATAAATATGTTTCTTATATATATTTAATTAAGTATTTCTAGTACCTCATTAAATATAAAATCATGATTCCTTTGTTTCATTCAGACACCCTTCACTTTTTTAATGGTGGAAAGTAATTAAAATTCTCATTAAGAAATTTATTAATTGGAGGAAAATGTAATCCTGAAATATTTTTCTATATATCATTCCTTTAAATAAATATAGTATGATCAATAACATGTTTCACAAGAAACACTAATATAAAATATTCTTAATCTAATAATATGAATATTATTAATCAAATTTATTAATAATATATCAAATGGTTAATAAAAATATTTTTATCAATTTATATTCATAAAAATAAGAATAAAGAAACATAAGGTTTGAAAAATAAATTTATTAATTATTTTTTTCGTTTATATGGTATTTTAATTTAAAATTAAAATTTATGAATATTAAATGTTTATGGTTTAAAAATATATTTTTTATTCGTGTAGAGACTGGAGTTTTGGCCTTGTCAGACTTTAGAATATTCCTATGAATAAATTGAGAGCTAGGCGCAAAGATGGTGTGCGATTCTGAGGCCCGGGGTTCCCCGCATTAATTTTATAAAAATATTATGTTTTTTATATTATGCATATGGAGAGGGTGTGATATCTCCAAAATGGTAGCTATGAACGGGAATCTGAGGGCATGGTTGCATCCAGAGCGTGCCGTTTACCCTAGGTGGGGTGTAAACTTTGAGGGCGCGAGCCTTCTGTTAGAAAAGCCACCAGGGGCATTTTTTTTAATAAATGGAAAATTTAATTTATGTGTGTGGTCTCGAATAACATATGAATGGAGTCTCAGATTGAAAATATGAGTCTTCCATTGCGTTCAGAATTCTGTGTTTACCCTAGGAACACCCTAAACATTATCCGCGATGGGCATGGGGTCAGAGGCTAGTCGGACCGGGGTGTCAAGATGATATTTTTTTTAATTAAATTAAATCAAATATAACTCTCTTCCCCACCCCATGGAATGTTAATGAAGATACCCCCTCATTATTTAAGCAACAAACGAAGCGGATCGATTAAAAAAGGTTTCATCAGACTCAGATCTTGACAGTGATCACTCCCGGATGGTGAAGCAGCAGCTTCAGAGTGTGCATTTGGCCTAGAAGCATAGGAGTTTCGCCCTTAAGGTAGTTGGTTTGAGTATTAAAATCTTGGACCCTATTTATGTGTTGGTTTTCTTCAAATCGTAAAAAGGGTTGTATAGTTTGGGTCCTGAGGTTTCTGAAACATGTTTCAGATCTGATTTTGGAGTACCGGGGTGCTCCCTGGGGTTCCTGGAAGATTTCCAGTGGAAAACCTTGATTCTATCAGTGGCCATGGTGGAATCTGGTAAGGGAGGCAGTAGTGCGGTGGTGGCATGAAAGAATCTGCCAGGAAGCGTGGCGGTCCGGCAAGGTCGGCTCAGCGGTCCGGTCAGTTTGGAGCCAGCGGTGGTCCGACCAAAATATTCTAAGAGCTCATTAAACCCCCATTAAATCCTTGTCGGGAGTCCAAATCATGAGCCGTTTATGGAGATGTGTTCCATGCATCAATATGGACCTTTTGGGTTTACTTTGGGAATTTAATGAGTTGGGTTCGTGGCCCGAGGCTAGGAAACGTTTTAATAATAATAATAATAATATTTTATTATTATTCACCTTCGACCCACCATAACTCTTGTAAGGAGTGTCAAAATGACGTGTTGTCAAGAGTGTTGAGACCCTGATGGTACAACAGACTTTTTGATATAGTTTTCGGGTGTTGGGACCAAGAACAGGGTATGACCCCTATGAGGCGGGGTTCTGGTGCTTAGGGAGAAACGTGGCATTTTCACCGGGTGTCCGTTTTGGACGATCAAGTAGTTGATCTCATGAGTTTTTTCAAGAGGATCACAGTGGAATGATCCTGTTGATGAGTTTCAGGATGGCATTGTGGGTCCCACATGGGCTAGCTATAGTGAATAGTTCCTTTTTTCAGCTGTTGTTTGTTTCGAGCGAGTAGACAACCTATCTTGTGTGTTTTTTCAAGTGGATCGCGATGCTGCCCTCAGTATCGGCCTTAGAGGTGCGCGGTGTGGCATTGTGACGGGTAACTCTGGTTAGTGACGTTTGGAGCACCAGTGGTTAAGGGTTATCCCTTCTTTCATTCCTATAAGGGTTTGGGTGGAATCATAACCTTATTATAGGTTTGGGATCCTCTCGATGGGATGTTTAATCACTTAGAGTTGTGGCATCCCTCTGGTGGTCCCAGAGTGGGATCCACTATCATCGTTTCCCTAGATTGGGATCTTAGTATCGCTGTAACCACTTATCCACAAGTGGTGATCCCTTTTCTAGAAGGTTTACCCCATAGGGTTTTTGGTATCACCAGGAATATGATCCCCTGCACAGTGGGACGTTCCCAATAGTGTTGTGGCATCATCGGGTATATGATCCCCAACTCAGAATGAGGATTACAGTAGGGTTACCCTATCGTTGGTTATACGATCCCCTACTTAGCATGTGGTTTCTGTAGGGTTGCAACATCATCAGATCGATCCCCTATAGACCGAGATGTACCAGATAGGGTTTCAGTATCATCGTGGTCATCGTGACATGGGTGACGATCCTCTATCTGAGTGACATGTTACTATAAAAATTTGAGATCGGGTTGTGGTACCCCCCAGCGGATCCGGGGAGTGATCGCCTATCTGTGAGATCAATGAATTCCAGATTGGGTTGCGGTATCCCCAAGTGGACCCTAGGAGTGATCCCCTATCTGTGAGATCTTCTTATACCGGTGTGGGTTCTGGTATCCCCTAGCGGACCCTAGGAGCCATCACTTATCCGAGGAGTTTGGTGTTTATGTTGTTTCAGTGAGGTTTTCCTCAGTGACGTTCTCCGACTAGCGCAGTCTCTCGGGTGAGTGTATGAGATGTTTTTGTGGGATTCGATGGAGTGTATCTCTCAGAATATTGTAATTTGGTATGACAGTGATCATGGAGTGTGCTCTCCTGGCTGTGAATAGTAGCTGGTGGTGAGGTCGGTACCTCATGTGGCTTGGTTCATGAGCAGAGTATATCTAGATTGCTCAGGTTGTATTTATGGGAATACACCCGATCTAAGCTGACTAGTAGTGTTTATCCAAGGATGGTCATGATATGGAATTTCTCTCTTGTATGGGTTCCCTCTGGATGGGATTGAGGATTGTTTCCTATCAGTTGTTCTCTTTTGTTTAGGGTTTTTGGGGTTCCTACTGAGTATTTTTATACTCACCCCTGTATGGGCTTTGCCTAGATGTTTTCGTGTCTTGTGCAGACCACATGCCTTTAGACAGAGTCCAAGGAGGACCCGGAGCAGGCAGAGCTGAGTGAGTAAGAGTGACCGTGGAGTCTTACCGAAGCTGTGCTGAGGAGCTTTTCGGTGGTTCTTTTGGAAGTGTATCCCTTCTCCCAATCAGGTTGGACTCTCTATAGTTTTCTTTTGGTGGGCATGTTTTCCCCTTTTGTACTTCGGTTTCACTCTGGTATGGGATCGATGTATGCATCCTTTTTCTTTTTCAGTTTTATATATCTCTACATTATTGCATTGAGGTGTTTCTGGGTGCGTGTGTACAGGTATCATAGGCCAATGCCTCCCTTGTGTGTGATATCCTACTCGGTGCTAGACGCCAGCCCCTGGCCTAGTGGAGGCGGTCTTGTAGAGTCATGGATCGATCCCCGTTGTGTTGGGTCGTGACAATTCGGCCCATAAAAAATATCTTAATTTTAATATTTGGGCTTTTTGAAATAATTTATTTGGAGATGAGGAGTAAAGTACACATTTTTCAATTAATAATAGTTTTTTAAAATTATCATAAATAAAGAAGGATATGAGTTTATTTGAATGATTTAATCAACTAAATTTTATATTTATAAACTAAAGATAATCATTTAAGGATAATATTGTTAAATTACAGTACCAATGAATAATGTTTTTGGAATATTTAGAAATATTTTACTCCCAAAATGTAATTTATTTATATATATATATAATATAAATATTAATACATTGTATGAATTAAATATTAAAAATTAAATGTCTTTTTATATCAATACGATAATATTTTATAATAATTAAAATTTCCATTCTAGGTTTAAAAATAAAAATACTACTATTATTGTTAATGTCCACGATAATGGAAAAAGGGTTACTTTAAATGAATCAGTTTACATTTGTGGTGTAAAATATATCTAACATATTAAATTTATCTACTAAAAAAATAAATTTTTCCTCATTTTTAAACAAATTAAAAAATCTATTATGAAAATTTTAATTGGTAATTACTGTTTTATAATATCAATAATAGTTAATGAGGGAAAAAATATACTTTAACAATTTTTTTCTATATAATGAATGATTTAGTTTTAAAGATTATTCATAATATTTTATTATTTAATTTGTTTTATAGATATTATATTTTTTTCATAAAATAAAAAAATTTGACAAATGTTTGCTTTATATGTTAAATTAAATAGAGATAACTTGTTTAAAAACATCTTTCCAAGGTAATAAATAGAATTGTGAAATATATAAAATAATTTTCTTATAGAAATCAAATATGATTTGAAAATATGATAAAATGAATATTAGAGGAATTAAAAAACATAAATCAACCCAATTATAATTATTTTTCACTTTGGAACCATTGAAACCAGATTACTTTCATGAAATCATCAAAAAGGAGGTGGGTATTTACAAAATGGACATTTCATTCTCTTATAACAGGTTGTATCATAAACAACATTGATCCATCCTTTAAAATGGTTTAGTCTGACCACCCCACATCACTAATATCTCCAAAACATTTTTCCCATGTCATAAAATAAATTGAATTAACAAAATAAAACCCTATAGTTCTGTACGTTACTACCAAGGGAGAACATCCAAAGGGAGAAGTAATGTTTTCATCTCAGATCTATTAATTAATTTCTTCTTATACCTCCAAAAATACATTCTAATTCAGGAATGATTGATAAAATTATTATTGTTTGTATTGATGAATGTTATTATAATAATTTATGAATATTTTTTTAGCTTAAAACAAAACCATGGAGATGTATTCATCCATACATTTGAACTACCCCTCCAATAATGACATTTTCTATTTCCTTCCAATACCATGAAACATTGAAAAGATTAAAAATGTATTAAATATATTAAAATTATAATTATGAATTTATTAATATTATTGGAAATATAATTTCACAAAGGATATAATTGATATTAATTATAATTGAAAAAAGTACTATTTTCATCCTTAAATTAATAAATTAATACACCATTATTAATTTGAGATTTATAAGGAAAACATATGGAACTGTGTATAGTTTATGTAAATTCAATTCTAAACTAAAAACATCTATATAATTCTTGAGGTTATTAATCAATTTTAAAACACACATTACCATTGTATATAGAGGAAGCATGTTTCAGAGAGATCAATAAAATCACATACTATAACCACCACATGAAAAAAGTAAATAACATATAAATAAAATTAGATAATAAATAACCATTATAAAAATAAATATAGACATAAATGTTTAGAATAATAGTGTTCATAAATATAATTTTATAATTACACATGCCTTCCACACATGAAAAATGTATAGTACCAATTTTTAGAGAATTTGCATCTAAATTTTATTTCAATTATATATGATCCATATTCATAAATTTTTTCAATTTTTTATATGTTATTCATGGATTATGTAGAAAAAATATTCATTAAATATACTGTATTTTAAAAAATACTGAACATTTTATATTTCATAGAAATTAAATTCCAAATATATCATGGTTGGATGACTTTTTTCTCACATTATTCCTTTCAATGATTTAATATGTTTCTTGTTATACATATTTCCTATAATATGGTTTTCTTCCACAGTCAACATTTACATAATATCACTTTATCTTTGTCAATAGGGTTAAAATTACTTTTTAATTAAAATATATTATACTTATGAATTTATTTCTCATAATGTATATAATTTTCAAATTAATTCACATCCCCTTTAATGATTATTTAAACTATGGGTACAAATATTCCTTCCCCACCAATGCTCTCCTATATATGTAGAAACTACATTATGTGTTATATCATGTAGAGATTAAATTTCCCCATTACAATTTTCCTAATTATATTTTGTTATCTATTTTTATAGTATGGGATTAAATAATACTATTTCAAAAAATTACAATAGTTTTCCAAAAGATGAATTTATCTTCCACTATATTTTCATTAGATTTCCATTATTTAATAATTTTTTGAAGTTAATTATTTAATGTAAAGCCTCTAAAATTTTCTAACTTCACATGTGACCTATAACATAAACATTATGATATTTTTTATAATGTTTTCTAAAACATCTTGTATTGGTACACATCCATATTCTTAATAGATAATAAAAAATAGGTTTTTGTCTAAATTATTTTACTTCTATCAACCTCAACTTGTTTTTATGAAATTTTATTTTTATATTGAAATTTGTAACACATAACAATATTTTCATGGGGTCATTTTTTGTGATAGCATTGGGAAATATTATGAAATCAATTTTTATTACAATTTATATTTAATGAGGTGAGGAAAAAATAGTTTAAATGGGAATATATATGTATAGAGGATTGATACATGGTGTCCTATATTACATTAAAGTGAATTATTTATGATTTCATATCATAGAAGATCATGAAATGTTTATTGAATGAGATATGAGGTTAGTGATTAAAATGATTATTATGTGAAGGTGGTGTATGTAGTAGTTTTTGATTTCTTCTTATAAGAATATTATTTAGGGGGAATTGTTTTCATATTTCACTAGTGAATTAGATGGGTGTAGATTTGTTCATTTTAATTTAGTGTGAATGCTATTCAAGTAGTTTTCATCCTATGTTGTCTCATGAATATGATGTAATTATCATTGTTCATTTTTTGTTCTATACTAATAATTTTGTCATAATTCTTTATTATGTTATGTATCATTTATATTTAATATTTCTATATTCCTACAATTATTTTATTTGGACCATGTTCATTATATCACATTAATTTATCATTGGAATATTTTTTTCATTGATAGTAAATGTCCTTCAATAACGACTTAAGGAAAAATATTATTGATCACTGATTATTTAAATTATATATTTCTTTGATTCTAATGTTTTATAATATTTTTGTGATTAATCTCCAAATTAAATGTTGATATAAATTCCAATAAAGGTAATTTGATATGAAGAATTTATTATGAATCAATTTCACTATTTATAAGGATAACTGTAACATTTGAATAGTCTATATCAGTCTGATGTGTGGATCAATTATAGAGAAATGATGAAAAGTATCATAAAATAGGATACCTATATAGCTAATCGTAATTGAAACTAAACCACATGTTCATGGGTTTGTTTGATTATTTGTGAGATTTAATGTTTAACATCTGAAAAATGTGGACTATATTATAGGTTCAACCTAATTTGTATCATAATGAGTGCTTAATGGGACTGTTTGTCACACTAAATGACTTATTAATGATTCTCATGATATCCTTAAAATCCCATTATCTTTATCATTATAGATTATTTGTTTCATTTCTATTTTTCATTCATCATAGTTTATTAAAATCATATGATAAACTTGATTTTTAACAAATTTAGAGACTGTTCATTGACATCATATTCTTATATTAATAGTAGAACATTTATATTAATATTATTTTAACTTATATTTTCATAAATAAAATTAATTATTAGGTAAATCATGATTCATAGTTTTCAAAAGAGTTAGAAATCAAATGTCACTCCATAAATTGATTTTAGAACACTATTATCAAAGTGTCCAACCATTCTACAATGAATAAATACAAGGCCATATTACCTATAAATATTCTTTTACATCTATGAAATAAGATGCAAGAGTATGATATAAAATCATCTAAGAAATCCATTTCATTATTTTGAGACTCACAAATCTATATCTCATTCATATATTTACAATAAATTTGTTTTCATTAATGTGTTGAATAACATTATAAAATCACCATAATATCTGATCTGACTAGTTTTCTATATAGATGAACATGAGATAAGTCACCAATATTTAAATCTGTGTGTTATTTATTTTTTATTACATATTAATGTAAATATCTATATAATAATTCTGAATATTTCAATATCATTGATTACATTAATAATTCTGGGGACTTCTATGATGATATAAATATGATGATTAAAGGTACCCTCAATTTTTTCACATGCACTGTTTTTTTATTATCTAGTAAATTTTGATGACAATGTATCATTACCTATTTTAATTTGTTGTTACACCTAAAATATTAGTTTTTTATTCACAAAATACACGTCCTCAATAATAATTTCAGCAAAATAATGCAGATTAGATGTTAAATTTCCTAATACAAATCAAATTTAGAATAGAATCAATGAAAATCATAAAAATATAATATCTAATCCTAAAAATTATATTAGTAAATAATACATGGGAAGGGAATTTTTTTATGTAGAAATCATAGCAATCATAGTTGGGATCATAGATTTTTTTATGGAATTCATTTTTAGATACGGATAAGAGATATCTTGTAGTGATATAACATTATTATTGTCATTGAATGATTATTGTTTCAATGTATAAGTCCCCCAATGTTTCTATTTAATATAATCAGAAAACATGTATGCATTTTACAATAATTTAATAGAGATCCCTTGTTGATTCAGAGCATTCTCTTGTTTATGGGGTTTTAATTTGAAAATTATAATGGGGGTTTAAAAAGAATTCATAACCTTGTCACAACCAATGGATGGACATTAAGACATCATACTATAGAACCATAATAATGGAGTACATCCAGTATGGTGTATATTTTATCAATTCTAATTACATATGTCATGTAACTAGTGTATAAATACACTAACACACATATTAATATTGCTTTTTTATTTTATTCAGTGACAGAAACATCTAGATATGAAAAACTATAATTGTGAGCACTAAATTTACATAAAACAAATAACAAATTACCTCATGTGAGATTCACATATAATCATGATAGAATGGAAAGGAAACCATGTGAGATATTTATTTTAATTCCTTAAAAATAAAAAAACACCTTTGGTAATCCCACCATTGATCCTCTGAAAAGTATTTTAATTTACTATATTCCTGAAGGGATACTCATACAAGTATTAAGAAAACTAAATTACATAAACAATAATTCCCTGGGGAACTCTATCAACTAAAATATATATCTCTATTTATTTCCACCGCTATATATATATTTTTTCCTATTACAATGATATAACATCCTAAATTATTTTACCCACTATCTTCTACCTCAAGAACGATCCTTATTATTAATAATTTAGACTAATTCGAACACCTTCATCTCTAGGGTTATTTACTTTTCTGGAATTAGTCTAAATGAACTCTATGTCCTTTTTTCAATCTAATATCTACCAAATAATTATTTCTAGGATCACTCTACTACTTCTAAAATTGTTTTTCTAAAGATATAATGTATGATAGAGTTATCCTCCATAATCATGTATTCCACTAATAACGGGGATATGGTTTTCTATCAATATCCTCCCTTTATTTTTCAAATTAACTTATAGGACATTAAAGATAAAATGATACATGTTTTACCTTGATGAAATTATTTACTATAAATATAACATTTTGAAAACCTACCAACGATTTATACTCTCTTATTTTATAGTGAAGGCCAATTTTCATCAATTCCAAGCATCCAACCACATTTATTATATCCAATTAATTTTCTTGGGATCTCATGATGCAAATATGGGCATCTGATTGAGAGGTAGTCTAGACTAATACTAATTGAGGGATATAAAAACTGAATAAAATATTAATTATTGGTTTAAATACTAGTAAACATGATGTGGAAATCTATATATTAAACTCTTATAATGTATAATTACAAAATATACCATTTTCAGTTTAAAAAAATTAATTGGTAGATCTACAATCAGATTCTCATGAATTAGTTTCAATTGACCGATTATATTTTATCTTTTAATAAAAATTAATATCTTCATTAAAATAAACTACATTATATACTGTCTTCTATAAATTATGTTTAAATAAACGATACATTTAATGGAATTCTCATTTGAAAGAAAATATCATATTTTCTATTCTGTATGATCTTTTACTTCTTATAATATTTACATGTAATGTTTTATTAAACTATATGAAATAATCAAACCAAGATTTATTTCCAAAAAAGAAAAATCATTGGCCTATGAAAGATGAATTAAAAATCACCATAAATTTCATTTCCATCCGAACGTAAAATGTATAAAATTTCTAAATTTGTGGCATTGAAATACATGGTCTCCAATTCCATTGATATGGATATATAGAAATCCCCTATCATTGTTCAGATCCATTCATTATAATTCAGATCACCTTGGTTAATTGGAAAAAAGTTAGTGATCCTAGTTTTATTGAATTAAAAAATATCATAACAGTACTAGAAATATATATATATTTTTGACGACCTATTTGTGATGGGATCCCATCACAAATAGCCTGTTTCAGAAAACGGCAATGCATATACTTTTTTTTACGACGGGCCCATCGCAAAAAATGGTATTTGTGACGATAAATTTTTTCCCCCACAAATAAGCCTCTGATTATATACATTTTATATCATTCAAAATTTTACGACGACCCCATTGAAATTAACCGTCAGATTATATACATTATATATATAAAAAAAATTTGCGACAGGTCCCTCACAAATAGTATTTCCGATGGACCCACCGCCCCGTCGTAAATACTATTCCTAAAGAATTAAATTTTGATTATTTGCGATGGGATTCCATCGTAAAAGGTCCCGTCTCAAATAATAATCAGAATAATGAAAATAAAATTAAGATTAATGAAAAAATTATATAATTATTATTAAAAAATCATTATTATTAGTAAAATAAACAATCATTATAAAATATAATACTAAAAAATATATTTAATAAAATTATGATTAATAATAAATTAATATGAAAATTATTAATATAATCTAAAAATAAAAAATTATTATAATTCATAATATTTACAAAAAAAATATAAAATATCATAAAATATTATTATTTTTAGTGATCTAAACAAATATTTAAAAATATAATACTAAAAATAAATAATAATGTATTAAAAAAATATGCAATATTTGATCTAATATAACAGACAGAAATTGTAAATAGTTCATATTACTACAAATAATGAATTCAAATGTTTTTAACATAAAAAACAAATCACTGGGGGGTTATCTGCTCTAAAGGGTGGGGGAGGAGGAGGAGATGGTGGAGAAAACCATATCCCTAAACTACAAGTCAGAAGGCACATGTAATCCATCTTCTCATGACGCTACTACTGCCGCTACTGCTCCCATCAACGCATATCCTCCTTGGGATGCTTCCGCTACTACTACTACCGCCAAAACATCTCTTCATGCTGCTTCTGTAAACTCCTTATATGCTCAGCCTGAGGTCTCAACTACTCCTGATACTGTGAGGCAAATAATGATGCCTCTCCATGAGATCCTCTCGAGTGGGACACTGACATCGAAACAATACCATAATATATACCAAGAGTCAAATGATAGCTGATACCAACTACACGACCCTTCTCAAGTCCATACTGAGTCGCCTGCATCCATGCTGCCTCCCCGAAATGTTGTGCACTGGTCTACTCAGTCATCTCATCCTGTCACACAGCCTATGTCTAAGAGGTCACTGCCTCATATGACTCCTTCAATTCCTATTTTAAATTAAAATTGCAAAAATATTAGATGCAATTAATAAAAAACAGAAAAAATAATACTAACCACAATCCGATGCTGTAGATCACATCTAAACTCTCTAGTGGATGGATCATTGTACATTCTCTGATAAACATCGAACTCCGTAAAATCGGGATGATCAACTACATATAGAAATATAAAATAAACTGTTTATATTTAATGTTATATAAAATAATTAAAAATATACTTACTAGATTTTCTCTAGGCATATTAAATGTACGAATACCAACTCGATGTGTCACCTCCTATATCCCCTGATTATGTCATACCACAAAAGATCTCCTCTAAAATCCACCACCCAACTAGTGTAAACATAATCCATCCCTAACGTGAGATTAAATGTACTCAGGTCGGTGGGCTCTACATGACTCATCAAATTATTTCACTCCGGCTTTCTTAATGGCTTTTCTTCTCAAATTGTTCACAAATTGATGGAAACGATCACGCATAAACACCTTCCATGCCGCGTGGATAGCGGCATGCATGATATCATCAATGGGACACCATAAACCGTAAAACTAATTTATAATATAATGTTCTTTATAAAATAAATTTCAAAATAAAAATTCATTATTTACATACCAGCCAATAATCGAACATTTCATGCCACACATTAATGGAAATCTATTCCCATGTGATCCATGACTATGAAAAATAATTGCGCAAGATAGTGTTCCTCTGTCCAATAGCGACTCCACCACCATTTTTTGGGATATTTGGATTGGGTATTTTCACCTCTCTTGGCCCCTTACCCAGAGTTGGAAGATCTACCTAAAATCGCTTCCGGAAATCAGATATATTTCTACCCATTCCTACTGTGAAGCAAATATGCTGGTAGATGGACTTTCCAACAAGAGTATTAGCCTGGCCATTTTGTGGTCTAATGAGTTTCTGGATTTTCTCTTCCCTCTCCTTACTAAAGATTGTAATAAAATTCCCTCTTCCAGAGTTTTTTAATTTTCTTTCTTATTTTTAATAAATTCTATCTTAGTCGTTGACCAGGACATTGCCTTTAAAAAAATGAAAGCTAACTAAAATATATAGGTTACCATACCATTGTGTCTGTGGATTGAATCCAAGACGTGAATGTCACTTGGGGATAGGGTCATGAACCATCAGTCATGTAAGACCACACCCCCTCTGCGTACCCCCTAAACCACCAGTAGGCAGAGGGTTAGATGATCCAAAATCCCGCTCATCCAAAGGTAGATCAACCTCTTGCAACTCACGAAATATATCAGGATACATCTGAAACACTAAATGATTATTCTTAGTAGATAGTTGAAAATAACTATTATATATAGAAATATATTATTTATGACTATAACAAGCATTATTTGTGTCAATTTCCATCTTAATCCTCATGTTCGTAGCTGTCCATGTCAATATATTCATCTTCCTCATCAAAATCATCAATATCCATACGAGTATCAGTTTTTTCATCTCTTCTCATTTAAAATTCATTTTTAACATCATTAACTTCATCATCATCAAAGATCCTTAATTGTGGGGTGTTATCATTGATATTGACGTCTCTTTGTGGAAAAGAAGGATTTGGAGTAGTATTTTGATAAATTTCAATTCCTTCCACTTTAGTGGAACCACATTCAGTTTGAGTAAACTAATTTTCAAAGATTTTATTTTTATTATGCTACACCAATAACTAATGTCTATTGAAGTAGCACAGTACTTTGCATAATAAATATTATGTGCCTGTTGAACCAGTAAAAATGGTTTATTTACTATAAGAAGACTTTTATATTTATTATTGATGATTCCATGAGTCGAATGAACATGAAAGATTCTCTCAATATCCAACCACCGACATTTAAAGATCATTATGTTGTTCTATCCTAGATAACACAGCTCAATAATTATATCCAGAATTCCAAAAAAGTCAAATTCAGTTTTTCTGTGATGTGATACTCTTAAGAAAACTCCACTATTAATTGTTTTTTTGATTCCCCACATGAATATGTATGAAATCGAAAACCATTCACCAAATATTTATTATAAAATTAATCCATTTTGGATGGTGGGTTACTCAATATACAGAGTCTCTTATCAATTTTTTCAGTATGTTGATACCCCTAATTTTTTTTAAACAATTATCAATATGATAAATAATAACTGGAATTGATTTTAAACTGTCAATAATATATGTTACCAGTTTTTGGAACCATTGAGAATTTTTTTTCTGCGTTATTCAAGAGAAAATACTATAATTTTTAGAACTTGTTTCTTGATATGATTATCGTATAAACCTACAAATAAAAATCCTTTACATACTGCAACATAAATTATAGAATAAGTGATAGAAGCACTGACAGTATAATAGATGTCATTTACTCATAGTTGACCAGAACATATGTATGAGATCTATGATGTTAATCATATGAAAGCCATCGTTCATGAACTCCACCAAAACCAAGATTTGGATGATTAAAAACTGATAATATATTTTCCATTTCTTCATTATCATTCCCTTCATTTCAACCCATGTTATTGTGTTTTGAGGGATATTGAGAATCAAAATAAGGAATGTGAAAAAAAAATTCATCTTACAAATAAGTTTCAGCAATTCATTTTTCAAATGATGCTTTGTTACATACTTTTTTCTTCTATTTCTGCATGTATCTCTCGAATGGGTACATACATCGACACTGTATAGGTCCTCCACATTTATCATCATGTGGAAAATGTAATATCAGATATTCCATTGAGTCAAAGAAAGATGGTGGAACGATTTGTTCCAGTTTACATATAATTAGAGCAACATCTTCTTCTAGTTTTCTTTGGGATTCGTAATCTGTTGTCATGGGACAAATGTCTCAAAAAAATCTGATATGTATGTTATTGAATCATAAATCATAGAATTCAGAAAACCTCTGACTCCAATCGGCATAATTCATTCCATTATAACATGACAATAATGAATTTTAAATCCGGTAATATAATCATTATTAACACATCTAACCAAATTGGAAGCACAACCATCTGGAAGTCTCAAATCTATAATCCACCAGAAAAATAATAATTGACTCTCTTTGGATAGTGTATAAGATACTTTTGGCTTTATTAACCTAGGTGATATGATATTTTCAAATAGTTCAAGTTCTTGTCACCTGAAATTTGGGAAATATCTAATCGTGCCTTTATAGTATCATTTGTCTTACCTGGTGTATCCAAAACTGTGTGAAATAAATTATCAAAACAGTTTTTCTTAATATGCAATACATCCAACATCTGGTGGACCCACAAATCATACCAATATGGATGATCCCAAAAAATTCTTCGTTTTATCCAATTATTTTCTCTCACAAAGTCATCAATTCTATGTTGGTTTACTATTGGCCTAAATGTGAAGGGAGGTGGTGAAAATAAAACTGTTTTTAACTCTGTACCTGAGATAATGTTTGGAGGTTCATCCCTTTCAGTTGACCCTTTTCTAAAAAGATATTTTTTCCTCCTAAAAGGATGATTTCTTGGAAGAAATCTGCAGTGATAGTCATAATAGCAAGGTTTATTTCCATTCATGATCATAAAGGATTTGTTGTATTTCATACAGTAAGTACATGATTTCAGACCATGTGTGCTCCAGCCAGATAACATGACATATACCAGAAAGTCACTAATCATTCACATCAATACATCTTTTAATATGAAATTTTATTTTGCAGAAACCTCATATGTACTAACACCATTACTTCACAATGCATTTAACTAATCAATCAATGGATTCAAATAAAAATCTATTTTCTCAGATGTCCTGGGATTAAGAGAGTCAAAAAGATATAGTGCTCTTTCATCAACATCCCTAGAGGTAATTTGTATGGAGTTATAAAGACAGGCCAACATGAATAATGACTACCATAAGAACCAAACAGACAAAAACCATCTGTAGAAAGACCCAA
Source organism: Viscum album (assembly GCA_963277665.1). Taxonomy (NCBI): domain Eukaryota; kingdom Viridiplantae; phylum Streptophyta; class Magnoliopsida; order Santalales; family Viscaceae; genus Viscum; species Viscum album. Next base: position 1,506,116,462 of record OY728152.1, read on the forward strand.
TCACAGATTTCGGCATTGTAAAGCAAAAAACGGATGCAGACGGTCAAAATGATTCCATGAATCACCATCATATGGATGATTCAAGCCATTATCAGTTGAAATCTTTGTTTTGTTTCATGACATCGTTGACTCTATGTTTTGAGACATAAATAAATACTGCAACCACGGTGAAATGGGGAAATATCTCAACGGTTTTACTAGAATCGATCCAGAATTCCGGAGTTGAGATTGTTTATACCTTGCTTGACAGGTGTGTTAAACATTCTCAGAGAACGTTTTTTTACAAGGACACATAACTATGCCTTCTAAAAAATATTCTAGTTTTGATGATGTAAATGATAATAAAACATTAACACCCTCAATATATACAGGATTTCAACCTGAACCATTTGGATTTATGCACTGATTTATCCAAGCGTGAACATCTAATAATAACTTATGTCGATTTCCATGTTCTATATTTTTCTACAAAATATAAATCAACATTATTTTTTAATAAATTTAAATTATAAATATACTATTTGAAAAAAGAGATAATTAATTACAACTACTTCTTAATAATTACCATTAAATTTAGTCGACACAATTTCAAGTCTATTGACGGCTCCGCTTTTGTCCGATGACTCATTTACTTGCATCTATCTCACACTCAAATCACAATGAAGAATCTTCTCGGAGGTACTCTTATTCATTCTCGTGCATACGAGAATTTATAAGTGTACCTCCTATCGGTTTCTTCACTTTGATTTCAGTGTGAGAAAGATGTAAGTAAATGAGCTGTCAGACAAAAGAGCCCCCTTTTCATCAATGAATCATCTTCTTGTAAATGTCACCACCTGAACACATTATGAAATATGTGGTCTAATGAATGAATATTTAAACTTGTGCATATGAGATTGGGTATGCATACATAGAAGCATACTTTTCCTAATGTTTTGAGTTGGTGAAAGTTGAAAGTAGAAGAGTCATTGTGCAAAAGGAATGTCGTTAATCTACTCGTAATTGTGTCAAGTTATTATAATTTATTATAATTTATTCCTATTTATTACTATTTATTAATATTTATTTCTAATTATTTCTATATATTACAAATTATACTTATTTATCACTAATTATTCTTATTTATCACTAATTATTATTATTTATTTCTAATTATTACTATTAATTTCTAATTATAACTATTTGCTACTTATTAATCCTAATTATTACTAATTAATATTAATGATTTCTATTTAATCTTATTTATGGTTATTTATCCCAAATTATTTCTATTTATTCCTATTTATTGCAATTTATTTTTATTTGTTATTAATTATTTGTATTTATTACTATTTATTACTATATGTATTTATTACTATTTATTCATATTTATTACTTATTATTCCTATTTATTAATAATTATTCATATTTATTCTTATTTATTTCTAATTATTCCTATTTATTACTAATTATTACAATTTATTACTAATAATTTCTAATTATTACTATTTATTTCTAATTATTTCTATTTATTGATAATTATAAATGTTTATTCCTAATTATTTATAATTATTCCTAATTATTCCTAATTATTCTTAACTATTTCTATTTATTACTAATTATTACTATATCTTAGTATTTATTATTATTTATTCCTATTTATTATTAATTATTTCTATTTATTACTTTTTATTCATATTTATTACTATTTATTCCTATCTATTACAAATTATTCCTATTTATTCCTATTTATTCCTAATTATTCATAATTATTAGCATTTATTAGTATTTATTCCTATTTATTACTATTTATTTCTATTTATCACTATTTATTTCAATTTATTTCTAATTAATCCTAATTATTCCTAATTATTACTAATCATTCCTAATTATTCTAATTATTCCTAATTATTTCTAATTATTAATAATTATTCCAAATTATCCCAAATTATTCCTAATTATTACTAATTTTTCTTATTTATTAATATTTATTCATATTTATTCCTATTTATTACTAAGTATTTATATTTATTTTTTTTATTTATCATTATTCATTTCCAATTATTCATATTTATTTCTAATTATAAATATTTATTCTTAATTATTCCTAATTATTCCTAATTATTCTTATTTCATACTAATTATTACTAATCCTTCAAAATTATTTTTATTTGTTACTATTTATTTATAATTATACCTATTTATTACTAATTATTCCAAAATTATTCCTATTTATTAGTATTTATTAGTATTTATTCCTCTTTATTTCTAATTATTTCGAATTATTACTATTTATTTATATTTATTACTATTTATTTCTAATTATGACTATTTAATGCTAATTATAAATATTTCGTTCTAATTAATCAGAATTACTACTAATTATTCTTTTTTTATTTCTAATTAATCACAATTAAACATATTTTTTCATATTTATTACAATTTATTCCTATTTATTATTAATTATTTGTATTTAGTAATATTTATTCCTATTTATTCTTATTTATTAGTATTTATTAGTATTTATTCCTATTTGTTACTAATTATTTTTACTTATTACTATATGTTTCTATTTATTTCTAAGTATTTTTATTTATTTCTAATTATAAATATTTATTGCTAATTATAAATATTTATTCCTAATTTTTCCTAATTTTTCCTAATTATTCCTAATTATTACAAATTATTACTAATGATTCCTAATTATTACTATTTATTAATCTTTATTTCTATTTATTTTTATTTATTACTAATTATTTCTAATTAATCATATTTATTGGTATTTCTTATTATTTATCCATCTTTATTACAAATTATTTCTATTTATTAATATTTATTTCTAACTATTACTATTTATTTTTAATTATTCCTATTCATTGCTAATTATAAATATTTACTACTAATTAATTGTTATTACTACTAATTAATTTTAATTGTTGCTATTTAATCCTAATTATTGCAATTTATTCATATTTATTGGAATTTATTCCTATTTATTATTAATAAATTTTATTTATTACTATTTATTCCTATTTATTACTAATTATTTTTATTCATTTCAATTTAATCGTATTTTTTGCTAATAATTCTTATTTATTGTTAATTATTTCTATTTATTGCTAATTATTCCAATTTATTTCTAATTATTCATATTTATTGGAAATTATTCATAATTATTCCTAATTATTAATATTTTCTACTTATTATAAGTATTTATTCCTAATTATTCCTAATTATTCCCAATTATTCCTAATTATTAGTAATTATTAATAATTATTACTAATTACTACTATTTATTTCTATTTATATCAAATTACTCTTATTTATTAATAATTATTCCAAAATATTCGTATTTATTAGTATTTATTATTATTTATTCATATTTAAAATTATTTATTCCAATTTATTACTTATTATTTCTATTTATTACTATTTATTTCTAATTATTCCTATTTATTACTAATTATAAAAATTTATTCCTAAATATTCCTAATTATTCATAATTATTCCTAATTATTCATAATTATTCATAATTATTCCTAATTATTCCTGATTATTCTTAATATTTACTAATTATTCCTAATTATTATTAATTATTTCTATTTATTACTATTTATTCGTATTTATTCATAATTATTTTTATTTATTACTAATTATTCTTGTTTATTACTATTTATTACGAATTATTCCTATTTATTGCTAATTATTCCTATTTATTGCTAATTATTCCTATTTATTGCTAATTATTTCTATTTATGACTAAGTATTCATATTTATTGATAATTATTCCTATTTATTTCTAATTATTCCTATTTATTGCTTATTATTCCCATTTAATACTAATAATTCCTATTTATCACTAATAATTCCTATTTATTCCTAATTATTTTTATTTGTAACTAATTATTACTTTTTATTAGTATTTATTATTATGTATTCCTATTTATTAGTAATTATTCCTATTTATTATTAATTATTCTTATTTAATACAAATTATTTATATTTATTACCACTTTTTCTTATTTATTACTTATTATTCCTATTTATTAATATTTATTCCTGTTTATTACTAATTATTCCTATTTATTCCTATTTATTCCTATTTATTATTATTTATTCTTATTTGTTATTAATTATTTATATTTATCTCTAATTGTTCTTATTTATTCCTAATTATTCCTAGTTATTCATATTTATTACTATTTATTCCTATTTATTCCTATTTATTACTAATTATTTCTATTTATTACTATTTATTTCTATTTATTACTATTTATTACTAATTATTACAATTTAATTCGAATTATTACAAATTATTCCCATATATTGCTAATTATACCTATTTATTTCTAATTATTCATATTTAATGCTAATTATAAATACTTATTCCAAATTATTTCAAATTATTCTTAATAATTACTAATTATTTCTATTTATTGCTAATTATAAATATTTGTTCCTAATTATTTCTAATTATTCCTGATAAATAATAATTATTTCCATTTATTAATAATTATTAATATTGAATATTAATTATTCCTATTTATAAAAAATTAGTACTAATACTCTCAATTTATTATTTCAAATAACTACTATTAACAAAACAATTTAAATCTAATTTAATTAAAACTAATCAAAATTATTTAAAATTAACATAAAAAATTAAATAAATATTAAATTATATAAAATATAAATACATATAAACCTGATGTTCTATTGATCTAGATGGCTTCAAAACTTTTTCGTCAAAAAAACTAACTCAAAAAAATTCTCACTCTGAAAATAGGGTCGAGAGACAAAGAGAATGTGAGAATTGATAGGTCGATTTGAAAAGTGGATGGGGGTATATATGGGTTATATTAGTTGTGACAGGACTTTTGCGATGATATTCCGATCGCAATAGGTACATTTTGCAACGGGGCTCGTCGCAAATACCATTGCCTGCATAAATTGCTGTCGACGGTTAAAAGGGTTATTGTTACGGGGGCCGTTGCAAAAGGTACCTGCCGATACACGTTTTGCGATGGGGCATCATCCCGTCGCAAAAACCCATTTACCGCCACCGGGTATTTGCGAGGGGTCCTGTCGCAAAAAACCCATTTACTTCCACCGGGTATTTGCGACGGCTCCCGTCACAAATAACCTCCGAACGACAATCCATTTGTGATGGGGGAATTTCCCTTCGCAAATAAACTTCCCGTCCCAAGAAACCATTTACCGCCGCCAGGTATTTTCGATGGGTCCCATCACAAATACCTCGGAGCGATGAATTATTTGCGACGAGAATATTTTTCCCGTCGCAAATAAGCTTCCCACGGTTTGGCGTGCAAACCGCGGCTAACCGCGAATTACTTTTTGTGAAGAGCCACCAAAACCCGTCGCAAATAACAATGTATTTGCTACGGGAGGACTCCCTTGTCGCAAACAATCTCTGGACTGAACTATTTGTGATGAGATAATTTCTCGTCACAAATAACCTACTGCAAAAGGTTGTTTTTCCCATAGTGTAACTTACAAGATGAACATAGATAGGGAAAAATGGTATATAATTTTCTTTACATCAATGCATGGTCATAAAAAAATCAATACCATTACTAAGATAACATGTACTATTATGAGGAATTATTTCACGAATAATATATATATATATAAGATATTCTAAGACAAGTATACAATACTCTTTAAAGTATGATGTGAATGCACATTCACTAGACCATCGTTTAAGACAATATATAACTAGAATTTCCTAGTTACCCCTTTCAATTGCAAATCAGGTCTCCTAGAGCACAAAATGTGTGAACATAGTAAATAAATTGTAAAAGAAAAGATTTAATTCATGTGAAATAATTTACTGAATAAATTTTATGATTAACTAAACATTATTTTATCATAATTCACTTATTGGTTTTTTAGGAAATTTTTTTAGGAATGACCAACTGAACTATATGAAATCATACAAAATATTTTTTCACATTAAACTATTTGTTTAGGACATAATTTATTTAGATAAATTTTTTTATTATTAAACAAAATTTCCATGACCCTTCCCCTCAAATATAACGCAATAAGGGGAGAGAGTTATTGAATACCCACATCCCACATCCAATAGGTCCCGTCCCATTGACTGGCAATGAGGGTATAATAAACATATACAAGGGAGGTGTTACCCTCTAAGAGATCATGTAGAATAAAGATAACATATATATACACCAACCCAAACCTACAAAAAAATATAAATAAATAACTAATTCCCAAGTGAAAAAAATCAATGGCTTATGTTAAATTGACCGATGAAAGGAAATTACACATAACAAAAGGTAAACTCAGTAGCAACCATAAAGCCCAAAAAACTCATACAAAATCATGACAAGTTATATAATTCCCAATTTCAATCATTCTATAGATAATCAGATAACAGTTTAAATAAACATTGTGTGAGAATGATTGTAAACTCAATAGGATCCCCCTTAGATCCCCTCATGAAAATGATATTAAAGGCATACAAGAGCACTGTGTAAAACAATGAAGCTAACTCTTCACCTTACCATGTATACAATTTCTCATACCTCTCCATGTCTAATTGTTAACTAGTATTGTAGAAAATAAATAACATTATATAATAATGAAACATCATTGGTACACCACTCCCCCCCGCCCAATTTCATTTCCTCTCATCCAGAACATCGCACATCCTGATCCACCATTGTCTAATAATAGGCATGCACAAAGACACCTAGGTAAACTATCAGAAAATTCAACCTGAGAATCCCATCATCCAATCATCTCATATATATAAACCACATAGTTTTTGGGATCCAGCGCAACCCATATAACATATAACATACATTGGGAATTATACCTCAAACAATTATAGCCCATTCACAGAGTAAGTACATTAGGCCAATGGGGCATATACCAGTCATAACTATAAAAGGATTTTGGATAATATATCCACGAATAAATGTGTGTAATAAAAAAATCCATCAAATTCCTCTACAACAATATATCGGGAAACTAAATATCATGTATACCTAAACAATTAACTACTATGAAAATGGAGAGGGGCCAATGGTGGTAGTCATCCATCCATCCTCCCACTAGGAAGTTGGGAAAATCACTATCCAATAGTCCATTAGGCGACATTCTCCATAACCAACATGGTTTGGGTAGAGTTTGAAATCAGATATTATACATGATATAGTTATTTAACAACCATAATATTGGAATTACATTGTCAGAGATTCAACTGGAAATAAAATATCCCAAACTCCTATATTCCACTACAATAACGAGCTATTCTATAAATACTGATGAATTTTTAAGAGAAACATTAAATTAGTTCATTCATTTTTATCAATTAAAATCTTTATTTAGTTTTTTATCTATTAATTAATCATTATCATTAATCTACATTAATTTACAATAATGTCCACAGTATAGTCCATCACATATAGAAATAATCCAAATAGAGTCAACAATTTATTAGGATTCACAACTTTTTATAATTTTCATTCTAGAATAAAAAAACATAATGGTTATGAATAATGTATTGATTATTAGTGTCATTACACAATAACAAACCTTTATAGAAACTATCCTAATCCACCACATAGATAATCACGAAAACAAGAAAACCCAACTAACTCAAGTTTTCTGGAGAAAATTCAAAAAAAAACCAAGAAACAGGGCCATCAATAAATTTTAAGAGAGAATACTATCTCTCAACATCACATAAATAGGTATGCCTAGCTTCAAACTATTCCATCAGATCCTTTCCCATCCTAAAATCCCATATACATAACCCAATACATCTCACCATCACATGTGTCAAAAACTACAACATCATCTAAGCCTCCATACACAAATATCACATCCACATACCCATGCTAAGTAATCCATTGCTGACATCACATCATCTCATTCCCACTCCATAGCACATCGAATATAAAATATTACATCAAGATGACATCATAAAATCCATATAAAAATAATAATAATCAATAGGTAAACTATGACCTAATTTAATGAATCCATCTATCCTTAAGAAATTTCTCTCACAACAATATTAAAGAGGAACTCATCCTTCTCATTTAAAAAATATTAGGACTTATAAATTATCATTATCACACTACCATTTCTTAATATATCAGGATGTAACAGATTCAATTCACATCAGTTCCAACTATGATAAACTAAATACATCATTCTATAAATGTTATTAGAAGAAAAACTGGCTAGTAGATGTTAAACAAGTATCGTCAAACTATGATAAGTATCAATCATAATTAATATTAATTATATTTATTACCGGGATTCATGAAAAGGATTTATATAATTTAAGAATTCTATTGATCACATGGAAGGTCATTTATAATTTAACTTGAACCATGAATCAATTCAAATAAAATATAATTACATCAACCACCAGATTATAATCATACCTCTTAAATTAATCTTAAAAAAATAATTTTCTAATATATCCATAATAACTTTCTCTACGAATTTCATCATGAAACTCAATGCATATGATAATGATAAAAAATCTTTCATTTATAACACTCTATCTATTAAATGAAGAGGAAATATGATATCATTCTATAAATCACATAAACATGTTATCCCAACCCAATTTCTATAATCCGATTAAAAAAATATGTGGTTAATTCCTTTTTCATCCAATATGATAAATCAAGTTAAATTTACAGTTTCAAATAAATAAATGAAAAATAATGTTTTCCATAACTCAAGTTTTCCAACTTGCATGGAATTGTAAAATAACTACATTGAAGATTGTATATCACATATCCAAAGATGAAACTACGATTTCTTAAAGTCATCATTTCATAATCACACTGAAAACAACATTATAATCATTAAGGTCAACAAAAATCTCATACAGAGATGAAACTAGTGAAAACAAGACTGATCAAGAAAAATATAACATAAACCAAAGGATGAAAACACCTCAGAGCACCACATGATGATGATGGATGTTAGGGATCAGTCTATATAAAAGGTATTTAAAAAATTTAGGAAGGAGGGTCGTTGGTCTCCTAAAAATTCAAATGAAACAATAGGGTTTATGGAAAACCAAAAATACTTTTTAATGATCCATTATATATGGGGTTTACTTGAAATTTATTCTTTAATACTGGTGTAAATTTTAGGTTTCACATGACATTGATAAATGTGTCTCAATGATGATTTTAACCGCAAAAACCTAGACAGCATATAATGCCTCATGAACCATAAATAACAGGACATAATCCACACAAACATGATTATATAACACATTAAATGTCATGTATTCTCCAATATTCCTTCTATTAGTGGCCAACCCCCCCCCCAGAATAACTCAAGGCCTTCTATGAGAAATGATATTTGGTTTCCAAAAAAGGTTCAGGAAACAAGAATATATTCCCTTAAATTAGAATCCTCTCAAACAATTCTAATACTAAAGATTCAGAAACAAAGCCTAAATATAAAAGTAAATTGAGTCATTCAAACAACCACTTATAGATTCCTCTCAAATATCATTTTATCACATGAGGTCAACAGCCTCACTCAAATGATAAATGTGAAAAAAAATAAAGCAACAAAATAACTCCTAAACAATTTCTTGGGGGAGATACCTATAAAATCATAGTATATTTACAACAAATCAAGGGAAAGCAATCTCATATACCATAAAGTTCAACATCCAAAAATGTAACAACGATATTATAAATGTGAATAACATCAAAAAACATGGGGTACAAATTGTGTATATGCAGTTTACATTCCAATAAAACCTCATCCATGTCACCATGGCACTATAATAAATGATCGAATGATATAAAAATACCATGAAACAACTTCACATTGTAGTCATGGATCTCCTCTTGTAACCAATTTAAGGTTGCATCATCTTCAACATTTATTTCCCATTAATCGATGACATGAGAGTCATCATGAAGACAACAAAGGATTTGTGACATAAGAAAAAAAATATATGTCTAGATAAATTTTAGGGGATATAAACACTAATAATACAAGAATCCACCATTTTAAAACACCTCCATTGTCTCAACAATATTATAGAAGGCTACAACATTACTAAACCATCACTACCAATAATGAAGAGTCTTCTATTGGATCATGTTTTCTCTAGTGTCAAGCTAGAGTGGTCTCCTCCTACGATAAACAGTTTATTCATTGTGATCCTCCATTACCTTCATCATCTTGTAAATAAAATTAACCATCTATTTCATATTTTTCACTAGCTCCAACCCATGAATTATAGCCTCTCCAACACCAGTCCTGCATTACAGAGAGAGAAAGGTTGACTGAAAAAATAATCAAACATTTCCATACCAATAGTGGATTAGATACTACTATTGTAGTAAAAATTTTTTAATATAATGTTTATCATACATGAAACTCAATAATAATTGACATAAGTGTTAAAAATGTCTTCAAAATCCTCATTGGGACATTCTATTTTCCATATGTCTATGGATTAAAAGCAGTCTTAAGGAAATAAAATCATAAATGCACAATGGTGTCCTCTCAACACATGGAAGGAAAAATGAGGATATGAATAATTGATTATCATCTTCAGGACATTTTAGACCTTCACCACCTCCTCTATATAATGTATACAATATTTCCACTAATCTTGACAACCTGATCAACATAAAGTGGGATGACTTTATCTATCAATCCACTATCTCCCAAAGAGCCTCATAACATCCTAGAGTTTGAGGTATACCGGTAAATAAGTAAATCAAATTTTCCTCACAATTCTAATAGAGGTCAACAAACTTCTAGTGAAAACCATTGGAAACATGGTTCTCATCCTTCAAACATTGGAAGACCAAATATCGAGAAAAAATGATGAACCTACATGATTAAACCGAGGACACCAAAACTATCCTTCTCAATGATCGGTACATAATTATAACATTTGGGACTTACTACCAAATGTGAAAAATAGAACATATGCATAATCATCCCATGAATAAAAAGATGAATGAAAATCCCCCTCGAATCATCACCTAGAGATCTCTATCCTTAGAAAAACAATCATGGGAATCAACAAGATAACTATCTCCTCGAGACCACTACCTACAAATTCCCTAATTAGGACTACATCACATACATCACCAAAGATAATGAGACTACCATCTGGAAAATGAAACATCTACCTCCATCCTTTCCCATATTTAGATGTATCAATGAGAGTTCCAAAATAACGCTCCAAGAATCCTCATATTCAAGAAAAATAGTGGTACTTGACATTTTTCTCCGTGGATTGTCTAAAAAAGTTCCCATTCCTAGAATAGATGAAATATTTATTTTATAACCATATGAAAATATTATCCACATATGATTGTGGAAGTTCAAGTCATTATGGGAGATGACATACATCATTTATTATAGTAGTTAAAAAAACTCATCGACGAGTTAATGTCTACACAACATTTACGAAAATAGTAATTTCCACAATAAAAGATAATGTGTGACATAGTAATACTAATATTTATGTAAAATATAAGACCCATAGGAAACAAAATATATTAATTTCATCATAAAACATCCCATTATAAGATTCGAAGCATCACGTATAACCTCAAACCAAATACCATTTATAAGAAAAAAATGGACTAGATCATTGTCAAACATGTCCTTCATGTTTTCAAAAGTGTAGGGATACTATTCAGTATAGAAGGACATCTGATCCATTCTATTCATGGATATCATATAATTCACAATGTAAAAGAAAACAACTATTATTCTTTTGAAATATCCTTCATGGTAATGGAAACTACACACCTCTACCACTTCCTTGGGAGATTCCCATGACACCACTACCTCTATCATTAAAATATCCTAAACCACTTCCCATAGGGATGATAAATTCCATATGAAACAAAAATCGTGGTCCTAAATCTCACACTTCGGCAAATTCATCAATAGTTGATCATGATAAAGAAGTCCCAAAACAGAATGAAATTGATCTTCATGCCCCCTTCCTTAATTTGGATAACACAAGGATATATTCGATGAAAACAAACACATTTTTATAAATGAACCCTTTGAAAACTATTTACACCATCCTCATGATCATGGATGGATAATTAAACACGAAAAGTAATAACAATGAAATAACAATTCCTTTGGAAATAATGGAATGTATTATTTTAGACATACACATCCTTCAGCCACATATTAAGATATTTTGTCCATGAAACAACATCCTATCTATTCAAAGGATTGATATACACTCCCAATGGGATACCAAATTCCCTATGAAATGGACATAATGATCCCAATGATCACACTTTGGTTTAATTATGAATTGATGATCCTATAGATGGACAACCAATATGTCATAAAAATGTTATGAATTCATCTCCTTTGAAGTGAAGAACATGAGGATTTAATCAATGAAAAAAACCACGTATTATCCAGGAACTATCTAAAAAATGCATTAATCGACCATATGAACAAGTATCAAGGATTATTCCCACTGAATTGAATCATTATATACTCTTAATTACATAGAAAATAATTGATTGTAGTCTTTTAAATATCCTCATAGTTCATTCACATATGATTATATGCATACCAAAAATCTATTTTCAAGAAAAATCTATATCCCTTTAGCTGATTGAATATATGAACAATCAATAGAATAGTATAGTGGTTCTTCACATTCAAATGGATCATGTACTGGTAATCGATATAGTGATACATTCTACCAGAAACCTTCTTTACGAAAAAAACTTATATACCCTAGGGAGACACAATCTTATGAAAAAAATATTCTCTATAATTGTCATTGGTCATTAATATCTATGATTGCGGATCATAAGAAGCCATTGTATAAAGATACATCATGATAGGAGATACACCCAGCTATATCTCAATCCCAAACCTGATCTACTATCAAGGGGGAAATTCTACATCCTCCTTTGGAATGACATATAGGTCATCTCATAAAACCATAGGGATCACCAATGGTTGAAAATTCAATGAACACATAATCATATATGATTTCATGAAAGGTAAGGATGTGACACACCTCTAAACCATATATGAGCCTTGCTTGAAAAAAACATTGTTAGATATCCATCAGCATTATAAAAAATTACTTTCCCCCTAATGACTAAAAATTTATTTCTTATTATCCAATCACATTAAGGAGAAAGTGAGAAACCAAAATGTTCATCATTACAACCGAAAAACCAAGGAAGGAAAAATAAACGAAGGATCTGCCTCACCCTAGTGACTACCTCATGTCAAAAAACCTTTGCCAATTCATGACCATTCAGCCAGATGTCCCATGAAAGGATGCATGGGAAAAAACTATTTGAAAATATATACCCTATCAGACCCACAATCCAAATTCCATAAATGATTGAAGGCTTATTTCTCTGATCCATATCTAATGTACATCCAAAAACAAAGGTGAATTACTCTTAAAATCACTCCAAAAAGCAAATAGACAAACCCAAGAGTAGAATGAAACTACACCATAAGACCTCCCAAATCAAGGGACAAATTCCCCATAATGAAGTCAATGATATCATCTATTTAATACAAATAATATATGATGATTATTATAACATATGTCTATATCCATGAAAATAGAGAATCTATCCATGTTCAATTATTCCCTCTAACTATATCATTGTTTCTACATTCCATATACATGTATGCTTAGCCTCCACATAGAATACCCAACACCAAGGGAACATGAAGCTTCTCTACCTTTTTTCCCAAAATAATAAAAGTGTATATGTTATATAAAGGAGTGTGTCACTCTTACATAAAAAACCTACACACATAGAGAAAACCATAAAACCGTTCCTAGAACAACATATGGTTAACTCATTATGGGGAACAAAAATGAATGAAGCTCAAGAAGACCTACTCCATGGACATTATAACACACCTGATGACCACCTCCACAAATGTTCTCTAATCTAAGAGGATAAGGAGTTACTATTAGATATTCTCAATCCTCCATATCATCTATATTCTGATAAATGTTTAGAACACCCTACAACTGGTTTCTCATTTGAAACTACCTCAAGGGAGGAACATAAATCAGAACAGCTGGAACATGAAAACTACTCAAAAATGATGGAAAATATTTTAACTAATTACCATTGAGTCAACATGAAATAAATTTGTCAGATCCCATGGAATATTTTTATGAGCTTTTTCCCCGAAAAAATCAAAACGTTGACAGATGAGACCTACTAATAGAATACTAGAATCTCGTATGTACAGACAACTAGTAATCTCATACCATATATATTATTTCAATGGAATCATATCAAATCCCCTGTTGTGATTAATAGATTCTAACATGAATACATTATATAACATCTAACCTCACAAGAAACTCGATATAAATCTTCCTCATGAATGGGGTGGCCTGGTGTTATATCTATGAACACAAAACCTCCTTAAAATTCTATTTTTGAGACTCCTCTACCAAAATAATTCTAAATTATTTCGTATAAGGATACTAAAATTGATCTTTAACTCACTCATAATGAAGATAACCTCTCAAATGGTAAAAAAATACTGAAGAATAGTCAGTTTCATAGTCTATGGAATAATATATTCTCAAATTTGGTGTCTGTAAAATGACTATGAGATTGTCAACTCATCTTGTTCTCCAAGAATGAAGAACCATGACTACCTAACTTCCCCATGAACCATTTTTATTGCAGAAGAATCTCATTTACCTTTTCAGAATGTATTGAATATAAGGTTATCTCAGAATCATAAACTAGTCTTTTATTATTGAATCTAGAATAGACCCCTCTAATAGATGCATATTCTCATTCTGAAACTCTAACTATGTCTTCCTATAACTGTTTCTATCCCTGACCTCAACTATTCGATGATCTGTTGGCATGTCCTGTTGAACAAATTCAATGTAAACCTTATGAATATTCCATCTTGTATCCATTAATCAAAAATTACAAAAAATTAGATCTCATAATCCAATAATATGACGTATTTTATATCATTTAATAATTTATTTTATTATAATTTATGGTTTTATTCTATCCCAAGGTCTACCCATTTCAAATACAAGAATGAAGAATAATTATTCATGATTCATTCCTAGGTCCTAATCATGTATTCAATATCACTACATTTACTGGGATCAGTAAACATAATGGTTCGCAAATTAGATCATAAGGGGACATAAATACCCACGTCTTGGCATGTGTCCCATGTTTTCAATGCTTAATAAACATAACTAACATTGTTTCCCTTGAAACACATGGAATATCACCTATAGGAAACTCCAAACTCTATCATATCCCTCATTTGGAATCTTCAATACCATTATATCATTTCCCCTATACATAAATACACCACAATGAGTGGAGATAGAGAATGAATTCTGGAACCCTTACTATAGTATTACATGAGTTAGTGACTAGCACAAAGGGTATACCAAATGAATTTTTGTGGAATTACACTCTGTGAGATACATTGAATGAGGTATATATGGCAGATACACTGACAAAATCATCATTGAACAAATATATAAATAAATAAATCCCAATTTCATGCATGAAATTTCATACAATACAATATGAGTTGAAATGAAACTACATGTAACCCATGTTAAAAATGGTAGTGGCTACAAAGAATAAAATTCTCATACAAAACATTGAGACAGTAATATCTATCTTGATTCCAAAATAACTCTAGATGGAATGACAATTAGTTTATTTATATATATATAATGTGAGAATAACAATATAAATAATAGGATCCAACCTAGATCCTTTCATGAAAAAGATAATGAAATCACTCTAAAACCACAATTATCAATATTGAAATTAAATCATCACCTAAATAGGTATACTATGTTCATAGCCTCATCATGGATAACTCACACATTGTATCACATAGAAGGGAACAAATTACACAATAATGAATCATCAGGGGTAACACTCTCTAACTTCCCCTCTAGTTTTCAACTCTCTCCCACCATCACTTACCCTAAGAGATCTCTCTCCTAAAACATGGTTAGCCAGAAAACACTTCATAAATGAATTAAAGAATGAACCTCATTAATAATATAATCACATCACCCCATATATAGTATCCAACTAGTCCCATGGAGTCACCACATCTAGTATGACTTATATCATACATCATGTATTGTACCTCAATCTATTATGGCATATACATTGATTATGAACCTCATACCAATAGAGCATATACATGCCATACCAATAATCATATTTTGGATGATATATCCATGAATAAATGTGTGTGAATAACCAAAATCAATCATATACCTCTACAAAAAGATATGGGGAAACTAAATGTCGTTCATACCATCACATATAACTAGCACGAAAAGAGAGCAGGAACAGAAGATGTAGTGATATATTTATCCCCCCCATGAGATGTCTGTGAAAACACCATCCAAGATTCCTCAAGGTAGAAGTCACCAAAACCAGAATTTGTGGTTAATCATATGAAATCATAAAATATAAATAATATAATGTACCTCACAACCATATTATAGGAATTACATACTCTTAGACTCCACTAAAACTAACATCACATGGACCCCCTACTTCCACATATAATGCCATATATATTATAAGAACACAAGAATTTTTATGTTCTATAATAATTTACTTATTTCCTTTTTCACATTTAATTTCATTAATATATTTATTAGACATTAATTAACCATTAACACTAATCAGTATTACATTACATTAATAATCAGAGTAAAATACATTCTCTCTAGGTATAATCCACACTGAACCCTCAGTTTATTAATATTGAAAACATAGAATTTTCATTCAAGTATTATCCAAACCCACGTGTGAAGAATTATTTATTAATTATTAGAATCATTACATAATATAGGTACTCTATGGAAACTATAATAAGCAACCACCTTGAAAAACATGCAACCAGGCAAACCCAACTACCACATGTAGTGGGTAAATTGATGATGATAATACAAGTATCATCTATACACCAATAAATAATTTCATAATAGAGCATACTATATCTCAGAATCACAGTAATTGGTAATCCTGACATAAACCCATTATATCACCTTAGGTTCTACCCCTAGTAGCCACATGTATATCAGGATGCATCTCTCCATAACAAGCATCAACTACTGCATGATCATCCACACCTTCCCTCACACATATCTCACTAGCCATATTGTGCTAAGAACACAAGAAAACCATACAACCATAAGTCACATTTCATAGAGTATCTGACATATGTAAAATATCATAAATATAGCAGAGAAAACATGAATATCCAACATGGAAATTAGTTCCCTAAAACATGACGTCCCCCCCTTCACCTATAGACAAGATCTTATAACTCTATTCACTAGGAACTCGACCCTCTCAAGAAAACACGAATCTCATGACCTAGTAATTATATTTAGCACACAACCAACACTTATACCATCTTGAAATAACATAAAAATTATTCATAAGTTCTAATAATGGGAAACATAAGGAATCAAGCTATAACAAGCTATCAAAATATAAAAATGATCATTGAATTTAAAGAAGTTTATATCAAACCAGGAGATGAATAATTCTAAATTATCATTAATTTTAATTATACAGAACAATAAAAACATTCTTAATATTATTTATGAATTCCATTAATCACGTAAATGATGATTTATAATAAAAAAATTCATTTAATCAATTTCATTACTATCAAATTACATCAAATACTGTATTATAAACATTTATATTTAATTATTATTAATACAATTAGTTGTCAATTAATTATATATTTAATTTATTTAACAATTTAAACCATTTAAAACATGCATATGAACATGATAACACTACATATCATATATATCACACTATTTTGAAAATCAAGAGGTAACCCTGTATCAAGGTATAAATCACACCAACATTTGATCTATATAATATTTTCTTAATATGATTTAACATTATAACATTAATTCAACATACATCCAATGTTTTAAATCTTGATCAATTGAAATTTTCACAAAAATAAATGTTAATAAAAAACCCATAACTTAATGGAAAGAACTATAATTATATAAGAATAAACCAACATTGGGGAACCCAGATAACCTATCATAGGAATAAATGATGATCTCATAATGATGTTGGGCCGAAAATGTACTAATATCAACATGAAAACTCATTAGAACATCAAATATCAAACACTGTATAATGGTGACAAGAAACACATGGAAACAAAAATGTTATGGGAGAACCTGCAACAGAACGATGGAAGAATACACCTTCGAAAAAAAATTGATAAAAAAAGACAACGATCAATGTCGATTAAATCTATTATAAGACATCAGTAATGATGGAAATTGGTCACAAGGAACTAATGAAGAAATTTTAGTGTTTTAGAATACCCATTATTCATAAATAATTGAAAATAAATCGCATAAGGGATTTTCATGATGTGTAACACATTCACGTAGTGTAAATGTACGATTTCTTATCTCATTGAAAAATTCCTCACATTTTCCCTTTTATCCCTGAATAAATAAAACTCATGAAACAACTCATTATACATACATAACAACCCATAAACTACACTAACAGGATGTGGAAACCAATTGCAGGTCAAGTATTATATTATATTATATATTTTAGTGGACTAATCCATCTAGACTCACTCTAGGACATCTATGAGCACTATAAGACTCAAAATCATAAAAAGGGTCTAGATACATGGATCTGGGATCATAAAACCATTATCTAATTCATCAATCATATTTTTCATATTGTATTAAAGTAACTCAATCATTTTAAATGAAATAAATGTTTCCCACTATGCTCAGGTTAGTGGGGGATCTTGTATGGTAGTATTGACTCAATTACTCTATAACAACCATAGAGGCGTTTCATTGAATCATCAAGGTGATATATCCACATATATTATCCGATCAAAATGAGATGAATAATAATAAAGTGTCCATTGTTATCACATCCAATTTCTCAAGGAGAATATCAATAGAGCACAAAATCACTTAAATCATTTATCTTAGGGGTATGTGACATAATATGAACTAAACAACCTCATATATTTATGATATACTCCACAAGTCTTATCTGAGACTACATTATTTCATGTATTTCATTTCCCAAAATTGTTATAAAAATACTATGGATATTACACAAGATATCTCAAGCACAATTGTCCAAACAAGGACACTCTATGGGACTTCATATCAAGTGAATATTATTTCTAGTTCTCAAGATTTTTTGAATGCACCGTTTCTATATAAAACCCATTAAAAATGGTATAATATGAAAATAGTAACTAAAGAACCATATAAATAAGAGCCTACTCATGATGCTCATTTCTTAGAAAATAGACATCAATTACAACTGATATATCAACACCAATCAACCAACCAATATTTTTCATAAGTAGTGATTCCCATGGTAAACCTATTATCTAACATGATGTTGAATCCTCGGAAGATATTGATATCCTTGAGGATCATCAGTATATTATAAATGTTTCTTTAGAACATCATGATCATTAAAAATAAGAAAATGTAATATTAAAAATGGAATTCATCTATATGGAACCATATTAAATAATTATTTTTTTCATCCCTAGATATGAAACATTTAAGTCCCTCCATAATATCAACATCTAGTCATTGTAGATGTATTCCATAAAGATTTCACTTGAATGGTCATTCCCCCAATTCAATATCCTAAACATATTCTGGTCCTCTATAAAAATAATTTTACAATGGACCTTCCGACATCATTATATCAATGATCTACTAGGGTACTCCATAGAGAATTAAATAAAACGGTCCTCTATGGAATTTCACAACCAATGACTCTAGAGTTCCTCTACAGTGTAACAATCATTGAGGTCCTCGCTGTGATGTTCAATAAACACTTTTTCTCGTTTCTACCACTAATAATATTATCAATAACATAGGATATCCTCCTATTGAATATGTTATCAAGGTCATCCCATAGTAATGTAAATAAAAACAAGATATGTCTTACAAAGAGTGTCAAATTTGAAGGTTCGCCTCAAATTTTTACAAGTCACTCTAGAAGACATCCATAAAGCATTCATCATTGTGGCTCATCCTATACTGCTAAAAAATATTATGTGAATGAATTCAACATGGTATGAAAAAAATATCAACACATATTTAGGACCTTTTTAAATCCCAAGGTTTATTGTAAGATGAATATGTTCAATAGCATATAAAAAATGCATCACCAAGCATAAAAAATAGAAAATATTATTATTAAATGAGAATTTCATAACCTTGAAATTATTTTTTCATGTTTGAATTTGATTAAATTTAATTCAAAAAATATATATAAATGTTAATTTCAATACAAATTTATTTATAAATTCTAGTAAATCAAGTTCTCTTCTGTCAGTAATACCATTTTTTTCTTCAAATATATATTTTCTTAGAAACAATTATAAATAATATGGGGAAATTTTTGTAAATCTATTTGACAAGATAAATAATATTTTTTAATTCTGAATATAAAAATTATTCTATGGGGAATTTTTATATATTTCTAAAAATTTTTATTTCTCCTCGATTACTAAAAAATATATTTTAAAAAAATGAGTTTTATTTTCATGTTTTTTGACATTATAATTCCATTTTTTAATTTTTATTAAAATTTATTTGTCCCTTTTTTAACTAATTTAATCCAATTATTCTTTTCGAATTGAATTTTATAAATTAATTTCATTTAAAATAATTATAATTAAAAGGATATTATTTAGAAAACCCTTTTCTCATTGTATTTCACGTATATTATTTTAAATTAAAAATTTAGACATATAAATTTTTAATATAATAAAATATAGTCTGTATTTTTAATTATTAGGTCCAAATTTTTTAAATTATAAAATTTATTTTTAGTCCTTGTGAATATTAATCATAGTATTTTTTGTGGCCACTAGAAATGGTTAATCGGGTAATTAAGGGTTAAAATAATATAACAAGGACAACTAAATGACCCTAGCAGTTTCCTTAATTTTATTATATGGGCCCATATCATCCCTAATCATTCAATAATCAAGTGATATGGAATTTTTTTTATTTTTGTGGGATTATGACCGTTATAATATATTATCAAAACAAAAGTGAAAAACATCACACAATTGTTTTGAATAACTATAATATTTTAAACAAGATATATCCAGAAGATATGTTCAATTATAAGTATTTATCTAACTTCATGAATATATATATATATTTCATGATGATTTTGTAAAATATATTGTGGGGAAATAATTACCAAAAATTATTTCAAAAAAAAAATATAGTAATTATTTAAATAATGAAAAAATTCAAAAAATGATATTATAAATATTAAAATAAATACAATATTAAATAATTACTTTGATCCATAAATTTTTAGGAGAATATAACAATATATATATTTAATTAATTTATTCAAAACACATTTTTTCAGGATGTTATTAATGTTAATGTAATGAATCTCTAAAAAAATTGACATTAATGACATTTTATTATAACTAATATTTAATTAAATTTTATACAATTCTTAAAAATAATATAATTTTCTATTCTATTGTTATATGAATTTTAATATCAACCATTATAATTTTTTAGGACTTTGGGTCATTTATATAAACTACAATTACTAATATGTTAAAAAATATTATTATTTTAGTAAGTGTGAGATGGGTTAACATATAATTTAAAAAAATGATTTTAACATCCTGCGTAAATAAAGAATAATAAATTTTCATATTTTTTAATATTTTTTAATTAAATATTAATTTCAATTTAAAGTGGATGCTATGTTTTATGGCTTAGCCGATATGCAACAACGGGTTTCTTTGAAATCTTGCGTTGCACACAAATAATATAATAATATTATTTTAAATTGTAGTTAACGACTAGTCGTTGTATTGGCAGGAATGAATAAAAATAACTACAATATGATTAAAGAAGTTTGTTAAATGTTTTTACATTTATCCAATAAAAGTTATATGCTTAAAATGTGAATGAATCTAATGATAACCATAATTTACTTTAAAAGTTTAATTTAACACCTTTTATTGGAAAACCCTATTTAAATCCAGTTTTTGTCACTTTTATATGTTCCATTATGAAAAATAAAATTCTACTTTAGAATCGGAACATAAAAATTTACATTGGGTAAAATTTTGGCATTTTTCTGATAAAATTCATTTTTTGATGAATAGTGAAAAGTACTGTATTTTAATTCAAAATTGCCTTAAAATCTAATTTATTTATATGGATAAATTATCTTTTTAAATGGTTTTAAAATTTAATAACATTATTTTTTTACAATTTAATCCAATTCAGGTCATTTGAAGAAATTTCACTTTGAAATTGGGCATAAACAAGTGTTAATCTTTTGACCGATATTGATTCTTAGAAACCCCATATTTGTTTTGACAATGGGAATTAATTTTAAATCAATTCATCAAACTTCTAGGTTTTTAATTTTTTAAAATAGAAATAATTTTTGAATTTGGGATATCAAATATTGGTTAGGAATTTGTTTTGGTATTTTTCTGAAAAACATCAGTTTTTTATGAATAGTGAAACCACTAAGTAGTAGTTAAAAACCTGACATTTTCATTTAAATGAAATTTTACCATTTCTGTGAATTGAATTTTGGAAATCCAACATACATGGTTGTTATTAGTAAGTAAAATGTGGTTCAATAATATGAAAATAATTTTTGGTGAATAGTAAATTTTGACTTTTATTTACAGCGGTTGAAGGTAAATAGGGTAATTCAAGATAAAAAGAATATTAAAATAATACAAAATTAACTTCACACTTATCCTAACCATATTGTATGATTCATTTCCGACCATGGGCATCATTGGGTAGATTTTGGGACCCCATGGAGCCACATGGGAGTGATAATGACACTTTAGACAAAAATATTTAAAGTAAAGGAAAAAATGACCCAACAAAATATCTTTTTGTAAATCAATTTTTTACATAGGGTTATATAAGTTATATATTAGACTATAAATATTAATTGGAAATATAAAAATATTTCCTACATCATAGTAATTGTTTTATAATTTTTATACATCAAATAAATTAATGTATTTATAACACAATAATGATGCAGTGTTTACCTCATTAATAAATGACTTAAATAAATCAGATTATAAATATAACAATAATATCTAAAACCTGTAAAATTGTTATTGGATAATTTTATTTAGACCATGAGTCATCTTCTATTTTTCCTTACAGATTTTTGGACCTTTTGAAACCGATGATAAGTTTATAATAATATAATCGTTTCATACTTTCTTAAAGAGAACATCCTCTCCCTTATAAAAGAAGACCACTTCTAACCAATTCCACACTCCTATCGTACCTTTTGGATTGTCCAAACTCTACTTAATTAAGCTCCCTACATCCTTATATTCCACTTAGAAGCCTTACCTTAGGAATAAGGCACTTTGACAAACCCTTTTGGTTCAATCCAAAGGGTGTTACCCAAATTAAAGGTAATCGTTTCTCTTAATTTTTTTTATTTTATTTTACTTCTCCAACCCCCTAAAATCTTTTTAATCCTTCAATTTATAAAAAATAAGTATTTTAAATATTCTATGATGTATTTATGAGAATTATTGGAACTACACATACACACACCTCCATCTAATAGGTGAGGAACATATTGTTTTTGTAGATGGGAAACTAACGCCTCATGGAGCGATGATTGTTCAATTATATCCAACTACATATCATGGTGGCCATTAATATGGCACTATATTTATATATGATATATATTATGTATATGTTTTCTCTATTCTTATATAATTTTTATTTAAATACAATCCTTTATGATTTCCAATATGTGTAAAAACAATAATTTCCTTTGAGGAAGTACAGACTACTGCCCCCTCAAAGTGATACGACTCGTTAATGCCTTATGTGGGACGTATAAAGAAAGTACTTAATGATATTATATATGATATTATACTTTAATTATAATATAACTATATATCATTATGTTTTAATTCCATTAAAATATGAAATAAAAAATGAAGTAGCGTTCATGCGTACGTATGACTTATCGTCTCCATGAATGGTGCATTTCATTTCTTACCTCCAAATGTTATGTAATATTATAAATACTTGTATTTACAGGATATATATGATATATATTATATCTAAATCATGAATATAATTATGGACATAATGAACTTTTGACCACATGAACATCTTGTAAATATAAGAAGTCCATTTTTGACTCAAGTACCAAACATCGATAAAAAACCATTATTATCTTAAATGATTAAATAATGTTTATAACTTAGCAATAAGTGATAAAAAATTAATAATAATCTTAAAATAGGTTCTTAATCAAGTTTAAATTAACTTTAGTTTATTATTAAGGAGATTAAAGAACTAATGCGTCGAGTCAGACACGAGGTAAGGGATTTCTTATCTCACTTTTAATTCCTTGAGAATTTCATTGTTCGCCACTTATTTATTCCATGTGGTGTATTGTGTACATTAATTTGATATAAATTATCATTACTCTCTTTATATTCATGTAATTATGTGATTAATTAGTTGGTTATTAACTTTTGGTCATATGACTCGATTTATTACAATGTGGTAAGGGGTTCTTCATCTCACTTTTTATTCCCGTGAGATTCATACTATATTTCCACTATTTTCCTTTTGTCTGGTTTATGTACTGACCCTGATTTTATTCATTGTGTAATATAATTAAATATATTGGTATTTAAATCTTCATTTTATGATTCATATTTCATTGGTTTTATGTTTCATATGTTACCAAATCGTTAAGGGAACCTTTTAACAGAATATCTATTCCTTAGGTTAATCTTCTAATTCTTAATTATGTCATGCTATGATTATGTGTGGAATCAGTATTTATTTATTTATGTTGTGATTTACACTCCCCTTGTGTGGATATACATTTGATACGAATAATAACTCCATATATATATTCTCAAGTCATTGATATGACCTTGATAAGAGTAATTTTAACTGAATATCCATTCGTTGAGTTAAACATCCAAGTCATTGGGTTTTTCTTAAAATGAATATGTGGGAATGTTCATTGATTTAATTATACTAAATATCCAATCATATTGAGTGTATTTATATTTTTCACAAATAATTATGTAAATAATTTATCTGTAATCTAAAGATATAATTTTTCTAAGGGATTTCGTCTCAAATTACATTCCATTGAGACATAATTGTTGTTATGCACCAATTCACTCTAATGTTGTGTATATAATTCCATTTGGAATATTATATCATGAATCCATTTATTCTCATGATATTATAATGTTCTAATTAAATGTTATTCCTCAATTATTTGTATTCAAGCATCACTGATTTTGTTAAAATCTCTTTAACTAAAATATAATTTTAATTGTGTTAATGATTTATTCTTCTCAATATTTATCCTCAATTTTCATTTTTTGAAAATGGATTTTAGGATTTATTTATATGGACATTAATGTATTAAAATGATAATTCATTTAATAGTTTAAAAGTGTTATGGGACACTTTGATTCAAAAATATATTTATTAAATTTTTTAAATGGTTTTGAAAATGGTTTAATAAAGCATAGTTTTTTTCAGTATTTTGATATGATATATTGTGATTGGAATGTGAAAATGTTGTCTTTATTTTATGCATGTGTTTTTTATTATGATTATGTTATGGAGATTAGGCATTGTTTATGCATATGGGTGGTTCCTTGATAAACCTAGGGTGGGTGAGCCCGAGATGGCTCTCCAATGCATTGGGTAACGTGATGGAGGTAATCGTGAATGTTTATCCTATGAGATTTAGGGAATATTCTGAGATGGGTATTCCAAATGTGACTCCCTTTGTAGCTGTGATATCCACAATGTAAGTATGTTATAAATTATATAAGTTACCTTTTTGATTTTTTCTTGGTGTATGTTATTCATAAATCTTATGATTTTGTAAGGTATGACATTATAGAAAGGTATGGTTTCATTGATTTGTATTTATTGATATGCTAATGTTTTCCTTCTGTATTTTATATCCCTTACTGAGCATTTTATGCTCATCCCACATTTTTGAAATGTTTTCCACATGACTTAAAGATGAATTGGGTCAAGGATGGGATCAAGGAAAAGTCTTGCTGTCTAGAACATAGAACTAGACAAGTTTCTTTTTGAAGGGTTTTTATTTTATGAAAAAAAAAGAAACATAGTAGTAGTATGTACATGTAATTTTAAAGTTGATATGTAATAGTTATGGCCTAATTATCTAAAAGACTAAACCTAAAAATATCCTCAATGAGAATTATTAATATTATTTAGGATTATGTAATTTTTATGGTTGGGTCCTTATATTTGGTATCAGAGGTCGGTTTAGACAACTTTAAGGATTAAGAGTCTTTGTTAGACACATGGTTAGTCCATATGTCTATTATTTCAGTTAAATACTTGTTTTATAACTTTTTTAGATCAAGGAAATTAAATTAAAAATGGAAGAGGAGGATCTCAAATGACATTCCTATCTGTTACTGATGACTTGCTTGCAATAATTATTGCAAATTCATGTTTATATGATTGTGAAACTTTTTCTACCATACAACTCACTTGCATGATGTTTTTTGAGATATCAAACACCTCTAATATACCTCAATATCATGATGGTTCATGATTTTATTTAATTAAATCCTATTTTCACAATACTCTAATATTTTCAAGAAAGGTAAATATTATCATGTAATTTTCAAATACTTTACCTTATCAGAAGATTTTGAAGCATATTATGATTTTGAAAAGGGTTCTGAATAAATAGAAACTTGAGAAACCTGTTTATATTTTCTTTTAAATTATAGTTTTTCATCACATACTTATGGAATTTTAAAAGGACCATTTATTAAAAGTTTTAACTCAAACTCAGTCCGAATATTTTATAAAAAGAAAGTTTTATTAGATGTTTTGAAATTATATGTTATAGATGACTATTTTATGAAACTATTTTTCTATGAACACCCATATCACCCATGTTATACAAGCTGTATTTGGATGAAGACTTAAAATGATTTTGAAGGATCTCTAAATCATTGTTGCAATGCATGTACCTTCTACCTACTTGAACAAGATGATGATGAAACCATATGGATACCATGATCAAGGCATGATGTTATTTCTTTTGAGAGTTTTTCTATTTTAAAATTTGGTGGTGAAAAAAATGACAATATATAAGATGATGTGGTCCTAATGTATTGGTATGAAAATTAATGTTATAAGAAAACATTTGAGGTTAAAACATGTTAGGGTTATTTTTGAGTTGTATAAAAATGAAAAACCATAAGATGGGTGACAACTCATCGCATCTGGCAAGGCTGTAGAAATCAAACCCACAACCGAAGGGTGACAAGGGAGTATCTCCTACCACTATGCTATGTGAAATCCCTGTTTAGAATGACTTATTATTTTTAGTTTAATGATTAAATGGAACAATAATAAGTTGATTTTGGGAACTTATGTTTTATCAAATTGACATACATAGTATAAGAAAATGATTTTGTAATTAAGTGATAAAGGTTGTTATGGAAGACATTCTCTGTTTTGAGGAAACACTATATGCCTAAGGAAGATAGAATACTCTGAGATTTGAATTGTGGAATAACGGTTGAAATTTTAGTTTGGATGAATCTATTTTTTTATTGTGGACATATGAGGATTTGATTTATTTATAAAATTTTTTAACCTATCATGGATAATATATGATTAGGTTAATTACTTTTCAATATGAGAATTTATTTGTAACTGATGTTATTTGCTGATAAATGTTCAGATTTATCATGGAAGACTATGTAATTAAATCCTTATGAGATTTGGGTTTCCATCATAGTTTAGATTACTTTTTATGAATTTTATGGACAATTTTTTATTTAATGGTCTTTGTTGAACTTTGGGTTTTGTTTAAAAAAATTGGAGATTAATAGTAGTTTTTCTTTTTGTAAAAGATTGTATTTTTTGGGTATTATCAGATCTTTCACTTACCATTTTGTTTTTAGTTGGTTTCTAAAGACAAGGGAAATCTACAGTTCTTATTTTGTGGATTATGTGATTTTCTAGAAGATGATTATTGTTCTTTTGATGTGACTAAATCTTTTTGAATGCTCAATGTTTGGAAAAAATATTTGTTTTTTGTAGAAACTTATTAAAGGGTGAAACTATACATGAATGTAATTATATTTCATTATGTTCTTATTATATATTGTAAATGAATTCCTTAAAATAAAGATAAATAACATAAAATAAAAACGTTTTTGGTTTACTTTTCCTAATAGGTAATCGATGCCCGTTTAACACATCATAAGATTGTGATTTTCTGGTGGGTAACTTTCTCCAAATCATGTTTTCTACAACTCTCCATCATAACATGACCATTTGTTCTCTCTTCCATATCCATGTTTTTCTACATTGAATCCTAGTATGGGTTATCCCAGGTGACCTTTGTACTTCTCTTTCTATTTTTTAATGTGATAGTTTTGCTGACTCTTTTCTGATGTGGTACTTTTACTAAAGTTTTTAAGCCCAGTTTTAAAATTACGAGGACAAAATTCCTAAAAAGGGGGAAGGATTTAACATCCTGGGTAAATAACGAATAAAAATATTCATATTTATTAATATTTGTTAATTAAATAATAATTTTACTTTAAAGAGGATGCTATGTTCGATGTCTTACCTGATACGCAATAATGGGTTTCTTTGAAATCTTACAATGCACACTAATAATATAATAATATTATTTTAAATGATAATAAATTCCTACCCATTCTATTGGTGGGAATGAATAGAAATAACTATAATATGGTCATACATTTTTGTTAAATGTGTTTACATTTATCCAAGAAAAGATAGTGGCTTAAAATGTGAATGATTCTAATTTTATACATAATTTACATTAAAAGGTTGATTTAAATCCTTCTAATGGAGAACCCTCATTAAATTAGTTTTTATCACTATTATATGTTCCATTTGAAAAAATAAGATTCTTATTTAGAATCAGGACATCAAAATATACTTTGGGTAAAATTTGGGTAATTTTCTGATAAACTTCAATTTTTGAGGAATAGTGAAACCACTATATAGTACTTAAAAACCTCACATTTTCATTTAAATGAAATTTAACCACTTATGTGAATTGAATTTTGAAAATCAGACATACATGGTTGTTATTAGTATGTAAAATGTGGTTTAATAATAAAAAAAATAATTTTTGGTGAATAGTAACTTTTTGAATTTTATTTACAGAGGTTACAGGTAAATATGGTAATTCAAGGTAAAAGGAGTATTATAATAATAAAAAAATACCTTAACACTTGTTCTATCCTTATAAAATGAGTCATGGACAATCTTGGGCATCCTTTGGACTATTTTGGGACCCCATGGAGCCACTTGGGATTGATAATGACACTTTAGACTTATTAATTTAATGTCAAAGAAAAAATGACACAACAAATATCTTTTAGTAAAAAAAAATTTACATAGAGTTATATAAGATATATTTTCAACAATAAATATTCATTGGAAATATAAAAATATTTCCTACATCATTGTATTTTTTGTATAATTTCTAGACATAATATAAATTAATGTATTTATGACACAATAATGGTGCAATGTTTACCTCATTAATAAATGATTTAAATATATAAGATTATAAATATTTAAATAACATTCAAAACCATTACAATTCTTATTTGATGATTTTATTTCGACCATTAGTAATTTTTTCTTTGACTTTATTTATTTTTGGACATTTTGAAATTGAAGATATGTTTACAATAAAATAATTGCTTCAAACGTTCCTAAAGAGTCCCTCCTCTCCCTTATAAAAGGAGACCACATCTAACCAATTCATCACACCTCTCAAGAATTTTGGATCATTGATAATCTGTGTAATTAATCTCCCTACATCCCTATATTCCACCTAGAAACTATACGTTAGGAAGAAGGTACGTCAATATATTCTTTTGGTTCAAACCAGTGGGAGTTACCCAGATTAGAGGTAATAGTTTCTCTTAACTTTTTTCCTTTTGTTTTACTTCCCAAAACCACTAAAATATTTTTATTCCTTTCCTTTATAAAAAAAGAAGTATCCTAATTATACTAGGATGTTTTTACGAGAACTTTTCTAACTACACATACACACAACTCCATCTAATGGGTGAAGAACATGTTGTTTCTGTGGATGACAAACTAACGCCTCACGAAGCGAGGATTGTTCAATTATCTCCAACCACCTCTCATGGTGTACATTAATATGGAAAAGTATTTATATATGATATATATTATGTTTATGTTTTCTCTATTCTTCTGTAATTTTTATTAAATAACATATCTTTATGATTTCCAATTTGTGTAAACATGATAATTTTATTAGAGGAAGTGCAGACTACTGCCCCTCAAGGTGATATGCTTTGTTAATGCCTTATGTGTGGAATATAATGGATGGAGTTAATTATATTATATATGATATTATACTATAATTATAATATAACTATTTATCATTATTTTTTAATTCCATTAAAATAAGAAATAGAAATGGAAGTAGTGTTCATGCGTACGTACGGCTTACCATCTCCATGAACCGTGCATTCCATTTCTTACCTCCAAATTTTATGTAATATTATAAATACATGTAATACTGGATATATATGATATATATGAAATATAAATAATTAATATAATTCTGGATATAATGAACTTTTGACCACATGAACAACTTGTAATTATAAGAATTCCATTTTTGAATCAAGTACCAAACATCGACAAAACGACCATTGTTAACATATATGATTACATAATGTTTATAACATGTTAATAAGTGATATAAAATTAATAATAAACTTGAAAAAGTTTCTTAAGAAAGTAGAAATTAACTTTAGTTTATTATTCAGGATATTAAATAATGAACGCATCAAGTCGGACAAGAGGTAAGGGATTTCATATCTCAGATTTAATTCTGTGAGAATTCCATTGTTCACCACTTATTTGTTGCATGATGTGTATTGTGTACTTACATTTGATATATATTATCATGATTCTATTTATATTCATGTTATTATTTGATTCATTTTGTGGTTATTAACTTTTGGTCATTCGACCTAATTGATTACAACGTGGTAAGTGGTTCTTCATCTCATTTTTTATTCCCGTGATATTCATGCTATATTGCCACTATTTTTATTTTGTGTGGTTTATGTACTAACCATGATTGTATTGATTAGGTAATATACTTAAATTTATGGGTATTTACATCTTCATATTATTATTATTCTTTCAGGGGTTGTATGTTTCGTAAGTTAACAAATCGGTAAGGGAGCCTTTTAACCCAATTTCCATTTCTAGGGTTAATCTCTTAATTCTTAATTTTTTCATGATATGATTTTGTGTGGAACCACTATTTGCTTTTTATGTCATAATTTACACTCCCCTTGTGTGGATATACTTTTGAGACACATAATTAATCCATTTATAAATTCACAGGTCATCGATATGAACATGATAAGAGTAATTTTAACTCAATTTCCATTCATTGAGTTAAACATCCAAGTCATTGGTTATTTCTTCAAAAGAATATGTGTGAATGTTCTTTGATTGATTTATACTGAATATACAATAATATTTAGGGTATTTATATTTTTCACACATTATTAGGTAATTTATTTTCCCATAATCTAAGGATACAGTTTTTATAGGGATTTCGTCTCAATTAACATTCCATTGAGACTTCATTGTTGTTATGAACCAATTCACTCTAATGTGGTGTATATACTTTCCTTTGGAATTTTATATCATGAATCCCTTTATTCTCATGATTTTATAATGTTCTAATAAAATGATATTCCACAATTATTTGAATTTAAGTGTATCTCATTTTGTTAAAAACTCTTTAACTAAAATATCATTTTAAATGTATTAAAGATTTATTCTTATAAATATTTCTCATGAATGTCCTTGTTTTCAAAATGGTTTTAGGATTTATTTGTTTGGAAATTAGTGTATTCAAATCATATTTAATTTAAAAATTCAAAGTGTTATTGGACACATTGATTAAAAAATCTCTTTTATTAAATATTTTATATGGTTTTGAAAATGGTTTGATAAAGAATTATTTATTTTAATACATTGATATGATATATTGTGAATGAAATGTGGGAATTTTATCATTCTTTTATTTTTTTGTTATGTGTTATTATTATGTTATGGTGATTGGGAGTTTTTTATGCATATCGGTGGTTTCGTGATAAACCTAGGGTGGGTGAGCCCGAGATAGCTCTCTGATGCATTGTGTAACGTGACGGAGGTAAACGTGAATGTTTGTCCAATGAGAATTAAGGAATATACTATAATGGGTATTCCAAATGCGACTCCCTATGTAATTGTGATATCCACAACATAATCAAGTTATGAATTCTATAAGTTACCTTTATGATTTTTGATTTGTGTGTGTTATTCATAAATCTTATGATATTGTAAGGTATGTCATGATTGAAAAGTATGGTTTCATTGATTTGTATTTATTTATGGGATAATGTTTTACTTCCTTATTTTATAACCCTTACTGAGATTTTTATTCTCATCCCATATTTTTGAAAATGTTTTCCACAAGACATAAAGATGAATAGTGTCAAGGAAGGGATCCTGGAAAAGTGAGGTTGTCTAAAACATGGAACTAGACATGTTTCTTTTTTAAGAGTTTTTATTTTTGAAGAAAATGGATATTGAATAGTATTGTGTACATATAATTTTCATGTTGATATGTAATATTTATCGCCTAATTCTCTAATACTCTAAACCGGAAAATATCCTTAATGTGAATTATTCATTTAATTTAGGATTATGTAATGTTTAAGGATGAGTCCTTATAATGATAATGGTAAAAAATAGTCAGAACATGTAAAAATATAATTTAGTGAGATTATAATCACAAATACCAACATTTTACTTGAATATTATAAATATTAATCCATCTGGACAAAAAAAAAATTATTTATATTAATACTCTAAATACACAAAGGGATCCCCTATTCACTAATATTAAACAACATCTCTTATTTTACTTAATTGATACTTAATAACACATTTGGTTATTAAATACTCATCCAAAATATATTAATAACAACCCACCACAAATTACAGAAGCCCTAGTTTTGGCATAAAACCTACCATTGCGGTATTAAGGTTTTAGGAAAAGGATGTTTTGTGAGGATGATATATAATTATTAACCAGAAATTTCTATTTTATTTCATCCCACTACATAAAATAATCATTAAACATGATTATATAATGTCAAACATAAATTAAATATACATATATGTAATTATTCTATTTGAATAACCAATATCAATCTCCACCCTACATCAAATGGGAAAGGAATTCATTATTCATGTGTATGGTGGACTACAGCCTTATGGAGTGTTTTTATTCATTTTCTCAAGTTATCTAAAGTGGATGGCTATAATGATAGAATTAATATATATATATATATATGATATATATGAAATGTTAATCATTATTATATGATAATATTTCAATTAATTTATTAACTTTAAATTCATTAAAAATTAATAACAATGTTCGTGCAGACATGTGGATTACCACCTCCATAAAGGGATGTGATTCATTTTTCTTTTGGATGTGACATGAATGATATATATAAGAATATATAAAGAATTAATATTATATTTAATATTTAAATTTATTTACTGAAAAATAAATTATTATTTTCCCTTTCCCCAAAAAGATCATTGATTAACAGAAAAATTACTCTTGTGTGCATGCTGATTGTCATCTCTTGGATTGTAACATAGTTCATTTTTCATTATCATATTTCATAAATTAGTGTAAAAGATAATATTGAATATAAATATGTTAATTATTTTATTATTATTATATAGTTGTTGTAATAATTACCATATTTATATTAGTTAACCTATAATATTAATTTTTTTTCCTTATTAACATAATAAACCCAATCACCCGATGTTGGCTAAATTAATTAAATCATTAAATTTTAAATTTAGACAAATGAAATAAATTATTTAATTATAATGGATTAAAAAATTAAATTTTATAAATAAGTAAAATAATTGATAAGACTATATTGTACTTCGGATGAAAGATATATATTGCATGTATGGACTTGAGGTAAGAGATTTTGACTC
Organism: Viscum album; assembly: GCA_963277665.1. NCBI lineage: Eukaryota > Viridiplantae > Streptophyta > Magnoliopsida > Santalales > Viscaceae > Viscum > Viscum album. Next base: position 1,506,150,714 of record OY728152.1, read on the forward strand.
AATTTATTTTTATTACAGAATATGTTATTATTATACAACTAATTTTATTATATTGCTTATATAATACAATTTTACATGATTCACCATAAATCCATCTTATATAATGGTATTCTATGTTTAAATTTTAATTACTAAATTTAATTTTTCTTTACATGAACATTTAAAAAAGGTAAATGATCTTTTAACACAAATTACTTTTATTGGGTTTTCCATCTTCTCCAATTACTTTTTTTTTGTTTTCTAGGGTTATATGGGAATTTATTTACAAGATTATTTATTGTGTATTGTAATAATTTTTTTTGGATTAATATTTGATAGAAATAATCATATTAAGGGTAATTCTTCTCAAATTATATTTCATTATGTCATGCATATATGTTATTTACCTCTCTTCTTTTATGTGGTGCATATAGAACACATTATACATGTTATATCACGAATCTAGTTATATTCATTATATTTAATATTTTTGTAACACCCAAATATTTTATGATATTTCCCATTTTAAATAAATATATTTTCCTCAATAGCTTACATTGCACACAACAACATGCTTAAAAAATAGTGATATACTATTAAATATTGTTATATTAAAAATAGTTTTTACATTTTTAGGAATGAATAGTATTAAAAACATTAAAATTTATATAATATATTTCTAAAGTTTTTACATTTGTACACATTAATTTATAGGAATAATATAAGAATGAATCTAACATTACTCACTAAAACCCAATATTGATTAAAATGAAATTTTTACACATTTAAATGGAAATCATATTTTAAATACCATTTGTGAAACATTAATATAATTTATATGAAAAATTAAACATATTCTTTTAAATCGGTATATAATATTTTTGATAGATGGAATTTTTGGTATTTTTATGAGCGTTTCATTTTTTATGAATGGTGATAAATAACACATTTTAGTTCAATACTACATTTTCATCTTATATATTTATTTAGTTATTTTTTTGATTTTCCGTTAAAGAATATTTTATCTAATTATATATCAGTTAATCCAATTTTGATCATTGTAAATAAAATTTAATTAAATTTTGATTTGAAAGCATAGGAAAAATTGGGCATTTTTCATTAAACAGCTTTGTCACCACGTCTGGGGGATTACCATTAAACATAATTTTCAAAATTTTATTAACTGAATTTTTAAAAAATTAAATTCATGGATTTAATCAATATTATATTTTTATTGTACTAATATAATCATATTTTTTGACTAAAAAGGGTAGAAAAATAAATTAAAATTATTTTTAGTGTTTAAGGGTAAATCCTGTAATTAAGGGTAAACATATTATTATATGCATTAAAAAATTACTGTAACAGTTATAATAATTTCCCTGAATTATTTTGTTTCAAAAAAAATCATACTTTGGATGATTTTATGGTCTCTTGGATCAACTTGGATGACATTATGTCTTTTATTGTATTTTTTTCTATTGAATGTAAAATATGTCACACAATTGTTTTCAATAAGTATTACATTTTATTATAATGTTATTTAGAAGATATCATCAAATATAGATATTCCATATATAGATAAAAAATTTATATTAATCATGATTTTTTTTAATTATTATAGAATAAATTTATTAATTAATGGCATGACCAATGATAATGTAGTAATTGATAAATTAATTGAAGAATAAAATAAATGATATTTAAAATATTTAAAAATATAAGTTGATATAATTAAATTCATACATAAAATTCATTGATTAATTTGACATATTAGTGGTTATTTAAAATTTTTAGTCAAATGATATCATGTTTTTATGATATTTTTTAAATATCAGGTAATCCATAGTGGAAAAATTATCACTAATGATATTTTAAAATACATAATATTTAATTTAATGATATTAAATTCACAAAAATATAAAAATAATCAAATGGATTAGGATATCGTTAAATATGTCAACAACAGATACTTTCAGGCTCTTTTGGCAATTTAGATTATCAATATTAACCCTTAATGAATAAAAACTCATGTTGCCATGGTAAGAGTTAAAGAGCATAAATAATGGTTAAAGCCAAATGATAAGGGTAAAAATGTGGCATAAACATGTCTAAAAAATATTGGATTAATATTATTAGTTTGTTATCAACATGCGATATAATTTCTATTTTTTATTTTAATATTTTCCATGATAATAAATTATAAATTATTTAAATAAAATATTTTCACAAATTTCCACTCTCTTTGTATTTAATATATTTTATTTGTTCACATATTTAAAAAAACATGATATGAAAAACCAAAAATGTCATTATTTATCTTAATATAATTATTATAATTATATAATACTATTTTGAATTTTTAGAAATTATATAATAATCTTAATTATTTTTCAACGATAAGTCAATTGTTATTATATTAATAGAAAATTAATATAAGAGATTTTAAAAGTATTAATATTGAAATATTTGGGATGAGTTAATGTATATAATGAATTTTAAATAAATATAAGATATAATATATATTTTTGAAAATATTATATTATAATTACAACTAGGTATTGATATATTAATAGTAAAAATAAAAGAATACTAAAAAATTACATAGTAATGTTATTTTATTCAATTAATATATTTTAAAATTATTTGAAAATCTAAAAAAAATTATTTATTCACTAATAGTACAATATATTATCTGAAAGTTTGTAAATATTCATTTATTGTCCATAGTTATGCCATTAAATCTAGAATAACCTTATTATATTTTAATATTTTGAGGATTTCCAAAACTACAACTCACCAGAAATATAAAAGGCTTTCTCGTCCCTCACTTTTGCACACTAATTTGAGAGATATAGATTGACCAAACACTACCAATTTTTCTCCCCAAAATTATTATCATTTTTTAGACGTATTGGTCCTTCTAAGAGAACAACTATATATCCCTAAAAAAATTGATCTAATAGATGTCCATCCAAATAAGATGTAATAGTTTTTATTAACTCGTTGAAGTAAATTTCTTCTTCTTGTTCTTATTTAATTTTTATTTATATTATAATGTAATAAAACTAAAATAATATATATTTTATGATGTTATTATGAAAATGGTACACCAATATTCTATTATTTAACCATCATATGATAAGTGAAAACATAGTGCTTGCATATGTACAACATAACACCTCCACAGCATGGTGTAATGTTTCTTATAACCAAATTATTTTAATGGGTATAATGATGGAAATAATGAATATAGAAGATAATTATGAAATTATATTGATTATATAAAATATAATATACCAACCACTTATTTACTCCATCAGGACAAATTGAATGGTATTATCACTCATGTGATTGTACGACCAACCATCTCCATGATACGATGAGATTTATTTATCATGTTATCAATTGAAAAATGATTAATAAAATATTAATAATGATTCAATATAACATATATTAACGAATAATAATTATTTATATTGAAATATATGTTTCATATTCATATTAAACATTAATTACCAATCAAAACATGCATTAAAAAATGAAGAAGGTAACGCCCAAAAGAGGGGTAAAATGGAATATTAATAACAAAACAATATAAGGAGATCAAAAATGATATCATTAATATAGATATGGTTATAGTGTAAATTAATTTAATGTATTACAATTTTATATATAGGTATAAATCACAATCATGTAATAGAAAGTACATGGTAAGGGTTAATTTCATAATATCGTTATTATTAGTGATTGTTTATATGTAAGTATCTACTAAGGAATATTTATCAACTATGTCAATGATTATTAAAAATATTTTACAATTTTTTTAATATTATCCTACCAATATTTTTAGTCTTTTGTCAATGTTCAATTTTTATATAAAATGGTTTGAAAGGAATATTTTTATCATTTTCCACATGAGGTTCATAATGATATTTTTTTATAAAATATAGAAATAATGTTAATTTTTAACTTATATTGCATGAGATGTTATTACCAGCCTAATGAATCCATGATTTTTTTGAAGATTAAATTACATGTTTATAAATATTGTTTTTAAATAAAATGTTTTATTTTATAAATTTTTGGCTTATAAATAAACGATTTCAATGTAAAAGGTTATTTTTCTCAACATATATCTAATGAATTTATTATATGATTTTAATATATGTCAATAAAATCTATTAAGCATGATTTATTATTGAGGTTGATATATTATGAAAGAAATTAAATTAATTTATTTAATATTTTATTATATGTTTAACTAAGGATGTCATATTTTAATACAATTCTTGGTTTCTGTTTATGGTATTCAATGTTAATATATCACTTTTTCAATATGATTAATTGTGTTGTTTATATTTTCATATGATGAATGAATTTGAAACTGTAAAAGTTAGGTGAGGCCCTATAATGACAGTTGATTCATCATTAGGTCTCATGACACAAAATTATTTAGTAACAAACCATGCATGTTTGTTTCTAAATAATTTTAAATTGTTAGATGGATAGATATTGACACAAATCAGAAGGGTTTCTACCTGCATACTTAATCTATCATGATGATTGATCTTGACAGTAACTATCTTGAGGATATATCATGATAGTGAAGAAATAAAAAATTATTCATTCTAACATTTTTTATATTCCATGTGATCATTTGATTGGTTATAATATCCATGAATGTGTTTCATATCTCATGTGATTATTTATATGGAATTGACATTAGTTATTTACCAAGCGAGGTTGTTTGTTCCATTTTCACTCATAGAATCTTATGTATAATTACTATTACTGATCATCTGAGCACACCCATTTCTAATGTTTTATTTTTCTTAGGATTAAAAAATGTGTATTATTACCGATTTTTAGCCACAAACTATGAAAATTAGTTAAGTTCTCAAAGAAAAGTCTTCATGTATTTTATGTTTTTAAACGAAATGTGGTTTGATCTTTCTGGATTAGATTCCATCTAATAATTCCAATGTATAAATTTAAGGCACCATCTTTAGACCTTTTGGGTTGGGGTGTTATAGTTGACATCAAAGGATGTTTATTATAATCCATGGAAAGTAGATTTAGGAAATCAAAAATTAGAAAACTCATCCTTGTGATTCAATTTCAAGACAATAATAAGTATAGGATATCATCCAATATATTTGGTAATGATAATGGATAACCGAGTTTAAACATATGCTATCAAAGATTGAAAAATATTATTCCATGATTTAGACATACTATAAATGATTCATCGTGACTATATCTATGTGATTATTATTTCTCACATTGTGCATTGTGTTTTGGCCAATGGTTAATATCAACATGTTTATTTAAGTAGAGGTTATTTTTCTAATGATAAAGATAATAAAAAATGAAAATAAAATGAAGGATGTATTATGGAATAAGATGATGAAGAATAGTTAATGGTTTATTAATTAGATATAATTATTAAGGTTTTTTTGATGTATTAAAGAATTATTTCATCAATTGTTCTCTAATTATAATAATCATCTGATATATAAGGCTTGTACTTTTGAAATTCTTGTATAAATATTTTGAATCATGTAAATTATCATTAATTTTTTTTATAAGGTGACAAAATATTTGTTCTGTAACCAAAATAGATTTAGTATGTTGTTTGGGGAATCTGATGTTATGAATAATTTTGGAAATTTAGAGACCATTTGGATAGTGAATTTGGATAGAAGTATTTTGGATGATTATTATTGTTGGAGTGGATAAAGTGGAACTTTTTATATTATTGTAAGAGGATAAATTATGATTTATTGGATATCCTATACTAACCATTTTGGTTTTGATAATATTTAATGGTCGAAGGAATGGTGTAATGATGTTTTGATAAATTTTATGCAATCATAAAACTAATCTTCATGATTTAACATCTAGTTAATGACATATATTGGAAATAGATATAAGCACAACCAACAGATGAGATTAAGATTAAAACATGGATTGTAATAGAATATGTTTATTTTTTTGAGTGCTTTATCAAGATAGTAAAACAATCAATTAACACTTTTAATTAAAATTTGAATTTAAATGTGTTATTATTTTATATTTTTTACTAATAAATCAATATTCGCTTTAACCTATCAAATGTTTATGGTTTTGTGATGGAATACATTTTGATGAAGATGTTCTCTATCACTATATGTCAGAAAATGATCGTTTGATTTCTCCTCAATGTCATGGTTTCCACTTCCCACTAATGTTGTCATATTCAAAAGACAAATTTTGTGGTCACATTCACATTACCCTTTCTTTTTTATTAATAGGATGTTTTATTAATGATATTTTTGATTTGGGATTCCCATAAAAATTTTTCATGTATTAACATTTAATTTAAAAAGTTAAACTTCATATTGTGAGGATTCAATTTATTGATGTAGGGGAAAATGTAACACCGAAATATTTTACGATATGACTCATTTAAAATAAATTAAATTTTTTTGATTGAATAAATTGCACACAATAGTAGGCATAAATGAACTATGAAATACTAATAGATATTATTATATTTACATTATGTGTTGAGTTACATTTAATTATTTGTATCAATCAAATTATGAATGTTATATATTATATACTCAATAATTTATTTTACATTTTTCTAAATGATTTATAGGCATTAGATAAGAATGAATAAAATTTATGCATTAAAAACACATATTTTGGAATAATTTTTATAATATTGTAATGAAAAAGGTATTTTAAATAATAATTTCTCAATTTTATATAAAATATTTCAAAAAAAACTTTTTATTTTAATGAGTAATATAAAAAAATTAATTAGATAATTTTTATTTAGTGAGATGTTTGATTTTTTTCTGAATAGTTTAAAATACTGTAATTTAATTTAAAACTGAAATTTCATCTATTTTATTTATATTGATAAATTTGGTTTTGATTTGGTTTTAAAGTTTAATTATATAGATTTAATATCATTTAAAAAAAATTTGGTTATTCGATACATTTTCACATTAAATTTAGATATTAAAAATTAGCAATCATTTTGAGGTTTTTACTATAACCCACATTATAATTTCATCTATGGAATTAGTATTAAACTCAATTCTTCCACTTCAATGAACAGAATTTTGAAAAATGGGAAAAAATTTAATCCAAATGAATGTTTTAGTCTAATAATGTTAACATAGTTTTTAAAAAATATATTAGTAAACATAATTTGAATTAATTACATCAGTTCAGTGTAAATAAGGTAAATAAGGAGAAATATAATATTGTAAGTTTTAAAAAAGTAATCTAAACCGTAGATTTTTTTTGGATGACTTATTATCACAAAAAATAAATATTTTTCAAATTTTACTTCCTTTTGGTGCCACTGGGACGACATTGGGGATTTTAAAGTATTATATTCAACAAAATAGCTAATATTTCGTAATTGTTTTTAATAAGTTTTTTATTTCTGTATATGTTACATCAGAATGTATAATTTTTTATAAATACTAATTTTAAACAAAAAAATTTATTCACAATCATGATAATTTATGTGTAATTTTTAGTGAATAAATAACTAAATGGAAGGATTGCATAATGATGATGCAGAAGTAGTTTAATTAATCGACGATTAAATTAATTGATAATAAAATTTTTAAAAAATATATAATTTCATATAAATAATTTCATTCAAGATTTTAAGAGAGTATTTTTAAATATTCATGATGAGGAAAAAGTGTATATTCTATGTTATCATTTTTTTGTGATATTTTTAAAAAATCAAATAATGAATAGTGTCAACATAGATAGTAATGATATTTTAAAATTAATAATATTTTATTAAATGGTATTAAATTCATAAAAAATATAAAATTTTTCCATCGTATTTCGAAAAAGCTAAATATATCATAAATGGTCCATATATTCCTTATTATTCATTTAAGAGTAACTATATTATGACTTAATGAATAGAAACACATGTTGTCATAGTATGATTAAAAGAGGTTATATAAGGGTTATATCCAAATAATAAGGGTAATTACGTTACCATAAACATTCTAAAAATTATTTTATTATGTTTATTAGTCCATTATAACATTAATATATATTTGGAGTTGTTTAATGGACACTTTCCCATGATAATAACTTATATAATATTTAAATCAAACATTGTTAAAAAAATATCCCTCTCTTTCTATTTAATACAAATTATGTGTTTACATAAGTAATTTTATTATATAATGGATCCTAAATTTATATATTGATTTTAATGAAAAAATTTTCATTATAAAATTTCAATTTTTTATTTTAGATATCATATAATTACCTTAAATGATTTCTTATACTAAATAAATGTTTATTTAATTAAAATTTAAAAATAAATGATATTAAAAGTTATAATTATGATTAATTTGTGATGAGTTAATATGTAAAATGAATTATATTTTCTTGTATGATATGATAGATATGATTGAAAAAATTATTTTCTAATTACAATTTTTTCATGATGTGTTTAACATCAAATTAAAAGAATAGTATAAAATTTGACAATAATGATATTTTATCAAATTAATATCTTCTTAATGGCCTTATGGAATTATTTCTAATTTTTAATGGATAATCCCCCTTTTCAGGGTTTAAGGTGATCCCTTAAACGAACCATTGGCCCAATTAACAAGGCCCAAAAAACCTAAAGGCCAATTACATGACTCGAAGTCCTAGAGGCATATTATGGCCATACCATGACCCATAATCCAACCTCACTAGAATTTCCCCTCCATAGATGGTGCATTATTGATCACCTAGCTCCATACCATGCATTGTTGATTGGTTATCATTACAATGTACAAATATGCATAGTACATAATTCCAATGGTAGTTTTTATACCCCCAAATTCGTTCAATCCAGTTAGCTCTACACTAGTGTCAAATAAATATTTATTTGATTCTCTATCGTGGATTTCTCTCTGTGAACTAGGATACTCTATGGTTTATATGGCTAGAAGTCCCTGATGCCCATAGACCATTGATGTACAAAAGGCCCAAAGACTCATAGGCCAAAACTGTTGGACCAAAGTCCATAATCTAGTGAATTGTTATGACTACTAAATTACTGAACAATACCTACTACAGTTCATGTTAATGTATTACTATAGTATCCGGGAAATTCAACTCCACTTGGTTTCGAATCTAGATCCAGTAGTGGAAAAGTAAGAACCTATACCACTTGGTTGTGGGCTTGTTGGCTTATTGAATTAATATATTATTAAATTGTTTAAAAGTCAAAAATTGATAAATAATCACAAATGGGATAAGATAAGATAAATATGTTTTGAAATATTTATTTATATTAAATTTGGATATCTTTTTTTCTATAATAGGATTGTTAAATATTAATAATTTGTGGATTTCTGAAAGTTTCTCTCAAATAAATTATAAAATGGTACCTCCTGCCTCACTTCCTCACACCAGTTTGAGACATCTAGACTGACCAAATTCATCCCCTTTATCTCCCAGAAATCCATATCAATTTAATAGTGGTTTGTTTTCTTCTCTAATTCAAACTGTAGATCACATAAAAATTGATCTATTGGAAGTGTGTTGAAGAATAGGTAATCATTTTTACAAACATGTTTGTCATTCATTTCTACATATACATTATATTTATGTATTTTTTCCATTATAAGGTAACAAAACTATTATAATATACATTATGGTATGTTATTATTATTAATTGACTACAATATTTTATGATTTTCCAATTTGAGAAAAAATGAAAACTCTTCTCATGCGTATGTACTGCATAACACCTCCACAACAAGGTCTAATATGATTTTCATCAACTATTTTTTTAGAAGGGTATATGAATGAAAATAATGAATATATATGTCAATTTTTTCCTGATATTGTCTGCATAAATATTAATATACAATAAAATTCTATAATATTTCACCACTTGGGGAATGATAATGTCACTCGTGTGTTTATATGACCTGTTATCTCTAGGATGTGATATTATACTTTTCTCATGTTAAAAATTCAGAAATTATTTCAAAAATACATATAATGAGGGAATATAATAAGTATTTAGAATATATATATGTTTATTTATATCCTATGCATAAGAAACATGACATATATGATGAAACATGCATTTGAAAATAAAGCACTTATCATCTGAAATATAGAAATTAATAGAATATTGTTAAAAAAATGATGTAAGAAGATCATATATGATATAGTAAATATCAATATGGTTATAATATAAATTAATAATCGCTTTAAATAATTATATAGGACGATAATTTACATTCAACAGATGTCATGTATATGGTAGGGGTTAATTTATATATCTCATTATTATTCAGGATTATTTATATATATGTATCAATTGGGTAATTATTATCATCCTTGTCCATGTTTCATAGAAAAATCCCAAACTATTTTTACAATTATACTCCAAATGTTTTAATTCTATTACACATATAATAAATTATACAACATGGTTTGAAAGTAATATTTCATCAATATTCAAAATGAAATAATTTTTTAATTTTTTGAAAAATATACAGAAATATTATTTATTATTAAATTACACTAAATGATGAAATTTTGTTGGAAAAATGATTCCTTGATGATTTGAAGCTTCTTTTATAGATTTAAAATGTCATTCTAAATAAAATTATTTATATTAAAAATTTTATACTTTTAAAAAATTAATTTTAATGTAAATAAATATTTTTCTCAAGATATTTGTAACTATTTTATTAGATTATGTTCTTCGATGTCAAAATATATTCCTAAATCTAATATTTGATTTATTTTGATCTCTTATGATACATTGTTCTTTATTTTACTTATAGTTTAATGTCATTTTCACTATGGATGTGATATTTTGATAACATTCATTGTTTATGGTTAAATTATTCACTTATCATATGCTAGAATTTTAATATGAATGTTTGTGTTGTTTATGTTTTTATATGATTAATGCATTGGAATTAGTAAAAGTTCGGCAGGGCCTGCTATAGCCCCTTAATTCGTCGATATGTCTCATTAGAAGAATTAAATTGGAAGAAAACCATTCAAATATGTTTTCAATGAGTTATAAACTATCATGGGGATAGATATTGAAAAAAATAGATGGATTTGTACCCACTGAATTAACCATTCATGAGGATATATCTTGATCGTAACTACCGTAACGATAGATCTTGATAGTGCAAAAATCCATTATTATGAATTGAATCATCATTATTATTACATGTCATTATTTGATTAGTTATAATATATTTTGTTAATTTTGGTAGATCATGTGGTTATTTAAATGGAATTTGTATCCATTATTTACATTCTCATATTGTTTATTCCAAATTTACCCATAGATTACACTTTACGCATAACCTTACTAATAATCTATGTGCACACCTTCATATGTTTTATTTCAACCAGGATGCCTAAATGTGTATTACAACAGATATATATGGTCACAATAAGGGGATTAATTTCATGATCAATGATTTGTTTTTGTATTTTATGTTTTAAAATATTATTTTGGATGTCAATTATGTATCATTATTACCATGGATACTAAGCTAATAGGTCCTTGAGGATTTAATCATTGTAATAATTCTAATGTTATAATTCAAGGCACCAGGTATGAGCTTTTGGGTTAGGGGAAGTATAGTTTCATTAGATATTATTCATTCATGGAGATTTTTATTTATATATTGGAGAAGTGGAAAATGATTTATGTTATTATATACTTTATTTTTAGGATTTTTTATCCTAACAGATCATTTTGGGGGGAAGTTATGCTACATCCTAGGTATTTATAGAAATATAAATTTTCTTATATATTAATATTTATGAAAAAGATATTAATTTTAAGTTACAGTAAACAATATTTTGATATCATACTCGACACACAACAATGGGTTTTTCCAGAATTTTAGGTTGGAGAAAACATTTAATTATACTGAAAAATAATAGAATAATAATTTTATTATTTTAAATGGTAATTAATGACTATACATTATATTGGTGGAAATTAAAATAACTAACTAAAATATGAATACTCATGTTTGTTTATTTTTTTTAACATTTATCCAATAAAATTTAGAAGCCTAAAAGGAGAATGAATCCATTTTTAAGCATAAAATACCCAAACATTTTATAATGATCGTTTACCACCTTTTGATAGAGAACCATTTTTAAATTTAGTTATTTCACTTTTATATTTTCTATTTAACAAAATAATATTTTTCATTGAAAAAGGAACATCAAAATTTAATTTTGTTTACATTTTGTTATTTTTCTGATAAAATTCATAGTTTGTTGAATAGTAAAAAATACTGCATTTTAATTTAAAACCACCAATTCATCTAATGTATTGATATATATAATTTTTAAATTTAATTGGATGTAATTATTAATTGGTTTTTTTCATTTAATCCAATGATGGCCATTGGATTTAGTTTCACATTGAAATTGGATGTAAACGCATATTAATCTTTTGGTAGTTTTTACTTCTTAAAAACCCACTTTATGGTTTTGACACCAAGAATTGATTTTAAATTAAGTTCATACAATTATGGTTTTAGAAATATGGAAACAAGGATTCAATATTTGGAATCATGAGGTCAAAATTTATTCAATAGTTACCTTTTATTTTTTGTTTTTATGAATAGTAAATTAGTAATTATTTTTATATAAATTGATTAAAGTGTAAATCAGGTACAAAATGGTAGAAAATAATATTTTTGTAAAATAAAAATACCCTAACTCATGTCTTAATATTATTGGATGAGTTATTTCCAACCATGATCATCCTTAGGACGACTTTAGGATCCCATGGAGCCACTTGGGTGTGGTGATGACATGTTATAATAATTAATCTATAGTAGAGAGAAATATAACATAAACATATATCATTTCAATAAAATGATTTTAAAATAGGTTTATATAACAGGTCCATTGACTATAAATAGTAATAATAAATCTGAAAATAATTCCTAAATCATGGTATTTTATTTATAATTTTTAGACATTAAATAAAAAATTTATTTATGAAACAATGATGATACAATGATTAACTTATTAATGAACGATTCAAGTAAATGATATTGTAAATATTAAAATAAATGTTATTTGTGAATTTTTATGACATAAATGACTTTTATTTATTATTATTACATTTTATATATTTTTTAATTTATTTTTTTGAATGAATCATGTTTTTATGTCTTTAATAAAATCAATTACTAAATAGTGTATAAATTGACATAATTGATTTTTTAAAATAAATACCATATTATTAATTGATATAATAGTCATAAAAATCATAGGCTAGACCAAATGTTTTATATAATGATTTTAATTTCCTTAATGATCCACTTGAGGTTATTTTTTAATTTTATAGTAACCATATTAACCATATTGTTTAAAAATACAAGGAGACATGGTAAGGGTTAATTTATTTAACTAAGGGTAAATTCAAAATGATAAGGTTAAACTTTTGACAAAAAAATAAATAAAACCTATTGTATTAGATAATTTAAATCCACAATCGTATTACACTATAAATATATGACTTTGTAACTATTCTAAATCAATAATAAATTTATAACAAAATAATATTTTAAATCATCCCTAAAGTGAACATACTCCCTCTTATAAATGGACACCACAACGCCCACATAATCACACCTATGGTTACCATTATCTCATCTAAATAATGTTAAAATAAGCTCCCAACATCCCCCATTTCTCCTATAATCCTCAACAAGGGAATAAGGCATCTGAAGGAATTCTTTTAGCTCAAATCAAAAGGAGTGATCCTATTTAGTGGAAACATCTTCTCTCAAGGTCCTTACATTTATTTTCATTATCCAACACCCAAAACATTATTTATTCCATTTTTTAATAACAAAATAAGTATGATAAATATAATAAATGGATTTATGCAATTTGTTAGACCTATTCATACACACACATCCATATTAGGGATATAGAACATATTGTTTTTGTGCAAGACGAACTACGGCCTCACGAAATGATGATTGTTCACTTTTCTCCTACCAACTATCATGGGGGAAATTATGATGGTAATATATTTATAGATGATATATATTATATTTATATTTCCCCTATACCTCTAAATTTTTTATTTATAACATACCTTTATGATTTCCAAGTTTTGTAAATACGATAATATTGTTTGAGGACGTGTGAACTATCACCCCCTCAAAGAGATGTGGCTAGTTCCCTCTATAAATGGAAAATTTAAACAATGGTTTTATGAAACATATGAGACACACATGATACTAATATTATTCTGGTATTATAATATACATTTATATCATTTTATTATTATTCTATTAATATGACAAAGTAATGATCGTGGCATTCATTTGTATGTTAAACCTATCGTCTCCATGACGGGTGCGTTTCATTTCACAACTAAAAAAATAATTAATATTATAAATACATATATACTAGATATATATGATATTTAAATCATGAATAATATTATATTGATGATAGAGTTTTGACTACTTGGACAATTTACATCAAAACAAATTTATTCTCGACTCAGGTACCAAATGACGACAAAATGAACAATATGAACATATGTAATTTTTATAACATGGTAATAAGTGATATAAAAGGAATAATAAACATGAAAAAGGTTCGCAAGAAATTATAAATTAACCTATGTTTAATATTAATGAACATAATGATTATACACGACCATCCGGACGCAAAGTACCAGACTTCGTCATAATATCCTTTCATTGAGTCATATTTTGATGATATAAAACATCTTATTTATACAGTGTATAATAAACCCATTTTATATTTATTTTTATTAAAAAGGAGTATTTTTTCTTGGATTCATTTTACTAAATATAAAAAAATAACATTATTATCATATGCGGTGACAACAACTTCTCTACCATTGTAACCATTAATTGATATCTCACTTCCTATATAAGATATTTTGTTTTTAAAAGAAAAAGAAATGGCATATTCTATTTTTGTGTGTTTTTGTGTTGAAAATGGTTTTGAATGTTTATTTACTATTTCAATATCTTGAAATGATTCTATGGTAATTACAATGAAATCTTATAAGGGAAATGTTGATAATTGCAATATTTTACTTGTTTTGATTATATAATGGTAATTCAAAATATGACAGTTGGTTAAGTAATAAACAAAATACATATGGTTATTTGATAAACCATATACCAGTTGTTCCATTATAAACCATGGATGGGTGGTAACATTATAACCTCAAATTCATTGGGTATGGAACTTGGCCATATGACAATTACATTTAATGATATGTGTGGAAATTAATAACATGGTTGTTCCATTTAAGTATGTTTTTATTCCAAGAAACCATTACATGTAATAATTTTATTTATATGGTATTTATGGTAATATGTTGGTTTAATAAGGGTAATAAATGAGCATATATTCCATGATGTATATTTTCTACTTCATAAAGGTGAGATTTTTTACTTTATGATAAAGTATTCATTGTTTTCATGTTTTCCCAAGATTAAAAGATTTCATTTATTGTGTATCCCTTACTGAGCGTGTTATCTTCATCCCATGTTTTGAAATGTTATTTCACATGATATAAAGAATAATTGAGTAAAGAATTAGATCAGTAAATGTTATGATGTTAAATCATGAAACAATACCATGTTTCTTTTTAATGAAATTTTATTTTATGAAATAAATATTGATAGTGTGTAGAAATGTCTAGATTTATTATTCATATTGGTATGTTTGAGTTATGACCTAATTTTGTAATGATCTTAACTGGAAATGATCTTCAACGTAAATTAAATTCCATTGTTGATTTATCTCATGATTGCATAATGTTTCTGTTCTTGGCCTTATATTTGGTATCACAGGTCGAGTTGGATAACATTACGTGTAAGAATATTGATAATAGAATAGAAATAAAATATTTTTACTTTATTTTAATGTGATATACCATTTGATGATTACCATGTTTCTTTATCTATGATTTGTTTTTTCAGGATAGTTTTTCTATAGAGGAAACATGGAAGCTATGCTAGAAAGACATAAAGAGGGAAATAAACCTCCAAATAAACATCCTGAAATTGTTAGAATCAGAAATGAATAGTTTTTTGTAGTGATGGATCAGTTGACCCTAGTTATAAAAAGTGATGGTTTTAGGGCACGAGATCCACCAAACCAACCATAGTGGATTATGTTGAAAGTAGATTTTTTCAGAAAGAAAATCACCCCATCATTTAGTGGATAATATGACCCTCTGAATACAGAAGGTGGGATTAAGTCACTGGAGAAGATTTTTTTATGTAATAGGGGTTTTCAAACAATCAAATGGTTAGTCTTGTTGTTTATCATTTTGAAGGTTTAGGTTATTAGTGGTGATCAATGTATAAATATATCAGAGGAAGTAAAGAGATTGATTCCATGTAATTTGATGAATTTAAGAATATATTCTTTAAGAAATATTTTCCTAAGGATATTAAACATAGGATGGAATATATATTCATTGAATTGAATAAAAAGAATAAAGATATTATGTCTAATTATGAAGAAAATTTCACCCCATTTCATAGGTACATCCAAAATTTAATTAGGGATATTGATAGTAAGATACATCAGTTTTTTTCAAGATTGATGAAAATATATTGAAGTGTGTTCGCTTCTAATGGGTTCAAATGCAATGAGAAAACTGGTTGAGGTGCTGAGATGTTAGAAATAGACTTTTCTAATGATCATGTGTTCCATGAGATAAAACAAAAAAGTGATCCATTTGGCAGTCAATGTGAATGAATTAATCAAAGAAGCCTGGACGTAAGAAAACCATGGTGTGAACTTATAAAAATTATGGTAAAAGATGTCCTGGAGAATTCTTCTCAGTGTCTAAGAAGTTCTTATAATGTGGTAAGACTTTCTATATTTCTTGTAACTATATGAATTATGACCAGAAAGGTAATGATAAACTGGCAGTAATATGTTTTAGTTTCAATGAGAAATTAAATTAAAGAAATATGTGTCCAAATATGATTACCTAGGCTTTAAACCAACAAGATCGAATACACAAGGGCATGGAAAATCATTTTCTACTACAACAGTTGATATGGGTCCACTAATGATGTTTTGAAAGTTATGTCACATGTTTCATCATAATATTCCAATACTCTATTTAATTCAAGATCATCACATTCTTTCATTTCTGAGAGAATTACAAGTAAATTGGATTTAACACCTCAAGTATGTGATATAGAACTTTTGGTAAATAATCTAGGTAAAAGAATTATGGAAACCAAAATTTTTTATGAATCTTTGTATTATCACTAGTTCGATATACATTCCTACAAATAATGTTGAAATTACCATAGTGAAATTTGATATCTTTGTGGGTGTGGATTAGATTTCATTTTATCATGCTAAAATATATTTTAAATCCATTAGAGTTTCATTCAATGTTTTGATAATATTGAAAACATACCATGAATATGAAAGATTGAATATAGATTGAAGTTAATGTTATTTAGATCATTTTTAAGAAAAGAATGAATCAATTTTTATTAGTGACATTCCAGTAGAGAATGAATGAAAAAATGTTTTTCCCGATGAATGCATGGTATGGTTTAGAAATAGGAGGTTGATTTTACTATTGATTTAGTTGCTGCTGAAAGGCCTATTTCTAAACACCCTTATCAAATAGATCAACTGGAACTGATGAAATTTGAAAAATAGTTTCAAGAATTACTTGATAAAGGATTAATTCAAACTAGAACATCACCATGGTGTACAATAGTTTTATTTTTGAAAAATAATTATTCTTCTATGAGAAAATGTATTGAGTACATGTCCTTTAATAAAAACAGTATTATGAACAAGTATATGTTTCTTCATATTGATTATTTGTTTGATCATCTTCATGGAGCTTAGTATTTTTCAAATATTGATTTGAGGTATGATTACCATTATTTGATGGTGAATGAGGATTAAATTCCTCTGGTAGAATTCCGTATAAGATATGGGTATTACAATTTTGTAGTTATTCCCTTTGGGTTATCTAATGCACATACTACATTTATGAATCCCATTAATGGAATCTTTCATCAGTTCCTGGATCAGTTTGTGGTTGTGATTATAAATGGCATTTAGGTATATTATAAAAATTGGGAGGAACATGAAAAACACCTAAGGACTTTTTTAGCATATCTAATTGAAAAAAACTATATGGAATGACTAATAAGAGTGAATTTTGGTTATAGAAAATATTATTCCTGGTAAATATTACTTCTAATGATGGAATAATTATTGACTCTTCTAAAAAATGTTCCTGGAGTGTGGCCATGACTTATGATTATCACATAGATTCTTAGTTTTATTGGATTAGAGGGATATTACTAATGGTTTTTTAAAAAAATTTATTTGTTATTTATCCTACTACAAAAGTTAACATGTAAAGTTGTTATGTTCATTTGGACAAAATAATGCGATGATTGTATTCAGGAACTGAAAAGAAAGTTGGAAAATGCTCTAGTATTTTCCTTGCCTTTAAGGAATGGTTAATTTTTTATCTACAGTGATGCATCACTGAAAGTACTTGGTTGTTTTCTAATGAATAATGATAATTTAATAACATATGTTTCATGTTAGTTGAATCCAGATGAGTTAAATTACCCTAAACAATATTTGAAATTAACTTCTATTGTTTTTGAATTAAAATTTTGGAGGTAATATTTGTATTGCTTAAAGTGAGAAATATATACTTATCACAAAATATTGATGTTTATATTCATCTATAATGAATAAAACTAGGACAAATGGGATGGATATAATTAATAAAGGATTATGATTCTACTATTCATTAACACCCAAGAAAAAAAATAAAGGGAAAGACCCTTTATGTTGAAATATTAATTCTACATTTACCATGCTACATTTTTAATAAGATTCATTGGTTATTGATTTGATAAATTTTGGATTCGAATTTGTTAGTGTAGGGAATTCCTCAGTTTTGTTTGAGGTGGAAGTGAAATAATTTATATCAGAGAGAATTATGCATGTGCAGAAAGAAGACAGTGTGGTGTAGGAAAAGGTAGAATTGGTTCCAAAGGGTATGTTACGAGAATTTAATATTGATAATGATCATGTTTTCATGTATCAAAATAGATTAATTGTTCCTTGTGATTTAGAGTTGAATAATTAGTTTTTATATGAATGTCATAGTTATCTATTTTCTATTTATACTAGATGTAATACGATGTATAGATATCATTGGCATTGTTATTGGTGGGATGGAATTAAAATTGTTATTTTTGAAATTATCATAAAAATTTTTATTTTACAATAGGTTAATGTAGTGTGGTAGTTTCTGAAATGGATTCTTTAGTCCTTTCATGTTCTATATTGGAAATGGTAAATAATTTACATGGATTTCGAAGTGGGATTACCAAAGGCTTCTCGAGGTAACAATGGAATCTTGGTAATTATTGGTCGATTGACTATATATTTTTATTTTATTCATATTCAAGATACTCTCTCTCTAGATCAAATATGTATACTTCATATTAAATAGATATAAAGGATACATGGATTTCCACTCTCTATTGTATCTTATAGTGATCCCAGGTTCACTTTTAACTTTTTAAAAGGCCTTTCTAAGTCATTGAGAATAGAATTAAATTTCGGTATATCTTTTCATCCACAATAATATGGGTATTTAGAACAAAAATTTATTACCTTCAAGGATATGATACATGCTTTTTTAATGGATTACTAGGGAAAATGGGATCAAAATCTCTCATTGGTTGAGTTTTATTATAATAATAATTTTAATTCTAATATACAGATGGATCCAATTGTAGCGTTAATTGGAAAGTGGTGTCTAAATCCATCTTTCTGGGATGAAGTTGGTGAAAGGACATTAAAGGAACCAGAATTTGTAAAAGATATGGAAGAAAATGTTCAAATTTATCCAAAATTAGAAGAGTATAGGTTAAAGGATGCATAAATGATATACGAAAAACCACAGATAATATCCATCATTTGAGGAAGGTGATCATATATTTCTAAATTTTTCAGCATGTACATATCTGATGCATTTTATTAAGAATGTAAAAAATACATTATTGTACATTGGAACCTATGAAATATAATAGAGTTGAATCAGTTTCCTACAAGTTTATCCTAGTTATAGAATTTTTTTAATGTTTTAATGTTAAGAATGTATATGCCAGAACCGTCACATGTTTTGAGTCTAGAGGTAGTTCTATTCGAAGAGAATATTTCTTTCTAGGAATAACCAGTATATATTTTTTACCATAGAGAGTAAGTGTTGCGAAATAAGGTGATTCTTTAGTTAAAGTTTTTTTTTGAAAAACAATATGATTTAACAGGCTATGTGGGAATATGAAAATGATACGAGGGATAAACACCCCCACTTATTTTATATGTAAATAAAATTACAAGAATTAAAATTACATAAGCGTGGAAGGATGTAGCATCATAGCTATTTATAGAAAAATAAATTTTAAAATATATCAATATTTATGAATAATATATTAATTTTATGTTAATGTGGAAACTTTTTTTCAAAATAACACTCAACAACTATTTCTCAAAAATCATATGTTGCACACAACTTTGAGTTATATCAAAAAATAATACAATAATATTATTATTTTAAATGGTAGATAACTCCTAACTGTTGTATTGGAGAAAATTAATAGAACTTACATCAATATATTTACATATGTTTTCTAAATGTTTTTAAATTTATTCAATAAATTTTAGATGCATAAAATTTGAATTAATCCATTTGTTTTCATAACATACTCTAATATTTTTAAAAGCTAATTTTACTGCCATTTGATGGAGAACCCTTTTTAAATTTAGTTTTAGTCACTTTTATATGTTATATTTCAAAAGATTAACATTTTAATTAAAGGGGAAACACCCAAATTTACTTTTGTTTAATTTATTGTATTTATTTTGATAAAATTCATGTTTTGATGAATACTGATAAATACTGCATTTTAATTCAAAACCGCCTTTTCATTTATTTACTTGTATAGTTATACATTCCTTTTAATTCATTTTAAAGTGTATTTGGAATGTATTTTATCATTTAATATAATGTTTTTCATTGGATGAAATTTCATATAGAAATTAGACACAAACACATTTCTATGTTTGGGAAGTTTTTACTTCTTAAAAACATTCATACTTGTTGTGACAACGAGAATTAATTGAAAATTAATTTCCAGAAATTATGGGTTTTGAATTTGGAAAATTGGATTACATATTTTGAATCATAAGATCCAAATTGTGTAAATATGTACCTTTTTTGACATTATAAATAGTATCTTAAGTAATTATTTTTATTTATCATGATTAAAAGTTAAATTAGATAAATAATTGTAAAAATAATAATATAATAATATAAAACTACCATAAAACATGTAATAATTATATGGGATGAGATATTTCTGACCATAAAAATCATTGAGTCAATTTTTGGACCCCATGGAGCCACTAGGGTGTGATGATGACATGTTATAACAATTATTTTTATGTTATGAGAAATATAACAAAACAATGTGACTTTTTACAAAAAACAATTTTAATATAATATTATATTACCGATCAATTTGACTATAAATATTTATTAAAAACATAAAAAGAATACCTAAATCATAGAATTTTATTTAATTTTTTTTAAATTGGAAAAAATATATTTTTGACATAATAATGATACAATGATTAATATATAAATGAATGATTCAAATAAATGAAACTATAAATATTAAAATAAATGTAATATTAATCTTTTGATGACATAAAAGAATTTATGAACTACTATAACATGTTATATTTGATTTATTTTTGTTTTTTCCAATGAATCATGTTTTTTTTTGGACTTTAAAAAAATTAATGACTAAATTGTGTCAAAATTGACATAAATGAGTTCTTAAAAAACACTATTTTATTAAATGATATAATAGTAATAAAAATTATAAATTCTT
This sequence comes from Viscum album, assembly GCA_963277665.1. NCBI lineage: Eukaryota > Viridiplantae > Streptophyta > Magnoliopsida > Santalales > Viscaceae > Viscum > Viscum album. Next base: position 1,506,172,727 of record OY728152.1, read on the forward strand.
CCAAATTAAATATATACTGTATCAAATTTTATTAATGATTCTCTTGAGGGTCTCTAGTAATTTTATAGTAACTATATTAACCATATTGTGTAAAATTACAGGAATACATGGTAAGAGTTAATTTATTTAACTAAGGGTAAAAGCCAAATGATAAGGTTAAATGTGTCACATAAACTTGTATAAAAACTATTTTTTAGAGGATTTAAACCCATCATCATCTTAGATAAGAAACATATCACTTTTGATCTATTATAATTAGAAAATAAATTTATAATAAAATAATAATTCAAGACATTACAAAAGTGCCCCTTCTCCCTCTTATAAAAGGACACCCCCACTACCAACTTACTCACACCACTCAATCCCATTGGATCATAAAACTTTTTCTCAAATAAGCTTCCAATATCCCATTATTTTCTCCTATAATCCTTAAATTAGGAATAAGGAACATAAAATAATCTTTTCGGTACAAATAAAAAAGGCTTAACCGATTTCGAGGTAACATCATCTCTCAAGCTCCTTCAATTTATTTTCCATCACAAACACCTAACCTCCCATTATTACATTATATTATGGAAAAAAATAGTATAATAAATATACTAGGATGTTGTAATAATATATGTTAGACCTACACTGACACACACCTCTATCTACTGGATATATGGCATATTGTCCTTGTGTACGGCGAACTACATGATCCTGAAAATATGATTGTTCAATTTTCTCATGTCTCCTATCATGGAGGAAATTATGAGGGAACAACATTTCTATATGATATATATTATATTTATATTTTCCCTATGATTCTGAAATTTTTATTGAGATCATACATTTACTCTTTCCTTGTTTTGTAAGTACGATAATTTAGATGAGAAAGTGTGGACTACCACCCCCTTAAAGAGATGTAACATGTTCCCTATATACATGTAATGTATAAAGGATAGTTTTATTAAACATATGAGACATTCATAACATTAATATATTACAGTTATTATATTATACAATTATATAATTTGATAATATGTCAAATAAATGAATGTAGCATTCATGCGTATGTATGACATATCGTCTCTATGAATGGTGCATTTCATTTATTATATCCAAAAATTATTGATATTATAAATTCATATATACTTGATATATATGATTTTTAAATAATTAATAATATTATGGAGATTATGGAATATTAGATACTAGGAAAATTTACATCAATATAAGTTCATTTTCATCTCAAGTACCAAATATCAACAAAACAACCAATGTGATGTAATGTAATTTTTATAAAATGGTAATATGTGATATCAAATGAATAATAAACTACTAAATTATTCTCAATAAATTATAAATTATCCAATTATTATTATTTGGGAACATAACCATTATACATGATGAGTTAGACTCAAGGTAATGGACTTCATCTCAATCTCCTCTCATTGATGCATATTTTAATAATATACAGCACCTTATTTATAAATTGTATAATAAACCTCTTTGACTTATATCTTCATACAAAAATAATATTTTCTCTAAAAATCATTTTACTACATGACTAAAAATAATGTTTTTAACATATGATGCAATAATGACTTCTCTATCGCTATTACTGTTATTTGATGTTTGGCTTCCAGTATTTTCCATAATGATTTTAAAAAAGAAAAGAAACCCCTTATTCTATTTTTGGGTGTTTTGGTATTGAAAATGAGTTTTAAATTCAATTTACTATATTAATATATTGAAATGATATCTTGGAATTTCAATTGAAATTTTTTGAATTAAATACAGATAATTGCAATATTTTATGTGTCATGATTACATAATGGTACATGGAAATTTGATAGGACATTACGTGATAAGCCAATGACATCTGATTATGTGAAGAACCAAATATGGGTGGTTATTATATAAAACATCGATAGGTTGTTACGTTATAACCCCTAATGCATTGGGTATGGAAGTTGGTCGTATGACTATTCCATTTTTGTGATATATGAGGAAGTCAACCATATATTTATTTTATTTATGTATGTTTGTGTACCAAGCTACATTTATATGTTATTTGTTTATTTACATGGGTTTTATGGTAATCTGTTGGTTATAAAAATGGTAAGCAATGAGAATATATTCAGTGAGGTATATTTACTACTTCTTAAAGGTATAAAGTATTACATTATGATAATATATTCATGGTTTTCATGTTTTAGGAAGAATAATTGTCTTATCTCTTTGTTTAACCATTACCGAGATTTTTATGGTCATATTATGTTTTGAAATGGTTTTTATAGGACAAAATGACAAATATATTCATGTTTGGGATCATGGATGCATTATTCTATTATAATATAAAAGGATACCATGATTCTTTTAAAAGCAATTCTTTAAATAAAAAAAGGATTTGGATTAGAAATGTCAACATGTCATATTTAAGATGAAATATATGAGTTATGAATTAATTATCTAAATATCTAAACATAAAAATATAGTCAAATTGAATTAAAGTCAATTGTAGATTCCATGAACAAACCAAGGTCGACCCTAAAATGATCACCTGAACCGATCAACGGCATGGCCCGAAGGGCGTTACCAATCCGCATGGGATGAGAACTAGTGTCGAGCATCAGATATAAATTGAGTGGGAACAATTCAAACCAAATAGACATGATAAAATAAGTAAATGAAGAAAAATGAGCATGAAACAACAATCTAGATCTGAACATAAATTAATAAACAGTTGATCCAGATACAAAATGAAACTAGACATATTGAAGAGAAAAACAATAAAAATGTAAATGATAACATACTAAAACTGGACTAGGCTACCACTATATCCATGTGACATCATGTTTAACTCAGACCAAAAGACCAAACACACTCCAACCACGAGCCCCTAATCCATGAAACCTGAACAAATGTTGAACCTACAAAATAGCTCGGGTCTACCAACACCAAGTCGTATAGGTAGGGTGTGAGTTAATAGCTCAGTAGCTAATCACCACAATGTCTAAGTGTTTCCTTTCCCAAAAAATTCTAATAACACAATTTTAAAATAAAATTAAAAAAATATATTTTTCAAATTTTATTATACAACCCCAACATTATCATTTTATAGGCCAACAAATGCCACCATCCATTTTTCAAAATAATACTATTTCATTACAAATACCCAAACCAAAAAATACTAGTAAAACTTTTCAAGGGAAAAATATTAAATGGAAAATAGTTTCAAAGAGATACACTTTAAAAACAAAGCACATACTTTTAGAATTACCAACCCAAGATACTGTATTCCCATTGAAGGTGCAACATAATCATTGATCACTAGTCATATGAACACCCATAGGCACTGATTAGTTGTAAGACCAACATTCATTATATCTCAATGAAAGTAACCATAATGAACATATGTTCTCATACACATGAGACACTATTAAGAGAATCATCCATAAACTATTCTTCCCTAAATCATCATCATCAGAGTTTAGTTACTATTTTCATCATAAAACCTGCAATGTAAATAAAAAATGAACCCACTCAGGATCACTAGAATACTATTACACATCCTCCCACCTTGATATATAGTTTTCCCTTTTGTGGTAAAACAAGTTCCACATAATATGACGCAACTTACATAATTCATCTGCCAAACCAAGCATCACATTTCATTAACCACAACATGTACATCACAACACCATTTGTGAAAACGTATTCACATCGAAAAATTTCCCAATCTCTTTAAATACATGAGGAACAAAAAATCCACAAGAAGATTCTAAAAAATCCATTCAACATTTTATGAAAATGATAAAACAAAAAAACATGCCAAACTGGCCTTTTTGATTACACAACCAAATATATATTCCAAAACATTTCTAAAAACATCTTCAATTATGAAATTCGAAATAGTACCTCATCCCAAACATTTTCCAAAACACACATTCCAAAATAAAAAATGCAATACCCCTAAGATTCAACATTAAACCATATTTAGAAACCACATGAAATATCCAACATAATTTAGAAAACGAGAACTATTCAAGAAACTAATATTTCAAGGAACCCGGTTTAATGCACTATATTCATTTGAGGGAACAACCATGTCTGCACCTAGTGCACCCATGGATGTGACAACATATAGTTTTACAAAAAAAATCCATGAGGAAACCCAATAAACATACCCAAAATTTTCTTTAAAATCACATCCAACCATCCAATGTATTTAGGGAATGTAAATTATGCCCATTTTAACCATGACCGCATTTTTAAAACATTTCATCACATTTGAAAATCTGAAATAATACCAAAACATACAAACCAAATCAATTACAAAAACAAGAAATAACCATCACACAATAATCAAGGATAAAAATTCCATAAAAACCCACAATTTAACTTTAAAATAACAATGAAACATTCAACAATAACCCTATATTCTATAATCCTTGGAATTTCAAACAAATCCATTTAGAAACATATTTTTTTTAAATTATACCGATATAAAATCACCATTAGATTCAATACATAGATATATTATAGGATTTAAAGACATTTAAAAATTAAAACAAAAAAAATAAGTTCTTTTTGAGTGTTCTGAAAATGATAATGTTGGAAATGCCTACCTCAACCATGTGCGGATGGAAAAAAACTCTAAGTAGAGGAAGAATCAAGCCTTACGGAAATTCCACACACCCTGGACATTAGGGAATGACCCAAAATCATTCAACACTAACCCTAGGGTTCGTCCAATTAAGAACCATGCCAAAAGAGAGAAGCTAAATGAGAGAGGGTGAAGAGTAGAAGAGGAATGGGTAAGATTTCATGATAAACCAATGAACTGTGTTGAGAAGTCACCCAAAAAATGGCCCAAATGATAGGGAATAATGGAGGAGATGCCTCTAGTAATTTAAAAACTGGTACGACTTCATTTTTCAGGTGGAATAAAATAAAATGGATCTATAAGTCATATATTATTAATCTTGTAAGTGGGTGCATAGTTTTTCTGCACAGTTTTATAAACCGTGCGCAAACCATGCGAGGGCTGCTGGAAAACATCTGTAACATTCCAGGGATATTTTGTACGGATTGGGAAATCTATGCTCAAACAATGTGCCTCCATGAATTGTAAAAAACCACAAATTACACCCCAAACACTAGGGAAGTTCACCAAATTATCCCTAGATGATTTAAACACATTGTAGTGACACCATGGGTGTCACAAACTCCCCAACACATCAGTTTCTCCAAATACATTTCACTGTAATGATGATTTGGGAAAGAAGAAATCAATGGCCACCAAAGAATAAATATTTTTATTGGACATTCCACCTGAACATAAACAAAAAGATCCAATATCAATACTCAAAAAAAGAATATTTTCGTTTTGGTGTGGAAATTCTCCCCACCACAAACACCTTCTTCCAAAAAAAAGTCACCAAGTCGATGGTCGAACAAAACATGAATCCATGAGCATTAAAATAAAAGAAAAACCATGAAATCTAGGGTGATTATTCACTCCACATGTAACACCATACCAATCAAGCTAAAACCAAATAACAAAAATAAGGGGAGAACAAGAGGGGGTTATCCACACTATAAAGACTCATCTTGTGGGAACAAAATTTAATCTATAAACATCAACCTTATTGAAAACCAGAACTAGGTATTTAATATTTTAATGTTTTTGGGAGTCTCAAAAGATTTGGAAGCACGGTTTAACAAACTATGCGCCAAACGTGTGTGAGATACTGGAAAGAAGGGGCACCCCACAAGACTTGGCCGCATGGTTTCAAAAACGGTCACCTAAATTGCCAATGATGTTGTTCGAAAATTACAAAAGCCTCATGGTTACATCTGAAAGGTTCATAGTCTCCTCTAATCCTGGGAAAACCATGCGTAGGTTACCAATTCACCTGAAACATCGAACACTTTAAACTTTTAACTAGCACTCCACCCAAAATTCCTTGTAAAAGATGGACATCACTTCCATCAAAACTGGGAACCTAACACATGAATCGAACACAAAATTAATCAATTTTACAAAACTCAAGCATCACTAAATGAGCACTACTGAATGTTAAAACTAAGAAAGCCCTAAAAAAGAAAAGACACAATGAAAAGGGGGAAAAATTTTAAAAGACCACATTTAGATAGTATCAGCCACTTGGGTTACAATAGAATAAGTCCATCATGACATTAAAATGAATCGATGAACATACAACGCTAAGGAAAAAAAATAAAGAAACATTAAAAATTTGATTCCCAACACTCAATGAAAAAATTGGAACATGGTTTCACTCACCCTTAGAAACCCATGACTGTGTCTGAGCATTACCCCGAGACTTGTGGCTGGGGCCCTATTGATGAAGCATGTCATGCCACATAGTCAAGCATGTGCATCTCCCAATCAAAAATCCTTTTAGAGAGATACGACAAGACATAAACCAACTTCCATTGTTCATAATGTGGACCCTCAAACAGCCACAATACAAAATGGAATTTAACAACCTCTCGTGTTACCAATAACCAAAACACACCCTCCTCTTCCTTCAAATCACATCACTACCTCGAATGGTCCCCTATCACTTTAAAGGACACACAACAGAAAGTAATAATCAATAATTAGACATGACACATTGAAAATTTTTGGGACCTTTCTAGGTTTCATATTCTGAACAACATAATGAAAAATAATTAAAAACTTATATCGATCCAAATCGCATTCAGAAGGAGCATATCAATATCAATCAAAAGTCTCACAAACCAAACATATGAAAAAAATCCAAAAATAAACATTCCAAAAAAATCCATTTCATTTAAAATTATAAAAAATATTTATCCCATGACTACTTTCCAAATACAAAAACCTTCTTTTCACAATAAAAATCCACATTATAAAACAAAAACTAATTTCCAGAATTATTTTTCATTCAATTTAAAATTAACATTGAAAAAATAGTGACATGTTTTTTATTTAAATCACCCACCCATTTTATGATATGGAACATCGCAAATTTTTCCATCCAAATCAAAACAATCATCAACACACATGTTCCAACCAAAGCATTCCATAGAAACTCTCACATAAGTGAACATTTATATGAAGTACCAATGGTAACAAATTTCTTTAACTCATCAAAACCCAACAATTTATCAAATTTCAATCAAAAACACATTTCTTTAAAACAAATTATTCCAATTTAGAAACCCCTTCAATGAAATAATTTTTAATTTCCATAATCATGATTCATTTTGAAATCTATATCATATCATCCAAGAAGAAAATGAAACATGACTCACTGATAACCTCCAGAATAATGAACTAGTGTCTATCCATAACGTAGAGAAATGGTATTGGACTATTACCCAAGTAATCCATAACACTAATAAAACATTGAACCATTTACATGGACTCCACATGGGCCCATACACTATTTGATTTCACAACATGGCTCCAGTTCTCCTCCATTTTAATCCCCCAATCCCAAATAATGATAATAGAATCAAGTCCTAGACGGCCACTAGTAACTCAAAATTCAGAGAAAGAAGGGGTTCATGATTAAATACCCATACCTACCTCCATAGTCTCGACAACCCTAATCTCTAACATTAATTTCAACATTTTAGGAAAAACCTGAATATAACAATCATTCCAGATGGGCCTTTATGTTTACAAACCCAAATATATTTGGAAAAAAATTTCAAAATAATTTCAAAAACCAACATCAATTATGAAATGTAAAATATTCCCTCAAGTAAATCATTTTCCAAAACACACCCACCAAAATAAAAATGGGCAATCTCCCTATGATTCAGTTTTAAACCAAAATTAGAAACCACATTTAGGCACCAACATCATTTAGAAAACAAGAACCATTTATGAAACCAATTTATCAAGGAATGCAGTTTAATGAAACATATTCATTTGAGGAAAAAACTATATGTGAACCTAGTGCACTGATGAATGTTACAACGTCCATGGGTACACTAAATATTTAAGAGGACACACAAATAACTTTCCCAAAAATCCTAATTTGTTTAAATTCACATCTAACCATCCACACTATTTAGGGAATGTACAACAAGCCCCTTATAACTATGAACCCCATTTTAAAATAATTTAACATATTTAATAATATAAAACATTTCCAAACCATACACACCAAATCAGGTTAAAAAACTATAAATAACCATCTCACTATAATCACAGCTAAAAATTTCATTAAATTGCCCAATTAAAATTTAAATGAAAAATGAAACTTTAAACAATAACCCTAGGTACTATAAACCTATGAATTTCACACATATCGAATTGTAATCCAATTTTTTGTAAATTATACCAATATGAAATCACTATTCACATCAAGGCATAGATATATTATAGTTCTGAAGTACAATAAAAAATTAAATTGAAACACAGAAGGTCTTGTGGAGTGTTTCAGAATGGAAAAATTTGGAAATGCCTACCTCAACCATGTGTAGATGGGAAAAAAACTCACAAATAAAGGAAGAATCGAGCCTTATAGACACTCCGTACACCCAATCCATGATAAAATGACCCAAAACCATCCAACACTAACCATAGGGTTTTGAAAAACAAGAAACATGAAAAATGAGAGAAAAGAAATGATATAGTGGGAAGATAAGAAGAGGAATGTGGATTATTTGATGAAGAACAACTTACCTTTGGTGAGAAATCACCCAAAAATGATGGCGAATGAGGGAGGGGGAACATCTAGTCGACTCCCAACTAGAAGCCCATAATTTTGAATATGGAATCACCCATAATGAGACCTCTTAGACAAATGTTATTAATCCAATTTGTTGTTGTACCATTTTGCTACATGGTTTTCGAAAACGTGCACAAACCATTCGAGGACTGCTAGAGAAATTATGCTACTTTGATGGGTTAGGATGCACGATTTGGTAAAACCGTGGTCAGGCCATGTGACCCCAAAAAATACCCAAATACCCTCATATTACACCAAAACAGTAGTGATGTTCACCCAATGGTACTTGAGTGTTTTAAACACAATGTAGTGACACTGTGGGTGTCACCAACTCCCCAACACATCACTTTCTTCCAATACATTTCACCATAACAATGACGTGTTTTAGAAGAATAAACGACCACCAATTCAAAAGGAATTTTTATGGAAAATCAACCCAAACATCAACCAAATAATCCAATATTGTGAAATAAACAAAAAAATGAACACTATGGTTGGGATGTTATAGTTGACATTTCTCAATATTATGTAATGTTTTATGGTCATGGAACTATAAACTGTATAATCTAATTTTATTCCACCAAATATATTTTCTTCACCTAATGTTCTAAACGTGGTTCACATGTTAAATTTTCAATTACTATTTTATTGATTTAGTAATCCTCAGTAATTATTTTTGTAAGTTATATCGGTCATGTATCTTCTTTTAGGTCAACTAAATTTTCTGTTCATATAAGTATTTTCTAAAATGATTTCTAAAAGGTTCTATAAATAACCTAAATGTTTTCCTAATATTTTTTCACATTTATTTATACTTACTTCAATTTTTTGGATTAATGATATGGATTATCTCCTTCAAAATGGTACAATTTTCATCCCTCATCACAAAATGTTACCAAAAAAATGTTTTATTTTAATTTTTACAACATTTAATGATATACCCTCCATCAAGAAAATTTTTTTAAAGTTATATTTTTTATCAATTTTTATTTTAAAAATATTTTTTCCCTATTTTTTTAAAATATTTAATCTTAAAATGTTATTTTCATAGAAAAATTGATATATTCTTGAGATTTATTTTAAGGAATTTTTAATGGAAATTACAATCATTAACTCCCAAAACCATTGAGGTAACTTATAGTCCATCAGGGATAATTTGAAATTATATCATCCTTATTCACACTAAATATAGATTATTATTGTATAAAAGAGATTTCCAAGGAACCAAACAATTTTACATGGGTTAATTGTGTTATGAAATGAGTGAACTATTTTAACATATATTGGGAGACATTTTTTTCCACCACAATAACCATTATTTGATATTTGGATTCCTATATCATTTTTAAATATTTCTATAATTAAATTCCATACATAATTTTGTAGCATTATTTATTGTTTGAAAATGGTGTTCTAAAGGATAAGGTATTTTGATATAATAACATGTTTTTCACACATATATAAAAGTGTTGTTCAAGGGTTTTATTCATGATATTGTCCTTGGAAATTGTTTTTGAAGGTTTGGGATGCTTAATGTGAACCATAGAGACAAATACATGTAATATGGATGGTTTTGATCAATTACATATCAAGAGTTATCTTCACATATCTTACACTATGGGTTTACACAAATATTGCTCCAATGAATTTGGTAATGACTATATTATCTAGATAATTATATTAGATATTTACTATTTGATTCACCCAATAATATTGGTTCTATTTGGAGGATGTCATAATGTACGTGAAAATTTTTTATTCCCTTCTAAGGGTTGTAAATTTTTCCATTGATCATAGTTGACATCACAATGTACAATATTATTAATTATTGAGATTCATGTCCTACTGTATTTTTTTATTCCATTTACTATTATTGATGATATATTCATTTATTGTTATGAATTATCTTATGGTGTGATCAATTATAATGATTATTTCATCAAACACATATTCTAATATTACTCTCACTAATGGAGTTCAATTGTTGATGCTTATTTGTACACTAATTGGGGATTTTTGATCATGCTTATTATGTATCCTTTTACCTAGGTAATGAAGAATGATGGAAATTTAATATTATATATAATGGATTCATATGTAAATAAATTATAGGAGGTTTTTATGACATATTATGGAATATGAAATGTTTTGTATATTGGGATAAATACTCTCTATAAGTCATGAATTTTTTTATGAAAGTGTTTTTCATTAATATCTAAAATCTATAAACCAAAAAGGTCCATGGGTATGTATGTGATAGAATATTTCCTTTTTATATAATAATATTTAGATATAAAAAATTGTGTAACATTTATCGATGTAATTTATAAAAATTTAATCCTAATGTTTATTTCACTATTTCCAGTATTGTAGGTTCATGGCTACAAATTGTTGGTATTTAATCAAGGATTATATAACTATTGATATATTTATATTTTCATTTGAGGTTATCTTAAGAGTTATGTATACCATCATTGGTTTAAAATTATAATTTTTATCATATGTTCAATGTCATTGGGACACATTTTTAGGTTTCATGTATTGGAATTTTATGGTGATTGAAGATATTTTGGGAGCTGTTTTATTGGGTTCATGTATGTGTAACCCATTGGATTAATAAGAATTATTATCTGAGGATTCAAGGTTGATCTATATTTCAGAAGAATCTATGATCTTAATGAATCTTTATGGTGGTTCATATTATTTGTTGAAATGAACAACATTTTTTGAGATTATATGATAGGGAATATAAAAGTATGGGTTTATGAATTATTGAATGATTATTGTTATATATAGAAAATTTTTAAATTTATCTTCGATTGATTTTTTTAAAAACCATATGAATTCTTTTCATGAATATTGTTTCGAATATATTGAATAATTTTGGATATCATTATTTATCAATTTATGTTGTTTCCAATTTTTGGTATTAATATTTATTTTTGGAGATTAAAGCAATATTTCGTTCATATAATGTTTTAAACATCTTAATAATTACATTACCTTTTGAAAAATATTTTGGGTTTGTGTAATTTTTAATGAATTGAGGAATATTTTTTAAATCCATTAGGGATTATGTTATTAATTATAAGAATATTTTATTTATTCAAAAAAATCATATCAAATACTCATCATTCGTAGTAGAAGATTAGATTATGGTGAAAATATAATAAAGGATGAAATTTTACATTTAATGTCAGTATATTTATATATATTCTAATTAAAGATTTTAAAATAATTTTTAATATCTATGAAATGGTCATTGAAACAATAATGTAACCCATTATTTTAATTTCCAATGATTCAATAACTAATTTCACAATAATTTTTTAGAGATTTGTGGTCATTAAAATTCATGAAATCATTCAATTTATTATGATAAATGCTATTAAACCCTCCATTATTATTTGTATTATATTATTTTATTCTATTTTTTTATTTTCACTTAAAACTAATTTTATCCTATTTGTAAACCTAGTATGTGTTATTTGAGATGAACTGAGTACTTCCCTTTTTTTATCAAAATGTTTCGTTAACACGTTTTACATTATGGGATTCAAAAAAAGGAATTTTTAAATTTCAATAATTGATTAATGAGGTCGAAAAAAGAATTTCATGGATAAAATTTCTAAAATATGGGAATAATTTTATATATTTTTTTATTTTTTTCAAATAATATTGTGTTAAATATTGGAAAACATACACAACATCGAGCGTAAATGAACAATGAAATTTTTTATCTAAATTGTAAAATTATAACATAGTAGATAAATTATAGAGTATTAATTGGATTAAATATTTAATGAAATATATATATAATGTCTCTAATATATATTAACTTATTTAATAACTACTTGGAAAGAAGAAATTTCTGTTTTTTCAGAAATCCCTTTTATTATTTGAAAGAACTTTTTTGGTCAAAACAATTTTTTTATTTATACAATAATATAATTTATTTCTATAAAATAGAGAAATTTTATTTTATAATGTAATATTTTTGAAATTATAATTTTCATATTAGCTTATTATAATGTTTTAATTTTTTTGAAATGTTTAAAGATTCATTGAGTAGTGAAAAATGCTGATTTTTGTTGTGAAAATTAATTTAATTTATAGTATTTAAAAAGTAAAATTATATTTTAGAATAGTTTTATAATTATATTAGATAATTTTAATTTATAAAAAACAAAATATGTTTTTTGGAATTTATTTTATTCGTGAATTTAATATAAAAAGAATTTATATTCCAAATGCACATTTTTATGAAAAACTGATTTTGTCATGTTTTGATGATATTCTTTTTAATTATAATATAACACCTATTTATATTCCAATTTGTAACATTTATTCCATATTTTAATCTATGAGATACAAATTTTGGTAAATAGGTAATCATATTTTACTCAATATTAATATTGACCGTTACAATTTTTCTCACCATTGTAAATATTACATTGGGAAATTATGGGTTAAAAATATTATCATAAGTAAGATAATATGACCATAAAAAATGACTAATATTATTGGATGAATTTATTTTATCCATTAGCATCTATTATTCAAATTAATTTCCTTTTAATTCCATTTGGGTTTGACTATCACAATGATAATCATTTAAATAAATAAAATTCAACAAATGACACTAATTTTATAATTAGAATAATATTTGTAGAATCGGGATAGAAATAATATTTGTTCAATAATAGATATTAAATATATGTCTAAATGAATTATATTAATCGTGATATTTTCTTGTAATTTATAGATAAGATATAATTAAATTAAAATCTTCTTGAATACTGGCTTAGTAATTATACAATTAATGGATAAATACCTGCTTCTGAATGGTGTCATCAGTATATAAGATATTTGAAATCTTAGAGGATGATACTCATATCTCAAGTCACACTTGGAAAAGACCAAAGGTATCCTCAAATGGTAAAATGGTTCATTAGAATCTGGATGCGGATACTATTTCTCCACATTTACTTACTTCAACTTCTAGAAATCATAAAATAACACAAACTCTCATCTAATTTATTTTCAGACAACATTAGAGAACCCAAAGGTGATGTACTTGGATTTATAAATACATTATCCTCAAACTCCTTTTTTTGAATTTTTACCTCCTGAAGTAGTGTCAGTTTCATTCATTATTGATCAATAGATACTAGCTCGGCCTCTAGAATGATATCAATAGTGAATTATGCATCTCTATCAAGTAGCATCCCATAGTAGTATTTAGGAAACTCAAGTTTAAACATATCAACTACAGTATGAATGAAATCCTCCTTCACACCTCTATCATCCTAAAATATAATTTCTTCATGGGTTGCGAGATCCCCTAATTGGGGAGTATTTGGCCCTGATCAACCTTCCTGGATATCCAACTATCCATGGTTAGTGTAAATTCCATGATAATGAGACGTAAAATTTACACTCATTTGGAAAAAATAAATGTGGGATCAGTGTGACAGAAACCATTCCAATCTTAAAAATTGGTCGAATCTGGAAATATCAAGAAAATAGAGATTCTTGAGAAAAACATACTCCCAAATATTAAGAAAACACACATTTCCTGAGAATAAATAAGGATACTGTAATCCAAATTTTGAATATTTCACCACAATAATTCTCTAAAATTCTAATTCCATAATCATAAAACAATAATTATTGAAGATATAGATTAATGAGAGGCACAATTATAAAATAAGGCAGTAGATAATATTTACACTACTAGAATATTACATCTCAGAATCGATGGATCGACCTTCCGATTCACATTTTTAAGATGAATAACATGAAAATGGGCTTCTATACTTCCCTGTATTCATTATGACTCCCATGAGCTACGCCAATGTTTTGATACATGATCTCTTTCCAAGAAGTAATACATTCACTGCCTCTACAACCATGTCTAGAAGAACTATAGCAACCAGACTGATAATGTGAAGATGACCCCCTTCTCACACACTGGATATATCTATCTCCCCTATACTAACATAATCACATGACTGATCCTCCTTAACTCATCTACTCAATTTTGTCTCAGTGTGTCAAGATAAAAATAGTCCATGATCATCTATTGGATGTCCTTCCATTCCATAGCTTCTAGTTATCCATATAGATACTAGATGTCCCACCATCACTTTTCTTGACCATGTAACACATATGCTGCCAATTTGACACAATTCTTAGTAGGATTCTAAATGTGGTAATGTATTGTTGGGATGAACTTAATCTATAACTCAGGTCCCTCAATTCCAACCTCTATAGTAAATATTAGAGGGTGATACAAAGAAACTCCATTGTCAGTTAAAAAATGATTTTCACAACCCTACCCAAGACTCATTCCATGAATATAATGAAGCATGCGATGTTCTTTTTGAAATGATCACATGCATCCTCAATAGGAACTATTAGTGCCACATGATCCACTACTGGTGGAGAATATTTAGCCAAATCCTCCTATTTTCCTTTAAAAATGCATCACAGTTTATAAATATATCCCCAATTCCAATCACAAAAAAAAGGACTCATAACACATCTTTGTCATATTTATGTAAGACGTAAATCACAAAAAATAATAAAAATTCTTTTCCTAAAACCTCACTACACGGTCAAAACTGAGGTTCTTTCACAACCCTTATCAATTCTACACCATGGTCATGATTAATAATACTAAACAAATTATCATTATTCACATTCCATTACACACCCATTTATTTACAATTTGAATCATTTTACCATTATTTAATTTCATATGAGGCACCATTTTCTATTCTCTTTCATTAGAAGTTAAAAAAATATTCTTAATAACAAACCTAAAACCCATTTTCCCGTGAATTCCCAAAATGAATCATGTCACAAAATAATCATGAGTTCTTAGAATTATACATTCTTACTTTTCACTGATGACTTTTTAGGACATGAGTTGCAACACAAAAAATATCAACAAATATTTGAATCAATAATTAAATCCGAAAAACAAGTGTGTCACCCAAAGTCAAATAATATCCAATTGTAACAACACATATCAATAACACTAATACTGACCTACGTAGTTGGGTTTTTACCCATAAATGGGGTTCTAACTCCCATTAATGAGATAATTTCCACAGCCTTACTCTCAATATTCTACTTTCTACCCTTCTGAAATAGTAAGTCATAAGAAATTGAAGGAAAAATCCTCTTATAGGACATTGTAACATTCTGTCCCGAGTGGCATACACCGTTGCCTTGAAGTAGACCACAACATGACATCAGACTTGCCTTCTCTTATGATATAGGCTAAAAATAGAATCATGGGTCTAATATTGCTCATGGGGATACTTTACACTCTTTTATAAGAGAAATGCACTAATAGAAATAATAAAATATTATCATATAATATATAACAAAAAATAGAACATTACTAGTGTTGCATGATGGGAAAGAGGATATAATATATGAAACTAATCCATTGATATTTCATTTGAATGTATGTTACATGTGTCAATATGAAAACCAAAAGTAATGAAAATAAAATCTACCAAGTGGGTCCTAAACCATTTATGGTTCCCTTATCCATGTTACATACCAAATCACCCATCTAACATGAGGAACATTACATTAACATATACTACAGCCATGAAATCTATTTTGGAACCACTTAGGATGTCCGAGTAGGTTGTTAGTACAACTTTTTAGGCCACTACATTGATTTTCTAAAACAATATCTACTCGACAACAATTTTTTCATTTGTATAAATAAATACTTTGAATGTAAAAGTAAATAGTTATCACATTATCAATTATTCTTTATTTAACCACATAATCCCCCAGGTTCCCAGGGACAACCAAACCTCTATACCTTATTTATCTAGTTTCTATATATGAATCATTTCGTATTATAAATTTTCTAATTAATTAAACAAATTGTCTTTAATAATAAATTTATATCAATTTCTAAATCAACTAATTGAAATTATTTTCTTATGCCTACAATTTTGTTCTAGGTCATCATAACTAGGATCCTGTAGGGTTTGGATGTAGTATATAATATCTCACACATGTTTATCAAATAATGTTTCACTTTGACATTCATAAGCAGTAGGCCATATCCAACAGATGTTCATAAAACAATTTTTCACTATGAGATTCTGTAGTAGGAGACCATTCCATGCACATGTTTATCATGCAAATTTATCACTATGGGCATCTGAAGAAGCATACCATGTCCAACAAACATTTATCTCAAAATTTAAGCATGTATATCATCATATAACATCATCACATGCATCTCAATATCAAATGTTTTGACAATATAGCGTTAACTATGATAAATCAACAATATTCCTCTAATAATTATTAAATACCACAATCATCCATCAATTATTTCAAAAATTAACAAATCTATGTTCATTAACTAATCCAAAAATTAATTAGTGAAAATAATTTCTTTTAATTAATATAACAATTAATAAATCATATCTATCCCATTAAATAATTTTCCAATTAATTAAAATCATATCTTCTGTTAATGAATAAAATAAATTAATTAACAATATTAAGTACATTAATAAATTTTCCACTTAATATAGAATCTAAGATTATTATCATATAAAAATTAATTCATAATTAATTACTCTTAAATCAATTTTCAAAACCCCAATAATTATCCCATTAATAAATTATCCCAAATTTCACAATTAAATTATTATATTAAATCCACAATAACCAAATTTATTGTTTGACCAAATTAATTAATTAAATTACGAATTATAATTTCTTAAATAACCTTATAAATTCTATAATCACCTAAATATAATTGATATCATTACTAAGTTTTTTGAACAATAGACCACTAACCTCAATTCTTCATGGAAATATTTCCCAACATAAAACACCAAAATTCAGTGGAGTAAAATCATATAATGAGATCATAATCTATTACATAAATCAATATTAAACAATTCATCATCTCATATAACTCGATGAAGATCTAACATTCTAGATCTAGATAACAAAATTCTGATATATCTCTAACCTAAATAGAAATTAACATTAATATAATGGAAGAGGGAAGAATGGACGAGGAAGGAGAAATATTCCAAGATGAGATCCTTGTCTCTATATTGGATAAAATATTTTATCCTGGAGTAGAATCACTGGGAAAAGTGTTCAGGAGGGAATGAAATCTATCTAGAAGGCTCAAATGTTTTGAAAGAGGCATTAGGATGAAATTGTGCTCGATTTGAAATTAAAATGGGAGTACAATAAATTATAAATCAAAATTCTAGATTAATTTAACATGCACACATGGTAATCTGAGACAGGGATAAATGTTTCCCTTTATCATGTTCCAGAACGAGGTTCCAATTCTATTAGGTTTCACAAATAATTCTATGATGGATTACAGTTTGAAAAACCAAGCACCAACTATGATATTCCCATATGTCTAGCTTTTCATAGTTTTTTGGGCTGGGGGAACGGTTAGGGAAAACCATGTTCCAACCATGAACTTCCCTATTTCTTATTTTTTTCTAAAATTTACACCCAAACACACCATAAGGTAAACCCCATATAAAATGAACTCAACACATGGAAGGATATTACCAGAAAATGTTCCCAAGATGACAATAGAAATGGATGAAATATTACATTGATATATAATTATTTATAAATAATCATAATAAAATAATCATAAATTTTGTGATGTGGTAGTATAATCAAAATTACATTAAATATTTTGGACTGATTCTATATCACATGACCATAAAACCGAAAAAGAAATGTTAAGTAATTGAATAAATGAATCTTGTATGAGTGATGCCTAGTGTTCTTGACCTAAAATCATTGAATATTCCCACAAATATCAATCCTATAGGTAATCCAACTGATTACACACACAAATTATAAGTTTTTCCTTCTATGACCCTATATTTTGATGAATGATTTTTTATTTTAAACCAATATATGAGATAAATCTATGTATAAGATAATTTATCCACAAATACATTTTGAATGTTTCATATTATTTTTATAAACACGGTAACATTTAAATTTTACTACCTGGTATCAACTAAATGTTCCTTCCTAATAAAAATCATTCTTCATCTTGGATTATGAGGAATCAACAATTAAAATAATTTTTTTCCATGGTCTCATAACAAAGATGGATCCATTTCATTTTGAGAACAAGCTTGTTCATTGTTAATTCCTTTACATTAATGTCCTTGTCATATTACCAAAAATTTTATGTCATCAAAGTCCTAGTCATTGGATGTTAAACTAAATTTCATATAATATCCACCACATCACCGTTATATTTCCTATAAAAATAAATTATTTTACATAATTACCTTACCAGAAATATTGATCACTCTAAGAGGACTATGAATATGGTTCTTTGTTTATGAACATTAAATATGATGGAATACATGATAATAATAAGAAATATTACCCAGATATTGGATCTTTTTTAATCCACATTATACAATCCCATTTTCATTCTCATACCTAGAATGTGATCATTGTTGAACTCCACTACCAACATATATGATTTTTTACATTGATTATTCACTTATAAGAACATGTGGCTTGATTCATATTATTTAAGGATATATAGTAATATATAAATAAAATTTCCTAATACTAGATATATATTTGTATATCATACAATCAATCAATGTAATGAAATTATTTTTTCACACTTGGTTATACACAATAAGAATTAATGCTTATTTCAATTAATGTGACACAAACTCATGTCTTTGGTATTTTCACGGGTCATGTCTCATGATCAAAAAATTTTATAGTTAGAAAAAATTACCCTATATATTACTAAATATTTATTAATTTATTTTTTAACATTATATATAGTGATTCTATGATAATTAACATTAAGACCAACCATACATTTCAGACCTGATTCTACTTCAGTGATGAGTCAACTAAATATCTATTTATAGTTTCATACTATCTTACCACAATATGGTTCTTATAAATATATAACTTTTCCATAAGATCTAAATCAATTAAAATAATAATTACCCAGAATGATGTGTGGTTAGACACCTATTATTACAAGGTATGTAGATATTCACATAATATGTATCTTAGGCCCATGTTCAAAATCTGTCAACATTAAACTCCTCACCTATTGGGTAGTATTTCATAAACTTTTAGTATTTCCATATTGAAATATATAGTTTTATGATTTATCCTTATTCAGAACTATGTCTATCATGATTGTTATTAGAAAAGGATATATAGTCACATAAATACAATAAATTTCACACCTTCCATATACTTTCATCTCCATCCATTCTGGACCAATATATAATTTTATCCCTACCATTATTATTTGTAATATGGTAGTGTTCCAATAATTTTGAATACAATATAAAGATTAAACAAAAATTATACATTAATTTATTACATTAAAATAAACATTACATTGAATTTTTTTAATGATTTTATCTAAAAAATTTATTACTAATAGGAGGCATGTTAATTTCATTGTAAAGTGATCCAATAGACTGATGAGCTTGAAATAATATTTTCATGGAAAATTTTATTTGATTTTTGTTTTTGATCAAACATAAGACGATTATTTTATCCAATCATTTTTATTATTATAATCTATCATGTAATAATTTACACCATTCATATTAATTATTCAACTATATTAGTGAATTAACTTCTCTTGAGCTCTATTTATGTTGTGTGGTCAAACCATTTTATTACATTAATATGAGGTTAAACCCTGTACACTATTTTACATCAATGATTTTTCACTTTACCTTTTGGATCCCCATTAAAATCATGTATATTTTACCATTATATAAAAATATGTGATGACATTCGAACCATTGAAACCCGACAATTAACAATTGTCTTTTTTGCATTAGTGTCTGGACCTGGCTTACTGTCAAACTGGTAGCTGGATATGTGGGTTACAAAGCTTCAAACACATCACGTCGTATGACATATGATATTGAATAGTATGAAGTATCTCAGGAGATAATATTTGGGAGATAATACCCTCATATTAGGGTGTCAAAATAGTGAAATCAAAATAAATTTCATATAAAAATGATATCAATAAATAAATAAGTGACAAAGAGGTGAATGAATTATATAATACTTCAATATCATTGGACAACACCATCCTATACAATGAATGTGTGACACCATAACTAAAATAGTAAACAAAAAACATTCTCTTCAATATTGTACAATACATGACTCAAATAATGAAATATAGAAAATCCCAATGGGTGATCCCCAGGAACATCTTGAGCTTCAGATCAGTTCTTTTCTAATAAATCCCTTGTATAAGGAATAAAACAGTAAACATATATATTTCAAATATAAGGTATACTTAGGTACAAAGGGTACCTGACCAGGGCATTAGATTATAATCTCAGTAGGCTGACACCCATGGTGTCTAGCCCAAAGCAGACTATGTAATATAAATGAATTAGTGTAAAGACATTTATATAAACAGTAAATAAGTAATATTTAAATAAATACCCAAGTACCCATATCATCCCTCAACTGAGTATTGAATATACAAAAAGTTCTTTATTTGTTTATTTTTAGTTTTTATTCAAAACATTGGGTAGAGAATAATGAACGATCCATGATATAATAATAAAATTTTGATGATATTTAATAAAGATGTTACAAGTTAAAAAAAATTAACATATACCTCAAGGGTCACCAACTCCGTAATAACTATATCCTCGATAAGGGTACGAGTGTAATCCTGGGATATTAGTATAAATAATTCCATTGTGAGACTCCTACTGACTCAAAGGTCTTCATCCAAGGTAAAATGTTCTATGAAATGATTGGGCCCAATGATATTTAACCATAAAACCTACAAGTCAATGTGGGATCCCATGAGTGTATCTAAGGAATCATGTAAAATGGGTAATATTATAATCCAAGGAGTTTCATCCAAGGGATTCTATAATGATATTACAACCATGTCCACGAATTCCATCCAAGGTAAAATAGGGATATTAAATGAATGGGCCTGATACTGGATCTAAGGAGTTGATCCAAGGGATCATGTAGTTCTACATGAGGGATAATACGTTATCATACTAGGCATCCACTGTTATAAAATGATTGAATTCTAGGTGTGTCATAACCTATGAAAGTTGTATACTTTAATTAAAAAAATGGGGCACTGGAGTGATCAGGGCATTCCCTTTTGAGTCTATGGTTATATCGAGTCAGGCCACTCTAATTTTGATAAGGATGTTATATATAACTCATATTCTTCAAGCCATTACCTTTCATAATATTGAAAAGGATAATTGGGCATGCATCCATTTAATCAATTCATATGAAATAAATAAATCCACTTGGTTCAAGACTTGACATTTAGTTTTTTGACAAGGGCATCTAGCTTGAAACCATTTATTCAATACAATTACGTAATTTTAAATAATAATGGTTCACTCCACTGCCTTTCATGAACATGGAAATTTTTTTTACAGAAGAGAATCCAAACATTCCATTACATTTAATCATAATATTGAAGAGCTTACCTTAGTAATGTCATGTGGTGATCATACATGATATATTCCGTTATAAAATCCCAAAGATATTTAAAAAAATTTAATATATAAAAGATTACCCTTTTAATTTTCATTCAAAACAAATATGAATGGTGGATCAAACATGTCAAAACACTAAAATAACAATTATTAAAATAGATCTGAAATGGGTAAATCCAATATATAAATGTGAAAACACATTGATAGTTTCCTGGTGCTTTAATAATTTAAAAATATAAAACTAGAGTCTTATAATTCCTTTAGGGCCTTATCTTAAACAATCCATAATTTAAAAGTAACATCAAGGAAGAAAAAATAATCAATAAAACAAGCCAATAAATCCTAAATGACGCAACAATCATTTTTATCTTTATGATTGTGCACCTCCGATAGAGGGGTTTTATTATTATATCTTGAATTTTTTATCAACAAATCACTCATTTCATTTTTAATTTAAAATATGAAACATATAAAGTTCACATTTAAGAGACATTAAATCTATTTACTTCCCTACATAAATTTAAATCTATCAAATGTGAAATAAACAATTAATTAACGCATTTAAAAAATTGGAGGTTGGTAAGGGATCCTACCTAATGCATGAAGCAGTTTAATACTCAAAACAAGACTACATTGGTGGTGACCACTCGAACCTTCCTGCACTTTAACTCACATTCATTTAAAAAAATATCTATAATCCAATTCATGTAGTCCTCACACCATGAAGGAATACATAGATAGATTATAATACATATTTATATATGTACATACCTATGTATGTAAGTGTGAACCCTCAAGATTGATCAAATATCATTATAAAAGTAATAGAAAAAAAATTAATCTATTTAGGACGACCACATGTCAAATTAATCACCAAAAACCCATAAACACCAATAGACACTAATTTATAGGACATCAAACAAATCAGTGGTATAAATATATACCTCAAATCGATAACGGGGGACCTAATAAACATAAACCGACTCACCTTAGGTGGTAGTTAATGTAAGAGATACCAACATAACCTGATATTCAATTTGTACAACCCTAAATCCAATAGGAACCAAAAATATGGGTTATCGTCGAAATCAAGATTCTTCCGCCACTACGTAGATGATAGGGAGACCGATAAATGGAAAACATATTAATGGATATGAGAGGATGAGGACTCATCCTAGATATTTGGATGAAAAAACTCAATGAAAAAACCAAATAGTGGTTGATGGAGGATCCCAAGTAGTGGGGTGCATCGCACCTCAAATGGGATCCCCCCACGGTGTGTTGTGATCGTGTGTGAGGGGTTAAGGGAGAGTTTAATTCATTTTATTTTTAATTAAATTTAATTTGGATAAAAACATTATTAAACACACACACACCACACAGTTTGAGCCACACTATTTGGAAAATAATTTTCTAACCATGTGCCACCCTCTGTATAAGAAACCTTCCCTACACGGGTTTTCCCACACGGTTAGCCTAACCATGAAATTACTATTCAATGAACAATGTTAAGGTAATTCATTAAAACATCAATTGTGTATGCTAGGTTCACAATTTATATAACCATGCATAGCCCATGTTTAAATCTATTACCCCCTTAATCTAGGATTCACAATTACCTACAGTGGGCTGTACAATTTAAAACAAACAATGCACCTTCTGGAGTATTCCAAAACATCTCCTTTCTGGGTCCAATGCTCTCAAAACTCCCAGATCCCCCTGTGAATCTTAATGATCCATCTGTCCATTCAAGAAAAATCACCGAGATGAAATTCAACTCTATGAATTTATTTCTAAAGCTTCATATTAAATTCATCTTATTCAGTAAATAAAAAAGTTCAAAAACATTTTCATTTTAGTCTGGTTAAAAAACATTGGTCTCTACAATATCGCCACCAAAAAACATTTCTTCACTGGGCGTACTTCAAAGAAAATGAATGCATCCCCTAACCTGCATGGGTTGTGAATTGTTTTTAAATTGTCTTCTATCATTTCTAACACCCAACAAACCATTAGGAACATATTATGTATTCCACACATAATCCTTTACAACCTAAGAAAACACTCATTCTATAACTGAAACACTGAAATTGAGCTTACAAGATCGTGTTAAGATAAATACATGATCATGTCATTATCTCTTTAAGCATCATGCCAATGGTGCTCTACATCTTTGAACCATACCCTGAAAAATGGCCAATTCCAAGTCACTGTACACCACCATTATAATTTTCATTCAAAGCAATACATTAAGAATCCCAAAAATTCTCCTTGATTTATTTATTTAACAAGGAGAACACAACTATTTTTGAGTCCATAAAAGAGACATCATCAAAGGAAACTATTGAATCCTAATTCACTAAGTGGAAACTAATCATAGAAGAATTTGAATAATACAATTCCAGCTTTTAAAATACAATTTCCTTCACTAAGAAGCATTCATTAAAATGGTTTCTTACGAGAGTAAAAATTGATTTGAAAGAAGAGAGAATGAATCAAGAAACATGGACAGATTTTATCCAAGATGTCTGGATTAGGCTACTAGAATAATTTTAATGGAATGTCTGGATTCCATGAGTCTATAAAATGAATTACTACATCAAGACAAATGAATCATTTAGAACATATCAATCCTTGATAAGGAATATGCATCATCATGAAACACTAATAATTATCACCCAACGAGATAAGAAAATATAAATATTCAGCATGGCATAAGACTGATCCTCTTGTAGTTCATCTTGGACTACATCATGATAGGGGACATTCCCGTCACTTAATAATGTACATTTGGAGGGTTGGAAAGATTTACAATTAGGAATCCTAACTACTTGAAGGAAAAAAAGTTGAACCACAACTGTTCTGTCACGACCTGTCCTCGGGGCCCGTGCAGTGACTACCCCATGCCCACCTTTCATAGGCCAGGGGCTGGCGACTAGCACCAAGGTGAAAATCCTGATAAAATGGGGAAGGCATTGCCTTTGTAATGTAAAAAAACACACAGAGTAAGCATGTATAAGTAAACACTAAGTAAAACTGGGTACAATAGTATGTGCGGAAAAGTAAGTGGGCCAAAATACAAACCTAAACTGAAAGTAAAGTATAACTGAAAAAGGGAGTACAAAAACTGAAAAGTAAAGCCGCAACGTCAAGCCGTCCACTGGAAGCCCCACCTGAAGGGTGGGTACAGATAGCCTCCACAGCTCCTCGGGTCCAGCCGTCTGCTCTAAGTACGTCCCGCCTAGTGGTCCACCTCCAGGTACCGACCTCCTCCACAAGCCTCAAGCACGATCAGCGATGTCCGCCGTCTGTAACCAACACAATGTAGTGCGGGCATAGCCCGTGCAGGGGTGAGTATATGCTACTTAGTAGGAACCCCGAGACCCTCGAAGGTCTCCTAGAATCCTAAAAGGATAATCCACAATGGAAAGGTACAATCACAATGTAACATCTGACACTACTTAGGTATATGCCCAGACATATACCTAAGTTATCAATTCTCGATCGGATCCAACATCCGAGCCCATGTACAACATAGTCCACACAGGAAAACAAAATCCAATCCACACAGGAATGCATAAAGTAGTCCACACAGGATATCAAGTCAATCTTATCGAAGATAAGGATTAAAAGTCAAGACTCAGCTCACACAGGAATACTTCTTCGTAAGATGATAGAGATGATCAGATGTAGCCACTAATTCATATAAGGTGTCGGACCCACATAGGATCATTAGGTACTAACCCCCGAAATGAACCACAAAGGATCGATAGGTACTAACCCCCGAAATGACCCACAAAGGATCTGACCCACATAGTATCGGTAGGTGCTGGCCCACATAGGACCGCAGAGCGCTGACCCACACAGGATTTGACCCACACAGGATCGGTAGCACTGATCCATGTAGGATCGTTGAGTGTTGTAGTCGTCGTCGTCCAATCCACGAAGGATTTTTGTACAGTTGTCATCGTCGTCGCATTGACAGCCAACTCTAGGGTTCCCGCACAGAGCAAGCTCGTTCAGGAGGGTCCGCTCCACCATCTGAGGGCCGATAAGTCAACTAACACGAAGTCCAGATTTGATGTATCTAAAAGTTCCGTATCGTCAATAGGAACTCATGATCACATACGGCGCGTCAATCAGACGCCCGGTCTGAGAGTTATTGGCTTTTTCGTCCTAGGGTCTCGATTGGTTATTAAGTCAAAACCGACCCGACCATACTCCAACTGCATCCAATCCTCAAGCGGAGTAAGAAAAAAGGTCCGTCTAACTAAGAGGAATCCAACAAATTCAACGGCACATCAATCGGACGTCCGGAGCTCATGTTATAAGCATTTCTGCTCTGAGGGCCCGGTTGGTTTTGTTTTCGAACCAACCCGGCCAAACACAAAGTTCTCCGAAACTTTTATTGTGCTATATCAAAACGACCGTATCAATCCAAGGATCGTATCTCAGCTTATGGTGCGTCGATCGGAGTTTTGTATCCCAAATTATGGGCAAAAGATCGGAAGAGGTCCAAAAATGGGGGTTTCGGGCCCAGACCGACCCGGCCCGAGACCCCCTGCGTCGGCCCGCTGGGGTGTGGCACGGCCCAGCCTGGCACGCTAGCGCAGTCTACTATCCAGCTCGGTTTAACCGAGCTGGGCAGACAAGGGGTGGGGGGGCTTCCCCCTATTCAATTAAACGCGGCCCCCATGTGGGGGCTGCTCCACCTTCCAGCCGAGGGTTTCAAACCCCCAATCTTCCCCCTGACCGGCCGAACTGCTTCGGTCGGCCAGCTGCTGCACCATGGGACTGGCGCGGTCCCGTCCCCCTACTCCGATGCCGGTGGCCGGAAATCGGTCGCCGCTCCCTACTCCGTCGCGGCCTTGGTCCGACCGGCGCGGTGCGACGGCGCTGCGCCCCTCCGCCACGACACCACTCCAAACACGATGTTTTCGTGATTCTCCGGCACGGCGCGATGGCGCCGCGACCTTGTTCATCTTCATTGGAGTGGCTCAATGGCGTCGCGCATCCTTGCCGCATGATCCCGTGCGGTGCAATGGCAATGCGCCCTCTCCATTCCAAACACAGAAAGGTCAATAACAGAATTAAGGGAGGAGGGTCATCCATGTTTGTGCGGTCCAGCCCCTCCCATTAATCGATAGCAAGCGACTAAGATTAATGAAGAATGCTTGAAAATTCACGAAAAAAATAATAAAACCCCTACCTTATCGAATTCCTTGAGTGAAGGTTCGTCGCAGAATTTATCATCACAGAAGAAGGCGTCGTGGAAGGAGAGGGTCATTGGCGTCGCGGTAGATTGGGTCGCATCGTCTATCTCCGAGGAAGGCGTCTCTCACCGTCGTCCGTCGTCGGAGGTCGGCGTTCTTCGTCGGTGGCGGTGTGTTCATCATGTGATTCGACGAAGGAGAAGCACATTGAGACTTAGAGTTTCTTCCACCAATCCTCTCACAACAATCTCACAACCAAGAATAAAATAAGTGTTTCACTAATTTTATTACTCATGACTTAAGTTTGAAATTCAAAAATTGAATTAAACCCACTTAATTAATTAACTCATGATGTCATTTAAAAGGAGGGTTATGGGAGTTTAGGGAATATGAAGTGGTGTGGTTCGTGTAGGCCCATCGGCCCTCATAACCTCTCATGGGAATTTGGGTGGTTGTGGGCCCCACCAACATCTTCCCATTAGAGAAATAAACTACCTGAGAAAAAATAAATTGCACATTATTTATTTTACCTAACATTTCATTCCCAAAATTTTAACAACTCCTCCTGAAAAAACGTAACTCCAGTAAAGGTCTTCTTAAGAAATTACCGGTGTTGTGGTTTCACCAGTTCCATCGGAATTTGATTTCGACCACCGGTTCAAAAGTTAGGAAAACTCTCTCGTTAGTTCACTGAACCTACCCGAGCTAAACTTCGGATAAATATTCCGGGCACACCGGGCCTCGAAATCAGTTGCCGTCAGAAACTGTGTTCTTGTAAAATCCCAAAGAAAATTAAGAAAAATTTTCCTTGAATTTTACGAGTCTTTACATTACACCAACCTCAGGGCTTTACGTCCCCGTAAAGATACATCAAAAACTAGGGAAACAAATGTGGGTATTGTTCACGCATCTGAGCCTCCCGCTCCCAAGTGCTCTCCTGGAGGGTCCCGTGCTTCCATCTAATGCGCACTAGAGGAATCGAACGTCCACGTAGGACCTTCTCCTGTCGATCCTCGATCTCCACTGGGACCTCCACAAAAGTCGCCCCATAATCTATGTCCATATCCCCATGGTCAATGATATGTGTCGGGTTGTGCACATGTCTCCTCAACTATGATACGTGGAAGACGTCATGCACTTGGTGCAACTGAGGTGGTAGAGCCAAGCGATAAGCCACCTTTCCAATCCTGCTGAGGACCTGTAATGGTCCAACGAAGCGTGGAGAAAACTTGTCGCCTCGGCCAAATCTCAATAATCCCTGACGATATGAGACACGTAAGAAGACGTGGTCTCCATCCTCAAACTCTAGTGGCCTCTACCTCCTGTCAGCATAGGACTTCTGTTGGATCTGAGCTGTCCTCATCTGATCCTGGATGACCTGGACCTTCTCTATCATGGCCTGGACCATCTCCGGTCCCACAAGTGCTAACTTCCCAGGGTCTGTCCCGCACAGAGGTGATCTGCAAGGTCAGTTGTACAACGCCTCGTATGGTGACATCTCGATGGTGGAGTGGTAGTTGTTGTTTTACGCGAACTCCACCAAGGGTAGGTGATCCTCCCAGCTATGAACAAAGTTGAGGACACATGCATGGAGCATTCCTCGAGAGTCTGAATGGTCCTCTCCGTCTTACCATCCGTTTGAGGGTGAAAGGCGATGCTCAGACGTAGCTGCGTCCCAAATGCCTCCTGCAACCCCTTACAAAGCCGGGAAGTAAAGAGTGCATCTCGATCATAGATGATGGATGATGGCACACCATGTAGCCGTACAATCTCCTGAACGTAGAGGCGTCCCAAACTCTCCACTGAGCCCTGCTCTCTGATGGGTAAGAAGTGGCCCAACATGGTGAGTTGGTCGAAAATCACCCAAATAGAGTCGTGACTTCTGGAAGTGCGTGGAATTCTAGTAACTAAGTCCATAGATATCCCATCCCACTTCTACTCCAGGACCTCCAAGGGTTTTACCAAGCCTACTGGTACCTGGTACTCTGCCTTCACCTACTGGCAGGTGAGGCAACGACAAATAAACTTTGCCATAGCCTTCTTCATACCCGGCCACCAATGCTGTCGTCTGAGATCTTGGTACATCATCTCCACTCCTGGATGTACCGCTAAAGGAGATGTGTGAAACTCCCTCAGCACCTCCTCCAACAAAGCAGATGGTACCATGGTACATCCTCTGAAAAGGACGACATGATCTCCTCCCATAGAGAATTCATCAGGTGCATGTCCTGAGGATATATGTGCATGTCGTGTCTCATAGTAAACATCCCCATGATGTGCCTCTATGACCCACTAAAGTAGTGGATGAGTGACTGTGAGTGACTATAGAAAGGCTGCTCCATCACTATCCATGAAGGATATCTACAAAGCGGATAGCTGCTCTATCGCCTCACCAAGAAGCTGAATGACTATCCTCTTACTGAGGGCATCAACTACTACGTTCCCCTTTCCAGGAGTATAGACTATCTTAATGTCATTGTCCGGGAGGAACTCAAGCCATCTCCGTTGACTCAGGTTCGGGTCCTTCTGCGAGAATATGTACCTGAGACTCTGGTGGTCAGAATAGACTGTAAAGCGCTCGCCCATTAGATAGTGTCTCCACATCTTCAGAGCGAAGACCACTGCTACTAAATCCAGGTCATAGGTAGCGTAGTTCTTCTCATGTTGCCTCAACGGATGTTATCCATAGGCGATCACTGCCCGCTCCTGCATCAGGACACATCCGAGTCCTGTCCCTGATGCATCGCAGTAAAATATGTACCCTACTCCCTCCTCTGGTAGCCTCAAGATAGGTGCGACGTTCAATCTCTGTCTCAGCTCTTGGAAGCTCTGCTGAAATCTATCTGACCACATGAAGGGTTTCCCCTTCTTCATCACAGCTGAAAGTGGTGCCGCAACTCTGGAGACGTCTGGCATGAATCTCCGGTAGTACCCAGCTAGACCCAAAAACTTCGTACCTCCGTCACGCTCCTGTGTGGCTCCCAAGATAGAACTAACTCGATCTTCGCGGGATTTACTGCGACTCCCGCCTCAGAGATGACATGTCCCAAGAAGTGGACCTCACGTATAAAGAACTCATACTTCGAGAGCATACCATACAGCTGGTTCTCTCGGAGTGTGTCCAGTACAACCCTTAAGTGGTAGGCGTTCTCCTCCTTGGTCGTCGAGTATATCAAAATGTCGTCGATGAAGACTACGACAAATCGATCGAGGTAAGGCTAAAATATCCTGTTCACGAGGCCCATAAACACTTCTGGATCATTGGTTACGCCGAAAGGCATAACCAAGAACTCATAGTGGCCATACCTACATCTGCAGGTCATCTTCTGCACGTCCTCATTCCGAACTCTGAGCTGATGATAGCCTGAACTGAGGTCTATCTTCGAGAACCACTATGCTCCCTTGAGCTGGTCAAAGAGGTCGTCAATCCCTGGTAGAGGATACTTGTTCTTCACGGTCAGCTGGTTCAGGCGACGGTAATCGACACACAGTCCCAAGCTCCCGTCCGCCTTCTTGGTGAACAAAATCGAGGAAGCCCAGGGTGAAACACGGGGTCGGATGAATCCCTTGCCCTGCAAGTCCTCCATCTGTACCCGTAGCTCTCGAGGATCAGTGGGAGCCATCCGATATGATGGGGTGGATATCGAGGTTGTCCTGGGGTACATGTCAATATAATAGTCTACCATTATACGAGGAGGTAGTCCGGCAACATTGTCGGGAAAAACTTCCTCATACAGATCCACCACTGCAGGTAAGCTTGGACTCCACACGTCAACTGCTCCTAGGATAAGGCTAGCGAACTGATGAGTGATGGGTTGTCCTCTCCTCTGCGTGAGTCCATCCTGCGCTGCAAAGGCTCCCTTATCACCAGTGAAGGTGAACCTACTTTCATCGGTGTGAACACATCGCAACTTGCGCCTAATGCAGTCAATATGAGCATGGACTGTAGATAATCAATCCATGCCCAAGATGACATCCTAAGGCCTCGACGCCACTACAAGAAGATCCCAGCCGAAGCTCTCACCTACTAGAGTAAGCTCACACTTCTGGCACCAGTGCGTAATCGTCGAGTATGCTCCTGTAGGAGTCTCTAGCCATAAGGATCGAGCCAACGGCTCTGTTGGAAACTCTGAGCTCCTAACAAGGGAAGTGGCAATGAAAGAATGACTTTCTCATGTGTCTATAAGAACTGCAGAAAGGTTGGAATAGACACATATGGTACCTCGAATCATCTCAGGCGCACCTTGGTCATTGTCCTCCGCTGCCTGAAGCTGTGCCTATCTCTACCCGCCATCTCCCTGTGGTCGGAGTGGACCTCCTGGCGGTGGTGGTGGTAGAGCCTCAAAGCACCGCCCACCACGAGTAGCTCATCCAGCTCCTCTG
The DNA here is from genome assembly GCA_963277665.1 of Viscum album. Lineage (NCBI taxonomy): Eukaryota > Viridiplantae > Streptophyta > Magnoliopsida > Santalales > Viscaceae > Viscum > Viscum album. Next base: position 1,506,204,599 of record OY728152.1, read on the forward strand.
CCTCGTCCGCCTACTCCCTGAGGACTGCCACGGTCGACCCTCTTCCTTTGCCTGGTTGGTCCCTCAACCGTCTGCTGCTCCGCCGTACGGCAGGTTGGGCAGTCATGAGCCATGTGGCCCTGCCCGCCACATGTGTAACACTGTCTGCCTCTCGAAAGACTGGCTCTACGTTGTGTGCCCCGCACCTCTGAGCCAATGTCCTGAGGTCATCCACCTGAGGGTCTGGTACGCCTGGACCCATGTGTCATCCGTTGACTTCCAGTTGCAGAAGACTCTGCTACGTGCCGCCCTGCGGTAGGGCTCGCTGCAGATGTAGGCTCAGAAAGAAAGCTCTCAATGAGAAGGGCTCGCTCCAGTACCCATGCCTGTGTCCGAATGATGAGGGAGATCAGCGATGCCCTGATCTCATTCCTCAATCCCTGCTTGAAGGTCCAGGCCTGGAAGAATGGGTCCCGTACCATGTCCGTAGAATAGCGCGAGAGATCGGTAAATCTCACCGAGTACTGTGAGACCGTCAAGCTGCCCTGTCGTAGCTGTAGAAGCTCCTGGATGCGCACCGCACTGAGGGTGGCTAGGATGAACTCTGAGCGGAAGAGGCTCTCAAAGTCTGTCCAGAGGAGTGATGACTCGTCGTGCACCTGGAGTATCAAGCTCCACCATCTTCCTGCTGCCACGTGCAGGAGGCTCACTGTGAGGATCACCATGAGGTTAGCTGGTGTCCCCACTAAACGGAAAACTCGTACAACTGCCTCCAGCCAATCCTCGGCTGCCTGAGGATCCATCTCCCAGCGGAACCTGGGCTATCGCTAATGCTGAAACTCGTGCAGTGCACTAAGGTGACGTTCAATATCAGCGGATGAGGCTGGTAGTATCGGTGGCTCGGTGGGTAGTGGTACTGCCTGTGCCTCCACAGTAATAGGGCCCGGCACTGAGGCCTCGTCGCTCAGTGGGCTGTCGTCACGTACAATACTCGGAACCCTAGCTTGCTGCCATCGTGGGGCTGTCCTGAAAAGAAACAGGTGAACCACGGTTAATACAGTATACCTGGTGAGCTGAGACAAATTAATCACAATGAAAACACGAAACACACATGAAATCAATATTTTCGTGCACTAAGTCGGAAGTCAGAAGTCAGGGTCCTGGTGTACGGATACGTCGGCCGCCGCACCAACGCTGGACTCCTTGGACTGATAACCACACTCAATACTCTTAACACTATTTCTTCACATAAAAAAAAGATCAGTGTCCTGAGTTTTGTGGTAGAACCAAACTGCTTTGATACCAATTTGTCACGACCCATCCTCGGGGCCCGTGCCGTGACTACCCCAAGCCCGCCTTTCATAGGCCAGGGGCTGGCAACTAGCACCAAGGCGTAAATCCCGATAAAAAGGGGAAGGCATTTCCTTTGTAAAGTAAACAAACACATAGAGTAAGAAAGAAGAAGTAAACACTATGTAAAATTGTGTTCAATAGTAAGTGCGGAAAAGTAAGTGGGCCAGAATACAAACCCAAACTGAAAGTAAAGTACAACTAAAAAAGGGATTACAACAACTGAAAAGTAAAGCCGCAACGTCGACCCGTCCACTGGAAGTCCCACCTGAAGGGTGGATACAGATAGCCTCCACAGCTCCTCGGGTCCAACCATCTGCTACGAGTACGTCCCGCCCAGTGGTCCACCTCCAGGTACCGACCTGCTCCACAAGCCTCAACCACGATCAGCGTTGTTTGTCATCTGCAACCAACACAACGTAGTGCGGGCATAGACCGTGCATGAGTGAGTATATGCTACTTAGTAGGGACCCCGAGACCCCCGAAGGTCTCCTAGAATCGTCATAGGATAATCCACAAAGGAAAGATACAATCCTGAAGTAACATCTGACACTACTTAGGTATATGCCCATACATATACCTAAGTTATCAATTCTTGTTCGACTCCAACATCCGAGCCCACGTACAACCCAGTCCACATAGAAAAACACAACCCAATCCACACAGGAAAGCATAATGTAATCCACAAAGAATATCAAGTCAATATTTTTGAAAATAAGGATTGAAAGTCAAGACTCAGCTCACACAAGAATACATCTTCGTAAGACCATAGAGATGATCAGATGTAGCCACTGATTCATCTAAGTCGTCAGACCCACACAGGATCATTAGGTACTGACCCCCACAATGACCCACAAAGGATCGATAGGTACTAATCCCCGCAATGACCCACACAGGATATGACCCACATAGGATCGGCAGGCGCTGGCCCACACAGGACCGCTGAGCACTGACCCACACAGGATCTGACCCACACAGGATCGGTAGCACTAATCCACGTAGGATCGCTGAGTGCTATAGTCGTCGCCGTCGAATCCACGGAGGATTTCTATACAGTCATCATCATCGTCGCAGTCACAGCCAGCTCTAGGGTTCCCGCACACAACAAGCTCGTTCGGGAGGGTCCGCTCCACGAGCTGAGGGCTGATACATCAACTGACACAATTTCCGGAGTTGATGTATCCAAAAGTTCTGTATCGTCAATAGGAACTCAACGTCATAGACGACGCGTCAATCAGACGCCCGGTCTGAGAGTTATTGGCTTTTTCGTCCCAGGGACTCGGTTGGTTTTTAAGTCAAAACCAACCTGACCATACTCCAACAATGTCCAAGCCTCGAGAGGAGTAACCCAAAAGATCTGTCTCACTAAGAGTAATCCAACAAAGTCGACGGCACGTCAATCGGACGTCTGAAGCTCATGTTATAAGAGTTTTGGCTCTGAGGGCCAAGTTGGTTTCGTGTTCGAACCAACCCGGCCAAACCCAATGTTCTCTAAAACATTGAGTGTAACATACTGAAAAGACTGTCTTGATCAAAGGATCGTATCGCAGCTGATGGTGCATTGATTGGAGGTTGGTAGCCCAAATTATGGGCAAAAGAGCAGAAGAGGTCTGAAAATGGGGGTTTCGGGCCCGGACCGACCAGGCCCGAGACCCCCTGGGTTGGCCCAAACCGGGTCTGGGTCCGGCCCGCTGGGGCATGGCCCAGCCCGGTGGTCGCGGCCAGGCCCTGCGTGCTGGCATGGTCCGCTGGCCAGATCGGTGTAACCGAGATGGGCAGATAAGGGGGTTCAGTTGCCCCCTGCTCAATTAAACGCGGACCCCACATGGGGGCCACTCCACCTTCCAGCCAGGGGTTTCAAACCCCCGGTCTTCCCCCTGATTAGTCGGCCCACTCTGGCTGGCCGGTTGCTACACCACGAGACCGGTACGGTCCCGTCCCCCTGCTCCGATGCCGGCGGCTAAAAATTTGTCACAACCCGTCCTCCGGGCCCATGTCGTGACTACCCCAAGCCCGCCTTCCATAGGCCAGGGGCTGGCGACTAGCATCAAGGCATAAATTCTGGTAAAGGAAAGGAATTGCCTTTGTAAAGTAAACAAGCACCACAGAGTAAGCAAGAGGAAAAGTAAACACTAAGTAAAAACAGAGTACAACTGTAAGTGCGGAAAGTAAGTGGGCCAGTATACAAACCCAAACTGAAAGTAAAGTACAACTCGAAAGGGAAAACAGAAACTGAAAATTAAAAGCCACTACGCTGAGCTGTCCACTGGAAATCCCACCTAAAGGGTGGGTACAGATAACTCCACTGCCCCTCGGGTCCCGTCGTCCGCTCCGAGTACGTCCCACCCAGTGCTCCACCTCCAGGTACCGTCCTGCTCTGCAAGCCTCAAATACGATCAACAATATCTATCATCTGCAACCAAAACAACGTAGTGCGGGCATAGCCTGTGCAGGGGTGAGTATAAGCTACTCAGTAGGGACCCCGAGACCCCCGACGGTCTCCCAAAATCCACAAAGGATAAAACACAAAGGAAAGATACAATCACAAAGTAACAACCGACACTGCTTAGGTATATGCCCATACATATACCTAAGTCATCAATTCCAATACACTCCAACCACCATGCCCAAGTACAACCCAGTCCACACAGGAAATTATATGTATTCCACACAGGAATGCAAAACGTAAAATCCACACAGGATAGCTCAACACAATTTACAAAGGAAAGTAAAACGTAAATACACACAGGATAGCTCCACACAATCCACAAAGGAAAGTAAAACGTAAATCCACACAGGATAGTTCAACACAATCCACAAAGGAAAGTAAAACAGAGTTTCAGCTCTCACAGGTATACTTCTTCGAATGACGATAGAGATGATCACTGATCCGTCTAGGTCGTCGGACCCACAAAGGATCGATAGGTACTAACCCCCGCAAAGACCCACACATGATCAGGACCACATAGGACCTGTAGGCGCTGGCTCACACAGAACCGTTGAGCGCTGACCCACACAGGATCGGACCCACACAGGATCGGTAGCAGAGATCCACACAGGATCGCTGAGTGCTGTAGTCGTCGTTGTCGAATCCACTGAGGATCTCTGCACAGTCGTCGTCGCAGTCACAGTATCAGTCACAACCAGCTCTAGGGTTCTCACACACAGCAAGCTCGTTCGGGAGGGTCCGCTCCACGAGTCGAGAGGCTGATACATCAACTGAAACATAGTCCAGAGTTGATTTATCCAAAAGTTTCATACCGTCAACAGGAACTCAACGTCACAGACGGTGCGTCAATCAGACGCACGGTCTGAGTGTTATTGGCTTTTTCGTCCCAGGGGCCCGGTTGGTTTTTAAGGCAAAACCAACCCGACCGTACTCCACCTGTGTCCAAACCTCATGCGGAGTATTTGAAATGATCTTTCTCACTTATAGGAAATCAACAAAGTTGACGGCACGTCAATCGGACGTCCAGGGCTCAAGATATGAGCGTTTTGGCTTCGAAGGCCCGGTTGGTTTCGTGTACGAACCAACCCAGACGAACCCAAAGTAATCCGAAACCTTAAGTGCTATATACCGAAACGACCGTCTCGATCCAAGGATCACATCGCCACTGACGGCGCGTCGTTCGGAGGCACGTAGCTCAAGTAACGGGAAAACGACCGAAAACGGTCCGAAGATAGGGGTCTGGGCCCGGACCGACCCGGCCCGAACCCCCCCTTGGTCGGCCCACACTGGGTTGAACCGACCCGGGTCCGGGTCCGACCAGGTTGGATGCGACCCGGCCCGGCCGGGGCACGACCCGGCCGGTGGGTCGGCTCGGCCCGGCTCGGCTCGGCCGAGCGGCCGAGCGAGCAAAGCCGCGGGGCGCTGCCCCCGCGGAAAGAAGGTTCTGCTGCCCCACGTGGGGTCGCGCTGGATCAACGGACGTGTCTTTGCCGCATCCCGTGACTGCCAAACCCACGCGGTCGTGGGTCCGCTGGCCGCTGGCGCTGCCACCCCGGTGCCCCGCGCTGCCGGTGGGTTCCGCGGGCCACCGGAGTTGCTCCGGTGGTCCGATTTTGTTTCCGTCTGCGCCGTAGCTCCTCTCGGGTCCCGTACTTCACTGTGGAAACAAAGAATCACCTCTGTGGCATGTTCTATCGTCGCTCGTCAATTCGCACATCAACGAAGAACTGCGGAGGGTTGTCGGGCCGTGTTTGTTTGGCCCGCACCCTCCTCGTTAGGTGATAACAATCGAGAATAAAATATTCAACACATGAATAATAAGCAAGGCACAATTTTAATAGAATTAAAATTAAACTTGATCTGGGTTCTTGTTTTAAAAGAAACAATCATGGGAATATAAATTATTTCACAACAAACCCCTACCTTGTCATGTCGTCGCACGCGCGTTCTTCGCAGAAAGGATCGCCGTAGAAGGAGGCGATCGTCGCGTCGCGGAAGGGTGTCGCGTCGTCGCAGAAGGGTGTCGCGTCGTCGCGGAAGGGCGTCGCGTCGTCACAGAAGGGTGTTGCGTCGACGAACTCCGAGGTTCAAGAAAATGTAGATTTAATTATATTAATTAAATCTATGTTGTTGTTACAACCCACAAAGAGATTTAAAAGAAGAAACCTGAAATCTCCTACCTCAAGCAGTTGGTGATCGGAGATCGTTGCGGGGAAAATGTCTTGGAAGAAGCGTCGTCAATCTCCGAGGTTGACGGCGTTCTTCACGTTCTTCGCGTTCTTCACGTTCTTCGTGAAGGAGGAGGAAGAACATGAGGTTTCTGTCAAATCCCCTCAACGAAAAACACTTAAGAAGAATAGTGTTGGTCTTATTTTATTAACATTCCAACAAACGAAAACGAGATAAGATAAGTAACGACCCATTAATTCGTAGAATTAATTCAACGAATAAAACTGCCCAATTAATTGGTGCGTTAAGAATTTAAGAAAACGCGTCAGTTTACTTTCATAATGACGGGTTTTCGCGGTGGTGTTACTTAGAGGAAAAGAAACGGTGGGGCTCGTGCGGGCCCCACCTCACAAATATCCTACCAAGAGGGTAGTATATTTTTGGATAGCACCCTATCCATATCAACTAAGCTTAAGAAGCTTTAAGTGGATTTCAAGTGGCTTTAAGTGAAATAAAATAACATTTGTCGTACCACTTATTTTATTTCTTAACTTTAAGCCCAAAAATTAAAAACCACACCCGAGCAAACGCAACTCCGGAAGAGGTGTTTCTATGCAAATATCGGCGCTGTGATTCCATCGGTGCCCTTAGAATTTGATTCCGAACACTGGTTCAAAAGTTATAAAAACTCTCTCATCCGTTCACTGAACGTACTCGAGTCAAACTTCGGAAAATGATTTCGGGCACACCAGGCCTCGGAATTAGGTGCCGTCAGAAACTGCATTCTTGTAAAAATCCAATGAAAATTAAGAAAAAAATTCCTTGAATTTTTCGGGTCTTTACATCACTCCCACCTCATAGATTTATGTCCCTGTAAAGATACATCATAAACTAGGGAAAAAAATGTGGGTACGGAGCATGCATTTGAGCCTCCCGCTCCCAAGTTCTCTCCTGGAGGTTCTTGTGCTGCCATCTGATGCGCAAAAGAGGAATCGATCGTCCACGTAGGACCCGCTCCTGTCAATCCTTGATCTCCACCAGGACCTTCACAAAAGTCTCCCCATCATCAACGTCTATCTCCCCATGGTCAATGATATGCGTCGGGTCGTGCACGTATCTCCTCAGCTGCGATACGTGGAAGACATCGTGCACCCGGTGCAACTGAGGTGGTAGATCTAGGCGATAATCCATCTCGCCAATCCTGCTGATGACCTGGAAAGGTCCGATGAAGCGTGGAGACAACTTTCCCCCTCGGAAAAATCTCTGTAATCCCCGTCGAGGTGAGACACGCAAGAAGACGTGGTCGCCATCCTCGAACTCCAGTGGTCTCTGTCTCCTGTCAGCATAAGACTTCTGCCGGCTCTGATCTGTCCTCATCCGCTCCAGGATGACCTGGACCGTCTCTGTCATGGCCCGGACCATCTCTGGTCCCACAAGTGCTGACTCCCTAGGGTCTGTCCAGCACAAAGGAGATCTGCAAGGTCTGCCGTACAACGCCTCGTATGGTGCCATCCTGATGGCGGAGTGGTAGCTGTTGTTGTATGTGAACTCCACCAAGGGTAGGTGGTCCTCCCAGCTACGACCAAAGTCTAGGACACATGCGCGGACCATGTAGTTGAGAGTCTGAATGGTCCTCTCCATCTGACCATCTGTCTAAGGGCGAAAGGTGGTTCTCTGACGTAGTCGCGTCCCGAACGCCTCCTGCAACCCCTTCCAATGCCGGGAAGTAATGCAAGCATCTCGATCGGAGACGATAGATGATGGAACACCGTGAAGCCGTACAATCTCCTGAACGTAGAGACGCCCCAAGCTCTCCACTGAGCCATGCTTGTTGATGGGTAAGAAGTGAGCCGACATGGTGAGTTGGTCGACAATCACCCAGATGGAGTCGTGACCTCTGGAAGTGTGTGGAATTCCAGTCACGAAGTCCATAGATATTCCATCCCACTTCCACTCCGGGACCTCCAAGGTTTGTACCAAGCCTGCTAGTACCTAATGCTCTGCCTTCACCTGCTTGTAGGTGAGGCATCAAGAAACGAACTCTGCCACAGCCTTCTTCATGCCTGGCCACCAGTGCTGTCGTCTGAGGTCCTAGTACATCTTCACCACTCCAGGATGTACCACCAAAGGAGAAGTTTGAAACTCTCTCAGCACCTCCTCTCGTAAAGCGACGGGTACCAAGGTACGTCCTCTGAAAAGGATGTCCCGCTCTGCTCCAAAGGAGAAGCCATCAGGTGCCTGTCATGAGGATAACTACGCACGCCGCCTCTCACAGTCGGCGTCCCCACGATGTGCCTCTCTGACCCGCTGCTGTAGTGGAGGAGTGACTGTGAGAGACTGAAGGAAGGTTGCTCCATCTCTTTCCACAAAGGATATCTGCAAAGCGGCTAGCTTCTCTATCGCCTCCTCAAGTAGATGAATGCCCATCCTCATGCTAAGAGCATTGGCTACCACGTTCCCCTTCCCAGGAGTATATACTATCTCAAAGTCATAGTCCTGGAGGAACTCGATCCATCGCCACTGTCTCAGTTTCAGGGCCTTCTACGAGAAGATGGACCTAAGACTCTGGTGGTCAGAAAAGACTGTAAAGCGCTCTCTCATCAGATAGTGTCGCCATGTCTTCAGAGCGAAGACCACTGCTGTTAACTCCAGGTCATGGGTAGCGTAGTTCTGCTCATGTGGCCTCAACTGCTGTGATCCATAGGCGATCACTGCCCGCTCCTACATCAAGACACATCTGATTCAGGTCCCTAATGCATCGCAGGAGACTACGTACCCTACTCCCTCCTCAGGAAACCTCAAGATAGGGGTGCTGGTCAATCTCTGTCTCAACTCCTGGAAGATCTGCTGACATCTGTCTGACCACACAAAGGGTTTCCCCTTCTTCGTAAAAGATGAGAGTGGTGTCGCAACATTGGAGAAGTCTGGCACGAATCTCTGATAGTATCCCCCTAGTCCCAAGAAACTCCGCACCTCCGTCACGCTCCAGGGTGGCTCCCAAGCTAGCACTGCCTCGATCTTCGCGGGATCCACCGCAACTCCCGCCTCAGAAATGACGTGTCGCAAGAAGTGGAACTCACGTATCTATAACTACACTTCAAGAGCTTTCCATAAAGATGGTGCTCTCATAGCGTGTCTAGTACAACCCGCAAGTGGTAGGAGTGCTCCTCCTCAGTCATCGAGTATATCAAAAAGTCGTCAATGAAGACCACGACAAATCGATCGAGGTATGGATGAAAGATCCTGTTCATGAGGCCCATGAACACCGCTGGAGAATTGGTTACGCCGAAAGGCATAACCAAGAACTCATAGTGGCCATACCGACATCTGAAGTTCATCTTCTGCATGTCCTCGTCTCGAACTCTGAGCTGATGATAGCCTGACCTAAGGTCTATCTTCGAAAACCACCATGCTCCTTTGAGCTGATCGAAGAGGTCATCAATCCTTGGTAGCGGATACTTGTTCCTCACTGTCACCTGGTTTAGACGACGATAGTCGACACACAATCGCAAGCTCCCATCCACCTTCTGGGTGAACAATATCAGGGAAGCCCAGGGTGAAACACTAGGTCGGATGAAACCTTTTCCCTTCAAGTCCTACAACTATACCCGTAGCTCTCGAAGCTCAGCGGGGGCCATCCGATACGCTGGAGTCGATATCGGGGTTGTCCCGGGGTACATGTCAATATGGAAGTCTACCTCTCTGCAAGGAGTTAGTCCAGGAACGTCATCAGGAAAGACGTCCGTGTATTGATCCACCACTGTAGGAAAACTAGGACTCCACACGTCAAGAACTCCTAGGATGAGGTTAGCTAACTGATGAGTGATGGGTTGTCCTCTCCTCTGCGGAAGTCCATCCTATGCTACGAAGGCTCGCTTCTCACTGGTGAAGGTGAACCTGCTCCTGTCAATGCGTACACATCGCACCTTGCGCCTAATACAGTCAATCTTTGCATGGACTGTAGATAACCAATCCATGAACAAGATGACGTCGTAAGGCCTCGATGCTGCTACAAGAAGATCCCAGCCGAAGATCTCGTCTACTAGAGTATTCTCACACTGCTGTAACCAATGTGTAATCGTCGAGTCTGTTCCAGTAGGATTCTCTAGTCGTAAAGATCGAGCCAATGGCTCTGTCGGAATGTCCGAGCTCCGAACAAGGGCAGCGGCTATGAAAGAGTGACTCACTCCTGTGACTATAAGAACTGCAGCTAGGGTGAAATACACACAGATCATACCTAGAATCATCTCAGGCGTGCCGTGGTCGTAGGCCTCCGCTGCTTGGAGCTGTGCCTATCTCTTCCCACCAGCTCCCTGTGGTCAGGGCGGGCCTCCTGGTGGTGGTGGTGGTGGTAGAGCCTCAAAGCATCGCCCACCACCTGCTGCTCGGCCAGCTCCTCTGCCTCGTCCGCCTCCTCCCTGCGGAACGCCACGGTCGACCCTCTGCCTCTTCCTAGGTGGCCCCTCAACTATCTGCTGCTCCTCGGCACGGCAGGTCGGGTAGTCACGAGCCATGTGGCCCTGCCCGCCGAATGCGTAGCACTGCCTGCCTCTCGAAATACTGGCTCCGCGCTGTGTGCCCCTCACTACTGAGCCAGTGTACTGAGGTCATCTGTCGGAAGGTCTGGTCTACCTAGACCCATGAGTCATCCGTCGGCTACCAGCTGCCGAAGACTCCACTGTCTGCCGCCCTGCGATAGGTCTCGCTGTGGGCTCAGCAAAAATCTCTCAATCAGAAGGGCTCGCTCCAGTACTCCTGCCTAAGTCGGAATGCTGACGGAGATCAGCGATGCCCTGATCTCATGTCTCAATCCCTGCTCAAAGGTCTGGGCCCTGAAGAACAGGTCTCGTACCATGTCGGTCGAGTAACGCGAGAGATCAGTAAATCTCGCTGAGTACTGGGCGACCGTCAAGCTACCATGCCGCAGCTGAAGAAGCTCCTGGATGCGCAGCGCATAGAGGGTGGTCGGGACAAACTCTGAGTGTAAAATGCTCTCAAAGTCTGTCCAGAGGATAGATGCCTCATCGTGCACCTGGAGCATCATGTTCCACCATCGGACTGCTGCCGCGTGCAGTAGGTTCGCAGCGAGCATAACCATGAGGTCTGCTGGTGTCCTCACTAGCCTGAAAACTCATATGACTGCCTCTAGCCAGTCCTTGGCAGCCTGGGGGTCCGTCTCCCCATGGAACCTAGGCGGTCGCTGGCACTGAAACTCGTGCAGATCTCCAAGGCAACGTGCATCGTCAGCAGCGGGGGCCGGAAGCATCGGTGGCTCGGCGGGTAGAGGTACCGTCGGTGCCTCTGCTGTCAAAGGGCCCTGTACCGAGGCCTCGTCGCTCGGCAGGCTGTCGTCACATACAACTCTCGGAACCCTAGCTGGCTGCCGTCATGGGGCCATCCTGAAAAGAAACTGGTGTTCCATGGTCAGAACAGTATACCTGGTGATCTTATACAAGTAATCATAAAGAAAACTTGAAACACACATGCAATCAATGTTTTCGTGCATTAAGTAGGAAATAAGAAGTCAGGGTCCTGGTGTACGGATACGTCAGCCACCGCACCAACACTGGACTCCCTGGACTGATAACCACACCCAATACGCTAAAAACTATTGCTTCACATAGAAGAAGGATCAGAGTCTGTTGTAGAACCGACCACCTCTCATACCAATCTGTCATGACCCGTCCTCCGGACCCATGCCGTGACTACCCCAAGCGCTCCTTCCATAGGCCAGGGGCTGGTGACTAGCACTAAGGCGTAAGTTTCGGTTGAGGGAAGGCATTTCCTTTGTAAAGTAAACAATCACAACAGAGTAAGCAATCGGAAAAGTAAAAACTATGTAAAAACAGAGTACAACTGTAAGTGAGGAAAGTAAGTGGGCCAGTATACAAACCCAAACTAAAAGTAAAGTACAACTCGAAAGGCAAAACAACAAATGAAAAGTAAAAGCCGCTACGCCAAGCTGTCCACTGGAAATCCCACCTGAAGGGTGGGTACAAATAGCTCCACTTCCCCTAGGGTCCCGTCGTCCGCTCCGAGTACGTCCCGCCCAGTGGTCCACCTCCAGGTACCGTCCTACTCTGCAAGCCTCAACCACGATCAATGATGTCCGTCGTCCGCAACCAACACAACGTAGTGCGGGCATAGCCCGTGCAGGGGTGAGTATAAGCTACTCAGTACGGACCCTGAGACCCCCGAAGGTCTCCCAAAATCCACAAAGGATAAACCACAAAGTAAAGATACAATCACGAAGTAACAACCGACACTGCTTAGGTATATGCCCATACATATACCTAAGTCATCAATTCCAAGACGCTCCAACCTCCGAGCCCAAGTACAACCCTGTCCACACAGGAAAGTATACGTATTCCACACAGGAAAGCAAAACATAAAATCCACACAGGATAGCTCAACACAATCTACAAAGGAAAGTAAAACGTAAATCCACACAGGATAGCTCAACAGAATCCACAAAGGAAAGTAAAACAGAGTTTCAGCTCACACAGGTATACTTCTTTGAATGACGATAGAGATGATCACTGATCCATCTAAGTCGTCGGACCCACAAAGGATCGATAGGTACTAACCCCCGCAAAGACCCACACAGGATCGGGCCCACACAGGACCTGTAGGCACTGGCTCACACAGAACCGCTGAGCGCTGACCCACACAGGATCGGACCCACACAGGATCGGTAGCTCTGATCCACACAGGATCGCTGAGTGCTGTAGTCGTCGTCGTTGAATCCACTGAGGATCTCTGCACAGTCGTCGTCACAGTCATAGTAGCAGTCGCAACCAGCTCTAGGGTTCTCGCACACTACAAACTCGTTCGGAGGGTCCGCTCCACGAGCCAAGAGGATGATACATCAACTGACACATAGTCCAGAGTTTATGTATCCAAAAGTTCTGTATCATCAACAGGAACTCAACGTCCCAGACGGTGCGTCAATCTGACGCCCGGTCTGAGTGTTATTGGCCTTTTCGTCCCAGGGGCCCGGTTGGTTTTTAAGGCAAAGCCAACCCGACCGTACTCCACCTGCGTCCAAACCTCGGCCGGAGTATGCCAAAAGATCCGTCTCACTTAGAGTAAATCAACAATGTCTACGGCACGTCAATCGGACGTCTGGGGCTCAAGATATGAGTGTTTCCGCTCCGAAGGCCCGGTTGGTTTCTTGTACGAACCAACCCGGCCGAACCCAAAGTAATCTGAAACCTTGAGTGCGATATACCGAAACGACCGTCTCAATCCAAGGATCGCATCGCTGCAGACGGGGGTCGTTAGGAGTCCAGTTGCTCATGTTACGGGAAAAAGACCGAAAACGGTCCGAAGACAGGGCGTCTGGGCCCAGACCGACCTGGCACGACCCCCCCTCCCCCCGGGTCCGGGTCCGAACTGCTTGGGCGCAACCCGGCTGGCGGGTCGGCTCGGCCCAGCTCGGCTCGGCCGAGCGGTCGACCGAGCGAAGCCGCGGGGCGCGGCCCCCACCCAAAGAAGGTGTCGCGGCCCCACGTGGGGCCGCGCATGATCAGCGGACGCGGCTTTGCCGCGTCCCGTGAGTGCTGAACCCGTGCGGCTGCGGGTCCGCTGGCCTCCGCCGCCGCGGCTGGCGGCGCACCGGGGCGCTGCCGCCTCCGGCCGCCGGTGGGTTCCGCGGGCCACCGGTGTTTCTCGGGTGGTCTGATTTCGTTTCCGTCTGCATCGTAGCTCCTCCCGGGTCCCGTACTTCACTGCGGAAACAACGAATCACCTCTTCGGCATGTTCTGTCGTCGCCCATCAATCCGCACATCAACGAAGAACTACGGTGGGTTGTCGGGCCGTGTTTGTTTGGCCCGCACCCTCCGTGTTAGACGATAACAATCGGGAATAAAATATTCAACACATGAATAATAAGCAAGGCACAATTTTAATAGAATTAAAATTGAACTTGATCCGGGTTATTGTTTTAAAAGAAACAATCACGGGAATATAAATTATTTCACAACAAACCCCTACCTCGTCAAGTCGTCACACGCACGTTCTTCATGGAAATGATCATCGTGGAAGGAGGTGAACGTCACGTCGCGGAAGGGCGTCGCGTCGTCGTGGAAGGGCGTCGTGTCGTTGCGGAAGGGTGTCGCGTTGATGAACTCCGAGGTTCAAGAACATGTAGATTTAATTATATTAATTAAATCCATGTTGTTGTTACAACCCACAAAGAGATTTAAAAGAAGAAACCCGAAATCTCCTACCTCAAGCAGTTGGTGATCAGAGATCGTTGCGGGGAAGAACATCTTGGAAGAAGCGTTGTCAATCTCTGAGGGTGACAGTGTTCTTCTCGTTCTTTGCGTTCTTCACGTTCTTCATGAAGGAGGAGGAAGAACTTGAGGTTTCTGTCAAATCCTCTCAACGAACAACACATAAGAAGAATAGCATTGGTCTTATTTTATTAACATGCCAACAAACGAAAAAGTGATAAGATAAGTAATGACCCATTAATTAGTAGAATTAATTCAACGAATAAAACCGCCCAATTAATTGGTGCGTTAAGAATTTAAGAAAACGCGTCAGTTGACTTTCATAATGATGGGTTTTCACGGGGGCGTTACTTAGCGGAAAAGAAAAGGTGGGGCTCGTGCGGGCCCCACCTCACAAATATCCTACCAAGAGGGTAGGATATTTTTGGATAGCACCCTATCCGCATCAACTCAGCTGAAGCAGCTTTAAGTGGCTTTCAAGTGGCTTTAAGTGAAATAAATTAAGGTTTGTCATACCAATTATTTTATTTCTTAACATTAAGCCCAAAACATAAAAACCACACCCGAGAAAACGAAACTCCAGAAGAGGCATTTCTAAGAAAATACTGGCGCTGCAATTCCACGGTGCCCTCAAAATTCGATTCTGAGCACTGGTTCAAAAGTTAGAAAAACTCGCTCATCCGTTCACTGAACGTACCCGAGTCAAAATTCCGAAAATGATTCCGGGCACACCGGGCCTCAGAATCAGGTGCCGTCAGAAACTGTGTTCTTGTAAAAATCCAAAGAAAATTAAGAAAAAAATTTCCTTGAATTTTTCGGGTCATTACAAAATCGGCCGCCGCTCCCTGCGTCGCCGCGCCCCTCTGCCACGGCCCCGCTCCGGCTGCGGTGTTTTCTTGATTCTACAGCGTGGCGCAACAGCACCGTGACCTTGTTCTTCTTCATTGGCGTGGTGCGATGGCGCCGTACATCCTTGCCGCATGATCCCGCGCGGTGCAACGACACCGCGCCATCTCTATTCCAAACACAACAAGGTCAACAACAGAATTAAGGGAGGAGGGTCGGCCATGTTTGTGTGGTCCGTCCCCCTCCCATTAATCGAAAGCAAGCGGATAAGATTAACAAAGAATGCTCGAAAATTTACATACAATATAATAAAACCCCTACCTCGTCGAATTCATTGAGCGAAGGTTCATCACAGAATTTTTCGTCACGGAAGAAGGCGCCGCGGAAGGAGAGGTTCGTTGGGGTCGCGGTACATGGCGTCGCGTCGTCGATCTCCGAGGAAGGCGTCTCTCACCGTTGTCCGTCGTCGGAGGTCGGCGTTCTTTGTCAGAGGTAGTGTGTTCTTCCCGTTCCTCGACGAAGGAGAAGAACTTCAAGACATAGAGTTTCTTCCCCCAATCCTCTCTCAACAAGCTCACAACCAAAAATAAAATAAGTGTTTCACTTATTTTATTACTCATGACTTAAGTTTGAAATTCAAAAATTGAATTAAACCCACTTAATTAATTAACTCAAGATGTCATTTAAAAGGAGGGTTATGGGAGTTTTGGGAATATGAAGGGGTGGGGTTCGTGTGGCCCCCTACGCCCTCATAACCTCTCATGGGAATTTGGGTGGTTGTGGGCCCCACCAACAACTTCCCATTAGAGAAATAAACTACCTAAGATAAAATACATTTCACATTATTTATTTTACCTAACATTTCATTCCCAAAAGTTTAACAACTCCTCCGGAGAAAACGAAGCTCCAGTAAAGGTCTTCTTAAGAAATTACCGGTGTTCTGGTTTCATCGGTGCCCTCAGAATTTGATTCCGGGCACCGGTTCAAAATTAGGAAAACCCACTCATTCGTTCACTGAACGTACCCGAGATAAATGTCGGATAAATATTTCGGGCACACCGGGCCTTGGAATCAGTTGCCATTAGAAACCATGTTCTTGTAAAATCCCAACGAAAATTAAGAAAAAATTTCCCATGGATTTTACGGGTCTTTACATGGTCATATCCAAGGAATATTCTAGGAATCACCTACCGGTGCAAAAACATTTAACCAAACACATTACTTTTCAACCCATGGAATTTTTTGGTCACTGAATATATAACCAACAATTTATTTCAAGAACAATGATATTTTCTCGAGGGTTCATACACCACAAATCAGACCAAATCCATGCTTTTGACCAGGAAAAAATATAAAACAACACCTATAAGCCTCAATCGAATTCAACCACAAACTGACCATTTCCATATAGTCCTATTATATTGTTCTACCTATACATGGAATGAGACATTACCCATGTTCAACATGTATTTCTAAACCATAGGATTTTCCATGTATTAAAAATAATGAATAATATCCTTTTGTAGCGTGCTAGATCAAATCCACATAAAAGAATGCATGAATCTCCTCTAAGACATGATCAAAATTTTAAATCCAATAAAGAAATCCAAACTAATGTGTCTAGTCTATAAAAACATCTTATTATTTATAAACAATATTACATGAATTGTGATGAAAATAATTCCATAACATATAGGTCAGTCTTCCATAGAGATGACCTAAGGCCATACTGAACCTCACAAGGCTTTATCCCAACACCATATCCAATATTACGACCAAATAATATGATGAAGGCATTCCAAGTTATCCATCACTGAGAAAATGAA
Source organism: Viscum album (assembly GCA_963277665.1). Lineage (NCBI taxonomy): Eukaryota > Viridiplantae > Streptophyta > Magnoliopsida > Santalales > Viscaceae > Viscum > Viscum album. Next base: position 1,506,221,456 of record OY728152.1, read on the forward strand.
ATGGTCAAACCACCAATAAAGTAGCTGACCATATTCGAGGAATGTATAACCAAATGAAAGCAAGAAATATCTATAGCTCACAACCATATCAAGGGTCAAAGAAAATATTACCACCCATCCAAACAACAGAGTCATTGGAATCTGGAAGTCCTACTTGAGGAAATGTCACCAGAATTGATCCCAGCATCATGAAATTCATGTTAATAGAATGTAATTTAAAATATAAGGTTCATACCAACCATTTTCTATCCCCTTAGGATGCACAAGAATAAAAATTAACACTACATCATGCCATATAAAATTCATCCGGCTCAAAATCCAACCATAAATCAATTTCAAGAGGATTAATTCCAATAGAAAAAACTCATCCTTCCATTAGTAGGATACTAAAAGAAAAAGTTTATCTACAATAAATAGGGGTTGTATATAGATTACACCACTAAAGGGTTCATTTCCAAAACCATTATATTTAATCACATTTATTATTTCAATCATTTAAAAGATTTAACTAATGTATCAAATAAAAATAGGAATTTCTCAAAAAAAATTAACTTTTTACACAATTTATTTTTATTAACATCATTTCATTAATTAGGAATTTGAAAAGAACAATTAATTTTTAAAATTTAGGGTGACCTACATGAGACCCATTTTATCCATCCTAGGTTCATCAAAATGAAACCCAATATCACTTGTCAATTCATTAAAATTTCAAAAACCCATATCATGTCTCCTAATAAATATGATACCCAACGGACCTACTTGGATCCAGTTGTGCCTCTAGAATATAACCATTTGATTTCCAAAACAACACCACATAGATTTTAACATTCATATGAATTTCATAATAAATCATTAATTTCCTTTAATATGGGCTTCAATCCCCCCAATTCGTTGTTCCCAAACACATTTTGGATTGAAAATTTGAACTCATTAATCAAAACCAATAAATATTATTATTTTACTATTGACGTATAAAAGGGATCTGTTATATTGGTGGAAATATAACTACCTATAAAGAGCCCATAAAATTAATTTTTGGAATGTTGTTCTATTTTAATAACCAATTTCACTTTTCATTTAAATTTTAATAGCCATTAACAATGGTTTAAATATATGTGTTACATTTTCCCATATATAAGGATCCCATTAACATTAAATCTAAAAAATATATTTCATTTTAATCAAAAAATGTTAATTTTAAAAATTAAACATTTATATATCAATGCATTCTAGCTTGTCAGAAAAAAGTAGAAAACCAAGAGAAACATGTTGAAATCACCAAAAAATGAATTTTAAACTGATAAGAATGGTATAATGAGCTATAACCATTGAATTAATGATATTGAATTTCCATAATGGATATAAATCATAGCATGTGATAACACTCATGGCAGAAAATCCAATATTTAGGGAAATAAAAATGAAACAACATGGCAAGACACTATACAAGGTATACGAATTTCGATGTTCCTAGTATGTAGAAATAAATGAAACATCCTAGAAATATAAATCTAAGGTAATAAAATTATAAATTCTATTAATAATTAGGAAGAATAAAAATATGAAATTCACTCAAGGTTAAATCATATCAACTATAGTAGAAAATAACATGAACAAAAATCCTATCCTGGATCACATTGTCATTACCCATACACATGATGATCCGTATCAATCACGACTACTAACCATGTTCCATAAAATTACCCATATCCTATTTAGAATCCCAAAATATAAACACAAATGGAAAATTATTAACCGCCTATGATACCACTTTGTAAAATCCCAAAATGGCTTTCCTTTAAATCGGAAGACGGATCGGTGGGCCACATTTCCTCAAACGTGTCTCCCCATATTCCGAAGGATTTTGAACAGGAGTGAGGGTATCTGAAGATGATATTAGGGTTACTATACCCTTGTATCAGAGTGGAACATCGGTGGAATAAAAATAAAAAATAGATTTCAAGGGAAGTATAAAATAACTGAATGACAAAGAAGTGAAAAATAATATAATATTTTAATATCAGTAGACAATGCTAGTTTATACAATGCATGGATGGTTAAATAATTAAAAAATATAACAAACAGAAATATTTTATATATATTATATTTCATGACTAAATAATGAATGGAAACAACTCACTATGGGCGTTCATTATGAGCATCCCGAGCATCAGCTCGATTATTTTCTCCTAACTCACATCTACAAAAAAAAAGTAGTCAACCTAGATCCTATAAATATAAGGTCTAATCTGGAACCAATTGTACCCAATTAGGGAGTTAGATTATATTCTACGTAGGGTGGAACCCAAAGTGTATAGCCCAATCCAAATAGTTTAATATAAATTAAACAGTTTGCAGACATGTATATACAAAGTAAAGCAGTACCATGTAAATAAATACCCTCATAACTACCTCATTCATCATGTAATATCTTAATATATAGCCAATTCACTATTTTATTGTTATAAATTTATTTTCAAATCACATTTTAGGAATAATTAAGGATCCATGATGTATCATGGTGACCAGTAATAATATTTACTAATGAAGTTCCAAGGTAACAACCTAGGAAACATCAAAATCAAGGGTTATAAAATTAGTAATAATTATAACCTAGCTAACGGTAATAGTTTAATAAAAGGATCATAGTCCAGTGAATTCCACAATGATAAGTCTTTTGAGATAAAAGAGTTAATCCAAGGTGAAATCGGGCTAAGAATTTACTGGTCCCAGGGGAATTTTATCATATAACCTACATGTCAATTACGGATCCAATGAGTGTATCCAAGGAATCCTGTAAAAGAGGTAATAGTGTAATCCAAGGAGAATCATCCAATAAATTCCATGATTATATTCAAATCGAGTTCTTAGAGTTCATCAAAGGTAAAATTCGGAAATGTAATAACTTCGCCCAATGGGCTTTATCTATGTAACAAAATTTTCAGTACTGAATCCAAAGACTGTATCTGAGGAATATTGTATCTCTACATGAGGTATCCTATGGTGTTATAATTTAAATAAAATATTAGACAAGGATATGGTTTATGTGTGTCTCAACCTAAATAAGAATTATCTATGAATTAATAATGGGTTCCTTATGTTCTCATGTAATTCCCTAGGAAATACAAGGCGACCTCGAGACATGACACTCTTATTTTGATAATGATGTCATATATAATTCATAATGTTCAATCCATTACCATTAATTATTGTGGATGGATATCTGGACATTCAACCTTTTTATTAGTTCATAAGAAAAAAATTCCATTTTTTCAAGCCTTTCCATTCATTAGTTAGACAATTCCAAGTAGTATATAACAATTTATTTAATTCATTTAAGGAATTTTCAAAAATCAAGGTTCAATCCAATGCATTCCATGAACATATAATGGTGTTATACTAATGCACACTAATTAGTTCATTTTTATTTAATTATCATAGTGAATCAAATACCATAGGTGGGTCATGTGGTGAGTATACATAGTACTTTTAATTATGAAATCCCCATGACAAGTCAAACAATTTAATATAGAAAAGCTTATGCAATGACCCGTACTTTTATCAATAAAATCCATCCCTTATTGTAGTAATGTACTAAACAATCACATTATGAAACACAATGAAACATCATGCTTTGATAAACTACTATGTGACCATTAAACACAAATTTTCCACTTCTTTGTTTCGAATTTCAAAAATCTGAGAAACACAATTGCGATCAATATCATGTTTAGAGAATTAGAGACAAAACATAATTTTTGTTCAATAGTAATATATCCTTATGAATATTAATATACCCATTTTAATTTTAATATAACCTTTATGAATTTTTAATAAAAATAATAATTTCATTCTCACCAATGAATGATTAAATAATATTTTTGCATCTTGTAAGTGACAATATGACCATAGTAAAAGTATATGAATTTTTGGAACTAATAAATAAATAATTATAATTAATTAATTAATTTAAAATAAAATATATTTTCCTAATATATTTCATAAATGGACAATTATATCTCTTCTGGTTCAATGATAATTTTATACGATCTTAGGTAAATTTTTAGAGCATTATAAAATAAATAATAATTTTTAAATCTCTATTTTCCATGTAAATTATTATTTTAAAATAAAATAAAATAAATCATAATTCAAAAATTATTTTCGTCAAATGGAGGTTATTTTTGGATTCCCCTTGTCAATTTATGTTGAGGGATATTTTTCTAGATTTCTCTAAATTACTTGAATGTTAGGTGAATAGTAAAAGACATTAATATACCGTATAAATACATTATAAATAAATCCACTATTCCTAACATCATAAGTGATGTAAGAACCCTAATCTAGAAATCACATGCACTTATTATTATTCATTTTAATTGAATAATTACTATTTTTGTCTTGTGTATAAATAATAAATTAATGAATATAATATTGCGAAAACTTCCCTCCCCTCCACTTAAATACCACCCCTCACACCCTCATTTCTTCATACATATCAAGATTCATGTATTTACCAAATTTAACCCAAATAGTTTCCTAATACCCTCCCCCATGTACATGATATCTTAGTCTCATCAAAAGTCTAAACCTAGGTTCATTAAGGAGGATCTCAAGAGGTGGATTAAAAAGGCAATTCCTCTCTCTCTTTTATCGATGCGCCCGTAAGGGGCTCCGCATCACTAGGTTTTCCCTCTGTCATCGCCTTTATCTTCTCCATCTCATGGAGGCGGTGACTCATCTCCTTATCTTGTCTTCTCAGGGTGATCATGGTGTGCGGTGCTCTTTTTACGTCTTCGTGGGCTCAACTCTTGGCATTTATCATAATTTTTGGACCATCTTTATGTCGTGTCCTCCGATATGGCTAGGGGTTCTCACAGCGGCACAGTGAGTCTGTGGTTGATTTCCATCCTTGTAGTCTAAGAGTTGCAGCCTTGTTTCTACACCGTCTGTGGGAGAACTGGGAGGTTCACTGCATTCTTCTAGTGTGGCCTTGAAGGTAGCTATGGAATTGTGGATCTATCATATGACGATTCCTTTCTTCTATCATGGTCTGGCATTCAGGTGGCTACAATTTCGGTGATGTATTTTTCTCCTTGATTTTTAAATCACCTTCTTATTTTGGGTGATCTGTTGTGCGTGATTTGTGATCGCTTGGTGAAGTTGTTCTGTTTTGAGTAATTCTATTTTTGGTGCGGTATTGGAGTCGACATTGATTGTGTTGACGACAGTGATGTTGTGACAATTTCTTTGATTCATTTTGTGTTGGTTGTGGCTATTTTTGGTGCCTGTGAAGATAGTGTTTTTATGGGATTGATGTGGTGGTTCAAGGGATGAGGAGGAATGTCTTCGATGGGTGTTTCTTGTTTAGTCGGTGATGATGGGTTTAGAATAGTGTGTGTGTCATGGTCATCCTCATGGACATGTCATGGTTGGCATCTTGTGGTGATGGCATATTGATTTTCCAATATCTCTCGGTCACTGGCCCGAGGCTTGGCGTTTCTCTACATTTGAATTTTGAATTTGGTTTTTACAGACAAGCATATGACTTTGTTAAAAGTTGTAGTGTCTTTTAAGGTTTTTTGTATCGGTTATCTGGAATTTTTCAGTTCCTTCTCACCCAAAAAGTTGATTTCAAAAATCAAATAAAAATATAATTTCCAGTCAGTCCTCCCTCTCTTTTATTTTAATTTACTTTCGAATTTCATTTCATTTCTTCTCTTATCCTCAAATTCTCTTATATAGATTTCATTATAAGTCGAGTATTATTTATATATTGTTATTATATGATGATAGTGAAATTTTATTAATTTTACTCCTCGCACTCTCTCATTAAAAAAATGAAATCATTGCCCATGATGTGTTTATTTAAATACATAATAGGCGATGTGCTTCCATTTTCCATAAAATAATTCAAGGTTGTCAATAAAACCATTAAATATTTGAAACCCAATTTTAATATTTATTTTTTAACCCCATTTATGTTATTGGAACAAATTTTATTCATATTACAAATTGATAAAACAAAACATGTTTGTTGGGATCAAAAAGTTACCCAAATTTACAAAAAACAGTCATCATTAAACTTTAAATAATTATTAATCCACATTGTATAGAAAAATTCATTAAAATATCATTTAAAATCATGGAATAACATTAATAACATGTAATATCAATTCTGTATGTTTTTTCATTTTATAAAGGAACATCAATTTATGTGTACATGTGAACATTTCATGAAAACTATGGGAAAAACACTCTCGAACAATGGATTAAAACACCATAACTCATCCAAAAGACCATATAATAATTTTATGAAACTATAATAAACCATATTAATGTATAAATGGTTATATAATTTCTAATTAATGAATCTTATTTTTTATATAGTACAATAAAGTGAATTAAGTGTTCAAATACAGGGTAATATAAAATTATCGAACCCAACATTCTTTCTCCAGGTTCTCCCACATTCATTCCATTTTTTGTATGGTTACTCCATAAAAATAATTTATTCATAATTATATTACCTTTATTAGGATCAATTTTTTTACTCAAGTTCATGAAAAACACAATGTTTTATAAACGAGAAATTCTTTCGAATAAACACACTCTCTAATATTGATTATTCATTAATCATTGTTGACTTTTCTATGACAAGAGTCATATTACGTATTTATTTTCTGAACGAAATGTTTATGAATGTATGATTTATTATGTGAAATCAAATTATTCCTATGGATTATTTTATGTTCAATTTTGACATATTTTATATGTTTCATGCATGATAGTGTAAATTTTATGATGTGATAGGAGTACCCAGAATTATATAAAGAAATATAAACGTTTTAATGTAATGGGAGTGATTGGAATTATAATGAAATTTAATGCATTGGGTTAATTATTGAATCTAATGAGATAATGTGAAAGTATGCGTGAACATGATTCTATAATTCTTCACAACTGCATGTGGTAGTTGACCACTAAAACATGATGTTTCATTTTTAGGCATTACCACGTTCCATGCCTTTATCTAATGATTCCAATTATAATTTTGATGATGATGTTATGATTATTCTAAAAAAAATCTATATTTTTTGTTATATATCCTATTATTTGGAATTTATATCACCCCTATTGGATTTATATCCTTAGGTGATTATGTGTACTATGGAGTTTTCAAGGTACAATAAGACGTTGGGGAAAAATGGATTAAATAAATGTTTATGTTTGATGTTTGTAAATGTTATGCATGGTCCTATTTTTCCCAAGAAACTAAAACTTTGTATCCTCATTGGGTAATTTTTTTATATTGTTTTTACCAATAATAATGTACTAATAATTTATGAAAAGTCTGGTCACTAATGTTGGTATCAGAGTCATTGTTTATTAAATATGGGAGATAGAATTAGGAAACCTTTGAGAAAACCTATATTATGCGACCATGTAAAATAAAAACACAAGAATCTTGGATAAAGATAGGGAATCCGTAATATATGATTTTAGTTTAAATTTTACAAATTAATAAGTAAATCATTACTCGTTGACTTATGTTTTGATCAAACCATTCCTATTTTATAAAATGGTGGGAACTAGGAGAATCCTGGATAATAACCTGTTTGGGAGACAATGAAGTGATTGCCCAAAAGACATCCCCAATGGATTTGGAAGTTGAGTTCAAATCATCAAGGAGATTCCTACACAACTAACTCATGTTATTAATAATAACATAAATACTTAAAATCATCACTCTTCTCCAAAGAGGGAGTAACGTGATATCAAGTGTTTCATGCAGAAATGACCTCTAACGTTTAGTGAATCTTTCGATCCACTAGTTGATGAACAATGGGTCCACTCAGTAGAAATTTTCTTTTCTATGCTTTATAGTTCTGTGAAAAATAAGGTGACTCTATCTATTTATCGTCTAGATGTAGAGGCTGATCAATGGTGGGCATTGATTAAGTACACCAAGTCAAGGGGAGAAATTGAATAAATGGAATGAGAAGTCCTTAACATGGTGTTTATTATTAATTATTTCCCACGAACTCTTCATTTTATGATGGATATAGAATCTATATAGATAATGTAAAAAGGAAATAGAATCAATCACAATCTAAGAAGACAATTTCACAATATTTCTAAGGTATTCTTTTGTTTTTTATCAACAATGATATCATAATTGATTGATTCTATAGTGTATTAAAAACTCAACATTGAAGGGATCCTGAAATTCAAGACGTTGGTAGTGATGAAGAAGCTATTCATTGTGATCTCAATGTGGAGATGGAGTTTTCAGAATGGTCCCATGGCTATGGTGATAGGAGATGAAAGATGTAGATTCAAGATGGAGGATCTAATGATAAAGATGGGAAGAAAACTAAACCACCCACATGTAATAAAATGACGGAAGACTCATCATTGGAAATGCCTCAAAGGGACGGGGATGTTCAGAAAGTGTGGTAAAGAAGGACACCATGCTCAAGAGTGTCGAATTGAAAAGGTAAGGAAGGATATTTTAGTTTAAGAAAGAAGATCAACATACGTGGTCCAATGCTACAACAATCAAGAGAAAGGGAACTATACAAGACGCTACAATAATCCTTAAGTCCTCATGGGTAATCAGTGACAACATCCACCATATCCAAAGGAACAAGGGAAGGCATTAGCCATCAAAACTATAGAGGTGGATCAAGATAATGAAGTTATAAAAGGAACACATACTATTCACTGAAGAATGGAAAATGTATTATTTGATTTTTAATTTACACATTTATTTATAAAATGCATATTTTCAAGATCTATAGAATCAATGTCCCAAAAACATGACGTATAAATATCTGTAAAAATACCAAGTGGTCCAATCATTGCAACCCAACTATTTTAATCCTCTCCTATTTCCATATGTCAGATGATTATACTAATGAAACTCATCGTACTTCCCTTGGAATATTTTTATTCTATAATTGGAATTGATTGCCTCTCGATTTATTGAGAACATATAAACTGCTAGGAAAAAGAAATATCTTTTCATATTCCAACCCATCCCATGATCATCTAAAAATGAAAATATGATCATGATTCTCCATTAGAAAATACTTTGGTGGTTTAGATGTTGATTCTCTATGAAGAATCATACCTTTCCCAAATGGTTGAGTGGATAGAAAGTGACAACCTTGTAGAAATTCCCATAGTGAAGATATACAATGATGTATTTCCAGAGGAGTTACCCAGATATCCCATGGATCTCGAGGTAGAGTTCTCAATAGAACTAATACCCAAATCTACTCCTATCATGAAGTTTCCATATCTGTTGGCTCTTATCAAACTGGAGGAGTTAAAATAGCAGCTGAAAGATTATTTGAACAAATGATTTATATGACCTGGTTAATCACCATGGGGTGAACCTGTGCTGTTTGTGATGAAGAAGGTTTGAACAATGTTGTTGTGTGTTGATTATCATAAAATCAACAAGATCACCATAAATAAAAAGTATATTGTTCAATGTATTGATGACGTATTCGATCAGTTAATAGGATCTCAATACATCTCGATGATGGATCTTCATTCTAGATATCATCAAATAATGTTTAAGAAGGAAGATATTAAAAATAATGTATTTTTTATAAGGAATGGGCACAAATATATTCAGGTGATTCCTTTTGGACTTACTAATTCCCCTGAAATCTTCAGGGATTTGATGAATAGAGTCTTTAGACATTATCTCAGGAAATCTTTTATAGTGTTTATCAATGATATGATCATATACTCCAAGAGAATGGAAGAAAATGAAGAACATATGAGTCTTGTGTTGGAGACATTGATAATTGAGAAGTTGTATGACATTTTTTTCAAGTGTTACTTTTGGATATAGCAAGTCACACTATTAGGACATGTGATCAAATGTGAGGGAATTTCTATGAACCCTTAAAAAAAGCAATTGACAAATGGACTAGAACGTATTGTGTCACTAAATTTCGTATTTTTCATTGATTAGCTAGGTACTAATGATGTTTTGTGAGAAACATATCACAATTTTCAACCCATCTAACAAAGATTTCAAAAAAAGGGGTAAATTATGTCTTGGTGAAAAAGTGAGAGGGATGTTTCAGGGAGTTAATGAGAAGGCTAATCTCTACACCTATACTCAAAATAGCTAAATTTAGTGCATGTTTTGTGATAATTAGTGATACTTAAAAAAATGTTTTTTGTTTTGTACTCTGGAAAAATTATAATTTGATAGCTTACGCCTCCCAGCAGTGGAAGTTCCATGAGGAGAACTACCCAACTCTTTATCTAGAAGTAGAAGTAGTGAATTTTTCCTTGAATATATGGTGGCACTATTTTTACTGTAAGAATTGTGATATATACACTAAGCACATGTTCTTAAAGCATATGTTCACACAAAAGGAGATAAATAAGAATAAAAGGAGATGTTTAGAGCTAATCAAGGTTGAAAATTTCTCAATTCACTATCATCCTGGAAAGGAGAACATGGTAGCTGATGCTATAAGAAGAAAATAACATGCTACTCGTTCCATGTGACAGATTGAATAAGACCATATATTCATGGATTTACAAATGATGGATTTGGAAATCATAATTTAAAGGGACACATCTTACCTTTCCCAAATGATTTCACAACCATCAATCCAATAGAAGATTATGGATGCCCAAAAGAATTATTTGGAGTTACAAAAGAAGGCGAACGCCTTAATGGAAGGGAAGCTTCAAGAGTTCCATATCCATAATGATGGTGTGATTTTTTCAGAATGTGTCTTTGTGTGGATTAATCACCTGGGATAATGAATGATCTATTTGAAAATTCACATAACTAAACATTCTGTATCCAACCTTGGAGTACCAAGATGTACTGTGATATTCGAGAACACTTAATGTGAAAAAAATGATGAAAGAAATTTTTGATTATTTCTCAAGGTGCATGATAAGTCAGCAAGTTAAAGAAGAGTGAAAATAGACCAAAGGGATGATGCAACCATTTCCTATACCAATGTGGAAATGGTAAAATGTATGTATGGACTTTTTCATGGGTCTTCTGAAGAATTCCAAGGGAAATAATGTGATATGGGTTATTGTTGACCGAATCCCCATGTATTCCCATTTTATCACTATTTCGAAAGACATCTCCCCTGAAGAACTTGCAAGGTTATATGTGAAGGAATTAGTGATACTTCATGATTTTCAACTCTCAATTGTCTGTAATCGTGGTCCTAGGTAAACATTTAAATTCTAGGGGAGTCTTCTATATTCCTTGATTATTGAATTGAATTTCATGACGACATATCACCCCAAAACTGAAGGCCAATATGAAATGACTATTCAGATGTTTAATATATCTTAAGTGCCTTCTCTATAGTATTTAATGGTTGATGGGATCATCATCTTCCATTGGCTGAATTTTCAAACAATAATACCTTCCACTCTAGTTTTAAATTGGATCCATATGACTCTCTATATGGAATAAGATATAGAAGTACAACCTGTTGGGATGAAGCTATAAAAATAAAGTTAATTAGACCTAATATTATGAAATATATGATAGGGATGGTTCACGTCACAGTGAAACATATCAATGCTGCTCAGATTCAGAAAAAGAGAATTACTAACAACTGTCAAACATACTTGATGTTCGACGTCAGAGATAAATTCATCCTTTAAATATCATCATTGAAGAGAGTTGTGAGTTTTGGAAATAAAAAGTAGATAATACCATGGTATAGTGTCCCCATTGAAATCCATTACCACCTAGTAGTCATGGCCTATCGTATTTCTCTTCCACCAAATATGGATCATGTTCATTATGTGTGTCACGTATCACTTATATGGAAGAGCATACCATATCCCTCACATGTACTAAACTAATAGGTGGTACAGTTAGAAGATGATATGTCATATGAGGAGAAGTCAATAAAGATTCTAGACTAGAGGGAGAAATTTTTTATGAAAAAAGAAAACCCACTATGTCAATGTTTTTCTGGGGAACAATAATTATGAAGAATAATCTTGGGAACCATAGGATGCAATGAAGTAGAAGTACCGTCACCTATTTAGGTAAAAATAAAATCGACGTCGAAATTTCAAAAGGGGAGAAGAACGTGACGACCAATAATTTTATCAATTAAATTCCTCCCTTATTTTAGTAATTTAATAATCAATCATATTAAGAAACACAATAACACTTCATGCTTAAATGAACAAATATGTGACTATTAGACATTTTTTTCCACTTCTTTGATTTTAATTTTTAAAATCAGACACACACCGTTGCTATCAGTAAGATATTTGGAGTCTGATAGGAAAACATAATTTTGGTTGAATAGTATTATACCCTTATGAATAGTAATCTACCCTTATGAATATTAATATGACTTTTTGAAAAGTGAATTGTCCAAATTAATATCAACCTCACCCATGAATGATTAAATATAATTTATGTATCTTATTACTGGTAACATCGCTATAGTAAATGTTATGGAATTTTTGGAAGTCATAAATAAATGTTTAAAAATAATTAATTAATTTAAAAGAGAATTTATTTTCCTTATATATTTTCATAAATTATAAATTATATGTCTCCATGTTTTAATATAATTTTGTATAACCTTATGTATATTTGAATGCAATATAAAATCAGTTTTAATTTTAAAATCTATATTTTTCATGAAAATTGTGATTTTAATTAAAAATTAAATTAATAATATTTATATTATTTTTCATAAAATGGAGTTAATTTTGTAATTACCTAAGTCAAAAAATGGTAAGGGTGTTTTTTTCTGAAATAATTGAATTTTTGGTGAATAGTATAACACATTAATTTACCGTATAAATACATTATAATTAAAATTCACTTTTACTATAATAATTAGTGATGTAAGAACCAAAATCTGTAACTACCATGTACTTATTATAATTATTTGTCATGAAATAATCACTATTTCTTTTCTTGCGATGAAATAAAAAATTAATGCATATAATATTGAGAAAACCCATCCCCCTCCACTATAAATACCATCCCTCACACTTTCATTTCATTACTCATCTCAAGATTAATGTCCTATCCAAATTCTACCAAATGATTTTCCCTAGACCCTCCTACATATCTAGGATATCATGGTCTCATCAAAAGAGTGTGCCGAGGTTCTTTAAATATGAACTCAAGAGGAGGATTCAAGAGGTAATTCCTCTGCCTATTTTCATTCAATTTCCTTAAAACTTTCATTTCTTTTATTCTCCAATCACAAACCTATCTTATCCAAATTTCATGATAACTCTACGATGATTGATATAATGGTATGTTACCCTGCCAATATATTATTATTTATTATACTCCTACCTCTCTCTCTTGGTTAATAAAAATTAAATTGTTGTCATTAATGTTTTAATTTACCTACTTCATGGGCGATGCACATCCATTTTTCTTTAACATTATTAATGTAGTTATATGGAACCATTTAATGATTTAAAATAGATTTTAATATGTATTTTTTAATCACATTTATGTTCTAGAATCAAATTTTATTAATAATACTAATTCATGAAACAGAACATGTTTGTTGTGATCCAAAACCACATAATTTTACCTAAACGATCATCATTAAACATTAACTAATGATTCATCCACATAGTATGTAACATAATTAATTAAAAGTTTATTTAAAATCCTATAAGATAATTAATAACACGTAATATCAGTTATATATGTTTATACATGTTCTATATGAACATCCTTTTATGTGTACGAGTGAACCGTTCATGAAATATAAGGAAAAGAACACCAAGAACAATGTATTTAAATTATATAACTCATCCAAAGGCCTGTAAAAGAAATTAATGAAATCATAATTTACCATATAAATATATAAAACGATATAAAATTTTAATAGAGGAATATAATTTCAGTATACATGAAACTAAAGTGAATAAATCATTCAGATACGAGGTAAGAGAAAAATATTGAACCCAACATTCTTTCTAAAAGTACTACCTCTTTCACTCCATTTACAGTACGGTTACTCCTTAACAATAGTTTTTACCTCGTTATCATAATGGTACTTGAAGATAATTTATTTGTAATTCAGTTCATGATAAACCCAATGTTTTCTAAAAGCATTATTCTCTCGAATAAACACACTCTCAATGATTATTTATTCATCACACATCGTTGATTGTTCTATATCAAGAATCATCTTCCATCTATATATTCAAAACAAAAAGTTAATGAATGTATGAATTATGATGTGAAACCCATTTATTTTCATGTGTTATTATATGTTCATGTTTGATATATTTTCTATGTGGCATTCATGATAATGTAAATGGTATTATGTAACGGGAGCACCCATATTTATATAGTGCCATTTGAATGTTTGAATGTGACGGGTGAAACATGAATTATATAGTGCTCTAATTCATCGGTTAAAAAGACGAATACCATGAAATAATATGAAAATATGTGAGAACATAATTCTACCATTCTTCACAACTATGTGCAATAGTTTACCACTAAGACATGATATTTCATTTTTATGCATTCTCACATTACATGCCTTTATCTAATGATTAATCTCATGATTTAGAAGATGATGTTGTGATTATTATAACCCCATTCTATATTGTTCTTATCTATCCTCTTACTCGGATTTTTTCTCACCCCTTTTTAGGGTATATACTAAGGTCATTATGTGTACTAAGGAGTTTTCAAGGGAAAAGAAGAATTTAGAGAAGAATGAATTCAATAACTGTATATGGTTGATGTTTAAATGTTATGTGTGATTATACTTATCCCAAGACACTAGAATTTGGATTCTCATTGTGTAACACCCCGAGCCGAGTCTTCTAGACTTGGTGCTCGGAAATATTTTGTGTAATCAATTTTTTTATAAAATTAACTAAATAATTACACAACACATTAATGAAATGAGGACCTTTTACCGGTCTAGGTTCTGGACGATTATACATAACCTTCCTTTGATAAGAGTTAAAAATAAACATAAAAATAAAATAAAATAAAACAACTATCTACTACGCTTCCTCGTGCGCTACAACAATGATGTCCTACACTGGAATTCAAGGAAACCGGTGAAAAACATTTCAAAAATGTAGGGTGAGCAGAAAAGATGCCCAGTAAGTAGTTTTGAAAACCTTTGATAAATCGCATAATATATTTTTTGAAAATGCATTTGGAAAATTCAATTAGAAATACTCTTGTAGAACACCCTTAACAAAATACTATAATTCATTGAAAATTAATTATTCTTTTAAAACGCTTTTAAAACTAATCCAGTGATATGTTTGAAAATATGAAGAAAACTCTAAAAAACAAAACAACTGGGGCCAATTGAAACATTGAAGGCTATCATGAGCCTACCCACATGAGGGATGGATTAATAATCAAATTCCCTATCGTATTTACAATGTTCAAATAAAAGTTTTTATCTACAAATTTTGACTTAGCATGCCATACTTACATATAATTTTCCCTGGAGTTTTTAATTTTGGAAACATTTTAATGCATTAAAATAAATATTTCCACTAATATCTATATATATGCGTATATATACATATATATATATATATATAAATGTGAATTTTTATAGGAAAAAAACTTGTGAGTATTGATTCCCAAAAACTCACGTCACTTGGAATGTACATAAACACCAACATACCAGATCATCAATTGATAAATAATAAGAATAATATCAATGATTTGTTTTAATGATTAAATGACTTAAACCATTATAGTAATTCAAAATCATAAAATAATAATGATCATGAACCGAAGATTATAAATGATATATTTTTTGAAAATCAACATTTCATTCATGAGTAAAATTATACATTTAACCATGTACAATAGAACTTAAAATTATAACATTTCTATAAACATTTCATCAAATTCCATTAAAATTCATTTCATTCTAAAGTTTATCCAATGTTCAACAGTATGTGTATATACCTGTATATGCATATGCATGTATGAAGTTTCATGAACAATTATCGAGGTCTGGCCATATCCGTGATTCTTATATGACTTGCACATGACATGACAAAAATATGATATTCTTAACTTCTATTATAATTTAATTTAATTAATTATTATCAAAAAAATTATAAATAAATATGTGTCTCATTGAATGAATTAATATTGGAATTAATCTTTGATAAATAGAAACAACCCTTAGCAAGAATAATCTGAAATAAAATGAAAATATAACTTTGATACATATGAAGATATATTCATCTCATGTAATTAAAATGATTCTAAAGAAACTAAATAATAAAAATGTATTCAGAAATAAATTTTCCTTAGCATTGAATTTTTCTTACATATAGAATAATAACTAATCTCACTAATTTATATTTCGATAACATGGAATAAAAATAAATTCATTACACAAAACCATAAAATTATAATCCTAAATTTTAAATAAACTACCTATCTCTTACTAACAATAGATAAATTTGGAAACAAAAAAAACTACCCCTTGTAGAAAAAAAAGAAAAAATAAAATAGAATTTGGAATGAAATTCAAAATTCCTTTACAAAAATAAAATAGAATAACATTTTCAGTATTTGAAAATAAAAGTCCCTTACCAAGAAAAACATTATCTACAGAGAATCTATTTTTTCAACATGGAAAATTCCTTGCATCACACACTCAAACACTATATATAACTCTCACTCCCTTTTATACTCATAGAACTAAAAAATAGAGCAGTGTAACAAAAAAATTCATCTATTATGGATGAAGTTAATGCTGTATATTGTGGTTCATTTCCTTGAAATGGAGTTGCTAATGAGTATTATTTAAAAAAATGTCTGACAAGGATTTGAAGACCAAATCATCTAAAAATATTTTAGAAATTGATGGATAGAAAAGAAAATACAATATATGTCTATATCAAACATAAAACAGAATATATATTTAATCAATTTAAGGAAAAAGTCAAATAAGAGATAAGGTTTTGGGATAATATGTCTACCGAGTTTTGTTACTATTGAAAAAATATATATAAAAATGCTAGAAAATTAGATTATATATTATGAATATTTAGAATCGAAAAAAATCCAGTGGATATAGATTTTGATGAATAAATTTAACATGTCTCTCTATTAAATTTGATCAAAGAATTAAAAAAATCCTTGTATTTAATATACGTTAAAAAACGAATCAACCACATACTTGTATATCAATGCAATAAGAAGATGATCCCCAAATTGTAGGTTGTCGTCTCCAAAATCATGCTCGGATCCTCGCCAATAATTGGTTTTCATCCTTGATGAAACCAGTCTTTCCTTGATTGGTTCACCATGAAGTCTATCCCTCTCATGGTATTATCAGTCGGCAACTCACAAAGACGAATATGAAATCAAGCCCTCAAAAAATCCTCGATTTTTGACCTCGGCTCCTCATGCTATGTCCCATGATTCAAAACCCTAATAGACTCATCTTCTTCATATAATGCACCTCAAATCTTCCATGGATATCTCGGTGGTGCTCGCCCTCCCGAATCGCGACCCAACATCGACCCGTCGTCCCTATTGCCATTGTGATGAAACTGAAATTGAACCCTAAAAGGAGTTCGGCCATTTTTTTTAAATTTTTGTTTTTTTCCGTTTCATCATATATATATATGTATATATATCTGTTTCTTTTTTTAATTAAATCATTATATTTTTATATAGATATACAAATTTAGTTTATAAAAAAAAATTTAAAAATACTTTAATAATATTTAATTTACTCAAATTCATATATATATATATATATATATATATATTATATATGACTTAAAGTTTTTAAAAATATGTATAGTTTTATTAGAAAAAGGTTAGTTTTTGATAAAATTTTAACATGTTATAAAAATAAATACCATATTATTTTAAATAAATACTTTTTTATAAAATCATCATTAATTTATTCCAAATTTTATCATTATTAAATACTAAATGTTGTATTAATTAGTCCTTAAAAGACAACTAATGTTTTAAATTTCTCAAAACTAAAATTAAATCATTTTGTAAAGAAAATAAATTATTATTTTAATTATTTGTATTAATATTAATTTCATATTTCAGAAATATTATAGTGTTTCGAAAAGTGCTATATAATCAAATATTATATACATAAATTTAACATTTATTTACAAATTTGCTTTATTAATTTATAAATAGAATTGAATTAATAGAATAATTATATATTTTTTAACAACTCGGAGTGTTACATTATCCCCCCCTTAAATGAATTGCTCCCTCGCAATTCTTTCATCAGACATACGATAATTCTGAATTTCTATATTCTGAATTAAATTATATCTAATGGGACATAACTATCCAATGAAAATTATAAAGCGTCGATTTTGATCCTTCAGAGAAAAAATATAATCTACAATGTTGTCTAGAATGTTCCTCTGATAGCAATTATAACGCCCCAATCCCACTCTTCTGGACTCGCTGCTTGGAAAAATGCTATGTATTTAATTTTTTTAATAAAAGTAATTAAAAAATTACACAACACTTTAATGAAACAAAGACCTTTTACTGATATAGGTTCTGAAAGAGTAGACATAACCTTACATTGATCAGAGTTAAAATTAAAATTAAAAATAAAATAAAATAAAACAACTATCTACTAAGATTCCGTGTGCGCTACAACAAAGATGACCATCTCTGGAATTCAATGCAACATGTGATATACATTTCAAACACGTAGGGTGAGCACAAATGATGCCCAGTAAAGGGTTTTGAAATCCTTTGATAAATCCCATTAAATATTCTTTTGAAAATGCATTCAGAAAATTAAATTAGAAATACTCTTGTAGAACACCCTTTACAAAATACTATAATTCATTGGAAATAAATTATACTTTTAAAATGATTTTAAAACTAATCCAGTGATTTGTTTGAAAATATTATGTAAGCTCTTAAAAACAAAAAAAACTAGGGCCACTTGAAAAAGTGAAGGCTATATTGGGCCCACCCACTTGAGGTATGGATTTACAATCCAATTCCCTGTCGTATTTACAACGTTCGAGTACCAGTTTTTATAAAACATTTTCTTCTTAGCTTTCCCTACATACATATAATTTTCACTATAGTTTTTAATTTTCGAAACATGTTAATTCATTTAAATAATCACTTCCACTAATATCTATATATAAGTATATATATATATAAATCTGAATTTTTATTGAAAAACACTTGTGAGTATTGAATCCCAAAAACTCACATCACTTGGCATGTACATAAACACCAACATACCTTCTCTTCCATTGATAAATAAAAAAAAGAATATCAATGATTTGTTTTCATGATTAACTGACTTAAACCATTCTAGTAATTCAAAATAAAAAAATAATAATGGGCATGAAATGAAGATTATAAATGACATATTTTTTTAAAATCAACATTTTATTCATGAGTAAAATTATAAATATAAACATGTACAAGACAACTTCAAATTATAACATGTTTATAAACATTTCCTCCAATTCCAATAAATTCATTTCTTTTTAAATTTTATCCAATGTTCATGAGTATGTGTATATACCTGTATATGCATATTCATATATGAATTTCACGGAACAATCATTTATGTATGGCCATATCCTTGATTCTTATATGACTTGCACATGACATGATAAAATTATGATATTCTTAAATTCTTTTATAATTTATTTTAAATAATTTTTAACATTAAAATAATAAATAAATATTTGTCTCATAGAATGAAATCATGTTTGAATAAAGATTTGATAAACAAAAACAACCCTTAGCAAGACTAACATGAAATAAAATGAATATATAACTTTGATACATATGTATATATATTCATCTCATGTAATTAAAATGATTCTAAAGAAACTAAATAATGAAAATGTATTCAGAAATAATTTTCCCTTAGCATCAGGTTATTATTACATATAGAATAAAATCTAATCTCACTAATCTATATTTCGGAAACATGGAATAAAAATATATTCATTATACAAAACCATAAAATTAAAATCATAATTTTTAAATAAAATAACTATATCTTACTAATAATAGATAAATTTGGAAATCAAAGAAAACTAACCAATATAGAAAACAAGAAAATAGAATTTATAATTTGAAATGAACATCAAAATTCCTTTTAAAAAATAAAATAGAATAACATAGTGAGTATTTGAAAATAAAAGTCCCTTACCAAGAAAAATATTATTTGCAGAGAATCCCTCTTATCAGCATGGAAAATTCCTTGAATCACACACTCAAAGATTATCTATTACACTCACTGCCTTTTATTCTCATAGCACTAAAATACAGAGCAGTGCAACATAAATAAAATCCTCCAATATGGATGACGTTAAGGCTATATATAGTTGTTCTTTTCCTTGAAATGCAGTTGCTAATGAGTATTATTTTATAAACAGAGTTTGACAAGGATTTGCAGACCAACGTATCTAAAAATATTTTAGAAATTGATTTATAGAAAAGAAAATACAATGTATCTATATATAAAATGTAAAATTGAAAACATATTTAGTCAATCTGAGGAAAAATTCAAATAAGAGATAAGGTTTTTGTATAAGATGTGTACCGAGTTTTTTCAATATTGAAAAAATATACAAAATTTCTGGGGAATTAGTTTAAGCATTATAAATATCCTGAATCGCGACAGATCCAGTGGATATCGATTTTGATGAATAAATTGAAAATGTCCCTCGATTGAATTTGATAGTGGAATTAAAAAAATCAATCTATTTAATATACATAAAAACGAATAAATAACCTACTTGCATATTAATAAAATATGAAGAAGATCCCCAAATAATTGGTTGTTGCCTCCCAAATCTTGCTTGGATCCACGCCAATTATTGTTTTTCATCCTCGATGAATTCAGTATCTCCATGGTTGGTTCACCACGTAGTGGATCCCTCACATGGTATTCTCAGTCAGCAACTCCCAAAGATGAAGATTATGTCAAGCCCTCACAAAATACACAATTCGCGACCACGACTCCTCATTCTAATCCCCACGATTAGAAACCCTAACAGACTCAATTTCTTTCTAAAGTTCACCTCGAATCTTCCACGGATCTCTCGGTAGAGCTTGCCCTCCCGACTCGCGACCCAACATCCACCCGACCTCCCTATAGCCACGGAGACGAAACTGAAATTGAACACTAAAAGGACTTCCCCCATTTTTTAAATTTGTTTTTTTAATTCATTTTCATCATATATATATATATAACAGTTTCTTTTTTTTAATTCAATCATTATATATATATATATATACATATTTAGTTTTAAAAAAAATTATTTAAATATACTTTAATAATATTTAATTTACTTATATCTATATATACAAATTATATATGATTTCATTTTTTTTATAAATATGTATATTTTTCCTAGAAAAAGTATTGTTTTCGATAAAATTTTAACATGTTATAAAAATTAATAAAATAATATTTTAAATAAATCCTTCTTTATAAAAACATCATTAATTTCATCCAAATTTTATTATTATTAAATAATAAATGTTGTATTATTTAATCCTTAAAACACAACTAATGTTTTATGTTTCTCAAAACTAAAATTAAATAATTTTGCAAAGAAAAAAAATTATTATTTTAAATATATGTATTAATATTAATTTCATATTTTAAAAATATTAATGTTTTTTGAAAAGTGGTATTTAATCAAATCTTATATACATAAATTTAACATTAATTTACAAATTATTCTTATTAAATTAGAATTATAATTTAATTAATAGAATAATTACATATTTTATTAACAACTCGAGGTGTTACACATTGTGTAGTGTGTTTATGTTTTTTTATCATTATAATGATGTAGTATCAATGTATGAAAAGGCATGATTTCTATATCATACCCATAGAATGGTCAAGCCATGTATACAAAATGGTGGACCAATCATGTGAGAACACTAAAACAATAAGAATGGGAAAACATTACAAATGGGTAAATCCTATCCAAAACATGACCGATAACATAGATAACACTTTTGATCTACGGTCATTTTAAAACAGTAAATACTTTTTTTTAATTCCTTGTGGGTCATGTCGTAAACATTCCATATTTAGAATATAATATAAATGAACAGAGAAGTATTAATACAACAATCCATATAAGAATAAATTTATGAACACCGCTTTTTAGTTTGAATACATCACACATCTATTGGAGGAGTTTTATTATAAAATCACAACATTAATTATCATTTAAAACAAATCACTTATGACATTTATCATTTAAAACATGCAAGATACTAAATTAACATTTAAGGGGAACCAAATATAAGGAATTCACTACATAAATTTGTTTCTAAAAAAAAATTTGTATGAAATGATTTAATGAATTTAAAAATTTAGAGGACATGAAAGGGACACAACCTTAGGGTGGAACAAATTTAATAAAGAACAGTTGACAAACCATGTGTAGACTATTTGATGAATATTGTTGAGGTGCTGCCTTAAAACATCAACCATGCATGATAGGTTAATTGTTTAGAAAAATAGTCCACATCATATGCACAAATCCACTACCCCCTTAAACAAGGCTGCACAATTACCATTAGCTGGCTGTACAATCCCAGACAAACCCTACACCCTCTACATCTTTTGAAAATTTAAATATTAAAAGTCTCTCACACCTAAAACACCATAATAAACCTATGAAACATAATTATATTTCACTTAAGTCCAGGAAATCTCATCGATGCATTCCAAATTTCATAATAGAGTTCTGAAGCATGATTTTATATTCATCCCATTCAGTAAATGGAAGAGTTTAGAAACCTTAGAATTTTTTTCTAGCTCAAAAACACAGGACTCGACATTGGTCATGATTATATACATTTAAATTTTCACAAAAATAGATATGATTTTTTATAGATATAATACCATTTCTGTTAACGTTTGCAAAAGAACATAACATTATTTTCAAATTGGCATCCTCACTATATTTTTGGTCCAATAATTATGATTTTGAACTAAGTGAACTATTTTATGATATTTTAAATAAAAATATTGGGGGTATGAATTAATAATGGTTCCACCATTTTTTACGATAAAATCCATCTACCTCATCAATAATTGATGTACAACCTTAATCTCAAAAATATATTGGGAAATGCACAGAAATAAAAATCTATGTTCAACTCCCCTCAATCTAATTTTTAATAGTACATAGGCATTAATTCACATTATGTTTACCTCACCCATATTAATATGTATGTTGTCTCAAATTTTAGTCAATTTTATAATAATATAAACAAAAAAATTATTATTATATAAATAAAATCATTAAATTATATGCATATATTCATATGTTCTCCTATTATTGAATATACCTCTCATATTATATAGGGTATTCCATTCATTTACTTTTTTTAACATCTCATTTATTGGTCAAGGAGATATATGCATTTTCATTGAATATAATTTTCTAATCAACGATGTTTATATTTAAATATATTCCATAATTTTCTTGATATAAATATTTTTAAACAACCAATGGGAAGTGACATATTTTTCACGAAGTTGGAAGAAATAATGTTTTCTAGGGTAAAATGTGTATCTTATTAAAATATATTATAAAACCTGACCTTAAAAAACTATTGCGTAATTGAAAAAAATTAGCATGAAAATGATGAATATGAAAACCTAGAAAAAGTAAATTTTAGCAATGTATGAATTTTTTACCGTTAAAACATCCCCACATTGAGCTTAGGTAGAGGTATGGAGGAAAGTAAAAATAAAAAAAATGTTCGAACCACTATAAAACCTCATAAAAATTTAATATATTCATAAAAGATCCATATGTATAAGAAAATGATAGATCTCCCTTTTATTCCTAAAATATATATTTTTTAATTAAGTTCATAGAATTATATAAGGGTGTTATTTTTATGTATTTGAGAACCATTATGAATAGAAAATATCTATAATAACCCCCTATAAAAGAATTTCATTTTCATAAGTCTCATATATTAATAGAATAACCCTGGAATATGATTATCACTTATCATCTTAAATATCTAGCGTACTAATATATATAAATCTTTTTATAATATTTAGTGAAAATAAATTTTTTCCCATTATCTCTTGAAAATATAATGCATATAGTGATAGAATATTTGTTTTCCAATTGAGCCTAATAATATTTATTTCCTAGGAAATATGTTAAATAAAATGGATTGATTCATTCAATTGATAATGGGTTCATATATTTGATGTTTTGACTTATCTTAAAAATTCATGCAAAAGGGTTACATGATTTTAGATGTTATCAAATTAATCGTTGAGAGTTATTTAGATTATAATAAATCATTAGTTTAGATAATACACCATTCAATAAATTTATAATAATAGAAGAAAATATATCATTCACAATAATATAATGCAGTTTATAATAACATCCACAATCCATAATTTCCATATCATCATATATAAGGGGAAATGTGAAATGAAATACTCTCATGATCCACATATTATGGACTCTCATGGTTTAATCATTGTATAAAACAAGTATTTAATGTAATGAAATATTATCTCCATCATTTGTTCCAGTACCCCTTAATCAAGATCATTCCCTTCTTTCCCAGGATCACATCCATACCCTCATTTTCAATTTCATAATCTATTTTTTTTTCTATCAATATTAATCTTTCTCGGTGATGAAATCCTTGTGATTATTTGTTTATAATAATTACATCCCTTCCATGAAATCACTTATTCAATTAATCCTAAACACCACAGATTATGATAATTAATGAACTGAAGTAGTATAAAAACACATGGAAAGGTTTATATATTAAATATTTTAGTGATTTAGTTGTAGTGCACTGGTCTACAATAATTAAATGATCATATATTTCACACTATAATGGTTAATATTTTAATCAAATCTCTCTTAACCCAACATTATAGTAATGTATTTATAGTTAGATAATTGACCACTGAGATATATAGATGATCTCATGAAAAACATAGTAACATATCACCGTAACATCTATCAAATACCACATTAATGTGTTGAATAATTAATGTTTGAGTTAGATTATGTCACAGAATCTGTCACAATGTCTATATGTGAATACCTCATTTAATTTAAAATCAAAAAATAATCAGAACAGGTTTGAATCAGACTATTTGTATCCCAACATGTTCTATTGATAGAGAAACATGACGAACAATATCTTTGGTTACTATATTTTACGTTTATAATAATGATATTGACATGAATAATATTTAATCATGTGGACATTGAATGATTCCCAATATAAAGAAATAAAAATTCACATATTCACTAATATTGTATTCACTTTCCTGAATATATTTTCCACCACATAAGTTAAAAAAATTCTTCTTGTAGTGATCTAAACACGGGATCATGGTTTTCCATAACTACCTCTATTGGACTTACAGTTCCAAATGAATAATTAATAATATAATAATTAACTGTTTTAGATTTATTTTGAACAAATATTTGAAGATATATAAAATGGAATCAATACTAATTAAAAAAATGATAAAGAAAATGATACTATGAGTATAAAGAATCACCTATAGAGAAACACTAAATAAATAAACCTCTAATTATGGATATAAAACTAGGTTATTGATGTCCATAAGGATATCCAGTGGGAAAAAAGGAGATGAGACTTTCTTGTAATGAACTAAAATAATCTTTTATTAGAATTCGCCTAAATAAACATAATAAATTTATACACTATAAGTCATGATGATCAGAATGTTTTCAAATTTTTTGTAAATAAATCAGTATTTTATTTTAGTGGACTTTTGGAAGAAATATGATTATTGATAAAAAACATTCCTATAGATTGTATCAGAAGATGATGATTTAGAGACCCTTATTCTCCCACATGTCGATATAATATAGTGATAACTCCATTAGAGTAATTTTTATTGGTTATAAAAGGAACAATACTATATAGTTGGAGAAAAATAATCTATATTTTTCTAACTAGGTTGTGTAATTATCA
Source organism: Viscum album (assembly GCA_963277665.1). NCBI lineage: Eukaryota > Viridiplantae > Streptophyta > Magnoliopsida > Santalales > Viscaceae > Viscum > Viscum album. The sequence goes on from OY728152.1 coordinate 1,506,247,494, forward strand.
TCTTTATCACTGTTAATTAAGTAAAAAATCATTCCTCTAATGGTTTCTACAGATGAGTTTACTTTTTTATATAATTGGTTATCTAAAACCATCAGACATATATAATGTTAAACAATTGTAAATTAATTATACAATTGAAGAAAGTGAGTTTTATGAATTATGGAACTGATTTTACTAATTACCATGGAGAGGTCTGATAATCCTTTACATATTTTATTTTGTCCTTTAACTTTAGATTAACCAAACCGTCACCAATTTCATCATCTCTAAATAGATCAATAAATGATTCAATATCGATTAGTTTTATTACTCTATTTTTTAGAAAGTAATTATCATTTTATTGGATGGATTATAAGTTAAGCCTCTTAAATGTTGGCATCATGTTTTTTAGGATGATTATAATTGTACATTTTAATGAGAATGATCCCCTTTATATAGTCTATGTGGATGTATTCCTTGATCTTGATTTTGTACCAAAAATCCATTATAGAAGAGGTGTTATTAATATTACCCCACTTCATCCTAGAATGAATAATGTTTGTATCATAAAGGATGTATGGATGAAGAGATACTCTACCAGTTGAGGGAGATGATTCAAGGTTCATTTATTATTACACATGAATCTAACTGACTAGTGGATTTAATAGATATATTTTATGATGAATTATTTTAATATCTATCATCCTATATTTTTATTATCCAATTTATATTATAGGTGCACTGTTGAATTGTTTTGCTAAATTATCAAGATGTACATCTAGTTTTTGAAACAAATTTATGTGTCAATAAATTAAGGTCTCTAATAAAACAATCATTTCCCAGTGGAATGATTACATGTTTATTAATCTCCATACTTTTCATAATTAACAAAATAATGGTGTGAAACTATAGGGTTTCCTTATACTTGTTAAATTTATTTAATGGAAATAAACATATTTTTAATAGAATGAAGTTTATTTCAAATAATTTATATTATATACACCTAAAAGATACTATCCCACTAAATCTTGTATTTTTGAACAACAATGAAAAAACCATACATCAGAAAAAATATATTTTACAACTCATTATATGTATGTTAATTTAATATCATTTATCTTCATGCCATAAAAATTAAAACATATATTATTGGTATACATGCATGTATAGACAACTAAATCATAAGATAATTCACATAATCTTATAATTAGTTATTTAATAATAAATACATCCATATAAATTTCATACATAGTACCCATATTAATAATCTAGGGTAAATTAAAATGTATAAACTAGTGAGATCAGAATACCATATAGGGTAACTTTGAAAGATACAGTATTTAATCATATAAACAATATCATAACTATTAATTTATGAGAAGATAGGATTAGAAATAGAAAAACATAGACAAAAATTCATATATCAAAGTATTGAGTAACAAAAAAAAACATGATCTTTCAATAAGATTAAATAATCCTAAAAATAAATCTTAAGGCATGTGTTCAAATTATACAACTAATAATGTAAATATAGTGTGGAATCATCATCAATATAAAAACTCTACATATGTTAATGTTAACAATTGAGACCATCATATCATAGTGGATCAGATATCAACCGATGATTCCCATATGATAGATTACATACAACACCACTTATTTTTCATATCATATTTGACCATGTATGACCACTTGTTTTACATATCAAAGAAAATCATGAACCCTAATCTATTTCCCATAGTGGAATGAGCACAAAAATGTATTACACATAATTCACTCATTGAGTATATTGTTTTGACCATTCCCTTTTAGGTTTATAATAAACATTCCATCAAATAAGGAGATGAATATATATACACCAATTATTTATAAATCACACATAACATAAAAATATCACATATTATTAAAATTCAAATGAGTTTCATAATAATCACTTAATAACATAATAAAAAAATTTGAAAGAAAGAGGTTTAATAAAATCATCATGAATATATGTCACCTAGATAAGCTTACTGAATAATAAAATAATATCCCCGTTAATCATAATAATCATTAAAATATGATTACATAGATGAAAAATAATACAAATTGGACACTCTGACCATTATATTAAAACATTAGAGAATTATTATTTTCATTTGATAGAACGTAATCTAATAAATTCATAGGAAATGAGAAAATAATTTTAGATAAAGATAATCATGGAATCTTTAATATAGATCTTCCTGGAAATTATCTTTATTGATGATGATAATTTTTTAAATTTTAATATAGGTTAATATATGCCATTTCATTCATGGTTTCATTAAAATTAATAAATCAATTTTTTATAAATTTAATGAAAAATATTATTTTTATTCTATTTTAAATAATTTTAATATAAAAAAATTACTATATGTAATAACATACAACTAATATTTTTATGAGTGTATACATGGATGAAAATTTTCATCAATAATTAATAAATATAGTTTTTTATTTGAAAACATTTTATAGATCATTTTCTATAGAAAGATGGATAACTTGTAGTACTACATGAAAATCCATGTATTAAATAGAAGATTAGATTATATAATTTTCTTAATGTATACAATCTATAAACATTCACTCAACCAAAACATAGTATAAACAATCCAAAAAAAATATAGTGGTTATAACATAAACTTATATTGCATTTCTATCATTTGAATCCAAACAACCATGAAATAAATAACATAAAATAAAAAATAAAATTCCAAGAATTTATATATATTAACGATATAATACATTAATTTGGTAGTTTATATAATTTATAAATATAAATTATAGAATAATAAGAAATATGTATGCACTAAAAAATATTCATATGAAAAACACTAACATTATTTTTAAAATTTCGTTGTATGATTTTTAAAAAATATATATAATAAATATATATTTATTATAAATATATTTATGATAAATAATCATGTATATCAAACCATATATGATTTAAATATAATATAATATCATAGGTTTTTTAATAATACATTATTTAAGTAACTTATCTATGTGATAACTACATCATTCTCAAGAATATTTCAGTTCAACACTCACATTTCGATAGTCCCATTCCATGTACATGGATTATGATTCCATCATATCCATAATATTAATATCTTCATTAGTATGATATGTAAAAATTATATGCACTTATTTTTCAATTCTTGTTAAACGATGATGAAAAACGCATTACATTACATCATTGAGACATGACTATATACTTACACAAGATTTCCTTTTCCACATATGGATGAATGGATTGAATGAAAAACAAATAATAATAATCCATTCCAAAATATTATAATATTATAAATATAATTTTAATTATTTAAATCCATAAATATAATCAGTAATTGAATGTGGTGATGAAAATAGAAATGAATCACTTCATGGAGTTGGTAGATAGAATGTACCCACAAAATAAGTTTTGTTTTCTCATTTAAAGAATAATATGTAGATATTGGATACTTAATCATAATAATAAAAGACAATTATATTGATTATATATAAAATTATTTTCAAATGTGTATAATTTATTTAAAAAGGTTATAATACGAAATAAAAATAAATTTTCGTGTTTATTATTTAGACAATATTGTTTAGAAAAATCATATTTTATACACCGTAATCCATAAAAATGTGGAATTTATAATATAACAGAAAATCTTATTCATATGGGAAGGAATATTTTATTTTATTAGTCAATGTATTTTTATGATACATATGACTCATCCATTATAATAACAGCAGCAGAGGCTCAATATTATAATTTAGGGGATAGACACTTAAGGGTTTATATAAATTATTTGAAGAAAATATATATAATAATTATTGAATGTGTAGCTGAATGACCATAATTTCAATGGTAATACAAAATAATTTCAAATTACATTTATTCAATTTATCTTTGAAATGTTTTTATAGAATGTTATACAACATATTTAAAATGAACCCCTTATAAATAATTTTTAACCGTTACTAATGTAACATATTTAATAGCCTTAAATGGTCATACCGTTACTTCATAAGTAAAAATTTGATAAAAAGTATACCATGGTAGGAACATAAGAAAAAATTTCATCACACCTATCCTCATTGGATGTATTTTAATTAATATATATGTAAAATGGTTATTTAATAAAATATACCATTAAATTCATTTTTAAAAAATTTATTTTATTTTAATTCAACGAGACCAAGATAGTAATTTAATTTGAATATAATAAAATTAACATAATTTAAAAAATTTATATAACATTGAAATTAATGGAATAACACAGTTCAGTAATAGCGTATTATTTTATTTTTTTAATATAAAGTTACCTTGATATATCTACTACCTAGACATGCACTATATTGAGATTTCATAAGTTTTTATTTAAATTAATTAATTAATATACAATAAGAACTAAATAATATATAAAACAAAAATATCTCTATTCAAGATATCCTTTTATGTAATTCCAAATTCTTTTTATCCATTTAAAAACGTATAATAGAAAATATTATCATGAGTGTTAAAATTTTTAGTAATCCTTTTTTTATAATAATATTATGGTCATAATCCAAATACGATGGTAATATTTTTCATATTTTTTAAAAATGGATTAGAATTTTCTAAATCAACTCATCAAATATTATAAGTCCACATTTAGAGATATTTTAAATTAATATTTAAATTTTTTAACCCTCTTATACCCATTATTCTCATACTGTGGTGATAAATATAAAACATGGTTACTATTCCAAATAACCAAAAGTAATGGTGAAAAATTTACCAAATTTGTGAATTATATTTTGAAAAATTCAATCTCCATTATTTATATAAATAATTTTATGTGTTTGAAATTTCTTATAAATAATACATTTATACAATATGGAAAATAGATTTCCAAAAAATGATTTTTTTGAGTAAAAATATATTTATTCCAAAATGAAGTAGAATTGGGAATCTAATAAAATTATTTTAATTTGTTAATCCAAAAGAAAAAAGTAAATATTTGAAATGAATTCAATAAATGGAAATTTTCAAACACTTTATTTCATATATATATATTTCTATAAATTAAGTATTTCTCTACTAATAACAATAAAAATTATTATTTTAAAAAACACTAAAAGACAACATTCAAATAAATTTGTATTATTATTTAAAAAATTCAATATTTTTTGAAAATAATATATCAAAAATTAAAAGAAATTAATTAATATATTAATTCATATAATATAATAAATAAAGTTTTTTGTTGAACATATGATTTTGAACAATAAAATTAAATTAACCAAAATAAATTTATTATTTTGAAAAGATTATTTAACACATGTTTATTGAGTATTACAATTATAAATATATATTCCACAATTTGGTTCAACTTATTCAAACCAAATAAATCAATGTATAGGTTATAATGATAACATTTAAATAAAAATATTTCAACAGTATATCATAATTCCCTTAAATAATGATATTCCATATTATGTAAGCTTTTAGGATTATTTTTTAATATTATTTATTACAGGTTTATATTATAACCTAATTGATTAATCGTGTCCTCGAAATAATAAAAAATAATTTAACTGATAAATATTTGAAAATACATATTTTTTAAACCCTCATCCTACGAAGGGATAATAAAACGTATGTTTATAAAAGAGTGGTGAGAAACATAATGGTTAACTGAAGTAACATATGATTCGGTTAAATGATAACAATAACATTGGTGGGAAGAAAATATATACAAATGAAGTATAAAAAAACATCAATGGATTAATATAGAGTATTTAGATAACACGGTCATTAAAATTGTAATGAATGAAAAAAAAAATATTATTGTAAGGAAATTCCATAAATTCAATAGAAATAAGGTTTAAAATAGTATAATATTTATATTAAGATAATTTTTTTATGATTAGTGTTCCATTTACATTCTTAAAAAAATATCAAGAGAGAATATTAATTATTTAGTATTTTTAATTTCATATGCCTAATATAATCCTTTGACTTTGATTTATCCATTTTGTACATTATCCATGAAATGAATATTGAAAATGATTTATTCCTGCCATAATAAATAAAATTATATTTTAATAGATCATATGATCCATAAAATGATGAGAATTCAATGATCCTAGACATAAATATTTTCCAAAATCGATATTTTAGGTTACTAAATATTGATAAATAATTAGATTAAAATTTAAAAATTAAAATTTATTTAAATATAATGGACATTTAGTTTAGTAAAAAATTTCTTATCATAAAAACATTATTTTTATTTAATATGGAATTTTATTTAAATGTTTAAATTCATAAATATATAGAATTATTTTTATTACAATGTAATTTATTTTAAAAATCCCTATCAAAAATATTCATGGAGGAATTTTTCAAATTTATTTGAGAATGTTGAACTCTTGGGTGAAATTAAATAAGTAATAAATATACAATTGGTATTATGTCATCATAAATAAATAATAATAATTTTAATAAATTAATTAGATTGTATCCATGAAATATTTATCTTCCCATTAATATTTTGATATGATATCTGAAAACAATTAATCCCTTAATGAGTCCACCAAAACATATATTTTATTTTATGGTTTTATAATTGATTCATTATGAACACGAATCACTTTCATATCATGAAGGGTATTATACTAATGAGCTATGTTCATAGAATTATTAAATATAAAAAACCAAACTACTGAGAAATAAATCTTTTGAAATAATCATGATAAAATTTTTTTATTTGATGAGTATATCATATACCTTCCAAAAACTACGTATGAAAATTAAAAAATTATTCCCATCAATTTTTCCTTAAGGAAGTCAATAAATCATAAAATTCATCTACACTCAAATATAGTGTATTAAAAAATAATCAACAATTTCATCCGTTGATATCTAACTTTGTTCCCCCATAAGTCATAATAATTTAAGCTCAATAGTTTGGATGTTCCCTCTCATGTTAAGGGGATGCCCTCGTCCTCTTTTATTTATGGAATTTCTTTTTACTAACACTTTTTATTATCTTTTATATGGTTGTAATTTATTTTTAAATATCGCTTTAATAATTTTGTTATTTCTATGAAATGGGTGGTCCCCTTTCAAACTCATTAAACACTCCCATGAACCATTTCATTCTCCCATTATGTTTTTGAAATTATCCGATGATATTTACATAGAACAAAATTATGTATCGAACAACCACCATCGTTTACACTAAATGTTATTCACCTAGATATACCCATCATTCATTGAATAGTGTATTCCATGAATATAAAACAAAATCTTTAATCATGATATAAAATATTATGAAGGATTCAATTATGTTGTATTTTCCATGTGGAAAAAAATGACTTTACATGCTATAAATGTGAAGTGTGCGCATAAAATTATATATCCCTCTAGTGAATTCATTAATTTTTATCTCATATTATTCCATGTACGAAGAATGATTGTTTATCCTATAAACAATATGTTACGATGTCTTGGTGTGTATCCTGGAAATATTCTTATGATACTATGCTTTATATTGTTTGAACATTCCTTAGGATTCCTTGATGTTATAAACCTATATCTCGATTTAATATTCAGTTGTATCATTTTTACCCCTTCTATGTCACCTTGATATACATATTGATTAAATAGAATTACATTAACCATGTTCTTAAATAATTATTCCATTTTTGTTATGTATAGATAACCCCTTTTAATATGTATGCCCCCATGTTATCCCCTTCAGTCATAGAAGTTAAATGAAACATTTAGGTCATGTTTTGGAGTATTTAAATATTGTTATTGAACCCATATATCATGTTGTTGTTCAATTCTCCTAATTTATTAATGAATTGTGGACTTCCATTATTATGGTATTGAATTATGTCTATCATTATGTAATAAATAATGAATTAAAGTGAATAAAAAGTCATTGGATTCTATATTTGGTTTTAGAGTGAGGTATAATTATTTATGGGGATTATGATTATAAAAACAAAATGAAATCATTAAGAATAGAATTAAATAATGATAATAAGCCTAGATATTTTAAATATATAGATTATGTGATATTTTGGAAACTAAATACCTATCAAAATAAAATATGTGGATGTTGCTGCAAAAAAGGTGTTCCTAGTGGTACAAATCCAAAAAGGTTATATTGAGAATTAATCAATCCTCGCATATTAAATGATAATTTTTTTGGGTTACACAACTATTTTGATAGTCCTATGGTGTAATAATTATAATATTCAAATTATCCTTATGAATAATTATTAATGTAACATAAATTCCAATAATACATAATGTTAAGAAATAGGTAATGGATGAGTAATATTATAAAATTTAAATTTCCTAAGTAATGGAATAATTTTCATTTATGAGTTATTAAATTAAAAGGCAATTTATTTTATTTATTTTAATAATTATTTAAAATATTTCATTCCTTATTTATCAATTATTCTATCCAATTGAAGGAAACATGACAAACCGATACAATAAACAATTTTAGGGGAAATGTAATGACTACCCAAATGAGATGTCTGAAAAAATGGGAGAAAAAATCATAAAAATCATAGAGATATGATCTCAATTAATACATGTTTTGTACATATAAATGTATCAGGTAGAATACCAAACCCCATAAAAAATAAAAAAATTCAATGATGTTTTTTATATGACATGGTCAAAGACTTTAATCAGATATTACTAAACCCGTATCGTAAAACAATATAGATAATCTATTGAAATAATCATCCTCAAACTTCATATCTTTGAGTGCATGGAAGATTAAATTGATATATGGTTGAATTTTATTACAAATAGGAATAACTATGAATATATCGATGTGGTGGAGTGGAAATAATTCAAGTTTTAAAAAATCTATTTTCCTCTCACTCCCTAATATAAAATAGTGAGGGATATCCTAATCCTTATGAAAAATGATGACCAATTAATTGGGGAATATGATGATATCACCATAATAAATTCATGAAATACTTTCAAACATGTAATTAAATATAAATTTAATGTTAAACAATTCATTGGTGGGCCAAAGTGTGTATACTATGATATTTTGATAATCAAGTCATTAATAAAAATGAGTAAATTGTATGATGTTACCCCAATTTCAAAATTAATATAACCGAATATCAAGGGCCTTATGTGATAGAGATATAAATGGGTGAATGAAATATATATATTTCAATACAATGTTTAAATATCATGATTAGAATAAATTTCAAAATCCCACTAGTCACTATTTTGGGAAGGTATAAATAAAAAAATTCATAAAGAGTATACGTGGAAAGAAAGGGAGCCTAGATAGTGATTACAGATGATGAAATCCAAAAATGTGATTGAGGAAAGAATACTATAGTTAGATCTTAACTTTTTTCAATATTTCCAACTACATGGAACTATAATAATATGTTAAAAAAATTAAATAAGAAAATGGTTGTTTACTAAAACCAATGACAACAACCTTCAAGACTTATAGATAAATGGATAAAATATTCCATCACAACTGCTGAGGTGGTTCCAAAAAATGTAGTTGTGATAACTATTCTAGTTATTAATTAAATTATAATAATTATTATATTTTATTCTTCTTCTAAAAAGTCATTTATATTGTGAATTTTTATTATATCTATACAAGAACCAACTCAAAACATGGAATTTGAGTTAGCAATGATGATGGAAAATGGGCCTAGTGTTAAATACTAAGTATATAACTCATCCCATATAAAAATTTAAATTTCAAATATCCTTGAATACCTAATGATACTCACTTTTTTATAATTCAATACCATTTTGGGAATATAATGTCTTACCTTCTATATATACAACCTAAATGTATAATAAAATAAAATTACCCTCAATGTCACAAATCACCCTCCAATCTTATACAAGTTAAATGATGTAGAGGAATACCATTTTACATCACCCTCCCAAGAATGGATATAATATCATTATCATAAAGAATATATAGCTAAAAAAATTTATACAGTGTAAAATATTATCCATGATGACATCACATTATAAGGTAATTCATCGATGTGTTTCCAAGAAAATTGAATTGTATTCCTCTTATACAAGATGTTTTGTTCTTGATTATAAATATATAAAGGTCGTTACTAATATCAAATATTTTATATATAATGGTGAATTATTATCTTGAGGATCTAAAGAAGAAACAATAAGTTAATGTAGAAAAAGGAATTATACCCCAAAGTGTTTTATTGTGTGGTGAACTATTCGTTTTCATTATGAAGAACAATGGGCCAATGAGCCTATAAATTGATTATCCAAATCTACACAACATCATCATAATGATCATTCATCCCCTACCATAGAATAATAACTTTCTTAATCAAATAGATTGAAACAGATTGATTACATTCTGAAAGAGCCTAATATTAATTGTATATATTATAATTTTCATGTTATTTATTATTAATTGATACAATTTTCAGTACATTTTTCCAATTTAACATTATTTTAAAAAATAATTCTAATTCATTCATAAAATTAAATAGTACATGATAAATTTTTGAATCCTCATAAAAAACATAAGTGGATTGATTTTACATTCATATTTATTTTTCAGGATTCTCATTCTATTGGGAATATTTAATTTTTTTGGATCACTTTATGAATGATATTGGAAGATGGCCAATGTGGGATTTCATGAAAACACATTCTGGGTGAAGTGAATAAGACAATATCCCAATAAAATGGCTGTATCAAAAAATAAGCAAGACCAAAAAATTTAATATTTTATCTAGATATATAGAACATAATGGGGCACATTTAATTAATCAGTGGAACAATATAATTATGGTGATTGAATGAAGTAATAGGCGGTCCAATTTAAATCTAAAATTCTAGGCCCTAATTTGTGTCTTGGAAAAGAATCCAACCCTTTTTATTGTATACCTCAATCCCAATATCCAACTTCCCTAAAAAAATATAGTATGTTAGAGGAAATCTGTAGATTCATTTTATTTTTCAATGGACATCCCCAATTTTTTCATCTATAATCTCATTTAGGAATGTTTTATTTCCTGGATTCATGTTCGATAAAATTTTTCTCAAGGATGGAACAATCATATCACCATTAACATTGCACCCAACGAGACCTACCATCGGTAGTTGGGGTGACATCCACTGTTGGAGGCTTGACCAAACGATTAAAAAAATATTATTTTTGATAGTGGTTTAGGAGTATTTATTGGGAGTTTAATTAATATTTAAAATTATTATTATTCAACCTGTTTGTTTTTGTAATTGTATTTCATCAATTATAAGTCTCTGTAATCACCTAAAAAATTAATTAAAATTCTTCATATTATCATTTTTTATTCGTATTGTTAGCACATAGAAACCATTTCATCATAGTGGGAATTTATTCACATAACTAATAGGGGAATCCTTTTAAAAGTAGTGGAGTGTTTGTTATTTTATTGTTTTTCACTTTTTTAATTTAATTCTCATTAGTCTACTTACGACTTCTATTGATACCATATAATTAGTGGTGGGAAAATCCCAGATGCGTTATTCTAATGGATTAGTAAGGGAATTTAATATATGTAATTTATCAGTAAATCTTGCATTATTGGGGAACAATGTGTCCATTAAAATGTTGAATGTTATCATTGGGTTAGTTGGGGGGTCCATGTTTAGCTAACGAATTTAATCAAATAGTTTTTTAGATGAAACAAAACATCTTTTATTATTATCATATTTTTGATTGTATTTCCTAAAATTAAAAAATAAGTTATTTTAAAGTAAAAATTATTATATGTATTTTTCAGTTAAGGTAAACCCTTGCGGTTTCCATTGGTAACTAATGTTGTTTGAGTGCAAGATTTATATGCTTAATAATTCGTGTCTTTTCAAAGAGACCAAATTCTATTAATAGTTCAATCCTAGTCTTCATTCATCCAGGATGATACTACAAGTGACATAGTAATCAATGGATCAATACTTTATGGAATAACCTTCATCATTATACCACCATGTGATATTTTTCTATAACTCATTTTCAAATATTAATTTTTAAACTACTCTCCTCTACCTCTACCCCCTCATAAATTTTATTTTCAATAATAAATGAGGAAAATCATTTTAAATTTTTAGAGGTGAAATAAAATAAAATATATTTTGAGGATATAAAGAACAAATAGGTTTTAAATGAAAAATTAGGCAGGAGAATGGAGGGAATAATTACATTACCATTGAACATGTCAAAAAAATGTGAAATTAGAAACTAACTATCAAATAGTTCCTTAGGAATTACTTTTATTTTTAATGTATATATAAGATTATGAGAATAGATTTTTGAATTTTTGGTTTTTTGACTAGATTGTTCATAATTTTCGTTTTTATCTTATTAATTATCAAATCACTACACATGTATTTTTGATTGTGGGGAATTAATATGAGTTATTGGGGTCACATAATAAATGATTCATGTTCGGTGATCATTTTAATTTTAATATAAGTATTTAAAATAATAATAAAAATTACAATTTATCATAGATAAATGGATTGACCTAATGTGTGCCTTATGATACATGGGGATCATGAATCCATAGTTGTCTGGCATAGAGTTGGAAATTTTATCTTTGTTTTAGGAAATTTTAATTTTTATTGATTGAGTTAACTCGAGATGATGCCCAAGTATGTGAGATTCACATGGATCCATATGGTATATGAGCTTGAGAGTCATCATCAAAGTATCACTATAGCGGTTGAGTTGATTGAGTGATATTTTAATTACCATGGATAAATTGAAACAAAAAAACAACAAAAAATTTCCTACACAAATTTTTATTAAAATTTTTTTCCACATAGTAAATCCATTATTTATTCCTTGAGTAAAAATGAACCCCATGTCTATGGAGATGCACAAGGCATCATCATAATTAAATGAAATTGGATGAAATGTGGTGATGAAATTTAAAAAAGTAATGTTCTAGGGATATATATATTCTTATGGACCTAGATTTTATTAAATAGTTTTTTTGGTTTATTTTTATATAAGGTCTTTTGGTGATCACTCAATATTTTTTTTTTGAAAATGGAAATAAAATTTCTTATTTTGTAGATATATTTTATATAAGAATAGAAAAAATCCTGATCAGGGGTGTTATTAAATATTGAAAGTGGTTAATGTTATTTTTTTGTATGATATTTTCCTTGTACATAATTAGTCATAAAAAATTTTTAGTGAATTTTACAAATTGAACAAAATTTCAAATTATTGTTGAAAATGATTCTTAATATGAGCTATTACTTAACATATTTTTTAAATCCTATTAAAACACCCAATTTTCGGGATTTTACTTTCATATTTCACTTTTTGGTTTCTCATAACATTGGTAATATTTCATTTTTTTAGAGATCATAAAGAATCACATTAGAATTTCATTCAGGAAAATATATTCCGTTATAAGAGAACTAGAAAAAAACCTAATAACATGAATATATAGTCCAAGATACAAGCATAATTATTCTAAAATTTTAATTGGAGATAAAATAAATTATGGGAACATTTAACTCTAATTTGGACTAAGATAATAATGATTTTTCATTTGAGTTACAAGAAGACCAATTTTATGTTGAAATTCTATGCAAGATTATATGGCCTAGAAAAATATCCCGCCATTTAAATCATATCTAGAAAAAAAACATAACCAATTGGGATGAAATATTATATGTTATCTGGGGACATCCAGAGATTAATTTTTTTCTTTATGGACCACCCCAATTAAGCCATAAAGATTCTATTTTTGGCATGTCTATTTTATTGATATAAGCTTGATCATATTTTTTTCAAGGATGGATAAGTCAACTCTCCATTAACATTCCACCCACTTATTCCTGCATTAATTAATCTACATCACATAAACTATTTCAAATTCCCCCTGAGGGTTACACAATTATTATTTGAGGAAGTGGTGTTGTATGATTTAGGGAACATCGTGTTATGTTTTGATTTTAATGTTATGCTATCAATTTGATGTTGTAATCACATTTTTTCAATTGAATGTTTCTCGAATTCCATAATATTATTAATTAAAATTCATCTAATTATCATTTTATGTACTTATCCTTGACATGTTTTCAATGTTTCATCATGTTTTGACTTTATTCGTAAAGTGAAGAGATAAATTTGTTACAAAATGGTGGAGTATTTGTTATATCATTGTTTTTTACTACTTCAAATCAATCATTATGCATAAAATTCCATATAAAGTTGATATATTATCATAAATGGATGAAAAACCCTCTTATGGTATTATCCAAAGTGGTATCAAGGGGATTTTTTATATTTTTTTATCATAATATAAATTTTTAACAATTTACCTTATTTGAGTTTTTAATTCATTGATTTTATCTCTTACTCTTTCTTATTGAATTTCATATACACACTTTTCATGTGCTAATAAGATCCCTTAAAAATATTTGCTGAATAAAATTATCCACCAACTTCATATTTTATTAGAATATTTATTTTAGTGTGTTAAACCCATATATGATAAGTTTATAATGATATCAATAAATGAATCCATCTAGAGATAATGAAATTTATATAATTCAAAATGTACTTCATCCAATCAACCCCAAGTCATAACATAGGATCAAATAATTTTATTATAGTTTTAATTCAAATAGATAATTTAGTTCTTTTATAAATTGATATAAAATCATAAAAAATTTACCACATCATAGCCACCAATAATTCATAGAGTTTACATGTCTGTAGGTTTCTTCATAGTTCACCCGGGATTCGACAAGACAATTTATAGTACAAGTGACTGCATAACCCTGAAAACATGGGTACAATTGGGAGAGACCAAAAATATTTTTCCAATGAGGATATTCAGGTGTGATATTATCATGTAATACTTATGAAGTGGGATTTTTTGAAGGGATTTTTTTCATACAAGACAAGGGAACTACATGTTCATCATGATTCCATTTGGAATCACTAATGCTCATGTTAATTTCATTGACAAGATTAATTATCTTAAAGAATCACACAAAAAATTTAGTTCTATTATTTATATAATTTATTCAAATCTACTATAGAACCATGATAGAACCGGAGTAACATTTGAATGTTTTAGTGAATAAATAAATAAATAAAATAATTGGTTAAGTATTGGAAACACTAGTACTATATTGAACATGTAATAGTCATGTGTAATGTAATAAATAAAATTTGGTTATATATGGATCCACAAATATAAAGTCATTTGATGGATAAATATAACCCAGATATATGATATATGTATTTTTTCTCCAATTATCTTCAAACAATAATTTATTTTTGAGAAAAATATCATGGCTATGAGGCTCCACAACCAAGATACCATTAAGATGAGTCATGTTTGTATATACATGTGAATTTGAGGAGATATAAAAAGAGTAAAATAATAATCCAATCACTACAATATTCATCACAAGACCCATAAGTGGGGACTAATTTATGATATATTGGGATTCAAAAAAATGGTAATGGGTATTGTACTAATGAATAATGAATAATTAGTAACCTATTTCCCCCAATAATTAATGATCATTATAGAAAACTAATAATTGTATGATTGAGAATTAAATATTGTGAACATTCATTTATAATTCGTTGACATTATATCTATTGGTAGAATGGTGAAATATAAATGATTCTCCAAATACAAAAGAATTTATTTACCCAAAAGCATCAAATTTTTTCCAATGATGTGGGCATATTCTAATCAAGGATGATATTGGTTTATTACATTACCATAATTGGATGGTAACAAATGTGTATTAATATAATAGAATAAATAATCCTTGAACCTTATCAATAATGAGAATTTAAATCCATCCAATATTCATGGAAAATAAAACGATGTAAATTGGAATAATAAATGTAACATCCTCATTCATTGCAAAAATAAATGATAAACCATCCATTCCTGAGAGGATCAATGAGGAAAAAATAACTATTATGTTCTACAAAAAATGGTTTTGAATATAACAGATTTTAAATTGAATAAAAGCTGATTTATATTTTTTATAACTATGATATGTGTCTAATAAAAACTATATCAGGAGAGGGTTTATCTAGATGATTTACTTATCACATATTAATATATTAATAGAGGAAGAACAATGATGTATTCATATATAAAGAAATTTTTTTTGATAAAAATAATAGAGAGTTTGAATAATTTGTATGTCATTGAATTGTATGATAAAAATTCATTGTTAAATGATAGATGTTGATCAAAATGATATAATAATTTCCCATATCATTATGTAAAAAATTATGAAATGACCATAGATTTCAATATAGGACTCTCAAAGTAATCTAGATGAAATAATTCAATGTCGGTGGTATTTGATGTCCATAAAAAGTTATCATATTTCATTTCAATCATAGTATATTACCTTCTATTCCAAATTCCTGAGATATAGATTAAGGTAGTTTTAAGAAATCATGTAGTTCCACACATCATTTTCTCTGATTTTGATCCATTGTTTACCTCAAGGATCTAGAAATGACTTCAATAAGAATTTGAAATATATATGGGTTATATTGTTGTTTATCGCCATAGGATAGATTGTAATTACTGGGAAATAATTAAAATTTGTGAGGATAATAAGTGGTCATCTTTAATAGATTTACAAGGTTATATTAATTATCAACTTTACAAAGATGATTTTCCATATAGTATAATCTTACATTGTAGAAATGAAATGGAACCTAATGAGTATCCTCATAGGAAAAGGTGTTAGAATCCAAAATTCATGGTTTATTTCAGATAGTGTAATCATATAAAACTTGTTTTTTTATCACATTTCATATAAAGATAAACTAATTCAATGTATTTTGAAATATTTAAAACTTTTATAAAAATTAATTCATAAAATCACTGAAAAGATATAGTGTTTGAGGTTAGACATAAAATATTCCATTATAAATCTATGTGAAAGAATGTATTGAGGATTAAGTAAAAGTGAAAACATATTCCTAGATACCCCGAACATATTGAGATTATTGATCATAGTGGTGACGTGTCCAATTCACTTGCACTCCAAAATACCCATTCTCAAGAACATTATTTTTTATATGTATCACTCTTGATTAATTTCCTATTATGCTCCAAACATGAACTAATAATTGATGTGGTATCATTGGATAATGATAAATCATACAATTATTATCCACTAAAGATCATATATTATAGAGACAATGATATTCAAAAAACAACTCACCTTGATAATGTGTTGTAGGAAAAACTAATGATTGAATAATTGAATTCAAAATAAGAAGACTTAATGAAGTATTATTAATATTATCTATTTTATTATTTGTAATAAAATTTCAATTTTTAATAAATTATTAATGGTGGGAGAGTGGAATGAACTTTTTTTTATAAAATAAATTCCATTTTCAAAAAAATATACTTTTTTTAATAAATTTATCTGTAAAAAACATATGGAATTAAGTAGTCATTTAGGACTGTTATAGTTTACGTCACGTCAAATTTAATATAAAATTAAGCACCACAACCATTAATAATATATATTATATAGTGGTAGATAATATTAGTTTATATTAAGGGTTATGATAATTTCTAATTGAAATTTGAAAATGATGCAATGGCCTTGACCAATGATATTGTACCATAAGAATATCATTTTTCAATCCAATGGAGGTAGATGGAATCAAAATTAATTTCCATTAACAAAAACCATTCCATGATTCAATAACTAATTTAGGAGCATAAACTTGTTGGGAGATGTTTTGGATTATCATGATCATGGATCAAAAGTTATGTTCTAGATCACCTAATGACTGTGTAACTATAACACACCATACTCGTATGGCATACACTGGTGTAATAAGGGGTTATATATGCAGAACATAAAAGAAAGATATTATCTATATTCAATATGATAATAATTATATTCATACATTTTTATTATTATTATATAAATGATTATATTATGATTTTAACAAAAACAAGATTTTGATAAGGGATAAAATAATATTATTTTTGGAAATGTATAGTGTTAATCCAAATACTATTTTTCAGGAATACAATTATTTTTGAAACAAATAATAATTTCGAAAAATATTATCATTAAATAATATTTATTTAAATAAAAGGGAAATAAACATTTATGATGTCAAATTTAATTTATAAAAGGGTTAGAAAAAATTATCATCATTAAAACTATTATGTTTCAATAAATAGTTATTTTTATTTAAAAGTATGGATTACCATATTTATGAAATATTTTTTAAAAAATAAATATTATTTTTAAATAATCACAATATAAATAAATATGGTGAATTTTTTATATTTTTCTAATTCAATCAAGTTTGTAGTTAAATAAAGAAATGATATAAACCTATTATATGTATAATAACACCATAAAATCCAAACAAGTGAATCAATAATTTCTATAAATAGTTTCTATGACAATCATATTATTTCCCCTTTGATGTATTGTTTCCTTTATGTAATTATCTTATTTTTATATTCTTGTTATTAATCCTCTAACACATATATTTTATATCATGTTTTTAAAATTAATTCTTTATGAACATGACACACTTCCACACAACTAAGGGAATTGTTTTAATGTTATTTGATCATGGATAGGTAAATAAATTTAAAATAGTCCTCTTAGAATAAAAAATTGACTACTACGGTGTGATTGTTTGTGGTTTTGAATATCTTAACATATATAATCCAAAATATATGAATATAAATTAATAATGAATTCACCACTTTTTCTATAAAACCCACCCAACATCCTACTAATGTTCTCTCAAAATCCATTATAACTATTTTAATCTCCCATCCCCACTATTGATCCATCCTATGGTTTCCCATGCTGTCAAGAATATCCTCCCTAGCTATTAGATACTCCATATCAGGGATGGGGGATCATCAACTCTTCATTTTTGTCAAGTAATTTGTTCAATACATCATTTTTATTTCTAATTTCTGATTTTTTGATTTTATTAAACATTTATTCGCTATAATTTTTATTCACTTGTTCTTAGAGGCTACATTTCATAGTCTTGAAATCCCCCTTGACCATGTATGTGCAATAATTATGCTGCTAAAAGTTTCCATTAATTCTTCAATGAGAAACAAATGTGTAGAGAATACCCATAATCATTTACAATTAATGGTTTTCACCTAAACATAAAAATTCTTAATTGATATGGGACTGAGTTTTTGTATCCCACACTCCATAATTTTGGGATTCAATGTGATGAAATATGTTCATATATCATATGACATATTCGACACCTAAATGCATGTACATTATTTGGATTTGATGAGTTATCCAAGAATCATATATACATTTAATACATTGGGTGATGAATATATTTCATGATATTCCATATATAGAATCCCAGAGGTCATCCTATGAAAAATATGTTTTGATTTAATTGTGTTTATCCTTTACATATTATTATGATTTCATGTTTTATGTTGTTTCAACATTCCTATGTTTCCTTGATGTTATCATATTATATAATTAATTAATGTCTGATTTAGGATTTTGACTCTATTTATTTCATCTTGATATGGATATTGATTAAACTATATTACATTCATCATGTTAGGCCATGATAATTCCCATACCAGGCGTTATAGCTCACCAATTTTTAAAGTACATCCTCTAGTTAAAAAATGTTATTTTGGAAGAGAAATGGAATTTTAAGGGCATATTGTGGAGAATTTATATAATTTTGTTGTACCAATTTATCATTTAATTTTTATATTCACCTAATTTCCCAATTCCAATAGGCCTCACGATCATTTGGAAATGTATTACATGTATCAACATGTAATAAATCTTGACTTAATATGTATTCAAAGACAATATTTATCATAATATTTCATTTTATTTCGATTCAAAGGAATAAAATAATAATGTAATACTTCAAATTCAATAAAAACACAGTTCTATTAGGTTACAATCAATTACTATAATGAAAATAATTTTTTGGGAAATAATAAATCTTATGGGAAACCATATAATCATAAAAATCACTTATAGGATGTCTGAATCATGAAAAATGATTTTCAATATATACACTTTATGTTTAACCGTCATCACTCTTGGTCACCATCCATTCATATTAATCATAATGGTTCATAATGATTATTTATATAAGCTCGTGAATAACTCATGAGGGTGACAAAAATGTCTTCCGGTTTGAGGCCCACTCATCAAACTTCAATTACGATTTATTTAATACCCAATACACCCACCAAATGTTTTTAACCCTTATTGCATCTATTCCATAGCTACATAAAATCATTTGTCACTATATAGGATTTTATTCTATAAAAAAACTAGATCCATTTTATTATAATATCATATGATGTTATAAAATAATTAGACTTATCATAAGGGTTCTCAATAATTATTTATCACAATAGTTTCTAAAAAATTAAGCATCTATATGATACCAACTATAATTTTCAACGATCAGATATATAGATGTTTAAAATTATTAAATGAATACTCCTTTCTTATAATTAAGGTCCACCTAAAAAATAATAATTATTTATAGTATTTGTAATTATTGATACATAAATAATGGATTCATAAAATGATTATACATCATCTCCCACTTTTTTCTACATAAATATCACCCATTTTAGACATATTATAATTTTTACACTTCATCATAACATATGGAAGGTGAAAACCTAAGAAAAAGTGTAAAATATTATGTGTATGCCTAAAGATGGGAGATATCGATCAATGAAAATACTTAAGAATATAATATGCTTAATGGTGTGAAGATATTATATTATGAATAGAAAATAATCCATGAAAAATTTATTGATCCCTATCATGATTCATGGAAATGTATATATTCATGTAAAAAGATTCTGTAAAAATTAATAATAAATCACTAGATGTTAGTTTAGAAAATAATAATAATATCATTTCATGTGTTTGTTGAACCCATATAGGCCAAAAACTAATCAAATGATAATTTAAATTACTGATACCGTCATATCATAATGGAATAATATCAACAAAAGTTTTCAATATCATTGAAGATCATTTGTTACAACATGTTGACCATATAATTGCGGATGATGATTTACCACATGTTTCCCATATTATATAGGATTAGGTATCACTACTCATATATCATAATTGATCAATAACCCAAACATGTTTCTATTAACATACTTCAAATATATATTGATTTATTCAATGCATTGTAGTTATATAACAGACCCACATGTCACATTATGATAACCGTATAGATTTGTGCTACATGATTATAAACCACTAATAACATAAATATATCATAACCCATTGTAAAGAAAATGGTTTTATAAACATGTCAACAAAAGACAAATTTTCATAATCCATGATGGGATTCTATCCAAATAGACAACTGACTTGATCCATGGCATAGACCAAAAGGCATTCTAGATCTACAAGATCTAGAAAATAGTTTCTAGGTTTCTATGATATGATTTTGGAATTATTACACCAAGGTATGTAAGAATAAAACACAAATAAGAAATTATAATCACAATACCTAATAATTATAACAAATGAGGTACAATAATTTTATGAAGTCAATGCTTACAGCTTGAACTAAAAACCAAGGTGAAGAAAAAAGGGACAATTACTAATTCCAAAAACCTCCACAGAATAAGAAAAGAATCAACCTTATGTATCCAACAACAAGACATTGAAGAATTGGAACTATATCAATCAGACCCACCATCCCCATGACACATCATGGATTTACCTAAGTCATACATAACAATGTATACGTACAAGAAATGGTGTATGTATGGTGGGAGCCAAAAACTTGTTAGATTCCCCCAAAGAAAAAATATTTAATTAAATAACACTATAAGATAAATCAACATGAGAATTTCCTTTAAAACATTCTAATAATTTCTAGGAAAAAGATTTAGGAAAAATTCACAAGAAACAATTTTTAACGAAAACCCATTTTCACTAAAAATATTGGTGGAAATAAAAAGACACACAAGGCCTACCATATACCGATGGCCAATGTCACTCCTCATAATAATTATATCCTATGTAAGAACCAATTTAAAATTCATATAGGTATCTAGATATTATGGTCCCATAGAGACATCATTCCACCATGATCCAAATCGTTAAACTCAACCATCATCAACTTTCTCATGTATGCGCCACTAGAGAAAATCTCATCCAATGTAATAGGGGTCCATCATCCTTCTTATGCATGATCCACTAGATATGATCCAATTGAAATTTATTTTTGTATCTAATAACATCACCTATTTAGATATTGTGGTAATCATCAATCCAGTTAGATGAATATGGGCCTCACCCACATTCGAATAAACTTGCATACTTTCTATAGTACACCGAACTAGATAGTCAGGAGTCTATTTTTTCTACAATTCACTTTCACATATCACAAAAATAAACACTATTTCATAAAAATTTCATGCATAAAAATAACAACAGAAAATTTATGTTTTAAAACCGAGATGTCAAGAAAATATATTTTAACACATTCAAAACATTAAATATATTTGATAACACATATTATACAAGTCACACAAGGAAAATAACATGTTTATGAGAAAACCCAATCAAGCACATAAGCGATATAATCAATTTTATTTAGAAAAATAATTTTCATGACATGTGAATCCTTACATAATTAAAAACATGTTTAACACCAAATTATCAATTTATAGAATATAGTTACTAATTCTTGAAGTAAATTTAAACTCATACATTATTGTAAAGGAATTGAATTGCCTATCACTTGCTTGTAAACGTCCAAAAATTAGTGAGACACAAAAACCACAAAACCAAAAGATCAAAAAAAATGAATGATTTAAAAATAATTAATATTTCAGTATGATACACAAGATCAAAACCTCCATAGTTCATGAACCACAAAAAAAATTATAAACCCAAGAAAGAGGGGGGAAGAGGCTGGAAAAAGGGAGAAACCATAGGATACCAAAACATACTTCATGATCATCGAAGAAACCTTGTTAAATCCATAAAAATGAAATTAAAACGAATAATGGAGGAGGGAATTTAGACCCTCATGTAATGATTCCTGAATGAGGAAGAAATTGGGGGAAATAATGTTAAAATTGTTGATGTGAATATTATAAATTACCAAATATTAATGACATGGAATACTCATATGGTTTTATAGAACTATTATCCCATCCATGTGAAAACCATGCACCCATTAATACCAATGATGATAAAACCGCATTGTTTTCCTACATAGTTTTAGAAACCATTCACCAATCATATTTTTTCAATATTCCAAAATCAACATCAATCTAATTGTTTCCTATGATAGGGAACACATTTTACAATAATAGTGAACCAACTGTGCACCACCGCTATCATGTCTATAATATCTATTTTCTCTATATATACATGGGTAACCCAAGTGAAAAATACTAAACTAATAAATTAATTCAAAAATACATAAAAAAATCACAGATGTGGAAATTCTCCCCACTATGAAAATGTTCCACCCATAGAATGTCATTCCAATACATAATAAAAGAATTAAAACAAATACTCTTCCTCAACCCATGACATATGTTGCCATGTCAGATGAACATCCATTCAATTATTCTAATTAAAAAAGAAAATAGAATGGACATCTCATGAAGCACAATTTTTTATAAATCCACAATCATTACAGACCGTTCAAATAGTGATAAATCAGGCACCAATTCCAAATATTCTTAATTCAGCATATGTAAAAGAAATGGTTTGGGATTTTTCAATTTTGATACATGGTACACGTCAGGAATTGATGTATTTTGTGAAGGAATATATAACATTTATTCCACCCTAAAAATAAACTTAGTGATCTCAAAAGGTCTGACTTACATAAGTGTTAGTTGTGGCAGTTCACCCAAACGACGATGACCCAAACAAGGTTCCACT
This sequence comes from Viscum album, assembly GCA_963277665.1. Taxonomy (NCBI): domain Eukaryota; kingdom Viridiplantae; phylum Streptophyta; class Magnoliopsida; order Santalales; family Viscaceae; genus Viscum; species Viscum album. The sequence continues at coordinate 1,506,271,498 of OY728152.1, forward strand.
TTTATAAAACCAAGTAACCCATTGAAAACTCCAAATCTCAGAACCACTGACAGGAATAAGATTTATGATTACTATCATCTACCGTAAATTTATTCTTGATAAACATGACTTTATCATAAGTCGTTTTCAAATGGATCGATCCCATCAAAGTGGTCTCACCAACCTCAGCCCAACACTGAGGCAATCGACACGACAGATAATATAATGCCTACAAGGATCTATTATAATTGAAGATTAGTAACTATTAGTATTTAAAAACTCAACAACCCCAAATGGATATCCCCTGAACATCTGCTATCTTAGACACATTCTCAAAGCATGTCTCCAAAAATTTGATTCCCCCACTCTGTCTGACAATCCATTTTTAGGATGGTATGTTGTGCTCAACTTGAACTATGACCCTATTTCATTCTATGTTTCTTATAAATTTTATTATGTAAAATATTGGTCTCTATTAGAAATACCTTCTAATTATACACCATGAATCCTCACTACCTCATGAACATACAACATTCCCTACTCATCCAACTTCATTGAATATCTGACTAGAATGAAATGGGACAATTTGGTTAGACATCCAATCACCACCAAATGGAATTCCTACCCTAATTCATGTGATGTAAGAAAACAATAAAATACGTGGAAATATAATCAAAATTCTAGGTTAGAAGGGAATTGGTTGATCCAAAATAGAGGTCCTTCAGTTATCTGCTTTAACCTACTAACATGTGTAACACCATGATGAAAAATAAGATACATCTCAGTTTGAACCTAGGAACTGGAAATTCAAATGCACATCATTGTACATATTGGTGGCACTAGGATTAACCCCCCCCCCCCACTAATATTGGTGTTTGTCACACATCACCACCAAACTCAATGACAATAACCCCAAAAAGAAACCATTGACACAAAAAAATCCCACTAGGGAAAAAAACATTCAAAAGGCATCCCCCCAACAAGATGTATCTTCATAGACTATAATCATAACTCATCACATGGTCTATTATTTGGAATCAACTATAGAAGATAATGTTTTAGCAACACATTAGCCAAGAATCTCCCCCAAAATTCCCCTTGGTCTCTAGAAGAATCTTATAAAAGTGCCCCATAAAAACCCACTCATCACTGGACCTTTTCAATTCTAGTGTTACAAAATTCCTTCTCGAAGAATCTTCCACTACAGATAACTTTCTAGGGGTGTACATGATATTAAAATGGAACCCCTAATGATACTTGACCAAAGAACATTTACACAAATTCAAATGTTTTTAGGAAAAAATATATACAAGATCTTATTATCAGAATAAACACCAAATTTCTCCCCAAAAAGATAATGACTCCATGTATTTATGTCATTAATCACCATAGCATACACCAGGTCATGGGTTGGGTAATTATTTTTATGTGGCTAGTGATGGAAAGAACCATAAGCCACCATATAACCATCCAACATCAACGCACACCCAAGACCCATACCTATGGAATAAAAATATAAGAAATAGGCCTTACCAAACTCTGCTGAAATAAAAACAAGGGATGTCTTCAACCACCTCTTAATATTCTCAAAATATACTTGAAATTATGAGATCAATTTGATCTTTACCCCATTCCTGGTAAGCACCATCATAGATGAATAAAATAGTTTAAAATCTCAAATGTAAGAACATTAGTATCCTACTAAGCCTATGAAGCATATGATCTAAAAAAACATCATCAGATTTTCCCTATACATTACTACACTGATCTACTCTTGGTCCACACAAACCCCTCATTCCGAGATTACATAACCCATATCAATCACCTCTCTAATAGATAAGTTGAACTAAAAAACATTGCATAGATATAATTATCTTGAAGAGCACCCAATATGATATAGAAATGCCTCTCATGCTTGTTCATTGCTTTGGAATAGACTAGGATATAATACACAAATACCATGATAAAGGAATCAATATATTGATGGAAAAACATATTAATGAGTTACATGAGGAAATATAGATCATTTTTCATGCCGAATGTCATGAAACGTTCTCTTAAAATGTTCATACCTACTTCACAATGTTATTTTCATAACTTCTTCCTCTCAAACTCTGATGTGATAAAATCTAGAAGGATAGTAAACATTATAAAACCACATTTCCCTATTATGTTTATAAAAAGGGCATCAATATAGGGAATGGGTGTTCTTTATTGTTACCTTTTTCAGCATCTAGTAATAAATGAACAACCAAAGAAAATCATTGATCTTTTTCATAAGAAAACTAGGGTAGACCAAGGTTTTATTCTTGGGAGAATGAATCATTTTGATTCCAAATCTTCGAACTATACAATTAATTCCCTAAACTCTGTGGGGGTCATACCATTTAAGGGAATATATATCACATGTGTTCCCGATGCCAAATAAATGTTGAATTCCATATCTGTATTTATAGGTAAACCTGAAAAAACATCCGAGAATACTTATAGAAACTCATCCACCATAATAGGTAATCCACCACCAAGGAAACTATCATCTTCATCCAATGAGACCTAAAATATTTGAAAAATGAGGTTTCAAATTCTAGGAATGGAGGACCAGTACAAATCATCTAATTATTCCATTCTTCTTAATAAAAAATGTTTACTACCATTGGGGGCCCAAAAAACACATAACTCCTATAAAAATTGATGTGCACCTGAAACCACACCATCTATTCCATACTGGGGATCATTTCAATGAGGAACATCTCTAAAACAAAGAAATACCATTCCAAATTGACCCCGCAACATGGTGAGTAAAAAATATAGAAACATGAAACACATCTATCACTTCTTAATAAGTGGTGTTACCAACACTTTGAAATATGACATAAGTTTATTTTGGTAACTTTAGCATATCAATCAGGAATTAATAATTAAAATAAACTAAATAAATAGCATAAAAAATAACTAATGATGATGCAATAAGATTGATAACTCAAACTATCTCACAACCTACATCTGATTTTACTAGCTCAAGATCCAAGAAATAGATTTTTCTCATTATAGATTAATCCTTATAACAACCAGTAGCCTAGGGCTATACCCTGAACTGACTCTACCAATAATATGATCCAACCCTGTCGCCATGACATCCAAATTGATAAACTGATATTTGAGATAGTTTGGACCATAAATTGTTTTCTTTTGATGCCACAGAACCTTCAATACTTTGATAGGGGAGAACCATTATGAAAAAAATTACTTGTTCCCCATAATTCTGCACTAGTGGAAATGTTTGGGGGAATATGATCATGTAGGTCATGTGTGGCCTACATTCTCACACTAATGTCACTTGAACAACCAATCACTACAAGCCATATAAGTAGACACTTTGGAAGGATTCCTTGAACAACCACCTCCCTTCCTCCCTTGATTGACCCAATTCCACTTATTCTCATATTAACTGCCACTTACCATTACTGATACTTTTCATTAGGAACATGTCTTTCTTCTACAATCTATGTCTACCATCATTTCATGATCTACCCATAGCACATGTGTGTATCTTAAACCATAAATCATGGGATTGTATTTACCACTTCAACCCCATATCGATATTTGTATCCATCGTCTCCTCATTATTAATGACCTCATGCACATAAGAGACCAACTCCAAAAAGTGGATATTTTATTCCATCATGGACTGCTACCACTTTCTATGCTCCATAATGTATTAGGATTTATAAAAGGCCTTGATATCCCAACAAAAATTCTTATTGAAGAAATCCTTGATATATTTCCATGTCTTCTTGACATGCCTCCTATCATGCACTAATTATTCCCAACACATTTGAGCGGGACCATACTACATAAATGAATGACATTTGACCATGGATACCTCATGATTATCAAGAAACTCAAAATATAGCCCTATATTTTGAAGCCACTCCCTTATATCTTATGGTTAGATTATTCCTCATAAATAACAAGGATTGTTCTTTACGAACTCATGAGCTCTGTCCTTCCTAGTAAATGGTTCAGATTCCCTAACCTGAGTAGGACTAGATCTTTCCCTTTGTCCCAAAGCATGGATATCCTGAACCAAACATCCACTAACCAATTGTCGATTGGTGTGGGGAATCACTCTATGTCCTTTACTCGTGGCTTTAGAGCAAGTATCCATGGATGAATCTTCCTACATCATGAAACAATGACAAGGAAAAATACATCAATGCACCATTCTGAAAAATTTAAGACAAAAAGAAGTCAAAAAACTTCCATAAATCACAACATAACCACGGAAATAAAAATAATAAATCATCCAAAGCACGTCACCCCCACCCAATTTCCATATACAATCTGAATCCTGTACATATCACTTTGATTATATATAAAATTAATCCTCACATCCCTTGGTGATTTGAGTACTTTCACGAGGTGTGTGGTCTAAGAACCCCACTTGAAACCATAACCTCATGCCCCGACTATCCTATATCTAGTCTATACAAACTCTTTCCCAAATAAAATTACCCAAAAATTGATTGAACTACTTCGATACAATATTGTAATGAAAAATGTAAGGATTCCATCCAACCTGACCCCTGACCCAATCTATGGCATAGTCTGATGTGTGATTCCGATTCCAATGGGTCAGAAACTAGTTTCTGGGTATCAAACATTTGTTTAGGAATGATTTAGCCCATTTTTATAATCATAAATAAAAAATATAAATAAACATCACAAGAACCGATACACATAAAAAATCATGTACAACAATGTTTTGAATTGAATGTTTACAACCTTACCCAAATAGCATGGTTCTGTAATGAATGTTGGACAATGACATAATGAGAAAACACCCATGAACCAGAGGAGAATCATCCCCATATTACCACCACCAACACCTATAATGAATGTAACTCTACAAACTGGATCCACCATCTCCATTTAACATCATTCCTTTAATTGGGTTATACATAGCCAATTAAATACACACCCAAAGGTGTATGCATGGTTCGATCCATATCCTAGTAGAATTCCATCCATGAAAAATGATTCCATGCAAAATAATTATAAGATATTTCAACAAGAAATTTATTTCAACACATTTGGATCATTTTTAGGAATACATTTTAAGAAAACATCTTCCTGAAACACTTTTTAAAGAAATAAATTTCTTCACAAATAATATAGGTTGAATGGAAAATATACACAAGGCCTACCATATACCAATGGATAGAACCAAACCACATAAGGATCGGGTCACAACTGTGTATCATAGAAATGTAACTATACGTACCTAGATCTAGAAGGATCCAATTAACATTGTACCTCAATAAAAAAATCCTCAAATTCAACCATAAAAATGTTCTCCGGTACGAGCCACTAGATATTATCTCCAAAACATTTAGAGTGGTTCAACATGTTTTTCATGCATGATCCACTAGAGAGGATCTTATCTAAGTTTATAGTGCTCTCCAATCACATCACATGTTTGTTTAGTGTTTCAATCATCAATACTAGTAGATTATTTTTATCCTCAGCCTCTTCTAAATCAAACAGTGTACTATCTATTGTTTACTGACCAATATACCATCGATTCCCATTGTTCTAAAATTCCATTTCACATATCCCATAAAGAAACACTATCGCATAATCATTTCATAGATTATAAGAACAAAAGAAAAACACCACATTAAATTTTCTAAAATCTATTTGGAAACACAACATGAAAACACATTTGGAATCAAAACATTTTTCATAGGAAAATACCCTTTCAAAATCATATTCACATCAAAACCATTTTAAAAACATGAATCATAATCTCAAGGTAACATTTAAGGCTAAAAAAATAATTTATCAAAATCTAATTGTAACACATTCATGCCTATAAATATATTTGGATACCTAATTCACAAGTCTCTAATATGGTAAATAACTTTTTCAAGAAACAGCCCAATGAAGCATAATAGAGATATAACAAATTACCTTTATAAAAACAATATTCATCCCATGTGAATTATAGAAATGTTAGAAAAAATGTTTACATCTACATAATCAATTCATATAAAAGATTATTAAATACAAGAAAGAAATATAAACTCATTTATTAATGTGAAATCATGGAACCTCCTACATCACACATAGAAACATCTAGAAATTGTTGTGAAACCACCACCACAAATAATGATGTCCCTATAATAAAAGATTTAACAATAAACATAAATATTTCTCCAAAAAACACATTATCAAACCCCTCCAAATTCATTCAATTTTATATAAAATAAGAACCAAATAATATGGAAATAGAAACACAAGAATCATTGAGAAACCATGGGTGAATGGAATGAACATTATGATCCTTGAAGAAACCACACCAAATCCACCCCAAAATTGAATATCAAAGGGAGTAAGGAAATGGTAATTTTACTCGTAGGTTAAATAATCATTATTGGGGTAGAAATTGTTGGATATAGGGTTAAAATTGAATAAGGCATAGTGGAAAATTATTAAATTTTAATGACCAGGAAATGATTCACGGTTTTCCTGAATGGTTTGACTAATCGGGAGGAAATTGTGTACACCTAACTACCTATGAATAGAAACAGTCATATTTAGCCTGAATGGTTTGAAAATATGTGTGCTAATAGTGCGGTCACCTATTTAAAAAACAAACATCTCTTATATTGTTTCCTTAGGAAGGGAACATGATTACCCCTAACCATTCTCCAACTGTGTTCAACCATATTTTAAGCACGAAATATTCATTTTTCTCTAAAAATATATGTGGAACCCAAGGGACAAACACTAATATGAAAAATTAATATTAAAATTCCTCTAAAGTATTTATTGAGGTGAAATAATTTAACCATTGTAATGAAAAAAGTATCATATAATCATTATCGTCATCATCATTCACCTAGAAATGTTGATGGAATCAAGATATAATGAACATAATGAAGTATATATTTACTTAATGGTTGTTGAAATAGTTAAAAATTCCACTATAATAACATATAGAACATTATTTCAAAAACATGTGAAAAATATAATTTTATTGTGATAAAATTCAAAATAGAATAATTACCTGGATATTGAATAAATATTTTCATTTAATGATAAATAGAAAAAAAAATTAAATGACATTTCAAAATAATGATCATTCAGGAGGTATGGAAAATAAATTCATATCATATATTCAAAAATTAATCATTCATTTCATACAATTTTAAAAAATAAACCATGACATGATTAGAAAGCATTAAATATATTCTATTAATCTAATTATACAATTTGAATGGTATTGGAAACAAAAATTAACACATTTATTTTATAGAAAACAATACTCATTAAACAATTTTCATGATTATAGAAAAGTAAGAAAAAGATCATCAATAAAATAAAAAAAATAATATTTCTGTTATATAGAAAATATTTATAGAAATTATTATGTAAAAAATGGATAAATTGGGTTTTTATATATGAATGTTTCATGAATGAGAAGACGAGAATAAGAAATATGGAGTATAATGGCTAATAATTATAAAATTTACACTATCATAATTTTTTCATAAGAAATATATAAATGAAATGAAATTGAAACAGAAATCCTTAAAACAATAGTAAAATTTGAATAAAACCCCCATGAATGAAATGACATCAACTTAATAATTAGATATCATGAATATAGTTATATTAAAGATACATCCAATTATTTGGAAAGGGAATAATATTCACAATCATTAATAAATTTATAATATAAAATATGACTCATGAAAAAATATAATGAAAAAATCACCTAACTCATGTATCTTCTTTATTGATACACATTTGGACCTCCTATAATATGTTTTAATGGGGGGGGGGGTTATTGAACATAGAGATAATTATAAATTTATTAAACATTATTGGTGATTACATGAGTCAAAATAGGGGCTTTTAAAAGAGTATCTCTCAAAAAGGTGACTTAAATCAAATAGTAATTAATCTAGATAGTGATCTAATTGTTGATTACATTTTTTGTTAGACCTTTCTCCATCGTGTTATCTTCCCAGTATGCTTGAGTGATGATGTATTTACAATCCAAGAGGTGTTTGAGACATTCCATCAATGCAGCAGTTATTTTATATGACTAGATGATCACACCATTCTATATATATATTTTTAAATATCATATATATTAAGAAAATACATAATTACAACCATCAATGTAAATAGGTAATGAAAAATAAAAAGCCTAGAATTGTGGAGGTGGTAGTCTACACATACAAATGAGAAATTTTTTCATTTCTTGTGTAATGGAACTTGTATTTCTATCGGTATGTATATAATCATGAAAACAATAAAATAGATTTCTAAAAATTATGTAATTATTTTATAGACAACGTTTTCTATATATAGTTTCTATATGAATAAATCTAATTACTAGCTCTAATTTAATATTTATACATCTTCATTTAGAAGCATCTTTTTCTTACACTCTATGTACTAAAAGATGTTATTATTGAAAATTAAATCATCTTGGATAGATAGAAGGAATATTGGTTGTTATTTTGGTAGTTAATGTATAATTTATAATGCACAAAGAATATAAAATATGGGACAAGAGAATTGTCACATTTATAATTTTGATAAATGACATAATTAGAATTCCCTAAAATGTTAAAATATAGTATATATGATAATCTTGAAATGATGGAAAATATTTATGTACTAAATTTTTTTATAAAATATAAGGTTGAAATAACATCATCCAATAAAATTTAGACATGTTTATATGTAATTTTATAACACATAATTTGGATCAATCCCCCTCGTTAAAAAATTTTATCCTTAACCATATAAAGTCATTTTTATGTAAAGGTCATAAATTTACTCTTATTATGTCAGGTGGCCAACGGATGCTGAGTTTGTGAAATTATAGACCATTATTTATCATATGTGTTAGATGTAAATATTTTTTATTTAGAAATTGTTTTTAAAACAGTAGATGACATAAAATAACAATAATACAAATTTTTAGATGAAACATATAATTTAAATTCACTGTTATCATGTCAAAAATTGAATTCACACCAAAAAATTTATAATATTATACATTTTATATTCCCAAATTGAATTCATTTAATACTATTATTCATCAAAAAATATTAATTTATTTATTTTTACATTCATTGACTTTGATTTTTCCACTCCTTCGAAAGAACCATATTTGTCCTATGTATGTTTTTAGGGTAACTATATCATCGAATTTTTAAAAAAACCCTAAAATAAATTATTTATGTTAAGAAAACCATTAATAATCACTCATAATTAACATATATCCCTATGATAACATATAAAAAAATCTAAATTGAACATAGTTTCATTCTGAATTTATCATTCTCTTATAATAATATAGAGGTCATTATCAATGAAAAATGAATCAATGATTCAATATTTTAGAACAATTTATGATCACGTCTAAAATATACTCTTAACATAGGAAAATGGAATGTGTTATATATATTTTAAATCCCTATCCCAATGTTTTAACTCTATTTTACCAGTTTTACCCATAATGGGGTGAAAAATATATACCTAGTGTAATATTCAAAAACATATAAAATAATTTTTTTCAAGTTACAAAATATTTATATTCTTATTACTAATATATAATAAAATTTAAAAATTTCAATTTTTATATTTATATGATGCTACAACAAAAATAAATTTGGAAAAAATTATTTTGTTGAAAAATGCCATTTTAATTAAAAATATATTTTTTATCAAAATTAAGAATAATATTGATTGTAATGAAATTAACTATGTTATTTTTAATCTAAATTACCAAATTAAATTTTATTTTCAATTAAAAAAATTACATTGTAAATTAATTAATGGAATGTTCATTTCTCTATAAAATCAATATTTTTTCATTATTCACTGGGAAATAAAAAAAATAAAAAAAATAATGATGTTCCTAATATTAATATGATGTTGTCCAAAATGTTACAAATTTTATCAAAAAAAAATTCTAAAATTTGATTGAATTTTATATAATATTATCCAAAAAAATCATAATTTTTTATAAAAGTTCATTTATTATTGAACTGAATGAAATTACAAATAAATTGACTAATCATTACAAAATAATTACCCATTAAATTTTCATTGAAAGGGAAATTTAAAAATATATTTCATAAATTTTTTAATGATACTTATAATCATCAATTCAATGGTAAGGTTACAATTATGACTTTTAGATAATAATATTTTCACAATATATCAAAAAATTGTTAAATATAAGAGTTTCATGTTAATATTTTTAATGATCTTAATATTAATTTAAAATAAATTTACATGGTATTAAATAATCATCATTAATTTAACTATATATTCCCACTAGATATTGGCATATATAATGTCACCAATGGTTTTTTCCTATAAGGGCAGACTATCTTGAGATCACAATTGCTTGTTCAGATTTATTTATTTCCATTATTTCAATTTATATGTGGGGGAAGCTTAAGACATCAAATCAGCTAATGGAATGGGTCAAACCAATTTACATATGTTCTTATAGTAATTTTTAATTTCGTTTATTACCCTTTGAGCTACAATCTAACCATAATGAAAATATAAAATTATTAAAAAAGACATGATCGTTACCCTTTAACATGTGACTAAAATAACCATATATCATGGCCAAAATCTACATTAAAATTTTGTTCTTATTAAAAAATTCAAACTGATATACTATGAAAGACAATATCTTCCTTATATCATTGTGTATATCAATTACTATGGGATGTATCCATTGATAAAAACTTCCAAGAACGTTTTTGATAGTCTAGTATAGTGATTCAAGTTATTACCATCCAAACATAATTAATATATATGTCTTCTGACAGTATTATCTAATTGGATTATATAATTCAATAGGAAATGATATTAGTGATTATTTATGATATCATAATATATTTTTCATTATCATTTTTAATAGTATAGAGTTTTTCCTGATAGCGAATTGAACATGACATCATAGGTAGAGGTATTGATCACTAATTTACCATGTCAATTGAATTACCTACCTTGTGTGTATAAATTTTTTTATATATCATCCCATATTTTAATTGGAGGATTGATCTCATCTTACACATCTTATATGATAAGATCCCCACTAATAAAATGAATACCCTAGAGACAAATCAAGACCTCATCAGGCATAATGAAAAAATTGATTGTATTTGGGTTCTATATATAAATTATGTATAATATTATCTTATAGAATATTTATGGGGACCATGATACCACCCTATCTATTTTTTATAATCAAAGATCACCAGGATCAAAAAAACAATTTGTTCATCACCAGTACTCCTATAAGGGAAGACCTTAATCAAAACCAAAAAACACCCAAAGGATAAAGATCTTAGAATAATTCCCAACATAATCATAGGTTTTAGTTTATTTAGTTATGAAGGATGAATATTCATAGAGATTAGTCTCTATAATATTGGTCGGTTTTCTAGTTGGTGTCATTAATGGGTTAATTTCGTGGAAACAAAATCCCATATTCAGGTAGTATATTTTTAAACAGATTGTTATATGATTGATTATGTACATATGAGATTCATAAGAATATTTGGTGAAAAAATTTGTATGGATTAATTTCAATTATATTTATCATCTCATTTTTTCTATTTAGGATAAATAAGAAATTGACTCTAGAGTCATTTGAAAGAGTGACCAAAATATGGGATGTGAACGATAAATTTATTTGAAGGAATAAATCATAAGTTTTCAGAAATAATAGAAAAGTATGGATCATTTTGTTTTCTGAAATTAATTTTGACTATATAGTGTAAAAGAAAAATCATTAAATACTAATAGAATCCTGGAATATTCACTTATTGACGGAAAATTATCAACTTGGGGGGTCCCATTGGGTGTATTTGAAAGGTCATATGTATCCTTCATAAAAATATTCTAGGATATCTAATTTCCTCAAAAATAAATATTATTAGTTTTGGTGGTATCCAACTCCTAGGGAGGGGGTATTTATTGAAGGCCAAGAATGATGGTCACTTATTTAATGAATACTTTTGTATAGGAATAATCTGAAATGAATTATTTTCTATAATTATATTTCATTATTGAAATAGGGTATCATCATTTACAGTGAAAATCTTATTTTAGTCCCACAATAGATATCTCTTGAGGGTGTGTAATAATAATTAATACCTAGGGTTTTTATTGTAGAAATGCTGATAAGATCCCTTATGGTTGTGTAAGATTCTCTCAACCAATGGATTTGACATTAGATAATGTGGTAGAGATCTTGTATGATCATATCACAATGTCATGGTCCTCTGATACAATTTGTAATAACATAATAGAAATGTATTTCATTCTTATTTTATTATCATGACCCTTCGATTCACAATGAATCATTAATGTAATTACCCTTTTTTGAAACATACTTCAATTATAGTGGAAATTATGAGAATTTTTAGTTGTGTTGTTATGTGACTAGGCAATAAATTCTCTATTCAACTGATAATGAGAAGAAAAATTATTTAATTTAGTTGAATGAAATTTCATATTGAAATTAGCTCATTAGTAATTTCACCCATTTTTAAATAGATTATATGAATGAGAGTGTGGGGAGATATTTGTATAATATTTTTTTAGAAATGATATTCCAATGTTTTTTTCACAAATCCTACATAAGATCCATAAATAATAAATCTTGTATATATTATTCACATAGAAATACTTATATAATTCTGACATGATAAAATAGTATGAAATAGTTCGAAATTGAATAACACCAGAAACTCGCAAAATCCTCCAATTGAACCTAAAATTTGCGATTTCATAAAATTTATGATGGTCCTTTTCCAATGATCCTTTACTATAAATGATTTCGCTGATACTCAATTACATCACAGAGAATACATATTTTAATTACATTGGATTCTATCAGGACACACATTTTTTATGGTTTTCTAAATATGTTATAATAATCTATATGACCTCAAGGACAATTATTTTCTATGGTAGAAGCATCTAAATTCCCATTCCACAAAAGGTTTCCGAAAAAAAATTTAGGCGTACATGATAAGAGTGTAATAATTTTTAGAGTTTTCTTCTTCGATGACGTATTCTATTGGTATTGTTGATCAATCATCACATATATATCCTCTTATAGGTTTACTACCTATATTAGAGAGCTTTCTTTATACACTCAAATATGTATTCTATAAATGTAATGGTTCCCAATCATTAGGATATTTTTGAATGCTAAAATTTAAAGAGGTGATCATAATATGTTATGTAGAATTGATTTTATATTTCCAAACCATGTGGGGATCTTTTATGTCATCTAATGAAAATGATACCAATATAGAAACACATATATAGGCCTTCAAACTAGTTTGTGTCCCAGTATAACCTCTTTGAAACATGTAACCTATGAAACTATCTCCATTCCTCATTTAGTTTCCAATATATAGTATGTTTAAATCTATATATGGGAATCCAATCTAGTGAAAGAGTCAACCAAGACCACTAAAATTTGGATTGTAGCTATTATGATATAACAAAAATAGACTATCATGTATATTTATTATACATACCCTGATAATGTATCTTTCATATATTATTCCAAGTTTCACAATTTCAATTTAAAACGTATATATATTTTTTCAATTGATGTTAAATCACAAAGAATATTTCCAATATAAATTTTTTTAAAAATAAATATCATATAATTCATTCTAAAAAATCTATACAACCCCAATGGGTCCAATTGTTGGGGATATGAATTTCAATAAATCATTTGTCCTAGATTATAGACTAAAATAGAAAAATTATAGTTCATGATTGTGTAACATTAAAAGGCTCCATAATGCTCCCTTTCAAATGATTCAAAAATTAATTATATTTCATACTATAAAAAAATACACTAAATTTATTTTATGATATTTATTGGGATATGTGGGGGACCCCTCTCATTGGTGTGATCCAAACTTCATAATACCTACCACCTCCATTGATGGAGGTAAATTTCAATTTTCTCAAATATGTGTCATTATACTATATTATAACCAACTACAATGAGATAAATCAAGAAACGATGATACAAAAAAATTTATACATAAATTCATGGAAATAATCAATCACTCTGACGACCCTAGTGCCAAATATTTTGATATTAATGGTTTTAAAAAATAAATTTTATTTCAATAAGACTTAAATGAACTACAAATCAAAAAAAAAACTCATGGATTGAATTGACCTCCCATAATACAAACCAATTTCAAACCCAATGTCTTTATTTTTGTCTTGTTTAATAATATGATTTGAATTTTAATAAATCAAAATAAATGTCCATATATAGTCTATGGTAACCAACTCAAAATCCAATAATTTATAATGTACATTTTGACTTAATTTATTGTAAAATCAATGAAGTTTATTTGATGAACTACATGTGGTATTATGTCTATCCTTTAAGTTAACACTTGTGATCTTATCTTATTATTCCATACATGATGATTAAAACTTTCAAATATTGATAAAACATTTTCATTCAAAAAAATAATTTGGATGAAATATTTCCCATGAAATACTCACCAATATTATATGAGTTGATCTAATATTACATTTATCAATATGGGATCTCAATAATTTTTTTTGGGTTGGGGTGACGTTTGTTTTTTACATTTTTAATTCAAGTGTCAATATTCTCAATATAAGGCCTCGGCCTTAAACATTTCTTAACATTGAATTAAATGAATAATTCCCACTGAGGATCTTTTCAGGTTTAGAGTTTTAGAGAATTAGATCTTAACTATTACATCTCAAAAGATTACAAAGTAGACACTTCTACTAAGTTTCCATAAAATAAAACTCTTAAAAAGAAACATGTCTAGTTCAATGTTTTATATAGCATGAATTTCCCTTGATCTCATCCTTGACACTATTCCACATTAAGTCCTGTGAAAAACATTTCAAAAAAACTTGGGTTGAGCATAAAAATCTCAGTAAGGGAAACACAAAGAATGAAAACTGTTAGTTTTTCAAAACAACAAGTAAACCATGTATACTTTATCAAAGTAACAATTTTCACCTTTCTGAAGTAGTAAAAACTCTTCACTGAATAAAAGATCAATACTTACCCATTTGTAAACAAAAGATTACCATAAAACCCATATAAAGAACACATAACATATGAAGGTAGCTTGGGACATAAACATACTTAAATGGAATAACCATACAGTCAACTTCCACACATATCACTTAATGGAATAGCCATACGGCCGACTTCCATACCCAATGCATTGGAGGTTATAATGTAACCACCCGTCCTGGTATTCACGGCACCACCCGTCATATGGTTTATCACGTAACCACCCGTCAAATGTCCAAGTACCATTATAAAAGAATAAAACAGAAAACAAATATAATGGAAAGAAAACATTTCCACACTTTGACCACAATATATCACATAAATATATTGACATAAAAAATCCATTATAAAAACCATTTTCAATACGAAAATACATAAAAGAGTATATGGTATTTATTTCATTTTAAAAACACTACTGATTTTTGAGGAATCCAAAGACCAAATAATACTCGCGGCGGCAAAAAAGGTCTTTGTCACCGCGTATGTTAAAAGAAACATTCCTTTTTGTCATTTAGTAAAACGCTTCACAGAAAAAGATTTATTTTGTATAAAAGTAAAAGTCTAAGGGTTTTATACACCGTATAAAAGAATGTTGTGTATAAAAAGAAATATGCCTCAATGAAAGGAGATTGAGACGAAGACCCTTACCTCGTGTCCGACTTGACTCGATCACACTTTAATCTCCTGAATAATAAAATTGAGTTAATTTATACTTGCTTAAGAACCTTTTTCAATTTCATTATTCCTTTTATATCACTTATTACCATGTTATGAACACTATTAAATTATTTAAGTTAATAATGGTCGTTTTTTCGATCATTGGTACTTGAGTAAAAAATAAACTCTTTATAATTACAAGTTGTTCATGTGGTAAAATATCCATTACATCAAGAATTATATTCATGATGTAGATATCATATATATCATATATATTCAGTATATACATGCATTTATTATATTACATAATCATTTAGAGGTAAGAAATGAAATGCACTGTTCATGGAGACGGTAAGCCGTACGTATGCATGAACGCTACTTTCATTTCTATGTCATATTAATGGAATTAAAAATAAATGAGAGGTATGTATATTTTATTTCCAGAATTATATTCATTATTTAGATATAACATACATCAAATATATCCATTATATATATGTACTTATAATATTACATTACATTTGGGGATAAGAAATGAAATGCACCGTTCATGGAGACGGTAAGCCGTACGTACCCATGAACGCTACTTTCATTTCTATCTCATTATTTAATGGAGTGAAATCATAATGATAAAAAGGTATATTATAATTACATTATAATATCATATATAATATTATTATATCCATCCTTTATACATCCCACGTATGGCATTAACGAATCAAATCACTTTGAGGGGGCGGTAGTCCGCACTTCCTAAAATGAAATTATCGTGTTTACCCACAATGGAAATCATAAAGGTGTGCAATAAATGAAAAAATACTGAATCTTAAGGAAAAAATAAACATATTATATATTATATATAAATATAGTGACATCTTAATGGCCACCTTTGAAGGTGTTAGAAGAATATTGAACAATCATCGTTTCGTGGGGCAGAAATTCGCCATCCACAGAAACAGTATGCTCTTTAACCATCAAATGAAGGTGTGTGTAAGTGTAGCTCTAATTATTATTATAAAAACATCATAGTATATTGAAGATATTGGATTTCTTACAAAATAAATGAGTAAAAATATTTTAGGGGGTTGGAGAAGAAAAATAAAACATAAGAACACAAGAGAAAAGACTACCTTTAAAACGGGTAACTCTTTTTGATTTGAGCTCAAAGGATTCCTTGGGAAGACTTATGCCCAAATTGAGGCTTCTATGAGTAAGAGAGGGATGTGTAGAGAAAAAATGGTGAGGTTTTGGCTGAGCTAAAGCCTTTGGGAGTGTGGGTAAGGAGGTAGAGGTGGTGGCCTTTTATAAGAGGAGAGGAGGGGCACTCTTTGAAAGTTATAAAAGGTTACATTATTATAAAATGTTTTTCGGATTTAAAAGGTCCCAAAATTATATATTTATAGGATAAGATTATAAGAGTTATAAATACACCCATCAAATAGGTTTTTGACATGTGTAGGTATTAGATTTTACATTATATTTTCATTTTATTTAAATCGTTAAATAATGAGGTAATTGTTGCATCATCATGGTGTCATAAATAATTTAATTTATTTAATGTCTAAAAATTATAAAAAAACTATCATGATTTAGGAAATATTCTTATATTTCTAATAAATATTTATAGTCAAAATTGTGACTTGTATATCCCCATTTAAAAATTGTTTCAGTAAAAATCTCATGTTTGTGAAATTTTTATTTTAACATTAAATAAAAAGTTATTAATGTCATTTTCCTACCAATGTGGCACCATGGGGTCCCCAAGTTGACCCATGGATTGTCTTGGTCGGTCATGACACATCCAATAAGTGTAGGACATGTGTCTACGTAATTTAATATTATTAAAACAATATTTTTACCTTAAACTACACTAATTACCTCTAATTGCGATTAATAAACATAAAAGTTACTATTCACCAAAAAATTATTTTAATCACATTGAACCAAATTTTACTTCCTAATGACAACCATGTATGTCAGATTTTTGAAATTCAAAACAAAAAGGTGGTAAAATTTCATTTAAATGAAAAATCAGTTTTTTAAGTACCACTTAGTGGTTTCACTATTCATCAAAAATTGAAGTTTTTCAGAAAAATACCAAAACATCACCCTAAGCTATATTTGATATTTTGAATTAAAAAATGATGTCTATTTTAAAAAATTAAAAACATATAAATTTCATTAATTAATTTAATAATTAACTCCCACTGTCAGGACAAATAGCATGTTTTTATGAAACAATATATTTCAAAAGATTGACACTAGTTTAAGTCCAATTTCAAAGTGAAATTAATTCCAATGACCACTATTGAATTAAATGGTAAAAATATATTCTAATTTAACTTTAAAACCAATTCAAAAGATAATCTAATCATATAAATAAATTATATTAAAAAGAGGTTTTGAATTAAAACACAACATTTTTCACTATTCATTAAAAAATGAACTTTATCGGAAAAATACCAAAAATTTACACAAAGTAAATTTTGATGTCCAGATTATAAAGAAGAATTTTAATTGGTACAATAGATGTATAAGAGTGACCAAAACTATATTTAATGTTGGTTCGCCATCAAAAGGTGATAAGTGGACCTTTAGTGAATATTAGAGTACATATGCCTAAAATTGAACTCTTTTCGTATTTTAAGCCTTTATCCTTTATTGGATAAATGTAAAAACATTTAACAAACATATATAGTCATATTTTAGTTATTTATATTCATTCCCTCCAATACAACGGCTACATGTTAACTAGCATTTAAAATAATATTTTTTTATTACTAGTGCGCAACGTAAGATTTCAAAGAAACTCTTTGTTGCGTATCGGGTACGTTATCAAACATAAAAACCCCTTTAAAGTAAAATTAATATTTAAGTCATAAATATTAATAAATATGAAAATGTATTATTCTTTATTTACCTAGGATGTTACATCCTTCTCCCCTTTTGGTAATTGCGTCCTCACAATTTTATTCACTTATCAAAATTATTGGGGGTATTTATCCCTCATAGCATTTTCAGATTCCCATGTTGCCTCTTCAAACATATGGTTTTTCCACAAAACCTTTACCTGGTGAATTACCTTATTTCGCAACACTTTCTCTCTTTGGTCAAGAATCTGGACTCGTTTTTCTTCTTAAGAGATATTCTCTTCCATCTAAACTAACTCTGGGCTCAAAACATGAGATGAATCTGGCAAATACTTTCACAACATCGAAACATGATAAACATTGTGTACCTGAGATAAACTCGGAGGTAAAGCCACTCAGTAAGCAACTGATCCAACTTTTTCCAGAATTTCATATGGTCCAATGAACCTTGGACTCACCTTTCCTTTCTTACCAAATCGCGTCACACTTTTCCACGGTGAAACTTTGAGAAAAACATGATCACCAACCTCGAAAGATAGATCCTTCCTCCGGTTATCCACATAACTCTTCTGCCTACTCTGAGCTGTTCTCATGTGTTTCTGAATCAACTGAACTTTTTCTATCATCTCTTCTACCAATTATGGTCCCATCAGCTTCCTTTCACCAAATTCATCCCAAAAAGCTGGAGTTCGACACCATTTACCATATAATGCCTCAAACAGAGCCATCTGTATACTAGAATGAAAACTGTTATTATCTGAAAACTCAACCAAATAATGATATTGGTTCCAAATTCCCTGATAATCTATAGAGCAATCTTGTAGAATATCCTCCAAGGTCTGAATTGTTCGTTCTGATTTCCCATCTGATTGTGGATGAAATGATGTATTAAAATTTAATTCAGTACCCAATGACGTTTGAAGGCCTTTCCAAAAGTTAGAAGTAAACCTGGGATCACGATTAGATACAATGGAGAGGGGAACTCCATGCAACCTCACTATCTCTTTAAGATACAACCGAGTAAGTTGATCTAGAGATAAAGTATCTTGAATATGAAGGAAATGAGCAGATTTAGTCAATCGATCAACAATAACCCATATTGCATTGTTACCTCTAGATGTCTTCGGTAATCCTACAAAAATGTCCATGGATATATTTTCCCATTTCCACTCTGGCACTGGTAGAGTTTGAAGCATCCCTTTCGGTAACTGCCGCTCTACTTTAACCCGCTGACAAGTCAAACACTTCATAGTAAAATAAGCAATATCTCTTTTCATTCCATCCCACCAGTAATACTCCTGTAGATCTCTATACATCTTAGTACTGCCAGGATGAACTAAAAATGGGGAACTATAAGCCTCACATAACAACTCATTCTTCACTTGTGAATCACCAGGAACACATAATCTCTTCCCAAACCTCAAAACACAATCATTATCAATGTTGAATTCAGGCAACTTACCCTTCTGAACCAACTCTACCTTTTTCTGAAACTCACTGTGTTCCCTCTGTGCTTGCTTAATTCTGTCTGATAGGGATGATCTCACTGATACCTGAAACAGAACTAAAGAACTTCCTGCACCAACAACTTCTATGCCAAAGTTCATCAAATCATAAACCAAAGGATCTTGTTCCAAACATAGCATGGTTAATGAAGCATTACTTTTTCGACTCAAAGCATCAGCCACTTTATTTTCTTTTCCTGGATGGTAATGAATTGTACAATCATAATCCTTGATTACTTATAGCCATCTCCTCCGTCTCATGTTCAATTCTTTCTGATGGAATATATATTTTAAACTTTTGTGATCAGTATATATTTCACACTTTACTCCATACAAATGATGCCTCCAAATTTTTAAAGCAAAAACAACAGAAGCCAATTCCAAATCATGTGTAGGGTAATTTATCTTGTGAGTTTTAAAATGAGGTGAAGCATAAGCAATTACCTGATCATTCTGCATATAGACTCAACCAATTCCCTTCAACAAAGCATCACTGTATATAACAAACTCACCATTCCTGGAAGAATGTTCCAAAACTGGAGCATTCACCAATCTTCTTTTCAACTCCTGAAAACAATCATCACATTATTTTTTCCAGATAAATTTAACACCCTTCTGAGTTAGCTTAGTCATTGGACTAGATAACCGTGAAAAATTTTCAACAAACCTTCGGTAGTAACCTGCCAAACCAAGAAAACTACAGATCTCGGCTACATTTTGTTGAGTCAAAAGTCCTCTTTTGAATTCTATGTTTTTTTTTGGAAATCACAAATGTCTTGTTAATCGAACTAACCTTGTCTATCATATCGTACTGACCATAATGATAGTACTGATCATGCTGATCGTACTGATCATGCTGGTCGTACTGATCATGTTGATCGTACTGAACATGCTGATCGTACTAATCATGCTGATCGTACTGATCATGCTGATCGTACTGATCATGCTGATCATACTAAACATGCTGATCGTACTAACCATACTGATCGTACTGACCATGCTGATCATACTGAATATGGAAATTTTATTGACTCTGCATCTCATATCATTCATTACATACTTGTGTTGGTAATTTTTCAAAAACACATGCTTCATTTAAATCTTACTCTTGATTATCTTATTCATATATCTTGTTCTAACCAATACGATGTCGTTGATTTAGTTACAAACTAATCAAAATGATGTCGTGCTTTCTGTTTCAATATGACCGTTATGATGCTAGGTGTCCAAGTCCCTCCGAGTTTTTCGGAGAAATATGACCGTTGGAGGAGATGTGACCGTTGGAATCAGAGTCCTATAAATAGGAGGTCATTTGAAGATGAGGGTAACAAATTGATAGCAGACAAGAGAACAAGCATGATACAACTGTGATACTTTTCTTCTATCAATTTCTAGAGAGAGATTATGTGACTTCTCTCATTCCTTGTGCTTTGTGCGTCCGATCATCGTATCGAGGGCTTTCAAGTGATTGAAAGAAACAGGTTCCGATTACCTACAAAATTGAGGGTTGCTGGGGATAGGCAGACAGACGGTCTGATCATCGTATCTAGGACTGTCGGGGATAGGCAGACGGACGAACCGATCATCGTATCGAGGGCTGTCGGGGATAGGCAGACGGATGTACCGATCATCATATCGAGGTCTCACCTAGGTGTTGGTGAGACATACCTTTTATCCTAGGTGAAAGGATAACCCTTCTCTTTGGGTTAATAGAATTGTAATTCTTTTACATTTTTGCCGCTAATTGTATTAGAAAGGAAATTATTTTTGTTTCATTTTCAATCTCTTATACATTTGTAATTGTTTCAATTACATCCATTCTATTACATATTGTATTGATTGCTTCTATACGCTTTGAGGGAGAATCATTAATCTTTATATTACTCTGATTATTATGTTCATCTTGAATACAATTTTTTTACATTTCATTAGTATTACAATACATCCCACCTTTTATATTCAATACAATTATGGGTGTTTGTATTTGTATTAGTTTAAGATCATTTAAACTAATCTCTTAGTTTCTAAAACTCAAAGGTTTTTAAACCTAAAATTCACCCCCCCCCCCACTTGTATTGTTCCATCAAATAGACATATATACATACTTATTCAATCCAACAATTGGTATCAGAGGAGGTTTCCACTAATTTGTATTACTAGCTTTATTTCTTTCATATTGCTATCTTAAATATTTACTAAACTAACGTTTGGAGTGGAAAAGCTTTTTTTAGTAGATAGCAGGAATGAATATTGGGTTAATAGACAATCTGAATCCTTCTAGACCACCTATCTTTGATGGGAATGATTATGAGTATTTGAGATATTGTATGAAGACTTTTGTGATCAACACTGGCATAGACAATTTTATTATGCTTACTGGAGGTTACAAAATTCCTGACAAAGAAGTTAGTACTTTCACTAACCAAGAGAAGCAAGAATATCAACTGAATTACAAGGTACGCAATACTTTATTATGCTCTATGACCGGGAACATATACAGTCAGATATCTTCATGTGAAGCAGCCAACTATATTTGGAAGAAATTGGAAGTCACTCACTTTGGTAAATCCAATGATATAGAAAAAAAGAAGAGCAATGCATCAAGTAGATTATCATGGATTTGTTTTCCCTTATAGAGAGCCAATATGTAAAGTGCAACAAAAGTTTATGACAATTGTCAACAGCTTACAATCTATGGGAGAAAAAGGTCTTGATGATGAATCTCTGTTTGATAAGATTATAGATATAATTCCAAATGAATGGGAGTAAAAAATGACAGCTATTGATGAAAATAGAAAAGTTTCCCATATTTCTCAAGATAAACTCTTTGGAACTCTTCTATAGCACGAGACAAGAATAAAAAGAGATACTGATTTTAACAAGAAGAAGTATGGAAATGGTAGTGTAGCCTTTGCATCTAAAGCTAAAACACCTGAAAGGCTTACAAGATCAAAATCCAAGAAAGTTATATCTGATTCAAGTGATTATGATCTTTCGAATAATGAGTTAGCCAATCTTGCTCGAAGAATGAACAGAATTGTGGGAAAGAAAGACTTCCAATATATATTCAAAAAGAAAGATAGGAAGGATAAGAAAGACTCAGAGGTAACATGTTATGAATGTAAGAAAGCAGGACATATAAGGCCTGATTGTCCTTTACTGAAGAGGAAAGATAGAAAGGAGAAACACTTTCAAAGAAACAAGAAAAGGTTTTATAAGACAAAGAATGTATTGAAGGAAAATGATACGTGGAGTGCAAGTGGTAGTGATTCTTCAGATGATTCTTTAGAATATGAGTCCTCAGGACAGAGGAATATTGGACTTTTAACCAGATTACCAATTGAAGATCATTGTCTCATGGCTAAGGTACACAATGCTGAAACTATTACAAATTTCTCTTTGAATGAAAATTATACTGATTATAGATATTATGAATATTCAAATGATGAATTTTCATCATCAGAAGATGATACATTACCTTGTTTTGAAGAAGTATCTAGATTTTCTAAATTACTTGATAATAAAAATTCTAAACTCAAGAAGAAGCTAGGGAAATCAAATTATAGAATTTCAGTTTTAAGTAAAGAAGTATCAGATCATTCTAAAGATCTTAATTTGAAAACTTCTGATTTTGAAAGTATTTTAAAAACTCTTGAGAAAGTCAAATCTTATAAGGATAAACTTTCTAAGGATCTTGAAAATGTAATTTCAAAGAAAAATATTTTAGAGCCTAACTCTAGTTCGAATTCAAATGTTTTGGAAAATAAGAATTTAGTTTTAAAACTAAAGTCAGAAATTTCTTCCTTGAAAAAATGTTTTTCAGACATTACTCATGGGAAGGAAAACTTTGACAAAATGTATTCTCAAATTAGACCTTTGAGAAATCGTTCTGGTCTTTGTTATACTTATTCCAAACTGGTTTTTAGTAATAACTATTCTGTTCCTCAAAAAACCACTTTTTGTTCTAAGTGCCAATGTGGTGGACACTGGAGAAGAGATTGTTCTCTTAACAGAACTCAATCTTTAGGATTTCATAAGGCTCATTTTGCAAAACAAATGTGGATTCCTAAAATTATTTTATCCAACCCTTCTGGATCCAAACAAGTTTGGATTCCGAAAAACTAATTGTTTCTTTTTCAGGAAAATGAGAAGTGTACCAATAAGAACATTTGGTACATGGATAGTGGTTGTTCTCAACACATGACCGGAAACAAAGATCTCTTTGAAAAGGTTATCAAAAAAATGTGGAAAAGTTACCTTCAGAGATAATGCTCAAAGAAAGATTGTTGGTATAGGTAATATCATTTTTCTTGGAAAATTTCTTATCTCAAATGTTTTGTTTGTTAAAGGTCTTAGGCACAATATCATCAGAATAAGTCAATTATGTGATGAAGTTTACCTTGTGAATTTTAGAAATGATAAGTGTCTAGTTCTCAATTCCAAGGATAAGTTCATTCTATCTGCCCATAGGCAAGAGAATGTTAACACTATTAACTTAGAAGACCTTAGGAGCCAAAACATACCCTGATTAAGTGAAATAGAAGACCAATCATGGCTATGGAATAAAAACAACACTTATTAGCACTATCCACTGCTGAAGCTGAATATGTAGTAGCTGGAAGTTGTTGTGCTCAAGTATTGTGGATGCAACACACACTCACTGACTATGGATTGAGTTTCTCCAAAACTAAAATTCTTTGTGACAATACTAGTGCCATAGATATTAGTAAGAACACAACACACCACTCTCGTGCAAAACACAGAGATGTTATGCATCACTTTCTTAGGGATCACACACAAAAAGGAGCTATTATTTTACAATTTATCGGAACGCAAGAACAACTTACTGACATTTTTAAAAATCCTTTATCTTCTGATAGGTTTGAGTTTATAAAACAGAATCTATGAATGATTACATTAAACTAATCATTCATATCTACTTCATGTTTTACAATTCTCCTTATAGTAAATAACTCCCCTTGAAAGCAGGAGGTCATCTCTTACTATGTTTTGTTTGTTTATTTTTATCTTATGATCTTTTACTCTCTTGGTATGTGTTTTTGTTTTTCTTTCCCATCGTATCGACCGATGATGGTAATGAATTTATTTTCCATCGTATCGACCGATGATGGTAATGAATTTCTTTTCCATCATATCTACCGATGATGGTAATGAATTTCTTTTCCATCGTATCGACTGATGATGGTAATGATTTTCATTTCCATCGTATCGACCGATGATGGTAATGAATTTCTTTTCCATCATATCAACCGATGATGGTAATGAATTTATTTTCCATCGTATCGACCGATGATGGTAATGAATTTATTTTCCATCATATCGACAGATAATGGTAATGAATTTCTTTTCCATCGTATCGACCGATGATGGTAATGAATTTCTTTTCCATCGTACTGACTAATCATGGTAACGAGATTGTTTTCCATCGTATTGTCAGTTTATGGTAACGAGATTCTCTTACATCAGCTTGTCAGTTAATGGTAACGACTTTTTTTTCCCATTGGTATGATGATTGATAGTATTCCTTTACATTGTATGTTTGTGTTTTCTTTTGAACATTACTAAAACCAACAATAAACTTACATTCTCCGACAGGTACTTTCCATTTTTTTATTTTTTTTCTTTATTTCGTTTTTAATCCTAACCATTGATCTGTTTTCCTCTAATCTTGGCCATAGAAGATCAGAGGTCACCCCTTTATCGCCTATAAATATCCCCCCTCCCCAAACCCATATTGTTTTTTTTTTCAGGTTCTGAGGGGAAGCTCTGCTCCACTATTTTAAATCATCGTACGATCTTTCATCAGCAGCATCCTTATGTCTCAGTCTTCTGCCAACACTCCTACCGATATGTCCTCAAATGCTTTCTTAGAAAAAGTCCTTTTAAGGGAGAGGTTAGTTTCTCGCGACTTCTATGATTCATATGATTCTACAATCAAGAGGATCATCTTGTTTCAAGGATGGGAGCATTTGTGTGTTGAAAGGCCTATATCTCAAGATCCGGTTCTCTTTGATGAAGTCTGTCAGTTTTTTAAAACCGTATCTTTCGACAAAGACTTGACTATCAATTTTTCTGTGTACGATAGAAAGCTATCTATGTCTGTGAAACAAGCGGAACATTTTCTGAATGTCCCAATAGAAGGGGATTCTTTCTGTCCATCTCACAAACTACCAGAGGAAGTCGGTACGTTTAATAGAGAAAGCGGCAAGAAGTCTCTGTTTATTGTGAATGAAGAGAAAAGGAAAGTGGCTCATCATTCACCAGAAAATAGGTTGGTGGCTTTATGGAAGCAAGGTTTTCTTATCCCAAGGAAAGGGGATAGAGAAACATTGAATGTTTCTGATATTTTTATGCTTGACTATCAAGTAATGATGAGAAAAGTAAATCTCATGGGATATGTTTTCGAAACTATTAAGAATGTAATGTCAAGGGCAATCAAATATCATTTGATTATGTATCCAGCCATTCTTACAAATTTTATCCTCGAGAGTATGATGTTTTGCAACATTCCCTTGAAAGGGAAGTTGATAGATTTGAAGCCCTCCTGGATTAGCAAAAGTACTATGAAGAAGTTGAATGTTTGTTTTGATCATAATTCAATACTTTTTGTCAGAGATGTAGAAGCTGAATCGGCTCAGAATCAATCGGCACCTAAGCCAGCCAAATACATTCAATCTACTATTATTACTCAAAAGTCTGATCCGAAAACCAGTTCAATGCCTAAGAAGAAGCCAAAGTTCAATAAGGAGGTTGTAGCCAAATGAAGAAAGGATAGGAAACAGAGAAAGGAAGGTGATCCAATGTTCGGTCTTGACCCAGCTGAGGCTTTTGCAGAAAGAATAAGGGTAGAAGAAACCCTTAAGGATGAAAAGAAAAAGAAAACTGTTTTGAAAAGAAAGGCTCAAGACCTTGATATCTCTAAAGACTTGAAAATGGTTGAGGATGCTAGTGCTCAACTGATGGAAGAATTGCATCAAGAGCCCATCGTACAGAGTCTTCCTGAGAAAGAAAAAGGAAAAAAATTGATGGAGGAAATAAAAGAAGTTGAAGAAGATGAAGAATATTTTCTTTTATAATTCCTTCATAGTTCAAAGAAGAGTAGAGAGGAATCAATTCAAAAGCAGAGTGAAGATATTCAACAAGTTCCTCATGTCGATCAAGCACGAACTCCGGATAGATTTTTGTCTCAAGAAAAGCAAGGTGCTCAATCCTCTCACACTGATAAAGTTTTTTTCATTAGTGATAAAGTGGAAGAAGAAAGAAAGTAGGAACAAAAAGCAAAAGGAAAACAGCCAGTTATTGACTCAAGCCGATCGAATGAACTAGCATCGTACGATGAAGATACTGACTCAGAACATACAATCTCTCTCAAGAAGAGTGATTATATTGTCCATGTATTGAGAATGGTTGAGAAGACCATTCCATATTTCCCAAGGCTGGAAGGGAAGATTGATTTTATTACTGACAATCAGAAGAAGAAGTTTGGCTCTGTAAAAGAATTAAGAAAGAAAGTTTTGTCAGTTGAAGCTGATTTGAATGTTCTTTCAGAGAGTTCGGTTGCTCATAATAAGGCCCGCAACAAGATGACCAAGTGGTCATACAAAACAGAGAGCTCAATCAATGATCATTAGATAGCAATTAAAGATATAAGAAGGTTGTCAAATGAGCTTGAAATTGCTTTCAATAAGCTTGACAGAGAAACGGTTGAAAGGTTGAATCTTTTGTCTTCCCAACGATCCGATGTTCCTTCAGAAAAAGACTTACAGGAGAGAATGAATGCCTTTCAGGCTGAGTTTTCGATAGTTTCATCTTTCAAAGATGAAATAGTTCTCTTAAAGAAACAGCACTCTGGGTTATCCAAAGATAAAAAGAATTTGAAAGATAGAACTGATTCTCTTGAAGTAGTAATCAGAGTTCAAGAAGAGACAATCAAAAATCAGGATCAACTCTTTGGGGATCAACAAGACCCTCTCAAGTCTCAGGGTGATGCTATTTCTAAAGACAAGAAGGAGATAAAAAAGATGAAGGCAGTTCTTCATGAGTTGATTAAAAGGGAGAAGGAAATAGAAAACAATTGACTTGTATTTGTTCTCATGTTTAGTGTCGTTTGTTATCATAATGAAATTTCCTTTATCCATTGTCTTGTGTTTATTATCTAACTCTTTCAGAAAATTCATGTTTACACCTTTCTTTTTGTATATCACAAAGGGGGAGAATGTTTATAAAGGGGGAGAATGTTTATAAAGGGGGAGAATGCTTTACAACACTCTTAAGGAAAATCTACGAATACAATCCTTAGGAAAGTCCATACCTAAGGGGGGGTTAGTTGTATTCAATTTCTTATTTAGAAGAGTTTCCAATAACTCAGAGGGGGATAAGTATTTCCTGTTATATTTACTTTGTGAATTGTGCTTTCCAAAAAGGGGGAGATTGTTGAGTAAAAATTCCTCTTTTGACTTCTATGTTTTGTTTTGGAAATCACAAATGTATGGTTAATCGGACTAACCTTGTCTATCGTATCGTACTGACCATAATGATCGTACTGATCATGTTGATCGTACTGATCATGCTGATCGTACTGATCATGCTGATCGTACTGAACATGCTGATCATACTAAACATACTGATCGTACTAATCATACTGATCGTACTGATCATGCTGATCGTATTGATCATGCTGATCGTCCTGATCATCGTATTAATCATGCTGATTGTACTGAACATGCTAATCGTATTGACCATACTGATCGTACTGAATATGGAAATTGTATTGACTCTGCTTCTCATAACTTTCATTACATACTTGTGTTGGTACATTGTCAAAAACACATGTTTCATTTAAATCGTACTCTTGATTGTCTTATTCATATATCTAGTTCTAACCAATACGATGTTGTTGAGTTAGTTACAACACTCTTAAGGAAAATCTATGAATACAATCCTTAGGAAAGTCCATACCTAAGGGGGAGTTAGTTGTATTCAATTTCTTATTCAGAAGAGTTTCCAATAACTCAGGGGGGGATAAGTATTTCTTGTTATATTTACTTTGTGTAGTGTGCTTTCCAAAAAGGGGGAGATTGTTGAGTCAAAAGTCCTCTTTTGAATTCTATGTTTTGTTTTGGAAATCACCAATGTCTTCTTAATCGGACTAACCTTTTCTATCGTATCGTACTGACCATAATGATCGTACTGATCATGCTAATCGTACAGATCATGCTGATCATACTGATCATGCTGATCATACTGAACATGCTGATCGTACTGAACATGCTGATCATACTAATAATGTTGATCGTACTGATCATGCTAATCGTATTGATCATGCTGATCGTACTGTTCATGCTGATCGTAATGAACATGCTGATCGTACTAACCATACTGATCGTACTGACCATGCTGATCGTACTGAATATGGAAATTGTATTGACTCTGCTTCTCATATCTTTCATCACATACTTATGTTGGTACTTTTTCAAAAACACATGATTCATTTAAATCGTACTCTTGATTATCTTATTCATATATCTTGTTCTAACCAATATGATGTCGTTGAGTTAGTTACAGACTAATCAAAATGATGTCGTTCTTTATAAAGGGGGAGAATGTTTATAAAGGGGGAGAATTCCTTACAACACTCTTAAGGAAAATCTACGAATACAATACTTCAGAAATTCCATACCTAAGGGGGAGTAGTTGTATTCAATTTCTTATTTAAAAGAGATTCCAATAACTCAGGGGGGGGATAAGTATTTCTTGTTATATTTACTTTGTGTATTGTGATTTCCAAAAAGGGGGAGATTGTTGAGTCAAAAGTCCTCTTTTGACTTCTATGTTTTGTTTTGGAAATCACAAATCACTTGTTAATCAGACTAACCTTGTCTATCGTATCGTACTGATCATGCTGATCGTACTGATCATGCTGATCATACTGAACATGCTCATCGTACTGAACATGCTGATCGTACTGAATATGGAAATTGTATTGACTCTGCTTCTCATATCTTTCATTACATACTTGTGTTGGTACTTTGTCAAAAATACATGCTTCATTTAAATCGTACTCTTTACTATCTTATTCATATATCTTTTTCTAACCAATACGATGCCATTGAGTTAGTTACAAACTAATCAAAACGATGTCGTGCTTTCTGTTTCAATATGACCATTATGATGCCAGGTGTCCAAGTCCCTCCGAGTTTTTCAGAGATATATGACCGTTGGAGGAGATGTGACCATTGGAATCCAAGGCCTATAAATAGGAGGTCATTTGAAGCTGAGGGTATCAAATTGAGGATAGACAAGAGAACATGCGTGATACAACTGTGATACTTTGCTTCTATCAAGTTCTAGAGAAAGATGATGTGACTTCTCTCATGCCTTGTGCTTTGTGCGTCCGGTCATCGTAACGAGGGATTTCAATTGATTGAAAGACAGAGGTTCCGATTACCTACAAAATCGAGGGCTACCAGGGATAGGTAGACAGACGGTCTCATCATCGTATTGAGGACTGTCGGGGATAGGCAGACGGATGAACCGATCATCGTATCGAGGGCTGGCGGGGATAGGCAGACGGACGTACCAGTCATCATATCGAGAGCTCACCTAGGTGTTGGTGAGACAGACCTTTTATCCTAGGTTAAAGGATAACCCTTCTCTTTAGGTTAAAATAATTGTAATTCTTTTACATTTCCACTGCTAATTTTATTAGAAAGGAAATTTTTTTTGTTTCCTTTTCTATCTCTTATACATTTGTAATTGTTTCAATTACATCCATTCTATTACATATTGTATTGATTGATTCTATACGCTTTAAGGTAGAATCATTCATCTTTATAATACTCTGATTATTTTTTTCATATTTAATACAATTGTTTTACATTTCATTATTATTAAAATACATCATACCTTTTATATTCAATACAATTGTGGGTGTTTGTATTTGTATTAGTTTAAGATCATTTAAACTAATCTCTTAGTTGCTAAAACTCAAAGGTTTTTAGACCTACAATTCACCGCCCCCCCATCTTGTATTGTTCCATCAAATAGACATACATATATACTTATTCGATCCAACACATTTGTGGGTCTTGGCCATTCTTCAAAAACTTTTGTTTTTTCAGGATCAACAGTTATGCCTTTTTTTGAAACAATGTGACCAAGGAAAGAAATTTGTTGCAACCAAAACTCACACTTGCTGAATTTTCCATATAGTTTCATTTCTTTTAAGGTTTGCAAGATAACCCTTAAATGATTTTAATGCTCCTCTTTACTTTTAGAAAACACCAAAATATCATCAATAAACACAACCAACATTTTTCACCTGAGCCAACTGAGCCATCACTGCAGTAAACTGCTCAATTCTGATTCTAACCATCTCAGTATGCTGATTTGGAAGGTCATTTCCCTCAGTATGCCTTCCTAAAAAATCTTCTTTGTTTACTCTAAGAAAAACCATTCTTAACACTAAAATACCTTGGGTGAAGCAACATGGTAATCTTTAAATTCTATATCATTTCATTCATACCATAAATTAATTAATAATTTATCAATTTTCTAACTCCTAAAGTTGTCTAAACCGACCTCTGATACCAACTATAAGGCCCCAGCTTTAAACGTTTCTAAACATTGAATTAAATGAATAATTCCCATTAAGGATCTTTTCAGGTTTAGATATTTAGAGA
The DNA here is from genome assembly GCA_963277665.1 of Viscum album. Classification (NCBI taxonomy): domain Eukaryota; kingdom Viridiplantae; phylum Streptophyta; class Magnoliopsida; order Santalales; family Viscaceae; genus Viscum; species Viscum album. Next base: position 1,506,303,374 of record OY728152.1, read on the forward strand.
ATTAGATCTTAACTATTACATCTCAAAAGATTACAAAGTAGAAACTTCTACTAAGTTTCCATAAAATAAAACTCTTAAAAAGAAACTTGTCTTGTAACATGTTTTATATAGCATGAATTTCCCTTGATCTCATCCTTGTCACTATTACACATTAAGTCCTATGAAAAACATTTCAAAAAAACTTGGGGTGAGCATAAAAAAATCAGTAAGGGAAACACAAAGAATGAAAACTGTTAGTTTTTCAAAACAACAAGTAAACCATGTATACTTTATCAAAGTAATAATTTTCACCTTTATGAAGTAGTAAAAACTCTTAACTGAATAAAAGATCAATACTTACCCTTCTGTAAGAAAAAGATTACCATAAAACCCATATAAAGAACACATAACATATGAAGGTAACTTGGGACATAAACATACTTAAATGGAATAACCATACGGTCAACTTCCACACATATCACTTAATGGAATAGCCATACGGCCGACTTCCATACCCAATGCATTGGAGGTTATAATGTAACCACCTGTCCTGGTATTCACGGAACCACCGGTCATATGGTTTATCATGTAACCACCAATCAAATGTCCATGTACCATTATAAAATCATAAAACATAAAACAAATATAATGGAAAGAAAACATTTCCACACATTGATCACAATATATCACATAAATATATTGACATAAGTAATCCATTATAAAAACCATTTTCAATACCAAAATACATAAAAGAGTATATGGTATTTATTTCATTTTAAAAACATTACAGCTTGTTGAGGTAGCCAAAGACCAAATAATACTCGCGGCGGCGAAAAAGGTCATTGTCACCGCGTACGTTAAAAGAAACATTCCTTTTTGTCGTTTAGTAAAATGCTACGTAGAAAAAGATTCCTTTTGTATAAAAGTAAAATTCAAAGGGGTTTATACACCATATAAAATAAAGTTGTGTATAAAACGAAATATGCCTCAATGAAAGGAGATTGAGACGAATTCCCTTACCTCGTGTCCAACTTGACTCGATCGCTCTTTAATCTCCTGAATAATAAAATTGAGTTAATTTCTACTTGCTTAAGAACTTTTTTCAAGTTCATTATTCCTTTTATATCACTTATTACCATGTTATGAACACTATGTAATTATTTAAGTTAATAATGGTCGTTTTGTCGATCATTGGTACTTGAGTTAGAAATAAACTCTTTGTAATTACAAGTTGTTCATGTGGTAAAATATCCATTATATCAAGAATTATATTCATGATGTAGATATAATATATTTCATATATATCCAATATATATATGAATTTATAATATTACATAATCATTTAGAGGTATGAAATGAAATGCACCGTTCATGGAGATGGTACGCCGTACGTACGCATAAACGCTACTTTCATTTCTATGTCATATTAATGGAATTCAAACTAAAAGAGAGGTATGTATATTTTAATTCCAGAATTATATTCATAATTTAGATTTAACATACATAATATATATCCATTATATATAGGTACTTATAATAGTACATTACATTTGGGGATAAGAAATGAAATGCACCGTTCATGGAGACGGTAAGCTGTACGTACGCATTAACGCTACTTTAATTTCTATCTCATACTTTAATGGAGTGAAATAATAATGATAAAAAGGTATATTATAATTCCAGTATAATATCATATATAATATTATTAAATCCATCCTTTATACATCCCATGTATGGCATTAACAAATCTAATCACTTTGAGGGGGCGGTAGTCCGCACTTCCTAAAATGAAATTATCATGTTTGCCCACAATGGAAACCATAAAGGTGTGCCATAAATGAAAAAATAAAGAATCTTAAGGAAAAAATAAACATATTATATATAATATATAAATAGAGTGACATCTTAATGGCCACCTTTGAAGGTGTTAGAGGAATATTGAACAATCATCGTTTTGTGAGGCAGAAATTCGCTATCCATGGAAACCGTATGCTCTTTGACCATTAGATGAAGGTGTGTGTAAGTGTATCTCTAATTCTTCTTATAAAAACATCCTAGTATATTGAAGATACTGGATTTGTTACAAAAGAAATGAATAAAAATATTTTAGGGGGTTGGATAAGAAAAATAAATCATAAGATCACAAGAGAAAACACTACCTTTAAAACGGGTAACACTTTTTGATTTGAGCTCAAAGGCTTCCTTGGGAAGACTTCTGCCCAAATTGAGGCTTCTCAGAGTAAGAGAGGTATGTGGAGAGACAAAATGGGAAGGGTTTGGCCGAGCCAAAGTCTTGAGAGGTGTGGGAAAGGTGGTAGAGGTGGGGGCCTTTAATAAGAGGAGAGGAGGGGCACTCTTAGAAAGTTACAAAAGGTTACTTTATTATAAAATGCTTTTCATATTTAAAAGGTCCCAAAATTATATATTTCTTGTATATGGTTATACTAGTTTTAAATAAACCCATCCAATAGGTTTTTGACATGTGTAGGCCTTATAGTTTACATTACTTTTTCATTTTATTTAAATCGTTAAATAATGAGGTAATCGCCGCATCATCATGGTGTCATAAATAATTTAGTTTATTTAATGTCTAAAAATTATTAAAAAACTATAATGATGTAGTAAATATTTTTATCTTTCTAATGAATATTTATATTCAAAATTATGACTTGTATATCGCCATTTGAAAATAGTTTCAGTAAAAATCACATGTTTGTGACATTTTTATTTTAACATTAAATAAAAAGTTATTAATGTCATTTTCCAACCAAGGTGGCTCCATGGGGTCCCCAAGCTGACCCATGGATTTTCTTGGTCCTCCATGACACATAAAATAAGGTTATGACATGTTTCTAGGTCATTCCATATTATTAAAACATTAATTTTACCTTAAACTAAACTAATTTCCTCTAATTGCGATTAATAAACATAAAAGTTACTATTCACCAAAAAATGATTTTAATCCCATTGAACCACATTTTACTTCCTAATGACAAACATGTATGTCAGATTTTTAAAATTCAAAACACAAAGGTGGGAAATTTTCATTTAAACGAAAAATCAGTTTTTTAAGTACCACTTAGTGGTTTCACTATTCATCAAAAATTGAAGTTTTTCAGAAAAATACCAAATCATTACCCTAAGCTATATTTGATATTATGAATTAAAAAATGATGTCTATTATACAAAAATTAAAAAATATAAGTTCCATTAATTAATTTAATAATTAACTTCCGCTGTCAGGACAAATAGCGTGTTTTTATGAAACAATATATATCAAAAGATTGACACTAGTTTAAGTCCAATTTCAAAGTGAAATTAATTCCAATGACCACTATTGGATTAAATGGTAAAAATATATTCTAATTTCACTTTAAAACAAATTCAAAAGATAAAATAATCATATAAATAAATTAGATTAAAAAGAGGTTTTGAATTAAAATACAACATTTTTCACTATTCATTAAAAAATGAACTTTATCGGAAAAATACAAAAATTTACACAAAGTAAATTTTGATGTCCCGATTCTAAAGAAGAATTTTATTTGGTCCAACAGAATGTATAAGAGTGACCAAAACTATATTTAATGTCGGTTCGCCATCAAAAGGTGATAAGTGGACCTTTAGTGAATATTAGAGTACATATGCCTAAAATTGAATTCTTTTCGTATTTTAAGCCTTTATCCTTTATTGGATAAATGTAAAAACATTTAACAAACATATATAATCATATTTTAGTTATTTATATTCATTACCACCAATAAAACGGCTACGTGTTAACTACCATTTAAAATAATATTATTTTATTACTAGTGTGCAACGTAAGATTTCAAAGAAACTCTTTGTTGCGTATCGGGTACGCTATCGATCATAGAAACCCCTTTAAAGTAAAATTAATATTTAATTTGTAAATATTAATAAATATGAAAAATTATTATTCTTTATTTACCTGGGATGTTACACTCAAGGACATTCTCTATATTTTTAGAAATAGATAAAATACGTAACAATATTTACACCACCATAAATCCATATTTTCGCAAAATAAATACACATAGATAATAATATATTACATGGATTACTCCCAATAAGCTACAAAAAAGGCCTATTTATGAATGATGTGTTCATATGGTTAATAATAACTAAATATTGATTTTATTAGAAACATTGGGAAATCTTAACTACTATATATGTTTAATGAACTCTTACACCTTTTGATCAAAAACATCTATGAGTGTTATATTTATTTGAGTAACAACCCATAGAAAATTTATAAAAATATAATTGATAATTAGGTGACATATATCATTGAAGGGTGTTAGCTATTATGATATATACTCCTATTCAAAATAAAAACATTGGTGTATTTTAGAATATTTATTTGTATACTTTATAATAAATAATATTCATTCTCACAAAAATTATTTCTTAAATCCCATATTAATTATTTTAATTCAAAATTTCTTAAATTTTTTTAATTTCCAAATTATTCGGTGTGATCAATATATATTATTTTATCAAAGTAAAAATACTTCCACACATCCATACAATAAATTTAAATTAATATATATTTTTTAAATAATGTATTATATTCAAACATCCTCTACTCCAAAATATATTATTGGTTCATCTTTCTTTAAGTCTCCATTATTGATTATATTTAAATAGATAGTTTTTATCCTAAAAAACACCACTTAATTCATGTTATATGTTAGAATTATCTTCCAAATTCAATATTTCCGCATATATCATGGTGTTAAAACAAAAATTTCACCTTGGAAAGTTGGTTTCTCAATCATTTTCCACCAACATTCAGATACTTTTTGGTATAATTTCCAAATTGTATATGCGATGCAAAATTAATCATTGAAAAATACTTATTAGTATATTAATGGTCTTTCTATTATATTTTGATTTATATATATAACAACTCCCATTGATTCCCCAAAATTAAATTTCCACTTATTATATAAAACTACATCCTTTGTGACATGATTTACTTATATATATTCAATGATACTAATAGGAAATAATTATAATCTTATGGTGTCTTCCTTGTGGTAATATCTAATCATCAGGAAAACCATATTTAATTTACTCACTGTATATATTATTATTAGAAAACATGTTTTAATTTCTAATATATTAATATTTAGATATGGTCTATTAATTCATTTAATAAAATTCTTACAACTTCATATGTGTTTCTTTATATGTAAAAACCATTATTTCATTGTACATACTCCTTAGGAATGGTGTTTTATTTTACCAAATTATAAAATTTTCCACTAATAAATCCACTTACATTGAGTGATTCCATGTGAAAAAATACAATATTACATTCATTGGTTTCCATAGACAATTTTTTACAAATAATAAAACTCATTTGTTAAACTATTATGGTGAAATCCTATGTATGCAGAGGTAAATTTTTTAATAGAGGGAAAAATTTAAAAAATTAACATAATCAATTTTACATCTATGATTCAAATTGATATTTATAATATATAAATTTTTAATGGTGAATAATGTAATGGAACTGTTCATTTTTATAAAAAATATCCCAAAACAATATGCGTATTATAATTTATTTTATAAAATATACACGAAATAAAACAAATCATCATATTGGATAAGAATAAAATATTATGATTAATGAATAAATATACATGAAAATTTTATAAAATTTCAATAGGTTTTATGTACATAAATACTTTAGAAGAATAATTTGAAATTCGAATGTGTATTGGTGTCCTAGAAATATAATATTTGAAAAACCCATATAAAAAAGACAATATATTGGAAAATTTATTGCGAATTTTTAAATGAAATACAAACAAATATGATAGATAATATAATAGTGGAATAGTCAAATAATGAAGATATATATTTATAAATATAAATAACTATATGAGAGTTATACTTTTGAATGGCCATTGGGAATTTTTTTTGAAGAAGGAAATTGTTAAATGACCTATTGAATGACTAAAATTCAAAAAAATTAAGTCATGAAATGATTAAATTAAATAAAAATATAAAAATATATTTACAAATTAATGGATTATAAAATGATATTAATTAACTATTAAATTAATATATTTTTCATAAAATATGTTTTATTTTAATTAATAATAATAAATTTCTTTGGGTAAAAATTTATTTATATAATTTTGAAAATTAGTTTTTGTAAATGTTAAATAAAATTTAGTTATCAATAATATAATATTTTATAATGATAAGAATGATTAATGAAATTAGTCATATAAAATTTAATATAATTTAATTGGGATAGAATTGATTTTCCGAGTTATATGATACAATTTGGAAATTAAATTTGAAATATTTAGATATATAGCATGGTAAAATTTAATATATATTTTATTAATGATGATCAAATAAGAACAGGTAATATTTTATAATATTATAACAAAAAAATATTGAATATTATAAAATTTTATTTTTTTGAATATCATTCAACTTATGGAATCATCATGTAATAGAATGAAATCGAATATTAGATAAAATAAATTAAAATTTAATAGGTGGTAAAAATATTCATTTAAAAAAAATCTAAAACTATAAAAAAATTATAAACCATGAAAATCATTTTATAAGAATAAAAAACAAAATTTAATTCTTTACATTTTATAATGTATTTCCAATATGGATTTCAGTTTATGGGGTGTTTATATAATATTAAAACATCCTTTCTCAAATATAAATCTAATAATTTTAATTTTAATCAAACTCATCCATATTAATTGTAATGAATAGAAAATAAAAAAAAAATTATGAAAAAAATAATAAACTCCCTTATCTATATAAACATCCCACCTCTAACTTTTACCCTTATTAAAGAGACAAATTTTGTTATCAATTATCATCATAATTTCCTCTATAAACTACCTTTGGTGCATCCTTAAGAAACTCATGTGACAAGAATTAACATATTTAAAGGACTAACAATTAATCTATTAGAAATGAATTTGTGTGAAATGGGGATAATTATGTTTATATAGAGAGAAATGATTTTTGGTAATTCATCCATCACACGATTTTTTAAGGGGTTTATTTCCTCTAAAGTTATCTATCTCTCTATCAATTTTGGCCCAAAAGAATTTTATTTATGCACATTTTTGTATTTATATATCATTATCTACTGTGTAACATTATATAAATATTTTATTTTATGGGCTAAGGCATATTTGTGTTGTTTCCCTTTCCATTCAATGAAATAAACTAGTTAATGTGAAAATCATTGTTTCTTCCTCATATTAATGTTACATGACTAGAATGATTTTTTTTCATTTTTATATATGGAAAATAATTGAAAATAAAATATGTCTTTTCATTTCTTGTATTGGTGAAAAATATACACTAATCCATTTTTATTAATGTTATAGAATTTGTTTAAACATTCAATAAAAGATTGTGATTTTCAAAAAATATTTTTCATATTTTCTATTGAATTTGTATTACCATTATGATGAAATTTCATAACGCATGCTTGATTATAAATATGTAATTACACTAAAATATACCTTTTATGACAAGTTATAATATAAATATATTAGATTTCAATTTTTATTACATCATACATAGAAAATAAATATATTTTAATTAATATAACGTGTTATTAAATTCATAAAAACCATATGACACATCAAATAAATGTAACCACACAACTAATGTTAACCGAAAATGTTTATTATACCACTAATCGATGATATTATATTTTATAAATAATCAATAGACATATTTATTAAAATTGGTTGAACTACCTTCAAAACCTATAATTTGTTTCATTAAAATAATATATAACATCCACAGACTAGTACTCTTAGATATTGTGTTAAACTGAAAATGATACATCATCCAAATAGATACCTATGAAGGTGAAAAAAATTTTACTATCCAATTCATAATCCATAAAAACTAAATATTTGATAACATAAATTCTCAAGGAACAATTCAGTTTGGAGATTTACTGAATTAGGAAAACCCTTTACCTAAATAATACCCATGTATTTAAATGAGAATTTATCAAACTTATCTTAGGTTTTATTATATTACATTTTGTCATCATCATGATTATTTTTAAACAATTCATGACATAAATAATTCAACATAATTCTTGATAACACATAGAAATGTAACGACAATATGACAGATCTCAAATTATCATTATTCGTAAACATAATCCATATAATTGTATGCCATCAATGAGCATAATATGTATATAAGGGTATAAATACATAATTAGAGCGTAAAAGAAAATAATAAAATAACTCATACCCATAATATATTTCTCATCAATCCAGAAATATTTAATAAGGATTCAATAGATAAATATTCATTAGAATCAATTATCAAGAACAATGTGATATAGACATTGATCAAAGGAAACACATATTCAAATTACCAAGAAGGGTAAAAATGTATAGATATATTAGAACAAAAAATTAACAAACAATTTAAAAATAGATTTTGAGATAATTGGAGACAATATATATCAGTAAGAGAAACACTATTGTAACTCTTTTATTATTTCCTCTAATGAAAATTTACATTACCTAATGCATTGGAGCACAATCTGGGAACACCAATCATTTAATCATTATTGGGTTCACCCATTTATATTCGGGAACACAAATCATATAATAAATTTTAGTCTCTCCAAATAAAATCTTGTTTCATCCATCATATATAATGTCCATAAACAATAAATAATGTATACAAATTATGCATCTAATTATAAAAAACAATCATTGTTCAATTTTTAAGATGAATAACATATATAAAATAAATGAATTCCATAATAATATCATACAAACATGAATATCCAATATAAAGGAAATATGTTCCATGAAAATCTATTTGAAACATGATTAAACCATGTAAAATAAATAGGCTCCATAAAATTCTTTATAAAAAGGTATCACACGTTGAATTGAAGTGAGTTCCATAACAATCTATTGGATAAATGATTAACTAGATGAAAATTAATGTGTAACATAACAATATCTATGATAAATTAATAATCCATGTATATAATGAATTATTACGGTATAATTTGAAAATATCCGTAATGGATATAAATTATAGTAATGGTTGTTGTGTTTGATGTTTGAAAATTCCATTAATAGATCATTAAAAATATTTTTTATTAATATAATCATTTAATTTGGAAAATAAAATTTCAAAACCGAAAACTCAAAAAATATTTTAAATAAAATTTTCCTTGAAAACAACATTTTATAAATATAAATGAAAGATTATATAAAATATTGGTTTTTATGGGAAGAAAATCTATTCATGTTGTAAATTAAAAAATATGGACTCTTTTTTATCAGTTTTTAAAATGTATTAAAAAGTGATTCATTTTGAAAATGATAAGAAATTTCTATCCAAAATTTTAGAAAATATGTTCAAAGAGTATTCAAAATATATTGAGGAAATATTTTTCTTCTATAATGAACAATTTTTCATTTTTTTAGAATTCGTAATAATGGAAATGAAATATTCAACATCATATGGAAAATTAAAAGATCAATATCACTAAATAATGAATTTGTTGTCATATCATAAATTTATTAGTGAGAAAATGGAATCCCAAAATTTTAACCAAATTAATAATTTGTGGAAAATGTATATATTTTTTTCAAGAAATTAAGAAAATATGAATTATTCTATAAGAACCATTAACAAAAACTTCCCAAAAAATGAAGATTATAATATAACACCTTCACCAAATTATTAATGTGATCAGTCATAATTAACATTATATAATAACATCAAATGAAATATTAAATTTCATTAAAATGTGGGTTTTAATGATATAACATGTAAAAATAGGATTTTTATAGATCTAATAAAATAATATAATTTTTTAACATTACAATATTCATCAATGAATTGAAATTGAGGTGATGTACCTTATGAATTTTGTAAACTCTAGATCAAACCCCCTTTTAAAAATAAATAAATAATATATTTTTTTTAAAAAATAATCAATTTTTAAATAATCAGATATCAAATCCATGGTCAGTATATACACAAAAAATATTAATTGAGGAATATGGAACCTGACTTATAGAAATAAAATATAAATGATAAAACACTTACCTCAGCTCCAGATATTCTATGTTAGTCTTTTAACTACTGTATAATAAGATTACATAAATTATTTCATTTTTTAGAAAATTTTCCTAAATTAACACATATTTAAAAAAATTATTTTATATCATGACAACTACACATTTGAATTCAAAACCAGTTATTCCAATGTTGATTTTTTCAGTATGATTGGATCATTGTTTTAAAATTGTATGGGTGTGTTAACCAAGGTTGAATATTCCATATTAATAAATATTTAGTATATTAATCATGAAATAGTTTTAATATATATTTAAGAATTATATTTTTAATGCCAATCACCAAAAATGGTTTTGATAAATCAACTATGTTACTGTCATGGAGATGCGAGGTTGTACGCTAGCATGAGTAACATTTCAATTTATCAATGTTCATTATAGAAAGAAGTTATGTATTATATTATATTTTCCTAATAGTAATAATATCATGAATACAATGTTATTTATTTATATATACGTTTATATATAATTATTTTGATGTGGTGATGAGAAAGCATCACATCCATTCATGGAGGGGGACGTCCACACATACATGGATGACATTATCATTTTTCAGTGAATGAATAAAAATGATAAATTATACTATCGGAATGATAAATTTTCATTTTTATAACTACTATTTCATTTATATCAACGATATTTATTGAATTTATCCTTGTTACCATCCAATTGATGTGTTATTGAAAAATTAATTACATCACTTTATACTGTGGTGGCTTCCTATATACATGAGGGATGTTTTTTTATTCCCCACTCTATGGAAAGTAAAATTTTATATGTTACACAATAACTCAAAAATATAAATAAGAGAGAAATACATATATATATATATATATAATCTATAATTAAAATAATCCATTAGTAGAAATGATGGAAACCGAATGACATCACATTGAGATGCATTAGTGTTTTATACACATGAATTATGATTTCATATAACATTTTATATAATACGAGATATATTTAGGTTTTCACATTAATATATTTAAATATTATATATATTATATATTATTTATATCATATTAGTTTATTTGAATATGAATTTTTGGATTTGGAGGACGGAATAAAACAAAAATGCATAAAAGGAATTTTAGCTCTTCCAGGTCCACCTCTTAATCGTTATACAAATAGTATTATGAGAACATATTTATGAGAAATAAAATTATTCTAGTATTACTTTTTTTATGTTGAGAAGTTATTTGGGAATGTACTAGCCTAGAATAAAGTGTTTTATGGTGTAACTAATCTAAGATAATGGGAATCCTTTTATAAGTTAGGTGAGTGGTGCCCATATATTTTTTAAAAATAAATGGGGTTCCCACATATTTCACAAGAATAAAGGAATAAAATGATCAATTGTTTATATCAATATATTATAAGGTCGATATATGTATATATAAAAGTTCGTAGAATAATTTTTTGGTTATTTTTTATGTTATATTTTTAGTTTCACTAACTGTAAAACAATTTTTTAATTAATCGCAGTAATTAATGTTTAATGTTTTCACTATTCATTATCATAAATAATTATGTTGAAATTTTTATATACTGTAAAATATTATGATTTAATATATTTAATAAATTTTACCTAATTCAATTCACATACGTTAGTATATTTATTTAAATAATAAACTAGTAGTTGTGTCAAAAAAGAGGAATTTTAAGAGATGTATTTTCCAAGAAAATGTGATTTTATTTTTAATATATTGCTAATAATAACAATAATTTTATTATAAGTTAATAATTTATTAAATAAAAATTATAAATTTAATTTAAATAATTCCACATTATGGGTTGTTTTTATTAATTTTAATGTAGAAACATTTTTTACAATAAAATAATTTAAAGAAAATTTCCATTTTTAAACACAAAGAAAACAATCTTCTAAAATCCATAATAAATATGATTAAAGTTATTTTTGGATAAAATATTCCTAAATAATAATTACTTTACATTAAATCATATTCAAATAATAATTTTTCTTTACAATTTCTTAATTTATTGAAAATAATTTAATTTTTTTGAAAAATCAGCAATTTTTATTAATCATTAAAAATCCAAGGATTTCCCCAAAGAAATTTTTTTTATTATGATTTAAAAAAATTCGTTTTATAAAATTTATTTTACAAAACATCCAAAAATAAATAATTACAATATTTTCTGAAAAGGAATGAAAATCATTTTTTAGAAAAACATATATTTGTAGAATAAAATTACATTACCTAAAATTATTTGATTATTAATTATGAAATTACAAATAATTTATAGTTTATAGGATATATATACATTTCGTAATGTGTTTAACATTATTCATACTCTCTAATATAATGGAATGTTGATAATGGTAATATATTTTATAGTTTTTTAAAAATAGGTTTTGCATGTTGAATACATTATTGAACATAATTTTCATTTCTAAAATTACATAGTGTTACATACTACACCCCTTTAAAAAAATGATTCCAAAAAATTTTAACATTATCATGGTAAAAAATGTTGGATAGTTGAAATTTTTATTTTTGAACCCATATATTTGAATTTATTAATAAAATGTTTTCTCGATAAATGAGACTGAGGGGCCAGTTCGGCACGGATGTCGCCGCATAGGCGGCTCAGCCCGTCAGCTGGGGCCAGTTCAGCTAGTACCATGTGATGTACGTCTCAGGAGGATCGGCCTAAAAATCAGAGTCGGTTCGGCCAGCGACACTGTAAAGGACACCGCGAGAAGGCTCGGGTGTTCGGCACGGCTCGGCCTGTTCGGCTAGGATCAGGGGCGTAGGCAGGCCGTGCGGTGCATCGGGCTAGGCGCGGTTATGCCACGTTGGGGGCGGTCAAGACTTTTGGGTGTCGGGTAGGGAACAGGTAGGCCGCATGCGGCGTGGGGAGGCCAGCAGGGCTCTAGTCAATGTGCGCGGGCAGGCTGCGAGTAGGCGGGCCGGCGGCCGGTGGTGATTGGGCATGCTGGTTCGGCGCGGCGCAGGCTGGTGCGGGCCGGCGGTGTTCGTCCAGGAGTAGCAATGTGCCGTAGGGGCGGCATGGTTCGTGAATGTAACATCCCAGGTAAATAAAGAATAAACAATTTTCATATTTATTAATATTTACGAATTAAATATTAATTTTATTTTAAAGGGGTTGCTATGTTCGATAGCGTACCCGATACGCAACGATGAGTTTCTTTGAAACTTACGTAGCACACTAGTAATAAAATAATATTATTTTAAATGTTAGTTAACAAGTAGTCGTTGTACTGGCGGGAATGGATATAAATAACTAATATATGATTATATATGTTTTTAAATGTTTTTACATTTATCCAATAAAAGATAAAGGCTTAAAATACGGAAAGAATTCAATTTTAGGCGTATATGCCCTAGTTTTCACTAAAGGTTCACTTATCACCTTTTGATGGAGAACCGTCATTAAATATAGTTTTGATCACTCTTTTACATTCTTTTGGACCAAATATAACTCTTCTTTAGAATCGGGACATCAAAATTTACTTTGTGTAAATTTTTGGTACCTTTCTGATAAAGTTCATTTTTTTAATGAATAGTGTAAAGTGTTGTATTTTAATTCAAAACCTCTTTTTAATCTAAATTATTTATATGATTAGATTATTATTTTAATTGGTTTTAAAGTGAAATTAGAAAATATTTTTACCAGTTAATCCAATGGTGGTCATTGGAATCAATTTCACTTTGAAATTGGACTTAAACGGGTGTCAATCTTTTGATACTTATTGTTTCACAAAAACACGCTATTTGTCATGACAGCGGGAATTAATTATTAAATTAATTAATTTGAATTATATGTTTTGAATTTTGTAAAATGGACTTCATTTTTGAATTTGGAATATCAAATATAGCTTAGGGTGAATTTTTGGTAATTTTCTGAAAAACTTCAATTTTTGATGAATAGTGAAACCACTAAGTGGTAATCAAGCAAACTGATTTTTCAGTTAAATGAATGTTTACCAATAATGTGTATTGAATTTTGAAAATCCGACATACATGGTTGTCATTAATAAGTAAAATGTGGTTCAATGAGATTAAAATAATATTTTGGTGAATAGTAACTTTTTTTCATTAATCGCGATTAGAGGTAATTAGTGTAGTTTAAGGTAAAAATGGTATTATAAGAATGTGAAAACACCATGACACTTGTCCTACACCTATTGGGTGAGTCATGTCCGACCAAGACAAGTCATGGGACAACTTTGGGACCCCATGGAGCCACTTTAGTTGGAAAATGACATTAATATATTTTTATTTAATGTTAAAGTGAAAATGACACTAACATAAATTGTTTTACTAAAATAATTTTTTAGTGGGGTTATACAAGTCCAAATTTTGATTATAAATATTAATTGGAAAGATAAAACGATTTCCTACAACATAGTATTTTTTTTATAATTTGTAGACATTAAATAAATTAAATTATTTATTAAATAATAATGATGCAGCGATGACATCATTATTTGACAATTTAAATAAAATGGAAAGATAATGAAAAATCTAAAACCAAAACATGGCCAAAACCAATTGTATGAGTGTATTTCGAACCCTTATCACCGTATCCACTAATTATATCAATTTGGGACCTTTTAAAACCGAAAAACATTTTCAAATAAAGTAATATTTCTTTACATTCCAAAAGTGCCCCTCCTCTCCTCTTATAAAAGGCCCCCACCTCTACCTCATTTCACACACTTCTCAAGCCTTTGGCTCGGCCAACCCCTACCCAATTACTCTCTCCACATCCCTCTCCTCATCCTAGAGTATTCCCTTTGGGCATAATCCTTTCAAAGGAAGTCTTTAGGCTCAAATCAAAAGGGAGTTACACTTTTAAAGGTAATTCATTCTCTCTTGTTCATTTGTTTTATTTTGCTTCTCCAACCCCCTAAACTCTTTTTATTTACATCTTTTGTAACAACACCAGTATCTTAAATATACTAGGATGTTGTTATAAGATTTATTTTAGCTACACTCTCACACAACTACATCAAATGGTTAAAGATCATACGGTTTCCGTGGATGGCGAAATTCTGCCTCCCGAAACGATGATTGTTCAATACTCATTTAACGCCTTCAAAGGTGGCCATTATGATGTCACTATTTTTATATATGATATATAATATGTTTATGTTTTCCTTAAGATTCTGTTTTTTTTCATTTTGGGCATACCTTTATGGTTTCCATTATGGGTAAACACGATATCTTCATTTAAGGAAGTGCGGACTACCGCCCCCTCAAAGTGATGTGACTCGTTAATGCCATATGTGGGACGTGTAAATGATGGATTTAAAGTTTTTATATATGATTTTATACTGTAATTATAATATACCTCTATATCATTATTATTTATTTCCATTAAAGTATGAGATAGAAATGAAAGTAGCGTTCATGTGTACGTACGGCTTGCCGTCTCCATGAACGGTGCATTTCATTTCTTATCCCAAAATGTAATGTACTATTAAAAGTACATGTATATAATGGATATATATAATTAATGATATATCAAAATGATGAATATAATTCTGGAATTAAAATATACATACCTCTCATTTAGTTTTAATTCCATTAATATGACAAAGAAATGAAAGTAGCGTTCATGCGTACGTACGGCTTACCGTCTCCATGAACGATGCATTTCATTTCTTACCTCAAAATGATTATGTAATATTATAAATACATGTATATGCTGGATATATATGATATATATGATATCCAAATCAGGAATTTCATTCTGGATATAAAGAACTTTTGACCACACGAACAACATGTAATTGTAAGAAGTCAACTTTCGACTTAAGAACCAAATATTGACAAAACAAACATTATTAACTTAAATGGTTACATAATGTTTATAACATTGCAATAAGTGATATAAAAGGAATAATGAACTTTAAAAAGGTTCTTAATAAAGTATAAATTAACTCAAGTTTATTATTCAGGACGTTAAAGAACGATCGAGTCAAGTCGGACCCGAGGTAAGGGACTTCGTCTCAATCTCCTTTCATTGAGGCATATTTCGTTTTATACACAACTTTCTTTTATACGGTGTATAAACCCTTTGACTTTTACTTTTATACAAAAGGAATCTTTTTCTACGAATCGTTTTACTAAACGACAAAAAGGAATGTTTTTTTAACGTACGTGGTGACAACGACTTTTTCCGCCGCCGCGAGTATTATTTGGTCTTTGGCTTCCTCAACAAGCCATATTGTTTTTAGAATAAAATAAATACCATATACTCTTTTATGTATTTTGGTATTGAAAATGGTTTTGATAAAGGATTCTATTATTTCAATATATTTATGTTATATTATGATTGAAATGTGGAAATGTTATCATTCCTTTATATTGGTTTTATGTTTTATGATTTTATATTGGTACTTGGACATTTTAACGGGTGGTTACGTTATAAACCATATGACGGGTGGTGCCGTGAATACCAGGACGGGTGGTTACGTTATAACCTCCAATTCATTGGGTATGGAAGTCTGCCGTATGGCTATTCCATTAAGTATGTATGGAAATTGGCCGTATGGCTATTCCATTAAGTGATATGTGTGGAAGTCGACCGTATGGTTATTCCACTTAAGTAAGTTTATGTCCCAAGTTACCTTTATATATGTTATGTGTTCTTTATATGGGTTTTATGGTAATACTTTGGTTACAAAAAGGTAAGTAATGATACTTTATTCAGTGAAGAGTTTTTATTACTTCATAAAGGTGAAAAGTATTACTTTGATAAAGTATACATGGTTTACTTGTTGTTTTGATAAACTAACAATTTTCATTCTTTGTGCATCCCTTACTGAGCTTCTTATACTCACCCCAAGTTTTTCGAAATGTTTTTCTCAGGACTTAAAGTTGAATAAGGTCAAGGATGGGATCAAGGGAATTTAATGCTATCTAAAACATGGAATCTAGACATCTTTCTTTTTAAGAGTTTTTATTTTATGGAGACTTAGTAGAAGTGTCTACTCTATAATCTTTTAAGATGTAATAGTTATGTTCTAATTCTCTAAAACTCTAAACCTGAAAATATCCTCAATGTGAATTATTCATTTAATTCAATATTAAGTAAGGTTTAAGGCTGGGGCCTTATAGTTGGTATCAGAGGTCGGTTTAGACAACTTTAGGAGTTAGAAAAGTGTTAAATTATAATATGATTGAAATGATATAGCATTTACAGATTACCATGTTGCTTCGCCTAAGATATTTCTGTGTTCAGAATGGTTTTTCGCAGAGGAAACAAAGCAGCTATGTTGGGACGACATCAGGAGGAAGATAACCTTCCAAATCAGCAACCTGAGATGGTCGGAATCGGAACTGAACAGTTTGTTGCAGTGATGGCACAGTTGACTCAGGCTATAAATGGTGGTGGTATCCATGCATGAGATCAGCCAGATCAACCACAGAGGAACATGTCAGTAGTGGAACATTTCATGAGGAAACATCCCCCATCATTCAGAGGATCATCTGACCCTGTGCAAGCTGAAGGGTGGATTAAAGCACTGGAGAAGATTTTTGATGTCATGGGGTGTTCAGAACAACAAAAGGTTAGTCTTGCTGTTTACCGTTTTGAAGGTGAAGCTGATCAGTGGTGGTCGATGGTGAAAAATATAAGGGATAGTGATGAGATTGAGGATCTTCACTGGGACAAATTTAAAGGTATGTTTCTTGAGAAATATTTTCCTAAGGTGGTTCGTCTTAGGATGGAAAAACAGTTCCTAGAATTGAGGTAGGAGGATGATTCAGTGGCTGCTTATGAAGAAAAGTTCACTCGATTGGCAAGGTATGCTCCAAACTTCATACGATATCTTGATAGTAAAATAAACCGTTTTTACTCAGGGTTAAAGCCAAAGTATCGAAGGGCTTTAGCTTCTCGTGAGTTCAAAAGTTTTGAAAAACTTGTTCGATGTACGGAGAAGGTGGAAATGGAGTTTACCGATGATCAGGTGTTCTATTACAAACAACAGAATAAGAGGTCTAGTTGGCAGGCAAAGGGGAAGAATTCATCAAAGAAGCAAGGAGGTAAGAAAACCAAATATCCATCCTGTGAGAAGTGTGGTAAAATGCATCCTGGAGAATGTTTATCCAAGTCTGGTAAGTGCTTTTGGTGTGGTAAGTCTGGTCATATTGCTCGTAACTGTAAGGAAGATGATCAAGCAGGAAATGAAAAGCCAATGGTAAGATGTTTTAAGTGTAATGAAATGGGTAATTATGCAAACGAGTGTCCAACGAAGAACTCAACTGGGGGAATGCAGCCAGACTACAAGAAGAAAGGGGTGGCGAAATCCTTTGCAACAACTTCAGCAGATGTTGGGCCATCGAATGAAGTGGTATCAGCTCCAGGGAGCTCAGTATTTTTCGAAGATTGACTTGAGGTCGGGGTACCATCAGTTGAAAGTAAAATAATCAGACGTTCCGAAGACTGCTTTCCGTACTAGATATGGTCATTTTGAATTTTTAGTTATGCCTTTTGGGTTAACCAATGCACCTACTGTATTCATGGACCTTATGAATAAAATTTTCCATGAGTTCTTGGATAAGTTTGTGTTTGTGTTTTGAGGTTTGGGAAGAGGTTGTGTGTGCCTTGTGATTCACAGTTGAAGAATGAGTTGTTTTTTCATCCTTGCAGTACTAAGACGTACAGAGGTCTGCGGGAGTATTACTGGTGGGATGGAATGAAAAGAGACATTGCTGATTTTACTGTGAAGTGTTTGACATGTCAACAGGTTAAAGCAGAGCGGCAGGGATGCTTCAGCCTTTACCAGTGCCAGAGTGGAAATGGGAAAACATATCCATGGAATTTGTTGTGGGATTACCGAGGACATCTCGAGGTAATAATGCAATCTGGGTTATTGTTGATCGCTTGACCAAATCTGCTCATTTCCATTCTATACGAGATACTTTCTCTCTAGATCGACTTTCCCGTTTGTATCTTAAAGAGATAGTCAGGTTACATGGAGTTCCTCTCTCCATTGTATCGGATAGTGATCCCAGGTTTACTTCTAAATTTTGGAAAAGCCTTCAGAAGTCGTTGGGTACTGAATTAAATTTTAGTACATCTTTTCATCCTCAATCAGATGGGCAGTCAGAACGAACAATTCAGACATTGGAGGATATGCTACGAGCTTGTTCTATGGATTATCAGGGAAGTTGGGACCAACATCTTTCATTGGATGAATTTTCATATAATAACAGTTTCCATTCCAGTATACAGATGGCACCATTTCAGGCATTATATGGGAAGCGGTGTCGAACTCCAGCTTTCTGGGATGAAGTGGGTGAAAGGAAGTTGATGGGACCAGAATTGGTAGAAGAGATGGCAGAAAAAGTTTAGCTGATTTAGAAACACATGAGAACAGCTCAGAGCAGGCAGAAGAGTTATGCGGATAACCGGAGGAAGGATCTATCTTTCGAGGTAGGTGATCATGTTTTTCTCAAGGTTTCTCCTTGGAAAAGCGTGATGAGATTTGGTAAGAAAGGAAAGTTGATTCCAAGGTTTGTTGGACCATACGAAATTCTGGAAAGAGTTGGATCAGTTGCATACCGAGTGGCTTTACCTCCGAGTTTATCTCAGGTACACAATGTTTTTCACGTTTCGATGTTGAGAAAGTATATGCCAGATCCATCTCATGTTTTGAGCCCAGAGATAGTTCAGCTGGAAGAGAACCTATCTTATGAGGAACAACCGGTCTAGATTCATGACCACAGGGAGCAAGTGTTACGGAATAAGGTGATTCATCATGTAAAGGTTTTGTGGAAAACCCATGTGATTTAAGAGGCAACGTGGGAATCTGAAAATGCTATGAGGGATAAATACCCCCACTTATTTTGATAAGTGAATAAAATTGCGAGGACGCAATTCCAAAAAGGGGGGAAGGATGTAACATCCCAGGTAAATAAAGAATAAATAATTTTCATATTTATTAATATTTACGAATTAAATATTAATTTTATTTTAAAAGGGTTTCTATGCTCGATAGCGTACCCGATACACAATGATGAGTTTCTTTGAAACTTACGTAGCACACTAGTAATAAAATAATATTATTTTAAATGTTAGTTAACAAGTAGCTGTTGTACTGGCGGGAATGGATAGAAATAACTAAAATATGATTATATATGTTTTTAAATGTTTCTACATTTATCCAATAAAAGATAAAGGCTTAAAATACGGAAAAAATTCAATTTTAAGCGTATATGCCCTAGTTTTCACTAAACGTTCACTTATCACCTTTTGACGGCGAACCGTCATTAAATATAGTTTTGATCACTCTTTTACATTATTTTGGACCAAATATAACTCTTCTTTAGAATCGGGACATCAAAATTTACTTTGTGTAAATTTTTGGTACCTTTCTGATAAAGTTCATTTTTTTTAATAAATAGTGTAAAGTGTTGAATTTTAATTCAAAACCTCTTTTTAATCTAAATTATTTATATGATTAGATTATTATTTTAATTGGTTTTAAAGTGAAATTAGAAAATATTTTTACCAGTTAATCCAATGGTGGTCATTGGAATCAATTTCACTTTGAAATTGGACTTAAACTGGTGTCAATCTTTTGATACTTATTGTTTCACAAAAACACGCTATTTGTCATGACAGCGGGAATTAATTATTAAATTAATTAATTTGACTTATATGTTTTGAATTTTGTAAAATGGACTTCATTTTTGAATTCGGAATATCAAATATAGCTTAGGGTGAATTTTTGGTAATTTTCTGAAAAACTTCAATTTTGATGAATAGTGAAACCACTAAGTGGTAATCAAGCAAACTGATTTATCAGTTAAATGAAAGTTTACCACTAATGTGTATTGAATTTTGAAAATCTGACATACATTGTTGTCATTAAGAAATAAAATGTGGTTCAATGAGATTAAAATAATTTTTTGGTGAATAGTAACTTTTTTTCATTAATCGCGATTAGAGGTAATTAGTGTAGTTTAAGGTAAAAATGGTATTATAAGAATGTGAAAACACCATGACACTTGTACTACACCTATTGGGTGTGTCATGGAAGACCAAGACAAGTCATGGGCCAACTTGGGGACCCCATCTAGCCACTTTAGTTGGAAAATGACATTAATATATTTTTATTTAGTGTTAAAGTTAAAATGACACTAACATAAATTGTTTTACTAAAATAATTTTTGAGTGGGGTTCTACAAGTCCAAATTTTGATTATAAATAGTCATTGGAAATATAAAAATATTTCCTACATCATAGTATTTGTTTTATAAATTTTAGACATTAAATAAATTAAATTTTTTATGACATAATAATGATGCAGCGATGACATCATTATTTGACAATTTAAATAAAATGGAAAGATAATGAAAAATCTAAAGCCAACACATGGACAAAACCAATTGGATGAGTGGATTTAGAACCCTAATCACCTTATCCACGAATTATATCAATGTTGGACCTTTTAAAACCGAAACACATTTTCAAATAAAGTAATATTTCTTTACTTTCCAAAAATGCCCCTCCTCTCCTCTTATAAAAGGCCCCCACCTCTACCTCATTTCACACACTTCTCAAGCCTTTGGCTCGGCCAACCCCTGCCCAATTACTCTCTCCACATCCCTCTCCTCATCCTAGAGGATTTCCTTTGGGCAGAATCTTTTCAAAGGAAGCCTTTAGGCTCAAATCAAAAGGGAGTTACACTTTTAAAGGTAATTCATTCTCTCTTGTTCATTTGTTTTATTTTACTTCTCCAACCCCCTAAACTCTTTTTATTTACTTCTTTTGTAACAAAACCAGTATCTTCAATATACTAGGATTTTGTTATAAGATTTATTTGAGCTACACTCTCACACAACTACATCAAATGCTTATAGAACATACGGTTTCCGTGGATGGCAAAATTCTGCCTCCCGAAAAGATGATTGTTCAATACTCATTTAACACCTTCAAAGGTGGCCATTATGATGTCACTATTTTTATATATGATATATAATATGTTTATTTTTTCCTTATGCTTCTGTTTTTTTCATTTTGGGAATACCTTTATGGTTTCCATTATGGGTAAACACGATATCTTCATTTAAGGAAGCGCGGACTACCGCCCCCTCAAAGTGATGTGATTCGTTAATGCCATATGTGGGACGTGTAAAGGATGGATTTAAAGATTTTATATATGATGTTATAATGTAATTATAATATACCTCTATATCATTATTATTTATTTCCATTAAAGTATGAGATAGAAATGAAAGTAGCGTTCATGTGTACGTACGGCTTGCCGTCTCCATGAACGGTGCATTTCATTTCTTATCCCCAAATGTAATGTACTATTAAAAGTACATGTATATAATGGATATATATAATTAATGATATATCTAAATGATGAATATAATTCTGGAATTAAAATATACATACCTCTCATTTAGTTTTAATTCCATTAATATGACAAAGAAATGAAAGTAGCGTTCATGCGTACGTACGGCTTACCGTCTCCATGAACGATGCATTTCATTTATTACCTCTAAATGATTATGTAATATTATAAATACATGTATATGCTAGATATATATGATATATATGATATCTAAATCAGGAATTTGATTCTGGATATAAAGAACTTTTGACCACACGAACAACATGTAATTGTAAGAAGTCAACTTTCGACTTAAGAACCAAATATTGACAAAACAAACATTATTAACTTAAATGGTTACATAATGTTTATAACATTGTAATAAGTGATATAAAAGGAATAATTAACTTTAAAAAGGTTCTTAATAAAGTATAAATTAACTCAAGTTTATTATTCAGGACGTTAAAGAATGATCGAGTCAAGTCGGACCCGAGGTAAGAGACTTCATCTCAATCTCCTTTCATTGAGGCATATTTCGTTTTATACACAACTTTCTTTTATACGGTGTATAAACCCTTTGACTTTTACTTTTATACAAAAGGAATCTTTTTCTACGAAGTGTTTTACTAAACGACAAAAAGGAATGTTTTTTTAACGTACGCGGTGACAACAACTTTTTCAGCCGCCGCGAGTATTATTTGGTCTTTGGCTTCCTCAACAAGCCGTATTGTTTTTAGAATAAAATAAATACCATATACTCTTTTATGTATTTTGGTATTGAAAATGGTTTTGATAAAGGATTCTATTATGTCAATATATTTATGTTATATTATGATTGAAATGTGGAAATGTTATCATTCCTTTATATTGGTTTTATGTTTTATGATTTTATATTGGTACTTGGACATTTTAACGGGTGGTTACGTTATAAACCATATGACGGGTGGTGCCGTGAATACCAGGACGGGTGGTTACATTATAACCTCCAATGCATTGGGTATGGAAGTCGGCCGTATGGATATTCCATTAAGTATGTATGGAAATTGGTCGTATGGCTATTCCATTAAGTGATATGTGTGGAAGTCGACCGTATGGTTATTCCACATAAGTAAGTTTATGTCCCAAGTTACCTTTATATATGTTATGTGTTCTTTATATGGTTTTTATGGTAATACTTTGGTTACAAAAAGGTAAGTAATGATACTTTTTTTAGTGAAGAGTTTTTATTACTTCATAAAGGTAAAAAGTATTACTTTGATAAAGTATACATGGTTTACTTGTTGTTTTGATAAACTAACAATTTTCATTCTTTGTGTATCCCTTACTGAGCTTCTTATGCTCACCCCAAGTTTTTCGAAATGTTTTTCTCAGGACTTAAAGTGGAATAAGGTCAAGGATGGGATCAAGGGAATTTCATGCTATCTAAAACATGGAATCTAGACATCTTTCTTTTTAAGAGTTTTTACTTTATGGAGACTTAGTAGAAGTGTCTACTTTGTAATCTTTTAAGATGTAATAGTTATGTTCTAATTCTCTAAAACTCTAAACCTGAAAAGATCCTCAATGTGAATTATTCATTTAATTCAATATTAAGTAAGGTTTAAGGCTGGGGCCTTATAGTTGGTATCAGAGGTCGGTTTAGACAACTTTAGGAGTTAGAAAAGTGTTAAATTATAATATGATTGAAATGATATAGCATTTACGGATTACCATGTTGCTTCGCCTAAGATATTTCTGTGTTCAGAATGGATTTCCGCAGAGGAAACAAAGCAGCTATGTTGGGACGACATCAGGAGGAAGATAACCTTCCAAATCAGCAACCTGAGATGGTCGGAATCGGAACTGAACAGTTTGTTGCAGAGATGGCACAGTTGACTCAGGCCATAAATGGTGGTGGTATCCATGCACGAGATCAGCCAGATCAACCACAGAGGAACATGTCAGTAGTGGAACATTTCATGAGGCAACAGCCCCCATCATTCAGAGGATCATCTGACCCTGTGCAAGCTGAAGGGTGGATTAAAGCACTAGAGAAGATTTTTGATGTCATGGGGTGTTCAGAACAACAAAAGGTTAGTCTTGGTGTTTACCGTTTTGAAGGTGAAGCTGATCAGTGGTGGTCGATGGTGAAAAATATAAGGGATGGTGATGAGATTGAGGATCTTCACTGGGATGAATTCAAAGGTATGTTTCTTGAGAAATATTTTCCTAAGGTGGTTCATCTTAGGATGGAAAAACAGTTCCTATAATTGAGGCAGGAGGATGATTCAGTGGCTACTTATGAAGAAAAGTTCACTCGATTGGCAAGGTATGCTCCAAACATCATACGAGATCTTGATAGTAAAATAAACCGTTTTTACTCAGGGATAAAGCCAAAGTATAGAAGGGCTTTAGCTTCTCGTGAGTTCAAAAGTTATGAAAAACTTGTTCGATGTACGGAGAATGTGGAAATGGAGTTTGCCGATGATCAGGTGTTTTATGACAAGCAACAGAATAAGAGGTCTAGTTGGAAGGCAAAGGGGAAGAATTCATCAAAGAAGCAAGGAGGTAAGAAAACCAAATATCCATCCTGTGAGAAGTGTGGTAAAATGCATCCTGGAGAATGTTTATCCAAGTCTGGTAAGTGCTTTCGGTGTGGTATGTCTGGTCATATTGCTCGTAACTGTAAGGAAGATGATCAAGCAGAAAATGAAAAGCCAACGGTAAGATGTTTTAAGTGTAATGAAATGGGTCATTATGAAAACGAGTGTCCAACGAAGAACTCAACTGGGGGAATGCAGCTAGACTACAAGCAGAAAGTGGTGGCAAAATACTTTGCAACAACTTCAGCAGATGTTGGGCCATCGAATGAAGTGGTATCAGCTCCAGGGAGCTCAGTATTTTTCGAAGATTGACTTGAGGTCGGGGTACCATCAGTTGAAAGTAAAATAAGAAGACGTTCCGAAAACTGCGTTCCGTACTAGATATGGTCATTTTGAATTTTTAGTTATTCCTTTTGGGTTAACCAATTCACCTACTGTATTCATGGCCCTTATGAATAAAATTTACCATGAGTTCTTGGATAAGTTTGTGTTTGTGTTTTGAGGTTTGGGAAGAGGTTATGTGTGCCTTTTGATTCACAGTTGAAGAATGAGTTGTTTTTTCATCCTGGCAGTACTAAGATGTACAGAGGTCTGCGGGAGTATTACTGGTGGGATGGAATGAAAAGAGACATTTTTGATTTTACTGTGAAGTGTTTAACATGTCAACAGGTTAAAGCAGAGCGGCAGGGATGCTTCAGCCTTTACCAGTGCCATAGTGGAAATGGGAAAACATATCCATGGACTTTGTTGTGGGATTACCGAGGACATCTCGAGGTAATAATTCAATCTGGGTTATTGTTGATCGCTTGACCAAATCTGCTCATTTCCTTTCTATACGAGATACTTTCTCTCTAGATCAACTTTCCCGTTTGTATATTAAAGAGATAGTCAGGTTACATGGAGTTCCTCTCTCCATTGTATCGGATAGTGATCCCAGGTTTACTTCTAACTTTTGGAAAGGCCTTCAGAAGTCGTTGGGTACTGAATTAAATTTTAGTACAGCTTTTCATCCTCAATCAGATGGGCAGTCAGAACGAACAATTCAGATATTGGAGGATATGCTACGAGCTTGTTCTATGGATTATCAGGGAAGTTGGGACCAACATCTTTCTTTGGTTGAATTTTCATATAATAACAGTTTCCATTCCAGTATACAGATGGCACCATTTCAGGCATTATATGGGAAGCGGTGTCGAACTCCAGCTTTCTGGGATGAAGTGGGCGAAAGGAAGTTGATGGGACCAGAATTGGTAGAAGAGATGGCAGAAAAAGTTCAGCTGATTCAGAAACACATGAGAACAGCTCAGAGCAGGCAGAAGAGTTATGCGGATAACAGGAGGAAGGATCTATCTTTCGAGGTAGGTGATCATGTTTTTCTCAAGGTTTCTCCTTGGAAAAGCGTGATGAGATTTGGTAAGAAAGGAAAGTTGAGTCCAAGGTTTGTTGGACCATACGAAATTCTGGAAAGAGTTGGATCAGTTGCATACCGAGTGGCTTTACCTCCGAGTTTATCACAGGTACACAATGTTTTTCACGTTTTGATGTTGAGAAAGTATATGCCAGATCCATCTCATGTTTTGAGCCCAGAGGTAGTTCAGCTGGAAGAGAACCTATCTTATGAGGAACAACCGGTCCAGATTCTTGACCACAGGGAGAAAGTGTTACGGAATAAGGTGATTAATCAGGTAAAGGTTTTGTAGAAAACCCATGTGATTTAAGAGGCAACGTGGGAATCTGAAAATGCTATGAGGGATAAATACCCCCACTTATTTTGATAAGTGAATAAAATTGCGAGGACGCAATTCCCAAAAGGGGGGAAGGATGTAACATCCCAGGTAAATAAAGAATAAAGAATTTTCATATTTATTAATATTTACGAATTAAATATTAATTTTATTTTAAAGGGGTTGCTATGTTCGATAGCGTACTCGATACGCAACGATGAGTTTCTTTGAAACTTACGTAGCACACTAGTAATAAAATAATATTATTTTAAATGTTAGTTAACAAGTAGCCGTTATACTGGCGAGAATGGATAGAAATAACTAAAATATGATTATATATGTTTTTAAATGTTTTTACATTTATCCAATAAAAGATAAAGGCTTAAAATACGGAAAGAATTCAATTTTAGGCGTATATGCCCTAGTTTTCACTAAAGGTTCACTTATCACCTTTTGACGGAGAACCGTCATTAAATATAGTTTTGATCACTCTTTTACATTATTTTGGACCAAATATAACTCTTCTTTATAATCGGGACATCAAAATTTACTTTTTGTAAATTTTTGGTACCTTTCTGATAAAGTTCATTTTTTTATGAATAGTGTAAAGTGTTGTATTTTAATTCAAAACCTCTTTTTAATATAAATTATTTATATGATTAGATTATTATTTTAATTGGTTTTAAAGTGAAATTAGAAAATATTTTTACCAGTTAATCCAATGGTGGTCATTGGAATCAATTTCACTTTGAAATTGGACTTAAACTGGTGTCAATCTTTTGATACTTATTGTTTCACTAAAACACGCTATTTGTCATGATAGCGGGAATTAATTATTAAATTAATTAATTTGACTTATATGTTTTGAATTTTGTAAAATGGACTTCATTTTTGAATTCGGAATATCAAATATAGCTTAGGGTGAATTTTTGGTAATTTTCTGAAAAACTTCAATTTTTGATGAATAGTGAAACCACTAAGTGGTAATCAAGCAAACTGATTTTTCAGTTAAATGAAAGATTACCACTAATGTGTATTGAATTTTGAAAATCCGACATACATGGTTGTCATTAAGAAGTAAAATGTGGTTCAATGAGATTAAAATAATTTTTGGTGAATAGTAACTTTTTTTCATTAATCGCGATTAGAGGTAATTAGTGTAGTTTAAGGTAAAAATGGTATTATAAGAATGTGAAAACACCATGACACTTGTCCTACACCTATTGGGTGAGTGATGGCCGACCAAGACAAGTCATGGGCCAACTTGGGGACCCCATGGAGCCACTTTAGTTGGAAAATGACATTAATATATTTTTATTTAATGTTAAAGTGAAAATGACACTAACATAAATTGTTTTACAAAAATAATTTTTTATTGGGGTTATACAAGTCTAAATTTTGATTATAAATAGTAATTTTAAATCTAAGAAGATTTCCAACATCATAGTATTTTTTTTATAATTTTTAGACATTAAATAAATTAAATTATATATGACATAATAATGATGCAGCGATGACATCATTATTTGACAATTTAAATAAAATGGAAAGATAATGAAAAATCTAAAACCAACACATGGCCAAAACCAATTGGATGAGTGGATTTCGAACCCTTATCACCTTATCCACGAATTATATAAATGTGGGACCTTTTAAAACCGAAACACATTTTCAAATAAAGTAATATTTCTTTACTTTCCAAAAGTGCCCCTCCTCTCCTCTTATAAAAGGCCCCGACCTCTACCTCATTTCACACACTTCTCATGCCTTTTTCTCGGCCAACCCCTGCCCAATTACTCTCTCCACATCCCTCTCCTCATCCTAGAGGATTCCCTTTGGGCAGAATCCTTTCAAAGTAAGCCTTTAGGCTCAAATCAAAAGAGAGTTACACTTTTAAAGGTAATTCATTCTCTCTTGTTCATTTGTTTTATTTTGCTTCTCCAACCCCCTAAACTCTTTTTATTTACTTCTTTTGTAACAAAACCAGTATCTTAAATATACTAGGATGTTGTTATAATATTTATTTGAGCTACACTCTCACACAACTACATCAAATGGTTAAAGAACATACGGTTTCCGTGGATGGTGAAATTCTGCCTCCCGAAACGATGATTGTTCAATACTCATTTAACACCTTCAAAGGTGGCCATTATGATGTTACTATTTCTATATATGATATATAATATGCTTATGTTTTCCTTAAGCTTCTGTTTTTTTCATTTTGGGCATACCTTTATGGTTTCCATTATGGGTAAACATGATATCTTCATTTAAGGAAGTGCGGACTACCGCCCCCTCAAAGTGATGTGATTCGTTAATGCCATATGTGGGACGTGTAAAGGATGGATTTAATGTTTTTATATATGATGTTATACTGTAATTATAATATACCTCTATATAATTATTATTTATTTCCATTAAAGTATGAGATAGAAATGAAAGTAGCGTTCATGTGTACGTACGGCTTGCCGTCTCCATGAACGGTGCATTTCATTTCTTATCCCCAAATGTAATGTACTATTAAAAGTACATGTATATAATGGATATATATAATTAATGATATTACTAAACGATGAATATAATTCTGGAATTAAAATATACATACCTCTCATTTAGTTTTAATTCCATTAATATGACAAAGAAATGAAAGTAGCGTTCATGCGTACGTACGGCTTACCGTCTCCATGAACGGTGCATTTCATTTCTTACCTATAAATGATTATGTAATATTATAAATACATGTATATTCTGGATATATATGATATATATGATATCCAAATCAGGAATTTCATTCTGGATATAAATAACTTTTGACCACACGAACAACATGTAATTATAAGAAGTCAACTTTCGACTTAAGAACCAAATATTGACAAAACAAACATTATTAACTTCAATGGTTACATAATGTTTATAACATTGCAATAAGTGATATAAAAGGAATAATGAACTTTAAAAAGGTTCTTAAGAAATTATAAATTAACTCAAGTTTATTATTCAGGATGTTAAAGTACGATCGAGTCAAGTCGGACCCGAGGTAAGGGACTTCGTCTCAATCTCCTTTCATTGAGGCATATTTCGTTTTATACACAACTTTCTTTTATACGGTGTATAAACCCTTTGACTTTTACTTTTATACAAAAGGAATCTTTTTCTACGAAGAGTTTTACTAAACGACAAAAAGGAATGTTTTTTTAACGTACGCGGTGACAACGACTTTTTCCGCCACCGCGAGTATTATTTGGTCTTTGGCTTCCTCAACAAGCCGTATTGTTTTTAGAATAAAATAAATACCATATACTCTTTTATGTATTTTGGTATTGAAAATGGTTTTGATAAAGGATTCTATTATGTCAATATATTTATGTTATATTATGATTGAAATGTGGAAATGTTATCATTCCTTTATATTGGTTTTATGTTTTATGATTTTATATTGGTACTTGGACATTTTAACGGGTGGTTACGTTATAAACCATATGACGGGTGGTGCCGTGAATACCAGGACGGGTGGTTACATTATAACCTCCAATGCATTGGGTATGGAAGTCGGCCGTATGGCTATTCCATTAAGTATGTATGGAAATTGGCCGTATGGCTATTCCATTAAGTGATATGTGTGGAAGTAGACTGTATGGTTATTCCACTTAAGTAAGTTTATGTCCCAAGTTACCTTTATATATGTTATGTGTTCTTTATATGGGTTTTATGGTAATCCTTTGGTTACAAAAAGGTAAGTAATGATACTTTATTCAGTGAAGAGTTTTTATTACTTCATAAAGGTGAAAAGTATTACTTTGATAAAGTATTCATGGTTTACTTGTTGTTTTGATAAACTAACAATTTTCATTCTTTGTGTATCCCTTACTGAGCTTCTTATGCTCACCCCAAGTTTTTCGAAATGTTTTTCTCAGGACTTAAAGTGGAATAAGGTCAAGGATGGGATCAAGGGAATTTCATTCTATCTAAAACATGGAATCTAGACATCTTTCTTTTTAAGAGTTTTTATTTTATGGAGACTTAGTAGAAGTGTCTACTTTGTAATCTTTTAAGATGTAATAGTTATGTTCTAATTCTCTAAAACTCTAAACCTGAAAAGATCCTCAATGTGAATTATTCATTTAATTCAATATTAAGTAAGGTTTAAGGCTGGGGCCTTATAGTGAAGGCCGCGGGTAGTGTGGCCTTTGTCATTGCTGCCTTCATTTCCTCGTTGTCGCTTCAAAGAACACCACAAGAAAGAAGAATCGACAGAGGATGTCGGGCCCTGTTAGGTTGGACCACATCCTCTGTTTTTAAGGTGGTATCGATTGGTTTATCATGGAAGAAGATGACCAAAAATTAACTACATCACTTTGCATCGATTCCGTTCATTCAATGATGAGAAGAAGAAAAGAAAATCATCAACATGAAATAACCCCTACCTAGATTGTCGGGCGTCGACGTTGAAGTCGCGGAAAGAAGACGAAGTTGCCCATCGTTGATCACGTCCGCCATGCACTCCTAATTCTGAGCAACGTCAACTCTGGAAGATGCACCACATTGGTAGGATCTAAGGAAGGAATTCTAAGAAGAACTGTCATAGGAATTCTTCATTGGATGAATGTGTTCTTCGTTCTTCATTATTTTTTGGGAGAATAGTTCTTCATTGGGAGCTTTTGCCCAATAATCCTCAAATCCTACTTTTCCAAAAAATGAAAAGATAGCCCCACCAAATAAGATATTGACATTTATTTTAGATTATTGTGCTTAAAATTCATATTGTGGAGTTCAATTAAATAAGATGACTCATTTAATTAATGGGGTGGAATTTTCTAAATAAAAAATGCTTTGGAACATCAATTCAAAAGTGGAGAATAAATTACATGGCTACACCTCATTAAAGCTTGAGAGTTGTCATGGATTAATTTAGTGTAGAACAAGAGGCTCCCCCTCATTAATTAGGGAGATATGAGTGGTTTTATCCTCCTCCATCAATAGTGGTCGGGTGGTCCCCACCCCAATTATTCAAATGAGAGGTTATGTGGTCTCGGGTGGTCCCCACATCATATTCTCTCACGTGGGGTTATCTCCGGGGGGACTCCACCACCATAACCTCTCATGGGAGTTTATGGTATGGTGGTCCCACCTACAACTCCAACGAGTAAGTTTTAACCACCAACAATCTCCTGGTGGATTAAATAATATAAACTGTACCTACACTTTATTTTATTATATATTTTTATGAACACCCAAAAAAATATCCTCAACTCTCGACACACTGGCATCAAAGTGAATGTTTTCTTAAGTGAATATTGGTGTTGTGCGTTCAATAGTGCCCTCATATTTAAATTCCGAGCAGCAGTTCAATAGTTATAAAAACCGGTTCATACGTTTACTGAACGTACCCGAACAAAACATCAGAAATTGATTCCTAGCACACCAGGCCTCTGATTCGTGTGCCATAAATTTTCACAGACTCATAAAATTCCCATGTATTTATGAAAAAAACAATTCCATTGAATTTCTGGGTCTTTACAAATTTGATATCAAAATTGTAGATACATTCCCAAATATTATTTCTCCAATTTAAATTAGAACAACACATATTCATTTTTAAAGTGTTTTATTTTTAAATAATCAATATTATATATATTTTTTATTATATTTCTTAAATATATAATTATATTATAACAAAAGTTTTGTTTGATTTTTAAAATTCCAATGAAATTTTCTGAATATATTCAATTATAATAAAATTAGAAATAGTAAGAAGAAAAATAGATGTTTCAACATAAAATTATTGAATGTATGATTTTTCAATGGATAATGATATAGGAAAAAATAATAATACAATATTTAATAAGATGAAGATATTGACATATGTGTTATCATGACTAGAATAACTACTAAATGGTGATGATCATGATTGTTCTGAAGAATAATGTGTTTGAATTACTTTCTCTTTTAACAATATATTTATACTCACTATTGAGAAGGACTATGATTTTAAATCCTTATTGGTAAAAATTACATAGATTTTTATCTATAGAAGTGTATATATTAAAATAGTCCAATTAGTTATTCCAAAATTATGGTATAAAATTAAGACCCATTTTACTAGTGAGATTGGAAAGACTATTGACAATTAGAAGGAGTATGTACAAGGAAATATTGATTTTATTATAACATCATTTCATGATATGTACATTGTTGTAATAGTTAATACCATCATCATATATAATCAATTAATCATATAAGTTAATCAATAATCTCTCTTATATGACCTTGATTTAAGGTAGGATATAGAGACCATCATTTGGAGAATTCACAATAAAAACATCATCTTTTTTGTCCCTTAAATTTTAGAAATGCATGCATTAGTTATTCATTTTGTGAAACAAACAAAATCTCTATATTAAAACATGTGTAGTGGTTAAAATATTTTTTAGAGAATTAAAATCTATAAAATTTGGATCACATGTATCTTTGCCAATATGTGCAACATTATCATGCTACTCGTCACATCATGCCATATTATATCAAAATTCTATAGCTCTAATTTTTTTTAATATATATATTTTTTCATTGAACAATATAATGTTCGTATTTTGTTATTTTTTGTGAGTTTTATTTTCATAATAATACAGATTCCTTTACATAAATATAATTACTCAAATATAATAACTTTTAATCTAATAATTTTTTAATAAATCATAGGTTATAATTGAAAGAGTGAATTAATGATTGGAAAACACAGTAGGTTTATGATGACGATGCTATAAAAAACTAACTGGTAGATTATTTTCAAATGTGAAACAATATCATCAACATTGTTATTTCCAAGGATCATGATTCATTTAATATAAAAAAAGTATCCATAACTAATGATTTTTGAAATAATATTTAAGAAAAATGGGAATCATGAAAATTATATGCGTATATTACACATGATTTATTAGAATATCAATGATATTATTGGTATACATAATTACCAATTTCAATTAAATTTAAATAAATACATTGAAAAGCTTTTTAAACATAAGTCATAAATTGAATAAATATTTTCTTGATACTCTGATGATCAGTTGAGATAGACTTAAATTAATCAATATCAGGAAAAATATAGATAACTAGAATTATCTTGATCTGGATATAAAAAAGAGAATTTATTAATCTCCATTTAATCAATCATAAAATTATGAAACAATAGATAAAAACATAAATATTACTTGTATGAGTCATAAATTTAAATAGATACATTATAATTAATTGAATAACTATAAATCTAATAAATATATATCCACTAAAATATGAAAGAAATAATATATTCTTTATTATAGGAAATTATAAGCATATTATTGTACATTATTGATAATTTTATGTTATAATAAAAAATATATATAAATTGGTAAAGAAGTCCTTTTTGAAACCCCCATAATCATCATTATTGTGTGATATACTAATTAAAATAATTATACACAAATAATATCATTAGACGAGTTATATCTTTAAATAAAGCCAAGATAAACCTAGATATAGAAATATAGAAATCAGAAGAAGAAGAAAAGTAATATTTATTAGAAATTATTTTTATTGTGGGAGAAATATGAATATGTAAATTTCTTATAAGTATACTTATTAATTTATTGAAATATTGATATTTTATAGATTAATGGGGATCAAATATTATTTCAATTAAGATAATTCTAGGATGCAGAAAATTTTTCCTAAAAATAAAAATATATTCAAATTAAATAGTTATAATAAATTTCATAATTTCAATAATTATTTGAATAAAATTTGTCGTATAAATGTTTTTTTAGTTTTATGAAATTCTGAATTATAGGAATGATCATAAAAAACTATGATTATAATGTATGAGTTAGAAATGATGAAATAATGATGTTAATCAATACTGTGATTCAATAAAATAAAATTATTTCAAAAAAACACAAGAATATTTTTAATAATTATTGTACATAAAATAATATATGTTTTTTTGGATGAAATTTTGATATCATGGGGCATTTCAAACAATTCCTGAACATTATAAATGATGGAATAAATCTCAACAAAAAATACGAGAACAATATTAAAGGATTGATTTTTTGATATACATTGAAGAATGAGAATATGGTATGTTATAGAGAATGGTATTCATACACTTGTTT
Source organism: Viscum album (assembly GCA_963277665.1). Lineage (NCBI taxonomy): Eukaryota > Viridiplantae > Streptophyta > Magnoliopsida > Santalales > Viscaceae > Viscum > Viscum album. The sequence goes on from OY728152.1 coordinate 1,506,338,312, forward strand.
AAGAATCCATGTATAATAACTTATAAATATGAAAATTCTACAAAATAGTAAGAGATTAGTTTTCCATCCAAACTAGATATGTAATTGAATATAATAAACCAAAGATGGTTGTATCTATCGTGTTATCTTATAAAAAAATATCATTACATGTAAGATGAAATATTTATAATTGAATAATAACATCTCATAAAAGGAAATACATGTCTATAAAATAAAATTAGGAGTATAATGGATTTTATGTCACAATATTTGAGATGAATTATAGTTTTATAAGGAACTCTAAACAAGGATTAAATTATTATGAATTCATTAATAAAACATATTATTAGCATATATATATATATATATTTCTCATTGTATAGGGTAATAGTATTTATTTTTATAGAGGGGTCGATAATGATGAGTTTTGTGATTATTATATATAAGAAAATATTTTCATATTGTCCTACACTATAACTAATTTTATAAATTCATTAAGACAACTTATTAAGGATATTATTTTAGTTCCTCTAAATAAAGGATCCACTATATTTAAGTGTTGTTAGATTGTATCTACTGTGGGTTATTTGAGTAGATAATTATGCTATAAAATTATTATTACATGTTAAAACATAAAATTTTAGGCCACGATAAATTTATGGTATTAATGTAAAGATATTCCTATTTATTTTTTCGATTTAATAAATTTTTATTTAATGGTATATAATGTTTTGATAATGGTTATGAAGAAGAGAAATTTTAAATGGGGGAAAACATCTTATGCTTGTTTTTTTTTGTATTCACTGAAATGGTTATAATATATAATTTGAAAAAAATTCATAAAATTCCAAAAATTAATATTTCTGGTTTTTTTATTTTTTGTGTATGTATTAAATATATATAATTGACATGAATATTAATCACTCATATTATCTTCACTGAACATGATCAAAAATACATATAGTTTGATACATTATAGCGCAAAAACTATTAAGGTATAAAACCATGCCTCTGGTAGATCTTATTTACATAAATTTAATAATAGTGAGAGAAAATTGATGATTTATTAAATCATGTTTACAATGATTTAATGAAGGATGTTGAAATCAAATACAACAGGGTAAATTAAATTGGATTTTAATTTTTTTTTATTATATTTATTTTTATTATGTGATAAATTTGAATACGTTGTAGATAATGATGATTTATGGGGTTAATGAAAATATTTCATAGCGTCTTGAGTTAGATATTAGGATGAGTTTTAGTTTCTTTTGGTGAATTAAAATGTTTTATTGTAGATGGAATTTTGAGGAGCCATCTTTTAATTTTCACATTAATAAATGTAGAATATAATTAATTCTTTATTTGATAGAGATTCACATTTTATTTATAATTTATAATTTTTCTAATGGTTTATTTATTTCGATATCATTTAGGTATAATGTTATAGGATATTTTATAGATATTAATGATAAATTGATAAATTTTCAATTTATTGAAATATATAAATTGAGTGATCACATATTTAAGTTGGAATATTAGTTTTGTAATAGTTGGTTACATATTAATAAAATTGTTGATTTCACTTGAAATATTCTATTATGGATGAATGATGATAGAAACTTTGGGAATAGAGTTTGGTATCTAAATAATTAGACATCAAAATTCTGGTGGTGAGAATTTTAAATAATTTTAAAAATTAATATTTTTGAAAAATTGTCGATGATTTATCATGGTAGATCAATTAACATAGTTATTATTATATGTAAAAATCACTAAGAATATATAATTCATTATGATATTTAATTATTGAATTATTCTATTGTATAATCTTCTAAATAATTCCAAATAAAAAAAATCGTGACATGAGAATAAAACATTTCTTGTTTTATGAAATTTTATTGTGACAATAAATCTATAATGGAATGAATATTAGAGTCCATGTTATTTATACATAATAATAATTATATGAACCGAATTCATGGTAGAAATGTTATTTTAGAATATATTGTGAATGTTTAACATCTAATTTATTGTAAACAAAGGTCAATGATGGTTTATTTAGATAAATGTAATCCATATATAAATTAGGTAGTGTGTTGTAAATATAGAAATTTTGTTGGTGATTCTATAATAATTTGGGGATCGGGAAGGATAACTCTGAATTATTGATTTTGGGACATGGAAAGTCATGATCTCTTTAAAATTAAATTTGAAATGCATTTATTAATATGGAAATAAAAATAATTCTATAGATGGATAGCTAATAGTTTCATGAAAAAATAAATTATTAATAATATTATTGATATCTATATATATAATAAAGATAGAAATTTAATTGAATAAATGGGAAGGTGTACATTCAACATCATGATAAAATAACCCCATGCATTAAATTACCATTATTTCAGATGATAATATTGGGTATGTGAATATAGTGAGAAATCATTATCTTCCTAATAATCACATCATTGTAAGGGTGTATTACTTTTCTTCATGATATCATGAATCTAATTGAATCTTTTTTCTGGGGAAAAAATAATTTAATTTTTTTGAGTTTGCATGAGAATTAAATGATAAAATATATTGAGAAATATGGCCCATTATTATGGATAAAACATCCATTATATTACTGGAATACGTTTAACCTATGATAATTAAATATAGAAATAAATTTAAAAGAAGTGATTCTTGTGTATAATTGAGGATAATTAATAATATTAAACTTGTAATATATTTAGGATATAATAGTGAAGATTCAATTAAATTAGTTAACACAAATAAGAAAAATATCAAATTATAATGAATTTACCAAAAATTCTATATGACGAGATAAAATAAGATTTATTTTTAGATAAATAATATAATTTTTACACGTTTTAATTGATAATATTGTGGGACATGAACTATTAATATTCAAACTAAAACATTGATAAACAATGGATATTCCTCAAAAAATAATTTTTTACATGTTTTAATATCCAATTATCATCAAATGATTAAAATAATTAATAAATTAGTAGAAGTATAATAACATATATTAAATATCATAAGTGTTTAAAGTGAAGACGAAGTGAAATATGATGAAAAATATAATTGATAATTGGTTTCTATCACTATATTTACTACTATTCATTAATGTTTTAAATTATTGTTGTATTTATAAATTTGAAAATTTTGGTTTTTTTCTCATATGGCTATCATTATAATGATTGAGAATAAAATATTTGACAAAAATATGTTTGAAGATTTTGCTATGATGATTTTGTGATATATTAGGTTCATAAGACGAAAATTTTCACTCCTATGTTTTAGATGAAATTTGTAAACATATTGGGGAAGAATATCCAGTTTGGAGATTGTAATGAATATTCAAGAGATTTATTCAAGTGAAAAATGAAAACATATTATTTTTTCTAAATATTTCATATTATATATATCCCTAATTTTTGAATTAAACATGCATACAAAAATGTTGTAGTCACCAACATCATTGGAGAACCACATAAAAATATCTAGTGTAATACAATATTTATATACAATAATTGATTCTATATGAAAGTTTTTGGTGGAATTAATGCGTTAAATATATCATAATTTTTATAATTTTTCATTTATTTTTTAGTAAAATTATTTATTAAAATTATTTTATTATAGATTCACCAACATTTTATGTGACTACTTGATCATACTTATCATATTTTATATGAGTTCATGTAATGTTGTTATATATTATTCTTAAATGATATAAACATTTAAAATGGGGATTTTTTATCTTGAATTGTATCAATATGATATAAAAAATAAACATAATGATTCCCAAATTATTTATAAATTTTATTATTTTAATATTACCAGTATTTAATACATCTCATCTAATGATTAATTATATAGTAACATCACCACATTAATTTTTTCATAGAATGGTATCATTATTTTATTTTTATTATTTTGAAATAAAAAGAGTACCCCAGATCATACACTTAGTATAACTAGTTTTTTTAATTTTGTATCATCTAATATGTTCTCATACAATTAATTTTAATAGTATTAAATAAAAAATTATAAATATAAATATTATTGGTTTTAAAAACATTGTCTGTCTCTAATTCAAAATCACTTTTTTGCTTGTAAATCTCATTATTTATGAATAGAAATATAAAATCATAATGAAAATAATCCTAAAGAATATAGAAAATAAGTGGAAACTCTATACGAAATATTCTTTTGACTAATCCTTGAAAAATAATTATGATATTTTATTTAATAGTCTTTAGATATGATAAATAAATACTATACCAACGATAATTATAATCCTATTTACTTAATTAAATTTATGATACATAATTTTAATGAATAAAAATTTCTTATATCATTTAAAAATTATTTCACGTAAGAAATATTTTAGAAATTATATTCTACAGGCCACATTAAAACAGAAAATATTAACATCATTGAAATACTAAAGACAAAAAAATCCAAAAATAAATATAATATATTCTAGAAAATACATGATGGTCTTTAATCATACTCATTATAAGTTATCCATGTAAAGTAACCTCAACTAAAAACTCAACATCAAAAGATAAATGAGAAAGAAATATTGGTGAAAAAAATTAATTGGATATCATAATATAAATCATTATAGAAACCAAATGGTCATGACTAAAATAATAAAATGGATAGAAAAAATAAAATTATTGACCTCTAATGTTTCATGACTTATTGAATAAAACTACACTATTTATTATATTTAATACTAGACATGGTTCATCTAGAACTCATTTAGTTGAATCACCTTAATGAGCCATCCCTATGAATTCATAACACCTTAGTAACAAAACATAATAGTTAATGTCTTCTAAACACTACACAAATTTAAACATACCTAGGAATGATATTATTCTTACATTCTAAAATATTTTTTCTTTATAATTTTGTAAATCACTATATATAATAGTATTTTATGATCCATATATTTATTTCATAATAAAACATATTTAATTCACTATTTCATGAAAATCAACTATTCCCCATCTGACTATACTAAAATAACCCTTTGATGATATTTTCTATAAAAACATTTATATGAGAAATCCTTCTCTATGAACCTTGACCATTCACTAAAAGCAAAAAAATCAAAAATATATATTCATACAAATACAAAATCCACTGGAAAAAATAATCTTTTCATATATATAAAAAATATCCCCCAATTGAAAAAGTTTATTTACCAAATATTTTAATCTGAGTAAAAATATAATCTATAATTTTCTTAATGCATCCACCATATTTTCATCTCTACAAGGTTCTTGTGTAATGATTCATCACCACTCAAGGTATCATAATAAAAATCCAATATTGTTAATATATCATTATATCTGAAAACAAACATTCCTCCAAATTCCATCTCAATGATCTTTTAATAGTTATCCATTCAAAACATATTAAAAAATAACGATATATAATAGTTCATGAAATGGATTGAAGTTTATATTCATCATCTCTATAATGTAAAATATGATTTTACATGAGTGTTAAATTAGTTTCTCGAGTATATATTCTAATAGATTCAAGATTAATATCTCAAATTCCATAAAAAATAATAAAATATTCTCAAATCATCCACTAGATAATACACATCCCAATGACTAATTACTATGTTAAAATTGAAGTATTTTTTGTCAAAAATATCATGAACGAAATCAATGGTTATTAGTAACCTCAAATAATTTATTACTTATATGTTATTAGTTACAATGATCAAACACTCTATGAAATTGACCATTATAGAATTAGTTGTTTCAATACATGAGGATCATGTTCACCTTCCTTAGTCTCTAGTAAGAAATAATTGATTTAATATTCCTATAAAGATAATAAACTTATATTAATCATCTTAATCTTTAATTTCTATTGAATAGTATGTACTCATCCTATTATCAAACCCATATAAATGATTAATTAATTGAATAAATTGTTAATTCAAATGGAAAGACATGCATTTTTTATAAATGATAAAAATCCTAATAATAATTGAATGTTCTTAAAGGAATGAATGTGTAATGAATTTTTTTTATATAAGTATAGTTTTATTAAAACGTCTCTATTATAGATAAATAATATTATTGGTATTTAACATAACATAAAAATATTCATTTGTTTTTCCATTTTTTATCTATTTATTAAGCACATTTTTTAGTAATCAACTTCTTATATCACTGAAAATAATTATAATAAAAAAATTATTAAAAAATTAACTAAATACTATTTTAATATAATGGAATACCCTAATAAACAATTTCTGGAATTAATAATCAATGCCCATGTTCATAAGAAATGAAAATTCAAAAAATTGGATGAAATTATATGGAAAATAAATTAAATAAATAATATTTTATAAATACATATTTAAAAAGTAGAAATTAAATCATTCAATAACCATTATTGAAAAATTTTAGAACACATTTTTACTCCTTCATAACTCTATAATAATTCACAAATGACATCATATTTATCATTGTATTAGATCCTCTAGATTCTCAAATAATGAAGGCCATAGAAATGTGACATCCATTAAATAATCCCTTTCAGTCCAATGTGTAATTTTACCAAGAATCATGAACATGAAATTGTAAATTTTTTTAAAAAATTATTAAATATGTTTCAATGGGTGTTATTACACTATAGTTCATGTGCTATTTCATACCTAAATTCCAAACCCTAAGAATACTAGTAAACCACATGAAAACAATAATGACATAATATATTTTATAACACCATAACATTTTAAAAAATAAATCTAATTGAATGAAACATTATTTTAATTAGATATTTATATGTTTCCTTTAAACATAATATCTCTACTTCAAATATTTAAATATAAAAAAAATCATCTACAGTTGTGGCTAGTATGTTTTTCAGAGTCTTATTAAACCAACTTGAATTTATGTGAATAGTAACAACCCCTTATTAATAGTAATATGAATAGTAATATGACAATAATTAATAGTTAATTTTATTATTATTTTATTTTATTAAGGATTAAATATAATGTACCCATGATTTAATTTTCATGGTGATATAAAATGATTTATAGTATTAAAAATGTACATTTTTTAATAAAGATTAATTCTATTTAAAAATTAAATTAATCATATTTAGAATATTATTATCAAAAAATGGATTTCATTTTTTTATACAACACATTGAAAAATGTTTTGCGTGAATTATTGGTATTTTTCCGAAAGTCATGATTTTTTTAGGAATAGTGAAATACAACAAAATACTATATATTCAAATTACCCAGTAGACACCCTATTTATTTACATCATGGAAAATTTAATCCCACTTGTTTCAAACTCACCTTCTCTCTTTGCAAATTTTATCAAAATAATGAAGAAAATTCATAGTCTTGGACAAAAAAAATAAAATATTGATTAAAATGATGTAAAATCCCTCCTCTCATGCACTATAAATACCACCCTCATTCCCTCTTCCTCTCACACCTCTTGGGCAATTGTAATTTTCTATGTTCCATCACATATACCCTCCCAAAGGCTCTTCCCCATGTCCAAGACCTAATAGACTCAGAAAAAGGCCAAAACAAAGGGCCTTAAAGAGGATATCAAGGATAAGGGATCAAGAGGTAAGAATCCTTTTTATTTTTCATGTGTTTTATTTTCCATTCTTTATATTATTATACTATATTACACTCAACTTATCTAGTAGGTATGAAATATTCATAATAAATTATATTATGTATGTTATCATGTTCATGGTAATGCTTCATCATCTTTATTTCTCTTATTTCTTTCTTATTCTAAAATTAAAAACACCATTCATGATGTACCGATATAATAAATTTGTCGATGATTTGTTTTCAATTTCAATTATTTTATTAAAATATGATCATAAAACCATTTTAATGGTAAAAATATAATGAAAAATTTGTTTTTTTACATATTTTAGGTTTTGGAATGAACTTTTATGCATGAAATGAAATTATATAATGTAAAAAGATCATGATTGTTAAGGAACCACAAAAAATGATATAAACAAATATCATTAATGTTTTTTATATTGATCAATAATCATATATGATAAAACAAATTGAATAATGGTAACATTATATATTATTGGAACATATTAATACCATTTCATTAAACTTAAATAAATTTTTTTCCATATAATAAGAAAATCAAATAAAAATTGGCCATGGAAATCATGTAAAGAACACTCCCAATACAATTGAAGGAAAAAATATTAATAATTAAAAGGTGAAATGAGGTTATGTAGTGATCATATAGAGTGTTATACAAATTAATATGTTTTTCTATGATATTAATAACACTCTTTTAACAACTTATACAATAGGATTATACAAGTTTGAATTAAAAAATTGTGGTAGGGGAATTGTTAACTCGATTTATATTCTTTGGGTTAACCATATACATTATTATTTACGTGGTATTAATTTTTTGATGATTTTATGCTTCTATTAGATTTTATTATGTGTATATAGAGTCTGTAGACATATTATTTTCATTCTATTTATTCTCATATAAACTAAATTTTACTTGAATCTGACATTTCTTATATGTTCCTATTTTAAACTTCTAGATTTAAAAAATTCATATTGAATGTTTTTATACAAGAATTAATATATGATGAATATGTTATGATTATTTTTAATTTATTATCATTAATGTTGGTACCAATATATTTTTCTAATACATTTGGTACATGTATATTTTCGGTTTGATATATGGTTTTTCCAACTGTAACTAAGATGGTTACACAATATGGTTTCCGTGAGAGTTACAAATTATAAGGTAGCTATGAGGGATACAAGATATTGTATTTAATTCTCTAAGATACCTTTATGGTTCTATTTAATTTCGATATGTTTTATTAAATCTCATGTAAATATGATTTTTCACAAAGTATATTAATATGGGTGACACGTATGTATTTATGAAAATGATTTCACACGTTATAAGTATTTGTGGACTAATTTTTCCATTTTATATTACTTATAGAAATTTTTGTACATACCATGTTTTTAAATGATTTTAATAAGTTATAAGAATGTGTAAGACAAATAAAGAAGTAATGTTAAATGTTATGTATATTTTTCAAAGAAAACTTGTTTTATTGGAAATATATTATATTTTAGAATAAATTGATACTATTTATGTGGTATATTATCAATGTGAATTATTCATTTAATTCAATATTAAGTAAGGTTTAAGGCTGGGGCCTTATAGTTGGTATCAGAGGTCGGTTTAGACAACTTTAGGAGTTAGAAAAGTGTTAAATTATAATATGATTGAAATGATATAGCATTTACGGATTACCATGTTGCTTCGCCTAAGATATTTCTGTGTTCAGAATGGTTTTCCGCAGAGGAAACAAAGCAGCTATGTTGGGACGACATCAGGAGGAAGATAACCTTCCAAATCAGCAACCTGAGATGGTCGGAATCGGAACTGAACAGTTTGTTGCAGTGATGGCACAGTTGACTCAGGCTGTAAATGGTGGTGGTATCCATGCACGAGATCAGCCAGATCAACCACAGAGGAACATGTCAGTAGTGGAACATTTCATGAGGCAACATCCCCCATCATTCAGAGGATCATCTGACCCTGTGCAAGCTGAAGGGTGGATTAAAGCACTGGAGAAGATTTTTGATGTCATGGGGTGTTCAGAACAACAAAAGGTTAGTCTTTCTGTTTACCGTTTTGAAGGTGAAGCTGATCAGTGGTGGTCGATGGTGAAAAATATAAGGGATAGTGATGAGATTGAGGATCTTCACTGGGACGAATTCAAAGGTATGTTTCTTGAGAAATATTTTCCTAAGGTGGTTCGTCTTAGGATGGAAAAATAGTTCCTAGAATTGAGGCAGGAGGATGATTCAGTGGCTGCTTATGAAGAAAAGTTCACTCTATTGGCAAGGTATGCTCCAAACATCATACGAGATCTTGATAGTAAAATAAACCGTTTTTACTCAGGGTTAAATCCAAAGTATCGAAGGGCTTTAGCTTCTCGTGAGTTCAAAAGTTATGAAAAACTTGTTCGATGTACGGAGAAGGTGGAAATGGAGTTTGCCGATGATCAGGTGTTCTATGACAAACAACAGAATAAGAGGTCTAGTTGGCAGGAAAAGGGGAAGAATTCATCAAAGAAGCAAGGAGGTAAGAAAACCAAATATCCATCCTGTGAGAAGTGTGGTAAAATGCATCCTGGAGAATGTTTATCCAAGTCTGGTAAGTGCTTTCGGTGTGGTATGTCTGGTCATATTGCTCGTAACTGTAAGGAAGATGATCAAGCAGGAAATGAAAAGCCAACGGTAAGATGTTTTAAGTGTAATTAAATGGGTCATTATGCAAACGAGTGTCCAACGAAGAACTCAACTGGGAGAATGTAGCCAGACTACAAGAAGAAAGGGGTGGCGAAATCCTTTGCAACAACTTCAGCAGATGTTGGGCCATCGAATGAAGTGGTATCAGCTCCAGGGAGCTCAGTATTTTTCGAAGATTGACTTGAGGTCTGGGTACCCTCAGTTGAAAGTAAAATAAGCAGACGTTCCGAAGACTGTGTTCCGTACTAGATATGGTCATTTTGAATTTTTAGTTATGCCTTTTGGGTTAACCAATGCACCTACTGTATTCATGGACCTTATGAATAAAATTTACCTTGAGTTCTTGGATAAGTTTGTGTTTGTGTTTTGAGGTTTGGGAAGAGGTTATGTGTGCCTTGTGATTCACAGTTGAAGAATGAGTTGTTTTTTCATCCTGGCAGTACTAAGATGTACAAAGGTCTGCGGGAGTATTACTGGTGGGATGGAATGAAAAGAGACATTTCTGATTTTACTGTGAAGTGTTTGACATGTCAACAGGTTAAAGCAGAGTGGCAGGGATGCTTCAGCCTTTACCAGTGCCAGAGTGGAAATGGGAAAACATATCCATGGACTTTGTTGTGGGATTACCGAGGACATCTCGAGGTAATAATTCAATCTGGGTTATTGTTGATCGCTTGACCAAATCTGCTCATTTCCTTTCTATACGAGATACTTTCTCTCTAGATCAACTTTCCCGTTTGTATCTTAAAGAGATAGTCAGGTTACATGGAGTTCCTCTCTCCATTGTATCGGATAGTGATCCCAGGTTTACTTCTAACTTTTGGAAAGGCCTTCAGAAGTCGTTGGGTACTGAATTAAATTTTAGTACAGCTTTTCATCCTCAATCAGATGGGCAGTCAGAACGAACAATTCAGACATTGGAGGATATGCTACGAGCTTGTTCTATGGATTATCAGGGAAGTTGGGACCAACATCTTTCTTTGGTTGAATTTTCATATAATAACAGTTTCCATTCCAGTATACAGATGGCACCATTTCAGGCATTATATGGGAAGCGGTGTCGAACTCCAGCTTTCTGGGATGAAGTGGGTGAAAGGAAGTTGATGGGACCAGAATTGGTAGAAGAGATGGCAGAAAAAGTTCAGCTGATTCAGAAACACATGAGGACAGCTCAGAGCAGGCAGAAGAGTTATGCGGATAACAGGAGGAAGGATCTATCTTTCGAGGTAGGTGATCATGATTTTCTCAAGGTTTCTCCTTGGAAAAGCGTGATGAGATTTGGTAAGAAAGGAAAGTTGAGTCCAAGGTTTGTTGGACCATACGAAATTCTGGAAAGAGTTGGATCGGTTGCATACCGAGTGGCTTTACCTCCGAGTTTATCTCAGGTACACAATGTTTTTCACGTTTCGATGTTGAGAAAGTATATGCCAGATCCATCTCATGTTTTGAGCCCAGAGGTAGTTCAGCTGGAAGAGAACCTATCTTATGAGGAACAACCGGTCCAGATTCTTGACCACAGGGAGCAAGTGTTACGGAATAAGGTGATTCATCAGGTAAAGGTTTTGTGGAAAACCCATGTGATTTAAGAGGCAACGTGGGAATCTGAAAATGCTATGAGGGATAAATACCCCCACTTATTTTGATAAGTGAATAAAATTGCGAGGACGCAATTTCCAAAAGGGGGGAAGGATGTAACATCCCAGGTAAATAAAGAATAAAGAATTTTCATATTTATTAATATTTACGAATTAAATATTAATTTTATTTTAAAGGGGTTTCTATGTTCGATAGCGTACCCGATACGCAACGATGAGTTTCTTTGAAACTTACGTAGCACACTAGTAATAAAATAATATTATTTTAAATGTTAGTTAACAAGTAGCCATTGTACTGGCGAGAATGGATAGAAATAACTAAAATATGATTATATATGTTTTTAAATGTTTTTACATTTATCCAATAAAAGATAAAGGCTTAAAATACGGAAAGAATTCAATTTTAGGCGTATATGCCCTAGTTTTCACTAAAGGTTCACTTATCACCTTTTGACGGAGAACCGTCATTAAATATAGTTTTGATCACTCTTTTACATTATTTTGGACCAAATATAACTCTTCTTTATAATCGGGACATCAAAATTTACTTTGTGTAAATTTTTGGTACCTTTCTGATAAAGTTCATTTTTTTAATGAATAGTGTAAAGTGTTGTATTTTAATTCAAAACCTATTTTTAATCTAAATTATTTATATGATTAGATTATTATTTTAATTGGTTTTAAAGTGAAATTAGAAAATATTTTTACCAGTTAATCCAATGGTGGTCATTGGAATCAATTTCACTTTGAAATTTGACTTAAACTGGTGTCAATCTTTTGATACTTATTGTTTCACTAAAACACGCTATTTGTCATGACAGCGGGAATTAATTATTAAATTAATTAATTTGACTTATATGTTTTGAATTTTGTAAAATGGACTTCATTTTTGAATTCGGAATATCAAATATAGCTTAGGGTGAATTTTTGGTAATTTTCTGAAAAACTTCAATTTTTGATGAATAGTGAAACCACTAAGTGGTAATCAAGCAAACTGATTTTTCAGTTAAATGAAAGTTTACCACTAATGTGTATTGAATTTTGAAAATCCGACATACATGGTTGTCATTAAGAAGTAAAATGTGGTTCAATGAGATTAAAATAATTTTTTGGTGAATAGTAACTTTTTTTCATTAATCGCGATTAGAGGTAATTAGTGTAGTTTAAGGTAAAAATGGTATTATAAGAATGTGAAAACACCATGACACTTGTCCTAAACCTATTGGGTGAGTCATGGACGACCAAGACAAGTCATGGGCCAACTTGGGGACCCCATGGAGCCACTTTAGTTGGAAAATGACATTAATATATTTTTATTTAATGTTAAAGTGAAAATGACACTAACATAAATTGTTTTACAAAAATAATTTTTGAGTGGGGTTATAAAAGTCCAAATTTTGATTATAAATAGTAATTGGAAAGCTAAAAATATTTCCTACATCATAGTATTTTTTTTATAATTTTTAGACATTAAATAAATTAAATTATATATGACATAATAATGATGCAGCGATGACATCATTATTTGACAATTTAAATAAAATGGAAAGATAATGAAAAATATAAAACCAACACATGGCCAAAACCAATTGGATGAGTGGATTTCGAACCCCTATCACCTTATCCACGAATTATATCAATGTGGGACCTTTTAAAACCGAAACACATTTTCAAATAAAGTAATATTTCTTTACTTTCCAAAAGTGCCCCTCCTCTCCTCTTATAAAAGGCCCCCACCTCTACCTCATTTCACACACTTCTCAAGCCTTTGGCTCGGCCAACCCCTGCCCAATTACTCTCTCCACATCCCTCTCCTCATCCTAGAGGATTCCCTTCGGGCAGAATCCTTTCAAAGTAAGCCTTTAGGCTCAAATCAAAAGAGAGTTACACTTTTAAAGGTAATTCATTCTCTGTTGTTCATTTGTTTTATTTTGCTTCTCCAACCCCCTAAAATCTTTTTATTTACTTCTTTTGTAACAACACCAGTATCTTCAATATACTAGGATGTTGTTATAAGATATATTTGAGCTACACTCTCACCCAACTACATCAAATGGTTAAAGAACATACGGTTTCCGTGGATGGAGAAATTCTGCCTCCCGAAACGATGATTGTTCAATACTCATTTAACACCTTCAAAGGTGGCCATTATGATGTCACTATTTCTATATATGATATATAATATGTTTATGTTTTCCTTAAGCTTATTTTTTTTTATTTTGGGCATACCTTTATGGTTTCCATTATGGGTAAACACGATATCTTCATTTAAGGAAGTGCGGACTACTGCCCCCTCAAAGTGATGTGATTCATTAATTCCATATGTGGGACGTGTAAAGGATGGATTTAATGTTTTTATATATGATGTTATACTGTAATTATAATATAACTCTATATCATTATTATTTATTTCCATTAAAGTATGAGATAGAAATGAAAGTAGCGTTCATGTGTACGTACGGCTTGCCGTCTCCATGAACGGTGCATTTCATTTCTTATCACCAAATGTAATGTACTATTAAAAGTACATGTATATAATGGATATATATAATTAATGATATATCTAAAGGATGAATATAATTCTGGAATTAAAATATACATACCTCTCATTTAGTTTTAATTCCATTAATATGACAAAGAAATGAAAGTAGCGTTCATGCGTACGTACGACTTACCGTCTCCATGAACGGTGCATTTCATTTCTTACCTCTAAATGATTATGTAATATTATAAATACATGTATATGCTGGATATATATGATATATATGATATCCAAATCAGGAATTTCATTCTGGATATAAAGAACTTTTGACCACACGAACAACATGTAATTGTAAGAAGTCAACTTTCGACTTAAGAACCAAATATTGACAAAACAAACATTATTAACTTAAATGGTTACATAATGTTTATAACATTGCAATAAGTGATATAAAAGGAATAATGAACTTTAAAAAAGTTCTTAATAAAGTATAAATTAACTCAAGTTTATTATTCAGGACGTTAAAGAACGATCGAGTCAAGTCGGACTCGAGGTAAGGGACTTCGTCTCAATCTCCTTTCATTGAGGCATATTTCGTTTTATACAAAACTTTCTTTTATACGGTGTATAAACCCTTTGACTTTTACTTTTATACAAAAGGAATCTTTTTCTATGAAGCATCTTACTAAACGACAAAAAGGAATGTTTTTTTAACGCACGCGGTGACAACGACTTTTTCCGCCGCCGCGAGTATTATTTGGTCTTTGGCTTCCTCAACAAGCCGTATTGTTTTTAGAATAAAATAAATACCATATACTCTTTTATGTATTTTGGTATTGAAAATGGTTTTGATAAACGATGTTATTATGTCAATATATTTATGTTATATTATGATTGAAATGTGGAAATGTTATCATTCCTTTATATTGGTTTTATGTTTTATGATTTTATATTGGTACTTGGACATTTTAATGGGTGGTTACGTTATAAACCATATGACGGGTGGTGCCGTGAATACCAGGATGGGTGGCTACGTTATAACCTCCAATGCATTGGGTATGGAAGTCGGCCGTATGGCTATTCCATTAAGTATGTATGGAAATTGGCCGTATGGCTATTCCATTAAGTGATATGTGTGGAAGTCGACTGTATGGTTATTCCACTTATGTAAGTTTATGTCCCAAGTTACCTTTATATATGTTATGTGTTCTTTATATGGGTTTTATGGTAATCCTTTGGTTACAAAAAGGTAAGTAATGATACTTTATTCAGTGAAGAGTTTTTATTACTTCATAAAGGTGAAACGTATTACTTTGATAAAGTATACATGGTTTACTTGTTGTTTTGATAAACTAACAATTTTCATTCTTTGTGTATCCCTTAATGAGCTTCTTATGCTCACCCCAAGTTTTTCGAAATGTTTTTCTCAGGACTTAAAGTGGAATAAGGTCAAGGATGGGATCAAGGGAATTTCATGCTATCTAAAACATGGAATCTAGACATCTTTCTTTTTAAGAGTTTTTATTTTATGGAGACTTAGTAGAAGTGTCTACTTTGTAATCTTTTAAGATGTAATAGTTATGTTCTAATTCTCTAAAACTCTAAACCTGAAAAGATCCTCAATGTGAATTATTCATTTAATTCAATATTAAGTGAGGTTTAAGGCTGGGGCCTTATATTGAAGGTCGCGGGTAGTGTGGCCTTTGTCATTGCTGCCTTCATTTCCTTGTTGTCGCTTCAAAGAACACCACAAGAAAGAAGAATCGAGAGAGGATGTCAGGCCCTGTTAGGTTGGACCACATCCTCTGTTTTTAAGGTGGTATCGATTGGTTTATCATGGAAGAAGATGACCAAAAATTAACTACATCACTTTGCATCGATTCTGTTCATTCGATGATGAGAAGAAGAAAAGAAAATCATCAACATGAAATAACCCCCTACCTAGATTGTCGGGCGTCGACGTTGAAGTCGCGGAAAGAAGACGAAGTCGCCCATCGTTCATCACGTCCGCCATGCACTCTTAATTTTGAGCAACGTCAACTCTGGAAGATGCCCCACATTGGTAGGATCTAAGGAAGGAATTCTAAGAAGAACTGTCATAGGCATTCTTCATTGGATGAATGCGTTCTTCGTTCTTCATTATTTGTTGGGAGAATAGTTCTTCATTGAGAGCTTTTCCCAATAATCCTCAAATCCTACTTTTCCAAAAAATGAAAAGATAGCCCCACCAAATAAGATATTGACATTTCTTTTAGATTATTGTGCTTAAAATTCATATTGTGGAGTTCAATTAAATAAGATGACTCATTTAATTAATGGGGTGGAACTTTCTTAATAAAAAATGCTTTGGAACATCAATTAAAAAGTGGAGAATAAATTACATGGCTACACCTCATTAAAGCTTGAGAGTTGTCATGGATTAATTTAGTGTAGAACAAGAGGCTCCCCTTCATTAATTAGGGAGATATGAGTGGTTTTATCCTCCTCCATCAATAGTGGTCGGGTGGTCCCCACCCCAATTATTCAAATGAGAGGTTATGTGGTCTCGGGTGGTCCCCACATCATATTCTCTCGCGTGGGGTTATCTCCGGGGGGACTCCACCACCATAACCTCTCATGGGAGTTTATGGTATGGTGGTCCCACCTACAACTCCAACGAGTAAGTTTTAACCACCAACAATCTCCTGGTGGATTAAATAATATAAACTGTACCTACACTTTATTTTATTATATATTTTTATGAACACCCAAAAAAATATCCTCAACTCTCGACACACTGGCATCAAAGTGAATGTTTTCTTAAGTGAATATTGGTGTTGTGAGTTCAATAGTGCCCTCATATTTAAATTCCGAGCAGCAGTGCAATAGTTATAAAAACCAGTTCATACGTTTACTGAACGTACCCGAACAAAACATCAGAAATTGATTCCTAGCACACCGGGCCTCTGATTCGTGTGCCATAAATTTTCACAGACTCATAAAATTCCCATGTATTTATGAAAAAAACAATTCCATGGAATTTCTGGGTCTTTACAAATTTGATATCAAAATTGTAGATACATTCCCAAATATTATTTCTCCAATTTCAATTAGAACAACACATATTCATTTTTAATGTGTTTTATTTTTAAATAATCAATATTATATATATTTGTTATTATATTTCTTAAATATATAAGTATATTATAACAAATGTTTTGTTTTATTTTTAAAATTCCAATGAAATTTTCTGAATATATTCAATTATAATAAAATTAGAAATAGTAAGAAGAAAAATAGATGTTTCAACATAAAATTATTGAATGTATGATTTTTCAATGGAGAATGATATAGGAAAAAATAATAATACAATATTTAATAAGATGAAGATATTGACATATGTGTTATCATGACTAGACTAACTACTAAATGGTGATGATCATGATTGTTCTGAAGAATAATGTGTTTGAATTACTTTCTCTTTTAACAAAATATTTATACTCACTATTGAGAAGGATTATGATTTTAAATCCTTATTGGTAAAAATTACATATATTTTTATCTATAGAAGTGTATATATTAAAATATTCCAATTCGTTATTCCAAAATTATGGTATAAAATTAAGACCCATTTTACTAGTGAGATTGGAAAGACTATTGACAATTAGAAGGAGTATGTACAAGGAAATATTGTTTTTATTATAACATCATTTCATGATATGTACATTGTTGTAATAGTTAATACCATCATCATATATAATCAATTAATCATATAAGTTAATCAATAATCACTCTTATATGACCTTGATTTAAGGTAGGATTTAGAGACCATCATTTGGAGAATTCACAATAAAAACATCATCTTTTTTGTCCCTTAAATTTTAGAAATGCATGCATTAGTTATTCATTTTGTGAAACAAACAAAATCTCTATATTAAAACATGTGTAGTGGTTAAAATATTTTTTAGAGAATTAAAATCTATAAAATTTGGATCACATGTATCTTTGCCAATATGTGCTACATTATCATTCTACTCGTCACATCATGCCATATTATATCAAAATTCTATAGCTCTAATTTTATTTAATATATATATTTTTTCATTGAACAATATAATGTTCGTATTTTGTTATTTTTTGTGAGTTTTATTTTCATAATAATACAGATTCCTTTACATAAATATAATTACTCAAATATAATAACTTTTAATCTAATAATTTTTTAATAAATCATAGGTTATAATTGAAAGAGTGAATTAATGATTGGAAAACACAGTAGGTTTATGATGACGATGCTATAAAAAACTAACTGGTAGATTATTTTCAAATGTGAAACAATATCATCAACATTGTTATTTCCAAGGATCATGATTCATTTAATATAAAAAAAGTATCCATAACTAATGATTTTTGAAATAATATTTAAGAAAAATGGGAATCATGAAAATTATATGAGTATATTACACATGATTTATTAGAATATCGGTGATATTATTGGTATACATAATTACAAATTTCAATTAAATTTAAATAAATACATTGAAAAGATTTTTAAACATAAGTCATAAATTGAATAAATATTTTCTTGATACTCTGATGATCAGTTGAGATAGACATAAATTAATCAATATCAGGAAAAATATAGATAACTAGAATTATCTTGATCTAGATATAAAAAAGAGAATTTATTAATCTCCATTTAATCAATTATAAAATTATGAAACAATAGATAAAAACATAAATATTACTTGTATGAGTCATAAATTTAAATAGATACATTATAATTAATTGAATAACTATAAATCTAATAAATATATATCCACTAAGATATGACAGAAATAATATATTCTTTATTATAGGAAATTATAAGCATATTATTGTACATTATTGATAATTTTATGTTATAATAAAAAAATATATATAAATTGGTAAAGAAGTCCTTTTTGAAACCCCCATAATCATCATTATAGTGTGATATACTAATTAAAATAATTATACACAAATAATATCATTAGACGAGTTATATCTTTAAATAAAGCCAAGATAAACCTAGATATAGAAATATAGAAATCAGAAGAAGAAGAAAAGTAATATTTATTAGAAATTATTTTTATTGTGGGAGAAATATGAATATGTAAATTTCTTATAAGTATACTTATTAATTTATTGAAATATTGATATTTTATAGATTAATGGGGATCAAATATTATTTCAATTAAGATAATTCTAGGATGCAGAAAATTTTTCCTAAAAATAAAAATATATTCAAATTAAATAGTTATAATAAATTTCATAATTTCAATAATTATTTGAATAAAATTTGTCGTATAAATGTTTTTTTAGTTTTATGAAATTCTAAATTATAGGAATGATCATAAAAAACTATGATTATAATGTATGAGTTAGAAATGATGAAATAATGATGTTAATCAATACTGTGATTCAATAAAATAAAATTATTTCAAAAAAACACAAGAATATTTTTAATAATTATTGTACATAAAATAATATATGTTTTTTTGGATGAAATTTTGATATCATGGGGCATTTCAAACAATTCCTGAACATTATAAATGATGGAATAAATCTCAACAAAAAATACGAGAACAATATTAAAGGATTGATTTTTTGATATACATTGAAGAATGAGAATATGGTATGTTATAGAGAATGGTATTCATACACTTGTTTAAGAATCCATGTATAATAACTTATAAATATGAAAATTCTACAAAATAGTAAGAGATTAGTTTTCCATCCAAACTAGATATGTAATTGAATATAATAAACCAAAGATGGTTGTATCTATCGTGTTATCTTATATAAAAATATCATTACATGTAAGATGAAATATTTATAATTGAATAATAACATCTCATAAAAGGAAATACATGTCTATAAAATAAAATTAGGAGTATAATGGATTTTATGTCACCATATTTGAGATGAATTATAGTTTTATAAGGAACTCTAAACAAGGATTAAATTATTATGAATTCATTAATAAAACATATTATTAGCATATATATATATATATTTCTCATTGTATAGGGGAATAGTATTTATTTTTATAGAGGGGTCGATAATGATGAGTTTTGTGATTATTATATATAAGAAAATATTTTCATATTGTCCTACACTATAACTAATTTTATAAATTCATTAAGACAACTTATTAAGGATATTATTTTAGTTCCTCTAAATAAAGGATCCACTATATTTAAGTATTGTTAGATTGTATCTACTGTGGGTTATTTGAGTAGATAATTATGCTATAAAATTATTATTACATGTTAAAACATAAAATTTTAGGCCACGATAAATTTATGGTATTAATGTAAAGATATTCCTATTTATTTTTTCGATTTAATAAATTTTTATTTAATGGTATATAATGTTTTGATAATGGTTATGAAGAATAGAAACTTTAAATGGGGGAAAACATCTTATGCTTTTTTTTGTATTCACTGAAATGGTTATAATATATAATTTGAAAAAAATTCATAAAATTCCAAAAATTAATATTTCAGGTTTTTTTATTTTTTGTGTATGTATTAAATATATATAATTGACATGAATATTAATCACTCATATTATCTTCACTGAACATGATCAAAAATACATATAGTTTGATACATTATAGCGCAAAAACTATTAAGGTATAAAACCATGCCTCTGGTAGATCTTATTTACATAAATTTAATAATAGTGAGAGAAAATTGATGATTTATTAAATCATGTTTACAATGATTTAATGAAGGATGTTGACATCAAATACAACAGGGTAAATTGAATTGGATTTTAATTTTTTTTATTATATTTATTTTTATTATGTGATAAATTTGAATACGTTGTAGAAAATGATGATTTATGGGGTTGATGAAAATATTTCATAGCGTCTTGAGTTAGATATTAGGATGAGTTTTAGTTTCTTTTGGTGAATTAAAATGTTGTATTGTAGATGGAATTTTGAGGAGCCATCTTTTAATTTTCACATTAATAAATGTAGAATATAATTAATTCTTTATTTGATAGAGATTCACATTTTATTTATAATTTATAATTTTTCTAATGGTTTATTTATTTTGATATCATTTAGGTATAATGTTATAGGATATTTTATAGAGATTAATGATAAATTGATAAATTTTCAATTTATTGAAATATATAAATTGAGTGATCACATATTTAAGTTGGAATATTAGTTTTGTAATAGTTGGTTACATATTAATAAAATTGTTGATTTCACTTGAAATATTCTATTATGGATGAATGATGATAGAAATTTTGGGAATAGAGTTTGGCATCTAAATAATTAGACATCAAAATTCTGGTGGTGAGAATTTCAAATAATTTTAAAAATTAATATTTGTGAAAAATTGTCGATGATTTATCATGGTAGATCAATTAACATAGTTATTATTATATGTAAAAATCACTAAGAATATATAATTCATTATGATATTTAATTATTGAATTATTCTATTGTATAATTTTCTAAATAATTCCAAATAAAAAAAATCGTGACATGAGAATAAAACATTTCTTGTTGTATGAAATTTTATAGTGACAATAAATCTATAATGGAATGAATATTAGAGTCCATGTTATTTATACATAATAATAATTATATGAACCGAATTCATGGTAGAAATGTTATTTTAGAATATATTGTGAATGTTTAACATCTAATTTATTGTAAACAAAGGTCAATGATGGTTTATTTAGATAAATGTAATCCATATATAAATTAGGTAGTGTGTTGTAAATATAGAAATTTTGTTGGTGATTCTATAATAATTTGGGGATCGGGAAGGATAACTCTGAATTATTGATTTTGGGACATGGAAAGTCATGATCTCTTTAAAATTAAATTTGAAATGCATTTATTAATATGGAAATAAAAATAATTCTATAGATGGATAGCTAATAGTTTCATGAAAAAATAAATTATTAATAATATTATTGATATCTATATATATAATAAAGATAGAAATTTAATTGAATAAATGGGAAGGTGTACATTCAATGTCATGTTAAAATAACCCCATGCATTAAATTACCATTATTTCAGATGATAATATTGGGTATGTGAATATAGTGAGAAATCATTATCTTCCTAATAATCACATCATTGTAAGGGTGTATTAATTTTCTTCATGATATCATGAATCTAATTGAATCTTTTTTCTGGGGAAAAAATAATTTAATTTTTTTGAGTTTGCATGAGAATTAAATGATAAAATATATTGAGAAATATGGCCCATTATTATGGATAAAACATCCATTATATTACTGGAATACGTTTAACCTATGATAATTAAATATAGAAATAAATTTAAAAGAAGTGATTCTTGTGTATAATTGAGGATAATTAATAATATTAAACTTGTAATATATTTAGGATATAATAGTGAAGATTCAATTAAATTAGTTAACACAAATAAGAAAAATATCAAATTATAATGAATTTACCAAAAATTCTATATGACGAGATAAAATAAGATTTATTTTTAGATAAATAATATAATTTTTACACGTTTTATTGATAATATTGTGGGACATGAACTATTAATATTCAAACTAAAGCATTGATAAACAATGGATATTCCTCAAAAATTAATTTTTTACATGTTTTAATATCCAATTATCATCAAATGATTAAAATAATTAATAAATTAGTAAAAGTATAATAACATATATTAAATATCATAAGTGTTTAAAGTGAAGACGAAGTGAAATATGATGAAAAATATAATTGATAATTGGTTTCTATCACTATATTTACTACTATTCATTAATGTTTTAAATTATTGTTGTATTTATAAATTTGAAAATTTTGGTTTTTTTCTCATATGGCTATCATTATAATGATTGAGAATAAAAAATATGACAAAAATATGTTTGAAGATTTTGCTATGATGATTTTGTGACATATTAGGTTCATAAGACGAAAATTTTCACTCCTATGTTTTAGATGAAATTTGTAAACATATTGGTGAAGAATATCCAGTTTGGAGATTGTAATGAATATTCAAGAGATTTATTCAAGTGAAAAATGAAAACATATTATTTTTTTCTAAATATTTCATATTATATATATCCCTAATTTTTGAATTATACATGCATACAAAAATGTTGAAGTCACCAACATCATTGGAGAACCACATAAAAATATCTAGTGTAATACAATATTTATATACAATAATTGATTCTATATGAAAGTTTTTGGTGGAATTAATGCGTTAAATATATCATAATTTTTACAATTTTTCATTTATTTTTTAGTAAAATTATTTATTAAAATTATTTTATTATAGATTCACCAACATTTTATGTGACTACTTGATCATACTTATCATATTTTATATGAGTTCATGTAATGTTGTTATATATTATTCTTAAATGATATAATCATTTAAAATGGGGATTTTTTATCTTGAATTGTATCAATATGATATAAAAAATAAACATAATGATTCCAAAATTATTTATAAATTTTATTATTTTAATATTACCAGTATTTAATACATATCATCTAATGATTAATTATATAGTAACATCACCACATTAATTTTTTCATAGAATGGTATCATTATTTTATTTTTATTATTTTGAAATAAAAAGAGTACCCCAGATCATACACTTAGTATAACTAATTTTTTTAATTTTATATCATCTAATATGTTCTCATACAATTAATTTTAATAGTATTAAATAAAAAATTATAAATATAAATATTATTGGTTTTAAAAACATTGTCTGTCTCTAATTCAAAATCACATTTTTTCTTGTAACTCTCATTATTTATGAATAGAAATATAAAATCATAATGAAAATAATCCTAAAGAATATAGAAAATAAGTGGAAACTCCATACGAAATATTCTTTTGACTAATCCTTGAAAAATAATTATGATATTTTATTTAATAGTCTTTAGATATGATAAATAAATATTATACCAACTATAATTATAATCCTATTTACTTAATTAAATTTATGATACATAATTTTAATGAATAAAAATTTCTTATATCATTTAAAAATTATTTCACGTAAGAAATATTTTAGAAATTATATTCTACAGGCCACATTAAAACAGAAAATATTAACATCATTGAAATACTAAAGACAAAAAAATCCAAAAATAAATATAATATATGCTAGAAAATACATGATGGTCTTTAATCATACTCATTATAAGTTATCCATGTAAAGTAACCTCAACTAAAAACTCAACATCAAAAGATAAATGAGAAAGAAATATTGGTGAAAAAAATTAATTGGATATCATAATATAAATCATTATAGAAACCAAATGGTCATGACTAAAATAATAAAATGGATAGAAAAAATAAAATTATTGACCTCTAATGTTTCATGACTTATTGAATAAAACTACACTATTTATTATCTTTAATACTAGACATGGTTCAACTAGAACTCATTTAGTTGAATCACCTTAATGAGTCATCCCTATGAATTCATAACACCTTAGTAACAAAACATAATAGTTAATGTCTTCTAAACACTACACAAATTTAAACATACCCAGGAATGATATTATTCTTACATTCTAAAATATTTTTTCTTTATAATTTTGTAAATCACTATATATAATAGTATTTTATGATCCATATATTTATTTCATAATAAAACATATTTAATTCACTATTTCATGAAAATCAACTATTCCCCATCTGACTATACTAAAATAACCCTTCGATGATATTTTCTATAAAAACATTTATATGAGAAATCCTTCTCTATAAACCTTGACCATTCACTAAAAGCAAAAAAATCAAAAATATATATTCATACAAATACAAAATCCACTGGAAAAAATAATCTTTTCATATATATAAAAAATATCCCCCAATTGAAAAAGTTTATTTACCAAATATTTTAATCTGAGTAAAAATATAATCTATAATTTTCTTAATGCATCCACCATATTTTCATCTCTACAAGGTTCTTTTGTAATGATTCATCACCACTCAAGGTATCATAATAAAAATCCAATATTGTTAATATATCATTATATCTGAAAACAAACATTCCTCCAAATTCCATCTCAATGGTCTTTTAATAGTTATCTATTCAAAACATATTAAAAAATAACGATATATAATAGTTCATGAAATGGATTGAAGTTTATATTCATCATCTCTATAATGTAAAATATGATTTTACATGAGTGTTAAATTAGTTTCTCGAGTATATATTCTAATAGATTCAAGATTAATATCTCAAATTCCATAAAAAATAATAAAATATTCTCAAATCATCCACTAGATAATACACATCCCAATGACTAATTACTATGTTAAAATTGAAGTATTTTTTGTCAAAAATATCATGAACGAAATCAATGGTTATTAGTAACCTCAAATAATTTATTACTTATATGTTATTAGTTACAATGATCAAACACTCTATGAAATTGACCATTATAGAATTAGTTGTTTCAATACATGAGGATCATGTTCACCTTCCTTAGTCTCTAGTAAGAAATAATTGATTTAATATTCCTATAATGATAATAAACTTATATTAATCATCTTAATCTTTAATTTCTATTGAATAGTATGTACTCATCCTATTATCAAACCCATATACATGATTAATTAATTGAATAAATTGTTAATTCAAATGGAAAGACATGCATTTTTTATAAATGATAAAAATCCTTATAATAATTGAATGTTCTTAAAGGAATGAATGTGTAATGAATTTTTTTTTTAAGTATAGTTTTATTAAAACGTCTCTATTATAGATAAATAATATTATTGGTATTTAACATAACATAAAAATATTCATTTGTTTTTTCATTTTTTATCTATTTATTAAGCAAATTTTTTTAGTAATCAACTTCTTATATCACTGAAAATAATTATAAAAAAAATTATTAAAAAATTAACTAAATACTATTTTAATATAATGGAATACCCTAATAAACAATTTCAGGAATTAATAATCAATGCCCATGTTCATAAGAAATGAAAATTAAAAAAATTTGATGAAATTATATGGAAAATAAATTAAATAAATAATATTTTATAAATACTTATTTAAAAAGTATAAATTAAATCATTCAATAACCATTATTGAAAAATTTTAGAACACATATTTACTCCTTCATAACTCTATAATAATTCACAAATGAAATCATATTTATCATTGTATTAGTTCCTCTATATTCTCAAATAATGAAGGCCATAGAAATGTGACATCCATTAAATAATCCCTTTCAGTCCAATGTGTAATTTTACCAAGAATCATGAACATAAAATTGTAAATTTTTTTAAAAAATTATTAAATATGTTTAAATGGGTGTTATTACACTATAGTTTATGTGCTATTTCATACCTAAATTCCAAACCCTAAGAATACTAGTAAACCACATGAAAACAATAATGACATAATATATTTTATAACACCATAACATTTTAAAAAATAAATCTAATTGAATGAAACATTATTTTAATTAGATATTTATATGTTTCCTTTAAACATAATATCTCTACTTCAAATATTTAAATATAAAAAAAATCATCTACAGTTGTGGCTAGTATGCTTTTCAGAGTCTTATTAAACCAACTTGAATTTATGTGAATAGTAACAACCCCTTATTAATAGTAATATGAATAGTAATATAACAATAATTAATAGTAAATTTTATTATTATTTTATTTTATTAAGGATTAAATATAATGTACCCGTGATTTAATTTTCATGGTGATATAAAATGATTTATAGTATTAAAAATGTTGATTTTTTAATAAAGACTAATTCTATTTAAAAATTAAATTAATCATATTTAGAATATTATTATCAAAAAATGGATTTCATTTTTTTATACAACACATTGAAAAATGTTTTGCGTGAATTATTGGTATTTTTCCGAAAGTCATGATTTTTTTAGGAATAGTGAAATACAACAAAATACTATATATTCAAATTACCCAGTAGACACCCTATTTATTTAAATCATGGAAAATTTAATCCCACTTGTTTCAAACTCACCTTCTCTCTTTGCAAATTTTATCAAAATAATTAAAAAAAGTCATAGTCTTGGACAAAAAAAATAAAATATTGATTAAAATGATGTAAAATCCCTCCTCTCATGCACTATAAATACCACCCTCATTCCCTCTTCCTCTCACACCTCTTGGGCAATTGTAATTTTCTATGTTCCATCACATATACCCTCCCAAAGGCTCTTCCCCATGTCCAAGACCTAATAGACTCAGAAAAAGGCCAAAACAAAGGGCCTTAAAGAGGATATCAAGGATAAGGGATCAAGAGGTAAGAATCCTTTTTATTTTTCATGTGTTTTATTTTCCATTCTTTATATTATTATACTATATTACACTCAACTTATCTAGAAGGTATGAAATATTCATAATAAATTATATTATGTATGTTATCATGTTCATGGTAATGCTTCATCATCTTTATTTCTCTTATTTCTTTCTTATTCTAAAATTAAAAACACCATTCATGATGTACCGATATAATAAATTTGTCGATGATTTATTTTCAATTTCAATTATTTTATTAAAATATGATCATAAAACCATTTTAATGGTAAAAATATAATGAAAAATTTGTTTTTTTACATATTTTAGGTTTTGGAATGAACTTTTATGCATGAAATGAAATTATATAATGTAAAAAGATCATGATTGTTAAGGAACCACAAAAAATGATATAAACAAATATCATTAATGTTTTTTATATTGATCAATAATCATATATGATAAAACAAATTGAATAATGGTAAGATTATATATTATTGGAACATATTAATACCATTTCATTAAACATAAATAATTTTTTTTTCCATATAATAAGAAAATCAAATAAAAATTGGCCCTGGAAATCATGTAAAGAACACTCCCAATACAATTGAAGGAAAAAATATTAATAATTAAAAGGTGAAATGAGGTTATGTAGTGATCATATAGAGTGTTATAAAAATTAATATGCTTTTCTATGATATTAATAACACTCTTTTAACAACTTATACAATAGGATTATACAAGTTTGAATTAAAAAATTGTGGTAGGGGAATTGTTAACTCGATTTATATTCTTTGGGTTAACCATATACATTATTATTTACGTGGTATTAATTTTTTGATGATTTTATGCTTCTATTAGATTTTATTATGTGTATATAGAGTCTGTAGACATATTATTTTCATTCTATTTATTCTCATATAAACTAAATTTTACTTGAATCTGACATTTCTTATATGTTCCTATTTTAAACTTCTAGATTTAAAAAATTCATATTGAATGTTTTTATACAAGAATTAATATATGATGAATATGTTATGATTATTTTTAATTGATTATCATTAATGTTGGTACCAATATATTTTTCTAATACATTGGGTACGTGTATATTTTCGGTTTGATATATGGTTTTTCCAACTGTAACTAAGATGGTTACACAATAAGGTTTCCGTGAGAGTTACAAATTATAAGGTAGCTATGAGGGATACAAGATATCGTATTTAATTCTCTAAGATACCTTTATGGTTCTATTTAATTTCGATATGTTTTATTAAATCTCATGTAAATATGATGTTTCACAAAGTATGTTAATATGGGTGACACGTATGTATTTATGAAAATTATTTCACACGTTATAAGTATTTGTGGACTAATTTTTCCATTTTATATTACTTATAGAAATTTTTGTACATACCATGTTTTTAAATGATTTTAATAAGTTATAAGAATGTGTAAGACAAATAAAGAAGTAATGTTAAATGTTATGTATATTTTTCAAAGAAAACTTGTTTTATTGGAAATATATTATATTTTAGAATAAATTGATACTATTTATGTGGTATATTCTAAATATGAATATTGAATGCTATGTATGTTTTATATCCCAATTCTATTAGACTATAATCTTGAAAAGATCCTATATATGAAAGAAGTGAGTTATTGACTGAAATTTGTTTTAATGTAATGTAATAAGGTAGGGCCCTTATATATTCCACATCATTGGTTTTTTTGTTTTATAAAACATATCACTATAATGTAAAATATATCACATTATTTTCTCATTGTCTTCCTCCTATTGATATTTAGTAATAAAAAACCATACCAGAACTCATTCACAGAATTTAGACTCATCAAATTCTTCCATTTATTTAAAGCATTAAATATGTAATATATTTTTAAAATAAAATATATATGAAACGTGGATTTCAGAAATCAATTATATTAAAATTTTAAAAACATTTTTTTATATGGTAATACTTCATTAAATATAAAAAAAGTACTTTTATAAGAAGTCTCCATCCTTTCATTAATACAATGGAACAATATTATAATTAATAGTTAAATTCAATGAAAACAATTATATTGACATTAAAAACTCACAACACCATAAAAACATATATTAAAAATGATTTTTTATCAATCAAATAACATTATTTTAAAAATACATCAATTTATTATGTAAAATAAATATTTAAACCCACCAATATTACTCTGTTTGATCTCTGTTTGAATTTAATTATAATTTTTAGGATAAGATCATTGGTCAAGTGTTATTGATCCCAGTATAATCCAAGAAATAATTATATATATAAATGAACTAGATCCATTACACCACCATAAATATGACATCAAAATTAATTATAATAATGTAATCAAAACAAGGGAGTTTATCTATATATATAAATCTAGGGTAATTAATCCTTTTATAAGACCATATTCAATTTTTTTACAATTTTCAACTATATGTATGAATTTAAATTTATAATAAATAATTTATCATAAATAATGAATTAAAATTAAAATATGAAAATAATTTGACTTCAAAATTCTATCAAAGTAAATTAACGTAGATTAAAGAATGTCCTTTAATCATGACTCAAACAATAAATATTATCATTCTCTTATTTACTCATAATAAAATAATAGTTGTTATTAAATTCCATTCAAGATAAT
Organism: Viscum album; assembly: GCA_963277665.1. Taxonomy (NCBI): domain Eukaryota; kingdom Viridiplantae; phylum Streptophyta; class Magnoliopsida; order Santalales; family Viscaceae; genus Viscum; species Viscum album. The sequence continues at coordinate 1,506,368,687 of OY728152.1, forward strand.
ATTTAAACATGTTATGATATAATTTGTATGAGATTATTTATAACCAGTATCAATTATATATTAAACGATCCATACTGAGATTGAAATTTACATCTCCTAAACGGTATAGTTAATGTAAATTAAATGAAATAAAAAATGAATAATTTGAAACAATACAATGTATTTCATTTAATATAATATTTTTATCATTCTTCTTTTATTCCCATCATCATCAATGTTGTACTAAAATTTAAAATAAACGTGTGAATGAAAAAATTTCATTTAATTAAATATCAACATAACATGGTATGTTTAAATTTATATTCTAATCAATCCCAAAAAATCCTAAAAACTAATTTCTATGAAAGAACTAAATAAATATTATTTTCATTTATATAATATATATTCTCAAATGGTTGATTCTAAACTCATAGCTTAACATAATTTATTAATTTATGTATGATACTTAATCAATCTTTCACTATGACCTAGAATTCTACACCGTATGAGATATTATATTCCTCTATTTAATTGATAGTTTCGTGAGACATACTCTGGTAATTATTTTCATGAATTATTGAATAAACATATAACACATTTTCTATACATATTTACATATATTCCTACTTCTCCTATTCCAATCATAATTTGTTATCAATTTCTTATATTTAAAAGATGTGAAGATATTTTTACACTATAGGGAGGAGTGGGTGAAATTTTTATCACTAAAACAAATGCTACCAATAAACTCTATTTTTATTTAATTTTTTTTATATCTATGTATATAATGATATATTGGAGATAATGTTAGAGTAAAAACACACATAACAATGGATTTTACAAGGTTTAGAAATGCTCATTATTATATGGTTATTCCATAATGTGAAACCATTGTTACCAAATATCATAAATTTATATCATATTAGAAATATGAATAGGATGGAATAAGGGATTGGTATATATAATATGAATGTAATATAATATTATTAGATCAAAAGAATAGTATAGTATCCAATATTATCAACCCCATGTTCCAACAGAATTTATATTTAGTGTAAAACATTATTATACTCTTTAGTCTTAAATAAATTATACCTAGAATAAGAAGTTGACTCTATTATTGTTGGGACTAATTGTTTATAACTTTTTTCAAGGGTAGATTAATATTATATTGATAATTCTCATGAATTATTTCATTATAAAATTCACTATTACATCATTTGTTGATTAGAATGCTATTTTACATGAATTGGAAAAATATTTTATATATAATTTACTATCATTGAGGTGTTGATAATTCATTTTTTCATTTGAAAACTATTAATTATAAAAAAAAATTATTTATATGAACTTTATCATTAACATGTGTAATTTAAATTATGAAAAACTTTCCCTTAAAACAACAAAAAAATACAAAATCCAATTTTAATGAGCTTACTTAATGTGGAATGAACATTTACGTTACATAAATACTAAATTGATTCTGGTATGACTTCATAATAATTATTGAATGGTTTTACAACAATTTTTCATAGCCTCATTCTCATTGAGAAGATATATATTGAATGTTCTTTAGGTAATATATCGCAATAGAACACTTTATGTTACCGCTTATATAAAACCAAAATATTTTATAATAGTAACATCATGTTATGTAAAATGTATGAAGAGAAACATAAATAATATAATATAATTTAAATCAATGTTACCTAATGATATTTTTTTAATTAAATTTTATCAATTCAATATATTTTTATGCACACAACATCTCATTTAAATAAAAACAATACTATTTTAAAATATTATAAATTTAATCAGACAATCATAAACTATCCATTAGTATATCATGTATTAAAAAGACTAACTAGATTTTGAATTTTTTGTTGTTGAAATATTTATAATGAAATTATGTGGTTATCTATTGATACAATGTAGAATATAAATCAGTTGAGAGAAAATAAAATGATTTCTAAAATATATTATATTTAGAAAAAAAGTATCTGTTCTCATTTTGAGGACTTGTGATTTGATTAATTAGTCCAAAATTTTAATAAATTTATTTGAAAAAATTAAATTCATTTTTGAATAATAATATCAAAATTATCATTTTTAATTTTTTATTATTTTCATAAAATATTAATTTCACGATGAATATTGAAAAACATTTCTTTTTATTTGAAAATTTCTTTTTTGTTTAAATAATTTAGATAATAAAATTTTATATTATTTTTAAAAATATAAATATGTACAAATTTATATAAATTTAAATGATTTTGGAAAACTAAATCAAAATTATATTGTATTATGATATAAAAACTTCTTGATTTTTGATTGTTTTATCTTTGGAAAAATACTTTTTCATCAGATTTATGGGTTAAATTTTGCAAATTATTCGATGAATTATATGAATTGAAATTGGAAAAATGTATACGAAATTTTTAAAAAGAATATTTTATATTATATTATAATTTTAACATCATTTTATACATTAGGAATTGTAAAATCAGTAAACATTAATTACCACCATTAATAAAAACACATGCTTAATGAGGCATTAAAATAAAAAGATAATGGTTAAAAATGATAATAAAAATTTATAAACCCAATTTTATGGACATATTTATAACTTATCACCTATATGGTTCTATAAGTAATAATTTCATAACATTTTTTGTGTTGAAAAATTTTGGTACAATTTATTCTTGTAAAAACTTCCATGTGTATCCTCTCCTGCACTTATAAAAGGACACTTCATTGATTAACTTATTGAAAACTATAACTAAATATGGATCACCTAAAACCTAAAAAAATATCAACCCTAAATAAATAAAAATATTTTAAATCATCTGTTCTTCCAAAAAAACACCCATATGGTCCTTAAGAGGATATATAATGAGTATTCCTGAAGAGAATATAATTTTCATAATAGAGCCCTTTCATTTATATCATCTTTTACACCATAAATTATTCTATAATATGTCTCATATAATAACAAATATATATCATCTATACATATATTTTTTTATTTTTATGTAATTTTTTTTATCTATCTCTATCTTTGTCAAATGGGAACATAAATCTTCGATCATGTGTACGTTGGATTACTACCTCACGACCTGATTTAACACTTTTTCCATGAAAAAATTTCATGATTATTTATAATTATAGATTTAATATATCAATATAATAATTATTATATTTTTATACATATGGATTTAAAATATCAGATATACCTTCTTACATTCCATTCTATTAAAAATAATATGACATCACTCATGTGTATTTTCGACTACCGTCTCATGAAAAAATGTGATTAGTGACTCACATTCACTTTATATTGAAAGTAATAAAAATATTATTCATTAGTATATGTGATATATTTTAAAATATATTTATTTTACAAAATTGATATATCACCCATATCCTAAACCTTTCACCCCATGAAAAATGATATTATCTCTCAAGTGTTAATATGAACACCATGTCCAAGAAGCAATGAAATTAATTTCATTTTTCCTTCCTTTAAAAACGATACAAAAATTTATATAATAATTTAATATTAATACCACAAAATTAATAAGGTTATGTATACTATGGATACATAACCTATTAAAAATTACTATAACATTCATAACACAACACACATGAGAAAATAATGAAATTGACACCTGAAATAATGAAAATAATGAATCATTATTAAGAAAATAGTGGTAAAATGTAATAATAGTATCATATATGATATTATAAATATTAATATTTTTTTTTGTTATCAGTTAATATAATAATAAAATCTATTTTATAGGATGTTAAAGCATGTTCAGCCAAAAATAAGCGTGAGGTAATAGATGTCATCTCAATTTACCTTCTTTGAAACATACTATATTATTATACATATAATTTATTTTATATTGTCAATATAATACCCTTTTGATAAGAAATATAATGAAACATGATTTTTTTTTTCAATCACTATTAATTAAACCATGTTTATTTGAATGAAAAATTACTAATTGTTAAGGAATTTCGTAAGTCAATTTATATTAATTGAGATATATTACATCCTAATTTTATTTAATAATATAATATTAGGTCTATAATTAAATTTGAATATTTAATAATATGTATCCAATTATTTATGTGTATTGACATTTGAAACAAACAATCAATTCTTTGGTTTATTCTCACCTCAACATTATGAAGACTATATGGTTTCACTTCACTATATCATTATAATTGTGAATGATTATGATTATGTTTAATTGGAAGATTATTTTTTGATGATTTGAAAATAAACCACATTATGTTTCATATCCTCTAGTTATTTATGATTATGTCATATAATATTACCAATTTCCACTCATTAGTTAATAAAATGGTCAGTAATTTTTTTTAAATAATATCCAAATTTATTTCTCACTTAAGATGAAAATATTTTTACTTTTAAATATTTTTTTCAAAATATGTTTTCATTTTTTTAAATCATAAAATTAATTATAACAAACAATTTTACCCATGTTTGAATTCTTATAAAATTAATTCCATTTAATCTTTAAGTTATTTTTTTAAAAAAATCTCTTCAGGATTTTACCAAAAATATTAAAGGGATATTTTTCTAACATGTACGACATGTAAATAATTTACTACTCTCATGAAAAATATATATTTTAAATCATAATTTATAAGATTCATATTTGATTTTAAAAATATTTTTTCATCATTTAGCTTTACATTTTTTTCAAATTAAATAGGATATTTTCCTCAAGAATATTTTTATGAAATTTTATATTATATATATTCATCAATGACAACAATCCTTTTTTACATATTCTCAATCCATGATACTTATTTTTGGTAAAATACATATTATTTATGTGAATGGTTTTTGATCATTTATACTAATTTATTTATTGAAATTTAATTTTTTGATTATTTTTTTGTAATTATTAACTTTTCCTTGAAATATTTACATTCCTATGAACATTGGACATTTAATTTAACATAAATATCCATATAATTTTTCATTGATATATTTATTTCTTGAACTATATATAAATTATACATACGGTGTTCTAATTTTAATGTTTTTATATAATATAGTGATGTATGGATAAATCAATATTCATTACATAGTATAATTATTTGATGATAAGGAAAATAATTCAGGTATTAAATCTATTATTCAATAAATATAGAATTATTTGGGCATAATGATATTGTTTAGGCCCAATTATAGTTATACCCTTGAGGAAAAAAATTCCTCATGAGATTAATCCATTGGATATCATTAGATAAATGGATTTTTTTTTGAATAACTAAGATTCAGTTTTAACCATTCTTGTAAAAGTTCATTCTAGTAGAGGCTTGATGAATCCTGCGATCATGAAATCAAATAAATAATAATTTTATTCATTAATAATATAGTTACTATTATTCATTATAATTATTTTATGATATTTTGTAAAGATGAATTTATTCTCAGTTTATTGATTAAATGGAATTAGTATTCAGTAATTTACATTTTCTTATTGATTAATTCATCTTCATACATGATATTCATGTTATTTAAATGTAATTTGGGTTTAGTTATTTTCAGTTCGAAGTAGGTTGTTAATATTGAATCAGGACTCACTATTATTTATGTAAATCTTTCTATACATCTATACTATCAATTATTATTTTTCATTTCCCTATAATATAGGAAATGTACTATGAATGATATGTAAGGATATTATAATGGGAATAATTAGATTCTTGAAAAAAATATTCTATATTTCTTGTATTAAAATTTAATGAAATACTTACATATGTAAATATTTTACAAAGACTACTAAAATATTTATTCCATACTAAAAATATTCATTAAATATTAAATAATTTTATTAAAGTTTGAATTTTCACTATGTTACTCGGGTTTTGGTTTGTAAATCATAACTCCTTTATAAAAGTGTACACTTATGGTTTTCCTCGTATTCATCAGATCAAAACACATTTAACCATATAATAATATGTATATTTAATATTAACTTCCTAGTTTAGTATAAACCTATTTTTGAAAGTTTATTATAATTCATATCAAATTTTACACATCCTCTATACATCATGATTCCATCCAAAATCCACCCAACTCTGATGAGGATCCATCTAGATGAAAGATATGATTCTAATAAAAAACTATAAACCTCCAACTTCATATATTATTCTAATATTTAACCCAACCATAGGATTAGTTCATTTTATTAATAATTTAAACAGCTAAGCATATGATAATATGTGTCTTCAAGATCTCCCTGATTTCTTGAGCTAATGAACATTACTATATTTAGATAATTTCAGTTGATATCGACATGAATCACCATATATGATAATTCAATTCATGAGGGGTTTATCCACTCACATTAACACGTAGTTACTATAGTATGTTCATTATACCTGTGTTTATTTTATAGAAAATGTGAATTGAAATATGTTAAATCCCTTATGATTAAGATTTAACTTGTAATTTCATATAGACCTCTCCATTTATTTTCACTAGGAAAAAGTAACATGAGTCCCCCTGTATAAAAATTCCCGGGTCGTTATATATTTCCATACAATTTCAATAAATTAGATTTAATAATAGAGTTTTAATAAAACAAAAATAATTATAAGTATTTTAATGGAGAATAAAATCCCAATAATAATAACTGATGATAGATGAAATCATATTATAGGATCATCATCTAGTTATGAATAACCAAATCCACAGTTGAAAGATACATAAATAAATTCTCACTATTTTATATATTCTTATTTATGAATATACATAGATTAAAAATATGTTTTTATCTAAATTATAATTTAACATTTTGATAAAGTTTTATTTTATATTCCTCATTAAACCTAAGCACAAAAATTTATGACACATAAATTGTCCTGTCTTTATGATGAGACATCATGAAAATAATTAGTGTTCATGTATTTTTATTCCACTGCATATTTAGATTATATTATAATCATCCAGAAAAAATCATATATTTTGGTGTGATAAGAAAATAATATCCCTTCGATAATCAATGAACCTCTATATGTGGTCAGTAAATATTTGTTATATTTTTCTAAAAATATGTCAAAATATCTTCACATTTGAAATAATGTTAACATATCTCTCCAAATTTTTATATCATGAGTTAACTAAAATTTTAATAAGATCAATTTGACTAATATAAATTCCTAGTCCATATATTATTTTCAATAGTTCATATAATGTAATAAAAAATTGTATTTTTTTCTAGACATAATGAAATAATATATGATGTTAATGTGAATTCTAAAAATAATTCGACCTATACATCTACAATCTATATTAATACCCAAAAATTTCATAATTTCAATAGGATTAGATATCAATCAATTTTATTTAATAAGACAGTTCATAAATAATTCAAGATCAATTTATTCATGTGGATAAATACTATATAATATTAATTTTACCTAAAAATGAAGAAATATTTTGTCTCCAAATCATACACATCTTGATGTGTTTCATTCTTTATGAAGCAATTTCTTCAAAAAAATTCACGTTTTCAGAAAGGTTGTTTTTTTTATTTACCAATCATAATAACAGAATATTTTTGTACCTATTTTTCATATATAATATATTTTTCTATTCCTTACATTAATTTCATACTCAATAATCTACATTCAATTTTTTAAAAAACCTACATGGGATGCTTTTATCATCACATAAAAAATATTCATTATAAAAAAACTAAGTAGGAATCATAGATAACGATAATCCCTTATTGTTCATTGATATATATATATAAATATTTTTCATTTCAAATAATCAAAAATAATGATTCCATATCCAATTGGAAAACTATAAACATTCATTGAGAAATTAATTAAAAAATTACACCTTTTCCATTACATGAAACTACAAAAAATAGTCTCATAAAAATAAATTATTTTAATAATATAGTATCTGGATAAAGAGGATGAGATTTATTACATAATAGTTAACATTTTAATGGTTTTTTGTCATAATATTTGTATTTTCCCCATTACATTATTTTCAATACGATGATAGACTAAATTTGATCATACATTTTATCAATTTAAATTATTTTCAATATTTAATGGTTATAAATTTATAATATTATAATACATATTCAAATTTTTTTATCTAATTGTAAACCATACAATATATGAGTACTGTATATGAACATTCAATGGGTTTAAACACCTCTACTAATATCTCTAAGAATATTCATATCCCACAAAAGATTTCTAGGGCTTGGGATGAAAATTTATCATTTCTTATTGAATTTTTCATCACTATATTCTCTTAAATAAACATGGGAATATTGGAATCAATCTCCTGAGACCTTATACCGATTTTCTAATAGTTTTTCAAAAAAAATATAAACTAGAAATGATTGTTTTTTATAAATATTTTTTTCATACATAGTTTAATTAAATAATTCAATTGTTTTTATGATATTTTTTTATATTACTATATATATAATACATTAGGGATATATCAATGAAATATATATTCCAATGATCTATCAATTAAATCTAAGAAACATCTTATTTAATCATGTTGTTAAAAGGGTTACTGAATACATTACACCACATTATGATTATATTTATTCCAAAAAAATATCATTAGATTTATTCGTTGAAGAGAAGTAATGAATGAATTGGTTTTGAATCATAAAAATGGACGGTGTATCTTATATCACAAAGTACTCCAAGGTGTCGTGCCTAAATAAGATGTTTCATCTCATTCCAATTAAACAGAGCGTCTTCCCCTCACCTACCACATTTTATTCGGGTGTGTTTGGATAACTTTACTAAATAATTATTATATACATATCACGATATTCCCAATTTAATAATATTAATTTTTAAAAGGAATGAATATTTGTTATTTTATTCAAGATACATAACACCATGCATAAAAAATTACCAGAATCTTATTATATAAATATGATCATTATAACCAACAACATAAATAAGTGATAATGATCAACATTAATGAAATTATGAAATATATAATTGCAATAATAAGGTTTAATTTATTGATTATATAATTTTGAATTATTATTACATTTTTATTAAAATCGTTATATTTTTTAGTAGTCATTTTAATTATCAAAAACATTTTTCCCGAAATAAATATTTTAATTATTTTTATATTCTAATAATAAAATTAATTAATGTAATATTAATAAAATGAATCTCATAAAATACAATTTATTTTTTAAATAATCAAATAAAAATTATAATATGATGAACATTAGATAGTTTTTTTAATAGTATAATTTTTCAATGAATAATGAAACATACCAATATTTGTACAAATTTCATTTCTTCTAAATAAATTAAGAAAAATAATTGTCCCATTATGTTTTGAATATGTTTTGAATTAATATAATTATTATGTAGTTATATTTCATAAATATATAGTCTTTTTTAGGAATATTATATTTTATTTTACAATAAAATTATTTTTGAGTTTAAATATAGGGTTATTTCTGAAAAATATGTTGAAGTACATAATGTTTCCCCATTTTAATTAATTATGATAAACCGAATTTTTGAATGTTCTAATATAAATGTATAAATTATATACAAATTGATATAAATTGATCATAATGAAATAATTATATTTTGATTGTGAGAAAATATAATATATCTTCTTCTACAAAAATACACTCTTGAAAACTCACTTTTTCATCACATCTGTTAGTTTTGTTTAAAATTAAATTTTTTATATTATTGTTATTCAATTTAATAAAATGGATTCCATATTTGGATAATAAGTTAAAATTAGTTATTATGGAAATTTTAATTTTTTGACATAGAAAAGTTACCATGATAGAATCATATTTTCTACAGTATAGAGAAAATAATGGAACATATTATAGTTAAAATTTAAAAGCTTATGATACTGAAAAATTAGATTTTTAATTGGCTTTTTGATGTTTATAGTGTCCTTAAATAGCCATTAATCACTAATTATCTATCTAATTATTTTTAACTAATTACATTCAAATGTGGTTGGATATAAATAAAATATAATCATTATTTATCCATATAAAACAACATCTACTCACTTATAAAAACCACTCTTCAACACCCCATTTCATATCACAATACATGATGTTCTTCAAATATAATCCAAATCATATCAACAAATATATCCCTATGTCTAATTTCTAATAATATAATCAAAATTCCATTTCCATAAACCTTAAAACATCAAGGATAGGAAATTCAACAGGACATTAGAATAAATTAAATGACCTTCACACACATGGTAAGGGACACTATAACTAAAAAGAATTATTTTTAATATACGAAGGTATTTTTGTTCTAAATATTATTCTTTCTAGTAGATTTTATTTGATGAAAACTTTTAATTAATTTATATGGTCTTGATTGTTTTAAAATTGGAATTTCCAAATTTAATTCATCGTTTTTTCAAAATGGGATATTTTTATGGTTTTATATAAGGTACATTATTTAATAATATATTTTTTTAATGTTAATTTTTAAAAATATAAAAAAGAAACTATTTATAAATGACATTAATTGTTTTTCCCACCATCATTTCTCTAAAATATTTTGAAGCTGATATTATAAGTTTATATGAATATTTTAAATGAAAAGGTTTTCCATTGTACATCTTTTGTTGATTAAAATGTGTGATTTAATATTAAAATTATTAAATTTTTAAATGTTGTTTTTATGATGAAAATTTTAATTTTTCATATATATGATATTGTTATTTGGTGTTGTTTTTTATGATTGATGGTTCCATTATAAAACATTTACAGTTATTTCATGATAATGCAATGATAGTTGGTTACACTATTAACCAATTCTGGGTGGTTTCATTATTATCCAATGATGGATGGTATGGTGATAACCCATGATTGGTGCATTTTTTATAATCCAATTATGTGTATAACCATGATAAACCAATGATGGGTGGTTATACTACAACCAAAAATTCATTTGATACTCTATATATGGAATTTGACCATATTGGTTATTTCATTTATAAAAAGGGTGGTTCTCCATTATATCTCACAGATTATACCTATATAAATAATATTAACAGATAATCCCCATTATATCTCATAATAAATTGGCGACCCCTATATATCTTATTTGATGGTTTGTTACCCATTATTTCTAATGAAAAATGGGTGATCTATATATATCTTATACGAAGTATTGAGTACCGTTATAGCTCTCATGTGAGACATATAGAGCTTATATGATGGTTGATCCCCATTATTTCTCTCTAATAAAATTTGTAATGATTATATTATAATTTTATCATTTGGTTATTCCAATTAAAACTATTTTGAATGGGTTTATTGAATGTGATTCTCTCTATATCACAAAATGTTCTATTTCATTCAATGAGATTTTATAATTATCTTTGACACAAATGTGAATTATTTTTAATAAAAAATGAAATATTTATTTTTTTCAATGAACATTTAGATGGAGGTAAATATTTCTTGGGATTTTATTTTTTTTCAATGGAGGTACAGACTTCTTCTTTTTATGTCCCTTACAATATATATATTGTTCATCCCATGTTTTAATACGATTTTTATAGGTTTTAAGTTAGAGTGTTAATAAATATGGTTTCAAGATGAAAAGTGTGAATATCATTCATAAAAATAAACAATTCTTTATTATAAAAATATGTGTTTTCTATTGAAAATGTGTACTAGGTTTCAATGTCATATTTTTAAAATATGAGTTCACCATTTAAAATTTTTTCTTAAATTCAAAAAGATTATAGTCCAAAAATATCCTATAGATTGTAATAATGTGATTTTTTTATTTATATCATTATAATATGTGATGTATAAGGCTACGTCCTTATAGTTTTTATTAGTAGAGGGTATAGAAAGAATTAAAGAATATTAAATTAATTTTATCATATGAAATATATCGATGTATATTCTTTTATAAAAAAATTTGTTTTGTAATATTTTTAGATCGTGGAATATTAGATACAAATAGAAGGAAGAGGATATCGAAAAACATTTCTTACTCTTATTGATTAATTTATTTCAATAGTTATTGTAAATTCATGTCTATATGATTTTAAAACTCTTTATAACATAAAAATATATTGAAAATAGTTGTATAAAATATTATACACCTCCATTATACATTAATACCACCATTTTTCAGGGGTTGTTTTTAATCAAATCCTATTTTTTCAATATTATAATTTTTTCCAAAAATGAAAATATCAATAAAGAATATTTTTATAGTTTACCCTATCATATGACATTGAAGAATATTATGATTTAAAAATTGGTTCCAATTAAGGATGCCCTAGTGCATCCAATTTATATTTGGTTATAACTTATAGATCTACTAGACATATTTATGGAATTCGAAAAAGTCTCATGATTGAAATTTTTAAAAAAAAATTGGTCATGATGTTTTCTAAAAATCACCTTGTATTGGATATTTTGAAAATATATGTCATAAATAAAATTTTACAAACTATCTATCATCAAATGTTCATATTAAAATGTTGAACTGGGTGCATTTAGTACAAGGATTGAATGGGTATTGAATAATCTCAAAAGAATTATTATAATGAATTGATCTTTAATATATGTGAACAAAATGCTAATGAAGATATTGGATACATTATCATTGTAAAAATTTCATTCCCTAGGAACATTTTTATTTGAATAATAGGGAGATACAATGTCAAATGTCAAATAAAAAATCAGCATGACATTAAAACGATAATTTAATTTTGGTTTGGGATACAATGTGAACTATATAAGATATATTTTTAGATCAAAACATTCTATTAATGGAGGAAATTATCCTTATCATGTAGTAATTGTTTTTATATTCTTATTATGTTTATTAAAATAAGTCCTCAACTAAAGGAAATAGATTTTAGAAGAAAAACGTTATTCATTTAATTTATTTATGATGAAATTAATATCCTTTTAAACTATCATATACTTATGTAGATCTACATTATCATGACAATGTTATATTCAACCCTCTATAATTCCCTGGGTTAAAGTGTTTTTAATTGATGCACATATTTTTCAAAATGTAAATCTAGTATGTTCTACCATAGGTTACGTTCTTACTTTTCTTATTTACATTTCATGTGCATGTTTTATTGACATTTTTTATGATGTGGGTTTTCAAAAATCATATTTTAAAAAGTGAAACCCCTAGTTTTCATTGCATATTTAAAATTTAGAATCATATTATTAAATTGAGATAGTGGAGAATGTAACATATAAATATTTTAAAGGAAATAATATATTTGATATCATACAATATACATTACATCATTCTTAAAGAAAACAATATAATAATAAAATTTAAATTTTATCGTTATTACCTAGACATTTAAATGGGGGGAATTATGGAATTAATGAAATTATGAAATATATAATGGTTAAATTGATTTTTATGTTATTAATTAATTAATTTTAAAATAAAAACTTCATTGTTTAAAAATTTATTATATTATATTTTTATTAACGTCATTTTATTCATCAAAAAACTATTTTCTTAATAAAAATATTGAATTAATTTTTTATGAGAAAGTAATATTAATAATTTATGGAATATTTAGAATATTAATTTTTAAAAATAAATTTATTTCTGAAATAATCATATGAAAATTATCATATGTTTTAATTTTGATACTTTTTTGTGTTGTTTAATGTTTATGTGAATTGTAAAAAAATTACATTTTTCGTAAAAAAATCACTAAGATTCAATAAATTAATAAATTTAAATATACCAACATGTTTAAATGATGTTTTAACATTAAATAAGAATTATTTACTAATATTTCTTTATGTTTAAGGATTTTTAATAAAATTTATATTGTATTTTGGAAGAAGTTATTTTTTGTGTTTAACAACTATATATTTCTCATAACCTTGATAATGTACCTATCGTTTACCCATTTTAATTTATTATAGTGATATATATTGGGGAATATATTAAATGAAATATAAATATTATATATCATAAAATATTTATTTACTTTCATTAAATGATTATTATTAGTCATAGAGTAATTATTAAATCTTGTTTTGGGGGGAAAACACTTCTTGAAAACCATATTTTTCATCGTTTCTATGAAATTTGTATTCAATATTACTTTTAAAATTTTGTGATTTGAATTTTTTAATATGAATTAATTATTTTTAATCTTAAGAATCATATTTATTATATTTTCCATTTACATTTTTATGCATGAAGTTTTTTGCATGATAAAAAATGATTTAATGTGGTATTGGTAAAACCATGAAACGGGTTGAAGTTAATTAGTATGGGAATGGAGACCTAAAACCTATAATATTAAATTGGTTGTTCAATTATTCCACAATATTAAATAGTATTTATAAAAAAAATTATACATATTATTCCTTGGAATTAATTCCATGGAAATTTTTTTGAATGTAATGTAAAATAATCATTATTTAATCTCATAAAACATCCCTTCTTCAAGTATAAATACCACTCATCCCCACCCATTTTCTTCAAAAAATCCTTGAAGATATTAAAATATCATCATATCTCAATCCTCCCCATATTTCCAATTTCAACGTGTTTCTGATCTCACCAAAATACCAATTTCAATGTTTTAAGGGGTCCTACAAGGATGTGAAATTTCAGAGAAGATTTAGTGCAAGAGAAGAACCTTCAAACACAGGGTGGGGTATTATTGAATTAAAACATCAAATTTTAAATTTTATAAATATTATTTTTGTAAGTATTTATATTTCATTTACATTTTTTTAATAAAATATATTAATTTATTTATAAGTATTTTAATGTTTAAAAAATGTATTTTTAAAATTTCTCTCATATGTTTTAAAAAATTGATCTTATTTAGGGTTTTATGCAAGTGATATTATTTAAAAAATAACTTTTTTGTAATGTTTATTTTTTTAAAAGTCAAAATAAATTTTCACCATATGGTATGAATTGAATTTCTTGACATCTGGTACCCTTAAAATATTAAATAATACTTTACAAGATTATATGGTCAATTTCAAAGAAATCATTTTCTATTATACTTACATAGTTTTTAGAATTAAATAATTCGATATTGAAAGGTTTAATATTTTTAAAGAATTAATTTTTAATAAATTTTAAAATGATATCTATTTTTATTATTATTTTTTGGATTTTTATAATGATGGTTTGTTCTATTATAAACCAATTATGATTTGTTCAATGATAAACCAAGGTCGGGTGGTTATGTTAATAACCAGTTACGGTTTGATCCGGGGTAAACCATGGATATGTGGTGACGTTAAAAACCAATCGTGGTTGATTAAATAATAAAAAAGATGTGTGGTTATGTTATAACCACCATTTCATTTATTACTATAGATATGTTTGGTTTCTATATTGTTTATTCCATTTATACAAAGGGTTGAGCACAATTATAGCACACCGGTGATCCTGATAAAGCATATATAAAGGGATGGGTCGTGTTATTGCTCATGAATAATGGTTGAGACCTATAAATAAGATAAGAAGGGTTTATACACATTTTAGTCAATAGGTGAATTTGATATAGATTTTATGAAGGGTTGATCCCAGTTATAGCTCATGAATAACGGGTGACCTCGATATAGCTTACACGAAGGGCTAACACCCATTATTTCTCACTTGTGGGCCTGGCATAACATATATGAAAGGTTAACCCCAATTTATGTCTCAAATAAATTGTATATTTATTAAATTAGAACACAAAAACATATTAATACTAATTAAAATTGATTTGGAAGGGTTTTATTTATTTTATATGCTATGTCTCCAAAAATGGTTTTGTTTCTCATGGTATGGGGTTTATTTTTATGTGTTAAAAGTTATTGTGTTTTATTAAAAAATAAATTTATTAGTTTTCTTTATTTAAAGTTATATAAGGGTAAATATTTT
Organism: Viscum album; assembly: GCA_963277665.1. NCBI lineage: Eukaryota > Viridiplantae > Streptophyta > Magnoliopsida > Santalales > Viscaceae > Viscum > Viscum album. The sequence goes on from OY728152.1 coordinate 1,506,384,638, forward strand.
ACTGGAATTGTTGATTTTCACTAGACTCACATATTTCCTATTTTTATGTCCTTTACTATGTATTTTATGTTCATCCCATTTTTTAAAATGTTTTTCACACAGTCTAAGGAATTCTATTGCAATTAATGATTTTATTATGAAAATTGTGATCCCTATTATGAAGAGAACACATTTTTTATTCAAAAAATAATTTCTTGGTGGAAAAATTGCTACTTAGTAGAATTTTCCAATTTTGAAACAAGGGTTTATTATGCCATAGCTTATACTCATTATATAAATAAATAAAATAAACTGATCCTTGAGATTTAAATGTTTGGAATTTTAGATTAAAATCTGTATAATATATTAGGGTTAAGACCAAGTCCTTTAATTTGATGTCATAATTATAGTATTTTTGTCACAAGTTGGATTGAAATTTTATGAATGAACTAATTATAATAATCTAGATAAACCCTAAAAATTATATGAATATCATAAAAGATTAATATTTTATCAATATGTAATAAATATAAGTCTTTAGAAAAAAATAAATAATAGAGGAAATGAAATACTTATTCAATTAATTGTCCTAAATATTACTATACTATAGAAATTTTTGTGTCATGTAATGTTGTTTTTTCACATTCATCGCTACTATATTTTTGATCTTATTCATCAATTTTTACATTATGACTCTAGCCACTACTATTAATCATTTCAAGGTATAAATTTTATAGATTCTATAAATCAATTTAAAAGAATAATTTTTCATTGTTACTTTACAATATGAGAAAAATAAATTTTTCTATATACTACTCCTCTCTTCCAAACACATGCAACATTTATGTCCATCATTGAGACGAAATATGAAATAATAAACACTAATCATGTTCTAGAACACAATAACTACATTTATATTATACTACCAATATAAATATCCCAAAATAGTCTCTTGATAATAAATAAAATCTGAATATTAAAATTTAATCGAATAATTGAATCGTTTATTTCCTGAGAGATTATATATATAATAATTTTTGTACTTTAGTCCATTATTATATCATTTAATATTTATCAGTAAATGGTTACATAATAGAAATATATTACCTATTTATTGTATATTAAAGGAATATATTGGGCTAAAATAATCATAAATGTAATTAAATATAAATAATATAGAGTATATTATATCCAAAAATTTGATGAATCATTATAATATGAGAAATAAAAAACTCAAAAAAACATGTAATAATATTAGATGATCATAAAGTATAATAAAATAACATAAATCATGTTATCATAAAACAAAAATTAAATAGGATCATCAATATATAAGAACATATATAATGGAATAAGATTTTGAAATCATGGGAAAACCATCCTAATCGATGTAGAGTAATATACAGAGGTGGAATTAATAATCATAAACCATTGTAACAAATCATATCGATAATTAAAAAACTATAATCAACGAAAATCATAATATATGATATGGTTTTCCACCATGGAATTATTATAATAAAACCCCACACTAAAAAATTAGATAATATACAATAGTTTGGTTCACAGGCTGTATCCTATAACACGGTGGATTAAGAAAGCCACCATTGTAATATGAAATAGTAGACTTGGTCTAACCACATATATTACAAAATGTAAACATTTAATCATATATAAATATTTTTATAATTAATTAGAGGTTTATATCAATCCAATTTATCAAATTTTTTAAAACCATATATATGGATCCCGAAATAAAGAATCAAAAATCATAGAATTATTAAACCATTGAAATAATTTTTTTTTGAAAACCATCAAAAAGTTTTTGATTATATTGTGAATTCAAATGAAAAAATCAATATGTAGTATATCCATTTGTGACTTTATTATAGGGTTTCCAATTTATTAAAAAATATATGGTTAGATAAATACTTTTCCCAAGTAAGTCAGAACGTATGATAATCTAGATGAATAAACATTTTTTTATAGTTAAGTTATAAGGTAATAACAATGTAATGTAATTGAAATAAATAATATCATTGAGTAATGATTTATATAAGGAAAGATGATGTCAGTGATTTATCAATACTCTCATAGTCTTTTAATTTAGATATCTGCATTGGTAAATGGATGCTATTGATAAATAATTAAAGCATTCTTCTCCAATAGGTAACACATGAGAAAAATATAGAATGGGATATAATGTAAAAAATTAATATTCAATAAATTATATATAAATTTTTATTGAAATGGGATAAAAATAATTAATAAAATGATAAGAAATTATAAATCACATAACAAAGTAGTCGCATAAATTTTTAGCAGTATTGAAATAATGTTATATAAGAATAGAACTACTAAAAACATCATTTTCATGAAATTAAATAGTGAAAAAATCATTTAAATTTAAATTTTATTTGAACATGTTTAAAACATAAGAAATTCCAATTAAATTTTTTCATATATTTAAATTAGAGGAATAAATAAGTGAAATAAAAATATATTTATTTCTAATTTCTCTATCTTTGTTGTATAATACTAGATTGCCACATTAAAATTAATTTTCAATGGATGAAAATTATTCATTTATAAAAGTATTTAAAAAAATAAAACCCAATTATGATATTATACAATAATTATCATAAATTAGTGGAAACATATATGTGAGGATAAAATTTATAAAATATTCGAAAGAAATATATTCTTATAAAAACATTATGCATATAGTGTAACATATATAGATAATATGATTTAAAAATTCATTACAAATTTAATTGAAAATAAATATTACTATTCTAATGAAAAATAAAATTTTTAATTTCAAAAAAATATAACTAATTATTTTTTGTATGAATGAACATATAATGTGATGAAAAATATCCAAATAGGAAGTGGATGTTTTCAAAAATAATGAAAAATGATTATTATCAATTATTCAATAAAAATTAGTATTTTTATAGTGAGAGGAATTATAAACATAAATAAATATATTTTAAAACATTTAATAAGGAAATTATAATATATAAGAAAAGTAGAAGAAAAAATTAAAACAAATAATTTTTTTACTAAGTAAAAATTCATTATGCCCTAAACGATACAAAGAACAGAGGACAAAACTGATTGAAAATTGAAAGAATGACTGACCACATATTTTTAATAGTAAATTTTAATTTTTATTCAAGAATATTTTGGTGTATTATATAATCCATATAATGAAAAATATGTCCAAAATATTAAATAATACATGGCCAATGTGTATTTCAATAAGAACCCATTATAGATATTGTAACTTATAAAGAATAAATCACTAGAAAAGGAGATCATAATAATAAAATTTAAATAAACATAAAATTAAGTTTAAATAAAAATATGAATCAATAAAATCATTTAATTAACTGAAAACTAAATATCCTATTTGATTAATAATATGTGGTATTGGTTAAAGGATGTTGTGTAACCAGAAACACTCACATTTGAATCTATATTTCTTTAATTTAGACTAAATTAGTTTAAAATAGATATATGATCATCATTAATCATTAAAAATTCCTTATAAATACTTATTTTCTTTTATATTAATCATTTGTATTCATTGAATCTTTTAGGATTCATTATTTTTGAATTATATTGATCATTACTTCATAGTAGTTTTAAATGTTAATTTTTAATATATATATGGTGGTATCAGTAATCATTCATTATTCAAGATTTTATAATCACTATAATATTCATGGTTTTATAAAAACAATTTAAAACTGATTTTTTATATTCTATGTTTATTATATTGATGATTAGGGTTTATTTATTCATGAAAACACCCATTACATGATTGGTTGAGTAAATTTTAATGTACATAATGTTGTATGTTAATAATGACAAAAATATTAATATTACCAATAAAAACCCATAAATTTATTTTTATTTAGTTATTTTTAAATAATATTACCTATAATTATGTTTTCATAAATATAGATGACAAATATCTATAGCATCAATCATGTTGGGAGTCAAACTTACATGTACAATATTATGCTCTAAATAGTGTATCAAAATAATTATGAAGCGATTTTACCAAAAATTAAAATTTAAAAATGTATATTAATATTAAATATATTTAATAAATTTTAGAATCAAAATTTTGAATTATTAGAGTAATATGTAAAATGAAATATTTGACAAAACAATCATTACATAAAATGAAGAAAATATAGTGTCTCTTATAGTGGAATTCTACGATTATGTGAGGTTTATAAAGGGAAGTGGAGGGGTCCTTTTACAAGTGAAGAATATAAGAATTATCATATATAAATATTCTTTCCTATGTAAGAAAAATATCATTTCCTTGAAATTAGTTACAAAATCATCTAATAAGGTAGGTAGGGGACAAGTTATCTCATTCAAACATATAATTGATATTTAATGGATATATTTATTAATTTAGAATAATAAATTGCATGTTTAACATCAAATTTCAATTCACTATATAACTCAATTTTTCCTGTAATGGCATAAAAATATTTTGAAGTAAATTTATATGACCATGCTACTGAAGTTAAGAATTATAATTACAAATAATAAATCAATTTCACATGAATTTATTTATAAATGTGATAAAAATTAGTATAATAATATATGTTTATAAATAATAAAAATTTTGTTCCAAAATATTATTTTAAACATAATAATCTTTTCATTCTTATTACATACTATTAATTAATAATTAGATAAAATCATATTTATTTTTTATATAGATGAATAATATATTTCATTTTAAATTTACTATATCTTTTAAATAAATGTTTTTGATAATATTGCAAAACCTGTTCAGAAAATGTTTAATTAAAAAATATAATTTTCTACATTGGATGGTATTATTGATATTGAGGAAAAAATACTAATAATTACTGAAATTATAACTTCATTATACATATAAAAATAACTTCTCTTATTTTTAATACTCAAATGACCATAAATTTATCATTAAGGTAATAATATAAAATAAAAAAAATCTTTCTATATAAAAAATATTTCTTTAACCATGATTCTAAAATTTTATTACATATTGTTTTTGTTGAATTTATTTATATATTCCAATAATCATTTTTTAAATTTTAATAATTTTTTACATGAAATATATATTTCAAATTAATTAATTTAACTAGAAATAAACATTAATAAGAACCATTTATTTGAATAAAATATATATTCTAAAATAACATTTCATATTATTTTTTCTCAAGTAAACTATTAATAATATATTTATATATATAATTTCAAAAAATATTATTTATATCAACTATATCATGTAGTTATTTAATGGTAATATTTTTCCATGTATTATACCAACCAATATTACTTAATATTATAATAAATATATAAATATAAAATTACCTCCAGTAAATTTTATGAAATTATTACATTCCAATATATCATATCCCACATCACATCCATATAGTTCTCATTTATTATTTTAAAATAATTCTATTATTATGACTATTGTCCATTATTATTTTCTTTAGATCTACTAATAGTGATTCTCAAGGTTAATGATGATTCAATGTATTTACTAATTATAAATAAGTTATTCAAATTTTTTTATTTTAAATTTTTATTTTATGTAAATTTAATACATGTATTGATACATGTTATGAAACAATGAATGGTATAATAATTAAATTCGTGTGTGTTTTTACAATATACTATTATTTTTGTATTATTTAATCACATTTTGATTTCTTCTCATATAATTAATTCTATAATCATTTTTCTGGTCATTTTCAAGAATACAAAAAGTAACATAGTTAAATTAAATCCACTCTATAATGTTGCATGTTATAATCTACCCTAATAAAAACTGATACTAAAAATGTAAATTTTCAAATACTACTAAAAATTATATTGGGTATCTTTAAAATAGGCTAAATATATATTCAAAAATACTCCTTGGGTTGTGATGTAAGATGAGGTAAATTTTAATTATAATTAAAATTATCATAGTATTTATTTAAATTTCACTCAATAAAATTAAATAATGACCATTTCATAGGTGATACGAAATATGAAAAACACTCAGTTTCATGATATATTCCATTAACCACATTATCCTTTTTTATCTATTATCCATCAAAATATGAAAATTTACTATTAATTCTTATAATATCTTAAAATTTTGATGGATGCAATCATATCACCCTTTTATGTATTATCATTTAGTAAATTAATTTCAAAATATGAATATTATGATTCAATAAAGATATTATTTCTTCAATTTATGATAGAAATGATAAAAAAATGATTATTCAATTTTTATATATTAATATATCAATTCAATCATTCATTAAAAAGTTATATTTTTAAAACATAAATGGAATAATTTTAAAACTTAACTAAACCCCACTCTTGTATAATGTAAAATGCATAGACCAACTCTTTTATATTTTATGATTAGGCACAAACATTAATTAAATTGTTGTATAACTAATGAATAACCCAAAAATAATATAAAATAATAAATAAACTCTGAATGTTAAAACTCGCTGCCATGATCCTATGGTTTATTTTCCTTTGAAACTCATCACAATGAAGATTCATTCATAAATTAACATCAACATATCCAATAACATTTTTCTATAAATTAATGCTTTTCTTTTACAATTATATATTTATATATACATTGAATAATATGGGAACGTTATAAATTACTAAGTTAGAACACTAATTAGGGAAGTCTATATCATTTATACATATATTATTAGTCAATAATAATATGAGAAAAAAATAATTGTGGGAAAAAAGTTAATAATTTACATGGAATCCTACATCATATTCAAAATAATTAATACCATAACATTGATCACAATATAATGATATTTAATATAAAAATAATCCCCTAAAATAATAAAATATACCATTTATTATTGAATTCGAATGATTTTACATTAATCCATGATCTATAATGAATTAAATAAGAATTTTGAATAAATAAACATGTACCAAGGTAAAGAAAACCAAGGACTGTTGTATAATCAAAGAATATAATATCATAACAAATTTAAATGTGAATAAAAAATACAATCATTTAATAAGGATATATGAAATTTCCCCACCCATAATATTTACTACCAGGATATCCACCAATTTCACCTTAAATTATGTATATTGGATAACTACCCATGTACCAATAATTATTGGACCTGCATTTTCCACCCATGTCACCTAAAAAACCGTATCTTGAGAGATAAATAATTAAACAACATAATAGAGTGATATATTATACTCACCTATAATTTAATGATGTACAATATTTCTTGTTGATATTTAAAAATAATAATTTTTCCATTCTATACATTACCATAAAAATAAATTTGGTTTTAATTTTTTTTGCTAGTTCATACAATCAATGAAAATCCATATATCAATAAATTGTTTGTCAATCATGGATTTCATTTCTTGGTTAACCTTATATAATAAAAATAATATAAACATATAAATAGTTTCCAATAGTCAATAGATAGGTATAGAAGCCTAGGTGAATAAAATTCAATTAGAAGAATGTTTTGTAGGGCACTATAATCATAACGTGATGTTTGTATGGTCTAATTAATAAACTAAAATGTGGGTATGAATCAGTGGGAAAATATTTTACCGTTTTCTTTTAATTAAAATAATTTACTTTAACCTATTAATATTTAAATTCACAGAAATTTATATTCTCAACATAATCAATGAAAAAAAATAATTTTTTAATAATTTTGATAGTTTTATCAATATTTGGAAGCATCACATGTGAAAAATTAGTCAATATCCTTCTTTATCGATTGAAATAAAAAATTCATCAATATCATGAAAAATATATCAGAAAAATTATATATTTGAAAGTGTGATATCATGTTAGTCTATAGTACAATTGAAATATTTCATCTCATAATCACCCCATTCAAAATTTTAAAAAAATGAAAAAGTACATTTTGAAATTTTGGATTCCTTAATAATAGTAAATGTTGATCACACCATTGGAGCCATTAGGTATATTAAAGATTATATACTATCTTAATAAATATTCTATGATTACCTTTTCCAAAATATCATCTAATATAATCCCAAATAAGTATTGAGGTCTAATTGATAAAAATGATATTTAATCATATTCTTCAGACACATTCATCATATTACTACATTCGTATGACGATGTTCAATATGAAGGAATAATATACATATATGTCAATTAAATCCCCTAATATTATTTAAATATGTAATAAATATATAAATTAAATTTTTTATATCATTTTCTAGTTGAGTATCAATAATTATTCTAAATATAATAATAAAACACATACAATGTTAATTTCCGCATTTAGATAGGAATGAAAAAATGTACAGAGATATAAAGAATATTCATCACTTTTAATAACTAAATATAATTATAAATATACCTCTTATGGAATAATTTTTCATGTATTATCAATAAAGGTGTATTCTAGTATCATCTCCATCATTGATATATATATGTAGAATAAATAAAAAATATTGAATATGTGACTTACAATAGTAACCATCATCTTCATCCTCAATAAACAAATATATAAATATAATTTTTTTAATAGTTTATCTCAATATATAACCTCATGAAAATAATATAATAAAACATATACACATTCATTTAAGACATTTAATGAATCAATGAAAATCCAAATTCCATTTATTATTTAAACTCCAAAACAAAAAACCATTATCATTAAAAGAATCATAAGTTAATATTTTGAGATTCTTATTCATTATATATAACATTACTACCAAAATCAACTCTTTAGATAAACTATCGTGGAACATCATATAAATTTGAACATTAATAAACACTTATAAAATAATTCCTTAAAAACAAGTATAATATTTTATATATATTGTTTTAACATTTGACTATAACCTTGAGCATCAACAAATTATATTTCATCAAAATAAGAAAAATTATACAATGACATATTTTATCCCTGAAATTCCATTAATTTATATATATATTTGTGTCCATACATCAAATGATATACCATATGGATATGAACAACAATATTATGGTTCAACCACCTGAGGAAACAAAAATTAAATTATATTAATAGAAAATAAATATACAATATTAACAATTTCTCAACCTCATGAACAACTAATCAACCACATTTGTAAACTACTGATTGACTACATGAACATTTGGTTGACCACATAAAAAAAAGTGCTACCAGATAACTAGTTGATCTAGTATATGGGAAATATATTGACCATAAAACCAACTGATAGATCATATCAAACATGAGATCAAGAGTGTGGTCATATGAATATACCATTTATGAATTCTTGAATCACAATGTAATAATATAGTTTCATATTAGTCATTTCGAGAAACTTATATTCCACACAAAAAATTTCATAAAATCTAATACTATCATAGTATCCTCAATTATATTTTTATGTCAATCACAAATTTTGAAAAAAAAGTTAGAACCCAAAATGATTTTCATCAACTATTAGGGTTCATCAATGTATACTTTTTTATTCTCGAAATATATCCAAAATCATTAAAACTGTCACATATATATTTTAAAACTTATTAATAATTATTAATATCTTCAAATAAAATAATTTTTCACAGATATATGGCATACAAAACAAACCAAGTGATGTATAATCTTTTGAGATATTTATATCCATTAGTTTTATAAAAATTTATTCAAGTCACCTAGATGAACGCCCAATCAATTCATGATTCAAATCACAATCTTAATATACACCTCTATTAACTATTTTATAAGGAATTAGATGACAATGAATTGGTATTTCATCATTTGATCATGATGTTTATTAATATTTTTGGACATTTTTTTCACAATTTTTCATGAATTTTTAATAGAATCCAAATACCTACGTTTTTGTTCCACACAAATTCATTTGCATTGAGATGGTTGAACATGTAGTTCCAGCCACAATATAGAAAACCAAAATAATGGTATAAATTCATTGAGTTTATTTTCATGTTTACAATTTAGTGAAATATATTCAATCTATGTATTTCCATTAGAAAAACTTTATTTAATAAATTTATATTGTATTTTAATTTTTTAATCCCTACTGTCTAACTAGTACAACTAATAAATTTATGAAACTATGGTTATTTCAAAGTATTTTCCATGGAATATGAATGATAACATCAAAAATCATCAAATTATATGGTTATATATAAATTTTTTTCATTCATGGGTTTCTCCCACATATGTAGATTAAAAATTCTATGTTTCACTAAATTATTCATTATGATATATCATCACATAGAGTCTTCACTAACGACGAATATTCGTCACATATGGATCTTATATCTATATAATAACCTTTATAAAATCAATAAACAAATCTAAATATGATCTGATTGGCACGAATAGCTTATAAGATATAGTACCCTTCATTTATTTCAACATTATATTTTATGTAAGAATATATGGATCAATTTTGTCTCTATGAAAATGAGCACATCCTTCCATTACATATGATATATCAGTTATAGAGGCATTAAAATACAAAAATATATAAATAACCCTTAAAAATAAATATTGATCAATCATTATCCTATTATCATACATATTATTATTTTTTGTAGTGGATATAATTATTGAAAATTTTATTTATTCTTCCATACTTGTTTTTAAAAACTCTCTACCATATTTTTTTGACTGAAAAATATATTGTAAATTAACATTGTATATTATCATTAAAAGGTCATAATTTCACTAAATAAAGATATTTAGAGGTATTATTTTATATTATTCTCTAAATTTTCACATAGAATAAGATTATCATTACAAAATATTATACCAACAATATACACTATGATAATCTGTGAACATATACGAAGTTCTTTATCAAAAAAAAATTATATCTACATTCCAAATCATAAAATATATTTTCATCATATTGTTGTGAATTTCTGAATACCGGGACTTGGGATCCAATAATAAAGACATAGAAGTACTTCATGATCCTAAATAAAATTCTTATACACTAATCATGTTGTTAAAGATAAGGTTGTTCATTTAAAATTTCTTCTTCATGATTTATAATCAAAATGAATGATTTCACATCTAATAGATGAGAATTAAAATTTGTGATATTATCTAATGCTAATTTATATTTATAATATTAAACTGTATCATAATTGAAGTGATCATAACAATGTATAAACCTTCCATTTGAGTGTATCAATTTCATATAAATATTTCCCTCCTTATTAAAACAATTATTTCTTAATTATTATAGTTTGTAAAAACACATTTTTTGGGAATATATTTATTATCTATTAACATTGGTAAAATATCCCAATTATATTTTACCTATGCATAACTAGATTAATTATTCTTATGTTACACCCATTAAAAATACTAATAATAGTCTTCCACTGTTATTTTTTTAAACTATCGTATTAGTGTTGTATGATTTTCTAAAATAAGTTACCATATTTAAATAAAAAGATATCTTATTTATATAATAAATATATATTTATTTTCATGTGTTTATAGCCTCTAAATTGCACCATTTCACTATCTATAACCTCTTCATTATCATCCGTATATTCTGAATCAACATCACCAACAATTGTTCATGTATCAATTACATTTTCTTCTTAATGTTATGAAATATCCATTATTTTTTCCTTTATAATTGTGAAGTAATTTTGAAAATATTAACTATTTTAACCCCGTTTATCATTAATATCGAAAAATTAATATTTTATAATCTTATGTAATGTTTTGTTCTATAATAAATACCCACTAACATTAGGTAATGATCACTCTATATACTCTCTCTTCAATCGATCCTAGATTTATATCTTTGATTATTTTATTATCTGGGATTATTAATACTTATATATATTTTCTTGTTTCTTTGTTTTTATACAATATTGAAAAATTAGTTTAATGTTACATGTGATTCATAATAAATATATTCTATATGTTTATAATATAACGAAAATATTCTCACTAAAAAGACACTGAAATTTAATTTACAGACAGTACTGTTTTTTCCATCTCAAAAACCCATGTATTATTCATCTCTAAAAACCAATTATATATTGTATTATATTGGGTGATAAATGTATATTTAATTCCATATTTTGAAAGGCTGTATTTATATTCATCATTTGTGTACTCCTTCCCATGATCATATCATGATTTAAAAATGATATAACCCAACTGGTTTTTAACATGCCTCTAAAAATAAGAGTATATATCATCCATAAATGATTTTTTATTTAGGAATATCAAATTTTCCATTCAGGGGATATCATAAATGAATGATTTGAAATTTTGATCCCTAAAGTTTCATTCACATCATGGTATAATATAAATCTGTGTATATATTCAACGGGAGTGTAAGAATGAATTCCATCCTTATTATGCGTTAAATGATTGATTTTAACATCTAGAATGCCTTTCACACATCATATTGTTATATTTTATTCTTCCAATGATCTATCATAATGTCAGGATTAAAAAACATCATATAATGCATTCTAATATGTGGTCAGTTCTTCTTTTCCATAAAACAATTTAGTAATTTTCATTCAACAAAACTAATTAGTAAGATTATTTATTAAATATTCAATGTATTATTATTCCATGTAGAATGGTCCATTCATCCTTGAATTCATTATTAATATATGTTCATTATATAATCACATCATCTAAATCATCATAATTTTGATGGAAATAAAAAATATTCTTATTCAGGAATTCAACACTTAAAATTTCATCTGAACCCAATTTCTAATTTTCCATTTTAGAAATTCCATAATCGTGATTTTTTAAAATAAAATCATTATAAAATTTGAATTTTCAATATTCACACATTTTAATATCTTCATGAATAATAAAATATCAATTACTATTTACATTGACCCACTTTTATGAAACTATGATATTTTTTTCCTATTAGCCTTCATTGCATCCTCAACATGACATGATTTCTATTATACGGGTTAATAAATTCCATTCTCATTTTTTATATATAATTTATCCCATATATATTATGAAACACTTCATTTCAATATGAAACACCTTCTCACATATACCACATACTTCATGAGCACACCCAAATATTATTAAACATGGAAATTCTAAAATATTTGTTTCGACATTATTTATTCTTTGAATACTTGATTATTATCTTCTCTATATGAATCCCCAAAATACCATGCCTCATTCTATTTATATACATTTTATACTATGTTGTGTATGGTTTTTTACTATACACCCTAGAACACTAGTAGTGCACTTAGAAACAAAAAAATATGTTCTTCATAAAACATATTCTTGTTCAAAATTTAAAAAAAATTAAAACTCAAAAATTTAAGATTAATTTTATAATATTTGGGAAATATATAGTTTACAAAGTCTATTATTTCATTAAGTAAAAATGGATAATGTTTTTCGTCATTTTTCGTTGCTTATAATTGAGATTATTTAAGTATAATTTTTTTTTATTCTGAAAATTGAGTTTTAAAAAGAACTAATATCTATAAATTTAATTATATCATTTTAGAAAGACTAATCAATAGATTTAGAGGATATAAAATTTATTTATATATAAAAATTTTAATTCATTATTAATTTTTATCATGTCATTCTTATTCATGAATCTTTTCAAATATTAGTTAGATAATTCTTCTTCATTTAAAAATATACGTATTGAAGATATTTTATTATCATAAGATGGTTAATATATTTTAATAATATTTTCATGATCTCAACATCAAGGGAAGGTTCGTTTTTTTCAAAATACTTCTTGTCTTTAGTAAGTTTCTTTTTTCTTTTTTATATACTTATCTTATCTATCTTGATCAATGTATTATATTGATGACATGATTCCTTCTTATCCTTTGAGATGTGTTCTAGATTAGTTAGTTCTAAATTATAGACATTGATACATGATGTAAAACTTATAATAATCATCATAAAATAAATTGGTTGATATTTCTCTAGATTCAATTCCAATATAACATCTATTTGGGTGATCATAAATAACATATTTTTTTATTAGTTTTTGTTGATTAAATATAGAATATTTCTATTTTTATAGCATTGGATGTTTATATAATATATATATATTATACTTATTATTATTAGAATTATTATCTTATTTTCTTTTAGAATATAGTTCCTTCATCAATGTATAATTAATTAAAAATTTACAAATTCAACCATAACTATATAATATATATGGAAACCATTTTTTTACCTTGTTTAATTATAGTTATGAATATATTTTAAATAATAGCTTAAATTGTTTTTAAATTCTCTACCATTAAAATTATTTTTAGAATCACTGGAATCATAATTATCAAAATATTCAATGATTTTCACCTTTATCATAGCAATAAACAATATTTCTTATACCAAATTTCATTACGAACGATAGAAATTATATAAATAAAAAATATATAAGAATGTCAAATAATTTTTCCAAGGAATGATCAACTATATATTCTAGAGGAGATATGATTTAATTAAAACTATCTGATGAAATAATCATGATCTTTTAAATTATTGATGATTCATTAATATGTTCCCCAAACCATTGGTTATTAAAAAAACAATATTTAACCTAGTAAAAAGCTCATCAATATTAACATACATAACCATATTTTTATCAAAAGGGGAGAAACAGTGGTTCATTAATGAGTTTATCCCTATAATTTCATATATATGGGGTATTGATGTGTAAAGAATGAGGGTTATAGGTCATCGATTTTATAATATCATCTTCCATAATAAATAATTCAAGAAGAGTGTATGGTGCATAGGTTTGGTTTTTTTATTCTTTACCTTATTCGGATTCATGAATTGGAAAAACATTTTTCCCAAAATGTAACCAGTACTCATACATAAGTGTATATTTGAGTATGTAAATTGAATCAGCTCTATATTCCCCAAAAAATACATTATAATATTACATCCGTAGTCAGATATCCAATATTATTGTATAAGGAAATGGATAATCTAATATTTGTAAATTATTAAAGGATCCATGTTGAGGTTGATATATACACCACTCTTGTTGAGTAGGTCGTTTAAAACACCAATGGTGATCCACTTAATCACAAAATTTTTTTAGAATGGAAACTAAAATTAGGTTTGAATTGTCAATTTTTTAACAATTTTCTATTGACTGAAATAAGAATGATCATTCTAATTTACCCAATATCATGGGACTTTATGATGACAAATTTAGGGGCAATAATGGGAAGGATTCAAATCCTCTTCCCAATTCCAAGCCTTTCCCATCCACTCTTCAAATGGATCCTTCACCAGAGTTTGTAATTATGTACACAATGGTTTGTGTGTCAAGGTCATAAATTTTGAGGACCCATATGTAGTTATAGGTTTAACATCGATGGTTAGAGTTATGGATGATAATATAACTACATACAATGATCTTGTGATTGTGATTTTGGAGATCAATATTGGGATTCCCTTGATGGATGTCACGAAAGAAATATTTTATGGTGGAAAAGTATTGGCTATAGGTGGTAATGCATTCCTTGAGAAGGCCATAAATAAATTAATTTATTTACATTATAATTATTGAATGTCCAAGAATAATCCTATATATATTAAGTATTATGCTTCTTCTAAAATGGAACATATACATACCTCTTCAATCGAGAAAGTTTTTTCTTCCCTATCTGATCTGAAAAAGAATGAATTGGCCCTGATTACATCAAATAAACATTTAATGGTAAGTGATATGGTGCCTTCAACCAAGATGTTGTACTTGTATATGCTATGGAGATTTTTTATGGACTTCCACCTATGTTGAATGTATATCCTTCATAAGATTAAGAATTTAGGTAAGCTCTTGTATAGGATAATGATTTACATTCACCTAAGCAGATTCCTAATAACATATTTGGTCTACAAACACACGAGGTAGCCCGAATTTCTTCATCTATATTTTTAATGGCTTGAGACAATGATCATTCTTTTATGGTCATCATTCAGATGATTCATTTTCAATGGTTCTAATTTTTATCGATTCTAGGAGTATTCTAGATGCATTATTCAATGTGAATCTGGATGAATCATCCAAAATGATTAAGCATTATGTTTTGATTCATTGGATGAAGTTTAGGATGACTTTGATATCTTTCCATATGATGTTCTAGAATTAATATAGGATATTTTAAAAGAATGAATGTCTATTGGGGAGGAAAAAATCATGTTTATGAGGGTAATACAACTGGGTTTAGGTCTCGTAATCAGTAAAGATAATATTCAGAACTAATAATGTCTAGGAAAATCCCCCACAGTAAAAGTCTATAGGCACTTTATTATGACAAAAAATACTCATATTATTGGTATATGTAAAGAAATAATGTCTTATGATAACTATAAGGATTTGAATTGGACACCATTAAGATATTCCTCTATTGATAATGGCATAGTTTATGGTGCTAATGAATCCTTTAGGGTTGTTAAATATGATTTTTTTATTATTAACTCATATATTAATGACATCCAATCTGTCACTATTTTATATGATTTGAATGTATTTGTTCTTCATATGACATTTCCTTATTATTTCAACTTGTAAACAAGACAAAGTGACATTTTGGGGAGTTTGGAAGTTGTATTATAAAATATGTGTCATAGTTGGGTTCTTTTGGGAGATTTCAAATAAATTTTGGGTCTACAAGGAAACAACATGAAGCAAATTCAACAGGGTATCCACTAATTATTTTCCTCTTATATTGATTAATGAAAGCCTGATCGAAGTTACCAAGTCTATCCTTGATTATACATGTATCATATATACTATCCATGGCAGAAAGGCTATTCACTTTTACATATTCTTTGTATAGGTTGATGATCAGAATTATGTAGTTCATATATCATGTATCACTCTTATATAGATTCATTATAATGAAATCCTTATATTTATTTATCATTTTTCTAATAAAACATGGTCAGTTTCCTTACCCTTCATGTTCAACAATGATTGGATTATATTTCTTAGTTGTAGAGAAATTATTTTTGACACTTGGAAGGATTCTCTCTTGGGAAGCCTAATACATATCCTTACCAGCAAGTAAAAACATGACAAAAATAAATTAAGTGATAGAGTAAAGAGTACTTTTTCTAAAATCGATATTAATATCCATGAGGATAAATATCACATAATTTCTAGCTATTAACGTAATAAATTTCAGGATTTTCCTTCTCAAGTAGACATTAAAGGCCCCACTAACCTTGTTATTATAATGACCCATAAGGGTAATCATTCTCATAAGAATTCCAACATCAGGTGTCTTAAGTATGGAGAAACAAATTCAACATTGTATCAATTTCTGCACAGGGAAGAAAATGGAAATAAGGAATCTAAATTTTTTTTCAAATTGATATTAATATTTTTAACTCTAAAAATGAGATTGAAAATAGTGTGACATGTTATTTAGAAAATATTTATTCCAACAATGGGGATAAAAACATAGAAAAACGAACAAATTCATAATAATAGGCTTATTTGTTTTACCTAATTTATCCAAAAAACATGTCCAACTATTTTATTTATATAATGATAATACTATTGGTCTTAATGGAATTACCAATGAATTTTCATGTTATATTGGTATATTTTTCATCACGAGGATATTAATGTAGTTAGAGAATTTGTTACTCATGCATCTAAGTCTTCTAGTGTGATTCTAATTTCATTACATTGATTCAAAAAAAGGAAATCCTCAAGATGTTAGAGATATCAGGCCTATTTCTATTGAGAATAGTATTCCAAAGGTAATTAGAAAAATCATGACTCATGGATTGGGTGACATTTCCTAATGCTTAATCTCATCTAATTAGTTCATGTTTGTTCAAGGGAGGAATATAGAGAACTAAATTTACACTACTTCAGAGTGTGTGAATAATATGAGGAAAATTAATGGATGGAAATATGGATTTGATGATTGATATATATATATATATATACTTTGATACTATAAAATGGCATTTCATAAATATTGTTATGTGAATGCATTGATTTACCATAGATTCATTAATATTATCTTTTTATTCATAAGAGTTCTGTACTCTACATTATTATCAATGGGTAACCAAGGGGTTTCGTTCAATTTTCCAGAGCAGTCATGCATGGGGGTGTTGTATCTAGAATTCTATTTGTCATAGTGGATGATTACTTGAGTTGTTTCATTACCAATCTTGTTAACTATGGTATTTATTAGAAAATGAAGGTTGGGATGGATGTTTATTATACATATAATATTCTATATGTGGATGAAATAATAATTTTTTGTAAGGTTGAAAGGGTTACCAAATATCTTATGAAAATTATTTTTGGGAATTATGTAGATGTTTCATGCTAGTTCATTAGCTGGAAGAATTTATCAGTCAATATTTTTTTGAATGAGTGATTACATCAAATTAAAATAGGGAAGATCATAGACATGGTGTCATGTGAGGGTAATTTATATGCATTTCTCTTAGAGTTCCCCTTTTTTGGGAATTCTAAAATGCTTTTATATGGAAAATATATCATGTAAAACTATTATTCAGTTTTCATCATGGAAGGGTAGACTACATCTCAGGTAGGAATAATTTTTATGGTTAATTTTGTTATTACTTCAATGTTTTTATATGCTTTCTTTGTATTTAGATAACCTTGATCCATTATAAAGGATTGGAAAAGTATTATTCACAATTTTATATGGACCGGTATTATCCGTGATAGGAAGCTAGTTACTATTGCATGGAAGGGGTGTGTGAAGCCAATGAACACGAGTGGTCTAGAAGTGATTGATATCAGTATTTTTAATGACACATTGCTGAAAAATTTCTCATGGAGACATTTTTCCAACACTAACTCATAATTGGAATTTCATTATAGTATGTTTTATAATAAACAAAATAATGGGCATGTCTTGTATGTTTTTTCATCTGTTTTTTCAATTTATATGAAATATTATAGTGGGATGTTGGCTTGTTCGAAATGGGTTGTGGGTTAACTATCATACTTGATCTCTTAGATCTCACATTTTATTTCAATAACTATCATTAATGATGTTTTTATTCCTTACTCTAGGAGTAATGAAACTATTTCTACGTTGTATTTTAATGTTTCCTTTAATGATCTATTTCCCACTACTCGTTGGGTGATTCTATAGGTATTTCTAATATAATATTGAAATTATATTACTGATACCTAACTATGATGGATGCTTCAACAAGAGAGATATGTATATATAATAGTGATGGACTCTATCAATATACCTCCATTGGTATTTTTATTTATGAATCCTTTTATTTTTCTTACAAATCATCTACTAATCCAGAAAATATAAAGAAATAGGCTTCCAACTTAAAATATGATTCAGTATAAAGGAACTAACCTAGCCTACACTTGTTTTAATTATTTTAATGAGACGGAATCATATCTCATTTATTTGGGAGTTTTTTTGTAACCTACACATTATGGAGGTATGTGTAGGAACTCTCCCAATTTTGTATGGATTTTTCAGTATGGAAACATTTTCCTCTTCCATATTCTGCATGACATGCAGTGAATAGATAAATAAAATAATATTAGTAACTAATTCGATTTTTCATTCTTTCACCTAGAAAGCATGATACGATTTGGTTTACAATATAAATGCTTTTTCATTATATGATGGAATCTCTTATATCCATAGATGAATTATTATATCTTCTAAAATTCATATAGTAGTAATGAACAATGAATTCAATGACCTGGTTATTTTGATGTCACTTGGTGTATGTGGAAGGGTGAGTAAACCTATAATGGACAAATATATTAGATACATACCCCTGATTTTATGGGGGATAAATGTTAGTAATGATGAGGTGGCATTAAGTGCACCAAAGCCATTAGGGTATGGTGGTATCATTCAAACTCATCGAGTTATCATTAAAGGCTACTACTATTATATCATTGGAAATATTTTTGCAATCGAGGGTTTTTTGTGGGTGATAATCAAAGAAATCTGATATTCCTTCCACTTTGGGTATTGTATGGTTTGGTTGCAATTAGATTCAACCGTTGCTTGGAAAATTATTAAAATCCATTCCAGCAATGCCCCATTGAGAATATTTTCTCCCTTGATTGACTTCCCTCATCATGTGGACTCTATATCTCTCCATCTTACGCTTGTCTATAGGGGAACAACAATCCATTGATGCTCTTTCTAAGAAGGCCGTCGTGGAGGGTATCTCTATTTGGTCTTTTATTTTATTATAGTTTTCTTCTGGACTGGTTGATGCTGATTCTCATTGTGATTTTTATACCCAAATTTTTAAACCCACCATGAAATGTTTCTTTTTTCATGTCACATTATTAGTAAAATTTATAAGTAGAAGGTTTTCATACCTCCTAAACCTTTTGATATATTCATTTCTAAAATCAATTTAATTAGTGGAATATTTACTAGTACATAATATCTACACATTAGAAAATGGGCTAAATGATATGGAAACGTTTTATTCTTCTATCTATGGTATTTATTTAATATAATAAATTAATAAATTCTAAATTAATATAATAATTATTATACACATTATTAACGTGGTTTAATAATAATAATCGGCCATTTTTTGATATTATTATATGTTCACAGGATCTAATTACTCAGATAAGAGGGCCAAAATAATCATTAGAGACAGATTATAAATATTCTTAATAATTATACTAATTCAGAGAAAACTATTAAACTTTCAATTCAATCCCATTATTATTCCAAAATTTAGTCATTAATTCCAAAAATTAGTGTGTTATGGACAAATGCATTTTACAAGATTCAAAACCTTTGTGTGGAAAGTACTCTTTAGCATGTTTAGTTAGCTCCCCCAACCATGGATTATTCAAAATAATCATAAATTATTACCTTATTATAGTGATAGAGTTGTGTTACACCATTAAAGTATGAAGTCTTAGTAGGTAATATAGTTATACTAAATCTATATAGAATATGTAATTAAAATTAAAAAAATTAATGACATGAGAATTTCTTTCCTTTAATGTAAAACTAATGTTTTATGACATGTTCCGCATGTTATACCCAGTATAAGAAAGAAATATTATAAATTCATTGTATATAAATTTATAAAAATGAAATATGGTAATTCATTAAAAGTAATTACTATTAGATGGTAAATAATTAATATTAGATAATATTGAATTATTTTTAACAAATGCAATATCGGTTATATTATATATTTTTGTTTGAAAAGTCCAATTTGAAAATTATAGAATTTAAATTTGATAAACTAAATAATATTTATTAATACCCCATTAGAAAATGTATTATGTTGTATTTTCATGATTTTTCTAAATTTTTCATTTTAAGATGAGAAGTAAAATAATACCAATTTTATAAATTCCATCAATTTTATGACATAATTATATTTTCTGAAGGAATTTAATTTTTTAAAAAACATTTTTGAAAAACATATATATTATAGTCTATAATAATGAAATTTGAAATACTATATTTAATTTTAAACTAATTATCTACAATTTTATAACTTATGTGTTGTTTAAATAAGAAATATTTTTCAACTAATTTTTAATTTTATTTTATGATGAAAAAAATTTAGATTTTTCATTAAATAAATTCTATTTAAAATGTAATTATTAATTAATATTCATAATAATAAATGGAATATATAACCCTACCCTAATCTTGATTATATTTTTCTTAAAAAATTTCCTTTGTTGGGAAATTCTTTTATGTAATTAATGCACTAATGTTAGAGTATTTTCCTGACAAATAGGATTGTAATTTAAATAAAATTAAAATTTGATATAATAATTTCCATATAATTTCACATATCCAATTTCATTTTATTTATAAAAGATAGATTAATATGATTTATGATAACGACCAAAAAATGTTTAAATGATTGTGTTTAAATTATTATTTATAAATACAATGGATTTTATAAATAATAAAATTAATTTTAATCCAATAAATAATGAATATAATAGTATTAAAGATTAACTAAAGAAATATATTTAGAAGAATTTAATATTTAGTCAATATTAAAAAATATTAAGAATAAACAATTTTCAAAATATTAAAGTTTAGTATAAAATAGTTTTATTGCACTGTGTTTATTTCGATTAAAAGGTTAATATTATAAGATTTATAAGTTTATTTGATTTTAAATGATATTCAATTGAGTTATTGCAAAACCAAATTTCTTCATATGGGTTACATTATATGATCCATAAAATATTAAATTACATAGAAAAAAACTAGTTATTCAATTAAAATGTTAGTTTGTAAATTGTAAAAGGATAATGGTAAAACCCTTATTAAATATATATAAAATTATTGTAAATCCATTTTTCAGTACTTATTGACACATAGAAAACAAAAACTAAACATTTTTGAATAATTTTATCCATTGATCTATGAATAGTTTCATGGAATTATTACAATGAATGTGGTGTTACCTAAATATAAATTTTCCTCTAATTTATATGGTGATTAAGTTCCCATTCAAATAAAAAACCTATCATTAGAATGTTTTCATGAATAAATTTTATTTTAAACAAAATAGAACATTATACCAAAAATATAATCCCTTGATCACACATTATAAACTGAATTCCTTGAAATTTAAGGTAACATCCAAGGGGAAAATCATTACTCCAACATAATTATTACTACCTATTAATCTTTTTCTTATTAACATTACACATAATAATATTTTTTTAAAAAAAATTGAATAATTTATTGTATTTCTTATAAATATTATTTGAAATTTTTTTTGTATGATGGTTTTTATTGATTTTCATTCACTTATAAAAACAAAAGATCACCCTTTGTGCACTTTATAGCCTATCGCCTCCATGAAGTGATGGTTTTTGGTTTTTTCCTATATTGTATGGTATTAATCATCCTAATGACGTATAAATTATAAATTTATCATCTGTTAATGATACTTAAATTTAAACATTATATCCACCCAGATCACCCCACATGAATTGACAAAATTGTATACTAATTTTGTGTACATGCTGACTAAAAACTCCAGGGTGATACATTTTCCATTATTTATAGATATATTTAGAAAGTATATAAATTCCCTATAATATGATTAAAATAGTAATATTTAATAAATAATATCATTATTATTCAATTATATTTATAATATGATAGAAACAACAACTCTTTAACCATACTCTTCATTCATGTTCAAGTGTGTTTATGTCTCGGTATGTTTCACAACCTACATGAAAAATTATTCAAATTCTGATTATTGATGAATGTGGATGAATGAAAAATAATATTATTATATTCTATTATTAAATTAATAATTATTATATTTTTATGTAAATATTATAGTATGTATTAATTTTTTTATTAAGGCAACATTACCCTTTAATAAATGTATTAAAAATATTTATTATAAATTAGGATTAAAAAAAACAAAAACCCATATGGGATGAAATAAAAAAAATTAAATCAATAATATTAATATATTAATTATCTTTATATGAATTATAATTAATTTAATTAATATAATAATATGATAAATGATATAATAATTTTTAATCATGTAGAAAATCGTTAAGTTATTAAACCCTGATTATCATATTATATTATAAATAATTATAACAAATATGAAAAATAAATATAAAACGGATTATAAAAGTGTCATATTAAATAGTAATGCTACTAGATACTTAATTAGTATAGATATTTAAGTCTGCTGATGGTTAGAGTGTTATCACTTAGACAGTGAAGTAAGTTAAGGGGTTTTTTGTCTCAAGTTCACTATAGTTGTAGGATGATTTTTAGTAATGAACGTACTGTTCATTGATGTTGAGTAGGTACAACCAAAATTAGTTAATTCATTTAAAATAAACATTTCCAATGAGATATAAATTTATTTTTTTAAATCACTAATATATTTTATTCTAATATATTAACTTCTAATGCTGTAAGGGTTTTATTTTCTCAAAATTGAATCCCTTGAAACAAATTATGCTAAACAAAATTCTTCCTTTTAAAAAATGAATTTTCATCCCTATTTCAATTTTTTTCATTAATCTCATATATTTCATCATATTAAAATTTTAATGTAATGAATCTATTCTCATAGATATTTTATTAAGAAGTTGCAAATGATGTAAGGGTTTTCCGTGACTCAAATCTCTCTATCATTTCATAATCAATATTTTTCGACAATAATATTTCAATTTTAATATATTATAAACTATGATAGTGTAATTTTTTATTTATATTATCAATAATGAGTAAATTGTTTCTATTTATCAATTTTGATTTATTATTTTGTTTTTTCATATAAAAGTATACTATTGGTAAAAATAACTCCCCTTAAAATTATAGATCTTTTTTCCCATGATCATATTTTCACTCCCCCGTATATTATCCCCTATTTTAGGAAAGTTAATTTTGTTTTTCTTATATATTTTTAGTAATTTTTATCACTTTTCAAATGGAAAATAAAATACTATTTCAATGATGTGGGTTCTACTGCAGGGTTTCATAAAAGTGCTCAAATTGTTTTAACATCATTTAAAGGTAAAATTTAATTAAATACAATACAATTTTTTTATTCAAATCCAATTTTTTCTTTTTTAATCATTGTATTTATTATTTTGTTTATTAAGATTTCAATTCCTATTTAACTTACCTTTTTGATTTTTTTTCAATTTCCCGTTAATCATTTTTTTATGAGTAACAATTTTCAAGGTATTTTCACATCCCACTTTTTTAGAACATATTATTTATTAATTAAAGGATTAATATTTTATAATAATTTTCACTTTGAAACCAATATGTAATTGAAGGTTTCTCTATGATATATATAATAAGGTTTTCAATATTCTCCCTTATACCTTGGGCCATGATTTATGACATCATTAATTTAATTGGTAAATCAATCTTTATTCCTTAAGTTATAAAATTTCTCATTTGAACTACATTATTCCAAAAAAATCATTTAATATAATTAACCTTTTTCATAATTTTTAAAACTATTTTTTTCAATTCTTTTTCATTGAATATTTTTATTTATATTTTTCATTATAACAAATGATACTTTAGATGTGTTACTTGTAACCATGACTATAACAACAAAAAATAAGAATTATTTTCTAAAATTATTTTAAATATGATTTTATTTCATTATCACCAAATATTATATAATTAGTGAAGTTATTTTTCTTGTTTTATCCAATATTATTGATTTATGATATTATTTTGGGTGATCGACTTATTGGGTAAAATGTTTAAAATTATAAATTTATTTTATAGATTATGGATATTTTTTAAAACCCATTTAATTTTCACGGTGTCTCTATAATAAAAGAATGATTTATATTTTCTATATTATAAAAACCAATTTCATTTCTCTGAGTTATTTATGTTATTATTTTGATATTTCATGAACAAAATTTTCCATGTGTGGGTTATTTTATAATGTGAGTAATTTTTTTCTTTGTGGTAGACAAAAGTACAGATTCTAATAATGGTGGGGAAAATATTATTACAATTGATTGGGTAATGGATGATATATCATGGTATATAAATATTATTTTAACCGGATAAAATGAACCTATGTTCATAAAGGGTTCATTTGACAACCGTATGGTAAACTACCAATCATTTTTGTGAATAGGATAGTAAGTCCCTAGGCCACAATGTGTGCATGATAAAGTTGTGTTTTAGTGAAAATTTCACCCATGAATGGGTAGTAAAATCCCAATGTTCAAAAATAGTCAGTGTTATGATGTTATTAAATATGACATCCCACCGTTTTAATAAAATAAAAGTCTATTATGTGGTAAAAAACATAATAAAATAATAGACATTTTATCATTTATTTTGATGGAAATTGGAATCATAATACACAAATAATATAAAAAATATTATATTCTTGATAAAAGTCCTATTAATAGGTTAATTAGAAGTTAATTTTATGAAATAGCATATCCTTGGGACACGCATTAATAGAAATTGGTTAGAATATAGCCCAATGAGGAACCAAAAATGGAATAGAACTTTGATGATCATTATAGATAAACAATGAGCTACAAAAAGATAGAATAAAAAAAATTATGAAACCTAACATGGAAATTTTCCCAAATCATAAATTTATACATTAAAAAACATTTAACCAAGGTGTCATAAATCATAAATTCCAGGGATATATGTTATGTTATCCTAAAACAACTTGTTCCCAGAGATTAATTTTTCCGCCAATTCATTGGAGAACATTCAGGGAACACTATTTATATATATTAATTTACCTTAGAAACATAGATCATAGTAATCATTTTCAAAAATAACATGTTGTAAAAAAATAATGTCCTTCATGAAAATTCCTTCGGTACATTATTTCTTATAGTTTTAAGGAAAAATAATTTTATACCCATGGAAAGGGAACATTGGTTTTTAAAATATAAATTTCATAAAGAGAAGGGAAATAATAGTTTTTGGATATTATAAGGAAGTTTATACAACCATTATTGTGATAACAGAGATAATTCCATGAAATTAATTTGTTTTGAGAGTCCCATTACCACAAATCCCACTTTATTTCATCGATTTTGGGTCACTCGATTAATGGACACGGGATTAGTAAAAAACAAGAACAGATGTGGTATTTTTTAATTTATGGATATATCTATCGACTATAATAATGATCTTCTATTTCTTAATTATTATCATCACATGGGAAAAATTTCTATATCATATATTCTTTAATAATTTCCCACATTTCAACAATTTTACAATTTGTTTAATATCATCTTTATATGTGTTGAGTTAATTAAATAATAATAAAACTAAAAAAATATTTATTCATTATATATGTTTAATAATTTATTTTCACTAGATATTCAGTTGAAGATAATGAAATAATCTTAAATGTATTCTTTTTAACATTATCTAAATATTGATGTAGTAATTTCTAAAGAAGTGTCGTCAGATATATAATATATAATTATATTAAAAATATAATTTTCATAGTATATCGACAATATCAAAAAAAATTATCATAATTTATAATTTTTTAATATAGTTTGAATTAGATAAAAAATATTTAATCTAATAAAAAGAAACTTACATAAATTAATGATTGTAAGTTATATTTTATTGAAGTGGTTCCTTCCATATGGCCCTTATATTCTTCAATGATTTGTGCATGACCACAAAAAACATATCTACAAGCTCTGAGAATCTTAAAAATGGAATTGGGTAGATTATTGGGTTTGGATGGTCGGGGAGGAAAAATTTAGAATTAGAGGGTAGAAGAAATATTTTTACTAAAAGAGTCAGGTATTCTTAGGAATTTTTTTAATAAGACATAATATAATTATAAACCATTAAATAATTACAATATTTATTTTATAAAAGATATTTTTTAAAAATATAATTATTTTAATAAATTAAAATAAAATTATATTAAAAAAATTAATTTAATTAAAATAAATATTGAAAAAATCAAAATTATTAATTTAAGGAAATATATTTGACTTTATACTTTATAAATTACATTTTCGGCTTGGAAATTAAATTTCATAATTTTAAATTATATTTTTATCTTTATAGAATATTTTAATGTTTGTTTTTACTATTCATATAAAAATTGAAGTGTTTCTGAAATTCACCAAAAAAAATTTCTTTCAGAAAAATTAAATTCGACTATTTCAAATATGAAATTCGTTTTATCAAGATAAATTTATAACATAGTTAATTATTTTAACAAAAAAAATATTATTATTTTCTAAATACATTAAAATAAAATACCTACAAATTAATTTATATATTTTTGAACATGATATTTATAATAGGGAAAATATAATATTTTTATTTTCATAAATTACCCATGATAAGCATTATTTATAACTCGTTTTACTATCATGAGGATAAATTACTTTTCCAACCTTCATATTACTATTCAAATAGTCATATTACATCCTACAAATACCTAATAATTATTTTATTAAATATTCATTTTAGTTCCACCCAAGGATCAATAATTTCATTTTCATCTACGGTGATTGGTTTCTTAATATTATGGTTCTATATATTAGTTTTGTTCGTGGGAGGACCAATTCTAGATTATTTGGGTGCAATTTTTTTTATTATATTTTTTTCGTATTTTAATTTTTTAAAAATTTAATGGGTTCAGTTCTAGTTTAATGTAATTAGGAAATATTTTTCTTTAATTTCTCTATTTGTTTCTATTATATAGTACTATAATATATAATGTAACACAAATTTATTCAGTAAATATATATTACTAACAATTTCAAGGTTGTCACATTCCTTCCCACATTATAAATTTCATCCCAAAAACATCACCTCATATTCTTAATTAATAATAGGTTAGGTTACATAAGTTTTGGTGTTCCCAAAACATACCATCTCACTTCTACATATATATTTTGTCTCCATTGAATGTAGAAAAGTATAGTATTCATTTGCATATAACATTTTTTCTACATTCCATGTTCTTCACATGCCGCTCCTCGTAAGAGAGGTGATTCATTAGATTTACCACCTCTAGATTTAGTACATCTGAGGCATTAGGTTTTTACTTCCTCAGTAAAGACATATGAAATACATCATGAACATGAGAAATATATTCGGGATGTGAGAGATGTTATTTAACAACCTTTACATGATTAATGATATAAAAGGTGCCAATGTACCTAGGTATAGCCTTCCATTTCTTTTATAACCACATGAATCACATCCATAGTGATATTCAAAGGAAAATTTATCTCTAATATCAAACTACATGTCCCTCTGATGGATTTTTCTTATCTATTTTTCCAACTCAGAGGATCGATTATATGATGTTCAATAAATTGATCCATTTCTATCATCTCATTCATATGATCAGTTTTATGTATCTTAAATAACAAATTTCATGTACCTTTCATTCAACACGTCATATTGATCCATTTGAATAATTCAGTGGATATTTTTGTTGTATACGAAATCGTGTAATGGGAGATGCTGATGCCATCCACCTTAAATTTCCATAAAAAATACTCTTAGATGTTATTTAATTCTTTAAAATGTCTATTTAGATTCTCCATCAGTTTGGGGTTGATAAGTAATACTAATACTCAATATATTTTAAAAAATTTGTTGAATTATTCTCCTAAAATTATAATTAAATCATGGATCATTATACAAAATTATTGAATGTTTTTTCCCATGTGTCCTCACCCCATATTTTACTTATATAATGGAAATATGGTGAAGAGTGAAATATTCCTAAATTATGTTTAATTCTGTAGTCTTGGTGAGAAAATACACTACAACCCATGCCGCATTGTTTCCGTGGGACATCTTTTTGAGACCTATGAAATACACATGTTTTAGTTTTCAAATTTCTTGTGTTCATTTGATATCATGGAATTATACCGTTTGAATTATATTTATCTAAATTAACATGGTGACATACCCTTCACTTTGAGCTATACTCAATGATCTACATATTCTTTTTTTCCCACCATAAGGGATTTTAATGATATTGGAACATCATAGTACTTCATGTATGGATGGAGAAAGATCAACTATATAAATTACCCAATAACTACATCTTTTCATTAATTGATGAAGTCCCACAATTTAAATATCAATATAGAATAACAACATCTCCATAGATGTGGGAAAATATAATTCTACTTCTAATTTGATGATTCTGTATTTTTTATATATCTAGATCATTCCATTATGCCTCTTTAATCCCCTCATAGACATATTATTGGGAAATCATTTGGGAAAGTCAGGATGTATGGTTGACAATTATTATTTAAATATCAATCGTTTTCATATATAAAAATATTGAGTCATTATTTATTAGTATCATATATAGATCATCCTTTTATTTTTCTCTAAAAACAGCAGATTCATTATTCACCATTCAATGATGGTAGGGAATACATGTAATTCCCTAACCAGGGTACCACACACTAGTTCCCCAAAATGGTTGGTCGTCTGACTTCATGTTCGTCTCTCTATAAGCTATAGAAATATAACTAGAAGTGAGGGTCACATGAGTCAATTATGGGGATACTATAACATATTTTATCAGATCAATACACTTTCAGAAAAATAATAATCAACAAATAAGTCATATATAACCATAAAAAACACCAATAAATCAAGATAATCAATGCTTGAAATATAATATCAAACTAAGGAAGAAAAAATTCCATGCTAATATATATGTAATGTGTCTAAAATTAAAACAAAAAGTAAATAAAACAATGTCTCCAATGTGGGGCTAGAACCATGTTTTTTTCCCTCAACCAAACTCCACCCAACTAAGTCATCAAACACATGAAATTTTCCCTTAATATTTCCCACAATAATAAATTCTATTATTGTATGGATCAGGATTCACACGTAGTGTGTGATCACAACCCTATAGGAAACCAAAAATTATTTTTAATATAAATCTAGTTAAGAAATATTTATGCAATATTATAATTAAATGAGTACAATACATAAATAAATTGTTTATCCTATTTTTAGATATTAATGATTTAAGCACTTAAACTCCATACTTTCTCATAGACACACTTACCTAAATAATAGCTTCATCTCTTGTTGGAGATCGAGGTGTGTCTTAGGGATATCCTGTCTCAAAATTCCATTTTTTCCATTCATTACATTAAAATTTAGAATTACCATGTTCCTATTTTTTTAATTCATACATAAATTCCCATGTTAATATTCACACATACCACATTAGAATGACCATGTTACCATTATTTAATCCATACTTGAATGACCATGTTTCTATTTAAAAACGCACATTAGGATGATCATGTTTCCTTTATTTAAACCATAATTTGAATTCCCCTATTACAATTCTAAAAACACAAAATTAATTAATAAAGTATTTATCAACATAAATTCCAATACAAAATTTACAATTAACTAAAAACAATAGTCCCAGGAGTTAATTCATCAATTAACTAATCATATTAATAACATTAAATAACTCATCAAGTAAATATCAACACATACTTATTTAATAGTTACACATATTTCATTAGGTATTTCAACAATTTTCTTATCATAAAATTATCCTTATATATTTCACCATGTAAACACGTTATCAATCAAATTAATTAAATTAACAACTAATTATTCAATATTCACAATCTCAATAAATAATAATTTATTCCCTGATTAATTATATCAATATAAAAATTCAATTTCACATAATTTATTTCCCAATTATTATTTTCATTTTATAATATCAGTAACAATTAATTATTTTGAAAATTATTTATCTGTATTCGTAATCTCAAAATCTCATATTTAATATCAATTAATTATATTAACCAATTATATAAATATCACATAATTAATGTACCAATAATTTTCTCAATTCATTATATCATTATCTTATATGAAATTCTATAATTAATTATCTCGACTAGTAGTATTAATATCTCTAAATTAATCCCACTTTTAATTTTCGAGATCACAAATCCCTAAATCACATAATTAACACACCAATAAAATATCTAATTGGAAATCCCCAAAATTTCATGTTTAATTCCCAAATTATTTATCTAATTGGGAATCTCATTAATATCATAATTAACATCCCAATTAATCTTCAATTTCAATAATAATCCAATTCATCTATTTTCCAAATTAATTTGACCAATTTAGGAATTAAAATTTCTATGGAATACTCAAAATTATACAATTTTATTACAGGTTTCAAAATCATGAATATAGTAATTTAATATTAGACCACCTATAAAAATTTTTGGAAGAATAATCTCTAGAAAAAAATCCCCCAAAATTGGGCAGTATAATGATGTAAAAAAGATATTGGAACTTTAAAACCCTAAATCATGATTAAATAAATCAAGAATTTTCAATTCTAGTTCAGGATCTGGTATGACAAATCTATATCTCCAAAAAAACAAATTTATATCTATCCTAATGATGAATATTACATTGCAGAAAGATAGTAGAATGAATGTTGGAATAATAAGAAATGAACTGAGAGGGGATTCAATTATTGTTAGAAGAGAAGATCATTGATCCGAGATTCGATTCCTGAAGAATGATTATTGGTATGGATTTGAATTCATTTGAAGAGCTCTAAAAACGTGAAATATATCCAGTGGAATGGGGGATAAAATAGATGAGTAATGGGGGATCAGGTAATTTTTAAAAATAAATATGGGTTATTTTTAAAGGCATGAATGGTTTTTTGGGTAGCGGTGTATGGGTTTCACTAACTATGCACTGTAGTTGTGAGATAGTTATAATGGGGGAACATATTTACATCGATGAGAAATATGATATAGGAAAAAAATGTGATAACCAAGGATAACCCCATCTTGTCCCATGTTTTTTCAAATTTCACCCAATCCCACCCAAAAAAAATCCCAATTGAAATGTATAATATATGGAAAAAAATTACATATAATCAAGCCTAAGTCTTCTCTAAAAATGGTTGGGATCTTACAATCTCACAAAATTATAATATATTGTCCTATAGCTTCACTCCCTTGATTCTGTAATATTCTGAGTCAAAAATATCAATCCACTGAGCAATAATATATATTTACCCTTCCCATATCTCCTTTTGTACACACCAATGTTTCCACAATACATGATTTATTGGCCTGATCATTCCCCACAACACATTCTCTCTATGATCGAACACATGTATCAGATTCTCATCCAAGGAATCATCTATCTCAAACACAACATCATCCATATCAATCAAAATAGAATGGTATAGTTGATACTTATGAAGTCCAAATAATTGGAATACATCATGCATAACATTATATTTCGGTGGAAGAGGCAATGGGTATGTCACCATCCCGTTGCTATGAACAACCTCAAATAGTTCGACAAATCTGGGGACCAACATTCCCTATCTCTATATCCTACGGTGACGCAATCATGGAGACACAAAAATTAATATACGAGAAACCTCTATAAACTCTAGGGGTTGTCGATGTCTATCAACTTACGTCCTCTTTCTACTCTGATCCATTCCAATACATTTTCATATTAGCTCCAACTACTCTGAGGTTTCATGCATGTGACCCATGACCAAAAACTCTGACTCACTTACCTCCATCCAACATATCACTGATTTGCATGGACTACCATAAATTGTCTCATATGGTTCCAAATAGATAGTTTCATAATAACTTCTGTTATAGTAAAACTGAACATAAGACAAATTTATATCCTAAGACCCACCAATGATAATAATAGATGAATGTTTCATATCATCAATCAACTGTATAGTATACTATGAATTCCCATATTTCTATAGGTGAAATTTCATACTCAACGACACAAATTTACCGAGTACCTTCTCCAAACCCTATCAAAAGAGGGGCATAAAGAATGTGTCATGATCTGAAAGTATAGTTTATGGATCCCTATATAGACATACTATCTACCAAACATATAATTCTTCCACCATCTCCAAAGAGAAAGTATCTATTATAAGCATTAAATGAACTACATTCATCATTCGATCAAAAATAACCCATATAGATTCATTCATACTTGATATATTCAGGATACCCACCACAATTTCTATGCTCACATAATCCCACTTCCAATCCGAAATGGGTAATTACTATAGAAAACCTCAAGGTCTTTGATGCTCAAGATTCACCTATTGATAGTTTTAATAATGTTTCTTTAACCCTGATATCTCCTTTTTCATGAAAGGCCACCAACACATTCTTCATAAGTCATAGTAAATGTTGGTCACACTCGAATGAAGACCCACATTGAGGCATGAAATTCCATCAGGATCTCCTCTCGAATTCTCATAGTCATGATAACCTAAATCCAAAAAAATTTGATCACATATTTATCTATTCTAAAATATGATGGTCACTCCCAACCTTCATGGATTTCCCTCATGGTTATACATGCCAGATACTCATATTATTTATCATTAACCTGGATAAAAATTGTATAATCCACTAAATGAACTATGAGATTCATATAATTTTGAAACTCTTGAACCACCACATTCATCTCAGATAGTATAGTCATCAACTCCCTCTCAATACTAGAATCCTAAACCACCTGAGTCTAATTTATACTTCTTAATGCATCAGCCACATTTTTTCCATTCCTAGGCATATATTCCATCTCAAAATCAAATAATTTCATATACTCAACCCATATCTACTATCGGGGATTCATGTCTCACTGTGGGATGATATACCACTATATTTTTTCGTTATTAATCAATATAAACTAATATCCAAATAGATAATGTCACTATCACTTTAAATAATATAACCACTAATTCCAACTCAAGACCATGAGTATGGTAGTTCCATTTATGTGGCCTCGACTGTTGAGAACCATATGACATGACTCGATCTATCTCCATCAATAACCCTCTGAGTTTTTCCCCAAAAGAGTCCAAAATTTCATTGTATTCTACACATGGATCAAGAAGGATCAATATTAATATTGATGTCAAATTTTTCATCAAATACTAGAAGTAATTCTCCCATGCCTCTTACTAATAAACCATTACCACCTTTTTGTTAATGCTTAAAGTCAGTGCTACCAAATGTTCAATTTCAATTTTTAATCTCTAATAATTTCTTGTTGACACAAAAAGATACAATTATAGAAAAACATCTTGGTATACTCCCATAAAACAACTACATGCCCCTTTAAT
Source organism: Viscum album (assembly GCA_963277665.1). NCBI lineage: Eukaryota > Viridiplantae > Streptophyta > Magnoliopsida > Santalales > Viscaceae > Viscum > Viscum album. The sequence goes on from OY728152.1 coordinate 1,506,419,389, forward strand.
GGCTCAAATAGAAAGACATCCTATGAAATGATGTTTCCAAATAAGTCTATCTAGTCAAACAAAATCTATCACATAGTTATATTGGAATATTAATGATACTCTCTCTGTGTACTTAATATGATGTCAAGCTGTTGATCATCATCATCATGAGCCTTGGATTACTCCCAGATATTGATAACAAATAATAATAAATACTAATCTAGGTATGGATGGATATTTTTTTCCAATAATCACATAATCACGGATGGTTCATTAGTCATCCAAAGTGGCATTACAACAAACATATATATGGTATACATTTTTATTAAATCATTATTTGGTATACTATAATTTTGAACACTCAGGTGATGATTACCCAGTATCAATTCGATCTTTTTAAACACACAATATCTTTTCCACTGGTCAAATAGAAAATTGATAGTCTAATGAGAATACTGATTCTTCACATTCATCCAGTTTAATAACTGATAATAAATTCACAATCACAGTGTCTTGTCAGCCTTCTTTGCAAAACCACTATAGAAATTCCAGGTGATGTACTCAGATGGAAAAACCCTTATCCCCCAACTCCTATTTGTATGTATCGATCTCTTGATTCTCTATATATTACATTGTATAATTCGTAATAGAGATAGGCTCACACCCTGACATGAGATCAATAGTTAATTACATATCTCTCTATAGTGGAAACCCATAAAATTCCTTCGGAAACACATAAAAATACTTGTACACAACATGTGGTATGATATTATTCATTACTACTTTAAAATATATTAACAAACTATAAACATTGTCTTTGAGCTCAAGAAATTTATAATGAATTTCCCCTAATTTTCCAACATAGTTATCACACTCTCCACGGTGAATATAGTATTCAACCCTAAAAGACGTATAGGTCACACTCCTATGAAAATAGTAAAAATAGTCTCTATATGATACTATCCATCCCATACCCAAAATTATGTCAAATCAAGACATGTATAGGATATAGAGATCCCAGAGAAAATGACACTCTTTAACATTGAGAGAAAACCCCTTATTGAAACAAATGACTCTAAACAGTACTCCCATTGGTGTGTATATAGTCATTACCCCACTCATAAACTCTTCCAACATGCTCAATACATAAACAAGTTTTTTAGAAAAAATAAATGAGAGGATAGAGTATCAAATAAAAAACTAACTGAAGTAAAATATGTAAGAATAATACCTATCACTATCAACAATCTGTCATCGCTATCCACATGTTTAGGGTAAACTGCATGTAGTTGTCCTGCATCTCTTCCTTGAGGTGCAGTCTGACATCGCTAAGCTTTACAACTCAATTGATATGCACACTCTTTACCATAAAAACCATTCCCAATTAAAATAAATCCTTGTGCAGTAGAACTCTAGTCTCATGGAGGATATGGTGTAGAAGATCCCCTTGTCACACCCTCAATCTGTCCATATCTTCCGCCAATAAAATTCAATCATTTGTCCTATATAATTTATTTCTATGTCACATCTTACTTTAATATCTATATAACCTTGGTGTTCGAGTTAAATTTCTTTAATAGTGGTATTTCATACCGCACTGATGACAGATAACCGCAATAAGGTCCTATGAGACTGACTTTCCCATGGATGATCTACTTTCCCATTCACTAGCCAAAGGTCTCATGATATCGCTTCCTACTCTAAGAATATGTACCTATGGATAACCAAGTTGAAACAATCAGTCCAAAACTAAAAGTATAAATCTGGTTCCCCAAAGTTATCAGAGCTTGATACACAACCTCATAAAATATCTTTAACCAAAATATGCTAACATGGGACATAATCTCAGACATAATTCAATTCAGAAAGCATCTTTCTGTAGCGAATCATCACCTTCCAATGATGGAGAAATGCCTTTAATGTCTCTAAAGCATCCTTCAAATACCAATAATGACATGTTCCCCTAAGTAATATGCATGTACTCTTCTACACTCTCTTGTATCAAAATTTCTTGGAAGATGTTATTTAACAACCACTCCATGTAGTCCTTCCATAATATACCATCAGTCTATCTAGTCTGTGCTCGAATGTCCGACCAGTGCTTCTATGATCCTTATAGCATAAAATTAGAAACATTTACCCACCTTTATGTATGTGTCTCAAAATTTTCAACTATATTATTATTCTAATAAATCCATAACATAACTCTCTATGGTCCACAATATCTAGTAAAAGTTGGTGAGTGCTTTAAAAGAAACACCCTTGTCATGTCAAACATACTATTCTCAACCTATCTCGTGTATATTCCCTTGAGTTTCATAAATAATGAATACATTTAACTGATCTACTCCCAAAAATCCTCCCCTAGAATTATCAGTGCCTCAGGATCCACAAATGGTAAATTTTATCCATCCATCACCTCTTGTGGTCCCCTATAAATGTGTATTTATGGTGGTATATCTCTAAAATTTCAAAATAAATCTTTAGAAATTATAACAAAACGTTATTAAATTTTTTTAAGAGGAATAATCCCAACATTTCACAATTATTCTTTTCCCTAAGCATCACAATGTTTTCAAAACTGAGGAAATATTAAAAACCTTAACCATCCTTCTCTTTTGTCTTGGTTATCTAGTAAAAAAATTTAACAGGTTCATGTTTCTTATTTAGATACACAATTGCTAAAATTATTGAATGAATTTAACACATCCAATTTCTTATAAGGCACCATTTTTAATTATATTTCACAAGGAAAAACAATTTATGTTTGAAAACATAGTAGGAAACAAGTTTCAACCCATGTACCTAAAATGAATCATGTCAAGAAGTAATAATGTGTTCCTATAATGATTCTTTTATTCTCAACTCTCAATGTAATCTAGGCCACGAGTCAATTATAATATAATATTTGAAAAAACTTTCATGTCACACAACATGTGTGTCACCCATGTTGAATGAATATACAACAATAATTGAAAATACCATAACAAACATTCCACCCTGGGTACTTGTGTTTTCCCATGTACATGGGTTTGATACAGCTTTGTGAGATCCCAACCTGAGTTCCACACAGTGGTACCCTGATCAAGTCGGTCATATGACCACATGCCCACCTCCCCATATACTAGATGCTTCTAATTAGTAGCAAGGGTCAATTTTGTTGATAATGGGGAGAGTGTACCCTATTTTATTAGGTTCACACACTAGAGGGAAAATAATGAACAATGTGGTAAGCATATATAAGAATAGAAATTCCAATTTCTCAAGAAAATAAATACATAAAATATAAAATCCATCTAAGAAAGAAAATATGACATGTTAATCTGAGTTTTATGTGTCTAAAATGAAAACTAAATGGAATGAAACTGAGGACTCCAATGTGTGTATCGAAACATGTCTGGTTCCAACATCCATGCTCCATCCCAACATTCAAATCTAACATAAGGAATTTTCACATAACTTGTACTACAATAATAAATTCAATTTATGTACCAATTTGGAGGCATGATTAGGGTGTGACATCAAATCATTTTTCAACCACCAATAGAGTGTAAAATAAATCAATTCAATAATAGTTTATTTAGTTGTATAATTAAATAAGTATATTTTATAAACAATAAGTTTATCATATTAAATATATTCTCTATTGAACCAATTAAATTCCATTGGATCCTATACGCACCCATACATTAATACATTCATCGACTCATGATAGATTTTAATGTATGTACGAGGGATATTATGTCATAAAAGGACATTATTGACATTATTTAAATATACACATTAGAATGACCTTGTTTCAAAAACTTAATTCTTACATGAATGAACATTTTACCATTCATTGGTAGTGATTTAGAATATATTTGTTTCCATTATTTAATCCATACTTTACTAAACATTTTACAATTCATGAACACATATTTTAATGACCATGTACCTATTCATTAATTCATACATTAAATGACCATGTTAACATTCATAAACAAATATTTAATTCCAAAATTAATTATCCACATAAGTTCCTTTACTAATTTTTAATTTATTTAAATATAATTATACAATTAGTTAATTTATCAAATAACTAATCACAATAACAACAATAATTAATTTAAAAATTAATTAATAAAACTTATATCATTAATAATTCAACAATTAGTTTATCGCATTATTACCAATAATTAATTCTCCAATTGTTTCTTTCATTAACCAATTAATCAATTTAACAACTAATTAATCAATATTCACTTTAATAGTTCTTAATAATTAATTCCATAAATAATTTTATTAGTTTATAATATCATTATCACATAATTAATTTCACAATTAATTATCTTAATATATAATATCAATATCACATATTTAATTTCACATTTAATTATCTCAATAGATAATATTTATATCACAAAATTAGTCTACCATTAATTATCACATCTTATGATATCAGTATCTCATTATGATCTTAACAATAATAAACTCAATTCATGAAATCATCATCCCATAATTAATTCTAAAATTACTTATTTCAATTAGTAATATCAGCATCTGGAAATTAGTCCCCCTATTAATTTTCTAGATCATTTATTCATAAATATAAAAACTAGCACCATAATTAATTATATAACTGGAAGACCGCCAAATATCATAATTAATTTTCCAAGTAATTAACTAATTTTGATTCCCCTTATTCTGATAATTAACTCCCCAAATAATTTTCTATTTATACAATAATTCAATTAATCAATTTGACGCATTAATTCTCCCAATACAGGAATTAAAATTTCAATAGGATGATAGAATATCTACAATTTTCATAAAAATATAAAAATCATGATAACATGAATTGAAAATTTGACAGCCAACCACAATTCATCTAAGTATAATCCCCCAATGAAAATCACAAAAAAATTGAGCAGGAAAACTAAGAAAAACAAGATCCTAATATCAGAAATATAAATAATGATTAATGAAATCATGATCTTATTAATATAGATATTTATCTAGTATCATTGATCTATATAACACCAAATAGTGTTATATCTCTCCCAAATAGAATATTCTGTCAATAAATTAAAGTGGAATGAATGGTGGAAGAATGATGAAAGAATCGGGAGAGGATCCTTTTTATGAAAGACGAGTGGGCCTTCCAATAGAGATTCTATTCTTTAGGAATAGTTATCAGGATGTATTCTAATTCATTTGTAGAGGAAAAAAAATTATATACCACTTCAGATCAATTGGGGGGCCAAATATGCATGTAATTGGGTATCAGAGAATCTTTTGAAATAAAACAAACTAATTTATTAATTCGACTCATGGTTTGACAGGAATGGGAGGTCAATTATCCTAAATTGTGCACCCTAGCCTTGTACTAGTTATAAAAGGTTATCAAGATTTTGGAAAACCATTCTCTAATAGTCCACATCCCCATCTCCTCCCGTTTATTTAAATTTTCACCCAAAAACATACCAAACTATATCCCAATTAAAATGTACATAATACAATGAAAAATAATATATGTTACCAGGCATGAGTATTCAAAAAAAAGTATGTAACTTACAATTAAATATTGAAATACCACATTAATGGATAAGAATCATGAAGAACCACTTTATAAAAAGGGTTAAATACCTCTACCATCATAAAGCATTTTTATAGGAGATGCCTAAGGGCCATAGTGCATAGAATAAAAAATTGAATGTGCATGGAAAAGAGAATACAATATCATGATTATGAGCTGGAATGGTCCATTAATGATGGTATTATATCAAATGTGCATTTGATGTTATAGTAAGGATGTCGGGTCTTTCTAGGCGGGAAGATTATTTAAATTCCATATCAAAGAAGAATGAGCACAAGAACCCCGTTATTTGGTGGCATGGATACCTCTCACACCCTAAGGAATGTTTGTAGGGTTTTCCTATGGTACAGAGACAATGGAATAAAAAACCAAGGAAACTAGGCCTAGATAGGCTAAAATCAATATAATGGGTCAAAATATGCCACTACAATAGATTTATCATGTTCATTCATTAGATCTGACATGCATTATTGATTACTTTTTGTTACCTTTTGTGAAAATTTAATCATTAAAATTTGTTCATATATATATCACATATTTCCTCATAAATGTAGTGTCTGCAAGGAATTAAAGAAAATATGACTACAGCTAACTCCAATTCATGAGTATGGTAGTTCTATTTATGAGGTTTTAACTATCATTATGCATAAAAATCACCTTATAACATTGAAAGAGTGCACATCCAAATCCTTATATGGATTAATAAAAAAATGAAAAAACATATCCTATTTTAAATAATTTTTTTCATAGGTTCACTAACAAATATCTCATTAAAATCATTGAAACTTTCCTCCCAACCCTTTGTCTTGATAAACATAATCCCCTTTCATGATAATGTGGTAATTTTATTAGAAATCGATGAATTTTTTTGAAATAATCTTTTATAGGATCCATCTAGTCCATAATAAAAAATCATTGAATATTTGTTATATCTTAAGGATGTGGATAGTACTTCATGGAAATTATATTTGATGTATTAAAAAATATTACATCACTAGTCACGATGGGTCCTAATAATGAATCTTCTAGTAAATTGAACTGACATTATATAAATATTCCAAATAGAATATCTGACATCAAAGTTTAAAATAATCCCTTTAAATGATTATCATCCTCCTCACTTCCTTTTTAATATATCATAATTCTATCAATAAATTCAACCGAAATATTTTCTAGGTAATATTTAAATATTACATTCTTCAATTAAATAAATATGGATGGTTATATAATCAAAATTATTCTAATAATCAAAAGCTAATAATTAAAATATCTTGATTGGAATGATGAATTTTGGATCTCTTATTTCAACAACAATAACTGATGATATCTAGATCGAAGGTCAATGAGTGAAAATAATTGATCCCCATGATGATGGTCATGAAAATCATCCATCCATGGAATTGTATAATTTTTCTTCACAGTGAGTCTATTATGTTACCTCTATTGATATAATGTTCATTGATCCAGTCATTCTTATTCATCAAGAGAACAATATATCCCCATGTAAACACCTTTGGTTAGATAAAACCCTTCTTCATATGATCATAATGATTCTTATTTAATTATTATAACTCAACATATTCCATTATATATTGGGCCTAGAATATTCTCATGGATCTTGTTATGAGTTCAAGGAAGATATCTACCATTCATTCTATCTAAGGTATTGGGGCCACATTTAGAAACAAATCAGTTTATTTCTGAACAGTTGTGATATTTTCTATATTAATACATCATCCTTTTCCTTTTTTATCACTAGAAATATCTATAAAAAATTATATAGGAGGTTTATATAGACATAATTCTTAAAGGGATATATCTCTTTTGAAAATAACAACAGGTTTTACATTTAAGACCACTTAAATTACTATATATATATATATAAAGTTGATCAATAAATTATACTTTAATAACATTTCCATCCCAAGAATACTGTTTAATTCAACAACTGTAATGACTACAAGATTTTTTATGATATCTTACATAGAAAATTTGATGCTATTGTTTTTAGAAATCGGTGATCCATATATAAATTCCCAATGATTTGTATATGATAACAGTACAACTATAAATATTAAGTGTTATTCAACATTAATTGAAATATTTGATGAAATAATATATTGAGTAGAATAAATGTAAAATAAATTATTCTTTATTATTGATATAACAAAGAGTATACCTACTTTACCTTATTTTTTATCTCTACCACTACCATTGTGATTGTGAAAGTATTAACTATCATCTTTGACCAATTACAGGGTTGATGATTTATTCTCTCCATTATAATCTTATTTGGAAATTTATTTGAGAAGAATAAATGTTTTCCACTTGTGTACATCAAAATTTAGGTGTTCTTGAACTATATTTCCTTTTTTATATTCATTGATATATAGAGTTTTCACTTAACTATGAGTGTTTTGATCAATATGGACATCTTTTCCACACATTTTGAAATTTCCACTACCATGTATGTATCAACCAAAATTATTCTTCCAACTGTTATTGCACATGGTAGATTTAGTTTCATTCTATACTCCCATTATGATAATTCTTCCCTGTGTTTGGATCCATTTCTCTCTTATTTTCATTCAACCTATGTGACAATTATTTATCTCCAAACTATATTTCATCCTTAAATGTACCTCACACAATATTCTAGTAGATATTACATAATATTTTTTAATTATTATTTTGTATATATGGTCTAACCAACTATATAAACTATCTAACATTTCTTTAGGATATATCAAAAATCAATAGTGTTATCAAGATAATCTTTAATGTCAATTTCAAAGATACCCACTGAAAAATTTTCCTTCTTCATTAACTCTAATAATTACTTCTATATTCTTGGTCAAATCTATTGGGGAAATTTTTTATTGAAAATTATTATCATTAAATATTTATACCCAATAGCATAAAAATAACTTATTGACTTCATGTTCTTAATATGTGCCCATGACAAATTAGTATCTCATTCTATACAGTATACTACCAAGGTGATTTTCTCCATCTCTGAAAAACATAGTGCATAAATTATATTTTCTAATGAGTTAATAACATATTTAAAAATTAATATATTTTAAAATACCCTAGTGGAAGGATGATGATGATGCATGAAATACACAATGTCATATAGTTACATTCGAGCTGAATCTGGATAATCAACACGATTTGTGTTATTAAAAATTACCAAGGATAGTTGGTTCATCAACCTCAAGAATATTTCCATTTAAACATCATTCATGTTAGGAATTCAATCTATTAGTTTTAAATTGAATACATCATTTACAAGGTACATCAAATTTCCCACAATTTCTCTAGAAGAATAAAACCATTTTTATATAAATTTTACATTTATTAATCATATAATTATAATGTAATTTCTAATTGGAAAAAACTCAGAATGATTTTATTCATTAATAACTTTTAATAAAAATTAAATTATTTTATATTCTTCATAATGGTTCATAAATGTCATGTATGTGACCAAACATATCGCATATATGTGAATCAAGCCTCATTGTCATGAATTAGGTGATGATTGAGATAAAACTCAATGTTCCCTTTTATAGGATATTACACATAGGTATAACGGTACCAAATCCAAATCCACTTTTAGTTTACAGAAGGATATTTTTTTAATGTAACCAGCACATTTAATATAACACAAAAATTCAAATTATTTTTCTTCTATTTTGACTTGTCCCTATGTTTCTTACTGTATTTTTCTAATCATAATTTACAGATATATCAAAACCATTCGATGATACTAATATTAATAACCTGAATTTTTAATATATAAAGTAATAATTAATGGTACAATAATTAATAAAACATTAGATCATATAATATTATGTATTATTTAAATTTGAAATTTATACATGAATAACATATAAAATTTTCATTTACACATAACAAGTCATCATTGGTTCATTATAACTAATTTTTTTAATATATCATATCATATGGACATACATAAAATGAAAGGGATGAGAAAAAATCACATTAAGGGATTTAAAAATGAAATATAAAATAATTGATCACCATGGATTATAAATTTTTCATATAATAAGTGAAGTAAAATATTTATTTGGTATATAACATGTAATTATGGCTATAAAATAAATATATAAATTCATAAGTGTATATAAATGGTTTATCACAAAGGTTTCATAAATAATAACGATCATGGTTATTTGCATAGGACTATTAAACTGTTTCATCCCTAGAGAATATTTTTTTACCAAATGAATTGGATTGTTATCATTATTCACAGATCATATGTCTTAATTCATCTGAGTAACATTAATCAAAAAAACTAATTTTATCAATATACTTTACTAAAAAATAAAAAATTTAATATAACTTATTTTTGGATGGTGATTAGAATATTATTAACAAAAAAAATAATGTTATGGATGAAATAACATAATAAATAAATGGGTTTGGGAATTCTCTTAACATGAACCCCAATTTATATCATTGCATTTGTGTCCCTTGATTAATGGACATAGGATTATTAAAAAATTAAAAATTAAGTAATTTTAGTAATTTTATATAACTATTTATCAATTATGATCATTGAATTAAATTATTTACTCCCCATCATCAATTGGGAAATATTTTCATATCATGTGTTTTTAGTATTATCCCATTTTCTTCGATATTGATATTTTATTAAAGGTAATTTATATATATAATTAATTTGAGAATGATTAAAATTAATTATTTTGAGACCTTAATATATAAAAAAAATTATTTTAACTAAAAATGTGTTTGGTTATAACAATTATTTGGGAACATCCATGTTGGTGGTTAACCAACCGTTAAATGAAAATTTTCCAATGTAGAGGTGTGAGATGTATAATATGTTATTTTATAAAAAAATATTTTATAATTATAGAAAAAATAATAATTACATTTTTAAAATAATTTATAATTGGGTGAATACAGTTTCAATTACAAAATACTAGGAGGTTTTGAAAATATAAATAGAAAATTAAATAAAATATTGAAATATCATTACCAGTTTCTCAAACTAGTTCATTTTCTAGAACCCCTAGTATCATGAATTATTGGAGTTTTCTCTTATAAGAACAACCCAATGGATTATAATTGTCCTAATAGAGGGTATTAGTTCATAGTGAGGTAATTGTTATCGGAGGGTGGGGTGATTATACATGGGAAGGGAGAGGGATTATATGTACATGAGAAGAGATGTATTTCAAAATTAAATATTTTATAAAATAAAATATCATAGTAAACCATTAAAAAGTATCATTTTTTACATTATAAATTATACAAATATTATACAAAACGATTCTATGAATTTAAAATCATTAAATTCTAAATTTATAGTCTATTCCAAATGAGTGTATAAAAAAATGAAAAAAAATTATTTTAATAAAAAACATTTGTCATTAGAATTTGGAAATATTATTTATGGTGTCAAAAATATTTTTACTATTACTAATAAATTATTTATCATATTAAATATATATTTTCCCTAAATATCATTTCCAAATTTCTTAAGTTTTTATTGCATCATCACAATGTCCTTAAACATGTAGTCTTTCAAAACCATTGTTTTTACTATTCACATTGTAATTTATGTATGTTCAAAAATTACAAAAAAAAAATTAACCCCTTGAAAATATAAACATGAAGATTTAATGTATGATATTCTTTTTATTAATATAATAGTCAAAATAGAAAAAAAAAATTAATTTTTATTTTATTTTTTATGAGATAAATTGAAATAAAAATTATTTAAACTAATGGTTTTGATTTTAATCCTGAAATTTATAATCTAGAATTATAATATTTATATATTCATTAATTAATCATGATAAATAATATTTATATAACCTTTATATATTTTGATGTAAAATTATTATTCCAATGATGTCGTTATTATTACAAACTCTTAGGTTACTATTCTCTATTGTTAGGATACTATTCCAACAATCAAATAACTATTTACTCATTCATATTACCTCAAATAAATATTTATTTATTATTTTATTAATCATTATTTATTTTTCCCCTGAAGGTTTTATATTTGGTGTTTTTAATATGGCTATTTGTTCACTAATATTTTAAATACATTCAATAGTGATGTTCTTAGAAGAGATGATTTTGGATGAGTGGCGAAAGCCTTATAATAATATTGTAGTTTTTCTATTTTATATATTTTTTCTCATATATTTTTTTATTATTTTTAAGGTTTTAGTTTTAGAGAAATGTAATTATTTTAATTAATGAAATAATTATGTTTTTATCTACTATGTGTTTTTATTTGTATAATGTTGTATAATATATATGAAAAAAAAATTATTTAGGAAAAATATTACTAATAATATATCGGTTAATAAATTTTCCACATTTAGATTTATGATTGAACATGATATAATGTGGTCATTTTATCAAAGGGATGTTATTTTGGCATTGACCGGTCTTTTAATTTTATATTTTAACTTGCTAAAAATTATGTATGTTCAACAATGATGATGGAGTTGGTGCTATACTATACTCAAAATCTTAAATTTTAGTATTATGGAAAGTAGTCACATTCATAAGATTCAAAATCCTATAATTATTATTGTGCCACAATTTAATGTTCATTATATTTTTATTCCTAGTTTGCACGAGTACATAATATATTTATTTTATTCAACACTTTTATAATATGTTTAAATATTTTATAATTATTGATATTATTTTCCATGAATGTTCATTTATATTATGGTTCCCTAATGATCATTTTATAATCATATGTTGGTCCATCAGGTATTATGATTAATATCCATGGTTTTTAGATCATTTTATATATTATTTATCTCTATATGATATTCAAATTCATGTTTATGATCCAATCTTGTATGATATGTTTCTCCCCTTTCTCTGAATTATAGCTCACTAATTATTCATTATTTAATTCCCTTGGTTAATAAGATGATTATATCATGTGGTATGCGAAGAATTTTTTTTTCAGAGAAAGATTATGGATAAAAAATTACATATACATTAAATTTTTCATTATGTTAACAGTATCCATAAAATTAAAACATCTTATCATTGGATAATTTTACTATCTATGTAATTTATTATATAAATATTGAAATTATCATATCATTTATTTCATGTTAACCCTGATTAAAATTATTTGGTATCATACATTGGTTTATTTACTTATGGTATGTGGTTTATTTTCCTTAGGTATCCAGGTTATATTACCTTAGTTAAAACCCTTGAGTTGATTCTATGTATAAGATGGAGTCCAAAAATATTTGTAAAGTTATGTTTATGTTTTTTACAATGAAATATATTTTCATCTAGATACTCGTAAGCTGATGGGTATGCGACATAGTTTCACTGAGCGATAATTACCCTAAAAAAATTTTGTTGAGAATTGACTCGATGATCACCCTTGTAAAGTCCGGGACTTAATCAGGTACTGGATGTTTTTACTCTATTGTAGCCTAAATAATTAAGTGACCTGGGGCACGTACCTGCACACCTCCATGCGGATCCCAAGAAACATTTTATTTAATTTAAATAATTTTATAAATTTCATGAAAAATTTCATTTTGTGCTTTAGCATGATGTTCAAGTTTAAATAATTGATTAACGATTGAGAAGAATAATTAGAGATTTAAAGATGATTTAAAAGAATATAAGAAATGATAAAAAGAAATTCTGAATTAAATTAAAGAGGGAGTTACGAGAAAAATGAAAATAATTAAAATGGTGGATTCCCGTTTTTAATTTTTATTATTATTTTCCTTTCCATTATTTTGTTTTATTTTATCATTTTTTTTATTTTCTTTTTCCTTATCTTTTATTTTTCTCTTATTTTCCTTTTCTTTTATTTTTCTTTCTTTTCTCTCTTTTCTTTTTTTCCTCTCATCTCTCCCTCTCTCACGCATCACGTCGCCCCCCTCAATACCGTCACACCAACTAGCATCCCTTTAGGAAGGTCTTTCTTCCTCCATCTAATGTCTGATTCTTTCTCTGTTAGGTGTGAAATAAACCATAAGTAATGTCTAATACTGCGTAAGTGGAATCGTTTGATTTTGTAGAGTGTTCTGCGCGATGTTCTTCACAGAAAATTTTTCCCTATTTTGAGGTTTTTCTAATATCCTTCGCTTTCATCCATTTTAGGTAAAATCTAAGCCTATTGTGCATCTTAGAGTCATAAATGACGACAATGTAGGTTGCATACTCAGTTTCCCTCAGTTTCATTTCTATTTATAAAAATGCACCGTTGTGTCGTTAGTCAGTGCCTACCGGCTTTGTGCAATTTTACCCATTTTAATTAATTTAGTGTTTTTACTTAATTGTTGCAGCCATAATCATAATAAATAAATTTTTTGAATGGTTGCAACAATATCGGACACCCGGTTGGGTGTGTTGACATAGTTGTTGTATTTTTCAGTTAGCCAGGATATTAATTTATTTAGCGGCGGGTAATGTGCAACTCCTTTCTATTTTTTTAAATTAAAAGAATAGTAGTTGGAAATATTGCAACAATTTTGAACACCACTTTGGGAATTCTGACATAATGAGTGTATTCTTCCATTATTCAAGTTTACTGTTTGAATAATTGGATGTGTCGCGAAGCCCATTTTCATTTTAATTAAATTAAATAAATAGTTTCTTTGAACATGAACCGGAATTGTTGGATCATTGGCACTTATTTTCATGAAATTTTTATTATTTAAAATGTTCCTTATCCTATAAGGTTTATATGATATGTATATAGCCTTTCAATTTGTAATTCCATACTATTAGATTTATGCCTTTTGATATGGGTGTATCTGGTTAGTTGTTACGCTGCAACTTTATATGCTGATTATGTCATATCTGCTGGTGTGAAAACTTTAATAAAATTTAGGGTGGGGAAAGGGGGTGGGTCCTATATTAAGGAAAACACATAGATCCTCCATTCTGGAAAGGTTACATGTTTGTGCCAGATAGAGACTTATATATACTTTCTAATACTTTTTAGTGATACTGGTTTGGAAAGGGCCCATTGGGACGGATCTGTTGGCAATGTGGCTAAGCCAGCCCTGGAAGACCCTCGACCCCTTTTTGCGAGATCGGGACAGACTAAGGGTAATGTAATGCATCGTGTGATACATGGTATTTTGAAATATTTCCTTTGATGAGATCAATGGCATTGGATAAATTGAAGGGTTTTCTATAGCGATACCTTCGGGATGGGATCAGACTCCAACTATCAACTTGAACCATAATAAATGTTGACCATAAGGGTTGATATTATTGCCTTTTGATTTTTCTTGGGAATTGATATATCCTTATGATATATAGTAGTGCACCTAGTTGAAACATGACATAGGACCCAAGTCAATGCACAATATTGGGGTATACCTCCTTTATGTTTAACTTTCTTTCTGGGTTTTATACAAATATATGTGTTCTTGCATTTTTCCGAAAGTTACCCTTTCAAACAACCAACTTATGTTGAATCAGGTGATTAGGAATGGGTGATATTTGGAACCCAAGACGGAATGTTTATTTAATTGCGTTTAATTTAATTATCTGGGATTATTAAGTAATGGAACAATGCATTTTTATTGTTTCATGAAATGGAATGGTTTAGACATCATGGGTGCTAGACTCCTGGGATTTTATCTCACACCCTGCTTGGGTGTCGTCGACACCCGAGTAGATTTAATACTCCTAGGTAATAACAAGTGAAATCATGCTACATCTGATGCTTGACTGTTCATTACTGCTTAGAATGGAGACTGGGGCAGAGGAACAGGCCTTGATCGTGATGTAGTTTCTACTTGTGTCTTTTATTTTAGTTGATTGTGTTTTTGTGTTCTATTTTCCGTACATTCAGTTTAGACTCCTATCAAGGCATGACACTCTTTTGTGAGCTTCCACCCTTGGTTTTTATCTTTCGGTTGGATTTATTTATATTTCTTCTTCTGCAGTTTATTCATTTACATGCTTCCACTTTTGATTATTGTTGTTGGTTACTTCTGTTGTGATATTATTTATTACCTATGAGGGAATCGTCTCCCCCATAGACACAAGTGAGCACTCGCTGCTATTCAGTAGCCTCTAGAATTCAGGTAGTGCGCTTAAGTTTATGTATCCCATCGGTCCCGCCACCGTCTTAGAGGTGAGCAGGGATGGGGCATTACAAAGGGGTATCAGAGGTGGTTTTTCCTATTGTCTTACTATTTTAGTTAGATATAAGACTAGGATATAGAGATTGGGAATGTACCCTTTTCTTGAATGTAGCTAAACCATGTACAGTGGAAACCGAAATTTCTGGGATTGGATTGCGGTTATTGACTATTCCAGTTAAATTCCAGGTATATTTCCATTCCATGTTTACTTTCAGCAGACTTTTTCTTGTTTTAAGGTGATTTTTGTTGTTCCTAGTGGTGAAATTTTATAATGTTGGATTGATGAATATTATGTTTTGATATCCGGTTAGATGTCCGCCTGACATAACTGAGGGGTGGACTATAGAACATGTTTAGTAATCCTCTTGAGTTGTCTCTTCCATATCGAAACTAAGTTCTTGAGCTGGGTTGTTTATTGTTTAGTAATCAAACGCAGATTCTGTACCTAATAACTTTTGTCTCGTACTTGTTTGTATCACATTCCTTACTCCTTGTCTAATGGTGTTTGTTTTTCTGTTGAAAGACAAATGTCTCCGTTATTCCGTTATGTTGTGCCTTGGGATAGTGGCAAAGAGCGCATTATAGAGATGGTGGGTTTAAACCATCAGCGGTACCTCTCGTAGAGCCTCCAGTGGAACTACCTCCTGTCAATATTCCAAGGGACCTTGATTCTCAGTTCAGTTATAGTCTCCTCAGGTTTATGCAGTCTGTTCATAATATTCCCAGACCTTCCCCATTTATGGGAGATGTTACATGATACTTTTTCCAGTAGCACCCTCCCACATTCATGGGGAGTGGCGGCCCTCATGCTGCAGAGTCATGGATAGAATCTATAAGGTATATCTTCGACCACCATGAGATGATCCCAGAGCGAAGGGTCAAGATTGCAGTCTACATGCTTCATTACACCGCCAAACACTTGTGGGATGTTGTTTCTCAGGCTGAGCAGGCCAATGACATGGCCTGGTCTGATTTCCCCGATTTCTTATACAATCACTTTTTTCTGAATTCTCTGAGAGATGATCATGTGCGGGAGTTACAACATCTTCAGCAAGGCTTTATGAATGTGTTAGAGTATTCTAATCATTTCACGTAACTTCATTGATTTTCCCCATCTCTGACTGGTGAAATGCAGACTACTGTGAGGCTTTTTGATGAAGAACATGAGTATACTATCCGCTCACAGGTGAACATCTTCTATTTGACCACTTTTATTGAGATCGTGAACCATGCTATAATCTCAGAGTGAAATTTCAAGGAAGCTGAACCAATGAGCTAGGGAGGTTATGTTTCGAGACAGGGTGATGGCTCTTCTAGCAGTAGGAAACGCCATTTTGAAAGTGCTCATTGAATAAATCCTAGCCATATAGCACGTCTTGATAGCTCTATCAATTGTTATCATCTAGTTAGATATGGTCATCAGAATCCACAGTGCACGAGGGATCTGAAGGAGTGCTGAGCTTGCGACAGGATGGGTCAACTTCAACATTTCATTCATTCCTTCTCTTCAGCATCCAGTGGTAGAGGATCTACACCTGTACCTCTTTTAGGTATGGGATTTATGACTCCACAGCAGGATGAATGTTTTTTTTCACCAGTCGATCTGGCCGAGGTAACGGTGGAGGTTGTGGTTGAGGAAATCATGTTGCAGACAATCAGCGTCAACATAGTGGAGCTTCTTAGGCCAACTAAGCGGTGTATCAGGGTAGTGGCTCTGGTCTCATGTATTCATTTCAACCAACACCATAGGAGGAGAGTGCATGACCATCTACAATTAGGGGAATTATTCTAGTATCCTCTACTTTAGTTTCTGCTCTTTTGATATCGGCGCATCGCACTCCATTATATCTGTTGCTGTTGTTGAAAGTCTTGGTTTTCCAATTGTGTATCATTACAGCATCATGTCTCTTAACACTCCTGTTGGGGTCAGATTATAGGGCATATTCCAGTGCCAAGAGTTCCTCCTCAAGATAGTTTGATACCATTTTGTTTGGAATTTCAATATCCTCGACTTGTCTGGAATCAAAGTCATCCTCAGTATGAATTGACTTTCTCCTTATCGTGCCCATGTGGATTGCTATCATCATTGGGTGTCCTTCACATCCCCTGAGGGTGACAGATATCTTCACAATGGAGAATTGGATATTCAGGTAAACTGAGCTAAGTCTAAATATGCAGGGTTGGGCAGAGTGATAGCCCAGTTGGAAAGTCTCTTCATGAGTGATCAGGAATCACACCTATTTGAATTTCCTCCAGTGGTGGATCATTTCAGGGAAATCTTATTTGATGATTTATCTAGCTTACCTCTTATAAGAGACATGTTTTTCACTATCCAACTCATGCCAAGTGCGACACCAGTGTCTATTCCTCCTTATAGGATGGCACAAATAGTGCATCAGGAACTCAAAAAGCAGCATTAAGATTTCGAGGCTAAGGGTTTCATTAGTCCTAGAACATCGCCATCGGGTTCTCCTGTCCTTTTTTCCAAAAAGTCAGATGGTACCCTGATGTTATGCGTGGATTATCATCGACTCAACCATCTCACCATAAAGAATCGATATCCATTTCCTTGTATAGATGATCTCATTGACCAAATCCGGGGAGAAACTATTTTCTCTATGATTGATCTAAAGTCGTGATATCACCAGGTGCTTGTGCGACCATCAGACATACCGTGTAAAACATTCCAAAGTAGGTAAAACATGTATGAGTATCTAGTTATGCATTTCGGCCTCACGAATGTACAAACAGTCTTCATGACTCTGATGAACCTGGGTGTTCATCCGTATCATGTTTTCTTTTATGGTAGTCTTTGTGGATGACATATTAGTGTATTCGCGTTCCAGAAATGACCATGCAACCCATATTGAGATTGTGCTGAGTACACTAAAAGAGCACCATCCATATTCTAAGCTCTGGAAATTCCACTTCTGGATTGATAAGGTACACTTATTGGGTCATATTATATTTGAATAAGGGGTATTAGTTGACCCAGAAAAAATGAGCGGTGTGGTTTCAGGTGAGCATCCCGAGAGTGACTTCAACATTTGCAGTTTCTTAGGGCATGCTGGCTATTAGAGTCATTTCATGCAGAATTTCTCCCACCTAACAGTGCCTCTTATGGCCCTGACTATGAAATGTGTACAGTTCATCTGGTCAAATGCTTATGAATTGACTTTTTAGGAATTAAAAACAAATACTAAATTCAACCCCAATCCTGATTCTACCTAAACCTGGTAAGAGTTATACAGTATATTGTGATGCTTCAGGAATTGGATTGGGTGCAGTTTTGATGTAGGGTGATTGAGTCATGGATTATGGATCTCACCAATTGAGAACTCATGAGTGGAACTATCTTACACACAACCTCGATATGGCAGCTGTGGTTCATTCTCTACGATATTGGAGACCCTATTTGTTGGGTGAGAGATTCATAGTTTACACGGATCATAAAATCATGAAATATATCTTAACTAAAAAAGAATTGATATTAAGGAAACGTAGGTGGGTCGAATACTTGAAGTCATTCGACATTGAGTTTTCTTAAACCCCTGGTAAGAGTAATAATATGGCAGATGTTATAAGCTGCAAGACACAGACATAGGCCATGAAGGTAGCCAGTAGTGTGTGGCAGAAGATGTCCTTTTTTATGAGATTCATCTAGTGGTTCAGGAGAAGAGTGGACAACCGGGTCTAGGAGCTCTTAAAGTGACGTCCTCTCTTTTGGAGGAAGTCTGCATGCAACATTTGACTGATCCTGAGGCACTCATTTTCAGGGAAACTATTGTAGGAGAGAACCCACCTCCCTTTTGGGTTGTTGATTGAAGTGGAACCCTTCATTATTGTGGCAATGTATGGGTACCATCAGGTAGAAAAGATGATCTGATGAAGGAATATCACACCTATATTTGGGAAATTCATCTTGAGATGTCCAAGATATATAGATACATATGTCGACAGTATTGGTGGACTAGTTTGAAAAAGCAGATAGTAGGTTTCATCAATCGGTGCTCTAACTGCCAATAGGTGAAGGCAGAGCACCAAGGACCTGTTAAACTCCTAGACTCTCTATCCTTTCCAAAATGGAAATGCAATGAAATCACTACGTATTTCCTTACAGGATTGCTAAGATCTCCTCGAAGCATCGATGTAGTATAAGTGGTTTTCTATAGGTTGACCAAGGTTACACACTTCAAGCATATCTGAGAGACCATTAAGATTGAGGAGCTGGGAAGGTTGTATATCTGGGAAATTGTGTGACATCATGGTGTTCCTGTTTCTATTGTCTCGGACAGGGATGGTCTCTTTAATTCACAGTTCTTACAAGGGTTTCCAAAGGCACTCGTCTCACAGGTACTTCTGAGTACTGTATATCCCCTTCAGACCGATGGGTAGTCTAATAGAACTATACGAGTGTTAGAGGATAGGTTACAGGACTATATCCTTGATTTTTTAGGATCATGGGAGAAGTATTTACCTCTTGTTGAGTTTACCTATAATAACATCTTCCAGGCGACAATCCAAATGGCTCTTTATGAGGCTCTATATGGTAGACCATATCATTTGCTTTTATTCTTTCTCAAAGTAGGTGAGGCAGCTTTGTTGGGTCCTAATCTCATTTAAGAGACATCTAAGAATGTTTAGATGATTCAGAAGTATATGACTACAGCTTAGTCAAGGAAAAAGTCTTATACCGATCATCGCCACAGACCTCTGGAGTTTTAGTTGAGTCTTTCTGCGTGTTTCTCTGAGGTTGGGTCATATACGGATGAGGAGGTATGGAAAGTAATCATAGAGATGCGTTGAGCCATTCGAGATAGTGTAGATAGTTGGGATGATTGCCTATCGGTTACTGCTACCTCATAGTTACCATGCCATGCATGATGTTTTCCTTGTATCTCAGCTTCGACAATATCATCCAGACCCATCTGATTCTTTTGACTGTGATGACATTGAGCTTGACATTGATGCATCCTTTGGGGAGAATCTGATCTGTATCATCGACCGTAGAATGAAAGTCCTCCGAGTAATGTTAGTCCCACTAGCCCTTGTATTGTGCGAACATAGACATGTTTAAGATAAGACCTGGGACATGAGATAGATGTACGTGCATAGTGGCCAGAACTCTTATCTGGGGACATTCCACTGCCCTTGGAAGGGAAACTCAGGGATGAGTTATCTTAAGGAGGGGAGGTTGTAACATCCCCACCTTAATCAGGTACAGACTATTTTTACATTATTGTAGCCTAATTAATTATGCGACCTAGGGTGCGCACCTGCGCACCTCACTATGGGTCCCAGGAAGCTTTTTATTTAATTTAAATAATTTCATACATTTCTTTAAAAATTTCACGGTGCACTTTAGTGCGATGTTCGTGTTAAAATATTTTATTAAAGGCTGAGAATAATACTACAAGATTTAAAGATAAATTAAAATAATGAAAGAACGGACAAAAAGACATTATGGAATAAATTAAAGAGTGGGTTACAGGAAAAATGAAAATAATTAAAATGGGGGATTCTAATTTTTTATTATTTTTATTATATTCAATTCTGTTATTTTGTTTTATATTATCTTTTTCTTTTATTTACTTTTTAACTTATCTTTTTTTTGTTTCATTTATTTTTCATTCTTTTCTCTCTTTTCTTTTTTTCTCTCCTCTCTCCCTCTCCCACTCATCACATCGCACCCCTCAACCCTGTCACACCAACCAATAGCCCCTTTAGAATGCTGATGATCCTCTATCAAACATCTGATTCCTTCAATGACAGGTGTACAGAAAAACATAGGGAAAGGATAACATGGAGCATGTGGAATTGTTTGATTCTGTTGAGAATTCTGCACACAGTTCGTCACAGAATATTGTCACCATATTTTGGGGTTTTTCTAAAATCCTTACATTTCATCCGTTTTAGGTCAAATAAAATCCTACCGTAGATCATAGAGTCATATAAAACTACAAGGTAGGGTGTCTTCACTCTTTCCATCCATTTCATTGTGATTTATAAAAACACATTGTTGCGTCGTTAGTCAATACCTACCAGCTTTGTGCAATTTTACCCATTTTAATTACTTTAATGGTTTTAATTAATTGTTGCAGACTTAATCATCTTAAATAAATTTTTTTTGAATGGTTTCAACAATATTGGACACCCCTTTGGTTTTGTCGACATAGTCATTTTATTTTTCCATTATCCAGGTTAGTAATTTAATTAGCATTGGGTATTGCGCAGCCCTTTTATTGTATTTAAATTAACTGAATAATTTTTTGAATTATTGAAACAAAGATGGAAACCCCTTTGGGAATGTCGACATGATAATTGTATTATTACATTATCTAAGATTAATGTTTGATTAATTTCATGTGTTTCCAAGCACCTTTTATTTTAATTAAATTAAATAAATAGTTGTGTTGAACGTGAACTTGAATTATTGGATCATTGAAACTTGTTTTTTTGAAGTGTTTATTATTTAATATGTGCATTATACACTGAGGTTGATATGATATGTATATTTCATTACATGTTGTTATGCTATACTGTTAGATTTATGCCTTGTGATGCGGGTGTATCTTGTTAGTTTTCAAACTGCGAATTTATATGATAATTATGTCATATCTGCTACTGTAAAAACATTAATTAAATTCAGGGCAGGGAAAAAGGGTATGTCCCATATCAAGGGCCTCGTTTAGATCCACTATTCCTAACAGGTTACCTCTATGTACCGGGGGGAGGTGTCGTTGGCTTTTCCGGATGAATACTTCCAATGATATTCTTATACATTTGAGTGATACCTGTTACAAAAGGGCCCATCAGGATAGATCTGTTATCAATGTGGCTAAGGCAGCCTCAGATGAAACTCGACCACTTTTTGTGAGATCGGTATGGACTCAGTGTAATTCCATGCCTCGGGTGATTCCTGTTCTTTCGAATGTTTTCCATGGATAGGATCGGTGGAATTGGATAAATTGATGGATGTTCTGTAGTGATACCTTTAGGACGGGCTCGGACTCCAACACTCAACTGGAACCATATAAATGACACACTTAAGGGTTGATATCATTTCCATTTGAGTTTTCTTGGGAATTGATATATTCTTCTGATATGTGGTAGTACACCTTGTTGACTCTTGACATAGACCCCATGTCAAAGTACAATCTTGGGGTATACCTCCTTCTTATTTACCTAGTTGTTTGGGTTTTATACATATATACAAGTTTGTTCATTTTTCTTGAAGGTACACTTTCATACTAACAACATAGGTTGAAGTAGGTGATTAGGCATGGGTGCCGTTTGGAACCCAAACCACCTTATTTATATCATTTCTTTTAAATAAATTATTGGGATTATTAAGTAATGGAACACTGCCTTTTTATTGCTGCACGAAATGGATAGGATTATACACCATGGGTGCCGGCCTACTGGGATTTTATCTCACACCCTGCTCATGCGTCGTCCACACCCGAGATGATTACATGCTCGCAGGTATTGACAAGGGGAAGTGTGTGGATTCCGATGCTTAACTGTTCATTACTTCTTAGAATGGAGACTGGAGCAGAGGACAAGTCCTTGCTTGCAATGTAGTTTCTACTTGTGTCTTTTCTTTTAGTTGAATTTTTGTTTGAGTTCAGTTTTCCATACTTTCATTATAGACTCATATCATGCCATGACACTCTTTTGTGATCTTCAACACATGGTTTTTATCTTTCAGTTGGATTTATTTATATTGAATATGCTATCGTTTATTCGTGTACATGCTTCCTCTTTTGATTATTGTTGATGGTTACTTCTACTAAAATATTATTTATTACCTATGATGGAATAGTCTCCCCCACTGACACAAAAGAGCCCTCACTTCTAGTCAGCAGTCTATGGAATTTGGGGAGATGCGCTTGAGGTTATGTAACCCACGGGTCTGACCACCATCTTAGATGTGAGTCGGGTAAGGGCGTTACAACACCGATGCTTTATGAGCTGTGAAAACACTCTACACATAGTTCGATACTCATTGGGGACATCTATTATTAATTAATATGATCATTATGATCCATAATGAAGCAATTATATTCTCATTATATTAATGGATTAGTTTGAGAAGTATTATATAACTATACTTCATATAAACATGCTAAAACAAAAAAGTCTTTTAGCAGTAACCATGTGTGGAAAAGATTAAATGAAAGTATAATAGGTTCAAAAGTTGTGTCATTAACGAAAATAACATAGGATAATATTTTTGTATTTATATGTTCAATTATTGTAATTATATTTGATATTATTATAACCGTTTAGTTTTTATTATTATTTTGAATAAAAATCATATAAATTGTGGTGTGAAATATTTTCCCCTAATAATTTTGTAGAATAAAAATTTAGATTAGTAGCTTCCTAGAAATTATATGGATAATATGGTGGATATATCTCTAAAAGATAATTTTATATCGTATAGATCTCTAATCTTCCATATTTATTAAACAATAATTAAAATAATGATGGATCTACTTTATTAATGTTTTATAATGTAATGAACCATGATTTTGGATCCTTTAAAAGACATTCTATATTCTATAACATGTTACACACACTAAATATAGCGTAAAATATAAAATTATTTAGAAAAAATAATTAATAAACATCAAATAAACACTAAGTTGGTAAGTCATTAAATTTTATTACATATGGATGGTAAAATGTTAATATGAGTTAATATTTAAAAGGTTTTATTCAATGACTGCAATTTCATGTATATTATATATTTTATTTGAAAAAATAATGGTTATTAATTGTATAATTTTAAATTTATAATTAGATATTAATTTTTTAATTCTTTATAAAAAAATGAAATAGCATGTATTTTGAATATTTTTCTAAAATATTTTATTTTTATCTTAATATTAAAAAATTTAAATTTTATTAGTGCCATCACATTTATGAAATATTTTTATTATTTTAATGTCATGATAGTTATGGAATCTTTTTTCCTAAAAAAATATTATAATGTATCATAAATACTTTTAAATTACTATGTTGAATTTATAAACCCATTCCCAACATTATGATAATTTATATATCATTATAAATATAAATATTATCCAACAGTTTTGATTAATTAATTATGAGATGATGAATTGAGTTTTTTATTTATTTTATTTTTAAATAAAAACAATTAAATAAATAATAATAATTTTAAATTAATTTAAATTAATGGAATGTGAAACTCTATCCCAAACATAAATAATTATTAATAATAATAATAATTTTAAGGAAAATTATTCTTCATGTTAAAATTTTTAACGTTGTGATTAATTTACGTACAAATAGAATATTAATTTAGTAAAACTATAGTAAAAATACGGTTAATTAAATTCATATTATTTTACATGGAAATATTTATATTTAAGTATCAAATTTAGGTTATTATGATTAATGTTAATTACCCTGCAAATGGTAATTTTTTAAAAAATCTATTTTTCTAAATTCATGACATTTAGATCGAATAAACTAAATTTAAAAACATTAAATAATGAATATTATATTGTTGATTAATATATAAATAGATATATTAAAATCCCATTAATTTCTATGATACAAAGAATATAAAAATCAATAATGATGAAACTGTCATTTTTCTTATAAAAGAGTTTTTCTGCACATTATCATATTTTATTTAATAGATTATTTAATATTTTTTGGTGTTTCAATTGGATTAAATATATGTAAAATATTCATATATAACACGATTACTTAGTTTTATGTGTTATTTTATATGTTTAATAGTTTATTAAATCATTTATATAATTTTTTTACCATAATTAAAAGTAAAAGAGTAATCATTAAAGACATTGTTTTAAAAGACAAACAATATTTTAATAACACAAGTGGAAATTAATAATTGAGTCATTATAAAACCAAATATAGTAAAAATAAATAATTCATAATTTTTTTGATACATTTACCATGGAATAGTTTATGGGAATTATTATGATATAAGTGGTGTTTGCAATATTTCCACTTTCCAATATTATTTTAGCAGTTCACAAACACCATCAAAAACCACCCTTTAGAATTAAACCTTGAAAATATGTATTTATAATCTCTCTAAAACCCTCACCATGAATCCTATTCCATATACCACTCATATTTACTCTAATACCTAAATTATTAATGAAACTTTAAATGGAAATATAATGTGTCCAACATAAATGTTATCTGCTATTATGATTTCTTATTATTATTATTATTAAAAATATTTAATTAAACTAATAATATGATTAATTAAATATGATTTATATACTGATATATTGTCATATTTTTGTTACTATACTAATATAATCATTTCACTAACTTATAAAAATAATAGAACATTGTTTATGTGTCACGTGGACCACCACCTTTAGAATGAATCTTCATGTATTTTTCATTACCATAATTAGTTTATAGTATTAATGGTTATAGTGAAAAATATATATTATATTTCTCATATATTTATGATCCCATATTTTTAATATAATATCCACTTTTAGCATCCTTCACCCATTGACAAAGGATAAATCTAATAATGTGTACCTACAAATTAACACCCCCATAATGAAAATGTTTTCAATTATATGCTATTACATTATCAAAAAAATCATAAACTATTTTTTAAAATAATAAAAATATAAATATATTAACTTTACTATATTTTATTAATCTTATTATTTCACAATTAATACTTCCATAACAATATACACCTCTCGAGTTAAAGAGTCCATATGTTTGGGTTGGTTTAACAACCTATGTCAACAAATAATTATAATCAAACTATGAATTACGATTGAAACATGAAAACTGATATCATTATAAAATATAAATAAATTTGGGATTATCATACATTTTTTAAATATTATATTTTTTATAATACATATTTTTTATCTATTATTTGTATTTGCTAAATTTTCTGAAATAAGCCTTTATCATTTTGGTTTTCACATAACATAACAATAATTAATATTGGGTGATATAAGAACATAATAAACCAATATAAGTAATATATCATATATTGTTAGGTGAAATATAAATTATAATCATGGTATAAAATAATTGGAAATTATATCAATGTTTTTAAACATGTGAAAACCAGTTAATCACATTAACACATGGTGTTCATTAATACCCTTTAACTAATTATGGTACGTATGTTAAATAATTATAATAAGGATTATAAAATGAAAACAAAATTATTATTATGGTTATGAAACATGTATATTAATTTTAATTTTTGTTTTATATTAGATGATATTCATTTCAATAAATAAAATAATGAATGTATGTTTTTTTCAAGATTACACTTGTTGGGGAATGATTTCATTTTTTCACCTATTTATCATTAATGTGGTGTATATAAATCAAAAATTAATTACATAATAATTAATTTCCCTTGGCCACAAGAAAAAAAAATATTTTACAAACTCTCATACATGTCTTTTCTATCCATTCTTTCCACAAGATCTATGGTTTTCTTTTATTAAATATGAATACCTTGTGAAATGTTTATACCAAACACCATGTTTCCTTTAATTTTTGTTAATAATACCCCATTATTATGTTTTATCATTATTCAATTATATTTCATGATATTAAATGATATATCTAATGTTTTTTTAACCATGATATTTCATTTCAAATTTCACAATGGTATTAAGGTATTTCATTGACTTCAATCTATTCAACTAGTCATAATCAATCTTTATCGACTATAATATTTCATTACTGATCAATTATAACCTTTGATGTTGTTATGTGGTATTTAACACTTTTATATATTTAAATGACTCCCCTTTATCTGTATAAAATTATTTAAATGTTATCTATATTCATTTCATTCTATTTTAATGTAATGGTTTTATCATCCAATCCAAATTTTATTTTCATGAAAATTATATATTTTGGTTACATTATTAATGATTATCTATAAAAGATAATTTTTTAAAGATATTTAAACATTACCTTTATAAAAACATTATGTATTATCTTGTTTTAATTAATTTTGATTATTTTTAAGAGGAAAATTTTTCCAACTATTTTCACTAACTTATTTTTGAAAATATTAGATTGATTATTTATTCATTAAATCTTTTCAATATAACATCAATTAATTTTTTATTAACATTTAGTTAATCCATATATCTTTTATTTGGAACCATTTATAATAATGTACTCAATATTTTACACATTCTGTTATCACATGAAATTTGACATATTTAAAGGACATGGAAACTCAAACTCCATAAACAATTTGTATAAAAATTTATTTACATATAATTCCATATTAAATAATGATAATTTTTTTATCCTTGGGATAATAGTTTTTTTATCCAATCCCATTTCAATTAATGGCTTACTTTTAAATTATCATTAAAACAAGTGATACATCTAAAACAAGGCTCATAACCATGATTTTTATAATAGAAATAAATTTGTTTCAAAATTACTCATTATTATGGTGTTTTTCTTTATCTTAAAATTATTTATCTATAATGGTTTAATGTTTCTTGTTATACCATATATTTTCTTTTTGTATTATTGTTTATGGTGATAAAATTTCTTGTATCATATTATTAGGTTCATGATGTTGTTTTACACGTTATGAATTTCTTATGATACCCATTTTATTTTATTGGATTCCATATAAGATTTTAATTTCTTCTATTTTTAATTTTTTGTCAATCAAATTTTATTTAAATTTGGTTTTTATGTTATTATTTGGAAATTTTATCTAATCAATATTATTTATATTGGTTATTTAATGATCTGGTTATTTTTGTGGAAAAAATGAATTGATTATGATATGGGTGGAACCTATATCTCTAACTAGTGAATTGGATAATGTATTTTATTTATGGAGATAAAAAATTATTTAAATTGGTTTGAAAGTATCTAGGTTTAGAAAGGCTGAGTGTGATGGTGTTTAACCCTAATAATAATTTTACATGTGAATAGATTATTAATTTTCTTGGCCAACAAAATGTGAGTATCATGCTGCTAATATCTAACAATAGTATTACATGTTATATTGTTAGAAAGAAACTAGTGACTTAAATGGTGACAGTGATAGATGTATTTTATACTCATAATATTATAATTTAATTGGAAATAAAATAAGTTAGTTCACAAAGGATGAGTTTGATGGTTTTAAAATGGTAAAATAGATTAACATTTGATTAGGATAGTAAGTAACTAGGTTAACAATTGGTGAGTATGGTTGTGTTAATATCTACTCCCAATTTTACTTGTGAAGAGGTTAATAAATCACTAGGTTCACAAAGGCTGAGTGAAACGGTGTCATGCTCCACACTCAATTTTATATGTGAACGGGTCATCATGTCACTAGGTTCACTATGGTTGAGTATAATTGTATTAAGATCTACTAATAAAATGGGAAGGTAAAATGTTCAGAATGTATCCAGGTTTATAAGGATTTGAAAACGTTTGTTTATTATTGTCCCACCATTTTGTTTTTATATATCATTTTGTTCCCTTATATCATGATTATTCATTATTTAATGAATTCCACACTATTATAAAATTCTCCTTTGGTTAATGGTTATTTATATTTGTTTTGACGCCATCTCTTATTTTTTTGGTTCCATAACATTATTCATATAATCATATGTATCTCCACAATTTGTTATGATTTTTATCCATGCTCATTATAAATTTAATTACCTTATTTATAACATTAAAATATTTTTCATGTCATTTATGATCTAATACATTATAATATTTCTATTAACTTTTGAAGAGTTTGAGATCACTCCTTTATTTTTTTCATTACTTTTGTAATAAATACAATTCTATAGTGGGATATCAATATACTTTTTCTAAAGGATATTTGTTATGAATAAAAATGTGAACCAAAGAAAATTTTTATGCAGGTAGTCCCCATGACACTAAAACATTCATTAATTTTGTGATTTTATTTTTTTATGAGATTTATAATTTAAATCATGAGGCTAATTTATTATTTAATCCATTTTTATTATGGGTTTCTTTAGAGATCAAGTCATTAGGGTTCAATTCCTTTTAAAATTATAAAAGTTGATCTCCATCAATGAGTCTTATTTAATATTACCCAATATATTGTCACATCATTATGATATGAGGAAGAACCGATTATCGATATTAGACTTAAATTATATCACTAAAAATGTGAGCCATAATACTAATAGATTATTATATATGAACAAAATATTCTATATTTATCTCCCAATGACTTTGTTTCTCCCTTAATATTTGATTTGATAGAATGACATCATTCTATTTATATTAATGATCACTATATTTTTTTAACTAAGAATACATGATTTAATTTAATTATAGTAGAAATTTTTTAGCTTAAAATATTCAAATATTATTTACATAATCATAAAAACTTGGGAATTTAATATTTCCTCATTTAGTTAGGATCAAAATCATATAGCACATTATCATGAATATTATTCAGTTCGGAAAACTAATTTTTTTACAAAAATGTTAATTTATCATTTAATATTTCACTATGGGTCATTAAAAACATATCCAATAATACTCTTTATATTTATTATATATTTAAAATAATTCAAACCTGTGAATTCTTAAATTTAAGGAATACCTATAATTATCCTCTTCACCAAAACAATCTCTAACACTACTTCAACAATCCTTATCTCACAATATAAAAACACATAAATACTAATCAATATAATTGATACTCATTTATTCAATAAATATAAATAATCACTACACATTTATATACCATTTATTTTATAAATTAAAAAACTACTTATGATCATCCAAAAAATCATTCCATATTTAGTATTATGTGATTATTATTTAGTAGTAATAACATTCATCCCAAAAGAATATATTTGGATAAAATAAATTAGAACATAAAATATTTGTGAATATTATTCATTTGTAGAAAATAATAAATGATGCAAGTTAAATCATATTTTAGAAATTATTTTACAACCTTTTAGGATCACATTTAGCATTAAAAGATTGTATTTATTTAGAAAATTCAAATTTTAGAGACACATATTTTCACCTAGAAATTCCATAAAATATTACCATATTTTTTGAAAACTCATGAGGTAAGAGACTGTATAGATATATACTATGGGGTTTTGGATCAACTATATAATAAAATAATCTATTGAACATATAAATAAAACACAAATAGACCTCATAAAAAATTTGAAAAACAGATGAACAAAACATTGATCAAAATAAAAAACAAATGATTGATAAAATGTGTTACTGATCTACCTCTTGGAGAATAACTAAAACAATTTCACAATAGATCTATTAAAATAAAATTTATCAACAACTTGACCTACTGATTGATTGAATGAATCATATTATCTCTAAATTTAATATAAGTATAAACAGAATCAAAATTACATAATTATAAATATATGAATTTAATTTCTTCAGGATTATTCCATGAAACTAGTAATAAACAAAAATCATATAGTATAAATACCATAACATGTCATAAAAATAAAATAACTCATTTATTTTCAACATGTATGCTAACAAAACAATAAAAACAATAATCAAATATTCTCTATCCCTAAGGAAATTCTAAAATGAATTTGTATAAAACTTCTCAATACACAACTATTTCAAATAGGGTAGTAAAAGGTAATGAAAAACCAAAACATCAAATTAAATTTGATTTCCTCCTTTGAAATGATACAAAAATATTTTTCTGATTAATAAATGTACCATTTCAGAATAATAGATTCCTGAGAATGATATATATTTCGATGATATATACCATGGGTGATGATCAATAGACGAAATATAAATTTTATTGTCCTATTTGAAATATCCTCTATATGATGATATTATATAATTTTTAGAATAATTAATCAAATCCATTTAAATCACAAAATTTTAAATTTACAAAATTAAATGAATGAATAAGCTTTATAACACATTTCATGAAATAAAATAACAATAAAAATATTAAAATATAATTTTTCATTATATAGTATTGAAATATTAAATAATTTGATTTTAAAGGACCCATTTTAATAATTATAAGATAATTTATGTGAAATTATAAAACACAACACCATTTTATTATATTTATTTTAATAATATTGATTTTATCTTTTGAAATAATTTTTAATGGGTCATAAGGAAATAATTATGACATAAAATTAAGATAAATAATCAATATATAAACCATTAAGAATATATAATGGTATTTTATAAGAAATATTTATTTTAATCGATAAGATATTTAGATGTGAAATGAAATACATTTTTAAAAAAATATTTATTCAAAGTAACCAATAATGATAATAATGGTAATAATATTCTAGTAGAATAGAATTAAAATTTATTATAATGTTGTTGAAAATAAATATCATTATTGAAAAATAATAAATTTATAAAATATTGTTAATAAAAAACATACACATAGAATAAAAATTCATAAAATAAAAATTTTATGTTATTACTTAAAAACGATCACCCTTCATAAAGTTATAATCAGTCAAAATGTGTACATTTGTAATAAAATGTATTATCTATGAAATTAAAGGGATAATTACACATATGATCACGATGTTTTATATTATAAAAAACATAGAATAAAATATTCAATGATGAACTGCAATTACTAAGGGATTGATCATTGAATCTCATAAAAACATAGAAGAATTTGGTAAAGCTTTTTAATGAAATTTAATCAATGATCATGGAATGGAATTTTAAATAACATAAATAGAAAATGAAGAATAGTAAATAGAAATTTTTTATGGATTTATATAAAATAAAAATATATATATTCTCATAATGTATATTAATCATTAACGATAATGAATTGTGATGAAAACAACTTAAAAACATCATAATTTGTAAAGAATGAATCATTTAAAAAAGGGTTTATGAAAAATAAATGTAAATCCAATAAAATAAATGGTTAATTAAAATATTATTTAATCTTATTTTAGAATGAATAAAAATAAAAGATCATAGTTTAAGAATAAATTTGATTAATCAAATAATGTACACCTCGTCAATAAAAATTGTAACCTTCAATGACAACCTTCATGAATACTATATATGATGATATTTAATAATTATAGAATCCTTGATAATATATTTATAAAGATTAATCATAGTTATTATCTTTTCTATTATTATTTTCTTCCACATTATTTAATATATTTAATTTATTTGTACATATTATTGATCCTTCTATATTTATATTTTCGACAGCTCTTTTTCTATTTTGGCATGAATAATTCAGTACAAATTTATTCTTAAGGAGATTATCATATCATGAATATTAAAGGTATAATTACATTATTTTAATAACATTTTTAAATTTTCTATGTCTATCCATAGATAATTATTTTATGATTATCAAAGATGCAATCTATAGGAACCTTATTTAAATCTCTATTAATGAATATAAAATAGTATTAGAAATTTGTAAAATATTTATATTACCATTGAAAATACATTAAGAAAAAATTATTTTTATAGTAACTTAATATCTCACTAGTAATTATTTATCATATCTATCTATAAAATAATTTATAGCATCGTTCAAGTTGGTTATTGAAAAGGGTCAATAAATAATGTAATATAATCAATAGATGAATATTATTATAATGTGTTTTTATAAAATTTTAATTATCATAAAATTATAATGACAGTAATTACATGTTATTTAATATGATGACATTTTTCTTGGAAATAGGTAGTCTAGGATGAGAAATGGGAATGAAGAATATGTAGTCCATACATATAAAAATTAAATCAAACCTTCTCTTTAAAGATTTCTAGGTTCTGAAGGATTCAGGGAGATCTCATGAGAAAAGGGGAGAAACAAATTATATATGATTCTTATATAATGAAGTATTATATTTTATATAAATTATTTTAAATATTTATATCTTATTATAAATTGTTGGGTAGGGGTCCTACTATAATTGGAGATGAGTCTAATTTTTAAAAATAATTATGCCAACATGTGGAAGCTTATCACCTTTTCAATTAAATTATATCAAAAATTGTTGAGGAAGGAAGGTATTTTTATTATTAATTCCTTAATAAATTTATATTATATGTTATGTGTATATTTCATGATTTTATACATAAAATTAACCCATTAACCTCATATTACCTGATACTATAAGGACGTAATTTTTAACTCGATATTTTACCTATTTGGATCAAAATTTAGTTAATCTTTTTAAATAAATTTAGAATTACATTTTCAAATAAAAAATTATTTTCATTGGATTCAATATCTATGAGAATTTGAAAGAAATAATTATTTGAAAAAAATTAATATATATAATCATTTTTTAGAGAATTATATTTTGACGTACAAGAATGATTTTATTCTAAATCATTACCAATATAAAGAATGATCTATCCTTAATTAATACTTTTTTGGTTTTTCCTCATCACTAATTTTATCATATTGATTAATCCATTCTTATTTATTACTGAAGATATATTTTATATTATTTGTCTTCACCGAAAAAAATTTAATCTTTATCCATTTATCCCTCTTGCATAATTTTTATATCCATATCACATGTTGTGAAAATTTGTTTATAGATATGAATTTATTCATTTTTTATTTCCATTTCATCTAATTTTGAATGAAAATATGCTATTATTCCCTCTCTCGACAATTATTTTCATTAAATTCATTGAAAATTTTAATCTTACAAAGATTATTATAATTTCCCATATAAATAAATTAAAAAGTGTTCAATAAATTTAAAATTTAAAAAAAAATATATGGAGGCATACCCCTTGTTGTTGAATTTTTTCATGAACTAAATTATTGTAATATTGATATAATTTCATCAATAAACGGAAGATTATTTTTTAATTGACTTCTTCCAAATGATATATATTTGGTTAAAAGTGTGATAGAAATTTTTATCTCTAATGGAATCTGTTTACCAAATTTTATTTTTCTACTTAAGTATTTCCTTCTCCTAATATCATAACAAATGTATACATTATTTATCTTCTCAATGGTCCAAACCAAAAAAGTCTATGTTCAAAAGTGTATAAATCATCACTTCAAACATAACTATTAATATTATAATCTACATCATAATAATTGTTGAATCATAAAAAATGTATTTTTATCTTTACTTACTTCTTTCAATTCTGTTCAATAGAATAAATAAATACCCTTTTAAGATATATTATAAAAAATTATCGATTAATTGATCTTATAATGTTTGTAACTACAAATCCAGAACATGGTTATCTCCATACTATATTTAACAAATATTCCCATATATTCAATTAGATTTTTTAAATCCAATGACTCTTGTCAATATGTTCTCTGATATTGACAGAATTATATTTTATTACCCTCTCATCAAGTTCAATATTATTCATATAATCTAATGAGAATTATTTCCCACGTCAAAAAAATACCTTGAAAGCTCTTCCATATTATTCTATTCATAAGCTCATATTGTTTTTTCATGTTTGAGTTCAGTTACCAGTGATTTTTATTAACTTTCATAGTGTTTGTTTATTTTTTTCCCTATTCACGGTTGGAGCTCGGCTTGACCCATACAATGGGAGGCCCAGTACTGACCACTCACCATTCTTTTGGTGTTAGGGGAAATTTTCATGCCTTGCACAGACTCAATGAAATCCATGTGACAATCATGTGAAATGGCTATGTAGAATGACATATCTAAGTTTCATTGTGGGAACATGGTATCTAAAAATGTGCGGTTAGCCCATGTGAGGGTCCCATCCATACATTAGTGTGTACACGGTTGGTGAATGGTTAGAATGACTTGTATCCAACCCATACAGTCTTCCAAATGTTTTTAAAAAATAGATAATATTAATAATAAAATAATATGTAAATGTAAATTAAATAATAAATAAATAAAATAAAATTAAACAACGATTTTTGTAATTATATTAATAATCATATTATTATTATTACTATGGATATTATTATTATTATTATTTGTAACATTCCAAGTAAGTAATGAATAATAGATATTTTTATCTATGTCTATTAATGATTAAGATAGTGTTTTAGAGGCTTAAAATGAAAATAAATCCAATCTTAAGCATGGAATACACTAATATTCTTAAAAGATTATTTTAGTGCCTTATGATGGAAAACCCTTTTTAAATCTATCTTTTGACAATTTTATAAACTATTTTGGTCAAAATAAACTTATTCTTTATGATTGGGACATCAAAATTTACTTTGTGTGAATTTTTGGTATTTTTCTTACAATGTTCATTTTCTAACGAATAGTGAAAAATACTGCATTTTACATCAAAACTGCTTTTTAATCTAATTTATTTATATGATTAGATTGTATTTTGAATTGGTCTTAATGTGTAATATGAATATATTTTTACCATTTAATCCAATGTTGGTCATTGGAATCAATTTCACTTTGAAATTGGACTTAAACTAGTGTCAATCTTTTGATACTTATTGTTTTATAAAAACACGCTATTTGCTCTGACAGCGGGAATTAATTATTAAATTAATTAATGTGACTTATATGTTTTTAATTTTTTAAAATAGACTTCATTTTTGAATTCGGAATATCAAATATAGCTTAGGGTGGATTTTTGGTAATTTTCTGAAAAACTTCAATTTTTGATGAATACTGAAACCACTAAGTGGTACTTATAAAAACTGATTTTCCATTTAAATGAAATTTTTCCATCATTGTGTTTTGAATTTCAAAAATCTGACATACATGGTTGTCATTATGAAGTAAAATGTGGTTCAATGAGATTAAAATAATTTTTTGGTGAATAGTAACTTATTAAGTTTTTAATCGCGATTAGTGGTAATTAGTGTAGTTTAAGGTAAAAATAATGCTTTAATAAAATAAGATGAGCTTGAAACATGTACTACCTTCATTGGTTGTGTCATGGCCGACCAATACAAGCCATGGGTCAACTTGGGGACCCCATGGATCCACTTTGGTTGGGAAATGACATAAATTACTTTTTATTTAAAGTAAAAGTAAAAATGACACAAACATAATATGTTTTACGAAAATAATTTTTACATGGGGTTATAACGATCATATTTTTGATTATAAATATTCATTGGAAATCTAAAAAGATTTCATACATCTTAGTATTTTTTTTATAATTTTTAGACATTAAATAAATTAAATTATTTATGACATAATAATGATGCAGCGATGACATCATTATTTGACGATTTTAATAAAATGGAAAGATAATAAAAAAATCTAAAACCTACACATGTCCAAAACCAATTGGATGAGTAGATTTCGAACCCTTATCACCTTATCCACGAATTATATCAATGTGGGACCTTTTAAAACCGAAACACATTTTCAAATAAAGAAATATTTCTTTACTTTCCAAAAGTGCCCCTCCTCTCCTCTTATAAAAGGCCCCCACCTCTACCTCATTTCACACACTCCTCAAGCCTTTGGCTCGTCAAAACCCTGCCCATTTAATCTCTCCACATCCATCTCCTTATCCTAGAGGATTCCCTTAGGGCAGAATCCTTTCAAAGGAAACTTTTAGGCTCAAATCAAAAGGAGTTACACTTTTAAAGGTAATTCATTCTCTCATGTTCATTTGTTTTATTTTGCTTATCCAACCCCCTAAACTCATTTTATTTACTTCTTTTGTAACAAAACCAGTATCTTCAATCTACTAGGATGTTTTTATAAGATTTATTTGAGCTACACTCTCACACAACTACATCAAATGGTTAATGAACATACAGTTTCCGTGGATGGCGAAATTCTACCTCCCGAAATGATGATTGTTCAATACTCATTTAACACCTTCAAAGGTGACCATTATGATGTCACTATTTTTATATATGATATATAATATGTTTATTGTTTCCTTAAGCTTCTGTTTTTTTCATTTTGGGCATACCTTTATGGTTTCCATTATGGGTAAACACGATATCTTCATTTTAGGAAGTGCGGATTACCGCCCCCTGAAAGTGATTTGATTCGTTAATACCATATGTGGGATGTGTAAAGGATAAATTTAATGATATTATATATGTTATTATACTTGAATTATAATATAATCTTATATCATTATGATTCCATTCCAGAAAATACGAAATATAAATGGAAGTAGCGTTCATGCGTACGTACGGCTTACCATCTCCATGAACGGTGCATTTCATTTCTTACCTCTAAATGTGATGTAATATTATAAATACATGTATATGATGAATATATATGATATATATTTTATCCAAATCATTAATATCATTCTGGATATAATGAACCTTTGACCAAATTAACAACATGTAAGTGTAAGAAGTCTATTTTTGACTTAAGAACCAAATACCGACAAAATGAACACTATTAACTTAAATGATTACATGATGTTCATAAAATGGTATAAAAGGAATAATGAACTTGAAAAAGGTTCATAAGCAAGTAGATATTAACTCAAGTTTATTATTCAGGAGATTAAAGAACGGTCGGGTCAAGTCGGATACGAGGTATGGGACTTCGTCT
This sequence comes from Viscum album, assembly GCA_963277665.1. Taxonomy (NCBI): domain Eukaryota; kingdom Viridiplantae; phylum Streptophyta; class Magnoliopsida; order Santalales; family Viscaceae; genus Viscum; species Viscum album. The sequence goes on from OY728152.1 coordinate 1,506,457,656, forward strand.
CAATCTCCTTTCGTTGAGGCATATTTTATTTTATACACAACTTTCTTTTATATGGTGTATAAACCCCTTTGACTTTTACGTTTATTCAAAAGGAATCTTTTTTATATGAAGCGTTTACTAAAAGACAAAAGGGAATGTTTTTGTCGTACGTATGCGGCGACAACGACTTCTCCTCCGTCGTGACCGTTATTTGAGTTTCGGCTTCCTCTACAAGCCATACCTTCTTTTTAAAAGAAAAATAAATACCATGTTTTACTTTTATTTTATTTTGGTATTGAAAATGGTTTTCATAATGTTTTTATATCAATGTGTTGTATTGATATCTTGTGATTGAAAGGTGGATATTTTATGTTTCCTTTATCCATGTTTTATGTGATATGAATTATGTTATGGTTCTTGGGCATTATTATGAAGATGGGTGGTTCTGTGATAAACTAAGGGTGGGTGAGCCCGATATAGATCTCCAATGCATTGGGTAATGCGAAGGAGTGAAACTTTAAGGTTTCTCTGAAGAGATTTTAGGGAATATACTGTGATGGGTATTCCAAACGCAACCAAGAGGGTTACTCCCTACGTAAGAATGTTATGAATGACTCAAGTTACCTTTATGTCTTATGATTTCTATGATTTATTCGTGATTTGATGAGGTATGTTAAAGTGATTATGTTTTATTGGTAAAGTATGATTTCATTCTTATGTATATATGTACCCATGTTTCCTTTCCATGTTTTTATAACCCATACTGAGCTTTTTATGCTCATCCCAAGTTTTTTTGAAATGTTTTTCACAGGTCAAGGGAAAGGTACATGATATGATGATAGTGTCAGGGAAGTGTCAAGAAATAATCCATGTTTTATTTCAAATGTGTTTCCATTGATGGGAATGAAGAATACTATCTTTATGTAACCACTTTGTTTATATGTGGAATGTAATGCAAGTTTTATGATCTAATTATCAAAAACTCTAAACCCGAAAAGATCCTCAATGTGTAATCTTGTAATAACTCAAGATTAAGTAAGGTTTAAGGCTGGGGACTTATAGTTGGTATCAGAGGTCGGTTTAGATAACTTTAGGAGTTAGAATTCTATTAAAATATTATCCAAAAATATTTTTTTTGAAATGATATATAATTTAAAGATTACCATGTTGCTTCATCTAAGACATGTTTGTTCAGAATGGTTTTCCACAGAGGAAACAGGGAAGCAGTGCTAGGAAGGCATACATAAGGAAATAACCTTCCGAATCAGAATCCAGAAATGGTCGGAATTGGAACTGAACAGTTTGTTGCAGTAATGGAGCAGTTGACTCAAGCTATAAATGGTGGTGGTATCCATGCATGAGATCAGCCAGATCAACCGTAGAGGAACATGTCGGTGGTGGAACATTTCATGAGGAAACATCCCCCATCATTCAGAGGATCATTTGACCCTGTGTTAGCTGAAGGGTGGATTAAAGCACTGGAGAAGATTTTCGATGTCATGGGGTGTTCAGAAAATCAAAAGGTTAGTCTTGCTATTTACCGTTTGGAGGGTGAAGCAGATCAGTGGTGGTCTATGGTTAAAAATATCAGGGACGCCGATGAGATTGATGCTCTTGACTGGGATGAATTCAAAGGTATGTTTCTTGAGAAGTATTTTCCTAAGGCTGTTCGACTTAGGATTGAAAAACAATTCTTGGAATTGAGGCAAGAGGAAGACTCAGTGGCTACCTATGAAGAAAGGTTCACTCGATTGGCAAGGTATGCTCCAAATTTTATTCGAGACCTTGATATTAAAATAAATCATTTTTACTCAGGATTAAAGCCAAAGTATAGAAGGGAATTAGCTTCTTGTGAGTTTAAAAGTTATGAAAAGCTTGTTCTATGTGCTGGGAAGGTGGAAATGGAGTTTGCCGATGACCAAGTGTTCTATAACAACCAGCAGAAGAAGAGACCGAGGTGGCAGGATAAATGTAAGAATTCTTCAAAAAAGTCTGATGGTAAGAGAACTAAGTTTCCAGTTTGTGATAAATGTGGAAAAAGGCATGCTGGGGAATGTCTTCTGAATTCTGGAAAGTGCTACCGATGTGCTAAGATGGGACACAAGGCTCGTGGTTTCACTGAAAAGGATCAAGGTGAAGGTAAGAACAAATTTGATTTACAGTTAGTGAAATGTTATAAGTGCAATGAGATGGGTCACTATGCAAACGAGTGTCCGGCAAAGAGCTTGAGTGATGGGAAGCAGTTATACTACAAGCAAAAAAGGGGTGGTGAAATCCTTTGCAACTACTTCAGCAGATGTCAGGCCATCAATTGAAGTTGTATCAGCTCCAGGGAGCTCAGTTTTTTTCAAAGGTTGACCTGAGATCGGGGTACCATCAGCTGAAGGTAAAGGAGGCAGATATTCCGAAGACCGCGTTCCGTACGAGATATGGCCATTATGAATTTGTAGTAATGCATTTTGGGCTAACCAATTCACCTGCTGTATTCATGGACTTAATGAATAGAATTTTCCATGAGTTCTTGGATAAGTTTGTGGTGGTTTTCATTGATGATATTTTGGTGTTTTCTAAAAGTAAAGAGGAGCATGAAAGACATTTAAGTGTTATCTTGCAAACCTTAAAAGAAAAGACACTGTATGGGAAATTCAGCAAGTGTGAGTTTTGGTTGCAACAAATTTCTTTCCTTGGTCACATTGTTTCTAAATATGGAATAACGGTTGATCCTGCAAAAACAAAAGTTGTGGAAGAATGGCCAAGACCCACAAATGTAACCGAGATTCGTAGCTTCCCTGGTTTGGCGGGCTATTACCGAAGGTTTGTTAGAAATTTTTCACGGTTATCTAGTCCAATGACTAAGCTAACTCGGAAGGGTGTTAAGTTTATCTGGACAAAATAATGTGATGATTGTTTTCAGGAATTGAAAAGAAGATTGGTGAATGCTCCAGTTTTGGCACTACCTTCCAGGAATGGTGAGTTTGTTATATACAATGATGCTTCATTGAAAGGACTTGGTTGCGTCCTAATGCAGAATGATCAGGTAATTTCTTATGCTTCACGACAGTTGAAAACTCATGAGGTAAATTACCCTACACATGATTTGGAATTAGCTGCTGTTGTTTTTGCTTTAAAAATTTGGAGGCATCATTTGTATGGATTAAAGTGTGAAATATATACCGATCACAAAAGTTTAAAGTATATATTCACTCAGAAAGAGATAAACATGAGACAGAGGAGATGGCTAGAATTAATAAAGGATTATGATTGTACAATTCATTACCATCCGGGAAAAGCAAATAAAGTGGCTGATGCTTTGAGTCGAAAAAGTAATGCTTCATTAACAATGTTGCATTTGGAACGTGATCCTTTGGTTAAGGATTTGATGAAATTTGGCATAGAAGTTGTTGGTGTGGGAAGTCCTTCTTTTTTGTTTCAGGTATCAGTGAGATCTTCTCTATCAGATGGAATCAAGCAAGCACAGAAGCAAGACAGTGATTTGCAGAAAAAGGTAGAGCTGGTTCAGAAAGGTAAGTTACCTGAATTCAACCTTGATAATGATTGTGTTTTGAGATTTGGGAAGAGATTGTGTGTGCCTTGTGATTCACAGTTGGAGAGAGAGTTGTTATGTGAAGCTCATAGTTCTCCGTTTTCAGTTCATCCGGGCAGTACTAAGATGTATAGAGATCTGCGGGAGTATTACTGGTGGGAAGGAATGAAAAGAGACATTGCTGATTTTACTGTGAAGTGTTTGACATGTCAACAGGTTAAAGCAGAGTGGGAGTTACCGAAAGGGATGCTTCAGCCTTTACCAGTGCCAGATTGGAAATGGGAGAATATATCCATGGACTTTGTTGTTGGATTACCGAAGACATCTCGAGGTAATAATGCAATCTGGGTTATTGTTGATCGCTTGACCAAATATGCTCATTTCCTTGCTATACGAGATACTTTCTCTCTTGATCAACTTTCCCATTTGTATCTTAAAGAAATAGTCAGGTTACATGGAGTTCCTCTCTCCATTGTATCGGATCGTGATCCCAGGTTTACTTCTAACTTTTGGAAAGGCCTTCAGAAGTCGTTGGGTACTGAATTAAATTTTAGTACAGCTTTTCATCCTCAATCAGATGGGCAGTCAGAACGAACAATCCAGACATTGGAGGATATGCTACGAGCTTGTTCTATGGATTATCAGGGAAGTTGGGACCAACATCTTTCTTTGGTTGAATTTTCATATAATAACAGTTTTCATTCCAGTATACAGATGGCACCATTTCAGGCATTATATGGGAAGCAGTGTCGAACTCCAACTTTCTGGGATGAAGTTGGTGAAAGGAAGTTAATGGGACCATAATTGGTTGAAGAGATGGCAGAAAAAGTTCAACTGATTCAGAAACACATGAGAACATCTCAGAGCAGGCAGAAGAGTTATGCGGATAACCGGAGGAAGGATCTATCTTTCGAGGTAGGTGATCATGTTTTTCTCAAGGTTTCTCCTTGGAAAAGTGTGATGAGATTTGGTAAGAAAGGAAATTTGAGTCCAAGGTTCATTGGACCATATGAAATTCTGGAGAGAGTTGGATCAGTTGCTTACCGAGTGGCTTTACCTCCGAGTTTATCTCAGGTACACAATGTTTTTCACGTTTCGATGTTGAGAAAGTATATGCCAGATCCATCTCATGTTTTGAGTCCAGAGGCAGTTCAGCTGGAACAGAACCTATCTTATGAGGAACAACCGGTCCAGATTCTTGACCACAGGGATCAAGTGTTACGGAATAAGGTGATTCACCAAGTAAAGGTTTTGTGGAAAAATCACATGATTGAAGATGCAACATGGGAATCTGAAAATGCAATGAGGGATAAGTACCCCCATTTATTCGATAAGTAAATAAATTGAGGGGACGCAATTTTCTAAAGGGGGAAGGATGTAACATCCCAAGTAAGTAATGAATAATAGATATTTTTATCTATGTCTATTAATGATTAAGATAGTGTTTTAGAGGCTTAAAATGAAAATAAATCCAATCTTTAGCATGGAATACACTAATATTCTTAAAAGATTGTTTTACTGCCTTATGATGAAAAACCCTTTTTAAATCTATATTTAACAATTTTATAAACTATGTTTGTCAAAATAAACTTATTCTTTATGATTGGGACATCAAAATTTACTTTGTGTGAATTTTTGGTATTTTTCTGACAATGTTCATTTTTTAACGAATAGTGAAAAATACTGCATTTTACATCAAAAATGCTTTTTAATATAATTTATTTATATGATTAGATTATCTTTTGAATTGGTATTAATGTTTAATATGAATATATTTTTACCCTTTAATCCAATGGTGGTCATTGGAATCAATTTCACTTTGAAATTGGACTTAAACTAGTGTCAATCTTTTGATACTAATTGTTTTATAAAAACACGCTATTTGCTCTGAAAGCGGGAATTAATTATTAAATTAATTAATGTGACTTATATGTTTTGAATTTTATAAAATAGACTTCATTTTTGAATTCAGAATATCAAATATAGCTTAGGGTGTATTTTTTGTAATTTTCTGAAAAACTTCAATTTTTGATGAATAGTGAAACCACTAAGTGGTACTTATAAAAACTGATTTTCCATTTAAATGAAATTTTGCCATCATTGTGTTTTGAATTTCAAAAATCCGACATACATGGTTGTCATTAAGAATTAAAATGTGGGTCAATGAGATTAAAATAATTTTTTGGTGAATAGTAACGTATTAAGTTTTTAATCGCGATTAGTGGTAATTAGTGTAGTTTAAGGTAAAAATAATGATTTAATAAAATAAGATGAGCTTGACACATGTCCTACCCTCATTGGTTGTGTCATGGCCGACCAAGACAAGCCATGGGTCAACTTGGGGACCCCATGGATCCACTTTGGTTGGGAAATGACATAAATTACGTTTTATTTAATGTAAAAGTAAAAATGACACAAACATAATATGTTTTACGAAAACAATTTTTACATGGGGTTATAATGATCATATATTTTATTATAAATAGTCATTGGAAATCTAAAAATATTTCCTACATCATAGTATTTTTTTATAATTTTTAGACATTAAATAAATTAAATTATTTATGACATAATAATGATGCAGCGATGACATCATTATTTGACGATTTTAATAAAATGGAAAGATAATAAAAAAATCTAAAACCTAAACATGGCCAAAACCAATTGGATGAGCGGATTTATAACCCTTATCACCTTATCCACGAATTATATCAATGTGGGACCTTTTAAAACCAAACACATTTTCAAATAAAGTAATATTTCTTTACTTTCCAAAAGTGCCCCTCCTCTCCTCTTATAAAAGGCCCCCACCTCTACCTCATTTCAAACACTCCTCAAGCCTTTGGCTCAGCCAACCCCAACCCATTTACTCTATCCACATCCCTCTCCTCATCCTAGAGGATTCTCTTTGGGCAGAATCCTTTCAAAGGAAACCTTTAGGCTCAAATCAAAAGGAGTTACACTTTTAAAGGTAATTCATTCTCTCATGTTCATTTGTTTTATTTTTCTTCTCCAACCCCCTAAAATCTTTTTATTTACTTCTTTTCTAACAAAACCTGTATCTTAAATATACTAGGATGTTTTTATAAGATTTATTTGAGATACACTCTCACAAAACTACATCAAATGGTTAAGGAACATACGGTTTCCGTGGATGGCGAAATTCTGCCTCCCGAAACGATGATTGTTCAATACTCATTTAACACCTTCAAAGGTGGCCATTATGATGTCACTATTTTTATATATGATATATAATATGTTTATGTTTTCATTAAGCTTCTGTTTTTTTCATTTTGGTCATACCTTTATGGTTTCCATTATGAGTAAACACGATATCTTCATTTTAGGAAGTGCGGACTACCGCCCCCTGAAAGTGATTTGATTCGTTAATACCATATGTCGGATGTGTGAAGGATAAAGTTAATGATATTATATATGTTATTATACTGGAATTATTATATACTCTTATATCATTATGATTCCATTCCAGAAAATACGAAATAGAAATGGAAGTAGTGTTCATGTGTACGTACGGCTTACCGTCTCCATGAACGGTGCATTTCATTTCTTACCTCTAAATGTGATGTAATATTATAAATACATGTATATGATGAATATATATGATATATATGTTATCCAAATCATTAATATCATTCTGGATATAACGAACCTTTGACCAAATTAACAACATGTAAGTGTAAGAAGTCTATTTTTGACTTAAGAACCAAATACCTACAAAATGAACACTATTAACTTAAATGATTACATGATGTTCATAACATGGTATAAAAGGAATAATGAACTTGAAAAAGGTTCATAAGCAAGTATATATTAACTCAAGTTTATTATTCAGGAGATTAAAGAACGGTCGGGTCAAGTCGGATACGAGGTATGGGACTTCGTCTCAATCTCCTTTCGTTGAGGCATATTTTATTTTCTACACAACTTTCTTTTATACGGTGTATAAACCCCTTTGACTTTTACGTTTATTCAAAAGGAATCTCTTTTATACGAAGCGTTTACTAAATGAAAAAAGGGAATGTTTTTGTCGTACGTATGCGGCGACAACTACTTCTCCGCCGTCGTGACCGTTATTTGAGTTTCGGCATCCTCTACAAGCCATACCTTCTTTTTAAAAGAAAAATAAATACCATGTTTTACTTTTCTTTTATTTTGGTATTGAAAATGGTTTTCATAATGTTTTTATATCAATGTGTTGTATTGATATCTTGTGATTGAAAGGTAGATATGTTATGTTTCATTTATGCATGTATTATGTGATATGAATTATGTTATGGTTCTTGGGCATTATTATGAAGACAGGTGGTTCCGTGATAAACTAAGGGCGGGTGAGCCCGATATAGCTCTCAAATGCATTAGGTAATGTGAAGGAGTGAAATATTAAGGTTTCTCTGAAGATATTTTAGGGAGTATACTGTGATGGGTATTCCAAACGTAACCAAGAGGGTTACTCCCTACGTAAGAATGTTATGAATGCCTCAAGTTACCTTTATGTCTTTTGATTTCTATGATTTATTCATGATTTGATGAGGTATGTTAAAGTTCTTATGTTTTATGGGTAAAGTATGATTTCATTCTTATTTATATATGTACCCATGTTTCCTTTCCATGTTTTTATAACCCATACTGATCTTTTTATGCTCATCCCAAGTTTTTTTGAAATGTTTTTCATAGGTCAAGGGAAAGGTACATGATATGATGATAGTGTCAAGGAAGTGTCAAGAAATAATCCATGATTTATTTCAAATGTGTTTCCATTGATGGGAATGAAGAATACTATCTTTATGTAACCACTTTGTTTATATGTGGAATGTAATGCAAGTTTTATGATCTAATTCTCTAAAACTCTAAACCCGAAAAGATCCTCAACGTGTAATCTTCTAATAACTCAAGATTAAGTAAGGTTTAAGGCTGGGGCCTTATATTATTAGTATATATATTATAACTATTTTTTAAATAAAATCCCAAAAATATGGATTCTATTTCCCTCCCCCTCATCTCCACATGTCGTGAACCCTCCCCCCATCCCCAGTCCAACAACCCAACCCATTCCACTTTCTCTCCCATCTCGCATGACCCCCTTGGTGGAAGACCCTCCAGCAAGCCAGCTCCCTTCCTTGTGGAAACCACTTCTCCTCTTGATTTTTGGTGTGGATCTCTCAAGTGAGACTCTTCTATCTTCACCACCAACTATTTTTTGGTTTTAATATCTTCAATGTGGTGTGTATGTTTAAGTTGAATCAAAAAAAATTTGAGAGTTACATTTTGTTTGATTCTTGAAATTTAGGGTTCATTGGGTCCTGTTGAGATCAATTCCATCCACCACCATCAAGGGAACCGGGTTTTGCTTTGATTTGCGGGAATGGGTCTTTGGTTCAATTGCTTTGCCTCATATTTAAATTATAGGTTTTTGGTTTTGAGTCCCCAAAATTATTTATTTAGTGCGTTGGATTTCACTATAGTGGTTCTAGGTTACCAATTTGGAATTAGACGTAGATGGTTACATAGGTAGGAATTGATATGTGTAAGTTCCCCATTTATATATGTTCACCAATGTATGGATGAAGACATTAATTGGGGATATGTTTATATATATATATATATATATATATATAAATGCATATGTGGGTAAGTAAAAAGGGTATATGTATGTATAAGCCTATGTGTAAGGATCCTCAAGTTCATATTTTTTTATGAAAATCTGTACATAGGGGATAGGTGTCCTTTCATATCCAAAATGGTGGATATGTATAAATGTAGTAAATGGATGTTTCATGTTGACATTGTCCATGAAATTGACTACTATGATTTTTTAGTTGGGTCTTATAATTCTTGAGGTATGTACCCAATGCCAAAGACATTAATTTATATTCCAAGATTTGTTTACTATTTTCTTAAAATGTGTTCTCCATTTTTATATGAAAGTCATATTCTATATATATATATATATAATATTTCATTTTCTATCGAAAATTTCTTCACACAATTTTTCTAGACAATCTCTTAAATATTTATTATGAGTTTCTTGAATTCAGCATGGATTCAAGCTTTCATTAATTGTGTCCTACTTTGGTTATTATGTTGGCCTCTTAGATGATTTTGGAATTGAAAAGTGTTTGTAAATAGTGTTTTCTAATGTGAAGGTATTCCTTTTAATATAATGAGTCTCGTTTGGAGGCCAATTCGTCTTGGGGTTAGTTTATGGGGATAGTGTTGAATTTAATTGGGGAAAGGGGGTTGTCGAACGCCACATGATGTGGCATTGTCCCCTTCACCTCTCCCAACCCAATATATATATATATAATAAATTTATTTATTATAATTATAAATATATATTAATTATAATTATATATTAATTAAATTTATATTTATTATATTTATAAATATACATTTATTATATTATTATATTTTTTGGTAATTATATATTTACTATATTTATAATTATAAATTTATTATTATTATTATTATTATTGTCATATAATTATAATAAATATAAAATAATAAATATAATATTTATAATAAATATTTCATTTTGATAAACATATAATAAAAAAATATATAAATATAATATTTATACAACTATAATAATTATATATTTATAAATATAAAAAATATAAAAACACAATATTTATATAAGTTCACAAAATATTTAATTACATTAAATGTATAAAAAATAAATATAATAAAACTAAAATTATTATAATTTTATAATTTTAAATATAAAAAATCCGTAATAAAAATTATTATTTAATTATACTAAATATTAAATTATTATAAATATATAAATATTTTAAATATAAAAATATAATAAAAATATAATGATAAAAATAATAATTATATAATTACAATAAATATATAATAATAATAATTATATAATTATAAAATATATATATAATTATAATTATAATAAATAAATAATAATAAATTTGATAAATACATAATTATATTATATTTTTTATAAATATATATTTAATATATATATATATTATAATATATATTATATATAAATCTAATAAATATGTTGTTATAATAAATATTTTATTATAATAAATATATGATTATAATAAATATATGATTATAATAATTATATCATTTTAAATATTATATAATTATTAATATAATAAATATATAATTTAAAATATAATCAATATATAATTACAAATATAATAAATATATAAGTGTAAATGTAGTAAATATATAAGTATTATTTAAATAAATACATTATATATATATATATATATTATAAATATAATAAATATAAATTATTATATCAATATAAATATTATAAATTTATTATCTCTCTAAATTATAGACACTTATATATAAGGGTTTTTTACATGCCTCACCCCACCTATAATATATTTTATTAATTATAAATAAATAACAAATATATATTTTCCAATTTAATAATAAATATATTAAATATATTATAAATATAAAATGCAACAAATATAATAATAAATATAATAAATATATTTTAAATACAATATATATTTTATAAATATAAAATACCATAAATATAGAATTAAAAATATAACAAATATATAAGTGTAAATATAATAAATACATTATATATATATATGTACATATATATATATATATATTCATCTAATTATAATTATAAATAAATAAATATATTATTTAATTTATCAATGTTAGATATATTTATAAACAAATCCATATTTATGAAAATATATATTTAATTATATATATATAAATATATATATGTAATTATATTTATTTATAATTGTAAAAATGTATTTATATAAATGTTTTAAAGTGTGTAAAAATATTTATAATTATATTTATCAATATAATTATAATTATATAATTATAATTATACATTTACTTGATTATAAATAAACATTATTTTAATATATATATATATGTATGATCATAAACATATATAATTATAAATCTATATATAAAAATAGAATCATAAATAGATATATTTCTAAATATATATTTCTAAATATGAAAATATTTATATATATATATAACAAATATAATTAAAAATCTATCTCTATAAATAGATTTATGTAATTATATAATATATAAATTTATATTTATATTTCTATATACATCTATATTTATAATTATATACATTTATTATTACTTATACATAATTATATGTTAATATATGTTGTTATAAATTTATATTTATAAATATATTAACTTATAATTTTAAATTTATATTTACAGAATTAATTTATATATATAAACATATATTTAATAAATATATTTCAACAATAAGAATATGTAACCTTATATATAATATATATATAATAATAATAAATATAATTACAAATCTATCTCTATAAATAAATATTTTTATTTATATAATATAAATATATAATAAATATATATATTTAATATTATACTCATTTTTAAATTTAAATTTATATTTATATAATTAATTTATATTTCTAAACATATATTTAATATGTATATATAACAAAAAATATGTAATCATTAATATAATAAATATCTATAAAGATAATAAAAATAATAAATAAAATTACAAATCTATCTCTATAAATAAATATTTATAAATATATAATATATATATAACTATATGTATGTATAAATATGTATATATTCATAATTATATTTATTTTTAATAGTAAGAATATATTTATAATTAATTGGATACACTTTTATAACAATATATATATAAAATCAAAATTTATACATATTTATATATAAAAAAATACATATTTTAAATATATATTTATTAATAAATTTACATATATATTTATTAAATTTATCAAATATATTTGTTTAATTTATTAAATTATTTATTTATTTATCACATTTGTAAATATATATATTTATTAAATATGTATAAATAAATACATAATTTAAATATTTATATATATTTCTAAATAAATATATATTTTTAAAATATATATAAATAAATACATATTGTATATATATTAAATATAATTTTTTAATAAATTAAATTTAATATTTATTAAAATTTTAAAATATATTTATCAAATATATAAAAATATTTTTCTATTGTTTTTAAAATTATTAATTATGTTTATTAAATATAAATATAATTGAACATAGATATAAAAAACTGAATATAATTAACTATAAAATTATAATTTATGCAATATATATATTAAATTTAGCTGTAAATAAATGTATTTTTTTAAAAAGTGTATATTTTTAATATATATATATTTATAAAAGATTTTATATTGTTAATATATAATTATATATATATATATATTCAAAATATATATACATATATATATATATTAACAATTATAAATTAATATAATTATAAATATATTCATATTTATACTTAAATTTTCATAGATTTATATATATATAATTATATATATTTATAAATATATATTTATAATTATAAATATTTATAATTATATATATTAATGATTATATATATTTATGATTGTATATTTTTTATATATTTGATGACAGTGCACCACTTGAAGCGGTGCTCCAACAGCTTTAATCAATAGCGCCATTTCAAGTGGCGCTATTGGGACCCATTTTTTCAAAATAAAAAAATTAGACCCATTAAAAAAATCAAAAGCCCCTTATGGCTAATTTGGAAATTTAACTTTACGATTGTTTTATGTGTGTGGGAAAACCCTAATAAGGCATGCCCCTCTATTTTAGAATGTTGATGTGTATGTTAAATGTATGATTTACAGAATATGACTATAAAAGAGGCTTGTTCATAGTTGTGTGACGTAAAAGTGGGTTTGTAATCATGGATGGGGGTTTGGTGTGAGAGGATGAATGTGTTTTTGTGTAATGAAAATGATATATTAATGTATATTATTTTGATAACAACTCACCAGCACCTGAAATAGATAACATGGGAATCATGGGTACCTAGGTTGGATAACTATAACCAATACTCTAGTAGAATTGCAAGCGTCATTTTCCAGATTCATTTAGTATGATATAAAAATACAACACTAAGAAAGTTATTATTATGAATCGTTAACACTAGAACTTTTAATGGATTCTTATCTACTAGTTTGTTCATGAGGAAACTATGTATTGGGGTTGTTATACCACATTTCACCAAGATAAATGGTTTTTGAGGTCCCACTTGTGCTTGTTTCCTATAGGGATATCACATGGTTCTCTCTTCTGACATGATACTTGTGATGTGATTTTCATTTCAGTTTTCCATGATTGTTTAATATTTTATGAAAAGCATGTTTTAATCTATATTGTATTCCTTTCAATTTGAAATTTATAGGCATCCTTTGAACCTTTTTAGGTTATTGGATTCAAATAAAATAATTTTTCATAAAAAATCATATGTTTTTCTTTTAATTAGGGATGAAATGAAGGACTTATTTTAATTTTATTGAATTTTCAAAATAGCATGACTTGGTTTTGTTTTTAATGGAAAGACTTATGGAATGTTTTTTAAGGAATTCCTACTATGTGTTAATAATCATTCATATATCTTTATTTCATTTTATGTTGTTATACTTCTAGAATGAATTCAATCTTTGTAGTGGAGGTTGGATCCATGGGCGGAGTTGACCCACATGGTCACGTAGAGGTATGTGATGTTTTATTTATTTCCACTACAAGTGTTAATATTTTTATTTTTCACTTTGTAATTACTAAATTCTCATTTTTTATTGGGAATATCATTCCCAACAACTTTATTTTGACTTATAGCACAAGTTTCTAGCCCTTGATGATTGGTAACGTCTCTCGTACCTTGTAACTAACCATCTCAGCTGACCGGTTCTTGCTCAACCCATGTTTCTTCACTACATCCCAACTTCAAGAATATATAATTCATCCATAGTGATTTCATAAATGTAAAACCTAATATATATAGGATTAAAAACTATTACACCCATATATAGAAGAGATCTCATTAAATCAAACATATTAATAACTTCTTTATTTTTTATAGCCTTCATATATCTCATTAATAAAAATATTTAACAAATAAAACAAAACTCTAATTTAGAGGTGAATTTAACTAGATTATAATGACTAATAATATACTACGTTGTAAAATTCCTAGAATATAGTATTCCACCCTAGGGTGGGGATGAATCACTATTTACCAAATTACTTATAGTAAATCAATGAAATTCTCATTTACATTTATTTTTATTGGATATCAATGGTGATGATGTGATAATCATAGATATAGTGATAATTAACTGAAATTGGACTATGGGTATTCATGGTAAAAAGAACCGTGTTATTCAGTTATTATTCCTTCGTTAATATTCGTTTTGATACCTCCACACATATCCATTTATAAAAAACTTAATAGCATCATTTAGGTGGGTTATTAAAAGGAGTCAATGTCATGATCTATCCCCTGGGGCCCATGTTGTGTCTACCCCAAGCCTGTCTTCCATAGGCCAGGGGCTGGCGACTAGCACCAAAGGTGTAAATCCCTAAAATGGGAAGGCATTGCCTTTAAAACTTGAAAACGAACAAAATAGAGTACGAGATGGAAGAAAAACACTATGTAAGGATGTATACAAAAGTGTGTTGAAAGTAGAGGGGCCATAATACAAGACCAATAGAAATGTACACGTACAACTAAAAAAACAAGTACAACTGAAAAGGAAAAAACACCTTTAAGGTGAAGAGAAACTCCTTGATCGGTCACCACAGATCCTACCTGAAGGGTTAGTATAGATTGCCTCCTCAGTGCTCCACGTCAATTGGTCTCCTCCGCATACTGACCTGTCATATCTTCCACCACTAGGTATGGTCCAGTTCTGGTACTCTCAGCCTTAGTCAGCATTGTCCATTGTCTGCAACCAACACAACGAGGTGTGGGCATAGCCCATGCATGGGTGAGTATAAAGATACTCAGTAGGGACCCTGATACCCTCACGATCTCACAAAATACAATAGGGATAAACCACAAATAATTAAATCAACATATGAACCCACTTAGGTATATACCCATACATATACTTATGTTATCATGTAATCCATCTCAATCATGAGGTAAACACAAAAGTTACTGACTCAGCTCAACCAGGATTTTTGTTATCGAGAATACAGCTGCTGGAGAACTCCTTCTCAATCGAGTACAGTGGGCTTGCCACGACACGAAGGTAATTCCCACTAACATTGGATTGCTGAGGTACTCCTCATATAGATAACCGTGGGTCTGCTGCCTCACCATGGCACTCCCCACCGTGGGTCTTCCACGACACCAGGGTGCTCCCCCTCGTAGCCTGATGAGGTACTCCTTCTATATAGTAACATGGGTCTGCAGCGACACCAAGGCGATTCCCACTGTGGGCCTTCCGCGACACCCTGGAACTTCCCACTAGGCTATTAAAGTCACTGAGAGTCAAAAACGGTCAGTAGTCATCAGGTCTCAGCCCGCTTCTAGGTCTCCGCACTCTGCTCGCTCGTCACTGGAAGGATCTGCTCCACGAGCTACTGATCGATACTCCAACTATCATGAAGTACCACAAAGAATTATCTCAATGGTCTGTTACGTCACAGGGGTCTCAACACAATAGACGGCACATCCATCAGACGCATGGACTGTGAGTTATTATCCTTTTAATTCGAGGAGCCCGGTTTGATTCATGTATGATCCAACCTGATCATATCTTAAATTTACCCCAAACTCCAACGGGGTATACTCAAAGGGACCTTCATGCTCCAAGATTAACATCACCAATTACGGTTCCTCAAATGGACATCTGGTACCAAAGATATGGCCAAAATAAAGTAAAGGGTCGGTAATGGACCCGGGGCTGGTCCAACCAGGTCGGACCGACCCGGTCTGACCTAGTTTGGGCTGACCAGATCTAGGTCGACCCGGTCACACCTGTTGGGTCTAGCCCGGTCCATTGGGCAGGCCAACCTCTTAGGTTCGGCCCGACCCGCTTTGCCCAGACCTGCCGGCCGCGTGGGCAGTTCCGCCCGGGCTCGGAGCTGGTTAGGCGTTGAGCATCGCGAGGGCGCAGCTTGGCGCGGCTCGACCTGGAGGGCGCTGCCGGGCAAGAGGGCCAGGGTGCCGCGAGGGGGGTTGCGGGCCAGATCGGGAGGCCAGCGTGGCCAGGGCACCGGTTCGGTTATGTGTCAACTGGGACGGCCGGAAGCGGGCCAGCAGGCTGCCAGGCAAGGTGCGGCCAGGAAGGCCGGTGGGCGGTGTAGTCGAGGTGGCAGGGCCGGAGGGCCGTGGTTTGGCTCGGAGCACCGGAGCACCGCAGTTTACAGAGGCCCCGAGTAGCACGGTTTTTTTCGTCGCCGCCATCATCGTTCTGTCGCATCATCACCATGTCGATGATCGTCACAAACCAGAATGACGGAGGGGTCGGGCCATGTAGTTTTGGTCTGCACCCTCCGTGTTTAGGGTGGTATCAATTGGCTCATTAAGAAGTAAGAGGATGAACAACAACTCACCCACAAACAAATCCTTTCCAACCATTGAAGAAAACTCAAGGAAAGCATAAACATGTAAAACCCCCCTACCTTTGTTCGTCATTCTTCGTTCATTGATGGGGTCATAGAAAGTAGACAAAGAAGATTATCGTTCGTCGCATCTGCAGCACGCTTCCAATCATGAGCTGTGTCGGCTCGTTGATGAAGATGCGGAGGGTATGTCAGTTAAAGATGCCCTACGTCGGTAGATGTTCCGAGGAAGAAGTTGAATATGATCGGCGTACTTTGTTCTTCATTGGGAGAGTTCTTCCCTCTTCTCCCAAGTTTTCACTAAGATTCCAAAGAAAATAATAATAGAAAGATTTATCTATTATTTAATTGATACAGAATTTAAAAGGTGAAGTAAATTAATTGGCTCCACCTAATTAATGTTGAGTATTGGAACAAGTTAATGAGTATAGTTGGCACATTTTAATTAAATGGAAGGTGTCACCATAAATAAGGGAGGGTTTGGAGAGACTCTCCCTCATTAATGAGGGGAGTTGAGAGGTTTTACAATCCCGCCATTAATCGAGGATATTAGCCCCGTGTGGTCCTGATGTCGTAACCTCTCGCGGTATATTAGTTTCGGGTGGCCCCACCACCATAACCTCTCATGGGAGGTTATGGTGTGCTGGTCCCACCTCCAAATTCCATGAAGTGATTTTAACTATCAAATAAAAATAATGCCACATAATTTATTATTATTTATTTATATCTCTAATAACCCCCAAAAGCAACTTTTATTCTCTACCCACTGCTGTCAAAGTGAAAGCCTCCTTAATTGAATAAAGGTGCTGCAAGTTCAACGGTGCCCTCTGATTTCAATTTCGAGCACCAGTTCAAAAGTTATAAAAACTCGCTGTAACGTTTTCTGAACATAGCAGAACAAAACTTCAGAAATTGATTCTGGGCACACCGAGCATCAGAATCATGCGCTGTATGTTTTCTCGGACTCATAAAATTCCAATGTATTTTAAAAAATCCATGGAATTTCTGGGACTTTATATTCTCCCCACCTCAGCGATTTACGTCCCTATGAGCTACAACTCGAACTATTGGAACAAGTTGGGGTATTGTGAATGTATTTGAGCCTCCCGCTCCAATTTTCTCTTTTGGAGGTTCCCATGCTGCCATCAAACATGCACTATAGGTATCAACCATTCATATAGGCTCTGATCCTATCGATCCTCAATCTCTAAATGAAACTTTATGAAAGTTTCCCCCATCGTCGACGTCCATCTCTCCATGGTCGATGATGTGATAAGGTTCGTGCACGTATCTCCTCATCTGAGATATGTGGAAGACTTCGTGCACCCAGTGCAACTGTGGTGGGAGATCCTGGTGGAACTCCCACTCACCTACACTACTGAGGACCTGGAAAGGTCCGATGACCCATTGAGATAACTTGCTATAACATCCCAGGTAAATAAAGAGTAAAGCATTTTCATATTTATTAATATTTAATAAATAAATATTAATTTTACTTTAAAGGGTTTTCTATGTTCGATAGCGTGCCCAATACTCAACAAGGAGTTTCTTTGAAATCTTACGTTGCACACTAGTAATAAAATAATATTATTTTAAATGGTAGTTAACACGTAGCCATTGTATTGGTGGGAATGAATAGAAATAAATAAAATATGGTTATATATGTTTTTTAAATGTTTTTACATTTATCCAATAAAGTATTAAGGCTTAAAATATGAAAGAAATTCAATTTTAGGCATATATACTCTAATATTCACTAAAGGTCCACTAATCGCCTTTTGATGGAGAACCGTCATTAAATATAATTTTGGTCACTCTTGTAAATTCTATTCGACCAAATAAAATTCTTCTTTAGAATCGAGACATAAAAATCCACTTTGTGTAAATTTTTTGTATTTTTCTGATAAAGATCATTTTTTAATGAATAGTGAAAAATGTTGTATTTTAATTCAAAACCACTTTTTAATATAATTTATTTACATGATTAGATTATCTATTTAATTTGTTTTTAATTGAAATTAGAAAATATTTTTACCATTCAACCCAATAGTGGTCATTGGAATTAATTTCATTTTGAAATTGGACATAAACTAGTGTCATTCTTTTGATATATATTGTTTCATAAAAACATGTTATTTGTTTTGACAGTGGGAATTAATTGTTAAATTAATTAATAAAACTTATATGTTTTGAGTTTTGTGAAATAGACATAATTTTTGAATTTGGAATATCAAATATAGCTTAGGGTGATGTTTTTTATTTTTTCAGAAAAACATTAATTTTTAATATATAGTGAAACCACTAAGTGGTACTTAAAAAACTGATTTTTCGTTTAAATGAAATTTTACCACCTCTATGTTTTGAATTTAAAAAATCCGACATACATGGTTGTCATTAATAAGTAAAATGTGGTTCAATGGGATTAAAATATTTTTTTGGTGAATAGTAACTTTTAAGTTTTTAATCACGATTAGAGGTAATTAGTATAATTTAAGGTAAAAATAATGTTTTAATAATATGGAATGACCTTGAAACATGTCCTACCCTTATTTTATGTGTCATGGACGACCAATAAAATCCATGGGTCAACTTGGGGACCCCATGGAGAAACTTTGGTTGGAAAATGACATTAATAACTTTTTATTTAATGTTAAAATAAAAATGTCACAAACATGAGTTGTTTTACTAAAACAATTTCTAAATGGGGTTATACAAGTCATATTTTTGACAATAAATATTTTTTAGAAAGATAAAAATATTTCCTACATCATGATATTTTTTTATAATTTTTAGACATTAAATAAATTAAATTATTTATGACACCATGATGATGCAGCGATTACCTCATTATTTAACGATTTAAATGAAATGAAAAGATAATGTAAACTCTAAGACCTACACTTGTAAAAAACCTATTGGATGGGAGGATTTAGAACTCTTATCACCTTATCCACGAAATATATAATTTTGGGACCATTAAAATTTGAAAATCATTTTATAATAAAGTAACCTTTTATAACATTCCAAGAGTGCCCCTCCTCTCCTCTTATAAAAGTCCCCCACCTCTACCACCTTACACACACCTATCAAGCCTTTGGCTCAGCATACCCCTGCCCATTTTTTCTCTCCACATCCCTATCTTACTCTTAGAATCCTCACATTGGGCAGAAGCCTTCCCAAGGAAGCCTTTGAGCTCAAATCAAAAAGAGTTACCCGTTTTAAAGGTAGTTTTTTCTCTTGTGTTCTTATGTTTTATTTTGGTTCTCTAACCCCCTGAACTCTTTTTATTCCTTTCATTTGTAACAACACCAGTATATTAAATATACTAGTATGTTCACATGTCAAGTATTCTAGTTACACTTACACACACCTACATCTAATGGTTAAAGAACATACTGTTTCTGTGGATGGCGAATTTCTACCTCACGAGACGATGATTGTTCAACACTCACATAACACCTTCAAAGGTGTCCATAAAGATGTCACTATATTTATATATGATATATAATATGTTTATGTTTTACTTAAGCTTATGTATTTATAATTTATGGCATAACTTTATGGTTTCCATTATGGGTAAACGCGATATCTTTATTTTAGGAAGTGCGGACTATCGCCCCCTCAAAGTGATTTGATTCATTAATACCATATGTGGTACGTATAAAGGATATATTTAATGATATTATATATGATATTATACGGGAATTATAATATAAATTTAAATAATAATTATTTCATTCCATTAAAGTATGATATATAACTGAAAGTAGGGTTCATGCGTACGTACGACTTTCCGTCTCCATGAACGGTACATTTCATTTCTTATCCCCAAATGTAATGTACTATTATAAGTACATATATTTAATGGACATATATGATTTATGTTACATATAAATGATGAATATAATTCTAGAATTAAAATATACATATCTCTCATCCAGTTTTAATTCCATTAATATGACATAGAAATGAAAGTAGCGTTCATGCGTACATACGGCTTACCGTCTCCATGAACGATGCATTTAATTTCATACCTCTAAAGGATTATGTAATATTATAAATGAATGTATATACTGGATATATATGATATATATGATATCTAAATCATGAATATAATTCTTGATATAATGAATATTTTACCACATGAACAACTTGTAATTATAAAGAGTTAATTTTTGACTCAAGTACCAATGATCGACAAAATGACCATTATTAACTTAAATAATTACATAGTTTTCATGACATGGTAATAAGTGATATAAGAGGAATAATGAACTTGAAAAATGTTCTTAAGCAAGTATAAATTAACTCAAGTTTATTATTCAGGACATTAAATAACGATCGAGTCAAGTCAGACACGAGGTAAGGGAACTTCTTAACCCAATTTCTGTTCTTTGGGTTAATCTCATACTTTAAAATTATGTCATGATAATATTATTTCCTATCTTTTATTTTTACTTTATTTATGTGTAATTATAGTGAAAATACATAATAGATCTATTTTATTTAAAAAATGATCTTTTTATGGGACTTCGTCTCAATCTCCTTTAATTGAGGCATATTTTGTTTTATACACAACTTTCTTTTATAAGGTGTATAAACCCATTTGAATTTTACGTTTATTCAAAAGTAATATTTTTTTATATGAAGCGTTTACTAAACGACAAAAGGGAATGTTTTTTTTGTCGTACGTGTGCAGCGACAATGACTTCTCCGCTGCCGTGACCATTATTTGAATTTCGGCTTCCTCTACAAGCCATACTTTTTTTTTAAATAAAAAAATAAATACCATGTTTTACTTTTATTTTATTTTGGTATTGAAAATGGTTTTCATAATGTTTTTATTATATCAATGTGTTCTATTGATATCTTGTTATTGAAATGTGGAAATGTTATGTTTCCTTTATGTATGTTTTATGTGATACGATTTTGTTATGGTTCTTGGGAATTGTTATGAAGACGGGTTGTTCCATGATAAAATAAGGGTGGTGAGCTCGATATAGCTCTCCAATGAATTGGGTAACGCAGAGGAGTTAAACGTTAAGGTTTCTACAAAGAGATTTAGGGAATATACTGTGATGGGTATTCCAAACGTAACCATGAGGGTTACTCCCTACGTAAGAATTTTATGAATGCCTCAAGTTACCTTTATGTCTTATGATTTATATGTTTTATTCATGTTTTGATGAAGTATGTTAAAGTGCTTATCTTTTACAAGTAAAGTATGATTTCATTGATTCTTATGTATACATGTACTCATGTTTTCTTTCAATATTTTTATATCCCTTACTGATCTTTTTATTCTCATCCCATGTTTTTGAAATGTTTGTCACAAGTCAAGGGAAAGGAACATGATGTGATGATAGTGTCAAGGAAGTGTCAGGAAATAATCCATGTTTTACTTTAAATATGTTTCTGTTGATGGGAAAAATGAGTACTATATTTTATGTATCCACTTTGTTTAAATGTGGAATGTAATGCATGTTTTATTATCTAATTCTCTAAAACTCTAAACCTAAAAAGATCCTCAACGTTTATTCTTGAAGTAACTCATGATTAAGTAATGTTTAAGGCTGGGGCCTTATAGTTGGTATCAGAGGTCATTTTAGACAACTTTAGGAGTTAGAAAATTGTTAAATTATAAATTAATTTATGGTATGATTGAAATGATATAGCATTTGAAGATTACCATGTTGCTTCTCCTAATATATTTCTGTGTTAAGTATATTTTTTCATAGAGGAAATAGAATAAATTTTCTGGGAAGGAATACAGAGGGAAATGACCTTTCATATCAGTATCCTAAGATAGTCAGAATCAGAAGTAAATAGTTTGTTGCAGAGATGGCTCAGTTGACTCAGGAGAAAAAAGTTGGTTATTTTTATTGATGATATTTTGGTGTTTTCTAAAAGTAAAAAAACATTATGAAAATCATTTAAGGGTTATTTTGCAAACCTTAAAACAAAATAAATTGTATGGGAAATTCAGAATGTGTGAGTTTTGGTTGAAACAAATTTCTTTCCTTGGTTGTATTGTTTCTAAATATGGGATAACTATTTATCCTGCAAAAACAAAGGTTGTAGAAGAATGTCCAAGACCCACAAATGTAACCAAGATTCGTAGTTTTCTTGGTTTGGAAGGATATTAACGAAGATTTGTTAGAAATTTTTCACAGTTATCTAGTCCAATGACTAAGCTAACTCGGAAGGGTGTTAAGTTTATCTAGACAAAAGAATGTGATGATTGTTTTCAGGAACCAAAAAGAAGATTGGTGAATGCTCCAGTTTTGGCACTACCTTCCAGGAATGGGGAGTTTGTTATCTACAGTGATTCTTCATTGAAAGGACTTGGTTGCGCCCTAATGCAGAATGATCAGGTAATTGCTTATGCTTCACGACAGATGAAAACTCATGAGGTAAATTAACCTACACATGATTTGGAATTAGCTATTGTTGTTTTCACTTTAAAAATTTTGAGGCATCAATTGTATGGAGTAAATTGTGAAATATATACCGATCACAAAAGAATAAAGTATATATTCACTCAGAAAGAATTGAACATGAGATAGAGGAGATAGTAAGAATTAATCAAGGATTATTATTGTGCAATTCTTTACCATCCGGGAAAAGCAAATAAAGTGGCTAATCCTTTGAGTCGAAAAAGTAATGCTTCATTAACAATGTTGTGTTTGGAACGTGATCCTTTGGTTAAGGATTTGATGAAAATTTGCATAAATGTTGTTGGTGCAGGATGTCCTTCTGTTTTGTTTCAGGTATTAGTGAAATCTTCTCTATCAGACAGAATTAAGCAAGCACAGAATCAAGACAACGAGTTGCAGAAAAAGGTAGAGCAGGTTCAGAAGGGTAAGTTGCCTGAATTCAACATTGATAATGATTGTGTTTTGAGATTTGGGAAGAGATTGTGTGTGCCTTGTGATTCACAGTTGAAGAGTGAGTTTTTATGTGAAGCTCATAGTTCTCCGTTTTCAGTTCATCCAGGCAGTACTAAGATGTAGAGAGATCTTCAGGAGTATTACTGGTGGGACGGAATGAAAAGGGATATTGCTAATTTTACTGAGAAGTGTTTGACATATCAACAGGTTAAAGCAGAGCGGCATTTACCGAAAGGGATGCTTCAGCCTTTACCAGTACTAGAGTGGAAATGGGAGAATATATCCATGGACTTCGTTGTGGGATTGGAGAAGACACCTCGAGGTAATATTGCAATCTGGGTTATTGTTGATCACTTGACTAAATCTGCTCATTTCCTTGCTATGCGAGATACTTTTTCCCTAGATCAACTTTTCCATTTGTATCTTAAAGAGATAGTCAGGTTGCATGGAGTTCCCCTGTCTATTGTATCTGATCGTGATCCCAGGTTTACTTCTAACTTTTGAAAAGGCCTTCAGAGGTCGTTGGGTACTGAATTAAATTTTAGTACAGCTTTTCATCCTCAATCAGATGGGCAGTCAGAAAGAACGATTCAGACTTTGGAGGATATGCTACGTGCTTGTTCGATGGATTATCATGGAAGTTGGGACAAACATCTTTCTTTGGTTGAGTTTTCATATAATAACACTTTTCATTCCAGAATACAGATGGCTCCATTTGAGGCATTATATTGTAAACGGTGTCAAACTCTAGATTTTTTGGATGAAGTGGGTGAAAGGAAGATGATGGGACCAAAATTGGTATAAGAGATGGTATAAAAAGTTCAGTTGATTCAGAAACACATGAGAACATCACAGAGCAGGCAGAAGAGTTATGTGGATGACTGGAGGAAGGATCTATCTTTCGAGGTAGGTGATCATATTTTTCGCAAAGTTTCAGCATGGAAAAGTGTGATGCGATTCGGTAAGAAAGGAATGTTGAGTCCAAGGTTCATTGGACCATATGAAATTCTGGAGAAAGTTGGATCAGTTGCTTACCGAGTGGCTTTACCTCCGAGTTTATCTCAGGTACACAATGTTTTTCATGCTTCGATGTTGGGAAAGTATATGCCAGATCCATCTCATGTTTTGAGCCCAGAGGTAGTTCAATTGGAAGAGAATCTCTCTTATGAGGAACAACCAGTCCAGAATCTTGACCATAGAGAGCAAGTGTTGAGGAATAATGTAATTCACCAGGTAAAGGTTTTTTGGAAAAACCATATGGTTTAAGAGGCGACATGGGATTCCGAAAATGCTATGAGGGATAAATACCCCCACTTATTTTGATAAGTGAATAAAATTGCGAGGACGCAATTCCCAAAAGGGGGGAAGGATGAAGCATCCCAGGTAAGTAAAGAGTAAATCATTTTCATATTTATTAATATTTACGAATTAAATATTAATTTTACTTTAAATGTG
Organism: Viscum album; assembly: GCA_963277665.1. Taxonomy (NCBI): domain Eukaryota; kingdom Viridiplantae; phylum Streptophyta; class Magnoliopsida; order Santalales; family Viscaceae; genus Viscum; species Viscum album. The sequence continues at coordinate 1,506,482,964 of OY728152.1, forward strand.
TTTCTATGTTCGATAGCTTGCTCGATACGCAACAACGAGTTTCTTTGAAATCTTACGTTGCACACTAGTAATAAAATAATATTATTTTAAATGGTAGTTAACACGTAGTCGTTTTATTGGCAGGAATGAATATAAATAACTAAAATATTGTTATATATGTTTGTTAAATGTTTTTACATTTATCCAATAAAGGATAAAGGCTTAAAATATGAAAAGAATTCAATTTTAGGCATATATACTCTAATATTCACTAAAGGTCCACTTATCGCCTTTTGATGGCGAACTGTCATTAAATATAGTTTTGGTCACTCTTATACTTTCTATTGGACCAAATAAAATTCTTCATTAGAATTGGGACATCAAAATCTACTTTGTGTAAATTTTTGGTATTTTTCCGATAAAGTTGATTTTTTAATGAATAGTGAAAAATGTTGTATTTTAATTCAAAACCACTTTTTAATATAATTTATTTACATGATTAGATTATATTTTGAATAGGTTTTTAAGTTAAATTAGAATATATTTTTACCATTCAATCCAATTGTGGTCATTGAAATTATTTTCATTTTGAAATTGGACTTAAACTAGTGTCAATCTTTTGATATATATTGTTTCATAAAAACACGCTATTTGTTCTGACAGCGGGAATTAATTATTAAATTAATTAATGTAACTTATATTTTTTGAATTTTTTGAAATAGACATCATTTTTGAATTCGGAATATCAAATACAGCTTAGGGTGATGTTTTGGTATTTTTTTGAAAAACTTCAATTTTTAATGAATAGTGAAACCACTAAGTGGTACTTGAAAAACTGATTTTTCATTTAAATGAAAATTTACCACCTCTGTGTTTTGAATTTCAAAATTCCGACATACATGGTTGTCATTAAGAAGTAAAATGTTGTTTAATGAGATTAAAATAATTTTTTGGTGAATAGTAACTTTTATGTTTTTAATCACGATTATACGTAATTAGTATAATTTATGGTAAAAATAATGTTTTAATAATATGGAATGACCATGAAACATGTCCTACCCTTATTGGATGTGTCATGGCCGACCAAGAAAATCCATGGGTCAACTTGGGGATCCCATGGAGCCACTTTGGTAGGAAAAAGACATTAATAACTTTTATTTAATGTTAAAATAAAAATGTCACAAACATGAGTTGTTTTACTAAAACAATTTTTAAAAGGGGTTATACAAGTCATATTTTTGACTATAAATATTAATTAGAAATATAAAACGATTTACTATATCATGATAATTTTTTTATAATTTTTAGACATTATATAAATTAAATTATTTATGACACCATGATGATGCAGCGATTACCTCATTATTTAACGATTTAAATAAAATGAAAAGATAATGTAAAATATAAGACCTACAATTTTAAAAAACCTATTGGATGGGTGTATTTAGAACAATTATCACCTTATCCTATAAATATATAATTTTTGGACCTTTAAAATCTGAAAATCATTTTATAATAAAGTGACCTTTTATAACATTCCAAGAGTGCCCCTCCTCTCCTCTTATAAAAGGCGCCCACCTCTACCCCCTTACCCACACCTCTCAAGCCTTTGGCTCAGCCAACCCCTGTCCATTTTGTCTATCCACATTCCTTTCTTACTACTAGAAGCCTCACTTTGGGCATAAGTCCTCCCAAGGAAGCCGTTGAGCTCAAATCAAAAAGAGTTACCCGTTTTAAAGGTAGTGTTTTCTCTTGTGTTCTTATGTTTATTTTTCTTCTCGAACCCCCTAAACTCTTTTTATTCCATTCTTTTGTAACAAAACCAGTATCTTGAATATTCTAGGATGGTTTTATGTGAATTCTTCGAGCTACACTTACACACACCTACATCTAATGGTTAAAGAACATACTGTTTTTGTGGATGGTGAATTTCTGCCTCACGAAACGATGATTATTCAACACTCATATAACACCATAAAAGGTGGAAATTAAGATGTAACTATATTTATATATGATATATAATATGTTTATGTTTTACTTAAGATTATTTATTTTTCATTTATGGAATACCTTTAAGGTTTCCATTATGGGTAAACGCGATATCTTCATTTTAGGATGTGCGGACTACCGCCCCCTTAAAGTGATTTGATTTGTTAATACCATATGTGGTACGTATAAAGGATAGATTTAATGATATTATATATGATATTATACTGTAATTATAATATACCTTTATATAATTATTATTTCTTTCCATTAAAGTGTGATATAGAAATTAAAGTAGCGTTCATGCGTACGTACGGCTTACCGTCTCCATGAACGGTGCATTTCATTTTTATCCCCAAATGTATTGTACTATTATAAGTACATTTATATAATGGATATATATAATTTATGTTACATATAAATAATAAATATAATTCTGGAATTAAAATATACATATCTCTCATCTAGTTTTAATTCCATTAATATGACATAAAAATGAAAGTAGGGTTCATGCGTACGTACGGCTTACCGTCTCCATGAATGGTGCATTTCATTTCTTACCTCTAAATGATTATGTAATATTATAAATTAATGTATATACTAGATATATATGATATATATTATATCTACATCATGAATATAATTCTTGATATAATGGATATTTTACCACATGAACAACTTGTAATTATAAAGAGTTTATTTTTGACTCAAGTACCAATGATCGAGAAAACGACCATTATTAACTTAAATAATTACATAGTATTCATGACATGGTAATAAGTGATATAAAAGGAATAATGAACTTGAAAAAGGTTCTTAATCAAGTAGAAATTATCTCAAGTTTATTATTCAGGACGTTAAAGAACGATCGAGTCAAGTCGGACACGAGGTAAGGGAACTTCTTAACCAAATTTATGTTCTTTGGGTTAATCTCCTACTTTAAAATTATTTTATGATATTATTAGGTCCTATCTTGTATTTGTACTTTATTTATGTGTAATTATAGTGAAAACACATAATATATCTATTTTATTTAAAAAATGATCTTTGTATGGGTCTTCGTCTCAATCTCCTTTCATTGAGGCATATTTTGTTTTATACACAACTTTATTTTATACGGTGTATAATCCCCTTTGACTTTTAGGTTTATTCATAAGGAACATTTTTTATAAGAAGCATTTACTAAACTAAAAAAGGGAACGTTTTTTTGTCGTACGCATGCGGCAACAAGACTTCTCTGCCACCGTGACCATTATTTGAGTTTCAGCTTCCTCTACAATCCATAACTTTTTTTAAATAAAAAAATAGATACCATGTTTTACTTTTCTTTTATTTTGGTATTGAAAATGGTTTTCATAATTTTTTTATTATATCAATGTGTTGTATTGATATCTTATGATTGAAATGTGGAAATCTTATGTTTCCTTTATCTATGTTTTATGTGATACGATTATGTTATGGTTCTTGGGAATTGTTATGAACATGGGTGGTTCCATTATAAAATAATGGTGGGTGAGACCGATATAGATCTCCAATGAATTGAGTAATGTGAAGGAGTTAAACATTATGGTTTCTACGAAGATATTTAGGTCATATACTGTGATGGGTATTCCAAACGTAACCATGAGGGTTACTCCCTACGTAAAAATGTTATGAATGCCTCAAGTTACATTTATGTCTTATGATTTCTATGTTTTATTCATGTTTTGATGAAGTATGTTAAAGTGCTTATGCTTTATGAGTAAAGTGTGATTTCATTGATTCTTATGTATACATGTACTCATGTTTTCTTTCCATATTTTTATATCCCTTACTGAGCTTTTTATGCTCATCCCATGTTTTTGAAATGTTTTTTATAGATCAAGGGAAAGGTACATGATGTGATGATAGTGTCAAATAAGTGTCAAGAAAGAATCCATGTTTTATTTTAAATATGTTTCTATTGATGGGAAAAATGTGTACTATCTTTTATGTAACCACTTTGTTTAAATGTGGAATATAATGCATGTTTTATGATCTAATTCTCTAAAACTCTAAACCTGAAAAGATCCTCAATATTTATTCTTGAAGTAACTCAAGATTAAGTAATGTTTAAGGCTGGGACCTTATAGTTTGTATCAGAGGTCGGTTTAGACAACTTTAGGAGTTAGAAAATTGTTAAAATATAAATTAATTTATGGTATGATTGAAATGATATTGCATTTGAAGATTACCATGTTTCTTCTCCTAATATATTTCTGTGTTAAGAATGTTTTTTCATAGAGGAAACAGAATAGATTTTCTGGGAAGGCATACATAAGGAAATGACCTTTCAAATCAGTATCCTGAGATGGTCATAATCAGAACTAAACAGTTTGTTGCAGTGATGGCTCAGTTGAATCAGGTGAAAAATGATGGTTATTTTTTTTGAATATATTTTGGTTTTTTTATAAAAGTAAATAGGAGCATGAATGTCATTTAAGGGTTAATTTTCAAACCTTAAAAGAAATGAAATTGTATGGGAAATTCAGCAAGTGTGAGTTTTGGTTGAAAAAAATATCTTTCCTTGGTCATATTGTTTCTAAAGATGGGATAACTGTTGATCCTGCAAAAACAAAGGTTGTGGAATAATGTCCAAGACCCACAAATGTAACTGAGATTCGTAGTTTTCTTGGTTTGGAAGGATATTACCGAAGGTTTGTTTGAAATTTTTCACGGTTATCTATTCCAATGACTAAGCTAACTTGGAAGGGTGTTAAGTATATCTGGACAATAGAATGTGATGATTGCTTTCAGGAACTGAAAAAAGATTGGTGAATGCACCAGTTTTGGCACTACCTTATAGGAATGAGGAGTTTGTTATCAACAGTGATTCTTCATTGAAAGGACTTGGTTGTGTCTTAATGCAGAATGATCAGGTAATTTCTTATGCTTCACAACAGTTGAAAACTCATGAGGTAAATTATCCTACACATGATTTGGAATTAGCTGTTGTTGTTTTCGCTTTAAAAATTTGGAGGCATCATTTGTATGGAGTAAAGTGTGAAATATATACCGATCACAAAATTTTAAAGTATATATTCACTCAGAAAGAATTGAACAAGAGACAGAGGAGATGGCTAGAATTAATCAAGGATTATGATTGTACAATTATTTACCATCCGGGAAACGAAAATAAAGTGGATGATGCTTTGAGTCGAAAAATTAATGCTTCATTAACAATGTTGTGTTTGGAACGTGATCCTTTGGTTAAGGATTTGATGAACATTGGAATAGATGTTGTTGGTGCAGGATGCCCTTCTGTTTTGTTTCATGTATCAGTGAAATCTTCTCTATCAAACAGAATTAAGCAAGCACAGAAGCAAGACAGAGAGTTACAGAAAAAGGTAGAGCTGGTTCAGAAGGGTATGTTTCCTGAATTCAACATTGATAATTATTGTGTTTTGAGATTTGGGAAGATATTGTGGGTGCCTTGTGATTCACAGTTGAAGAGAGAGTTGTTATGTGAAGCTCATAGTTCTCCGTTTTCAGTTCATCCAGGTAGTACTAAGATGTATAGAGATCTTCAGGAGTATTATTGGTGGGTCGGAATGAAAAGGGATATTTCTGATTTTGGTGAGAAGTGTTTGACATGTCAATAGGTTAAAGCAGAGCGGATGTTACCGAAAGGGATGCTTTATCCTTTACAAGTACCAGAGTGGAAATGGGAGAATATATCCATTGACTTCGTTGTGGGACTGCCGAAGACACCTTGAGGTAATAATTCAATCTGGGTTATTGTTGATCGCTTGACTAAATCTGCTCATTTCCTTGCTATGCGAGATACATTTTCCATAGAGAAAATTTCCCTTTTGTATCTGAAAGAGATAGTCAGGTTGCATGGATTTCCCCTATCCATTGTATCTGATCGTGATCCCATGTTTACTTCTATCTTTTGGAAAGGCCTTCAGAAGTCATTGGGTACTAAATTAAATTTTTTACAGCTTTTCATCCTCAATCAGATGGGCAGTCAGAAAGAACGATTCAGAATTTGGAGGATATTATGCGTGCTTGTTTGATGGATTATCAGGGAATTTGGGACCAACATCTTTCTTTGGTTGAGTTTTCTTATAATAATAGTTTTCATTTCAGTATACAGATGGCTCCATTTGAGGCATTATCGGGTAAACGGTGTTGAACACCAGCTTTTTGAGATGAAGTGGGTGAAAGGAAGCTGATGGGACCAGAATTGGTAGAAGAGATGGCAGAAAAAGTTCAGTTGATTCAGAAACACATGAGAACAGCACAGAGCAGGCAGAAGAGTTATGCGGATAACTAGAGGAAGGATCTATCATTCGAGGTAGGTGATCATGTTTTTCTCAAAGTTTCACCACGGAAAAGTGTGATGCAATTCGGTAAGAAAGGAACGTTGAGTCCAAGGTTCATTGGACCATATGAAATTCTGGAGAAAGTTGGATCAATTTCTTACAGAGTGGATTTACCTCCGAGTTTTTCTTAGGTACACAATGTTTTTCATGTTTCGATGTTGAGAAAGTATATGTTAGATCCATCTCATGTTTTGAGCCCAGAGGTAGTTCAGTTGGAAGAGAATCTCTCTTATGAGGAACAATCGGTCCAGATTCTTGACCATAGAGAGAAAGTGTTACGGAATAAGTTAATTCACCAGGTAAAGATTTTGTGTAAAATCATATGGTTGAATAGGAGACATGGGAATCTGAAATGCTATGAGGGATAAATACCCCCACTTATTTTGATAAGTGAATAAAATTGCAAGGACACAATTCCCAAAAGGGGGGAAGGATGTAACATCCCAGGTAAATAAAGAGTAAAATATTTTTATATTTATTAATATTTAAGAATTAAATATTAATTTTACTTTAATGGGGTTTCTATGTTTGATAGTGTGCCTGATACGCAACAACGAGTTCATTGAAATCTTACGTTGCACACTAGTAATAAAATAATATTATTTTAAATGGTAGTTAATATGTTGCCGTTATATTGGCGGGAATGAATAGAAATAACTAAAATATGGTTATATATGTTTGTTAAATGTTTCTCCATTTATCCAATAAAGGATAAAGTATTAAAATATGAAAAGAATTCAATTGTAGGCATATATACTCTAATATTCACTAAAGGTCCACTTATCGCCTTTTGATGGTGAACCGTCATTAAATATAGTTTTGGTCACTCTTATACATTATATTGGAACAAATAAAATTCTTCTTTAGAATCGGGACATCAAAATCTACTTTGTGTAAATTTTTGGTTTTTTTCCGATAAAGTTCATTTTTTAATGAATAGTGAAAAATGTTGTATTTTAATTCAAAACCACATTTTAATATAATTTATTTACATGATTAGATTATCTTTTGAATTGTCTTTTAAGTGAAATTAGAATATATTTTTACCATTCAATAAAATAGTGGTCAGTGAAATTAATTTCATTTTGAAATTGGACTTAAACTAATGTCAATCTTTTGATATATATTGTTTCATAAAAGCACGCTATTTGTTCTGACAGTAGGAATTATTTATCAAATTAATTAATGTAACTTATATGTTTTGAATTTTGTGAAATAGACATCATTTTTGAATTCATAATATCAAATATATCTTAGGGTGACGTTTTGGTATTTTTTTGAAAAACATCAATTTTTAGTGAATAGTGAAACCACTAAGTGGTACTTCAAAAACTGATTTTTCGTTTAAATGAAATATTACCAGCTATGTGTTTTGAATTTCAAAAATCCGACATACATGTTTGTCATTAAGAAGTAAAATTTGGTTCAATGGGATTAAAATAATTTTTTGGTGAATAGTAACTTTTAAGTTTTTAATCGCGATTAGAGGTAATTAGTATAATTTAAGGTAAAAATAATGTTTTAATAATATGAAATGACCTTGACACATGTTCTAACCTTATTGGATGTGTAATGGCCGACCAAGAAACTCCATGGGTCAACTTGGGGACCCCATGGATCCACTTTGGTAGAAAAATGACATTAATAACTTTTTATTTAATGTTAAAATAAAAATGTCACAAACATGAGTTGTTTTACTAAAACAATTTTAAAATGGGGTTATACAAGTCATATTTTTGACTATAAATATTAATTAGAAAGATAAAAAGATTTCCTACATCATGATAGTATTTTAATAATTTTTAGACATTAAATAAATTAAATTATTTTGACACCATGATGATGCAGCGATTACCTCATTATTCAACAATTTAAATAAAATGAAAAGATTATGTAAAATCTAAGACCTACACTTGTCAAAAACCTATTGGATGGATAGATTTCGTACTCTAATCACCTTATCCTCGAATATATATAATTTTGGGACCATTAAAATCCGAAAAGCATTTTATAACAAAGTAACCTTTTATAACTTTTCAAGAGTGCCCTCCTCTCCTCTTATAAAAGGCCCCCACCTCTACCACCTTACCTACACCTCTCAAGCCTTTGGATCGGCCAAACCCTAACCATTTTGTCTCTCCAAATCCCTATATTTGTCCTAGTAGCCTCACTTTGGGAAGAAGTCTTCCCAAGGAAGCCTTTGAGCTCAAATCAAAAAGAGCTACCCGTTTTAAAGGTAGTGTTTTATCTTGTGTTCTTATGTTTTATTTTTCTTATCCAACCCCCTAAACTCTTTGTATTCCTTTATTTTGTAACAAAAACATTATATTAAATATAATAGGATGTTTTTATGTGATTTATTCTAGCTACACTTACATACACCTATATCTAATGGTTAAAGAACATACTGTTTCTGTGGATGGCGAATTTCTACCTCACGAAACAATGATTGTTCAACACTCAAATAACACCTTCAAAGGTGGCCATTAAGATGTAAATATATTTATATATGATATATAATATTTTTATGTTTTACTTATGCTTCTGTATTTTTCATTTATGGCATACCATTACAGTTTCCATTATGGGTAAACACGATATCTTCATTTTAGGATGTGCGGACTACCGCCCCCTAAACGTGATTTGATTCGTTAATACCATATGTGGTACATATAAAGGATAGATTTAATTATATTATATATGATATTATACTGGAATTATAATATACCTTTATATAATTATTATTTCTTTCCATTAAAGTATGAGATAGAAATGAAAGTAGCGTTCATGCGTACGTACGTCTTACCGTCTCCATGAACGGTGCATTTCATTTCTTATCCCCAAATGTAATGTACTATTATAAGTACATATATATAATGGATATATATTATGTATGTTACATCTAAATGATTAATATAATTCTGGAATTAAAATACACATATCTCTCATCCAGTTTTAATTCCATTAATATGACATAGAAATGAAAGTAGCGTTCATGCGTACGTACGGCTTACCGTCTCCATGAACGGTGCATTTAATTTCTTACCTCTAAATGATTATGTAATATTATAAATGAATGTATATACTGGATATATAAAATATATATGATATCTACATCATGAATATAATTCTTGATATAACGGATATTTTACCACGTGAACACCTTGTAATTATAAAGAGTTTATTTTTGACTCAAGTACCAATGATCGACAAAACGACCATTATTAACATAAATAATTACATATTGTTCATGACATGGTAATAAGTGATATAGAAGGAATAATGAACTTCAAAAATATTCTTAAGCATGTAGAAATTAACTCAATTTTATTATTCAGGACATTAAAGAACGATCGAGTCAAGTCGGACACGAGGTAAGTGAACTTCTCAACCCAATTTCCGTTTTTTGGGTTAATCTCCTACTTTGAAATTATGTCATGATATTATTATGTCCAATCTTGTATTTTTACTTTATTTATGTTTAATTATAGTGAAAACACTAAATATATCTATTTTATTTAAAAATGATCTTTGTATGGGACTTCGTCTCAATCTCATTTCATTGAGGCATATTTTGTTTTATACACAACTTTATTTAATACGGTGTATAAACCCCTTTGAATTTTACGTTTATTCAAAAGGAATCTTTTTTTATACGAAGCGTTTACTAAACGACAAAAGGGAATGTTTTTTTCTCATACGTATGCAGCGACAATGACTTCTCGGCCTCCGTGACCATTATTTTAGTTTCGGCTTCCTCTACAAGCCATACCTTTTTTAAATAAAAAAAATAAATACCATGATTTACTTCTATTTTATTTTGGTATTGAAAATGGTTTTCATAATGTCTTTATTATATCAATGTTTTGTATTGATATCATGTGATTGAAATGTGGAAATGTTATGTTTCCTTTATATATGTTTTATGTGATACGATTATGTTATGGTTCTTGGGCATTGTTATGAAGACAGGTGGTTCTGTGATAAACTAAGGGCGGGTGAGCCCGATATAGCTCTCTAAGGAATTGGGTAACGTGAAGGAGTTAAACGTTAAGGTTTCTACGAAGAGGTTTAGGGAATATACTGGGATGGGTATTCCAAACGTAACAATGAGGGTTACTACCTACGTAAAAATGTTATGAATGCCTCAAGTTAAATTTATGTCTTATGATTTCTATGTTTTATTCATGTTTTGATGAAGTATGTTAAAGTTATTATGCTTTATGAGTAAATCATGATTTCATTGATTCTTATGTATACATGCACTCATGTTTTCTTTCCATATTTTTATATCCCTTACTGAGCTTTTTTTGCTCATCCCAAGTTTTTGAAATGTTTTTCACAAGTCAAGGGAAAGGTACATGATGTGATGACAGTGTCAAGGAAGTTTCAAGAAATAATCCATGTTTTATTTTAAATATGTTTCTGTTGATGGGAAAAATGAGTACTATCTTTTATGTAACCACTTTGTTTAAATGTGGAATGTAATGCAAGTTTTATGATCTAATTCTCTATATCTCTAAACTTGAAAAGATCCTTAACGTGTATTCTTGAAGTAACTCAAGATTAAGTAATGTTTAAGGTTGGGGCCTTTTACTTGCTCTCTTGGCCATATCTCTGTAGACCTCATCGAGGTGAGACCCGCAGAAAAATGTGGTTTCCATCCTCGAATACCAGAGGTCTCTGTCTCCTGTAAGAATATGAATTTTTTATTCTATGTGAAGTCTCCATCCACTCCTAGATGATATTAACCTTCTCTGTGGTAGCCGGTACCATCTCTGGTCCCACAAGTGCTCACTCCCCAGGGCCATTTCAGCACAAGGGTGATCTTCAAGGTCTCCTGTATAACCCCTCAAAAGGTGTCATCCCTATGGTGGAGTGGTAGCTATTGTTATACACAAACCCTACCAATGGTAAATTGTCCCTCCAGCTACAATCGAAGTTGAGGATGCATGCACATGGAATTTTATTGAGAGTCTGAATGGTCCTCTCAGTCTGGCCATCCATCTGAGGATGGAGGTCAGTACTCAGACAAAGCTGCATCCTCAAAGCCTCCTAAAACCCCTTCCAAAGCTGGGAAGTAAAAAATGTGTAGCGATCAAATACAATAGAAGAAGTTACTCAATTTAGTCGCACAATATTCTGTATGTAGAGGCATCCCATGCTCTCTACTGAACCCTGCTCTCTAATCAGTAGGAAGTGGCCAACATGGTTAGTCTGTTGACGATCATCCAAATCGAGTCATGAAACTTCTAATATATGTGGAAGTCCTGTCACGAAGTCCATGGTTGTCCCATCCCACATCCAAATTGGGACCTCTAAAGGCATAACCAAGCCTACTGGTACCTGGTGATCCACCTTCACTTGCTGACAAGTGAGGTGTCGAGAGACAAACTCATCTACTGCCTTCTTCATACCTGGACACCAGTGATGTCATCAGAGATTCTGATATATCTTCGCCACTCATGGATGTACCGCTGAAGGGAATGTGTAGAAAAACCTAAACAATTACTCATGAAGTGAAACCGGCACCATAGTACATCCTCTGAAGATGATTATGTGCTCCTCACCTTCAGAAAATCCTTCAGGTGCATGCCCTACGGATATCTGAGCACGTCATGTCTCGCAGTCAACCTCTCCATGTTGTGCCTCCCGAACTCGCTGAAGAAGTGGGGGAGTGACTGTAATAGACTGAAGAAAGGCTTCTTTGTCTCTATCCACAATGGATATCTGTATGGTGGTCAGCTACTCTATCGCCTCACCTAGAAGCTATATACCAGATCTCTTGCTAAGTGAATCTGCCACAACGTTCCCCTTTCTAGCAGTATAGACTATATCGAAGTCACAGTCCTTGAGGAACTCACACCATCGATGTTGTACGAGGTTCCGGACCTTCTGAGAGAAGATATACCTGAGACTTTTGTGACCATAGTATGCGGTAAAACATTCATCCATCAGATATTTTTTCCACATCTTCATGGAAAAGACCATTTCTGCTAACTCCGGGTCATGGGTAGTGTAGTTCTGCTAATGTTGTCTCAGCTACCAAGAACCATATGTGATAACTGATTGCTCCTGCTTCAGGACACACCTGTTTCTGGTCCCTGATGTGTTGCATTAGACTATGTACCCTATTCCCTCATCTAGAAGCCTCGATATGGGGGCACTAGTCAGCCTATGGCTCAGCTCCTAAAAGCTCTGCTGGCATATCTCCGACCACAAGAAGGGTTTCCCCTTCTTCGTCAAGGCTGATAGTGGTGCAGTTTCTCTGGAAAAAAATTTCAAGAACCTCTCTTATTATCTAGCCAAACCCAGGAATCTTCGTACCTCCGTCATACTCTTGAGTGGCTCCTAAGAAAGTACCACCTCAATCTTTGCTGGATCCACTACAACTCCAGCCTCCGAGATGATGTGTCCCATGAATTGAACATCTCTTATCCAAAATTAGAACTTCTAGAGCTTACCATAAAGATGGTGCTCTCAGAGTGTATCCAGTACTACCTGCAAATAGTAAGCATGCTTCTCCTTAGTAGTCAAGTAGATCAGAATGTCGTTGATGAAGACTATGAAAAAGTGATCGAGGTAAGGCTGGAAAATCATATTCATGAGTCACATGAACACTACTGGAGTGTTAGTCACATCGAAAGGCATAACTAAGAACTCGTAGTGGCCGTACCGACATCTGAATGTCATCTTCGGCACATCCTTGTCTTGAACTATGAGCTGGTGATAGCCTGATCTGCGGTCTATCTTTCAGAACCACAGTTCTCTCTTCAACTGATCAAAGAGGTCATCAATCCTCGGGAGTGGGTACTAGTTCTTCACGATCACATATTATATGCGGCGGTAGTTGATACAAAGCCTCATGATCCCATCTTCCTTCGTGGAGAATTGAATTAGGGCTTCCTAGGGAGAAACACTGGGCCGAATGAATACCTTCTCCTGCTAATCCTCTAGCTATACCTACAGCTTGCGAAGCTCCACTGGAGCCATCCGATACACTGGTGATGATATCAATGTCATCTCAGGGTACAGGTCAATGTAGAAGTCCATCTCTATACGAGGATTTAGTCCTGGAACATCATCATGGAAAACATATGTGTACTATTCCACCACTACAGGATAAGTAGGGCTCTCCACATAAACTACTCTAAGGGTAAGGAAATCCAACTGATGAGGTATCGACTGCAACCTCCTCCGAGCAAGTTTGTCCTGTGCTACAAAGGCTCCCTTATCACCGGTGAAGGTAAACCTGGTCCCATCCATGTGAACACATCGCACAATGCACCTAATATAGTCGATCAGAGCATGGACTGTAGATAACCAGTCCATAACCAAGATGACGTCGTAAGGCCTCGAAGACGCTACTAGGAGATCCCAGTAGAAGAACTCGCCTCCTAGAGTAAGCTCACACTGCCAGAACTTGTGTGTAATCATCGAGTCTTCTCCCGTAGGAGTCTGTAGCCATAAAGATCTAGCTAAGGACTCTGTCAGAATCTCTGATCTCTGAACGAGGGTAATAGCAATGAAAGAGTGATTGGAGCCGGTTTTTAAAAGAACCGAATCTATGGTTGAGTAGACATAGATCGTACATTGATTCATCTCCAAAGCGTCATGATTACAAGCCTCAACTGCTTAGAGCTGAGCTCTCCCATGTCCACCTACTCCCTACGGTCGGGGTGGACCCCCTGGTGGTGGTGGTGGTAACACCTAGAAATGTCGCCCACTGCCAGCTGCACGGACAGCTCCTCGGCCGCGTCTGCCTGCTCCCTAATGATTGCCTCAATCGAATATCTACCTCTGCATGGGTGGTCCATCTACTATCTTCTGATCATCCAAACTATGGGTTGGATAGTTATGATCCATGTGACCCTTCCCACTGCATGTGAAACACTGCCCGCTCCATGCATGTGTGTATATGCTCTGGGTGTCCCGTACAACCGATCCTGAGTCATGCGGTTTTCCATCTATAGGTCTGGTCCTCCTAGACCTCTACGAAATCTTTCTACTGCCATCTGTAGAAGACTCCACTACATGTTGAATGTTTGTGAGTCTTGCTATTGGAGACTACTTAGTGAGGAAACTCTCCACCAGGAGGGCTCTCTCTAGCCCCCCCCCCCCCCACCTGCGTCGGGATGCTGAGTGAGATCACCGAAGCTATGATCTCTTTCCTGAGTACCTGCTCGAAGGTCTGGGCCCTGAAGAATGGGTCTTGCACCATATCAGTGGAGTAGCGTGAGAGGTATGTGAACCTCGTTGAGTACTAAGCTATAATCATGTTTCCCTGTTGTAGATGATGTAGCTTCTGTATGTGCACTACACGAAGATTTGATGGGACAAAATCTGACCGAAACAGGCTCCAAAATTCTTCAAATAGAAGTGTCATCTTTTCATGAACCTGGAGCATCAAGCTCCACCACCTGCCTGCTGCTGCATATAGAATTCAGGCAATACATATCACCATGAGGCCTGCTGGTGTCCCTACAAGTCAGAAAACTCTCACCGTAGCCTCCAGCGAATACATAGCCGCATGTGGCTCCATCTCTCCCCTGAACCTAGGTGGCCTCTGTTGCAAGAACTCGGGAAAACATGATCATGCAGCGTGCATCATCTTCTTCTGGGGCTGGTGGCATCGGTGGCCCAATGGGTAGTGGTACCGCTGGTGCTTCCACTGGAAAAGGTCCCTACATCGAGGCCTCGTTGCTCAGTGGGATAACTGTGCGTACAACTCTCGGGACCCCCACTGGTCATCTGTAAGGAGGCATCCTAAAGTAACAGATGTGACAGTGTCAATTATTTATACCTGTTGAGCTGACCTGGTTGAGCTGACTTAAAGAAAACTTTTGAAAACACACACACAATCAGTGTTTTTGTGCACTGAGTCGGAAATCACTAGTTAGGGTCCTTGTGTATGGATACGTCAGCCACCACACCAACACTGGACACCCTGAACTGAAAAACACACTCAGTACCCTTAACAATATTACTTCATAGAAATGATTAGAGTCATATGTTCTGCAGTAGAACAGACTCCTCTAATACCAATTTGTAACGACCCGTCCCATAGGGCTAGTGTCTTGACTACCCCAAGCCCGCCTTCCATATGCCTGGGGCTGGAAACTAGCACCTAAGGCATGAATCCCTAAACTGGGAAGGATTTTCCTTTAAAACTAGTAAACAAACACAACATAGTACATGATGAATGTAATGAACTATGTAAAACTATATACAAATGAGTGATGAAAAAAGAGGTGTTGCAATACAAGCCCAAAAGAAAAGTACAAGTACAACTGAAAACGAAAAAACAAATGTAAGGTAAAGAGATGCTCCTGGATCATCCACCACATATCCTACCTAAAGGGTAGGTACAGATAGCCTCCTTATAACTCCATGTATGTTGGTGTCTTCCACATACCAACATGTTGTATGGTCCACCTCCAGGTACCGTCCAGTCTTGGTACTCTCGGCCTCAGTCTGCACTATCCATCATCTGCAACCAACACAACGAGGTGCGGGAATAGCCCATGTAAGGATGAGTATAATGATACTCAGTATGGACCCCGAGACCATCAAGTTCTCACAAAATTAAAAAAGGATAAACCACAAATAATGAAATCAACACATGAACCCACATAGGTATATGCCCATACATATACCTAAGTTATCAAGTAATCCATCTCAATAATGATGTAAACACAAAAGTTACTGACTCAACTAAACCAGGATTTTGGTTATTGAAACCATAGCTACTGGAGAACTCCTGCTCAATCATGTACAGTGGGACTTCCGTGACACCAAGGCACTTCCCACTAACCTAGGACTGCTGAGGTACACCTCTTGTCCAGTACCGTGGGTCTGCTGCATCACCAAGGCACTCCCCACCATGGGTCTACGACGACACCAAAGAGCTCCCCCTCTTAGCCTATTGAGGTACTCCTCTGGTCGAGTAACTTGGGTCTGTCAAGACACCAAGGTGCTCCCCACTATGGGCCTGCCGTGACACCATGGCTCTTCCCGCTGGGCTAGTAGAGTCACTCCGAGTCAAAACAGTCAGCAGTCGTTAAGTCTGAGCCAACGACTAGGTTTCCGAACTCTGCTCGCTCGTCACCAGAAAGATCTGCTCCATAAGCATATGGTTGATACTACAACTATCCTGAAGTACCTCAAATACGTATCTCAATGGCCCGCCACATCACAGGGGTCTCAACGCAATAGACTGCGTGTAAATTAGACGCCTGGTCTGTGAGTTATTAGATATTTAGTCCAGGGGGCCTGATTGGATTCGAATATAATCCAACCTGACCATATCTCAACTGTACCCCAAACTCCAGTGATATATACTCAAAGGGACCGTAATTCTCCAATATTACCAGCGCCGCTGATGGTTCTTTAAGCGTACGTCTGGTGCTAACGATATGGCCAAAAGAAATTAAAGGGTCGGTAATGGACCTAGGTCCAGTCTGACCAGGTCGGACCAACCTGGTCTAGGATGACCTGGTCAGACCTGTTGGACGGGCCTATCCCACTTGGTGGGCCATCTTGTTAGGTTCGGCCTGGCCCGCTGGGCCCCACCCCACATGATGCGTAGGCAGTTCAGCCCAGGCTCGGGGCCTGTTCGGTCCTGAGTGTCATGAAGGCGTGGCCCGGTGCAGCTCGGCCCAGAGGGCACAGCTGGGCCGGAGGGCCAGGGTGCCACAAGGAGGTCCATGGGCCGGCTTCGGAGGCCGGCATGTCCAGGGTGCTAGTTCGGTCAGGGAGCGGCCGGCAGGCAGGAAGGTGGCCGGGAGTAGCCGGGCAGGCCGGCAGTGCGCTCTGAAGGCCGAAAGGTGGGCCAGCGGGAGGCCGACCAAGCCGGCAGGCGGCTGGGCAGGGCGCAATCGGGGTCAGTGAGAGGCCGGGCAAGTCGCCGGGTGGGCTAGTGGGTGGCCGTGCAGGGCACAACCGGGCGTGCCGGCGGGCGGCCGAGCAGGGCGCGGCTGGGCGGGCCGGCGGGCGGCCTAGTAGGATGAGGCTAGGCGGTCTGCTGGGTGGGGTGGTCGGGGTGGCTGGGCCGGAGGGCTGTGGTTCGGCCCAGAGCACCAGAGCATCGTGGGGTGGAATGGTTTGTGGAGGTCGCGGGTAGCGCGGACTTTTTCATCGTTGCCTTCTTCGTTCTGTCACCTCATCACCTTGATGAATATCATCACAAACAAGAATGGAAGAGGGGTCGGGCCATGTTGGTTTTCCCCTCACCCTCCGTGTTTAGGGTGGTATCAATTGGATAATCAAGAAATAAGAGGATGAACAAAAAATCACCCGCAAACAAATCCTTTCCAACCATTGAAAAATATTCAAGGAAAGCATCAACATGTAAAAAACCCCTACCTTTGTTCGATGTTCGTCATTCGTTGATGGAATTTTGGAATGTAGACGAATAAGTTCGTCGTTCATCGTGTTTGTGACAGACTTCCAATCTCGATCTGCGTCGGCTCGTTGAGGACGATGCTGAGGGTAGGTCGGTTGAAGATATCCCATGTCGGTAGAAGCTCGAGGAAGAAGTTGAAGAAGGTCGGTGTTCTTCATTCGAGATTTGGAGAGTTCTTCCCTCTTCTACCAAGTTTCCACCAAGATTCCAAAAATAATAATAATAGATAGGGTTATCTTTTATTTTGTAGGTATAGAATTCAAATGGTGAAATAAATTAATTAGATCCACCTAATTAATGTGGAGGACTGACACAAGTTAATTAGGGGAGTTTGCGCAATTTAATTAAAGTTAAGGTGGCACCATAAATGAGGGAGGGTGTGGAGATACTCTCCATCATTAATGAGGGGAGTTGAGAGGTTTTACTCTCCCGCCATTAAAAGAGGATTTTAGCCCCATGTGGTCCCCACATCATAACCTCTCGTTGAAGGTTAGGTTTGGGTGGGCCCCACCACCATAACCTCTCATGGGACATTAAAGTGTGGTGGTCCCACCGCCAACTTCCATGAAGATATTTTAACCGTAAAATAAAAATAATTCCAGACACTTTATTTTTATTTAATTCAATATCTAAAATCACCAAAAACATTCTTTTATTCTCGACCCACTGGCGTTGAAGTGAAAACCTTGTTAAGTAAATATTGGTGTTGTCCGTTCATTGGTGCCCTCATATTTCAATTCTGAGCACCAGTTCAAAATTTATAAAAACCACTCATATGTTTACTGAATATACCCAAACAAAACTTCAAAAATTGATTTCATGCACTCCGTTCCTCAGAATCACGCGCAATTAGTTTTCACGGACTCATAAAATTACAATGTATTTAAAATAAATTACATGGAATTTCCAGTTCTTTACAGTCAATCCATAAATTTAATATAATCAATAGATGAATATTATTATAAATATTTTTTATAAAATTTTCATTATCAAAAAATTATTATATTATTTAAATGTTATTTAATATATTGAAATTTTTCTTCATAATAAGTAGACTAGGAAGATATATGGGAATGATTAATATGTAGTTCATAGATATATAATAGAAATCATACCTTCTTTTAAATATTTCTTGGTTATTAATAATTCGTGGAGTCCTCATGAGAAAAGGGGTGAAAAAATTATATATGATTCATATATAAAGAAGAATTATGTATTATAAGGGTTATTTTTAATATTTTTTTTTTAGAAATGGAGGGGAGGGGTCATAATATTATATAGGATGAGTTTAAATTTAAAAAATAATTGTTACTTAATGTTGAAGCATAATACTTTTTCAATAAATTTGTCTGAAAAATTATTGAGGAAGTTATTTTTATTATTCATTCAATAATAAATTTATATAATAAGGTATATGGATATTTATTTATTTTAAAACTAAAATTAACCCATTAACATCATATTACATGATAATATGGTGGCTTAATTTTTAACCTTATGGATTACCTATTTAGAGAAAAATTATATTGATATTATTAATTAAATTTAGAATTGTGTATCCAAATAAAAAATCATTTCATTGGATTCATTACCATTGAGTAATTTAATTTAATAATTATTTATAAAATGTTAATATATAGAATCATTTTTTAGAAAATTATATTTTTATGCTCAAAACTGATTTTATTTATAAGTCCCCGGCCTTAAACCTTACTTAATATTGAATTAAATGAATAATTCACATTGAGGATCTTTTCATGTTTAGAGATTTAGAGAATTAGAACATAACTATTACATCTCAAAAGATTACAAAGTAGACACTTCTGCTAAGTTTACATAGAATAAAAAAACTCTTTAAAAGAAACATTTCTAGTTCCATGTTTTATATAGCATGAATTTCCCTTGATCACATCCTTGACCCTATTCCACATTAAGTCCGGTGAAAAAAATTTCAAAAAAACTTGGGGTGAGCATAAAAAGCTCAGTAAGGGATACACAAAGAATGAAAACTTTTAGTTTATCAAAACAACAAGTAAACCATGTATACTTAATAAAAGTAATACTTTTCACCTTTATGAAGTAGTAAAAACTCTTCACTGAATAAAAGATCATTACTTACCCTTTTGTAACCAAAAGATTACCATAATACCCATACAGAGATCACATAACATATAAAGGTAACTTGAGACATAAACATACTTAAATGGAATAACCATACGGTCGACTTCCACACATATCACTTAATGGAATAGCCATACGGACGACTTCCATACCCAATGCATTGGAGATTATAATGTAACCACCCGTCCTGGTATTCATGGCACCACTCGTCATATGGTTTATCACGTAACCACTCGTCAAATGTCCAAGTACCAATATAAAATCATAAAACATAAAACAAAAATAATGGAAAGAAAACATTTCCACACTTTGATCAAAATATATCACATGAATATATTGACATAACAAACCCCTTATAAAAACCATTTTCCATACCAAAATACATAAAAGATTATATGGTATTTATTTCATTTTAAAAACATTACGGCTTCTTGAGGAAGCCAAAGACCAAATAATACTCGTGGCGGCGGAGAAGTCGTTGTCGCCGCATACGTACGACAAAAACATTCCCTTTTTTCATTTAGTAAAACGCTTCGTATAAAAGGATTCCTTTTGAATAAACATAAAAGTCAAAGGGGTTTATACACTGTATTAAAGAAAGTGGTGTATAAAAAAAATATGCCTCAATGAAAAGAGATTGAGACGAAGTCCCTTACCTCGGGTCCAACTTGACTCGATCGTTCTTTAACGTCCTGAATAATAAAAATGAGTTAATTTCTACTTTATTAAGAACATTTTTCAAGTTCATTATTCCTTTTATATCACTTATTACCTTGTTATGAACATTATGTAGTCATTTAAGTTGATAACCGTCGTTTTTCGATATTTGGTATTTGAGTCAAAAGTGAACTTCTTACAATTACATGTTGTTCGTGTGGTCAAAGGATCATTATATCCAGAATGATATTCATGATTTGGATATCATATATATCATATATATCCAGAATATACATGTATTTATAATATTACATAATCATTTAGAGGTAAGAAATGAAATGCACCGTTCATGGAGACGGTAATCCATACGTACGCATGAACGCTACTTTCATTTCCTTGTCATCTTAATGGAATTAAAAATAAATGAGAGGTATGTATATTTTAATTCCATAATTATATTCATCATTTATATGTAACATAAATCTTATATAATAACTTTAAATCCATACTTTATACGTCCCACATATGGCATTAACGAATCAAATAACTTTGAGGGGGCGGTAGTCCGCACTTCCTAAAATGAAGATATCGCGTATACCCATAATGGAAGCCATGAAGGTGTTCCATAAATGAAAAATACAGAACCTTAAGGAAGAAATAAACATAATATATATCATATATAAATATAGTGACATCTTAATGGACACCTTTGAAGGTGTTGGAAGAATATTGAACAATCATCATTTCGTGAGGCAGAAATTCGGCATCCACAGAAACAGTATGTTCTTTAACCATTAGATGTAGGTGTTTGTACGTGTAGATCGAAATATTCTTATAAAAACATCCTAGTATAATGGAGATACTGGAGTTTTTACAAAAGAAATGAATAATAAGAGTTTAGTGGGTTGGAGAAACAAAATAAAACAAAAGGACACAAGTGAAGACATTACCTTAAAATTGGGTAACTCTCTTAAATTGAGCTCAAAGGATTCCTTGGGATGACTTCTGCCCAAAGTGAGGCTTCTAAGAGTTATATAGGGATGTGGAGAGACAAAATGGTCAGGGTTTGGCCGAGCCAAAGGCTTTGGAAGTGTGGGTAAGGTGGTAGAGGTGGGGGCCTTTTATAAGAGGAGAAGAGGGGCACTCTTGGAAAGTAAAGAAATGTTACTTTATTGTAAAATGATTTTCGGATTTAAAAGGTCCCAAATTGATATAATTCGAGGATAAGGTGATAAGGGTTCAAAATATACCCAACCAATAGGTTTTTTACAAGTTTAGGTCTTAGAGTTTACATTATCTTTTCATTTTATTTAAATCGTTAAATAATGAGGTAATCACTACATCATCATGGTTCCATAAATAATTTAATTTATATAATGTCTAAAAATTATAAAAAAAGATCATGATGTAGGAAATATTTTTATATTTCTAATTAATATTTATAGTCAAAAATCTTACTTTTATAACCCCATTTAAAAATTGATTTAGTAAAACAACTCATGTTTGTGACATTTTTATTTTAACATTAAATAAAAAGATATTAATGTTGTTTTCCTTCCAAAGTTTCTCCATGGGGTCCCCAAGTTGACACATGGATTTTCATGGTCGGCCATGACATATCCAATAAGGGTAGGACATGTTTCTAGGTCATTCCATATTATTAAAACATTATTTTTACTTTAAACTACACTAATTACCTCTAATTGCCATTAAAGACTTAAAAGTTACTATTCACCAAAAAATTATTTTAATCCCATTGAACCACATTTTACATATTAATGACAACCATGTATGTTGTTTTTTTGAAATTCAAAACACAGAGGTGGTAAAATTTCATTTAAACGGAAAATCATTTTTTTAAGTACCACTTAGTGGTTTCACTATTCATCAAAAAATTTAAGTTTTTCAGAAAAATACCAAAACATCACCCTAAGCTATATTTGATATTATGAATTCAAAAATGAAGTCTGTTTTACAAAATTCGAGACATATACGTTGCATTAATTAATTTAATAATTAATTCCCGCTTTCAGAGCAAATAGCGTGTTTTTATGAAGCAATAAGTATCAAAAGATTGACACTAGTTTAAGTTCGGTTTCTAAGTGAAATTAATTCCAACGACCACTATTGGATTTAATGGTAAAAATATATTCTAATTTCACTTTAAAACCAATTAAAAATATAATCTAATCATATAAATAAATTATATTAAAAAGTGGTTTTGAATTAAAATACAACATTTTTCACTATTCATTAAAAAATTAACTTTATCGGAAAAATACCAAAAATTTACACAAAGTTAATTTTGATGTCCCAATTCTAAAAAAGAGTTATATTTGGTCCAATATAATGTATAAGAGTGATAAAAACTATATTTAATGATGGTTCACCATCACAAGGCGATAAGAGAACCTTTAGTGAAAATTAGGGTATAAATGCCTAAAATTGAATTCTTTCCGTATTTTAAGCCTTTATCTTTTATTGTAAGAAAAATTTAAAAAACATATATAATCATATTTAATTTATTTCTATCCATTCCCGCCAATACAACGGCTACGTGTTAACTACCATTTAAAATAATATTATTATATTACTAGTGTGCAACATAAGTTTTCAAAGAAACTCATCGTTGCGTATCGAGTATGCTATCAAACATAGAAACCTATTTAAAGTAAAAGTAATATTTAATTCACAAATATTAATAAATATGAAAATTTATTATTCTTTATTTACCTGGGATGTAACATCCTCCCCCCCTTTTGGGAATTGCGTCCTCGAAATTTTATTCACTTATCAAAATAAGTGGGGGTATTTATCCCTCATAGCATTTTCAGATTCCCACATTGCCCCTTCAACCATATGGTTTTTCCACAAAACCTTTACCTAGTGAATTACCTTATTTCGCAACACCTTCTCTCTTCAGCCAAGAATCTGGACTGGTTGTTCTTCATAAGAGAGATTCTCTTCCAACTGAACTACCTCCGGGCTCAAAACATGAGATGGATCTGGCATATACTTTCTCAACATCAAAACATGAAAATCATTTTGTACCTGAGATAAACTTGGAGGTAATTCCACTCTGTATGCAACTGATCCAACTCTCTTCAGAATTTCATATGGTCCAATGAACCTTGGAATCATCTTTCCTTTCTTACCAAATCGCATCACATTTTTTCCATGGAGAAACCTTGAGAAAAACATGATCACCTACCTCGAAAGATAGATCCTTCCTCCGATTATCCGCATAACTTTTATGTCTGCTCTGAGCTATTCTCATGTGTTTCTAAATCAACTGAACTTTTTCTGCCATCTCTTCTACCAATTCTGGTCCCATCAGCTTCCTTTCACCCACTTCATTCCAAAAATCTAGAGTTCGACACCGCTTCCCATATAATGCCTCAAATGGTGCCATCTATATACTGGAATGAGAACTGTTATTATAAGAAAACTCAACCAACGAAATATGTTGGTCCCAACTTCCCTGATAATACATAGAGAAAGCTCTTAGCATATCATCCAAAGTATGGATCGTTCATTCTGGTTGCCCATCTGATTGAGGATGAAAAGATGTACTAAAATTTAATTCAGTACCCAATGACTTCTGAAGGCCTTTCCAAAAGTTAGAAGTAAACCTGGGATCACGATCGGACACAATGGAGAGGGGAACACCATGTAGCCTAACTATCTCTTTAAGATACAATCGAGAAAGTTGATCTAGAGAGAAAGTATCTCGAATAGGAAGGAAATAAGCAGATTTAGTCAATCGATCAATAATAACCCAGATTTCATTATTACCTCGAGATGTCCTCAGTAATCCCACAACAAAGTCCATGTATATATTTTCCCATTTCCACTCTGGCACCGGTAAAGGCTGAAGCATCCCTTTCGGTAACTGTCGCTCTTCTTTAACCTGCTGACAATTCAAACACTTCACAATAAAATCAGCAATATCTCTTTTCATTCCATCCCACCAGTAATACTCCCGCAGATCCCTGTACATCTTAGCACTGCCAGGATGAACTGAAAATAGGGAACTATGAGCCTCACATAACAACTCATTCTTCAACTGTGAATCACCAGGGACACATAATATCTTCCCAAACCTCAAAACACAATCGTTATCAATGTTGAATTCAGGCAACTTACCCTTCTGAACCAGCTCTACCTTTTTCTGCAACTCACTGTCTTCCCTCTGTGCTTGCTTAATTCTGTCTGATAGGGATGATCTCACTGATACCTAAAACAAAATAGAAGAACTTACTTCACCATCAACTTCTATGCCAAAGTTCATCAAATCAAAAACTAAAGGATCTCATTCCAAATGTATCATGGTTAATGAAGCATTACTTTTTTGACTCAAAGCATCGGCCACATTATTTGCTTTTCCCGGATGGTAATGAATTGTACAATCATAATCCTTCATTAATTCCAGCCATCTCCTCTGTCTCATGTTCAATTATTTTTGAGTGAATATATACTTTAAATTTTTTGATCAGTATATATTTCACACTGTACTCCATACAAATGATGCCTCCAAATTTTTGGAGCAAAAACAACAACAGCTAATTCCAAGTCTTGTGTAGGTTAATTTACCTCACTAGTTTTGAACTAACACGAAGCATATACAATTACCAGATCATTATACATAAGGATACAACCAAGTCCCTTCAACGAAGCATCACTGTAGATAACAAACTCACCATTCCTGGAAGAAAGAGCAAAAACTGGAGCATTCACCAATCTTCTTTTCGTCTCCTGAAAAAAATCATCACATTATTTTGTCCAGATAAACTTAACACCCTTTTGAGTTAGCTTAGTCGTTGGGTTAGATAACCATGAAAAAGTTTCAACAAACCTTCGGTAGTAACCTGCCAAACCAAGGAAACTACGGATCTCGGTTAAATTTTTGGGTCTTGGCCGTTCTTCAAAAACTTTTGTTTTAGCAGGATCAACAGTTATTCCATTTTTTGAAACAATGTGACCCAGGAAAGAAATTTGTTATAACCAAAACTCACACTTTCTGAATTTTCCATACAATTTCTTTTCTTTTAAGGTTTGCAAGATAACCCTTAAATGACTTTCATGCTCCTCTTTAGTTTTAGAAAACACCAAAATATCATCAATGAAAACAACGACAAACTTATCCAAGAACTCATGGAAAATTCTATTCATAAGGTCCATGAATACAGCAGGTGCATTGGTTAACCCAAAAGGCATAACTACAAATTCATAATGGCCATATCTAGTACGGAACGCAGTCTTCGGAACATCTGCTTATTTTACTTTCAACTGATGGTACCCCGACCTCAAGTCAATCTTTGAAAAATACTGAGCTCCCTGGAGCTGATCAAAAAAATCATCGATATGAGGCAAAGGATACTTGTTCTTAACAGTAATGTTATTTAAGGCTCTATAATCAATGCAAAGTCTCATTGAGACATCTTTCTTTTTAACAAACAGGGCAGGAGCACCCCATGGTGATGTGCTAGGTCGAATGAAACCTTTATCTAATAACTCCTGCAATTGCTTCTTTAACTATAGAAGTTCAACTTGAGCCATTCGATAAGGGGGTTTTGAAATTGGCTTAGAATCCGGAGCTAATTCAACAGTAAATTCAACTTCCTGATCATGAATAATGCCAGGAAACTCATCAGGAAAAACATCAAGATACTCATTTACCACTGGCACATCATTAATCTGAACAGTTCCTTTATTTTCAACAATATGTGCAAGGTATCGTTCATTTCCATCTTTTACTAGTTTCTAAACTTCCTGATATGTTATCAAAATCAAGGGTTCATTCTTGTACACAAACTGAAAATATTTTTGAAAAGAAACCATTTTAGCTCTGCAGTCATTCTTAGCATGATAAACAGAAAGCCAATCCATGCCCAAAATAACATCAAACTCTACTAGAGGCAAAACAATAAGGTTTGCTGGTAGATTCTTTCCGCACACAAGGATAGAAAGGTTCTTATAATTCCTTTTTGTCTCAACGCCCCCTCAGGGTGTTTTTACCATAAGTTCAGGATTCATATCTTGAGATGGAATTTCCAATTTACTAGAAAACTTCTCAGATATGAAAGAATGTGTAGACCCTGAATGAAACAACACATTGGCATAATCTGAACAAACAAACAGTGTACCTAATACTACTTCATTCGATGGCCCAACATTTTATGAAGTAGTCGCAAATGATTTCACCACCCCTTTCTGCTTGTAGTCTGGCTGCTTTCCCTCAGTTGAGTTCTTCATTAGACACTCATTTGCATAATGACCCATTTAATTACACTTAAAACATCTTACCGATGACTTTTCATTGCCTTCTTGATCATCTTCCTTATAGTTACGAGCAATATGACCTGACTTATCACACCGAAAGCACTTTCCAGACATGGATAAACATTATCCAGGATGCATTTTACCACACTTCTCACAGGATGGATATTTGGTTTTCTTACCTCCTTGATTATTTGATGAATTCTTACCCTTTGCCTGCCAACTAGACCTATTATTTTGTCGTCTTTCAAAGAACACCTAATCGTCGGCAAATTCCATTTCCACCTTCTCCGCACATCGAAAAAGTTTTTCATAACTTTTGAACTCACGAGAAGCTAAAGCCCTTTGATACATTGGCTTTAACCCTGAGTAAAAATGGTTTATTTTACTATCAAGATCTCGTATGAAGTTTGGAGCATACCTTGCCAATCAAGTGAACTTTGCTTCATAAGAAACCACTTAGTCATCCTCCTACATCAATTCTAGGAACTGTTTTTTCATCCAAAGACGAACCACCTTAGGAAAATATTTCTCAAGAAACATACCTTTTGATTCTTCCTAGTGAAGATCATCAATCTCATCACTATCCCTGATATTTTTCACCATCGACCACCATTGATCAGCTTCACCTTCAAAACGGTAAATAGCAAGACTAACCTATTGATGTTCTGAACACCCCATGACATCAAAAATCTTCTTCAGTGCTTTAATCCACCCTTCAGCTTGCACGGGGTAAGATGATCCTCTGAATGATGGGGGATGTTGCCTTATGAAATGTTCCACCACTGACATGTTCCTCTACGGTTGATATGACTGGTCTCTTGCAGGGATACCACCACAATTTATAGCTTGAGTCAACTGTGCCATCACTGCAACAAACTGTTCAGTTCCGATTCCGACCATCTTAGGTTTCTGATATGGAAGGTTGTCTTCCTCCTGATGTCGTCCCAACATATCTGCTTTGTTTCCTCTACAGAAAACTATTCTGAACACAGAAATATCTTAGGCGAAGCAACATGGTAATCTTTAAATGCTATATCATTTCAAAAAAATATTTTTGGATAATCATTTAATAGAATTATAACTCCTAAAGTTATCTAAACCAACCTATGATATCGACTATAGGGCCATGGCCTTAAACCATACTTAATATTGAATTAAATGAATAATTCACATTGAGGATCTTTTCAGGTTTAGAGTTTTAGAGAATTATAACATAACTATTACATCTCAAAATATTAAAAAGTAGACACTTCTGCTATGTTTCCATAGAATAAAAAAAATCTTAAAAAGTAACATGTCTAGTTCCATGTTTTATATAGCATAACCTTCCCTTGATCCCATCCTTGACCCTATTCCACATTAAGTCCTGTGAAAAAAAATTCAAAAAAACATGGGGTGAGCATAAAAAGCTTAGTAAGGGATACACAAAGAATGAAAACTATTAGTTTATCAAAACAACAAGTAAACCATGTATACTTAATCAAAGTAATACTTTTCACCTTTATGAAGTAGTAAAATCTCTTCACTGAATAAAAGATCATTACTTACCCTTTTTTAACCAAAAGATTACCATAAAACCCATATAGAGATCACATAACATATAAAGGTAACATGGGACATAAACATACTTAAATGGAATAACCATACGGTCGACTTCCACACATATCACTTAATGGAATAGCCATAAAGCTGAATTTCATACCCAATGCATTGGAGGTTATAACGTAACCACTTGTCCTGGTATTCATGGCACCACCCGTCATATGTTTTATCATGTAACCACCTGTCAAATGTCCAAGTACCAATATAAAATCATAAAACATAAAACAAATATAATGGAAAGAAAACATTTCCACACTTTGATCACAATATATCACATAAATATATTGACATAACAAATACATTAAAAACCCACTTTAAATACCAAAATAAATAAAAGAGTATATGGTATTTATTTCATTTTAAAAACATTACAGCTTGTTGAGGAATCCAAAGATCAAATAATACTCGCGGTGGCAGAGAAGTCATTGTCGCCGCATACGTACGACAAAAACATTCCCTTTTTTCGTTCAGTAAAATGATTCGTATAAAAAGATTCCTTTTGAATAAATGTAAAAGTTAAAGGGTTTTATACACCGTATTAAAGAAAGTGGTGTATAAAACAAAAATATTCCTTAATGAAAGGAGATTGAGACGAAGTCCCTTAACTCGGGTCTGACTTGACTTGATCATTCTTTAACGTCTGGAATAATAAACTTGAGCTAATTTATACTTGATTAAGAACCTTTTTCTAGTTCATTATTCCTTTTATATCACTTATTACCATGTTATTAACATTATGTAGTCATTTAAGTTGATAACGGTCTTTTGTTGATATTTGGTACTTGAGTCAAAAGTGAACTTCTTACAATTACATGTTGTTCGTGTGGTCAAAGGTTCATAATATCCAGAATGATATTCATGATTTGGATATCATATATATCATATATATCCAGCATATACATGTATTTATAATATTACATAATCATTTAGAGGTAAGAAATGAAATGCACCGTTCATGGAGACGGTAAGCCGTACGTACGCATGAACGCTACTTTCATTTCTTTGTCATATTAATGGAATTAAAACTAAATGATAGGTATGTATATTTTAATTCCAGAAATATATTCATCATTTATATGTCACATAAATCATATATAATAACTTTAAATCCATCTTTTATACATCCCACATATGGCATTAACGAATCAAATCACTTTGAGGGGGCGGTAGTCCGCACTTCCTAAAATGAAGATATCGCGTATACCCATAATGGAAGCCATGAAGATGTTCCATAAATGAAAAATACAGAAGCTTAAGGAAGACATAAACATATTATATATCATATATAAATATATTGATATCTTAATGGCCACCTTTGAAGGTGTTGGAAGAATATTCAACAATCATCGTTTCGGGAGGCAGAAATTCGCCATCCACAGAAACAATATGTTCTTTAACCATTAGATGTAGGTGTGTGTAAGTGTAGATCGAAAGATTCTTATAAAAACATCCTAGTGTATTGGATATACTGTATTTGTTACAAAATAAATGAATAAAAAGAGTTTAGGGGGATGGAGAATCAAAATAAAACAAAAGGACACAAGTGAAGACATTACCTTAAAATCGGGTAACTCTCTTAGATTTGAGCTCAAAGGCTTCCTTGGGAAGACTTCTGCCCACAGTGAGGCTTCTAAGAGTTATAGAGGGACGTGTAGAGACAAAATGGGCAGGTTTTGGCCTAGCCAAAGGCTTCGTAAGTGTGGGTATGGTGGTAGAGGTGGGGGCCTTTTATAAGAGGAGAGGAGGGGCACTCTTGGAAAGTAAAGAAATGTTACTTTATTTTAAAATGAGTTTCAGATTTAAAAGGTCCCAAATTGATATAATTAGAGGATAATGTGATAAGGGTAAGAACTATACCCAACCAATAGGTTTTTTACAAGTGTAGGTCTTATATTTTACATTATCTTTTCATTTTATTTAAATCGTTAAATAATGAGGTAATCACTGCATCATCATGGTGCCATAAATAATTTCATTTATTTAATGCCTAAAAATTATAAAAAATATATCCTGATGTAGGAAATATTTTTATCTTTCTAATTAATATTTATAGTCAAAAATATGACTTGTATAACCCCATTTAAATTTTTTTTAGTAAAACAACTCATGTTTGTGACATTTTTATTTTAACATTAAATAAAAAGATATTAATGTTATTTTCCTTCCAAAGTGGCTCCATGGGGTCCCCAAGTTGACCCATGGATTTTCTTGGTTGGCGATGACATATACAATAAGGGTAGGACATGTTTCTAGGTAATTCCATATTATTAAAACATTATTTTTACCATAAACTACACTAATTACCTCTAATCGCGATTAAAGACTTAAAAGTTACTATTCACCAAAAAATTATTTTAATCCCATTGAACCACATTTTACTTCTTAATGACAACCATGTATTTCAGATTTTTGAAATTCAAAACACAGAGGTGGTAAAATTTCATTTAAACGGAAAATCGGTTTTTTTTAAGTACCACTAAGTTGTTTCAGTATTCATCAAAAATTGATGTTTTTCAGAAAAATACCAAAACTTCACCCTAAGCTATATTTGATATTACGAATTCAAAAATGAAGTATATTTTAAAAAATTCAAAACATATAAGTTTCATTAATTAATTTAATAATTAATTCTTGTTGTCAGAGCAAATAGCGTGTTTTTATGAAGCAATAAGTATCAAAATATTGACACTAGTTTAAGTCCGATTTCTAAGTGAAATTAATTCCAACGACCACTATTGGATTTAATGGTAAAAATATATTCTAATTTCACCTTAAAACCAATTCAAAATATAATCTAATCATATAAATAAATTAGATTAAAAGTGGTTTTGAATTAAAATACAACATTTTCATTATTCATTAAAAAATGAACTTTATCGGAAAAATACCAAAAATTTACACAAAGTAAATTTTGATGCCCCGATTGTAAAAAAGAGTTATATTTGGTCCAATAGAATGTATAAGAGTGATCAAAACTATATTTAATTATGGTTCTCCATCATAAGAACATAAGTGAACCTTTAGTGAAAATTAGGGTATAAATGCCTAAAATTGAATTCCTTCCGTATTTTAAGCCTTTATATTTTATTGTATGAAAAATTTATAAAACATATATAATCATATTTTAGTTATTTCTATCCATTCCCGCAAATACAACGGCTACGTGTTAACTACCATTTAAATTAATATTATTATATTACTAGTGTGCAACGTATGTTTTCAAAGAAACTCATCGTTGCGTATCGAGTACGCTATCGAACATAGAAACCCCTTTAAAGTAAAATTAATATTAAATTCAAAAATATTAATAAATATAAAAATTTATTATTATTTATTTACCTGGGATGTTACATTATTCTTAATCATTATCAAGCCGAAAAATATCTATCCTTAATTAATGATTTTATGGAGTTCCACAACAATAATTTTATCATCTTGATTACTCCCATAATATTTATTAGTCAAAGTATATTTTATGCTATTTGATTTCACCAAAACTATTTTTAAACACCATCTATTTATCCCTCTTACGTCATTTCCCTATCTATATCACATGATGTGAAATTAGGACTTGATAGATGAATTTATTCATTTTCATTGTATCTATTTCATCAGATATGAATAATTTTTTTTATTCCTTCTCTCCACAATTATTTTCATTAAAACCATTATGAATTTTAATCGTTCACAAATTATTATTATTTCACATCGAAATAAATTATAATATTTTCAATCATTTTAAAATTGCAAAAATCAATGGAGGCATACCCTTTGTTATTTATTTGTCTAAGGTAAATTTTTTTGGAATAATGAAATAATTTCAACAAAAAAGGATGATTATATTTATTTGAATTATTCCTCATGGAAAATATTTTGTTAAAAGTGTGATTGAAATTTTTATCTCTCATGGCATTTGGTTATCAAATTTTTCTTTTCAACTTAAGGATTTCCCTCTCCTAGTATCGTAACCAATGTATACATTCATGATCTTCTCGATGGTGTTCTCCTAAATGTCTAGGTACAAAAATGTATCAATTATCACATAAAACATTCTTATTCAATTTATCATCTAAATCATTATAATTATTGAATAATTATGAATATATTTTTATCTTTATCTCAATCTTTCAATATGGTTGAATATAATAAATAAATACTCTTCTAAGTCATATTATCAAACAAATATCATTTAATTGATTCAATAATGTTTGTAACAATAAATCCTTAACATTGTTATATCCCTTGTATATTTGATAAAGATATTCATATATTTCCTTTGATGTTTTCCATCCAATGACTCTTGTCAATATGTTCTCTGATAGGGATGGGATTAAATTTAATTATTCACCAATGAGATTCAATATTATTCATATCATATAATGTGCAATATTTCCCATGTCACACCATGGCCTTGAAAACTATTCTATTTTATTCTTTTCATTATGTTGAATAATTTTATTGCTGATTGAGTTCAGTTCATAGTTAATTTTCTTGACATTCATATCCATTGTTTTGTTTTTCCCTAATCACAGTTTGAACTCATTGTGACCCATACTGTGAGGCCCAACAGTGATCGTGCAACATTAGTTTGGTGTTAGGGGAAATGTTTATTGTTTGCACATAGTCATAAAAACCCATGTGATAAGAATTTGGAATGGCTATGTATAATGACATAGCTAAGTCTCATGGTGGGAACATGGTACCCAAAATTGTGTAGCCAGCCTGTTTGTGGTTCCCTTCTGTCTAGTATAGTGTACACGGGTGTTGTATGGTTAGGAAGACGTGTAACAAAACCATAAGACCTTCCAAATGTTTAAAAAAATTAAATTATAATAATAAAATATTAATATAAAATGTAAATGAAATAATAAATTAATGAAATAAATTAAATCAATGATTTTATTATTATTATAATAATCATATTTTTATTATTTATATTATTATTAATTTTATTAATATTATTATAAGTATATTTTTAATAAAACCCTAAAAATATGGCTTCCCATTTCTTCCCCCTCCTCTTCACATATGGTGAACCACCCCCACCCCCCACTGCCTGTAATAAAAACTGACCCACTCCCTTCCCCCTCCATGCTTGCATTACCCCCTTGGTCGAAGACCCTCTAGTACTCCACCACCATTCCTCATGGAGACCGCGTCTCCTCCTGATTTTTGGTGTGGATCTCTCTGGTGAGTATCTTCTATCTTCACCTCCAACTATTTTTTGGATTTAAATCTCCTCCATGTGGTGTGTCTTTTTTTCTTAAACCCAAATTTGTTTGGTGGTTTACATATGTTTGATTATTGATGATTAGGGGTTATTGGGTATCGTGGAGATTGATTCAATCCATCAATATCAAGGGAAGATTGTTTTTCATTGATTCGTGGAATGGGTCTTTGGTTCCTTTTCTTTGGCTCAAATATAAATTATGGGTTTTTGGTTATGAGTTTCCAATAATTATTCATTACTTGATTGGATATCACAATGGTGGTTCTAGGCTACCAAATTATTATTAGACACATAGGGGTATACATAAATAGGAATAGATATCTGTATGTTCCCCCTTTTATATAATCACCCATGAAAGGAGGAATACATAAATAGGGTATAGGTTTGCATATATACATATATATATATATATATATATATGAAAATGAATATGTGGTTATGTAAAAAGGGTATATGCACACATAAGACTATGTGTATGGATCCCCATGTATACATTTTTCCATGAAAATATGTACATAGTGGATAGGTGTCCTTCCAAATACGATTGGTGAATATGTGTGGAATTGGTAAATGGAAGTTTCATGTTGTCACTGTAAAAGAAATTGACACCTAAGATTTTTTATCTTGGTCTTATTATTCATGTGGTATGTACCATAAGCATTGGACTTTAATTTAAATTCCATGTTTTCTTGACTATTTTTTTTAAAATTTGTTCTCCATTTTTATTTGAAATTCATACTCTGTAAATAAATAAATATATTTTTATATAATATTTCAGGGTCCTTGGAAAATGTCTTCACACATTGTTTCTAGGACATTTCTTAAACATTTAAAACGAGTTTCTTTAATTTTTCATGGATTCATGATTTTTTTAAATGTGTCTTGCTTTGGTTATTGTATTGGCCTTTTAGATGATTATGAAATTGAAGTGTTGGTAAATAGTGTTTTCTAAATTCAAGGTATTCCTATTAATATAATGACCCACGTTTTCAAAAAAAAATTGGCCATAGGGGGGAGGGAGTTTGTTTATGGGGGAAGGGATGAATTTAATTGGGGAATGGGGTTTGTCCAGCGCCACATGAAGTGGCGGTGACCCCTTCGGCTCCCCCAACCCCGCATATATATATATATATAATAAATATATTTATAGTAAATATATTTATTATAAATATAATGATATATTTATTATATGTATATTCATTATATTTATAATTATACATTTATTATACTTATAAATTTATTATAATTATATATTTTTTATATTTATAATTATAGAATTATTATAATTATTATAATTAGAATTATATAATTATAATAAATTTATAATTTGAACTATATGATTATAATAAATGTATAATTATAAATATTATAAATAAAATAAAAATATAATTATGATAAACATATAATAATAAAAAAAATTAGTTAAATATAATATTTATAAAATTATAAAAACTATATAATTATAAATAAAATACATTAAAAATATAGTAATTATATAATTATAATAAATATTTATTTATAATAAATTTATTATAAAAAAAATATTTAAATATAATAAATATAAAAATATAAAAATTTAAATATTTATAAAAATAAAAAATATATATAATTAACATATTATTATAATAAATATCTAATTATTATAAATATATAAATATATTAATTATATAATTATAAATGTAATAATTATATAACTATAATAAATATATAATTATAATAAAATATATATGTAACACTCAAAACATCTATGATACGTTCTCCTTTGAATAATGCAGTATCTTGCATTATACGCCACATGGATTTTTATCAAACCACGACCAATGAAACTAGTCGTTATGAATAATAATACCCACTTTTTGAAATTCTATAAATTTTCATTTTTAAAATGGGCTTCATTTTTGGATTCAAAATATCAAAATTAGCTGAGGTTGAATTTTTGGTGTTTTTCTTAAAAATTTCAGTTTTTGATGAATAGTAAAAAACACTGCATTATAGTTTAAATTTGACTTTAGTTTTTAATAATTAGTTATTTTATTTTAATTTATTTTAGGTCAAAATAGATACATAATACCTATATATATTCAATGTATATCATTGGAGTCATTTTATAATATGTTTAGATATATAAAATTTAATTGAACTTTTTACCGTCTTTTACCCACCTTCTATGAGAATTTGAAAATTTGCATAAAACATAATTTTACAACTTTTGTGTGTGTAATTTCAAAAATCTAAGAGACAAGGTTGACATCATTAAGTAAAATCTGGTTCAATATGATGAAAATATTTTTTTTGTGAATAGTAACTTTTGACTATTGTATACCACGGTTAAAAGTAAATAAAGTAATTAAGGATAAAAATGATATTATAATTACCCTAACACAAGTCCTAATTCAATTGGATAATTTTAATTCAACCAAAAACAACCTTAGAAATAAAATATGACCCCCTTTGGTCCAATAGGATTATATTAGGAAATTTATTATTATTTTATTTAAAGAAGAGTTAAATTTGTTAAATTAAAAGTTTAATAACTAAACCATTTTTAATATAATTTTACACAAAATATAAATTCAAATAAAAATATTAATTAGGATGATAAAAATATTTCCTATATAATGTTATTTTATTTATAATTTTTAGACTTTAAATAATTACATTTATTTATGACACAATTTTGATGTAGTAATTACCTTATTAACGAAAGATTAAAATAAATGATATTATAAATATTAAAATAAATGTAAGTTGAGACATTTATGAATTCCACTAATTTTATAGGTTAATATGATATGTAAGGGTTAATTCAAAATATCTTTATTATCTGAGGTTGTTTATACGTGAGTATCTACTGGGACCTCTTTATCATCAACATCTGTGTTTTCCTAATAATGTTTTTCAAATTATTTTTACTATATACTAGACTATTCCTTAAAGTCATTTATACCCTTATTTGGCCTTATATGATTTGATATGAATAATTCTTTCGTTTTCCAAAAAAGGTACTTTATGACCTTTTCGACAAAATTTATTTGAGAATGACTTTTTTAACTTATACGGCATGTGTCACTATTTTCTTCCATTATAATATCGTCAAAGATTCCCTTACAATCTTACAAAAATATTTTCAAAATAAAATTTTTGTTTTATAATTGTGTGACTTTTATATGATTAAAAAAAGAAAGAGATATTTCTTTCAAATAGTTTTGATTTCATCTATGTCAACATCCTTTGATAGATTTTACACTAGTTTTAAATTGAATCAATATTATACAAATCATCCATAAAGTATTGAAGGTGTTGTGATATGTTTGACCATGGATGTGTAATTTTTATACCATTAATGGTTTATTGTTAATGTATTTACATTTTTATGCTACTTTTAGTTCTAATGTTTATGTTATGTTTCAACCTTTTCATATGAGGATTTCATTGGAAATGGTAAGTGATGGGTGGATCCCGTTATAGCTCCTTGATACATCGGTAAGTCTCATTAGGCAAAATATTGTCTTTTCACATGGCCTTGGAAAATCTTATTTGTATTCATGGAACAAGGCCATAACTATGTTGTTATGAAGTCTGGCATTATTCATTTCATCATTATGAAATTGGCTATTGATATTGATTGTGATTATTCGAATAGTAGAATATCAATGTGAATATCTAAATGGAACTATTTAATTTATATAGGTCATATTATGCAGAAGATTATATTTAAAAGGTTTATGTTTTAGTCTTATACATTTTCATAATTTTTTATGCTTTTTTTAAATTTATGCTATATTGTCATCCTTACTGATCATCTGAGCTCACCCCTTTCTATGTTTTATATTTTTCAAGATGCAAAAATTTATATTATGAATGACCTGCAAGGATAGTCTAAGGGGTATGAATGTGGTCAATGGATACAATGTTGATGTTTTTTTCATTTTATAATGTAATGTAAGACTTATGAATGTATGCAGTACTTCCAAGGCTTCTAAATTGATTGGTCTTTCAGGATTTGATCCCTTGTGATCATGCCAATGTTATGTAATAATGCACAAACTCTGGTTAACTAGGTTCAGGGCGTTACAGTTGATATCAGAGAAGTTTAGTACAAAACTTC
Source organism: Viscum album (assembly GCA_963277665.1). Taxonomy (NCBI): domain Eukaryota; kingdom Viridiplantae; phylum Streptophyta; class Magnoliopsida; order Santalales; family Viscaceae; genus Viscum; species Viscum album. Next base: position 1,506,520,679 of record OY728152.1, read on the forward strand.
AAAACTATATTTTGATAAACCATTATTAGAGAACATTACCCTAAGATATACATTGAGGATTAGTATAGAAGAACATCCTAGAATTTTGGTAATGTAGAGATTATGTGTATTTTCCAAGAAATACATCCCTATTTAGATACGAGATGGTAGATGCAGCTCTGGAATAGATGTAGCTAGGAAAGAAAATTCCAACAAGGAGTTTTGGGCTTGACCTGGTGTATCCCGGAACACGACAACGAGCCTTTCTGCACTTTTGGTTACGACACTCCCAAGGGATATGCTTAGGAAAATTCACATTTTCATTACAAACTCTTATGAAGAATTTATGAGTATATACCTCCTCAATGAATAATTTTTTTATGATTATGGATTATATCCATAAACTGTTCAATTTATGTGAAGTGTTTTAAAATATTAGAATTATGTATTGTGATTCATAAACTAATCTGTTGTATGCTATTGTTTAGAAATAGAGCCTAGTGGACGGAATGGAAACTATATCAATGCATGTAATCCATGTATGGATTTTCCTCCATCTCAAAATATTTATAGTGGAGCTGGTGATGAAACTGGTGTTGATCATCTTATCACCATACTGGGAAAACTCACACATGTTATGAATAGTGACCTTACCCTTATGGAGCACCCCGATCTACAATGCGATGGATCAATGTTAGACAACTTCATTAGGAAAAACCCACCAACAGTCAATGGGACTAAAAATCCATTTGTAGCTGAGCAATGGATATGTTCTTTGGAAAACATATTTCATGTTTTTGGATGTTGCAAAATGGAAAATGTTTTCATGGCCGTTTATCACCCCATAGGAGATACAGATCAATGATGGTCATTGATTCAAAAAAAAGAAGGATGAATAAGTATAAAGTATAGAATGGAGGGAGTTTAAAGAGATTTTCATAGAAAAATACATTCCTCGTGACCATCGACCGGATATGGAAAGTCAATTTCTGAGTCTAAGGGAAAAAGGAGGATGAGAATGTCACAAAGTATGATTCTAACTTTACAAGGATAGCATGGCATGAAAAAAATTATATTCATTACCCAAGGTGTAAGATTAATCGAATCATGGATGGGTTTAAAATATTTCTCCCTTCAGTATTAGTCTCACAATCCTTCTCATCATACGAAGATATTGTCTCATGCGCTATCAAGACAAAAAAGGAATTTTCTAGGTCTTACAACAAAAAAGTAATGAAAGAGAATATAAGATCTGCTAAATAATCTAAAAATGGGACTAAGGGGGGGAAGGGAAAAGTTGAATATCCATCATGTGGTACATTTGGGATGAAACACCTAGGTACTTGCGTGAAGGGAATGGGAGTCTATTACAAGTGTGGTGAAAAAAGCCACCAAGCTCATGATTTCAATGGGAGGATAGAGGATGTCAATGTTTAATGCTACAATTGTTGAGAAAAGGGGCATTATGAAAATGAATTTCCTAAGCTCCATGGAAACATACCTCAGAAAAGGCCAAAGGAGAAAGGTTGTGCTTATGCAATCACTACATATGATGTTGAACCTATGAATAACGTGGTGGCATGTAATTTAAGGGTTTCCTCAATTTTATCCAATGCTTTATATGATTCTGGATCATAGAATTGTTTCATACCATCCCAGTTTGCTAAGAAAATTAGATATTTTCAATTTGACTTAACAAGGGAGTAGTCAGTTAAAACTCTTAAGGGAAGTATCATCACAACAATGTTTTTTGAATCAGTTCTCATTAGGGCATATAAGTGTTCTTTATCTTATGATCTCATCGTCATACCCATTATTGAATTTTATATAATCCTATGAATGGATTGTCTTTCGGACCATGATGAGAAATTTTTTTGTAAGAATAAAGAGGTTACAATTTTCGATGATGATAAGGAGTACCTTATCATTAGAGTAGAAGCGTCACCAACTAATTCTTATCAAGATACACCCCCAGTAGCTCTACTAAATTCAATTATTGGGGATGAAGATAATGAAATAACTATGGGTGAGGAAAGGAATTTTTGAATAGAGGACATACATATTGTGGAAGAATATGTGGATGTGGTTCCAGAGGATTTACCTGGACATCCTCCAAAATGATAAATTGAGTTTTACATTGATTTAATTCCATGTTCAAGGCTTATATTGAAAACCCCTTATCGAATGACCGCTATGGAATTACTAGAACTGAAAAAAAAAATACCGGAATTGAGTAATAAGGGATTTATTCGCCCTAGTGTTTCTCAATGGGGAGCCCCTATCCTTTTTGTTAATAAGAAAGGAAGATCTATGAGGTTGTGCATTTTCTACAGGAAATCAGTTCTATAACAATACAGAACAAGTATCCCCTACCTCGCATTGATTATTTATTTGACCAACTTCATGGAGCTCAATATTTTTCAAAGATAGAACTTCGATCTAGATATCATCTGTTATGTGTGAAGTAGAAATAAGTTCTGAAAACAGCATTTCAAACTAGGTACGGACGTTACGAGTTTACAAAAATTCCTTTTGGATTGAATAATGCACCCTATGTCTTCGTGGATCTTATTAATAGAGTTTTCAAGGAATATATTTATGGGTTTTTAGGGTATTTATTGATGATATCTTTGTATACTCAAAATGCTATGAAGATCATGAAAATCTCTTGTGCACTATTCTGAAAACCCTCTGATGAAATGAATTATATGGGATGTTTAGAAAGTGTAAATTCAAGCTTCAAGATGTTTCTTTTCTTGGCCATATTTTCTCTTAGGATGGAATGTTTGTTAATCATTCAATGACCAAGGCAATCCAAGAATGACCAGCAATGACGAGTTTAACTGAGGTACACAGTTTTATTGGTTTAGCAGGTTATTATCGATGTTTTGTCTAGAATTTTTCCCTATTGACTAACCCATTAACCAAGATCACATGTAAAGGGGTTAAATACATTTGGACAAAAGAGTGTGAATAGTGTTTTGATGAACTAAAGAGAATATTATCCAATTATTCTATATTGACTCTACTATTAGGGAACAATGGGTTTTTTCATTATAGTGACGCTTAAAAGATAGGACATGATTGTGTCATTATGCAGGGTGATAGAGTTATTTATTATGCATCAAAATATCTAAAAATTCAAGAACAAAACTATCCTAATCATTATCTTGAGTTAGAAGCTGTAATATTTTAAATGAAAATATGGAGACCCTATCTCTATGGTGAAAATTTTGGGATTTGTAGTGATCACAAGAGTTTGAAGTATATTTTCTCATAGAAAGAACTCAACATGAGGAAAATATGATGGCTTGAATTACTCAACGATTATGAATGCACTATAAACTACCACCCAGGGAATGAAAATAAGGTGAAAATTATTTGAGCAGAAAGGATCAAGGAGTTTTGAACAATATGAGAGTTGAAAGGGTTCCTATTTTCATGGATCTAGTAAAGAAGGATATGGGAATAACCATGGAAGTTGAAACATCAATATTTTTTCAAATGGATGTGAAACCATATTTACTAGAAAGGATAAAAATTTCTCAGACTGATGATGAGGAGTTTCAAAAGAAGATTAAATATTTTAATGATGGTAAATTGAGTGACTTCGTATATGAATATGGAATTTTGAAATTTGGGAAGAGGCTTTGTGTTCCCTATATCATAGATATAAAAATGGAATTGTGGGATGATGATCAGAGTACAATTTCTCTATATACCCTTAGAGATTAATGATGTATAAAGATTTGAAGGAACATTTTTGGTGGGACAACATGACGGGGCAGATTGCTAATTTTGTGTCATGATGTATTGTCTGTCAACAAGTGAAAGCTGGAAGACAATATCCTAGAGGATTCATGCAACCTCTTCCCATGCCTATGTGGAAATGGGATGATATTATGATGGACTTTGTCATTGGGCTACCAAAGTCACCAAGAAGGAATGATGAAATATGGGACATTGGTGATCGTATTACCATGTGAGCACAATTTCATGCTATAAGAGAAGATTTTAATCTTGAAAGTCTATCAAGAATATATATTACTAAAGTTTTAGGACTTTATTGTGTACCCTAATCGATTTTTTCTGATTGTGATCCCTGTTTTACATCAATATTCTGGAAAATTCATCAGAATTCCCTTGATACTAAACATCATTTGAGCTCTTCCTACCACCCTCAAACTGATAGACCATCAGAACAGACTATTCAAACAAAATAAGACATGTTTAGATCTTTCTCACTTTACTTTCAATGTATATGGGATCAATATTTACCTCTGTTATACTTTTCATATAAAAATATCTTTCATTAAAGTATTTAGATGGCACCATATGAAGCACTATATGGAATGATATGTCACACACAAACTTGTATGGATGATGTTGGGGAAAGAAAACTCGTAGGCTTATAACTTTTTGAGTAAACAATTGAAATAATGAATATTATCCAAACCCACTTCAAAGCAGCCCAATGTTGGAAAAATTGATATGTCGAAAACCGAAGGATTGATTTGTAATTTCAAGTATGAGAATATGTTTTCTTGAAGGTGTATACATAGATGTTTGTTATATATTTCGGTAAGAAGGTTAAATTGAGTCCCAAGTACATCTAGACAATAAAAATTCTGGAACGAATTTGAGTTATAGCTTATTATTTGGAAATGCCTCCATGTCTCCCCAAAGTTCCTGATGTGTTCCATGTATCACCATTGAGAATATATATACCAAAACCATTACATGTACTCACTTATGGGGAAATTGAACAGGAACCAGATCTGTCTTATTGGAAAGTGCCTTCCATGATTCATGATACTATAGAATATGTTATGAGAAACTGGATGACTCTTCTAGTAAATTTTCTATGGAGAAACCATAATATGGAAGATGCAACATGGGAACCCGAGGAACATATGATGAAGAACCACATGCATATTTTTGTGCAGTAATATTCTAGAAATTTCAAGGAATAAATTATTTCAAGGAGGGTAGAATCTAACATCACAATCTTCCACGGTATGTTTCTATTTTAATAATGCAGTAGCTTGCTTTGTACAAAACTTGGAGTTTTAACACACCATGACCAATGAAACTAGTCGTTATGAATAGTAATACCCACTTTTTGATATTTTATAACTTTTAATTTTTAAAATTGACATCATTTTTGGATTCGTAATATCAAAATTAGGTTAGGGTGAACTTTGGTTATTTTTTTGAAAACTCTAAATTTTTCTATTAATAGTGAAAAGCATTGAATTATTGTTTTAAAATGACTTTTTATTTAAATAAATAGTTATTTTTTTAATTTATTTTAGGTCTAAAGAGATAAGAAATACCTATATAAGTTCAATTAAATTGATTGGAGTCATTTTATAATATGTTTAGATAAATATAATTTTATTGAACTTTTTACCGTCTTTTTCCCACCTTCTAGGAGAATATGAAAATCTTCATAAAAAATAATTTTACCACTTCTAAGAGTTGAATTTCCAAAATCCGAGCAACAGGGTTGACCTCAGTAAGTAAAATGAGGTTCAATAAGATGAAAATAATTACTATTGAATATTAACTTTTGACTTTTATTTACCATGATTTAAAGTAAATAGGGTAATTAAGGGTAAAAATAATACTTTAATTACACTAACACATGTCATAATTATATTGGATAAGTGTAAATGACAAAAAAAACCTTAGGAATAAAATATGATCCCCATTGATGTACATGGATTAGATTAGGACATTTATTATTATTTTATTTAAAGAAGAGTTAAAAGTGTAAAATTAATGTTTAATAACCAAACCATTTTTAATATAGTGTTACACGTAAGATAAATCCAACTATAAATATTCATTATAAATATAAAAAAATTTCCTACATAATGGTATTTTATTTATAATTTTGGACATTAAATAATTAAATTTATTTATGACATAATGAGGATGTCGTAATTACCTTATTAATGAAATATTAAAATAATTGATATTATAAATATCCAAATAAATGTAAATTGAGACTTTTGATTAATTCCAGTAATTTTATAGGTTTATATGACATGTAAGGGTTAATTCAAAATCTCTTTATTATCTTATGTTGTTTAAACGTGAGTATCTAGTGGGACATCTTTATCATCCACATCCGTGTTTTTTTAAAAATGTATTTCAAATCATTTTTACTATTTACTAGATTATGTTTTAAATTAATTTATACCCATATTTGACCTTATATGTTTTGAAATAAATTTTACCATTGTTTTCCAAAAAAGTTAAATTATGACATTTTTGACAAAATTAAGGTAAGAATGTCCTTTTTTAACTTATAGGGCGGGTGCATCTATTTTCCTCCTTAAAAACATCATCGATGCATCCATTGCAAGCATATAAAAATATTTTCAAAATTAAGGTTTTCTTTTATAATAATGTGACTTATAAATTATTTAAAAAAACGGAAGAGATATCTCTTTTAAATAGTTTTTATTTTATTTATGTCATTATCCTTTGTGGAATTTTACATTTGTTTGAAATTGATTCATTATGATACACATCTTCCATATTGTATTGAAGGTTTTTTGATATGTTTGATTGTGGATGTGTTATTTTTATACCATTCATGGGTTGTTGTTAATGTATTAACATTTCATATGCTTGTTTTAATAAGAATGTTTATATTTATGTTTCACCCTTTACATATGAGGAATGCATTGGACTTCGTAAGTGACGGGTGGAGCCTGCTATAGCTCCTCGATGCATCGATCGGTCTCTTGAAAAAAACTAGTGTCTTGGCACGAGGCCTTACCAAAATCTTATTTGTTGTCATGGAAAAAGGCCTTGACTATGTGGTTATTATGTTTGGAATTACGCATTCCATCAGTAAGAAATTTCCTATTGATATTGCACATGATTATTCGACTAGTAGAATATCCATGTGAATAAGTAAATGGAATTATATTATTTATATTACCCATATTATGCAGAAGATTACGTTTAAAAGGCTTATGTTTTAGTTTTATACATTTCCTTAAATGTTAATGCTTATTTATGAAAGGTTACGCTATATTGTTATCCTTACTAAGCAACTGAGCTCACCCATTTCTATGTTTTATTTTTCCCAGGATATGAAAAGTATATTATGACTGACCTACAGGGATAGTCTAAGGGATATGAATGTGGTCAATGGAGACAATGTTGATGTTGTTTTCCATTTTATAATGTAATGTAATACTTATGAATGTATCTAGTACTTCCAAGGGTACTAAACTGATCAGTACTTCAGGATTTGATCCCTTGTGATCATGCCAATGTTATGTAAAAATGCACAAACTCTAGGTAACTGGGTTCAGGGCGTTACAAAATACTTTTAATATATATATATAATTCTAATTATAATAAATACATAATTTTAAATATAATAAGTACATATTTATAATATAATTATTATATATATGTATATATATTAAATATAAATATAATTTTATATATATATATATATTATAATTAAAAATTTAATATATTACTATAATAAATATGTAATTATAATAAATATATAATTATAGTAATTGTATCATTATAATAATTATATAATTATAAATATAATAAATATATCATTAAAAATATAATAAATACATAATTATAAATATATTAAATATAAAATGTTATATTTTTCAAAATATTATAAAATTATCCACTCTAAATTATATGCGGTTATATATAGCAGTTTTTTACACCCCCCACAACCTTTAATATGTATATATTATTAATTATAAACAAATAAACTATATATAATTGCAAATATAATAATTAAGATAATAAATATATTGTAAATATAATAAATTTATTATAAATATAAATAATAATAATTATAATAATAATTTTAATAAATAGATTAAAAATACAATAAATATATTATAAATATAAAATAAAATAAATTTATAATTTAAAATATTATAAATTTAAAAAATATATAAATGTAAATATAATAAATACATTATATATATGTATATATCTATATATATTTTCATATAATTATAATTATAAATAAATAAATATATAATTTAATATATTAATGTTAAATATATTTATAAATAAATTCATATTTATAAATATTAATATATATATTTTTATATATATTTTTATAAATATGTATATATATATATATATTTATAATTGTAAAAATATATTTATAAATATGTTTCAAAAAATGTGAACATGTATATAATTATATTCATAAATATAAATATAATTATATAATTTTTTTCTATATTTACATAGTTATAAATAAACCTTATATATATATATATTAATATAAATATATGATCATAAATATATATAATTATAAATAACTATATAATAATATAGTAATATATATATATATATATATATTTATAAATATTAATATATATATATACATATATAATAAATATAATTACAAATCTATCTATATAAATATATATATATAATTATAATATATATTTATTTATTTATTTTCATAAATACTTATATATTTATAATTATATTCATTTATAATTACTAATATATAATTATAAGTTAATATTTGTTGTTATATATATATATAATTATATATATTATTAAATTTAAATTTAAATTTATAGAATTAATTTTTACATGTAAATATATTTTTAATAAACATATATATAATTAAAATATGTAATCATAAATATAATAAATAAATATGATATATATATATATTTATTTATATTTATATTTATTATAAATAATTATTTATATATAACTAAAAAATTTATTTATATAATTAATTTACATTTATAAACATATATTTAATACATATTTATTAAATATTAAATCATAAATAATATATATATATATATATATATCTTATAAATAATAAATATAATTACAAATCAATCTCTATAAATAAATATTTATAAATATATAATATAAACATATATATATATAACTATATATATATATTTATAAATATGCATATATTTTAATTATATTTATTTGTAAATGTAAGTAATTTTTTATAATTAATTTCGTACAATTTTATAAATAAATAACTATATATATTTATAGTTAATTTCATACAATTTTATAACTATATATATATTTTTAAAAAATTATATACATATTAATATATTAATAATTATAGTAAAATATATATTTATTCAATCTGAATTTAATCATTATATACACTATTATTAGAAATAAATACATATTTAAAAATATGTTAAATAAATTTGTTAAAGATATTTATATATTTATATATAAATAAATACATATTATATATATATATTTAAATATATATTGTTGAATAAAATTAATTATATATTTATTAAATTTATAAATATATATTTATTAATTTTATATAAATGAATACATTTTTTAAATATAAAATTATTTTTCATTATATATATATTTTTTAATTATATATAAACAAATACATATTATATATATATATATATATATATTAAATTTATTTTTATTAATAAAATTAATTTAATATTTTTAAAATATATAATATATATTTACTAAATTTATAAAATTATTTATATATATATTTTTAAATTTGTAAAATATATTCATTAAGCATTCTTATAAATATTTATTTATTAATAAAAAATTGAACATAATTATATATAAATATATAATTTATAAAATATATTTATTAAATATACATAAAAATATGAAAATTTTTATAAATAAATTTTATATTGTTAAAATATAATTATTTATAAAAATGTGTATATTTTTAATAATTATTATAAATATAATTTTTCAATATATATATATATATATTGAAAATTATAAATAAATATAATTATAAATATATACTTATATATATATATTTATATATATTTATAATTATATATAGCTATAAATATATATTTATAATTATATATATAGTTATACATATTTATGATTATAAGTATTTATGATTATATATTTTTATTTATGTTTAATGATAGAGCACCACTTGATGTGGTGCTCTGTCACCTTTAATCAATAGCGCCACCTCCAGTGGCGCTATTGTGACCCATTTTTTCATAATAAAAAAATGAGACCCATTAAAAAAACAAACACCCATTAAGCCTAATTTGGCCTCTTGCACTTTATGTTTGATTCATGTGATTGGAAAACCCCTCTTAAGGCATTCCCCCTTGTTTTAGAAATATGAAGTGAATGTTAAATATGAGATTTGTGGAATATTCCAATTAAAGAGGCATGTTCATAGTTTTATGATGTAAAAATGGCGATGCAATCAAGTAGGGGGATTAGTTTTGAGAGGATGAAGGTGATTTTTTTTGTAATGAAAATGATACATTAATGTATGTTAGTTTGATAAAAACTCACAGATACTTGAAATAGAGAACATGGGAAAACTTGGTACCTAGTTGGGATAACATTAACCAATATTGTAGTTGACTTGCAAGTGGCATGGTCCAGATTCATCTAGTAGGATGTATAATTAGAATAATAATAATGATTTGATGATGATTGGATAACCCTAAAACATTTAATGGATTCTTATAAAGTAGTTCGTTCACGAGGAAACTATGGGTTGTGACTTATATACCATGTTTCACCGAGAATAGAGGTTTCGAGGGTCCCACTTGTGTTTATTTCCTATAGGCATTTCCTATGGTACTCTCTTATGAGATGATACTTGTGATCTTATTTTTCTTTCAGTTTCGTTATTCTAGTTTTCTATTTTATGAAAACAATGATTTAATCTACTTGGGTTTCCTTTCATTAATAAATTTATAGGAATCCTTGGAAACTATTTAAGAGATGGGATTGAAATAAAATTATTTTTCTTCTAAAATGAAATCTTTAGATTTTAATTTGGATAGAACAGAAAACCATATTTTAATATGGCTGTATTTTCCAAATTCCCTAGAATGGTTTTATTTTTAAGGAATGACTTAGGGAATACTTATTTAGAAATGCCTTCTATGATTTATTAATCATGCATATATCCTTATTTCTTTTTAGATGGTTGTACATTTAGTTTGAATTCGGTCTCTGCGGGGGATATTCTTTCAGTGGGAGGAGGTGAACCACATGGTCAGGTAGAGGTATTTTGTGATTTATTTATTTCCACTGCAAGTGTTTATCATTTTATTTTTCAATTTTTAATTACTTAATTTTCCTTTTTTATAGGGTCTTTCCTTCGCAACTACTTTATTTTGACTCAAGGAACAAGTTTCCCACCCATGATGACTGGGAACATCTCTTGAACCATGTTGCTAACCAGCTCAGGTGGTTGGCTCATGGTCAACAAATCTTGGTTTAGGACATCCCAAATTCAAGAATATATAACCCATTCATAATTTAATTTCTGAATTTAAAACCCAATAGATATAGGATTAAAAACCATCCCACCCATCTACATAAGATATATCTTTAAATCAATCATATAAAAATTATTTTATTTTTATTATCACATCCATATATCTCATTAATCAAAATATTTTACATAAAAAACAAAACTATTAATTAGAGGTGAATTTAACTAGATAAAAATGAATAATAATATACTACCTTGTAAAATTACTAGGATGTATTATTCCACCCTTTGGTGGGGTTGAATTTTTATTTACCAAAATACTTATAGTAAATCAATTAAATTCCCATTTAAAATTATTTTGATTGGATGTCAATGGTGATGATTTGATATTGAGAGATAGATTTGGAATGAATAAAGGTTGAAATACTATGATAATACACACCTTATTCTAAGGATATTTTATCTTTAACATAAATATTATGTAATTCATTTTATTATGAATAAAATTTTACCATTTTCAAACTATTCCACACTCTATCAAAGCAATTATATTTTTTCATTTAGTATTTTTCATCCACACATTTTAAGAATAATTTTTGGATTAAATGCTTTGTTTGTATTAGAATATTTATTATGTCATTTTTGGTATAGGAATTATTAAATTCACAAAAATAAATCTATGCACACTCATTTTCAATAAAAAATATTTAATACTATGAAAAAATAATTAAATAATAATAAAAAGATAAATAATATATTTTCCACTAACATACAAAATATAATCATCTTCAAATTTTAATGGGCATCAACAATGGTTCACAAAATTTTAACATTCTATAATTTAATATAAGTGATTCGTAAATCATTTTCTTCTAATAATTCATCTTTAACACTATAGGGGAATAAAAAATAAAAATTTGTATACTCTTCCTCATCACTATTATATATCATGTATTATGTGATTAATCTATGTCCAATACCAAAGAGAATAGTAATACATAAAATGAATCATTCATCTGATAGTTAAGAAATTAAATTTGAATGATTGATGACTAGATAAAGTATATTTGAAAGAACTAAATTTATTTAAATTTAAATGGACTTATAGATATTTGTTGTGTTGATATATTATATATTAAAATATTTATATTAATTGATCTTAAAGATATCAGAAATGAAAAACTAAAGACATTTTTCATTTAATTCTATTAATATCTCTAAAATTTAATTTCACTTTTTTTATTATTCAAATTGATGTTGTATTTAGGTGTCAAAAAATGACTTCTAAGTATAAAAAATCCAAAATAATTTCAGACCAATAGACAGTTTTATGTAACTATTTCTAGTGTTAAATTATAATTTATCAATTTGATTAACAATGATGATGATTATGAAATAAATAAAATATTTAAAATGATAAAATAAGGTTTGAAAATAATTTAAATCACATTTAAAAATAAATTATTAAAATCATTCAATTATTTTTTCATAAATATATGAAAAATAATTGTACCCTTAAAAACATAATATAAAGGTATTTACTCTATATTTTTATGGAATACATTCATAAAAATTCTTACTAAATAAATTTAGAGATATTTATCATTTCATGACATAAAATATAATGTTTCCTTTAATAATATCTATATTTTTATGAGAATTAAATTTTTTTACGTAATAGGTTATTCAATTTTCTCCATAAGGGGATCCATTATTTTGAAATATATGTGTTATATCGTAACTAAATTCCAATATGAAACAATTATAAAAAACCAGGAAAACATAATATACCATATATTTTACAAATATTTATATCATTTAGAATTGTAACTATTATGTTAAAATTAGAAATAAAATATTAGCTATCATAGTTTTTTTATTGAATTGATCATTACTAATAAAGACACCACACCATAATTTATCACAAAAACTCAAACTCGACTATATAATAGATTTATCATAGCCCACAAGGACATATGATACATGGGAACACTATAATGTATAAAACTATATTATAGTCACCATCATTTATTTCCAAATTCCATATGTTTTCATAGGGGGACTTATTCATCTATTGGTCACACCATAAGATCTTCCTAGATTTAAACTCATCATAATTACATAAATATTATCTTTAAATATTAATTATTATATTATAATATTCATTAATAAATTTCAATTTTTTACTTATTCTAATCATACTGTAACATATTTCCATTTCACAAAAATTTATACCTCAACTCATTATTTATGTACCAATATCTCAAAATACATATTTTATCACAATTAATCCATTCATCATAAAGAAATTAAATTAAAAAATGAAGATTTATTTATAAATATATATTTTTGAGTAAATAATGTATACATTTAATCAATCACAATTACTCTAGGTTATCCTCAAAACACAACTCATGGTTGAAATATTTTCTATGATGATCATTTAACTAAAATTTTTGTTTCATATATTAATAAAATTAAAAAAAATATATGAAATAAGAAAATCATATGTTCATTTTAAATATTAGTAATACAATTAATAAATTAATGAAATTTATCTAAAATCATTTCATCTATTCAATTATTGTGGTCTAATTAGTATTTTTTTATAATTTATTTAGAAAAAACCAAATATGATTATTGTTAAAAAACTAATATAAAGAAAATCATTTTATCGTAAAAAATATTAATAATTAAATCATAGCTACATGCATTCACACACATTCCATGTACCTATGTTTGGAAATTATCCATGGAAACTCAATTATGGAACATTATAATATGTGGATTTGAAAACCTAAAATATAATTAGAAAATAAATTTTATATCATATATCCATACTAACATATATTGAATTATGTTTTTATTTGAAAAGAAAACATTTCATATAATTTTTTATTCTCTATTACCTTTTTAAAAAATTTCATCAAGTATTCTAGTCTATAAATTTAAATCTACATCCTATATAAATTCGTATTATTCCACCATTTCGTGACTATGGAATTGAGAAAAAAAGTTGTATAACCAAAATTTCATAATCACAAAATGAAGTTGTATATATAAAAGGGATTAGAGGTATCTCATATGGAGTTATTAATCTTTATTTGATATTAAAAAAATAATTAAAATTTTATTTAAGATAACAAAATGTAATAAATAAATTCAATCATCAATAAAAATTTAAATTTTCTCAAAATATATTTTAAATATTACTAAAAAAAACATGGAATAAAATGTGTCTAATCTACAAGAAAAAAAATGAATTAAAACTAAAATATATCAAAATAAATTATAATATTCTAATAACTATAGTAGCTCCAAAAATCATAATTCCATCAGATATGTGATGTGCGAGACACTTACTCCCTTTTTTGGTGCCCATTCACACATACATTACATGATTGAGTTGATTTAAAATATAGATTATATGAAATAATTATCCTATAAATACATGAAATAATGAAAATTATTCATTAATAGATCGTTAATGATATTTTAAGATTTTAGATTTAGGGAAATTGGTAGAAAAATAAACTAATAATGACCATGTTTTTTCTATCTATGGGATATTTTATTTTCCAATAAATAATATATCACAATATAATCCCTCCAATGTACCCCACATAGGATTGTAATGATATAATATGTAATATGACCACTAAGTACTCCCCCCAACTTGCTATGGGCTGGTGACTAAATCTTATTTTATAATGACTCCCCTATAGAAGGAATTACCGTATATGTAATATTGGATCATGATATAGGAAAATTTATCCACATAGAAACTCAATGGAAGAACATAAAATGATGAACTAACAACATATTTATGATCCCAAGGGTACCAACCCAACATCAACACCAAAATCCAATATAGTAATGTCCAAAATGGTCCCAAATGCAACACATCACAAATATACATATTTTAGAAATTCGGTTCATTGGATTTTATAAAATTTCATTCAAGTGTATTATCCCAAAAACCAATATTTCCTATGGAATATGATTTCATAAAAAAATAAATTACAAGAAATTTAATTAAGGATGATATAAAACAATCACAATAGAAGATTCCACAGTAATATCACATTAAAATAATGGATTCAAATAAATATTTTTTTAATCAAGGGAATCACACATGTATAAATACATTGGTAATGAAAAAACAAGAAAAACATGCAATTTCTTCCCATACCCCAACAATTTCAACAAAATATATTTTTATTATTGTTATTAAGAACATGAATAACATCTCACAAATAGTGAAAAAATAATTATTCCCCATCATGTACAACTAAAAATGAATTTTGAAGCGTCTATTACATAAATGATGCAAAATGAAAACCTTACACAACATAGTGAAGGATAAAAACTATAAGATCGAAACCACTCAAGGAATCCATTTATCAATATAAACCAAACAGTGTTTATCAAAACACAATCCCAAGGCATTCAATATAGAAACAGTTCCCTTATATTATTTCAACTAATTAATAAAATTGTGAAATTATGGTATGAAACAATATAAATAACATATGATTAGTGAAAAATCCGTATAAGGACAACAATCAAGGATTGAAAGAAGGGTTATGAATGATGTGCAAAAATATCTTAGCATTTTTCACCAATTTAGAGAACAAAGTGTAAATATAACTAATTCAGGAGAGTGTAAATATTCATATAGATTTTGTTCCACGAAACCGTAATTCTGTTAAACACATTTTTCAACTGTGATTTTTTAACAATGTCCCATAATATTAGACATTATTTTCTCAAACATGAAATTGTATAAAAATATATCAAAAAGTGAAAATTTTATTCAAAATATATTAAATTATTCCAGGTTTTTTTTATTAAGAATATTCCATAAGTAAATAAAATTTAATAAACCTTTCTGTTGAACAACCTCACATATCATGAACACATATTCATTATATTAACTAAATAATGTTTTATAATTTTATCTCAAACTCATTTTAACCATCCTTATACTTCATTAGAATGCATCCATCTCCAAATATATAAATTTAGTAGTCTAATATGCGTTGAATCATTACATTAAATACCTATCAAATTATCCACAAATTCAATAAGCATAACCAGACCCCAAAAAAATTGATGGGTCTAAATAACCATCCCATTAGATACCTATCAGGTATTGTATTACAACCCAACCAAATCACTAACCAAACACTCTAAGAATAGACGAAAAGAATTCACTAAAATCTCACAAAACCACATACCTTCATATTATTATGATATCACTAGGGAATAAAATTTATATATAGTCCTATACATATGACTAAAGAAGGTATAAAAAAGGATTGCATGGTCTCATGAATAAAATAAGATAAAGGAATAGGTATATGATAATTTCAATGTACCTATAAAAGTAATTATTATCTATGGTGATGTCCCTTCAAAAAATAAAACTGCCTAAAACATTTTCATAGACCATTCTATTTTTACCACTTATATGACCTTGTTAATGTTGAGTTCCATGATGATGACAGACCACATGAGGTCACACTCAACCTAACCCATATCCTCTCTATAAAGAATATATCTTCTACCCGACATGTAGAAAATTAATTGTTGGATGTTTTTGATGATGTTGATGCTCATCCTAAATGCCTCTTGTCTATCGGGATCTACCTGCCACTATTAATTGATTCTTATAAAAAATAGGGACCAATAAAATAAGATCAAATCTCATAATATTTTCTATAAAAATATTGAAACCACATTCCCTAGAAGGTAGAAAATGAGGCTTATAAGGTAAACTCCCCACTAGTAAAAACTTGGAAGGACCTAGAACATGAAACTTATTAATAAGAGAAATTTTCATCAAGTAAAAGTAAAAATTTCACACTCACCATAACCCTACATGTGAGTGTATACTATCAAAAAAATATTCCTTCTTGTAACATTAAAAATACTTATAATTGATGAATGTGTAATTGAATAATAAATAGAAGGGTGGAGTCCTTCCTCGTGTTTTTAGGAGAGTGACTAATAATTATGGAAATAATCATAGATGAATTGTAAAAGGACCACAAACAATATTCCATGATATTTCTGTGATATTCTCTTTTAATAAAGGGAGAGAATCACCTTCCAATTAATTACCTTACTGGTTGATTATCGTAACATTGATTAGAAGTCATTTTGGCTGTCATCCAATGAAATATCATCCTCCATCCACTCACCAAGATACTACATAACCCACTGATGAGCTACACAACTCATCTGATTAACTATCAGTGGGTTCAAATACTCTTCCTTTTACCATATTAGATGGATGGTGATGTCCGGGTAATATAACTAATTCTCTTCCTTCAAATTACAAACACTACCAAAAAAAATTCCCGAATATGACAATTAATGGGACTAAACATCCTCTTAAAATAATCGACTAGGATGACCAGATAAAACCTTTATAGTTTAATTGTGTTAACTAATTAAACCACAAACAACTAAACCACATGAAGACAACATCATGGATATTTGATGAAAATGAGTTATGGTATTTACTAAATCCTAGTAACATGAAATTATATTAAAATTCACTTAAATTGACTAATTTTATCATCTTAGAACCACCCAATTCATATAAGAACACAAAAATACCATGAATCATGAACAACACCTTAGTCTCTATATTACATGTGGTTTCCCCACATATGGTAATTTTGTAGGATAATAGTTAAGGCATTAGTTCATTAGCATGCCTAAATTCATTTTCCTTATACATTCATCCCTATCCAATGTCACGAACAATGATTAACTGAAACTATATCTAAACCTAACAATGAAACACTCACTATTACTAAATATAAAACACATACTATCTCTCAGTAAAACATTTGAACTCACACTATCATGAACACCTCACTTTAGAAGTACCGATATATGGATTAAAATTAATTAATTTCGATAACGACCCATAAGTATTGTGCACTATAGGTACTGGGATAGATACATGAATGATGCGTATAAAATCTCACATATAAAGGCATTACCCTATATATAACATGCATTTGGATATTGTAGTATTTAATTACTGTGAAACATAAAGACATATTATAAAATAATGGAACCAAACCTACACCATAATTCAAGAATAATGTAAAAAAATTAAAGAATCTCTATATAGATTCCAAAAAATTATTCATATGGAAGGGACCCAAAATTATCTCCTAAAACCTAGATTGAAATTTATAGATAAGTCCCACATTTCTTATTGGAAACATGAATAACATTTTCAATATATGTGTTGTGAGAATAACCTATATACTCTATAGAATAATTCCAAAATTCTATCATGAAACTATGAAAAGTGAATAATAATTCAATATTTAGATAATAATCTTACCAATAAAAACAAATATAGTTATTTAAATGACCTTGTCTTCACCATGTAATTAAAATCAAATAATAAATTCAAGTCATCTAACATAATATGAAATATATTTATAATGTGGGTATCCCTTAACCACATTCCCACTAATTTTATACCCTCAAACCCTAACAATGACAATCCTAGTGCACACATATCATTCTGTGAATCCTACAGAAATATATTTTATCAAAGAACATAATTATAATAAACCCATATGAAACTGGTGAATATATCCTTCATAATGACACCTATGAAAACACATAACTTCTCTCTTGAAGACACGTGCGTTATCACATCTCATATAAACAATAATTATATAATCATAATTGTTGGGTATGAGGAACATTAAGGACATTAACCCAATTACCCCTATAATTATTGACCATGATCATGAACAACCACATCATATAATCAATCATCATCACAAGTGAATAATTAACTTCTTCCCATCACAAACGATGTATATCAAAATCACTAGGAAGAGAGAGGAATGAATATTGTGTAACCTTACATCTATCCTCTATACCTAGATGTGTTTAAATACACCCCCAAAACATTTGGTTTTCAATACATGTATCTCATTGTTGGATAGATGAATATAGAAATAAAAATTAAAATAAAACATATATAATAGTCACACACACAATCCCAACCTATGGGTTAACATCATGAGTACCATCCCAACTCACAATATCACCATAATGCCTCAAATAATCTGGAACATTCACTATCTCCTCTATGTTATTAACACTATATTAGTGTGATAAAATAAAAAACCAAAACAACATTCTCTCTTTTATAATACTATCATGAGATTACATGATTTTATGAATTAATAACCATTATAATTATTAATCTTATTTATTAAAAAAATTAAAAACTTTGTCTAAAATAATTTCATTTTATTCAAGTGATAATATTACTTTCCATCCCTTTCAATTTCAGTTTCATCAATAATAGTTTTTGCATTATTTTTAGGAAAATAATAGAACTCTCACGTGGATAAAAACACATCCATATCATCTATATACGGACCCACATCAAAAACACATATCTTCACAACTACCATGACTTATCAGAACTTCCCAATATTAGTTTATGTCTCCGAACATACCAAATGACCATTTCATCACAATGCACCACATACCACTTCCCAACAT
Source organism: Viscum album (assembly GCA_963277665.1). Taxonomy (NCBI): domain Eukaryota; kingdom Viridiplantae; phylum Streptophyta; class Magnoliopsida; order Santalales; family Viscaceae; genus Viscum; species Viscum album. Next base: position 1,506,540,483 of record OY728152.1, read on the forward strand.
GTCACTACCATGACCACACAACATCTCACATCACTCAAGGAAACACAAAAACCATAACCATGTTATGAAACACATCCCGGATTCCACGAATTTGAAAATTATTGTATATGGGATTCCATTAATTTACTTTCTTGGTTATTCCCTAAAAAATTATTTTCTATGGGAAACTATTTCATTATATATATATATATATCTGTTTGGGGGGGTGTATTATTATCCATTTCAATTAAGGTGATATGAAATTTTCAAAAAAGAGGGTTACACAAAAAAACCAAATACCACATAAACAGAGAACCCCATGATTGTTATTTTTAGCTTGAGCATCAATCATGTATGAACTACTCAACAATAAAATAAATGATTTAATTATTCAATTGCATCCCTTCTCCATTATGATTCAATGTAAAAAAATTTATTTTCATTATGTTGATAATACCATCTCTCCAAAGGATAATGGATGCATTATCACCCTTCATGATCAACTACATGATGAAAGATGGAGGATCCATTAACTTATAGAGGCATTCTAAATCACCAAAAAAAATGGAGAGATTGCGATGAAACAAAATTATCAAAAATTAATAATAAAGCCTCATATTTACCAATACCAAATGAAGGGAACATGAAAAGATATCTTAAATATTCCTTGTACCTAAAATTCTCAGACATTGACCTTTATATAAAGGAAGAAAAATGAAGGAAAATGGTATCAATGATGATGAATCACCATGAATTTCCAAAATCAAGACTCTAAATTCCTAGGATCAAGGCAATATGAAAGGGGTTTAAGAAAATCTGAAAATATTCTAGGGTTATTCCATGGTTTGAGTAAAAAAATAATTGAATGGAATAATTTGGGTGATCAATAAAATTTATATATATGATAGACCTCAATAATTTCATGACATGAACCGCATATTGACTTCATGAATATTTATTAGGTCCTCATATTCAATCCCTGAAATAAATTGTAGTACTGAATCTATCAAAATGAAATATTGTTTCACATCAATGAAGATCCATGGTTCATTCTCAAATTTATAACAATTCTTTCATGTGTTGAGTTTTTATGATATTAGTACAATATAAGGTGAGAAACAAGCACCCTAATAATCAAAAAACCAATCATGTCAACAAAAAAATCTCTTAATGATCCCTCTGGATAATTTTTTTTTCTAGAGATGATACCAAACAATCATTGATCCTTAATTTAATGAATCGATCTGTAAAAAACTGCAAACTCATGGTGTAATGGGGCACAAAATACATTATAAAAAATATCATAATTCGTATTAATTCTTAAATATATTTAATAAAACCCCCAAACAAAAAAATCTCTTAGTAATATCATATAAAATAATTTAATCATAACAATGGGAAAAGGAATAATATGAAGGGGTGTCATTATACACAAAATAAGAGAAAACATATGATATATGAAATCACACAATAAACATGTCATTTATATGAAAGCATGAATAAAAAATCTTTTTAATTCTATATTAAAATTAAAATGACTTATGGATATATCCATGTATAAAAAATTAAATAAAAATATCACAAAGATAAAAATTATTGTTTATTTATCAATGAAATTTATCATGCAAGAAAGATAATTCCATAACATAAACTAAAACATCGTCATAATAGATATTGAGGGCTTATTTTTATGGAAATATCCTTCTCTAGAATGTAATACACTAATAAAACTCAAAAATATTTTTCACATTGGACGTACTAATTCATCGATGGTTTATATATTCATTGACCCCACTAATAAATTTTAATTTCTAATACCTCAATTATATGATATAATTAAAAAACCATTATTAAGAAATTTTCCAATTATAATAAAGATTTTAGTTACAATATATGGAACACTAACCCATTTCCCCTTAAAAAAAGCGATTACATGATCATAAATCATTTGGGAAAAGCAGGTGGATGGTTAAATAATTCATACCCAACTTTTCAGCAGTCATCCATAGTGGATTAATATCATACGGAACATAAATACTTTTCAACATGTCAACAAAAGGGATAACATGATAATAAACCATATAGAGAAAAAAGATGGTTGGATAATCATGATAAAGTTAGTAATGTGTCATTCAATTGATAGAAATTAATGTTTCCAAATCTATCTACATAATGAAGGTAAATATTTATAAACGAACATATCACGTGTTTCATAATGTAATCATTGAATTATATTGACATAAGTGAATTGATTTTCAAAAAGTATGATTTAAACAATTGTACGCAAGAAATGTACATTAATTAAATTTATTAATATCATGAGTTGAAAAAAAAATTATAACAATAAATAATAGAAAAAATCATAAAAAATACCATTATATTTAATAATTCTTATTATGATATGTGAAATGGTATAAATAATAATTAATGTTTTAATAGAATACATTTTCATCATTATTATATGAGAAAATGTTATCACATTTAGAATGTAATTTTTAAGTGTAATGTGAATTTTTTTTTTAAATATTTACAAAAATAATATTCAATATTGGAGCATTAAAAATGATATCTCTTTTTCAATATAAATTTTGTTGGAAATGAAAAAAAAAATTATAATTAAAGGAAGTGTACATTTTAAATACATAATAAATCTCGTTGTTGAAAACCATTATTATGTAATGTGTAATAAATAATTCACCCTATTAAAGATTAATTTTCTATAGAGAGGTTTATAAAATACTATAGAATAAAATATTATGTTCAGATAAACTACAAATAGAAGAATAATGTTTATTATTAAACATTATAACTCAAAAAATAATAATTGAGTTATGAATATGCCTCATGGATAAAATATGACCTTAAGTGATAAACATCTCTCAATGTGATTATGTGGTGGAAATGTTCCTAAAAAGAAAACAATGATATATTAATACATCTTGAAATTTCAATGTATTATATTTATATAATATAATGAATTATTAAGAGACTAGGTGTTGAGACGACATATGATTCTAATGCATAGTGTTCATTGAACAGTTTCTTGAAAAATATTATAACATTAAATAGCATGCATGCAATGTTTTCAAGAAAAAATTGGAATGACTTATAAACCGGTTCCCAGATCATAAATCCAAAGCAACCATTGCATTCAGAGTGGGGACATCACCTTAGGTGCGGCCTAACATCGACCATCATGAGTTGATAAGGAAATGTAATTTATTGGATGTTTAAAAAAATAAATTAAATGATGTTTTATTTTTTTTAATGTTAAACAGAGATTTAGAAATGGTTTTATTTTTATTAATTCTTTTTAGATGACTCAGGGTGATCCTCATAACCTTATAATTCATCTAATAGGAATAAATAGATCTCTCTCCAACAAATGCCAGTGAATCGAGGATCGACGAAGATGAAAACTTTGTTTTTCCTCAATAATGGATCCAAACACAATGTAGGGTGGATTTTTCTTTTTTATTTTCCTGATTCATGATTTCTAACATGAACATGGACTAATTAATGAATATATTAACTTATGAATTGATCTTATGTTATAGGAGAGATTATTGCGGGTTAGTTGTGATGGTTCTGGGCATAGCGGAAGCATGGTTGGGACGACAGGAAACTTTGATTTTTACCATGATAAATGATTATTCCGGGATAAATACGATGATAAAGAATAGCCTCCATGGAATATAATAAAAGATTTATATTATTAAGAATGTGGACATGCATCATTATAGGGGATCTAGCACAACAAGTTTATAATTATTTTAATTAATTTCATAAAAAAAAATACCTACATCTTTAGAATTTTACTTCATTGATGATTTTGATCGTCCGGAGTGACCCTTCCAGATTATCTCATTGCGCTTGTAAGGATCCAAACTATAATCCCTCTAGCGGTGATCCACAAGTGTTCTGAGGGCCTCCGATCGACACCACTCTTTCTCCAGGTACTAGTGCGGAGACGCGAGTTTCTTGTGTTGGTCATTCTTGATCGCTTATTCTTCGACCATGAAAAAATTATCTCGATCATGAGAGGGGAGAGAAGAGCATTCAAGAGAGAAATTGTTTGGCTCAACAATTCCTAATTCACTAGGTGTGTGGTGTTTTCTATGGAACAATAGGCCTATTAGACTATTTGTATACATGGAATTTCAGTTAAAATATTTAATTTCATAGCAATAATTAAATACATTAATGAACAAAGAGAAAAAAAATGATCATAATAATAATTCCATGTCATTATTCATGGTGTGCCAAATTGCGCAAAACAGAATTATAAAATAAAATTCTTTGTCACAAAATAACATTAGTGTCATTATTATTTTAAGTTGTTCCAACTAGTTAAATAATTATTTACCATCTTGAAAATAATTATTTTTTTACTAGACTGACCTTGGTCCGCTCTAACTCAACATACATTTATTGAACAGCCGAAAAAATATATTGATATTTTATTCTATTAAATAAATATTATATTTACAAAATAGTAAATAAATATTTATTAAATGTTCAATAATATAAATAAATATATTCTATTTAATTTATTCAATCATTTTCACTTGAATGAAATTATTCCACGGTCATGAGAATAATATTTATTTCATTAAATAAATTAAAATAGAATTTAATCGAGACCACTAAAAACACATATTGTGTGACCCTCTAGGATTATTTATCCTTGAAATTAGACGGTATTCCATAATGTGAATGTGTACTTTCTATAAACAAGTCAAGGAACCCAAGAGAAAGAACGTAAAGTGGAAATAATGACATCCACATAAGAACGATCACTGTGTAATATAATCCCTTTGTCACAATATCTCATCAAGAAGGTTTCATGATAGTTTCATAAAATGATATGCTTGAAACATTGTTCATTGACTACCTAAAATATACTCATCATTTCACCATGGCCATGGAATTTTGCGTGGAACTTCACATTCAATCAATGAGCGAAGATATCAACTTCCATAAATGGGAGGGACTAATCCTTCCTTGAATTATCCATTAATAACGTGCCACTTGTGATGCACCCAACATACCATACTTCTCAAAAAATATCTTTGTGACGGTTTTTATCAGTAAATCAATGTGCATGAGTCATGAAACATATTAATGATAATATTAAAGTCTAAATATCATTACACATGCTCTCGGATAGAAATATATGATTCCACGTAAACATGCAGAATTCTTACTAGCGGGTCTGTTCTCATAATCTCTTATCTTGGAGATTTCCAAGTGAGAACTTCTTGAGAGGAAGTCTCACCTACTTATGAGTACTCGCACCTGACATTATGCATGCTATGTGTCACATCATTGTATGTCATTCAACTACAGAACAATATTTAAGAATATTGTTATTGAATTTGACGGTTCTCATCATAGTGAAGAACTACCATGAACTTATCAATGCATCAAATACTCTAATGCATTATTACATCATAGTCATGAATAATAATGAACATAATGTAATAATACATTAAATATCCATGTAATTAAAGTAAAACCAGTTGGTTCTAAGAAACAAACTCTTACAAACTCCCAATTGGACTAGAAATGAATGCCTATGACTTTCAGTCCTCTAGACCTCACATGATGATCATGTTTCTGATGTGTCTAGGCTTTAGTCAAGGGTTCCTTCACGTTGTCTTCCATAGAAAACATCTCACTAAAACATCACATCTCTGAGAAAAATCCCTCAAGAGATGATACATCCGAAGTATGTGCTTCATCCGCTGATATAACCTTGGATATTTTGCGAGATCCACCGTTGTAGTATTATCACAGTACAATGTGATGGGATCTCTACTGCAAGGTATCACATCTATCTCCTGTATGAAGATTCAAATCCAAACTACTTCTTTAGCTAACTCAAAAGTTGCGATATACTCGGACATTACTGTAGAATCTATGACCACACTCTGCATTGAGCTCTTCCAGCTAATTGCACCTCCATTTAAAGTAAACATATATCCCTTTTGAGACTTCATGTCATCTGGATCAGTCTAGAAACTAGAATATATATATCCTCTGTGACTAGTTCCACATATCCTCTATAAACAAGGATCATATCCTTAGTATGCCTCATATACTTTAGGATTTTCTTGACTGCCATCCAATAGCGGTTACCTAGGTCATCTTGACATCTGCCTACCACACTCAATGTGTAGGCCACATTCATCCTAGTATATATCATGGAATACATGACTGGCCCAATCACTGATGCGTATAGAGTCCTTGACATTATCATTCTTTCCTCATGTGTCTGAAGACACATTTTCTTGGAAAGATGAATTCCTTGTGACGCTGGAAACTATACCATCGTGGATTCTTCCATACCGAATCTCTTCAGTATCATATCAATGTATATACTTTGACATAGTCCCAAAAAATCTATTGGATATATCATTATGGATCTTCAACCTATGAATATACGCTGCCTCGCCCATGTACTTCATGGAGAAGCATTGATTCAACCATGCCATAATAGACTATAAGGATGTTATATCATTTCCAATAACAATATGCAATCAAAATATACTATTAGGTAAATGAATTCACTCCGACTAAACCGTTTGTAGACATAAGGATCACATTCATTCCTGATAAAACCAAATTCTTTTATGTCTTCATCAAAATGAATATTCCATTACCTAGTTGCTTTCTTTAATCCATAAATATATATCTGCAACATGCATACCTTATTAGAATCCTTTAACAGACCCATCAGGTTGTGTAATATAGAACATGTTCTAAAGGTTCCTGTTAAGGAATTCTATTTTTAAATCCAATTTCCAAATATCATTGTCATGGTAAGACACAATGGAAATTACAATTGTTATGGATTTCAGAATTGAAACTAGTGAAAAGTTTTCATCATAGTCAATTCTGTGACGTTGTTTAAACCCTTTTGAAACCAGTCATGACTTATAGGTACTGACTTTTCCATCCATTTAAAGTTTCTTCTTGAATTCCCATTTGCATCCAATAATATTTACATCAACTAGAAGATCTACCAAAATCCAAAGTTGGTTTTGGTACATGGAATCTGTTTAAGAATTCATGTCTTCTTTCCAAATGGAAATAGTTGTGCCACTTACTGCATCATTATAGGTTAGAGGATCCATATTATAAACTAATAATGAGTCACCATCCTCGGTAACTAGAAAACTGTACAATTCTAGTTGTCTAACCTCTCTTATACTCTTACGCAGTACTTGTGTCTCTGGAATAGATTATTTTTCCATATGGCTTTGTGGAATATATTCATGTACCAAATCTTGTTCACCTGGAGCCTCGACTTCATTGAAGTCCTTCTTGATCCCACTATCTCTCCTGTAGATGTGATCTCTCTCATGGAATATGTCATGTCTTGTCACTATCACTTTTTTTTGTTTCAGAGGTTTTATAGGTAATATACCATTGTTTCCTTGGGGTATCCTATATATGTACACTTTGTACCATGGGGTGTGAGTTTGTTACCTGAAGAGGACCTAACAAATGCTTCGATTCCCCACACATGTAAATTTGATAACATGGATTTTCTTCCACTCCATAACCCATATGGAATACCATTTATCGATTTAGTTGGTACTTGGTTTATTATGTGTGTCGTTGTTTGTAACGCAAACCCCCCAAAGGATAATAGAGGACTTTACTGACTCATCATTGATCTCACCATGCCCAACAGGGTGCGATTACTCCTTTTTCTTACACCATTCCATTGAGGTGTGTATGTATGAGTTTGTTGGGATAGGTTCCTAAACTCCCGTAAGTATTCAATGAAGTCCTTATTATGATATTACCCACCTCCGTCTTAGAAATGGTTCATAATATTTTTTCCATGATGGTTCTCAACCTCCTTCTTGTATTTTATGAATTTATCGAGGGAATGAAACTTATACCTCATTAATTATATATATATATATATCCATATATACTAAAATCATATGTAAAATATATGATTTATGAGTACCCACCCATTGCTTCAACTAGAAAAGGACCACACACATCGGTATAAACTAATTCAAGAAGCTCTTTATACCATTCACAATTCCCACCAAATGGGGCTTTGGTCATTTTGAGTTGAAAACATACATGGCATACGCTAAGTGGTTTAGTTCAAAAGAATCTAAATATCCATTTTCATGTAACTTTGTCAATAATTTCGTCTTTACATTACCTAGCTGGTGATACCAAAGTTTGGAGTGGTATGATTCATGTGAAGTATCTTTGTCCTTGATTTCAATTACTTGGTTTTTATAATCCAACACTTAAATATTGATGCATAAATATGACCTACCAAAACAAATGTTATATTTATAAAAGAAGATATTATTTTCCAAAGTTGATAAAAAATCCATATATATCTTGTCTGGATATAGAAATTTTGAATTTGGTTACAGAAGGCACATAAAAACAACCTTTTAACAATAAGATCATCCAAGTTGGAATCATTTGGTGGTAGTCCCCAATAGCTACAGTAGCAAGTCTGGCTCCATTGGATATTCGTAGATCTACCTCTCCTTGATCAATATTCCTAAATATACTTTGTTCTTGTATTTGGATACATATATGTGCATCACAAGTTGTATCTATTACCTAATTTGTAGAAATAGATTGATTGTATTCGATAAAAAATGCACCAGAAGCTTCCCCATGCTTCTTAGGCTAGGTGCAGTTCTTCTTATAGTGGCCCCTCTTGCCACATGTGAAAAAAACATCCTATTATTCCCTTGCATCCCCTTTGACCTTCCTTTTTTTGTGAGGCGGTAAAGAAGAGTTGGGCTTAAAGCTCTTTTACTTCCCTTTCCTCTTATTCTCCATATAGACAGAATGATTTTCATGCTTCATATCATTTTCCACTTGGAGAATGAGGATAAGATGATTAGATAGAGACTTCTCAATGTTGGTTAAATTGAAATTGACAACAAAGTTAGAGAAGTTCTGAGGGAGTGATGTGAGAATGCGATCGGTGTCGTGTTCTTTGGGGAGTTTAAACCCTAGAACCTTCAAGCACTCAATGTCTCCAATGAGAGTGACTAAATGAGGCCCCACTGGAGAACCTTATCCAATCTGACATTTAAATAGCGCCTTTGAGATCTCAATCCATTCATGTCTTTCTCTCTCATGGTAATTACCATATAGGTTCTCGAGCATGCTATAAGAATCCATGTTTTCATGAGACTTCTGGATCTCAATAGACATTTATGATAACAAAAAACATTGAACATCAACCACATCATTCATATTCTTCTCATAAACCATGAAATCCTCATCACTCGCCACCGTGGTAGGCGGATCAGGTAATGCTGACTCCATCCCACAAGACTTCCCTTCATATTTTAGGATAACTCGAAGGCTTCTAAACCATTCCTTGAAGTTACTACCAGTAAAGATGTTGTCTTTATCCAAAATTTATTTCATTGATAGTGTGGTTGACACAATTGTCATATTTATTCTACAATTAAAATAGTAGATCATCTGTACTTTATTGATTAAATTTTACAAGAAATAATAAATTTTATTAAATATCCCACAATTTATTGAAGTTCCAATGGACCTCACCATTGTACTAGGAATGTCTAGTTTACATGACATTTCTAGTGGAAAGGATCCATATACCCCTTCGCATAACCCCAACAAGGGTTGGTCAAGATATTAGAATGTATTTAGGTAGGCAGGTCTTTTCCAACTGTAGGCTTGCAGCTCCCTGATCTGTTGAGTGGACTCCCCAATCCGAAAACCAGGACATTGAATTTCCTCAACTCTTTCCTCCAATATTACACCATGTCTAATAAGGGCTACTCTCCTTAATGTAATGTGGTTATGTCATCCCAAAAACTTTCATAAGTGCTTCCTGTATAAAACTATGTTTCCCAAAAAGGGTTGGCCAACACATAGTCTTCTTGATTTTTTCTCTTAATAATGTTACGAAAGGTTTGGTCCGACTTAATATTTTATTTGAGGAATTTTTATCTCTTATGTGTGAATTAATTATTATCAAATTCTTGTTAAAATTAGGTGGAATGTACTTAAGTGATTAACCAGGTCTTGATAATATTTATTCATAAGTATAGATTATTTTAGTTCCATCTTGCATGCTTGTTTAATTCATTAATTATGATATCATAACAAAAAACACATAATGATAAACCATGAAAATGACAAAAATAAAATAATGTTAATGGAATGACCTTGATCTTTTTTAATAGTCAGTTTATCTAGAAGTTGATAAACTAACCCTATCATAGGGGAGAAACACCATGAACCTTTTGGGTTCGTGTTTACAACTTCCACATTTCCACCTTTGTATCTCCTGGGATTGATTTCATCTTGGCTCCAGCTTGAACTACCTCTACATGCTTGATAGTTCCATCGATTACAAATAACCTTTTTTTATGTCACATGAAGGTGAGGGGTAAAAGGGGGTTTTACATAAAAGAAACCTTGGGCATGAAGGACCTACATATTAATTGGGAGAAGGCTCATAGGCAAACAAATATAATTTAAATAAATAAATTAAAAGAAACCATCCACTTAAAAAGTCCTTAGTTTAACTCATGATCCATCATACATGCAATGATATTTACACATAAATAGAACTAGCATTCAATTCGTTTGTCGTTCTTTTTTATGATCAATCACGCTCGAATCAAATAATTATCATCATTAAATAATCAATACTTTTATCATAAATCATTTTTGGAATTTCCTTGAGATTCTCATCCATCATAATTTAAACAAATAAATTCATTTATAATTATCTTTGTACGTAACTTGTACATATGAGGCAACTCGATGAATTCCTATTCAAAACTACCCGATGAGTAGAAATTAACATTACACAGATTATAATGTAAACACACATATATAAAACACCTATCACATGTTGTTCCTCATCATTACTCCTGGAGGATGGTACATGTCTCAAGAGTTTTTATAATATAATAATAAATTTCAATAAATATATGTAATTTGGATGAGTAGATGACATGTGGTTTCAACTACACATCAAGTAATATTGTTCCCCATCCATCTGAAGTACACACCTGGGGAAATATAATGTGAGTGTATTTTGGAAATCTTCGGAGTACATGGCATGTTTAGTTGGCCACACACTATGTAGTTCATCGTTACACGATCTCCAGCCGGGCTAGCCATGTACAAGTTACACGGTCCATCCCTAACCCGAAGGGACTACACGCCATGTCCATTTGGGCCACACGGCCTGTAATCCCGAATATATGTGCCAAAAGTTCCTGTTAAACACATGGAGTCATTTAAGACTAAGAAAGACTCCAACACACATCTTGGATTGGAGGACTGGTCTGGTACATTGAATATTGACAACACGACATTTATCGTCGAATACACGCCGTGTGTTCTGGTGTTATATGGCTAGGAAGCTTTGGCACCTCTGGATGAGATCCTCTATATTATTTTAATCAAAAAATAAAAAATAATATTGTTTTAGTAAGGTGAACGAGAAACAAAATAGGGGAATAGATCTTGAGATTCAAATTTGCAGAACGAAAAACATCAACTGAAACATCTGAATTATTTAATGTGTAATTCATTAATGAAATATTTAAATAATTATAATATATGATGTAACCACTCTAATACCACTTAGGGGTTCCAGGCGTAGCGGAAGGGTGTTTGGGACAACACTAGAATTTTTTTTACCAGGATGAATGATTATTGCGGGATCAATACAAAGATGAATACCAGTCTCCATGGAATATAATAAAATATTTTGTTAAAGAAGAAAGAGGCCAAAACCTTTATAGAGGATCTTACAAATCATGTTTATAATTAATTTAATTTAATTCAAAAAGAAAAATAATACCTGGATCATTTGGATTTTTTTCATTGGTGATTTTGATCATTCAGAATGACCCATTTGGATTTTCTCGTTGCACTTGTAAGGATCCAAACTAGAATCCCTCTAGCGGTGATCCATGTGTGCTCTGATGGCCTCCGATAGACACCGCTCGTTCTCTGGGTTCTAGCACAGAAAGGGAGTATCTTTTTTCAGTTGTTCTTGATCTTTTGTTCTTCGGCCCTGACGAATGTCTCTCATTATTGAAAGGGGAGAGAGGAGGATTCGAGAGAGCAATTGTTTGGCTCAACAATTCTCAAATAACTAGGTGTGTGGTGTTCTCTATGGCATAATAGGCATACATTCCTATTTATTAAATGTAATTTTAGTTAATATATTTATTTTCATAGCAACAATTAAATACATTCATGATCATAGTGAAAACTCATGCTCATAATAATAATAGCGCATCATTATTCATGGTGCGCCAACTTGTGAAAAATATAATTATAAAATAAAATTCAACTTCGCATAATAACATCAGCATCATTATTATGATAACTTGTGACAACTTGTTAAATATTTATTTACTGACTTGCAAATAAATATTTTACTACCAGACCAACCATGGTCTGCTCGAAATCCACTTCCATTTATTAAACATTTGAATAATTCAATAAATAATTTAATATCTTAAATAAATATTTTATTTACAAACTAGTAAATAAATATTTATTAAATGTTCAATAAAATAAATAAATAAATTCAGTTATATTTAAGCGATCATTTTAACATGAATAAGAATATTCAACGGTCTTGATAATAAAATTTATTACATTAATTAAATTCAAATAGAATTTAACCAAGACCACCAAAAACACATACTGTGTGACCCTCTAGGATTCTTTATCATTGGAACTAGAAAGGATTTCATAAAGAAATAGAGTAAGGTATAGAAATGGGTCATGATACCCAAGAGAAAGAATGTAAAATTGAAACAATGATATCCACATATGAACACTCACTGTGTAATATAATCCCTTTGTCACATTATCACCTCAAAGAGGATTCATGATAGTGTCATCAACTTTTAAGCATGATACGTCGTTATTTAACTACCTGAAATAAACTTATCGTTACACTATGGACAAGGGACATTGCACGGTAGTTCTATTTCAATAAAAGGGTCAATATATAAACATCCATAAATAGATGGGACAAATAGTTCCTCGACTAATCCAATAATAACATGGAAGTCCTGATGCACCCAACGTACCCAAAATCCTGCCAACTATCAATGTGATGATTTTCATTAGTAAATCAATGTGTGTGAGTCGTGACACATATCAATGAAAATCCTAAAGTCTAAGGATCATTACACATTCTCACAGATAGAAATATTTGATGACACTAAAACATACAGAATTCTGACTTTTGGTTCTGTTCTCAATATCTCTTATCTTGGAGATTACCAAGTGTGAACTTCATGAGAGGAATTCTCATCTTTTTATGAGTACTCTCACCTAATGGTTTTCATGCAATGTTTCCCATCATAGAATGTCATCCAACCACATAACTATATTCAATAATATTATTATAGCATTTTAAGGTTCTCATTATAACAGGGAACTTCCATGAACTTATCAATGAAACAAATACACTACGACATTAATACATAATATTTATACATAATAATGAAAAATATGTAATAATAAATTAAATATATATGTAATCAATGTAAAACCAGTTGGTTCTAGGACACCAACTCTTATAAGTTTGATTCTATTGAATCTTTTTTTTATCCCACGTCCCTAGGATCTTGAACATTGGTCAAGAATTATTTTATAAAAATGTTGAACCATTGATATTTTTATCACTACCTTGGTTCATCAAATTCATCGATGGTGGAACCCTACAGTTCCCACTTTGCAATTGTCGGGTGGTTCCGAGCATGATCAAACCCCAAGATTTGAGGAAAACAGATAGCAGAGGTCACAAAAATGTAGATCACATCATGTGGAACCCATATATACGATCATGCCAATTTAAAGGAATTAGATGAGCCTATATTGTCCATTGAAGGGACCACCATCACAGTTCTAGTGCGGTGGTCCAGAAAGGCATGTTGGTGTCACCGGTGAGGCAAGGCAGTGCTGAAGGGAGAGGCATGTGGAATATGGAGTGGCGGTTACTGGAGGAAAAAACATACAATATACAGTAGATTCTGACCAGCATGCATCAGGTGGACAAAATGGGAGCCATGTGGTGTGGTGGTCGTGGGACAAAACGAGGCTACAGATGCAAGAGTAGGGCCATAGGTGGTAGACATAGAGTGTGTAAGAGCCTGTGACATGGATGCAACGACCGCATGGGAGATTTGGACAAGTGGGGTGTGGCTGATGTGACTGGAACATGGAGCTGGAGTGGGCTAGTGAGGTAGAGAGGTCTAAAGTGGTGAGAAGGGTGAGGTATACTAGGCCATATTAGTGCGGCCCAGGGCAATGAGGTGGTCCAAGACCAGACAAATCGGTTAGGCCAAGTGGGATGGGTCGATCAATAAGATCAGGTCGAACCCCCGACAATTGAACTAGGACACAATCAAACATGGTAGTTAACTATGAGACAAGATCGTCCGAGCTACCATGTGACCATGGAAGATGGTGGATAATTAACCACCATTGAAGATAGAGCTGTTGTGGCATGTTCAAACATGCAGGATACCGGACCGAGCAGTCGTTCACGGCGGTCGACCTCCATGGTTAGTCCATATGCTCATTGGACTTCCCCCTTCTGAAATCTTCATATACTCGTAACACTCAAACCATGTGACTTTTTGACAAAATGTTTGAAGCATTGGGACCATAGTCATGAGAAGGTCCTTGTGAGAAACTCTTACTATGTTTTTGAGAATAATTGAATATAAAAAAATCAGGATGAGTGAGTTCTCTTAGAACAACCATGCATTGAGAGGAATCTTGTGTCTTGCAGTGACCTTGAGACTATATGACATTTTTGAGACTATGGTACTTACTGATTCTATGATTATTATCGATAATATGTGACATATCAAGACTAAGGGTCTTATCAAGACCGATTATCTCATCATTACAATATGTCATATCATTACATGATGTTTTATGGATTAAATCAGATAATCTTATTTTCATACTATTAACCTATACCTTCTTAAGTTGAATATGTATCTTAAATGTGGCGTACATTATGTATTTCTTCAGGTTATAAATCATGTATTTATTTCTGTTATACTTCATGTATTGCATAGTGGTATTCCATTATGGTTCAGGGGTGTCCTATTGAACATTGTTTTACTCCCTCATGTACGGGATTTTCCAACATGTGTCGTGACTTAGGAATATGATAAAACATTGATAGAGTGATATCCAGACTCAAAACTGGTGGTTCTTAGAGTGACCAGACAGTTGAGGTATTCTCCTAAGGATTCATACAAATATCCAGTACCTTTCCCTTTCATTATGGTTTTCTAGAGATGAGTTTCAGGAACTTGTGCATTCACTTTTCTAGAATCTAATTTGTGTTTTTGTACTCCAACCATATTTAAATTCATTTTTTCTACTATCACACTTTGTTTTTGGTATCTACATGGTATTAATTCTTTTTACCTAGTATTTTACATTCCAACATTTTGGGCTTGGAGATGTGTGTGTGTGTGTAGGTAGTTAGACAAATGGCTCCCATTTTTGTGATATTCCAACTCGATACCACTCTCTAACCCCATGCCTATTGGAGGTAGCCTTTTGGTAGTCACAAAAAGTCTCCTTTGTGATGGTTCAATGCATAGTGGTATCAATGGGGTTCGGTTCTACTTAAGGTTCATGAGTCTATGTGATTTATTTAAGTAAAAATTGTTATGTGTTTCAAGTACATATTTCATTCTAGGGAATGGTATGTTAGTGTGGTGGCCAACGTATACATATACTAGGACTCTGAATACTACTTTTCAACTCTATACATGAAAACATTGCTTTCAAGGAAGACAATTTTACATGCATCATATAGGATATGGGTGTGTTCTAATGAACTTATTAAGTCAACTCACAAGGTATACACTATTAATCGTGGTATATCATGTTCTATTTAAGGATGCCTATATGAAAAAAACCAATATTATTTCTATGGTGTGATCATGAGGATGAGCATCCTTTTGAAGATACATCTTAAAAAATATTTTTATCATAGATAGCACCTAAATGTGGTGCATCAACCATACCAACAACTGTAGAGAAGCTCATAGTACCCATAGTACCTGCGGGAGGGGAGTATAGGCTAAGAATACTTCAAGAATTTCAGTAGGAGAGACCCTATGGTTCTGAGGTGTGCCCGACCCACAAGAGGCTGAGAAATTTATGGAGGCAGGGATCCATGTTTTCCATCTATTCAGGACAATAGCAGATCATATGGTGGTCCTAGATGTGATCCTTTTATATGACATAGGAGTGTGATGGTAGGGTTTAGTTACCCTATCTTATGATGTGGTGAATCATTAATGGAAAATGTTTGGTAACATTTTTAGAGAGGTATTCTCGCCATTTGAGTTATGGGATAGGTGTATCCCTGATCTTCTACAACTCTAGAATGATGACTTGTTAGTATCAAAGTATTCATCAAGGAATATCGAAGATTATATGTACTCAATGGATATGATACATGATCAATGTTTCAGGGCTCAAACCTTTGAGTTAGGTCTTCGTAGGGACACCTACACCAAGATTACCCATTTTTTCATTCCTACATATGCTTGGGTGATATAGTGAGCCTTGGTGGTTGAGTTTTCCCTGGATTGAATGATATAGCTAGTGGTAGTCAGCAATGGGTAGAAAGGTGTATAATCCTTAACATTAGGTAGTATACATCAGTCATTGGGATCCAATAGGGTCATCTGCTTCAAAAAGTGATTTGAGGGTTGATCGAGATAGATAGGGGAAATAATGTGATTCTCACTCGACCGTCAGTGACATCTAGCATTATATTGGCCGACCCATTGTATAGTTTATCGGGAGACATTTGAGGGACCATTGAGATAGGGGATGTGGAAGGAATAGGGTGGTTTGTGAGGTGGTATACATAGAAGAGGAGCAGGTATGGCAGCATGTGGTGGTTGGACATTCGACCCATTACGACCACCATCACCATGTAGTCCACCAATGTCTCAAGGAGATGTTGGACAAGTATGAGGATAGCATCGAATAATGGAGAAGTATAAACCTGATACTCAAGGGATGATAAAAGTTATGATCTATTTCTTTTCCACCTTAGATTCAATTTTAATAGATACATGTACTAGCCATTATTTTCTTTCCACAAATCATATTTGAGACTTAGAGATTCAAGTTGAATTTCGGACTTGAAACTTAATCTTGGAAACTCCTATTAGAAGAGATTCTATGATCACACATTGGGGTCAACAATGTGAATATACTCTTGGAGGTGAGATTTTTGGTTGGGATATCTCAGTAGCAGTTTCATGGAATTACGACATCATTCTCGATATGTTCTAGTTATCCATAGTCGATGCATAATTTTACAATTTCAGACATAGAATTCGGAGTGTTTGTAGTGATGGGACCATGATTTCATTTTTTTAGAAAAGGAAACCCATGTGGTGTAGGA
The DNA here is from genome assembly GCA_963277665.1 of Viscum album. NCBI lineage: Eukaryota > Viridiplantae > Streptophyta > Magnoliopsida > Santalales > Viscaceae > Viscum > Viscum album. The sequence goes on from OY728152.1 coordinate 1,506,557,947, forward strand.
TGGACTCACATTAAACAGATTAGAGATGATCACACTTCAGTTGGATAGCTTGACCCTTGAGATAGTGGATGAGATGAGTTACCAGTTTTCTATAGTGGTGGAGCTGTACGAGGAGATATTTATTAAAGAAGATCCAGAATTACCTCTATAGAGACCTAAATCATGACGTACTTGAACATTACATTACTTTTGGGGAATACATAATATATAGAAAAAACAGACACACAAGGACCGTAATAGTTTAGTGTCATTGGAAACATGGAACATAATCTTCTAATTATGGTGAAATATCTTCAACATATCCCATTAATATCTTCCCCTTTTTGTTTTCTTACCTAAAAACTTTCTTTATATCCTTGGAAAAAGAAAACATATAAATTGTGAGCTCAAATGCTCAGTAAGGGTAAGCATGGATAAAATAAAACAAACCATATACATTTGAACTTAAAAACATGAACACAATGTATAAATATCAAGATCTTGAGAAATGAAATAAAACATAGAAATACGTAAGGCATAGATCATAAAGAAACATTAATCCTGATAAAATAACATGGGAATAGAACATGTGATTGTGGAAACCATTAAGCACATGATATGATTTCCATAGTGGCCAAGGCATTGCTGCCAACACCATCTTAGTGGAAAAAGTCCCTTTCTGATTTGAGTTCACTCCTCGTTCCAGTCCTGTATTACTGAACCAGATTAACATACCATTCCAGCCATGTCTATCTCATGAGATATAAATATTTACCCAATGCATTGGAGGGAGATATAGGTTTCACCCATATCATAATGAAATCATTGTTACATGTGCCACAATATAAACATAAATCATTCATCATAACCCAAAAATAAAGTAGGTTTCACAAACATCATCCCATCATAACATAATCCATATAAAACAAATGGATATTATTTCATCATAAGAAAATTGAAATAATGTAAATAATAGAGACATTATACTTGAATAATACACATATGAAATAATGTCATCTTAGATGGAAAAATTGTTTTGATAAAACACTTGAAATGAATTCTTGAGGAAAATATCCTTTCTTCTTCAAAATCAATTTATCTTCACAAAACATCACGCAATTTTAAAAGAAAGATATTTTGTTGAAAATAGTCATGAAATAATTTGGAGGAAGCATCATGAAAATAAGGCTTTATAAAACCGTAAAAATCCTTTCACTCCGTATTTGCTAAAAAAAACATTCTTCTCGTAGTTTTCCCGGAAAAGTCAAAAAGTACCTCGTATGGTAAAAAAAGAATAATTCCATACCTACCATGTTATAAAAGTGAAAATGGGTAAAAAGGACTTTAAACATACATGAAACCATTTTTAGAAAACAGGGACATGGATGATAAATATAACCCCAGTAAATACTTACGAATAAACAATCTAGGATAAAAACGAGATTGGAAAAGTTATCCCTTACAAAGATCTTTTTGAAAATAAAATAGATCACTTATGTGTATTCACTGTAAGTTCACATAAAGAAATTATAAATTCATTATAAGATATAAAAATTCATTTCTCACATAATCAAAGAACGACAAAAACATGAAAGAGAATATCAACCCAAGGAATGGAAATTGGGTTAAGATGATCCCTTACCTGGTGTCCGACTTGACTCGATCGTTCTTTAATCTCCTAAAAAATAAACCAAAGTTAATTTCTACTTTCTTAAAAACCGTTTCCAAATTTATTATTCCTTTTATATCACTTATTACCTTGTTATAAACATTATGTAACCATTTATGTTAATAATGTTCGTTTTGTTGATATTGGGTACTTAAGTCAAAAATGGACTTCTTATAATTACATGTTGTCCATGTGGTCAAAGGATCATTATGTACAGAAAGATATTCATGATTTATTTATCATATATATCATATATATCTAGAATATACATGTTTTTATAATATTACATAACAAATTGAGGTAATAAATGAAATTCACCGTTCATGGAGATGGTAAGTCGTACGTACACAAGAATGCTACTTTCATTTCTATTTCTTATTTTAATGGAATTAAAACATAATGATACATAGTTATATTATAATTCCAGTAAAATATCATATATAATATCATTAACTGCATCCTTTATACATCCCACATAAGGCATTAACGAATCACGTCACTTTGAGGGGGCGGTAGGCCGCACTTCCTCAAATGAGATTATCCTATTTACCCACTATGGAAACCATAAAGTCTTGATATAATTGAGATATAAAGAAGCATAAGTAAATAATAAACAAAATATGTATTATATATAAATAAATTTCCATTATAATGGCCACCATGAGAGGCGGTAAGAGAAAATCGAACAATCATCATTTCATGACGTGTTAGTTTTCCATCCACGGAAACATTATGTTCTTCATTCATTAGATAGCGGTGTGTATAAGTGTAGTTAGAATACTTCTCATAAAAACATCCTAGTATATTTAGGATACTTGTGTTGTTAGAAAATAAATTATTAAAAGATATTAGGGGTTGGATAAGTAGAATAAAAGAAAACTACTTAAGAGAAACTATTACCTTTACTTTGGGTAACTTCCTTTCATTTGAACCAAAAGGACTTCTGGAAGTTCCTTTTTCCTAATGTAATGATTATAGGAGGAGGAGAGGGATGTATAGATTTTAATTGGGAAGAGGTTGGACGATCCAAATGGCTTGAGAGGTGTGAGGAATTGGATATGAATGGTCTCCTTTTATAAGGGAGAGGAGGGGCTCTTTAGGAATGAGTGAAAATATTATTTTATAATATTATGATATTCAGTTTATAATGGCCCAAAAATCATTATAGTCTATGATAAGATGACTCAGGGTCAAAATATAATCATCCAATCAGAATTGGACATGTTTTGGATAATATTTTAATCATTATAATCTTATTTATTTAAATCATTTATTAATGAGGTAAACACTGCATCATTATTGTGTCATAAATAATTTAGTTCATTTGATGTCTAAAAATTATTAAAAAAATACCATGATGTAGGAAATCGTTTTATATTTCCAATGAATACTTATAGTCTAAAAGATAATTTATATAGTACCTTATAAAAATTAATTACTAAAATATTTTTTTGTTAATGTCAATTTTTTCTTTACATTAAATTAATTAATCTAATGTGTCATTGTCTTTCATAGGCGTCTCCATGGGGTCCAAAAATCGACCTAAGGATTCCCATTGTCAGCCATTTCTCATACAATAAGTTTTGGAAAAGTTTTAAGGTAATTTGGAATTATTATAATATTCTTTTAACCTTGAATTACCCTATTTACCTTTAACCGCAGTAAATAAAAGTCAAAAGTTACTATTCACCAAAAATTATTTTCATCTTATTGAACCACATTTTACATATTACTAACAAAAATTTATGTTGGATTTTTGAAATTAAATTCATAGAAGTGTTAAAATTTCATTTAAATGAAAGATTCAGTTTTTTTAACAACCATTAAGTGGTTTCACTATTCATCAAAAATTAAAGTTTTTCAGAAAAATACCAATAATTCAGCCTAAGATATATTTGATATTACGAATTCAAAAATGATGTCCATTTTACCAAATTCAAAACATAGAATTGGAATTAGTTAATTTTAAAATTAATTCCCGTTATCAAAACAAATAGCGTGTTTTTAAGAAACAATAACTATCAAATGATCATCACTTGTTTATGTCCAATTTCAAAGTGAAATTAATTCCAATGACCAAAATTGGATTAAATGGAATAATTATATTCTAATTAAACTTCAAAACCAATTAAAAATATAATCTATCCATATAAATTATTGCGATGAAAAAAGTTGTTTTTAATTAAAATATAGCGTGTTTTTACTATTAATCAAAATATGAAAGTTATCGAAATAATATGAAAAATTTATCCAAATTAAATTTTTATATTCTTATTACAGGGAAGAATTTTATTATGTCATATTGAACTTATAAACACTTCAAAAACTAGATTTTATGTGGGTGCGCCATAAAAAGGCGGCAAAACTGCATTTTTTGAAAAATAATTATTTTACCCGAAAAATTTATTTTATTCTCATACCATGTTATAGAAAATATGTAAGATGAATAATAATGTTATAAAATTCAAAATTTAGTTAATAATATTCATAACGACTAGTCCATAATAATATTATAACAATATATCGTTGTTTAGTGAAACCCGGTATCGCGTACTACACATGCTATCGAGGAAGGTCGTGATTGCGTGTAATGCAAGCCAAGTCAGGGTGATGTGTAGTTCAAGACTCCTTTGTTGTTGAGTAGAAAAAAATACAACCATATTTAATTTATACATTAAACAAAATATATACTTAATGTTGCATAGAATAATTTCTACAAAATGAACTTGAAATTGTGTGTAAGACGAGCCAAGATTATTGTTGCGTATACTGCAAACTAATATGGTGTTTCTTATAGCGAAAGATAATATCAATGAAATTAAAAAGAATAATTATAATAAAATCTCATGTTGTTACATTCTACCATCCTTAAAATGAATTTCTCCCTCAAAATTTATCGGGGTGATAAATGGTTTAATACTTGAAAGTTTCTTTAATAGAAACCCACAACGTAAAAATGGAATACCAAAACCTATCATATAAAACAAAATTATGAAATGTAACGGTTACCCAAATTAACTAATCACATGGTTTCCACATAGAAAAAAACATAGGTGAAAATTTGGATATGGGAGAAAAATCTAACCATCAAGTTCTGATTGAGAGTGGTAGAGAACATGGCTATGAAAGGCCACCAAACACAAAGCCATAAATTTGTGATGATCTAATGTACCATCTGATTCATCAGATATAATAGAACTATGAAAACATTTTGTTTTCAATATCATTTCCTGGAGTTGATAAATTTGAATTAGAATAAATACTTACTTTATTTCGGAACATTCTCACTGTTTTTTGTTCCTTGAACAATTTCTACATCATCTCTTAATGAAATAAAGTTGAATTTGTCATTCATGAAGTGTTAGCTGATCATGTGATAGAATGATGGGTCATTCCATCTATCTCAAAGAAAAGGTTAGAAAAAGTTATCGAATACATAATTCCATCTATGGTGAGGTTAATCATATATGGTTCCAAAAATGGACTTATAATTCATCTATCATACTGCTTAATAAAATAAAACTAGTTTCTAATAACCAGTGACTTCCTATTGGCCAGTGGTAGGTGATAAAGGCCTCTCGCACTTTGGTTGTGGGTTTGATTCCCACAGCCTTGTCCGACATGGCGGGTTGTCGCCCATCTTACAGGGTTCCCTTTTTTCTAAAACTACATTATAATAACATTCCTACAATAATATCGAAAAAAAGTTCTAGCCTTAAACAATACTATCTTATGTCTAACTTAATTCATTCCAATCTTTAGGCTTATCCAAAATACATCTGTCCAATCTCTTAGTATACAAAAAATGATTACTGGAATGGTCACATAACAATAACATGAATAACATCATTTATCATACGATATATCTTGTTGGTCACATTCCAAACTTGTTATTTCCTTAATCATGTATTCTATTTCAACATGAATTACCATTTAACCTTATTTGAAAACATGAATGATGTCAAAAGTTTTCTCTTTCCACGTTCCAAAATCCCAAAAATTCATTATACTCAAACCATGATATCACTTTGCCCTTATATTAGTCATGAGCTCATTAATACTATCAAACATCTCATTATATCCTTATCCCTTCATTATTTTCACATCATCTATTTTCTAAAAATATCTGAATAACGTTTTATGGTTACCAGTACCATTCATCATATACTTTCAAAAATCAAGAAAATGAAATACTGTAACAATCCTTATATTTTTCTTTATTCCATAATACCATAAATTATTATTGATAAACGTACAATCATCACACTACCTTCTTAAACTACTGACTGAGCTTCATCATTTCTTCGATCTCATATATCATTTGTAGTCTCTTAATTATCATCCACATAAATACTACCCATATGACCATGCTAATTCTATTTATGTAATTTTCTCTTAGGTAATTGGTTTTCATAATGCTCGTATAGTCTATATTTAAAACACTTAACTGTTGTTGATGTCTTAAGAATACCATTATCCTTGTCCATGGTGTTAGCTGAACCTTTTCCTTTACAATTACTAGATTTGTGTCCTTGTTTTCCACACCCAAAGCATCTTCTAGTTCCTTTGAATCATTCTCCTTGATTCCTCTTCCCACATGACTTACATGAGAGAAATTGAACTTTCTTTCCTCTATGATCATCATGAAACTCCATCTTTCTCTTATTAGCTAAGTCAGGAAACGTACCAAAGCTTAGATTATTGATCATATTATGAGACTGTTGATTAGGAATAATAATGATGATTTGCCTTCCAAACCCCATTTCATTTTCTTGATCATGAATAATATCATTCCATTGTCCATCATATTCTCCATTATCATGAATCTTCATGTTTCCATCCATTTTCTAAAACCCAAAAAGAATAGTGTGAGATGCAAAAATCATGATAAGTAATACATCATAATAAAGGGGTAGTAACATCAATATCTAACATCTTAGGTTTAATTCTATGATTGTTACCGTAATTCTAGGACTATAACCTATACTTATACTTAGCCTTAGGGATATCCCTAGACATACCTTAGAAATATCACTAGGAATCTCACTAAAGTTTTCACATCCTAGTTTCCAAGGGTTGACTAAAACATTCCTTTGATACCAACTATAGAGACCCAAAGCTTGAAGTAAATGGAAATTACATTACTTTTGCAGAATACTTAATATATAACAAAAATAGACACACAAGGACCGTAATATTTTAGTGTCTTTGGAAACTCGGAACATAATCTTATAATCATGGTGAAATATCTTCAACATCTCCCATAAAGATCTTCCCGTTTTTGTTTTATTTCATAAAATCCTTTATTTATATCCTGGGGAAAAGAAAACATATAAAGGGTGATCTCAAATTCTCAGTAAGGGTAAGCATGAATAAAATAAAACAAACCATATACATTTGAACTTTAAAATATGAACACAATGTTTAAACATCAAGATCTTGAGCAATGACATAAAACATTGTAATACGTAAGGCATAGATCGTAATGAACCATTAATCCTGATAAAATAGCATGGGAATAAAACATGTGATTATGGAAACCATTAAGCACATGATATGATTTCCATAGAAGCCAAGGCATTGCTGCCAAGTCCATTATAGTGGAGAAAGTCCCTTTCTGAATCGAGTTCACTCCTCGTTCCAGTCCTGTATTACGGAACCGGATTAACTTACCATTCTATCCATGTCTATATCATGAGATATAAATCATTAACCAATGTATTGGAGGGTGATATAGGTCCCACCCATCTCATAATTAAATCATTCTTATGTGTGTCGCAACATAAACATAAATCATTCATCATAACCCAAATAATAACATGGGTTTCACAAACTTCATCCCGTCATAACATAATCCATATAAAACAAATGGATATCATTTCATCATAAGAAATGTGAAACCATGTAAATCATAGGGACATTATACATGAAACATACACATATGAAATAATTTCATCTTAGATGGAAAAATGGTTTTGATAAAACACTTGAAATGAATTCTTGAGGAAAATATACTTTCTTCTTCAAAATAAATTTCTTTTCACAAAACTTCAGGCAATTTTAAACGAAAGATATATTTTTGAAAATAGTCATGAAATATTCTGAAGTAAGCTTCATGAAAATATGGCTTTATAAAACCATAAAAATCTTTTCATGCCGTATAGGTTGAAAAAACATTCTTCTCGTACTTTTTCCAGAAAAGTCAAAAAGTGCCTTGTATGGTAAAAAAAAGAATAATTTCATACGTACCATGTAGTAAAAGTCAAAAATGGGTAAAAATTACTTTAAACATACATTAAAAAAAATTTACAAAACAGGGTCATGGATGATAAATATTACCCCAATAAATACTTATGAATAAACAATCTCGGATAAAAACGAGATTGGAAAAGTTATCCCTTAAAAAGATCTTTTTGAAAATAAAATAGATCACTTATGTTTGTTCACTATAAGGTCACATAATGAAATTATAAATTCATGATAATATATAAAAATTCATTTCTCACATAATAAAATAATGACATAAACAAGAAAGAGAAGATCAAGCCAAAGAACGGAAATTGGTTTAAAATGTTCCCTTACCTCGTGTCCGACATGACTTGATCATTGTTTAATCTCCTGAATAATAAACCAATGTTAATTTATACTTGCTTAAGAACCTTTTTAAAATTTATTATTCCTTTTATATCACTTATTACCATGTTATAAACATTATGTAACCATTTATGTTAATAATGTTCGTTTTGTCGATATTTGGTACTTGAGTCAAAATGGACTTCTTATAATTACATGTTGTTAATGTGGTCAAAGGTTCATTATATCCAGAATTATATTCATTATTTATATATCATATATATCATATATATCATATATATCATATATATCCATCATATACAATTATTTATAATATTACATAACATATGGAGGTAAGAAACGAAATGCACCGTTCATGGAGACAGTAAGCCTTACGTACACATGAAGACTACTTTAATTTCTATTTATTATTTTAATGGAAATAAAACATAATGATACATAGGTATATTATAATTACAGTATAATATCATATATAATATCATTAACTACATCCTTTATACATCCCACATAAGTCATTAACGAATCACATCACTTTGAGGGGGCAGTAGTCCGCACTTCCTCAAATGAGATTGTCGTATTTACCCACTATGGAAACCATAAAGGCTTTATATAATTGGGAATTAAAGAATAATATGGAAATCATAAACATAATATGTATTATATATAAATACATTTCCATCATAATGGCCAACATGAGAGGTGGTAGAAGAAAATCGAACAATCATCGTTTCGTGAGGCATTAGTTTTCCATCCACAGAAACATTATGTTCCTCATCCATTATATGGAGGTGTGTGTAAGTGTAGTTCGAATCCTTATCATAAATAAATACTAGTATATTTAGGATACTGGTGTTGTTACAAAAGAGATGATTAAAATATTTTAGGGGGTGGAGAAGTAGAATAAAAGAAAACAACTTAAGTGAAACCCTTACCTTTAATTGGGTAACTTCCTTTGGTTTGAACCAAAAGGACTTCTTGAAGTGCCTTCTGCCTAATGTAAGGCATATAGGGGGAGTATAGAGATGTAGAGAGCTTAATTGGGAAGAGTTTGGACTATCCAAATGGCTTTATAGGTGTGAGTAATTGGATAGAAATGGTCTCCTTTTATAAGGGAGAGGAGGGGCTCTTTAGGAAAGAGTGAAAATATTATTTTATAATATAATGATATTTGGTTTCTAATTGTCCAAAAATCATTATAGTCGAAGATGATATGACTCATGGTCAAAATATAATCATCCAATCAGAATTGTACAAGTTTTGGATAATATTTTAATCATTATAATCTTATTTATTTAAATCATATATTAATGAGGTAAACACAACATCATTATTGTGTCATAAATAATTTAATTAATTTGATGTCTAAATATTATTAAAAAAATACCATGATGTAGGAAATCATTTTAGATTTCCAATTAATATTTACAGTCGAAAAGGTAATTTATATAGCACCTTATAAAAATTAATTACTAAAAGCTTTTTGTTAATGTCAATTTTGTCTTTACATTAAATTAATTAATCTAATGTGTCATTGTCTTTCATAAGTGGATCCATGGGATCCCAAAATCGACCCAAGGATTCCCATGGTCAGCCATTACTCATCCAATAATGTTTGGACAAGTGTTAAGGTAATTTTGAATTATTATAATATTTTCTAACCTTGAATTACCCTATTTACCTTTAACCACATTAAATAAAAGTCAAAAGATACTATTCACCAAAAATTATTTTCTCCTTGTTGAACCACATTATACTTCTTGATAACAACCATGTATATCGGATTTTTTAAATTCAATTCACAGAAGTGGTAAAATTTTATTTAAATGAAAGATTCAGATTTTTTAACTACCACTAATTGGTTTCACTATTCATCAAAAATTGAAGTTTTTCAGGAAAACACCAAAAATTTAGCCTAAGCTATATTTGATATTCCGAATTAAAAAATGATGTACATTTTTTCAAATTCAAAACATAAAAGTGGAAATAATTATTTTTAAAATTAATTCCCGTTATCAAAACAAATAGCGTGTTTTAAAGAAACAATAACTATCAAAAGATCATCACTTATTTATGTCCAATTTCAAAGTGAAATTAATTCCAATGAAAATAATTAGATTAAATGGTAAAAATATATTCTAATTACACTCTAAAACCATTTAAAAAGATAATCTAACCATATAAATTATTGCGATGAAAAAAGTTGTTTTTAATTAAAATATAGCGTGTTTTTACTATTCATCAAAATATGAAAGTTATCAGAATAATATGAAAAATTTCTCCAAATTAAATTTTTATATCCTGATTCCAAGGAAGAATTTTATTTTCTCATATTGAACTTATAAACATCTGAAAAGCTAGATTTAATGTGGGTGCGCCTGCAAAAGGTGGCAATACTGCATTTTTTGAAAAATACTTATTTCACTTGAAAAATTTATTTTATTCTCATACCATGTTCTAGAAAATATGTAAGATGAATAATAATGTTATAAAATTAATAATTTAGTTAATACTATTCATAAAGGCTAGTCCGTAATAATATTATAACAATATATCGACGTTTAGTGAAACCCGGTATTGCGTACTACACACGCTATCGAGGAAGGTTGTGATTGCATGTAATGCAAGCCAATTCAGGGTGACGTGTAGTGAAAGACTCCTTTGTTGTTGTGTATAACAAAATACAACCATATTTTATTTATACATTAAACAAAATCTATACTTAATGTTGCATAGAATAATTTCTACAAAACGAACTTGAAATTCTGTGTAACACGAGCCAAGAATAGTGTTTCGTGTACTAAAAGCTAATATGTTGTTTCATATAGTGAAAGATAATCTCAATGAAATTAAAAAGAATAATTATAATAAAATCTCAGGTTTTTAAAACCTCCCTATAGAAATATAGATTTATGTATTTATCTATACCCTATAATGACATCGATATATGAACCTTCATATCGAATGGATCCCATAGAGGTTCATGAATTGAGTGCAGAGTTGGATGACTTATAGAGGAAGGGTTTAATGAAATGTAGTGTTTAACCATGGGTTTCATTTGTTTTATTTTACATGTAGGTTGAAAATAGATTGAGGTTATGTGTTGACATTAAATTCCTGAACCAGGTGACTGTAAAGAATAATTATCCACCACCGGTGATCAGTGAAATCTTCAATTAGTTTAAAGGGGTGTGGTGGTTCTGGATGATAGAACATAGGTGTGGATATCAACAGCTTCATGTATGGGATGAGTATATACTGATTACATATTTCATATTTCTTTACTGCAACAATGAGTACTTGGTGTTAACATTTTGTGTGATGTATTCCCCAATAGTTTTAATGGACTCATGAACATTATCTTCAAACATTACATAAACTAATTCGTGTGTCTCTTCATTGATGACATCCTAGTGTACTCGATGTTATAGGAGGATCATGTGATATACATGAGGATGGTCTAAGATGTACTTCGAGAGCACCAGATTTATTGGAAGATCCTAATGTTTTAGTCATGAATTGGAGAGGTATATTTTCTGGTACATTCTATTTCATAGGATGGAGTTGTGGTGGATCCCACAATGATTGAGGCGATGCTTTATTGGGAACCTCCAAAGAGTGTTATCAAGGTGAAAAGATTCCTTGGTTTGGTAAGGTAATATAAGAGAATTATTTCTAAATATTCCATAGTAACATCACCCATGAATGCGTCAACAGCAATGGTGAAATAATTCATGTTTAAAAATATTTTCCAGAAGAGTTTATTAGAAATTGAGGAATAGATTTACGAGTACTCGAATGTTGAGAATTTCATAGGAGGGTGATGAGTATGTAGTATTCTAAAATTCATTAGGAATTGGACATGGTTGGGTCGTGATGAATGGGAAAGATGTGATTTCATATGGTTCATAATAGTTGAGACCACACAAATAGAATGATGTGACCCATGATCATGAAATTATGGGGGTAGTCTTCGCATTAAAGAGGTGGTGACAATAACTAATGGGTGAGTGATTTTTTGTCTACTAGGACCATAAGATTATCAATTATATATCCTCATAGAATGATCTAAACATTTGATAAATGGGTTGTCTATTGTTCCCCTAGTACTATGGCTTTGAGATTGTCGATACTCATAGGAAGTTGATCGTGGTGGAATATTCTCTCATAAAAACACCGAGTTCACTAATGTTGAACAAGGAATTAGAGAAATTATCCAAATTGTGGAGAATCATTATGGTTGAATGTGGAACATCTTATATCTATTCAATGGTTTTCACCACTACTACAGCGAGTCAAGGAGGCATAGCTCGGTGGTACCGACTATGAGATTTTACATGATTATATTTCCAAAGGGTTTTCACCTGAAGGATAATCAAATGGTGGTTATAATTTCGTTATTTTCAAGTTACATACAGTGGTACTGGTGGTGTTACATGTGGATGTATTGAGATACTTCCATACAGCCCCTTTGGCAGTACGTCCACATGTGGAAATGATGTACCAGTACCTTCAACATCTGTTTTGGGGGTCATGGATTTAGAATGTATGGGAAGTGTTTGTTTCTAGATTCCTCACTTATCCTCAAGTGAAGGTTGAGCACTAGGTTTCGGTAGGTTTGAATAAACCCCTTGATGTGATAGAGTTTATGTGGGATGATATATCGATGCACATCAGGACAGGGTTACCATGAACGTCCATCGTGCAGGACACCTTCTATGTGATTGTTGACTGGCTCACCTAGTCACCCCACTTCCATGAGATTCAAGATAAGAGTTCAGTAGAGAGGCTAGGATGCCTATATGAGCTGATGATATATGGACTCCATGGGGTACCATCGATGATTTTCTCAGATCAGGATGCTCAATTTTCATCCTGGTTGTGGAACGTATTGTAGGAGGCATTTGGGACTCAACTACGCTTGAACACATCATTTCACCAACAGTCGGATGGCCAGACTGAGCTCTCTATTTAGTATTTGGAATACATGCTAAGTTCATGATCCTAGATTTTAGTTGTATATGGGAGGATTACATACATCTGGTAGTGTTTTTGTACAACATCAACTATTATTCCCCCTTTGGTATGGCACCGTTCAAGGAATTGTATGAGGGCCCCCTATGGTCACCACATTACTCAATTTAAAAATAAGTGTTAGCAATCATGGGCCCAAATATGGTGGTGATGACTATAGAGAAGGTGCAGGTCATCCAAGAGAAGATGAAGACTACATAGAGCCATCAAAATTCTTATGATGAAGGGAAAATAAGGCCTTTGGATTTCATGGAGGGAGACCATGTGTCCCTTTGAGTCTCTCCTTGATACGGTATACGTGAATTAACCAGGTCAACAAGCTATATCCGTGGTTCATTGGCCCATTCCGAAAACTACGTAGAGTTTGATAGGTTTCATATGACTTATCTCTACCTACACAGCTATAGAATGTGCATGTCATCTTCCACATGTTATAGATAAAGATATATGTACATGATCTATCACATTTCATTGACAGTGGATAAAAAGACATTCATAATGGGGATAATTTTTTTTAGTACTTTGTGGATATCGTGGTTCATCTTGAAAGGATCCTTCATGGGTGGTTGATTCCTCTAGAGCTCATTCTGTGGTAGCATGAGATTCTACAAAAGAGCACATTGGAGTTTGAGGCTCACATTCAGGCTTTCTTCCCTCATTTGTTAGTATTTCATTTTTTTGGATTTCTTGGGCATAAATCCCTAAGATTGGGGGGATTTTAACATATCATAATTCTCATGTACTATCTTCATATATTATATAGAATTATTAATAGAATACTTGCTGAGACGACATGTGATTCTAATGCCTAATGTGACCGAAACAATTGCATGAAGAATATTAAATAATTAAATTGTAAGCACACACAATTTTCCATAAAATGATTATTAACATATAAATGGGCACCCAGATCCTAAATATGAAGGAATATTTGTGTTCCAATTAGCGATATTACCTTATTCGAGAATTAACATCGAGCGACGTGGGTCTACTGTGAAATGCAATTTTTTTGGATATTTAAAAAATTAAAAAAAATAACGATTTATTTTAATTATAATTACATGGTGATACAAAAGTAGTTTTATTTTTAATAAATTTTTTCATAGAATTCATGTTGATCATCATAACCCTATAATTATTCTGAAAGTTCGTGAAAGTTCTATCTTAAATGAATTCTGGTGGATTGAGGACGGACTATGATGCAACCTCTATTATTCATCAACAAATGATCCAAACACCAGGTAGGGAATTTTTTTTTTTTTTTGATTTCCAGGTTATAGATTTCTATGATGAATGTGGACTAATCCTCAAATATATTATCCCCAAGATTGAATGTATTTCATAGAGGGATTTTTGTGGTTTATCCAGATTTTATTTAATATTTTATCTAACCAAAATCTCCCAAACTATGATTGTTGTCCAAGAACACTTGGACAATGATGTTAATCCTTTAATATGTGAATATCTACCTTTTTATTTCCATTATTAAATTTTTATCATTATGGTTACACGATCGTTGTTTCTAGGTGGTTTTGAGCATGATTGGACCCCATGATTTGAGGTGAACTGATAAAAGAGGCCGCAAATGGGTAGATCGGGTCACAAGAAACCCAGATCTATGATCTCTATAATTTCATGGAATCAAAGGATTATTTGTGTTCTGTTCATGGGACCACAATCATGGGTTTGTTGTGGAGGTCTGAAGTTGTATGTCACTGGTACCAGTGAGGTGAGGTGGCGGGAGTTGGAGAGGTGTGCGGCGGCTGGAGTTGCAGTTTCTGGAGGTGGAAGTCATATATTGCCGAGAGGGACGCATAAGAAGGACCATGTGGGAGCCACATGGTACAATTTTCAAGGGACATATTGAGGATAGTAGGGTTGTTTCAAATCCATTGGAGGTGTTCGTGTAGCATGTGGGAGATGTGGACATGGAAGTGGAGACCGTGTGGGAGCTGCGAGCCAATGAGGTGTGGCAAACATAGATGTGACACTGAGCAAGATTGGGCCATCTAGATTGAGTGGGATGGAGTAGTAGATTGGAGCGGTCAATGGGAAGATGCATTCTAGGGATGAGGGGAGATGATAAAAAAATGGCATTGGCTTGCTAGGACGGCCATGTCTAGATGGAGAGCTTTGAGACCCGTGGGCATGATCAACTCATTGGATTGGGTCGGACCCCCTATTCTCAAACTGAGGGATGGTGGACTGAGGTGCTGCATGACTGCAACAGCTACCGAACGGTCGACTATCACAGTATCTAGAGAATCCATAGTGCAGCTGACTATAGGGGAGGACAAACTAGGAGGTTGACATCCAGAATTGGTGGACTAGTCGTATTGTCGGTGGAGCGGCTATATGGTCAGTCGAGTTGTCATATTGTAGGACCACAATCCCAATGGCCTTCCCTCTTCTGAAATCATCAAACACCATTAACATTCCAAAATTTTGTCCATTTGAATAACCATTTGTGACATTGGGACTCTTGTGATGATACGACACATGAAATATATTTTATATTAGTTTTTTAAAAAATATGTATATGAACTAGATGTTTTAGAATTGAGTTCTCCCGTAATGAGTTTGTTTCGAGTAAAATCATGTGGTTCATTATGAATATGAGACTATCTGACTTTCTAAGACTGTTACTTATCGAGGTTACATTTCTAAGTGAGAATAAGTGTCTTATCAAGAATAAATTTCATATTGGGATTGTGTTTCACATCGAGTCTATTTATGTTATCGATACGGGGTGTTTTTCGATTACGTCTAATAATTATGTTTTGTGTTCTAGAGACCTATACCTGTGTGAGATGAATACATTTCTTTATTGTAGAATAAATCATATATGTATTCAACATATAATTATTGTTTTCATTGTTTTGTAATTCATGTATTTATTTGTGGTATTCCTTTATTGTTTCATGGTATCCTACTGAGTATTGTCTTACTCACCCCGGCACAGTATAGTACCACACGTGTTGTGTCTTGTGTAGATGATTGATGATTTGATGGAGTCCTTTTTTGGAAAAGGAATAGGTGGATCTCAGTGAGTCCAAAATATATTGGTATACTCTTAAGGCTTTAGGAAACTATCTAGTACCATTCTCTTCAGGTAGGGATTTCTGTTGATGACTTTCAGGAACATGTTCATTCACTTTTAAAGACTCCTTTTTGGATGGACTTGTATTCTAGGCTTATTTACATTCTTTTTTATACCATCATTCTATATTGTTGGTATCATAGTGGCATGCATGATTTTTTCCTGGTGTTTTACATTTAATAATTTTTGGCTTGGAGATATATGCATGTGTACATGTACTTAAGAAAATTCCACATATTTTTGGGATATGGATACTCAGTGTTAGTCGCCAACCCCTGGTCTATTAGAGGAGGGACCGGCGTAGTGATTATATGGGACCCAATAGGATTGGTTGTGATATATATTACATAATAATACAATAAATGAAAATAATATTTAATTTTTTTTCAAATAAGTTCGTGGTAATGATTAGAAATCAGTGAAAATATATTTAGTTTACAAAAAACCTTTTTACTAGGGCATAATACTGAATCAAAGGAAAATTCAATAGGGGAACAATATTTATCCCTTAAATCTGTTAAAAAACACACACTATGGTAACAATACATCAATGGGATACAACATAAAATGAAAACATTCTATGAAAAAGGTATTTTTATCTTAGAGATTTAGAATTATGTCTATCAAAACTCTAAATTTTGAGTCAATACCCGTTGAAAAAGTGGCCATGTAATTTATCATTTTGTGAAATGATAAAATATAATTCCTAATATAATATATTAAATAGGAATATTTTGGACAAAGAAAAAAATAAATTAGGTGTACAATTCTAACCATATCTCAATATGTGGAATTTGAGTTGAAAACCCCATACATATTGTGTAGTCATCCACAATTATTTTCAGCCTATTATTACAAAAACATGGCTTTGTAGATCACTTAATAATTAACCATAAATCATATGTATTTCATATTATTTTCATAATACTTTATCATAATATATTCAAACTAGTTTGTGTAAAATTTATCCCACAAATAGATTTTTATAGTTCATTCATTATAAGTGGTGTAGTTAAAGATATGTTGTTTAACTTTATTCTAAAATATTTCATCATTTTTGTGTAATATAATTGTATCAAATAGAGAACTATTATTTACAAATAATTCTATTTCGTTATTCTTAATAATTTTTTTGTTTCATGAATATATAATCGATGTTGGCCAATTTGTTTCTCTTTTTGTGACTTAAGAAAACATAACTATAATAAAATAAGAACATAATACAACCATTTCAAAATCATTAATGACAAATTATTAAATTTTAGTAAAAAAAAATATTTTTGTTAATCTATTGATCAATAATAGAGTTTATATCATTGTTCAAGTAGCTGATAAAAACAACCCAAACAAGAACATGACATGTCTAAGGGATTATTATGAAATGATTTTTTTGTAATATCATTACAATAATATCATAATGTTCTCATATAGTTTTAATTAGATTAATATTTAATAATTATAAATTATGTTGAAAAATATATAATGTATATAATGGGATTACATTATTTAGAATGACTATTTTCTTCTCAACACAATTTCCTAAACAATTTAATTTCTAATGATTGTTTATTGTTCAAATAAATAATAGGTTCGCTAATTTTTAATATTGAATCCTTAATTAAATAATGAATTTCATTTTGTTTAATTCATTCCTGTTACCTTGAATTATGGGTGGTGGAGGAAAATTAATATTATCTCTTATGGCGGAAGTAGTTATCATGTACACATGAAAAATGATATTAATTCTCATAATAGATGAGATAATTGAATAAAAAATTGTAATACCCATAATAAAGAAACAATAATTAAAATAAATAAATATCAACATATTTATTTTTTAAAATAAATTCGAATAATGATAATTAAAAATACTTGTTAGGAAGTTTATAATAGAAATGTATACGAGTTATATATTCTTTGTAAATATAATTGAAAATATAGGCCATGATATAATTTATGTATAACATAAATTATTGAAAGTGGGATAATCTTATTTGATAAGTAACATTGTACTTTTCTATGAATAAATCCAATGTAGGGGCGAGTCTTATAGTTGTGGAAGTGTGCTCCTTTTGTAAGTGAAGGGAAGGGATGTATTGTATGAAACCATGACACTTTCAATAATGTAATGTTAATTTTAAATGTGAAATGTCACCAAAATACGAAAAAAATTGGAGGGGATGTGTTTTTTGTGTATAGATTCCCCTCATCCGCAAATTATGGGACAACCTAGTGTGTTTTTTTTTGTTTTCAATTACATTTTATAATTTACCAAAATTAACATTTATCATGGTAAATAGTTTTTCTTCTTGGTAATTTATATTATGAATAAAAATTATGATTGATCCATTTAACTAATTATACACTTTTTAATTTAAATTAATAAATAATTTATAATTTTTTTAATAATAACTTTATGATTGACGTACATAACATTTAAAAAGATATTTTTAAGAAAAATTTTATTGCTATGTTTTAAAATATATATGTAAAATAAAATATTATATATGATACTGAATTTTACCACAGAAATATTATTGTTATAAAAAAATTGGTTGGAGGATTTTTGATAAATCCATAACCAAATTTCTCCATCAAATAATTTAATTAAGTAAAGAGGACGAAAAGTGTTTTTATTAATGTTTCATTTTAATTAGTTATAAAAATATTGGCCATAAGATTTATAAGTTTGTAGAATATTTTAAAATGAATAATTTTATTCCTCAAATTCAATTTTTAATTAAATTTATTTGTGTGATTTATTTTATCTTTTCATCCTAGTGTTTTCATAAAAGACATAGATTCCCAAAAAATGGTATTTCCCCTACTCACTTATAAACAAAGTATTTTTAAAATAACTAAACATTTTAATCATTTAATATTGTTATTATAAATGGAAAATGATCTTTATTTTTATAAATTAAATGTCAATTATATGAAATATATTTATGAATAATATCATTAAATATATTAAAATACAATTTTTTTTAAGAAATGGCATTTATAAATATTAACTCTTATTATTATTTTTTCATATAATTTACTTAATATATCTATGTAACGTAATTATTAAAATCTGACATCATTTTTCATAATTAGACAGATGTCTCTTAAAATATAAATTCATATCAAATAGAATACAATATATTATAAAAACAGTTTTATAAAAATTTAATTATTTTAATGGAAATTTAGGGAAACTAATTTAATGTATTTCATATTTATAGTACCTTCTATTTACATTAATCATATATTTCTCAAAATGGTAAAAATTAGTTATTAATGTTAATTAAACTTCTATGTTTTATTGGTAATATTTAATATTTGTTGTTTTTTCTAAATATAACATGGTTTAATTTATTTTTTGTGACTTTAGAAGAATGATAATGAAAATATTAGCTATTTAATGGATGTCTACTAATTTTTATTTACATTTTCATATTTTCCCCTAATAAATAAATTATATCCACACAATTCTAATTTCAACTCAACATTAAATGTAAGATATAGTTCTTTTAATATATTCATCACTAAAGGTATAACCACTAATTTTTTCCTCATATTATATCTTAAGTTATATCACGTGACTTTTCATTAATACAAAATTATACATTAATAAACTCATATTCCCATGTATTCATAATCCTTAATAATATATTCTCTATAAAATACATGTACAAAACAATTTGAATCTCCTTGTCAAACATACATAATTATGTTACATTTTCTTAAGAAAATAATTCTATCTTTGACATATAAATTGTTTCAAAAACTAGTTTATAAGGCTACACACTAGAAAATATATATCTTAATCCAAAAAATGTGATGAAAATCACCATTAATATCATTAAATAAATATGATTTCCACGTATACCAATACAACAAAACACATTTCAACAATATAAATCCTCTGATTACTATATAATCATTAGAATATATTAAAAAAAAGATTTATCCATACATAAATCAGGTGTTCTAAAAAATCTATCCAAGAAAAATATTCTATTCCATAAAATTAAATTTCCTGATTATTAATACAACTATTTATATGATTCCATATCATTAATGTAAAACTACTATGAAAAAATCATAGATATTTCACATAATCCTCAAAACTTTTAGTAAATACCAACATTTTGTTGATAAATATCACTAAAAAATAATAATATCAAAGAGTTTTAATAATTAAAAATCATTGAAATGAAAATATTAATACCTTAGCTATGACTAATAAACTCACCATTACTATTATAATAATAAAATTATAAAAATCTCAACCATTTATGTATGATTCATTATTATGTAATAAGTGATTGTGGTTTACATGAATAACCCATTTTTAGTTTCTTATCAATTTCCATGTTTCTACTAAATAATTATATAGAGAATGTTTTGAACAATATCATATTATAGGATCTTGTAAATTTTAGAAATAAATTCTATTATTTCCTCTCTAGTGAGTCCATCATTTCACCCTTTGATACTTCTAATTCAATCTATTTTTCATTAATTTTGGTTACATTAAAGATCATAACATATTTATTAAAAGTTACTATGAAACAAGTAATTAATAATAGTTATAAAAAATAATTATATTGAAAAAATAATATCCATTGAGATTTTATATTGCATTTTTTATTCTTAGTCCCATTAAACATGAACCAAATTGTTGATTTATTCAATGACCATGTCATAATTTTTCAGTGTGATTTAATCTAGATTATTATTTTACATAGCCACATCCATGTTATTGTATACTTAAAATTATGTATTTTTTCCAAAACACATGATGAATAAATTTTCAAAACACATGGATATAATGTAGTATGTATCATTATTCCTTGGATATTCACTAATTTTTAGCCATCCTAATACAGAAATAAAATTTTCATTTTTTCCATTGTATTAAATGATATATATTTAAAAATGTATATCTCTTTGTATCACCCTTAACTTCTCAAACCAGAACTATTCCCAAAAATTATCCAGATCGTCAAAATTATTTAAATCCCGCCATGATAAGAACTGTGATTCCCTCAACACACAAAACCTGATCTATTTCTAATATTCATTCATTATACATAGTCTCTTTGATAAAAACTATAGATTCTCAAACATAACTATCCCATAATTACATGGAATAATGAATATATGGAATTAAATATATTCCCAATGCCTTTTGGGTTTAGATATATAGAAAAGTATGACATATTAAAATACTAATTATTCTAATGTATTTATCAATTAATGGACACTTTCTTTTCCATTAAGTTATAAAATACTTAATCCACAATGCATATTCATCATCTCCCATTAATCCCCCTGAAATGATATTCTTCCGGTCACATCATGATCAATACGATTCTGTATATCATAGTGGAATAAAAAGCATAATAAGGGTTAGGTGAATTCCCTGCAAGGAGAAACCTATGACTAAGCCATTCATGGAATAAATACAACATTTATTTTATAGAATGACTAAATATTCATAATAAAAACAAAATATAATTACACTAATGTTATTATATATCGACGGATAATAATAGCTATGATAATATCACATGGATAAAAAAATACATTCCATTTATAGATGAAATTTATATTTAAAATAAGTAATTCCATATAATAAACCAAGAAATCATTTTCATAGACAGAATAGTCTAAGACAGAATGGTCTATAAATAATTGAAATAACATATTCTAGGTTGGTATACACCATTAATACACAAACATTATCGTCTCTTGAGTGATTCCTTTTCATCAAGGGGTTATATAATTTTTAACCCCACTCATAACAAGATTAATTCCAATGCATTCATCGTATTAGAAAATGAATAAATAAAGAATAACAACCATTTAAAATAATCATTTGAATTAAAAAAAACTAAAAAACAATGATTTCCCACTTGTAAAAAAGGGATAACATGATCATAACCCATTCAAATATAATGGTTTCGTGTTAAATTATTCATAACTAAATTTACTATAATAATCCATATTGGAATACCTACATACTAAATGCTAATACATTTCACCATGTAAAAGATGAAATAAGAAGATGGTAACACATCTTGAGAATGAAGTTGGACTGTCAAACTAGATATAGGTTGTGTTGTATTATTATACTAATATAAATAAAAATTTTATAATCCATCATGACAATGAAGGTGGGTGTTTTCATTATAATATATCTCTATTGTATGAATAGGAACATATAATAATTTTGACATACAAGAAATATGTCTTCATAAGAAATTTGTTCGAATGGTATCACTAAATGAGTCATAATGAAATCCAATTTTTTTAATGTCATCTTTTCAAACCAAAAAAAATTAAATATGTATTACTTTTTAAATCATATTAAATAAACCATAATATTCTAACAAAAATTACTGGATAATTAAAATAAAAGGAAACCCATGAAATGGATTTTATAAAACATATTGAACATTACAATAAGTGTAAATGGAATGTGTAAATTTATAATGTAATTTTAAAATTGATAAATTTTAAATATCTAAATTCATTTAGTATTAATAATAATCTCCACTAATAGACATTAAAATTAAAATTATATTTTATAAAAAACATCATATATAAAGATAGAACATTTGATAATAAAAGGAAACAATCCTTTCAAATACATTCAGTATACCTCTATAGAAAATAATTATTATAAAAATACTAAAATATTCATTCTTTTTATTAAAATAATTAGTTTCCCCAATGGGTATTATAAAATAGTTTTCAATAAATTATAAGCTCAGGGGAACCCTGTTATATCCCAAATTTTCTTAGATAATATTAACCCAAATTGATAATAATTTTGGATAATTTTTATATAAAAATATATTTTTCACTAAAAATGGATTAATATAGGATCTAATAAAATTTTATTTGGGTAAAAACCCAATTTAAACCATGGAAAATTTGATAGAATATATTCAACGTAATGCATTGAGTAAGTGAAAGATATAGAAGAATGTACAACCATGATGAAAACTAAATGAAAATATTAAATATATTATATATCATGCCCATAGTTTTTAAAATAATCAAATAACTTCAAAAATAGTATAACTTTTGAGAAATATAAGTCAACCATAATGTATGGGATATGGGGTTTATCTTATGTTCAACATAAAATTTGTGCATTTCAGACATCTAGTTAGATCGTATGTGAGGGTCATTTTAATAATTTTATTATTATTATAGTTTTTGGGAAATAATTGAATATCATCCAAATGGTTAAACATATTAGAAATTATAGCCCCCCATTAGGTATGAGAAGAGGGTTTTATCCTTGTAATGTTATAACTTTTGTGATTTTTGAGTGTTCTATAACATTGAACGTGAAGATAACTTATTTGATAATTCTGTTATACATTTTTCCAAAAATAATTGAATATATTCTGAATGATGCATTAAATTAGAAACATGAGATCACCAATAGGACTAGGATGATGGGTTTACTCTATGAGTGCTATAATTATTATACGAGTAATGTTTAATGTAACATCTAATGTGATGATAACTTCATAAAATTTATATATATTAATATTGTGAATCTATTTAGGGAAATTATTTTTTATAAATAAACATTATACTTAAAACAATTCATTCTATTGTTAAAAATGGTAAAATTCAAATGATATGATTTAATGATGTTTCCACAAATTAAAAATTGAAACAAAGTATGTTATTTAATTTAATTACTCATCCATCAATATTTATATGAAATTGATTTAAAAGGGTGTTTTAATTTTGGGGTTTGGTGTGCTGTGATTTTAGGGATTAAATAGGTAAAACCTATCAACATCCCACTGTTGTTAATCTTGTTGATTCATGATTACCCTATATCTCCACCATGGATTAATGTTGAAGCCTCCTTTCAATGCCACACCGGGTTATAAAAATGCAGATACATTGTTACAATATTTTCTTCATGATATCCTTGTTTTTGTTTGGGTTTTAGTTATTTATTATATTTTCTTTTTTTATCCCATTTCTCTCTCTCAGAAATGTTTGAAATGTGGTTGAAATTAAATAAATTTGAATCCTATATATTCAAGTAAAATTAATATATAGTTATTATATAACTATTAAAAAAAATTTCACATGAATTTTACGTGAAATTATTAGATGATAGGTGAGGAAAATTATAAATCTATAATTACATCATATTTTATTTGATAGTTTATAAAAATTAATATATATAATTTTTCTCTAAATTTCCTGGGGTAATTATTATGAATTATAAAATTCTAATTTCATAAAAATATTCTATTATATTTATAAATGGATAATCACATTGAGTTATCAAAATATAATATATCAAATTATCAAAGGATTGTTATTGTACTATCCAAAAATAATTATAAAAATTTACTGAAATATCATCCTACCAAATTATCAAAATTTAATTTATAAAAAATTTATCAAAATATAATCGCCACACATTATCAAAGGATAATTTTTCAAAAATATAAAAAGATAATTATAAATGAAAATATATACAAAATCATAATAATAGGGTTATAAGTTATTAATTTATGATATGTTATCAATAGATAATTGTAAAGGGTTAATTTATGATAAATTATCATGACTTAATTTTAAAAAGATTATTGATGAAAAAAAGTGAAAGATTATTTATAATAATTTCTGATAAATTATCAAGAGATAATTGAAAATGAATAATTTATAAAAAAATCATAAAATATATTTATAAAATGATTATTTCTATGAAATTATCAAACGATACTTATCTTTGAGGAAAATATTGCAAGCGTTTGTGTTGACTAATAAAAAATTCATTAATTATCTATGGGAGAGAATGTGACATATCAAGTGGTATTTTATTTTATTTTTTGAAATAAATTTATTTTCTTCAATTCTAGGAGCCTTGACACTCCTTGAGTGATGATGTGTTGAAAACTAATATAATTTGTATCTCTTGGATGTGTCATTGAATATTGTGGCAACTTCTTATGAATAATACCAAAAAATTGGAAGTTAATATTTTCCATTTATTTTGAAAAATTAAAGGGATGAGGATCATTTCCATTGTGGGAATTCTATATATGATGTCATTATCATTTGATGTTTATTCAAGACTATCCCATTCTTATTCCGAGATGGATGTGGGTGTGTGAATAGTTTTAGGATTACATTATTATGAGTGACTATCCTGACATTAATATTGGTATGGATTATCATACCTTTGTAAGACATATATAATTTTATTGATTCATAGTCTTAATAATTTTTTACATTTAGCCAGAAACTCGAGAGGTGCCTTGAGTTTTGGTGTACATGGTTACCCAACCTTATAGAGTCCCAAAATACATAATGGTGAATGTGTGTACCCTTGTAGAGGGGAAATCATAGGATATAGTTGTATAATATAGAGATATGTATGGGTATCCTTGATATTGGGAGTTATATTGTTCTAATGTACATAAAGGTGGGTGTCACTACCCCTGTAAAGGGTAAAGCATCAGTGGTAGGGTTCCCAATATGACACTATCCTAATATCCCTAATGTAATATATGGATACCACTATATAGTGTAAATCATATTGGATTACTGAAATATATAGGACATGGATTCTTACGGACAAGGGATGTGGTTGATTAAAATGTTACGCAAGATATGTTTTTATTTGAAGAAATGGAAGAAGTTTTTTATGAAAACCACTAGAAGTTTGGGGTGATATTTTTAAATTGAAGATTATTCAACATACCTTTGAAATCCACTATCTGGGTGGGGTGACCATGTTAAACATCATAGACCTAAGTTACTTTTTAACATCCATATTAGTAATGAGAAAAATTAAGTGGAGATGTGGTTGAGGGTGTACTGTTCCACAAATTATGACTCTACATATGTATGTTTATTGATCATTTACAAATGTAATGAAATACTCTATTATATAAAATTTTCAATTATGGAAAATCTAAATTGGTGGGGTGAAACAATTTCATATACTCGCAACCAACTCAGGGATTATTGTTTGCATTTAGAGTTTAAGAAAAAATATTTTTTGATGTGAATGGGACAAAAATTTGATGATTGAGTAGTGGAGCATGGAGATGGTTTTGACTAATAATTACACTGGAGTAACCCAAATATACCTTTTTTATTTTTCTTAATTTAATTAATTTTTATCTCTTCAAATGATTAAAACATTTTGAGATATTTCTATATCAATATCACTAATTTAAAATCTCTACATTACTCGAATTATTTATTTTTTGTTTTTTATTATTCATTATTATCCTTCTCAATGTCATGATACAGAATATATTTATCCAAAGTGTTGGATTTATACCCACCATATTAGTCAGATGTCTCTTTCATATGAGGAGGTACACATGAGGTTACATAGAATTAGAATTCAGAATCGGTGGTTCAGGTCAGGATGATAAAAATTGTAGTAGTAGATAAGGATTCACTAACATGTTCTTATTTATTTATATCGGAGGGGATATGATAATTAAGGGATATGATACATAGGAATCAGGTATGGGAACTATTTCCATTATGAGATATTAATTTATAACCGAAAATCGATTTACCATAAATGAGAAATATTGTTTTACTGATATCATTGATCGAATTCATCTTTGTTGATGCACATGATATTGTTATTTGATTTTGGTTACATACATGATTTGTGATAAGGATCATAGAGTTACAAGAAATATATATTTTTATTTTTACATTCCTTTGATGTTTTTAATAAATTATCTTCACTCATGGTATCTTTTTGGGAATGTTTATTTGTCTGTATACTTTCATGGAATTTTGATATATCACTGTATGATTTAATTAATAGAACTAAGCATGTTCTTTTTTTAATATCTACTTTCTGACAGTGATAAACATGTTGTAAAAATACTAGGGTTAGCATTCTGATAGGTATACCATGAGATGATGGAAGATTCCCTAGGAAAATATATGTGATTCAATAGAATAATTGGGACATAGAATACTCATAATTCCGTTCCTGATAGAGATGATCTGCATCAGTGATGTTTGACTAGACTATAATATGAGGTAACCCAGGATATCCATATGCCACCACCTGTGGTGTAGGAAGATACTTCCTAACATTCTCTTATACTGGTATAGATTATCTTGTTTTTCAATCTCATCCATAAGAGATATTCGAAAATAGTGATCATTTAAGGTTGACTGATGAAGATAACTGTTTCTGATCAAGATCATGTTTTTAATATTTAAAAAAATTTCATTCCAGGTTACTCATGGCATAGAGTATGTAGAGGAACGAAATACATCATTGAGTGTAACACCAAGATATTATATATTCCTTAGTAAGTATTAATTATTATAGATACCATAATGTTCTATGGACCTCTCAATATATGGCTGGAATCCTTGAGTGTGGCTAGGAGATGAGGGGTCTTACATATATGACCATCAAGGAAAAATTTCATGAGAATTAAATTCTATACTAAATTATGATGGAATGTACCCACGAGTTCCTAGAGATAAAAAAGGATCTATGGTTTTCTGTTCATACACAATTCATTTTTTTAGGTTTTATGGATTTTCTCAATTGTTTAGTGGAAAAATGGCTTATAAGGGTTGAATTATTGAGATAGGCCCTCAAATAGAGCATGGACACCAGGTTAGTGGATTTAACATAATGAAATAATCATAGGTTATTCATATATCAATCACCATTGGTATGGGGATCAAAGAGGTTAAGGTAGTATTCTTACATCCTTCTCAAATTGACTACTGAATGATTTTACCCTTACTACCATGTGACATCATTATGATTGTAGGAAGACAAAGGAATACCAGGAGAAATAGTGTGAAATATTGTTGGGTTAGATAAGATCTTATCCAGGACACTCTATGGGATAAATGTGCTACAAAATTATTCTAACGGGTTATGAAAACATCACATAAATAAAGGAAGTAGTAGAATTACAATATTGTGGAAAGACTAATCATTTTTAATGATATTACTCAAAGGTGTCATAGTGGAGTACCAGGTGGTCAGGATATGATTGGATGAATGTACCATATAATAGGAGACAAAATCCCCTAAAAATAATGACTTAGTATAGTTTCAGACATTATTATGTTGCTGAGGATGGCTAAGTCTATCAATTCGACCATTCCCCAATAGAAGATTATGATGAAATTTTTTCTCTAAAATTTATATTTTTTAACAAATCATTTTCTCCTTTTACCTTATTTAAAACCTTTTTTTTTGTTATATCTATGATATGAGTCCATACATGACATTCTGGTAGAGTAGTGTTTCATAAATTTACATTCAATCATAATTCATTTAATGATGAATTAAAATCCTATTATATGAGAGAGAAGTAGTCAATACAATCTTTAGTGAGAGAGTAATGAGGGTCACACTCAATGGTGGATTTAGAAAAGATCTATTTTCAATAGATAACACACCAAGATGTATTTAATTTGAATAATTTATTTAATATAGAATAACATTTTACATTATTATTTTGGTGTGGATAGAAAAAAATCACTAGGAAGCCATATGAGATTGGTCACAACTTATCATCATATGATAGAAAAACATTATAAGTGAACTATATTCATAATGGATGATATTATTTAATATTTCATTAT
Organism: Viscum album; assembly: GCA_963277665.1. NCBI lineage: Eukaryota > Viridiplantae > Streptophyta > Magnoliopsida > Santalales > Viscaceae > Viscum > Viscum album. The sequence goes on from OY728152.1 coordinate 1,506,586,962, forward strand.
AAATATCAGCGTGCCTTGGATGATCACTTAAACAAAGAACGCTTAGAGGATCTTTATGGTAGGTCATGTATTTTATTACCTGAAAGGAATAATGTAGATGGTGGTGTAGGTCAATGGCCTAGTTTGGATCAAGATCCCTCTAAGAAAATGAAACTCATATATAAGTGTTTGATCCCTACTCAATGAAAAAAATATCATATATCAACCATTTTTTTATACATTCATAGTTTAAAATGTATGATAGTGTTTTTATGTTGAGTGAAAAATAAGTTGGGGAAGAGGCATCTGATGAAACAGGGAAACCTAACACCCTATTAGTTGGGGCCATATGAAATATATGAATTATTGGGGATAATGGAATACCACATGTATATCCTTCTATGTTATTGAGGCATCAATGATGTGTTCCCCAATTCTCAACATTGATGGTACATTCACAATCCTACGCATGTATTTTATTTCAAGGCTATTGAGTTAGAAACTTATTTATCATATGAGTTGTTTCGTTTGATGATTAGATAATATAGTGAGAAATAACCCATAGGGAAAATAATATCACTTTTCCAAATTAATTAGAAACAAGTATGGATTTAGGAGGATTTTTGGGATCGCTTGTATAATGTTTAAGCTTCGTGGCCAGAGTTGTTCTAGAAATACTACTACAGCTTCTTCTCAATGATGAAAAGTCTATATAGGTGGAGAATTTAAATATACCAATGTTATATATAAAATAGAAACCCGTATTAATTTTAATATAAAATTTATTTTTATTTGAAATTTTAATTTTTCAATTAACATACCTTAATAGATGGTATGAATGCATTGTGTAAGGTTAAAATTTTAGTTAACACATTTAAATATTAAATGAAATATTTTTTTAATGTCACACATAGAGATAGAAAGAGATTATATAACCCTTATATACTTAGAAAATACAGAATAAATATATAATAATATTATATTAATGGTTCATGATTTTCCCCAAAAATTGAGTATCAAGAAAATGGTGTATCATATGAAAAAAAAATTGATCTTTTATGCCCATGATGAGTGGTTTACCCTAGTTGTGATATAACATGTGTGTGTGTTGGTTTTTTTGTCATATCACAAATGATGATAATTAATTGAATTTTTTATTATTTTTTTAAATAAAAGAATATCTCCCAAATTTCACAAATTATGAGAAAAACAATACCAATTTTAGGTTCATGATGAGGTTTTTTCCATATTAGAGAAAACAAATTATTGGTTGAGTGTTTGGGGACATCATACCTGATGGTAACATATTAAATATTTTTATTACATATATATCTAGAAATATTTGATTATCTTTCAAAGGGTGTGTCGTATAGAAATATGAGACCCCCCGTTTGGTGTGGGATAAGTCACTACTAGAAAAATGACATATAACCATAGTTTTGAACAGTAGGTATAGCCCCAACAACTGTGGGTATAGGATATACCCATGGTTTGGGAAACTGTGGGAAAACAAGATAGCTCCATAGCATATGACCATAGTTTTGAAAACCTTGGGCAATGATACGTCCACCATGTCACTTCCTTTTTTCTACTATGTCACAACATTCTACCCATGGTTTTAAAAACATTGGTTGAAATATATTGAAAAAAAACTGGCATTGGGGATTGATCATGCGACCTGCACTCTGCTCACCGAACACCTATCCATCAAACCTACATGAATTTATTAAAATTATATATATCCATTAACATAATTATATTAATATTTTACATTAGTTTTAGGAAAAAAATCCTAGTGGGATTAGAACCAATGAAATCCACTTCAAAAACCCCACACCTCACCACTCAGTATATAAGAGTTACATTGTCTTAATTCTACATCTACATAATTATATTAATTTTCAACATCACAGATGAAAATTAATTTAAGTAGGTTACGAAACCAGGACTCCATTCAATAATAATTCATGAATCACCATCCAAGCAATGTTCATTTATAAAATATGACTCTATATTTTCATAAATATATTAATCTAAACCGTTTGTATAGGATAAAAACCATTCGTATAGTGTTTTACCACCTTAATGTGTTTTCCCCACTTTCACAAGAGAAAACTATAACCACTGTTCTGTAAAACCATTGGTATAGGGTTATTCACAGAGACCATCACCCATGGTTTCCTTAGTAAATTTTTGGTATAGGTATTGAACTGAGACCTATACCCATGGTTTTCTGAAAATCATGGGCATAGGATCAGAACATACCCTTATACCCACGGTTTTGGAAAAACTATGGGTATAGGGGGACCTATACCCACAATTTTCCAAGAAGAGTGTGTATAGGTCCGAACAAATCCATATTCAACCAGTTTTGATGAAAATGTGGGTATAGTGACTTTTTACAGTAGCGAGTGGATCATGCTAAATGAAATATTAAATTTTTTGAACATCAGAAATTTTTTATCATCGCATGTGATGGTAATTGATTAATATTAGTTTATATTATTATTATGAATTCAATTAATTAATTTTTTTTTCTAAATATCCATTATCCTTCAAAATTTTCCCCCATATTGTTACACGAGGTGAAATTAAAAAGATCTTACTTAGTCCATTTTAACCCATAAAAATCTAAAGTTGATTAATTGGATGAATCTAATGTATCTGCCATTCATATTTGGATTAAACATATTTAAAATGTGTGTTTTTTATTTGGGTAATTTAGGGTGCTATGATTTTAGTGATTAAATAGAAGAAATGTCCCAATATTCCCCAGTGTTTGATCTTTCTAAGTCTAGAATACCTGGAATCTTCTCTATAAAGGATCATTGAATCCTATTTTGATATCAATACATTGTTTCAAAAGCACGACTCCATCCCTAGGCTATGTGTTGTGTGATATCTATAATTGTGTAAAATATTTATTAATTAATTTTATTCTCATTATTCATCTCAATTTTCTCTCTCATAATTATGGAGAAATTGGTTGAAATTCAATAAATATTTACAACCATTATTATCAATGAAAAATCAAAAAATAATTAAATAGAAATTATTATAATGATTAAGAAAGGGTGTTTACAAGAAATTATTGAATGATCGGTATGAAATTATTAATATATTTTGTTAGTATAATTATTAGGGATAATTTATCCAAATTATCAAATATAATATATAACATCCCAAAACAAAGAGCCACTAAACCTGTTCCACGAGCTGAGTTTCTACATGACCTCCAGAGCACCTCCCTATATTCTAGAGGTTGAAAAATAGATGTTATGGTATAACGGATCACGTGGGGAGACTATACCCTCTTTATCAGAGTAATCCTCAACTGAATATATATGAAATAAATAAAAAATAGTCAATAATAATGTATTATCTACCATTTCCCAAACACATGTACAATCCCAAAACCAAATAGTAAATATTTTATTCCATATCTTACAGTTCCATGTGTAAGGAAAATCCAAAATAATTAGAACATAAATAATTCCCAAATGTTTCCTAACTCCACATATGAATCCTTCATCCATGTAAATCCCATTTCCAATTTTACCATCTATCATGGGGCCTTTTCCCTTATCCAGACCCACAATAATGAAATATCCTCAGGTACCCAACATTGGCCAATGAAGGGTGTGATTTCAACAAAATTTCCCAGTACAGATTGTGTATACAAAATATGAAGTCAAAACAGATATTTTATGTTTTTACTATGTAAATGTAAACAAAAATGAAAGATAAACCAAGAAACATTAGTTTACAATATTCCCTAAGTAAATGTTCATCATTTGTGCCATTGGTTAGTCATTTTTATTAATTACACTATGTATTTGGCTAGTAAACTACTATTTAAAAATGGATATGTCAAGTTCCATATCTCTCTAGGGATAACATTTCAAAAAAAATACATCACAGATACTATGGAGGCTTAGTCCAGGCATTCTCATTAAATTAAACCATTGGGGGAATATAGAATCTGTGTGACTCCCCAAAATGAAAATTCCATGGGTAGGGAATACGACCTCAGTACAACCCAACTCGTGGTCATAAAACCATATTTCAACACCCCACATACAACCAAGACATGCGAAAATTATTCTTTAGACATAATATATTTCTATATAAACCATGACAATATAACAGATTAATCATTTACAAAAAGATAATTTAATACCTAAGAAATCATTATGACCCATACCATTTACACATTATCATTTACATTCCTTTACCCAATTAAACCATTTTTCATTTACAATCGATAATTGATTTAACAAATTAATATTACACAAAACAACAGATTGTTCAATGATAACAACAATACAAAACAATCATTAGTCGCCTTTCATATCCCATACTTTCTTGTTATCACATTCATCATGAACTATCTGTTAATACAATTATTGTTTACACTTAACATTTCAATGTCCATGTTCATGGAGTGGCGTACCGCATGGGTGACCCGTATCACTATCATATTATCTACGTCTCATCCCATAGGGATCATGAGGGGCTTAATTAAAAATTTACCCAATCATATTATAATTTCAACCATGGGAAACCACAATAGAAACACAGAAAACCCAAATAAAAACCACATACACATAAATAATCATTAAGAATTTCGGATATAACTTGTTGACCACCAAACTCGAATTTAAAGATGAACACTCACTAAAAATTAGATACTGACTCACATTAGATCACCCTTCCAAGCCCTAACAGAAGATCTAATGGAAAAAGTGTGTTTTAAGGTTTGAAAAGAATAATTGATTCTATACAATATATAATCATTAAAATAGAAGGTATAATAGTGTTATAAACCACACGTGATTTTTTATTCCCACAATGTGACTCCAAATAGCTCATAAATAAAAGTAATAAATCCTTTGGATATTTATGGATATTTTGTATCACTCTTTCTACTATAGTAGAAAGGGAAGAGAAAAATGAGTGATGGATTTATAAATCATGAGTTGGTAAATAGGTAAAAAAAAATTAAAAGGAGCACAGTTTTCCTAGAAAGTTATAAAAACAGTACACCACCCACATTCAAATAGGGGTCCATGTTCCACATTATGTTGGGGAAACTGATTGGTTTGAAAAACTATGCGATGAATGTGTGGATTGTCTTTTTCCAAGACCATAGGGTTTTTCCTCCGCCTTGCATGGTATAGGAAACTATTCACCCCACCTCCATGAAAGAATGGCTGGGGTGAAAATTAACTACTATCTATGCACCAACCATGAAACACAGACTGGATCACTACTTTCTCCATTATCTAATGTCTGAACCCTTGATACACCCTCGAGACTCAACATACACTTGAAAATATTTCATTAACAATAATAATGAAATGAAAAAAACCTAAAAAAGAACATTCCTCAAAGTATTTCTAGGATCTTACAACCTTCCCACCTTGTAACACCCCATCTCTAACCTGCATTCCCAAACATCTCTATTCTTCCAATGTAAGATGATATGACCACTAGTAATGTATATCCATCTTTGTATACCATGTATGTCCATGGACATTACCATGATGCCACAAAAGTCTTTTTAAAGTCATAGACATTCCATGTTATACATTTCTCACTACAATCCACAATAAAAATTGGGTTCACCTTCATTGATGCATTGGAATAAAGATGAATATCATCAAAATTGATCATAAACAAGGTTCATGGTGATAATATCTAAACTAAGATAAATGAAAAACACTATGCATTCCATCATACCACTGGGAAAGAGACGATTGGCCTTCCACTAGTCTAATACAATCTACAATCAGAAATGGACCAACATACTTGGTTCCCAACTTAACTTGATATCGAAACATTCAATGAACAAATAATAGAGAAACCCTAAGAAATACATGATCACCCTACACTAATAAGAAGGTTGATGATGCTAGTGAACATACAACTTTAACCTACTCTGATCTGTATCCAGTAAATTATTTATCAACTAAACCTGCTCTGATGTCTCTCACACACGTTTCAACCAAAAACAACTCTGATTTTCATGCCTCTATCAAACACAATGGTGATCTTCATGGTATCCCATACATCACCTCATACAATTCCATATTATTCATTACATGGAAACTATTGTTAAAAGAAAACTCCAAAAGCACTAGGTGTTTCTCCCATTATCCACTGAATTATATGACACATTCCCCCAACATGTATTTCATTACCTAAATTGTATGATTTGACACCCCATATATCTCTGGGTGGATATCCATACTCAATAACACATGGGTACCCATAACCATCTACATCCCCTAAATAAGGAGGATGTAAACCATGTAACAATATCTAAAATTATACTCCACAGAACCCCATTCAACTTCACTATCCCTAAAATGTAAAAATAACAAAACTGGTAAATACTAAAGTTCCCTTGAATCAGTAATAAATGTTATATTTTATTATGATGATATCTTTTATATTATTCATTCATTTCATGAACACATTAAAATAATTATCATATGCTTCATACCAATGATACATGACTCTATTCATGGTTAAACTCAAAGGTAGTTATTCTAAATGAGAGAAATCATTGATAAACATTTGATAACATCCAACTATACCCATAAAACAGTGGGAATAAAAAAATCATCCACTACTTTCAATATACCACAAAATCAACATTCTAAATGTCCACTAATAGACATTCCTCATAGATTTGATAGCCCATAAATTGTACCCTCTCAAAAATGAAATTACAGTTGGATAGCGTAGAACATATCTTATTCTCTATTAGTGTAATAATTATGATTTCATGATGTTTGGAATGTTAATCATGTTTCCTAATGTATATGTAGATTTTATCCCCAATGAAAAAAATATGTCCATGTATATATCATAAATTCAGTTCCTCAGGGCCATAAATACTACTAGTGCATTGGTCATCACATACAGAATAAAAAGAAAACTCATAAAAAAAAACCTACTCATAAATCCTATTTTTGATATATTAGTGTTTTCACTCTCAAATAGAGATATCTTGACCTCATATTAATCATTGATAACAAATAATTACCACTCAACTAGAAAAAATGATCATTTTTTCACATAAGATGGTATCTATTCACAACATTCATCTAATTCAGCTTCCAATAATTATCAAACAACAACATAGATTTTTTAACCACCTAGGTATACAACACTAGAAATCCCAATGTTGACATATTTGGATGAATAAAAACATTATTATCCAATTCTTCTCATTGAGTTTTTTGTTTTTGTATTTCTTCTAGTTCTATTATATATGATAGAATATAATTTTTTTTCTCCCGACATAATTTCTATCATGAACTCAACATATCTCTCAGGTGGAAACATTGAGAAATCTGTAGAAAAAACATTTGGAAATAAATCCACCATAGGAATAAACAAATGATACTAAACACCCACATCATCCAGCATAGGGAAACCCACTTGGGTTTTGAATTTACCCAACTGCTGATAGGCTGGACATACACAAACTTTAGGGATATCCCATTCCCTATAGGAAACCAGATTTTTTCCCTTCAAGGGATTTGAAATTTACCCTACAAATGTAATAGTCAATATAGACCTACTATAGGACAAGATAATCAACCCAAAATATTATATAAAAACCTGAATTTTCATGCATAAACAAGTCCTATAAAAAAATGAACCCACCAACCTCAGGGAATCACTTATTACATTTCATGGTATTTTCAAATCTCACCCCAAATGATCTATCAATCGACATAACCCTGTAGATATTATCCAATGATAAACCTAAAAACACACAAAATGAGAATAAGTAATCGAATGTGGGGAACCAGTATCAAACAAAGAACTATAAAGTATGGAAATTACAATAATAGTACCTTTAACTATCGATGGTCTATCCTATCCACCACTAGGTGTATGATGAACTGGATGAATCTTACAATCCCTTCTTTCTTTGAATCTGGTCAATTTTACTGGTTCTATATTACCATGTCGATATAGAGGCTCTCATCATGGAGTACCACATCAACCACCTTGACCAGTACTGCTAGTAGATCTATAACTTCCTTCTAGATATTGGGAAACTAACTGGGTATATGTACTCTATATTGCTTTTGATCCTCTACTAGTGTGTAGTTGATGAGGGTACATGTAGAACCTCTACACATGACCCATCATGCCTCAGGATCACCTCTCAACATGTGGTTGGTGACTGACCACACTGTTGTGAAACGTCAAATTTAATATGTTTTTACGGTTGATTTATATTCTAAGGCAGAACCTACATTATCTATCAAGGAGCATTGATAGGTTTTGAGTGTCTATTTTTAATAAGAAGAACAAAATAGGGGGTGTTTTTTAAAATAGTTTCAAGAATGTAACTAAATATTAAGTGTACAAATTTGAAAGACCAAGTGGATTGTGAAAATTATGAGATAAATAATTGATCATTTCAATGTGGCTATATAACTAGTAGATTTCCTCATATGTAATTGATTATTATGTTTTAGTGTAATCCTTTGGGTGAGGGTTAACGATAATCTTGGGTACCCACAAGCCTTTTAAAATTATGCGATTAAAACTAAACCATGACATAACAATCATGTGGTCATGTTCCAGACCCTTAGAATGATTTAAGGTTTGTAAAGGAACATTGAAATCTGAAATGGTTGGGAAATAAATGGTTTCTTTTGTTTTCCAATCTGAAAAAGAAAATATGCACACATAAAATCACACACCAATTTGTTTTGAATTAAAAGTTGATTCAATTAAATGCATCAAAACAAATTAAGATACATATGAACAAACAATTAAAACTACAATATACACAAAAACAGTATATAATTATGTTATGGAACTCCATATTCAAGTGTGTAGATCCCTCCAAATGATCACCCACTTCTTAGCTCGACATCAGGAGGAGGAGGAAGCTCGAGTGGAACTCATTCGTCATTCTTGATCCCCCTATAAGGATAAGGGGCTACAAAACTTATAGGATGAGGAGGTGAATCTTCTACGACTCTAAAATGGTAGAGTTTGTCCATCTGGTCAATCATACAAATGAGGATACCAAGGTAACTTTTTATAACCCAAATGGGAAAAGGTTTTGAGCACCCTAATTTTAATAAACCAGTTGTAGGATAGTTTTAGGGTACTAGACAAAAGAATATTTCTTTTGAAAAAACTGAAAAGTTGTATCCCCACATCCTGACTATCACCACCAAATGGTAGGAATCATTTGGACAATCACATCTCGAGATATGGACATAGTACAGAATGCCACTTCTGACTTTGTGTAGATTCGGTGGGTTGGACAAATCAGCTCGGATGGGGTCCGTAAAATCCTTATCAAGATTAGGATCCTTGAGATGATATGTAGCTTATTATTATATAGACCAGAAAAAAAATTCAGTCCATTTGGATGCACTGTCTAGTAGAAGTTTGAAATTAATCTTTTGGTGTGTTTGGATCCAGCGCAGTTTGGCCCATTTTTCTTGGATTTCATAATGGGTACTCCAATTCACATCCACCTTAATTTAATTTTCAAAACAAGTAACATTTTACTTTTTAACATTAATAAAAACACAACGATTGAATCAAACATGAAGTGAATTTTGTTATTATATTTGGAATTTACAATACAAATTCAGGCCAATAAAATGGAGTAAGGGTGAAAATGAAATTTTGAATCGTGGTACGATTAGTGACACTGAACACACATGTGTTCTGGCATACCACACAAATAGAAAAGGACTTGATAAATACCTTTATTGTTTGTTCCTCTTATCTGACTACTCAATACACAACCTCCCTGGTTAATAAACTCATAATGATGTTTCCTACCATCAGAAGTTGAACCACATGATCGTCTAATTGGAACCACATATCCCTCACAACATCCCTCTTTTATAATCCTTATAAAATAAGGGGCGGAACCTCCAAATCAGAAAAACTAAGTAAATGGAATATATTTACATGGTACATAATATAATTTTGAAGTCCATCTTATAAACATAATATCATAAATACCTCATCCCCAAAAAATGTGAGAACAAATCATTTTATGTGAGTGAAGTGAAAAAAATAATCTATCACTATCATAGAACCCTTAGTCAATCTAATAAACACTATATCCTTCCACTATGTCAAGGTCAATAGATTGAATTTTCCCAGAAACCATTCCAAAAAAACCATTCACAACATACACGGTTTCTGCATAGTATGAACCATGATATCCCACTAGTGCTTCCCCCATCCTCACAAAATATAAGGCGAAAACATGACAATCTTATCTGTGGAAGTATATAATTGATCATGAATTATATTTATATGCTCTATCCAGAACATGATTACCTCAGCTCCACCCTCTCCTGCAAAATTCATAGGGTTTTGCAGCCGAAACTCTCTCGTAAGCTCAAACATCATGGAAAATCCCATCATGGGTCTCATTCCATCATCTGCATAAAATGAGAATTGTTCTCATAGAACATATCCTCTTCTCGGTTACCTTGGATCATCAAGGTTTCTTTCTCCACTTCTAGATAATAATTATTTATTTTATCCTCTTATCTCCCAATCATCACATATATTCATGAAACCATATTTCAATAACTTCGAGAACACATCTCATGACATATAGTATAAAATCCACTTCTTTTAGAATATAAGGCTTTCCACTATCCATATAAAAAAAATTCCATACAGAATCCCAAAAATACGTAGTTGCATCTATATAAATATCATATCCATACCTAAACTAGTTCATGATCAATATATGGAAAACCAATACACACAATGACATGTTTTTCATTAAACACCCCTTTTAACTTTTTTCACATTGAGAACATAAATCAATCAATTATAGGAACCTTCCCATCATTACATCATACTAGAACCAAAATTTTAATCCATATATAACCTTTCATTAGCCACTAATATTTAACAATTATTTTATCATTATTTATATTTAACCATTTAAATTATCATTATTATACACCAAAACATTAATATTTTTAAATTTTAATAAATTAAAATTTTCCCTCATTTCCTACACATCATCCTCGTGTTTCTACCTACAATGATTTATGAAACCTATATTCCATGTTTCTAAAATGATGCACAAATCCTAAAAATCATACCATTTAATTTATAAACCCAATATCATAAAATAGAAACATCATATAATAAGTTCATATCCTAATGGTGTAATATCATTAAACATTAATATCTCACATCAAGAACAAAAATACTACCCTAGGTACATGGTGTTTCACTCATATATGGGTTAGATAATCCCATGAACGAGCTCATTTAAAAGTCTCCAAACATCAAAATCTCTTACCTACCATCCCCCAAATAATAAGGAAACTTAAATAAAAATTCATCTGATACCACTTCACTACATCCCTAACTCGAGATCCAATAAACCAGTTCCCTAATATAGATATCCACATGGCCTCTGGTGTGTATCATGGTTTTCTAGAGGATTCCAACTAACAGTAAGGGTCTAATAGATCAGCTAGGGAATCTATACCTAGAAAATTAGTGTAATACAATATATAATATATAATAAATAAATAAACAAAATTATTAACCATGATTTACCAACCTTTTACTAGTACTCTATGAAAACCCACTATCAAATAGTAAATATTCTATGTCATGTCATATTGTACCATGTAAAATGAAAACCCAGAATAAAGAAAAATTGAGGAATCATTAAAATGGGTCCTAAATCCATGTCCAGATACCTTATCCATGACATCCCATGAAAAATTCCACAATCAAGCATAGGACCTCACCCTTACCTTGAACTGCAACCATAAAATCTACTCATGTGCCTGAGGAAACTCGAGCACTGTGTGAGTATGACATTTTATTACACCACCAACTGTGTCGACATAATATACAGTCTAATAATAAAATGGGTTCATGTAATATGTGAATGAAAATATATTACAAAGATAATCTGGGACCCATTAGTAAACTATTTTCAAAAAATCAATTTTTCATATTTATTATAAGGGTTATACAATTTGGTCAAATATTGCATTCAACTACTATACATATGGGGACAAGTCATTTTTTCTATCTCAAAACGAAAAATATTTTTCCAAATATCAATTCACACTTACTTTAGTGACTCGGTCATGGTATTCTCATAAAATTCAACTATTAGGTGCATAGATACCTAGTCTTAATACCGAACTTGAGCATTATAGGGGTGGGTTTTAGATCCATAGTATAACCTGAAATGTTGGTTTATATCATCAAGTCATTTCCCTATAAACAACCAATACATGTGATCATACATATTTCAGCAGAAAACATTTTTATCATAAAGCATAATGGTTAAAACATTCATTATACACAAAAACAAATTACTTCAATATAAAATCCATCATTATTCTATAGCCAAAACAATTATCAAATTTACATTCCTTACCAAAATTAACCAATTTATAATTTACAATACAAAAATCATTATTCCCATTATAATTATACACAATGACCCCTTATACCTTTTTAAATACTAGAAAAAATCCTTATTATTTTCTGTTAGTAACATAATCATTCATTTTGATTCATTCCTTATGGAATCTATGTCAATACACTTCGTGTTTACAATTAAAATTTATGTTTCCATGTTCAATGAGAGGAGGAACCAATGGACAACTTGTAAAATAGTCAAATTATGCTCAATTAATCCCATGGGGATCATGGGGGTTTCAATTAAATATTTTCCCAATCAATTTATCAGTTCTACGTAGGAAACACAAAAGTGAAGCACAATGACACCAACTAAAAACCACATGCACAAAAATAATAAATAATATTATAGTATATAAATTGTAGAACAACTACATCAATTCTGAAGATGGATTACCACAAAACATTATACCATGTCACTGATTTAATAAACCTATAAACCAATAACCTATAATCCACATAAAAAATAGTGTTTTAAGGCTTTAAAAGAAGAGGAATGGCTACACAAGAATGAATAACAAAATATTTTGTGGAAGTGTGATAGACTTACCTAGAGCATTGATCTACCACAAATGATACTCCAAATAGATTATAAATGAGGTATATTTATCATTGGGTTATTTAGGGTGATTTACTTCATTAGTTGTACTACTAGAAGAGAATTGGAGGAGGAAAATTGGTGGGGGTTGATAAATCCCGAGGGGGGAAGCGGAAAAAAATAAAATTTTAAAGTTGGTCACAGTTTGGAATCATGGTTTTCCCAACCATGTACTAATAGTGTGCAACCCACTATATAAGAGGGGGCCAGGCTACGCATTTTTAGGGTATCACGCAAAGTTTCCTAGGGATCACACATGTTTTAAAAAAAATATCCAATGATAGATCATAATGGATCTATCCAAGCATGCACAACTTGGCCTAACACCTACCACACTTTCTTATATCATGCACTCCTCCTCCATGAAAATTATTGTGAGGGAACATGGTTACTATTAACCATGCACCAATCATTCAACATTCACATTATGAGTACCTTATCCCCACTCACATGTCCTGAACAACCAGGACACCCGCAAAATTCCTCATATAGTTGGAATGATTTTTTCAACCAATGAAATATACTTAACTAGAAAATTTAACAATAAAAATCCACACATGATATCTGGGATCATAAATAATTTTTTCATAAATATATGGGATAATTATGAAGAATTATACAATAATAATTTCATAGAATTTTTCAATGGTAATTATAAATGTTTAATCATAGAAAATTATAAATGGATAATTTATTCAATATTAAATTGATAATTATTCATATTATTTCCTGATAATTTTGTAGAATTGGGAAAATATACTAGATCCTAAATAATAGGGTATAATTAATAGAATAATATTTACAAATATAGTCACACATCATTATCAGAAGATTATTTTTATGAAATTATCAAAATAAAATTATCAAAATTATAATTTATTAGATATTATCTTAAAAATCTTATAGAATTATAATTTATAATAAGTTATAATGGGATTATTATAAAATGATAAATTATGATAAATTATAAATAATTTATTTGAAAATTAAAATTTATAAGAAATTATTAATATATATATAAATATAATTTATGATACATTATCTTGAGACAAATATAAATGGATGATTAATAATAAATTATTATTTTTTTTGAAAAAATTAAAATTTATTTGAAATAATATAAATATAATTTTTCATGAGTAAAATATTTAGAGCACTTGGGATGAAATAAAATAATATTTCTTGAGTTATAAAGTATAATGAATGAATACTCAAATGTGATACATTTTATTATATAATAAAATTTTCTTTATTGGTTCTACGCACTTTGATGATCCTTGAGATATGATGTGTTGTAGACTATGATAACAAGGCTTGGATATAGAATTTGTTGACTATTGAGGATTTCTCTAGAGCTTCTGAACTACACATTGGTGGTCTGTATTTTCTATTGATGTTAATAATATTGAATTATAGGATTAAAAATCATTATGTTCCTAATTAATAGGATGTTATCATGATATGACATTTATGATAGACTAACCCAAGACTTTTCTAGGTAGAATTTTTACGTGTGAGTGGACATGAGCTTACTTGTTTATGTGTTATTATAACGATTATGATCATGATGTGTCATATCATACCATGTTTGACATATATTAATTTTGTGTCGCATAACCTATGGAATAGTTTTACTTGTAATGATATACCCATGTTAATAATTGAGGTTGGGTTTACACAGTTACACAACCAGATGTAGTATTAAAATACTTAATGGAATATGTGGATACCTCTTTAGAGGATAAATAGTAGTGGATATATTGAAAGGAATAAGATATATATGTGGATCCTTATTGATGTGACTTATGTGGCATTTTGATACACAATTTTTGGAATGGATAACCATATAGGGGGAAATCATTTGTAGGAAGTTAACCAAATAGACATAGTCCTAACATCATTAATGCTGGGAATGGCTACTCCTATAGAGGGAAATTCATTATTTCTTACTCGATGATACTATACATGAAATCACATAGACCGTGGTAGTGGGAGATTAAAAGGGTATATTGGTTGGTTGTCGAATTGATGAAACATGAGGTATTCCTATGAAAACCACCATATAGTTGGGATGAGATTTTGAGATCGTGGAACGTGTGATGTTTCTCTGGAAACCACTAGAAAGGAGGGGTGATATTTTTTACCTTGATAGAGGTATATTAATTCTCCACATCCTTATTGTAAATGAGATTAAACAATAGGTTCTTTGTTTCATGTTTTTATGGTCATCACACTGTGAGTTGACACATGTATGATTGTTGTGAGTATACATATATAATGATATAAAATATTATATATGTTTTTCACTAATGGTAAGGATGTATTGGAGGTTTACTACCGAGTCTTATATAACCACAATACTCTGGAATTTTAGTGTGCCTATTGATTTCATGACAAGAGATCTAGGGAAGTTCATCGAATATATAATGGGTGGTTAGGTGGTGAATCATAGAGTTAGAGCGGACTGTGATATAAATAAAAGTACACAAAAAATGTTTATTTATTTTCATGCCTTTAATTTAGATACATATTTTACACTATAAATGATTGCCACAATGTGATCTATTTTTATATAAATGTCACTTATATAGTTTCAACACATTACTCTTGTTACTTATTCACTATTTTAAGTTATTTTCATTAGCCTGACTAATATCCTGATATGAAGGGTATATTCTCCCAAATATTTGAATTAGACCCTCACATATTGTCTGAAACCTCTAGCATGCACATAGTTTCTCATAAGGTCTCATTGAATACCAAATTAGAACTTGGGGTTAGGTTCAGGATGTTACATACCCTCTCCTAGATGATCAATATTTAATATATCATTCTACAACTCAATAAAGTATTTTTCATTATCAATATCCCTTATAAGAATTATATCCATAGATGTGAGAAATATTATTCAATGTGTTTCTTTAGTATAGATATATTTATATATATATATATATATCATTATAATACAATAATAGAATACTAAATAACACAATAAAAAGGATAAATTTAACCAACTTATATAAAATATGATCAAGATAGTGATCATAATTCAATGAAGTAATGATTACTTTTTAAAAATATATAATAACTTTGAAAACACTACATCTATGCTCACATGATTACGAGAGAAAAATTTGGATAATATATCCAACGAAATTAAAAAAATGTAAAAAGATACCTTATAGTGTAATTACACCATACAAAGAAAAAATCAATCACAAAATGTATTATAGGCCAAATAATTTGAATTAACACCAATAAACCCATTATGAATTTAAAAACATATGATTAAAATATTATGAAAGATTATCCTTGTAATTGAAATTTGTAAAATTGATTAAAAGGTAATTATTTTTATATTTTCTAAAATAAGAATTATATACACCATATAAATTAAATTATGTTGATAATATCAAAATTTTCTCTAAGAAATTTATTAGAGAAAAAAAACACTTACCCCTTATCTAGAATTCTATAACTGTTTTCAGCATCATATATCACTAACATAGATACATTAATAACATTATAAAAAGAAATATCTCATATAAAATTCAAAATACAATCCTATCACACACATATATATATACTCATACAATATATGAAATCTACTTTGTTAGAATGTTTTTCCAAAATGGATTTTTATAGATTAGTCTTTTTGTTCTGGTTTTTTAAATTTTATGTTGTTCATTATTCATCTCTAAAATTTCATCATTCCTATATTATTTATGGTTATTTAATA
The DNA here is from genome assembly GCA_963277665.1 of Viscum album. Classification (NCBI taxonomy): domain Eukaryota; kingdom Viridiplantae; phylum Streptophyta; class Magnoliopsida; order Santalales; family Viscaceae; genus Viscum; species Viscum album. The sequence continues at coordinate 1,506,603,764 of OY728152.1, forward strand.
TAAAATGTTAATATATTTATAATTATATTATCTCATTAAATTAGAGTATGTTTTATGTTTCATGAATGTGAAATGGGTGTGAACTTAGTTATCTAATTTTGATGACCTAATATGTTATTTATGTTATAATATAATTTCATAACATAACATTCCAAGGACCCATAAAAATATTTTTCTTATGTTATTAATATTTAATATTAATTAAATATATCTTCCTATATTCATCCTTCACAGTTTTTTATATCGTTGATCAGGTGGTCAAACCAAAAAAACAAGAATATTACATGCCTAATAAATGGTTATATGAATTGTTTTTTGGAAATATAATAAAAAGGTAACATAATTATATTATTATTTTTTTGATAATAAAAACAATAAGGTTATTATAATTATATGTAAATAATATCAAATTAAAAAATATTGTGAATAATATATTTCCTTAATGTCACACTTACATTATATGATCTAATGAACAATGATTATTTATTTATCAATACATTAATAGGTTCTAAATTTTTTATTTCTAGAATCATAATGACATCATAAAAACCTTATTTATAGATTAAATTCATTCTGGTAATCATCCATTATGGATGGTTATTAAAAATTATTTTTTCATCACTTTTTGAAGGTGGTATTCATGTACGTAAATATGATGATATCATCTTTCTTAATGGATTTCATAGGTTAAAAGATAATTATAGTATAATCTATATAATAAAATTAAATTTTATATTTTATATAAATAATAGTATATTATTTTTTTAGAAATATATTTGAATGATGATATTTATGAATAAATTCTATGTAGTTAACAATACTCATATAAGGGACTTAAATTTTTCATTGAATTATTTATTAAATTGAAGGCCTTATACTAATATACACGTAAAATACTTATATTGAACATGTGAGAGAGTTAATGTACGATTAATTTCGGTTTGTTTCAAAAACCTTTACCATGGAGAGGTGAGCCTTGATGATGTTGATTTGTTAACTTTTTATAATAGAAAGGGAGGGTAGTTTTCAATGAATTCATTACTTTTTCAATAATATAATAGTAATAGTCAAATTTCTGTGGCCCAAAAAATAAAATAATCAGTCAGACTGTGTATATTGGAAGTTATATTTATCATGTCAAAATTTTGGAGATAAACTATATGGTTTTTATGTGTTTTTAACCTTTTATCACTGAGACTAATTTATTTTGACGTTAATTAATAAATTTTTACAACATTAATTAATATTAAAAATAGATATCATGATTATAAATCTCCCGTAATTATATTCATTTACTATGAAATTTTTGAATTATTTTATCGATAATCTTATTCATGGGTTGTAATAATTAATTTTAAAATATACTCACATAATGTTAGAATTATGTTTTTACCAATATTATGTTATTTTTTGTAAAAATATTTAAACAAGATAAGATTGATATAGATAAATATTTTATTTGTTGTATTTTAGTTATTAATAAAACCTATAAAAGTTAGGATCCATAGAATGAAATCTAAATAAAAAATTATCTTTTAAAAACATTATTAAGAGAAGAGACTATATTCTTTTTATAAAAGTAACATTTTATTTAATTTCTAAAATTTTATACTAAGTATTATAAGTTTGTATAATAATTTAAAAATTAAATTTTATTCTATAAATTTATATTTTATCACTTGATTTCTTGGTAGTTTTAGTTTATTCTTATATAAAACTATTTTCATAAAAATAATCATTTATAAAAAATGTTATTTTCATTATTCACCTAAATTGGGTTGAAAATTCAAAAAATATAGCTTATTAGAGAATTTTTATTAAAAATATATTTTTTTTTAAATTTATGGAACCCTAAATTCTAATTTTTATGAATTCAATTATTTAAATAAATTAAAAAATCATATTGAAAATTTAATTTATGGGAAAATGACTTTCAAATAACAATTTCCATTATTAAATTTTTTTTATAATTTAGAATTTAGTTGTTTTAGTTAATAATTAAAATAAAATATAATTTATCAAAATTATTCATATTTTTTAAGATATAAATCCATATCTCTTAGAAATGTTATTATTAGAAATATAAATCTCTGAATAATAAATTTTCTTAATTTTAATTTATATAAACTAATTGAATTTGATTGATATTATTATGATCATTAATTATCTTTATAAATTTATTCTAGAAATAATTTCTCATATTCAGTTAAATTAATTGAATGATTATTTTTTAATGTGAAAATTTTAAAATTTATATTTTTAACTAAATACATCACAATTTTGTTGAAGTTTGATGTTGTATATGGAATAGAAAATATTACCTGGTTACATTTTCAAAGGGTGTCACATATTAAAATTTCACGGAGATAAAACTTATATAACACGGATAGACACCATCATACACATATATATGACTCTACCCTATATTGATTCTTAATGAATAAAATCTACATACGCAATAAATTTTAACATTGATGGACGGATAAAAATATTTAAAGAAATACATCTTGTCTCAGAGAACCAAAATGAGTTTACCATGAAATATATATATATATATCTGTGTGTGTGATTTTCCACTATGAAATCTTAGAAACATATTTAAAAATTAATAGTAATACATGGAATAATATATTAAGTGATAAACCCTCTATATAGAAATAAGTTGTACTTAATTTAGCTAATGATTATGAATAAATATTATATTTTTCAATGTGCCATACCCAAACACATGGATTGGAATGTATTTACAGAATCATATACCATAAACCCATCATATATAAATTTACATTAGTATAATTACTCTATATAATAATTTGATAAAGTTATAATATAACATAAAGATCGACCCATTTTTATCTCGTAATATTCCATTACCATAGAAAATGTCCAAAAATACTGTTTAACATTGCATAAGGGGAACCCCCTATATTATGTTATTTGAAATAAATAATACAATGATAGATCATATAAAAATTTAAAATCAAAATAAAATAATAATTAATTCTTACCATTAATCAATTCTCAAATGAAAATATCATCATTAGTCACCAAACTGTAACTAGCTTGCAAATAATTATCAAATAAATAATGTAATGTAATTTTTATTTAGTCATTAAATACAAAAAAAACATTTTGATTTAATTGAATAATTATTAAATTTTATATATTAATAAATAATTAATAAAAAATATATAATTTTATCGATTTTCTATAATTAATTAATTAACATCATTCATTTTTAGTGTACTGATTATCTATAAAACCCCCATTATTTATAAATATAGTCAAAAAAATCACCTTTGTAATTTTATATGAAATTATTATTTCTCAAAATAATACAGTCATTAAATAGTTGTCCAATAAGAATAACCCCTCTATTTTCCAATTCGGACAATGTAATTAATTAAATATCATTTTAAATAATTAAAAAAATAATATATAAATTAATCCCCATTTTATTCACTATTACAATTATTTATAAAAAATTTAATAATTTATATCATTTAAATTTCCATGAAAGTGTTCTCTTAATCAATTAATTCAATAAAAAACAATTAAAATAAAAAAATCATAATAACGAAATAAATAGATCTAAATCCTAAAAATATATTTCAATGAGAATAATCATCCAAATAACCCTTTAGAAGTAATAAATTTCACATTATAACTTATATTTTGTAAATTTAATAAACATATTTAATACCCACATACCCAATATCAGGAGTTAAATTCCATATTAATAAATTAAATGAACTAAAGGAAATTTTATAAAATATAACAGTAAATAATATTTTATAAAATCCCGATTTATAATTTCTATAAATAAGAAAAATAATATATCGCCTTTAAAAATCATATTTGGAGTTATTTAATATTAATAAATATAATTGGATGATTTATCCTTAATATATATCAATAATAAATTTTTTTATCATTTTTAATATTTTACAGATACACATTTTAACAATAGTAAATAATATATTATTATTATAATTCATTGATAATATTAGAAAAATTAAATGCCATGTAAATAATATTCACCAACAATATTTCATCATATATGAATTTAAACACATTGTATTTATCATTGAAATTATTCTTCATCATTTTAATTCACTTAAGCCAGTTATTTATATAACGATTTAATTAATTTAACTACACATAGTTTATATTCCATATGAAAAAGTAATGAAAACATTCATTCTAATTAATATAATCAAGATTTAATTAGTCATAATTCAAGACTGAATGAAGTTGAATTACATTATTTTAAAATAATGCATAAAAGTAAAATGGTTCACTTATTATCACTACATTTAATATTAATAAATTATTAAAATCGCGTACCTTTCAACCAATTGGTTATATATAGATATAATATGATTCTAATACACAATCAATCATTAGAAATAATTAACAATTTAAAATTTGAATGAATAAGTAGAATTATAATTTATAATTAAAAAACAATATATAATGAAAATAATATCATAGGTAAAAAATTTCTTTAATAATAATAATTATAATAACTATGAGGGATAATATTATATAAATTGATTTGTAGAAAATAAATTTAGGGGAATAACAGTAAATGATATATATTAAAGGAATTAAATTACCAGTTATTATTAATTAATGGAAAAAAATACAAATTTTAATCAAAATTTTATTATTATAAAATAAATTACTAGTATGTACATAATATTTAGATATAAAAATATAACATGATCCATGTTGAAGAACATTATATATTTTATGGATGATAATTTTCTTGATATTTCAACAATTGATGCTCTATGGGATCCAAAAAGTTATAGCTCCTCCATCAAATCCATAAGACATTAAAAAAGAGTTTTAATATTATTTTTGTAGTGAACTATTTGTTTTATATATGTTTATTACATCCAAAATATCAACATCTTCCCTCTTCAACATAGAATTAAATGTCAATTAAAAAAATATGTTTAAAAATAAAAAAATATTTTCATTATTTACGTGAAATGCCAATAGTAACAATAGGGAAAAAGAGGGATGGTTATGAAATAAAATATTGTGGTATGCACTGGAAACATTTTTTCCATGGTTATTTTCCATTTATATAATACCTCATAACCATAAAAAAATTATTAGGTTAATAATTCTTTCACATAATATAGTAGTGTATATGTGACATTTTATCCTGAAAAAATATTCTTACAGATTCATTCATCCACATCCAACCAAATATTATCAATCATAATTGAAATTATAGACTAATATTATTCTTTATGGGAACCTAGATTTTCTAAATTTATCCAAAGTAATTAGTCAACACATATAATTATCTTGAAATATATTTCATAAAAAATATAATTATTTCAAATATTATAAAATTTTTAACAAAATATTATTTATTTATCATTATGAAAATTAAATTCAATATTAATATGTTATATAAACATTTATGATGTTTCACTAAGAACAACATCATGTCACCATGAATGGATATATAGAAGCTAAAAAGATGTTAAATTTTAGTAACCTCTTTTTATGAATAAATATTTAAATAATTATATGTTACCTGTTATTGTTATAAGATCATATTACTTTTTTATGACCAATCCCTATTTGTGTGAAATGATATAGAAAATAAATTATCATATTAATTATTCAAGGTTCATTCAAAATAATGATGATAATTTCCATGGTGTGATGTATAATTATCAAAAAATATATTATAATAGTTATATAATAATGGGATTACATGAAGTTTGTTGAATATATCATCGATAATCCATAATATAATTTTTCCAACAAAATTATATGAATTATCAATTAATAAAATTATTGTTTAAAATGTAACAAAAAATAAATTAATTAATATCTCATTATTTTATAATCCTTGGAAGATCATATTAATGATAGTGATGAAAATTCCCAAAAAAATAATTAAAAAAATATCCCTTGGTAATATATTTTTCTAAACATGATATTAATATATTTGATATATGACATATTCTTGATAAGAATATTCTCTACCTCAAATATAATCATTCACAGATTTATTTTCGTTATTTTTTTTACAAAATCCTCATTCATGAAGTTAATATAATTTATTAATCATTTAAATATATGATTCATATTCTTTCAATGTATAGTTATCCACTAACATCCATAATGTAAAATGTATATATATTTTATTTGAATATTTAAACCTACATTGGTAATGTTTAATAAAATAATAAAAATATAATAATTAGAATTTGTTGGTGTTGTTCCGGAGTATAAAATTAGAAACTATTTAGGAAATTTTAAAATAAAATATAAAAATTATGGGATATAATAAATTCATTTCATTATAATAAATATATATAATATCTAAATTATTTAATAAAATAAACACCCAAAACACTTTAGTGATATACTATTATTTCATTATTTACACTCTCATTAAATAATCATTATTTAATACTCTATTATGGTTTTAAATAAAGTTCATCCCAATATTATTTTAACTATATTACTTACTTCATTGAACTACATGGATAATTACTAATAATTAATAACCATATTTAAAAAAAATTATATTAATCATTAATTGGGACTCAAAGACATTAAATCATTTCAATGAAACTATTAAACAACCTCAGCATTTTAAATTTCATTATTAATAATCATATACATCTACACAATTTAATCAATATATATGTTTTTTTCATTGGAAGAATATTTTTTATTATATGCACAAATAACAATTTAGGCATTCTCATATATTTCAATGATAATTACATTATTAATTAGTCTAAATTATGAAATATATGTTTGAAACTAGTCTCAAAATGATATATTTACTTTTTAGTGTTATAATATTATTATAAAAACATTACGAGGAATTTATAGAATAAATATATATGCACCCATAAAATTTATTAGGAACGTAAGATTTTGTAGACTTCCTGGATCATCTCTTAATTGCATGTTCTATATTATAGACTAATGAATGATGATTATATTCAATGTTTCTTCTAAATATATCATATCACTTTATTGAAATATTAAACATTGACAACGAAATATAATATAACTTTCTAAATAATATTGTTTTTAATTATCCTCTTTTATATCACCTTCATATTCTTGGATAAAATATCATATAGAATCTTATTTTAAACCAATTAGTCTCAATTTTTTTTGAAAATATAATCCATTTTAAAAGTAGTATTTTCTATTTGTTTCTAATATTGATTGTTGGGATATCAATTTTTATTTTATGTGGAAACATTTTTTTGATTCATAATAATCCACATGATTTATAATCCATATCAAATAAATTCAATATAAATCATGTTTAATACAATATTTAAATGTATTCAGAGAAATTTGTATGGAACATGACATATATAATTAAATCTAAGTAATACATCCCCACAAAATTTTATATCATTATGAATGAATGTAATTATCCTATAACCAACACCTTAGTCAATATATTGATTATAAATTTTAATACTATAATTAAAATAAGTATAATTAAATAAATCCACGAGTTCTCCAATCTATCCAATTAAATATATTAATGGTATGATAAATGTCCATATTTGAATTTTTTTGAATACTATATTATTTTATAAATATTAAATTACTTGTTCTGACAACCATGGTAGAATATCATGATATAAAAATTGTTTTATTCCAATTGAAGGACATCATTAATGATAAATATTCTTTGATTTATCTATAAAATTTCTGAATTCATTGATTTTATACTACAAAATTTAATCTCTAATATGTTTATTGTATAACTCGAAAAATATATTAAACCATAACATTTTTCTTGATATATTTCTTAACATGAAACAACAAGTGTAACGAAAAATCGGAGATAAAATAAATATATTATCAATTTAATGTGACTATTATAAAATAGTTGATAAATATGTGGTATAGATAAGAATAAAAATATAACTGAAAATATTTTTTTTGTGTTTAATAAAATGAAAATTTATTTGAAAAGGAAAATATATATATGTATCAATTTTCAGAAAATTTATTTTATGCTTATGAAATATATTTTTATAAAAAAATGTTTTCTTAAATTGTATACATGAATGTTCTTTTTAGTTAATAGTATCAATAGAAAATATATTCGGAGGAATGATTAACATGTTTTAAAAAATATATAATAAATATCGTAAGATTAAATTTTGGTATGTTTCTGAAATGTAATTTTTCTTAATTTTATATTGATGATAATGATTTTATAGAAAACTATTTATTTCTTTCATGGATTTAGAAATTTCTATTCTTTTCTAAGGTTTTAAAATTTCATTACACTACGTATATTGATCATAATCTCAAAATTATCATTGGAATCTATGTGACTATAGTTATTTATAAAAAAATATATTAAACATAAAAATACATTATTATAGGAAAATATATCTATTTCCTTCTTATTTTTATTTTAAAATTTCTTTTTATCACATATAACAAGAAATTAGGACAATGAAATCAATATTTGGGATCCCCATAACTAAACACTATAAATTGGATAATTTCATTTTTTTCTATAATTAATTGTAACCATGGTTATAGTGATATAATATTGACATTCATGGATATTATAACATTTTAGATTAATATACTGTACATTAAAAAATTACATTACCGAGGATCATAATAGTTTAGTGTATATAGAATCATAGAATCAATATCTTATATCCTGGTGAAATATCATTACCATCTTCCATAAATATCTCCACCTTTCGTACTTCTAGATATAACAATTCATTGTAACCTAAGGAAACAAAACATAAGTAACGAGAGAATTTACATGACCAATATGTGTAAATAATGGAGATGAGTAAGGATAACAGGAAAAATATTTTATAGAAAAAGAACATAACATTTTAAGATAATACCATATATATTAGAGACTATAATAAATATTTTTAATTCATAAGGAATAGATCATAATAAAATTAATATAAAAATTCATGAATGAATAACATAGAAATAGGAAATGTAATTTGTTTTCATGCACATATGAATAAAAAGTCTTATGTCAAAAGTACCTGCCAATACATTTATAACATTATGTGTTTGGTTTATGACCCATGTAACTACATCAGGCATCAACTAATAACATGTGTACCCTCATAATTTTAGTATCAGGATAGTACACATGTACCTTCTTGTTATTTGGTTTGAACTATAACCTATGTAATCTCTTACTTTTAGGATTGTGATAAAACCCATATACAATCTTGTTTTCGAGCATGGGGTTCAACAGGAGTACCCTATTTCTTTTAGGCTTGGAATACAATCTATGTACAATATTGTTTTCAGGCATTTTCTAAAACTCATGTGCACTCTTTATTTTAGTCTTGGGATACAACCATTTTAAATTTTATCTCATATACAAATTATCATTGACAATTTAATTGGAGGTATATATAGATCCCAATAATCTCATAAAAAAATCATTCATACGTGCTCATCAAGTTAATAAAACACTCATCATATCAGGCCCCATAAAAAGAGAGGGATTTTATAAACGTCAATTCATAACCCATGAAATTAAATGTGTATCATTATCATTTCATCACATAAAAACCTATGAAAATATATAGGTTTTATAATCAATTCATAAATTCATAACCCATATACTTATAATTTTTTAAAATCATACATCCTATGGAATTAAAACATGTGTATTTTGCATCATTCCATAAAATCATAAACCACCCATAAAATAATACTATTGGAACCATTGGAGAATTTCTAAGAAGTGAATGCGTAAAATGAACAGATGTCATGTAAGATAAAAAATTATATTGAAATATATTTCAAAAACGTTTCATGATGAAAATATCTGTACTTATTTAATTAAGAATATTTAATACATAAAATAATTTGTAAATAATATTCTAATAAAATACCTTGAAAACATATAAGAACACTTCAAATCATTTTGGAAACAATTTTCATTAGAAAATAATAAGATACACATAAATATATTTTAAAAACATTTTTCATTGAAACAACATTAGAAACATAAAAATAATTATTGAAAATGTTTTTAAAACCATTTTACATGAAACCATATGAATTATTCATGAATTTTTTTGATAAACATTTCATTGAAAATACATTGAAAAAATATAAATGAGGTTTTAAATAATTTTGAAAACTTTTTCCCATCAAATCGTACAAAAGAATTTTGAAATCATTTTGAATACAATTTTCCATGAAAAGATATAAAAACATATTTAATGTTTTTTGAGAAAAAGTTCATTGGAAATATATTATAAAAATAATTATTAAAAAAATAACTTTTAAACATTAAAATAATTTTTCAAACTATTAATGGTGGATAAATTCATACATGTCATAGGAGAAAAAAGAACATTCCTTTTTCATGATATTTTTTTAATAAAATACTTCATTTGGAATGCCAAAACATATTTCTTTAAAAACATTGAAAATATAAAAATGTGTAAAAATTTCTTTTAATGATCATTATATAATAGGAGAATATTCCTAGAAACCCTTTTTGGAATAATTTTTTTTAATGGAACAGTGATTTCTGAATGAAGAGAAGGTCGAATCGTGATTTCATAAAAACACGTCAATAACTACATTATATACCATAACGTGGATGAAATCATACCAATATGTGAGTAAATAATTAATATACATATGAGATGAAAGATCATGAATGTTCTTGAGACATGGATCATAATATTTTATCATTGAAAGCATAAAAAATCAATCTTCTAATGAGATAAGATTATCTCAATAAACTCTTATTACTTGGAAACATGGGATCATACTCTACATGTAAGAAAATGTAATTTAATGATGCATAAAATATGATGAAATGATCTAAATCCTTGATCTGAAATGTAAAATGGGAGTATATTCACCATGAATAGAATTTAGGTGCAAGACAATACATTAGTGTTAATGAAGGAAAATTGAGAAAATGAATTTGACATATTTGATAACTTTTAAAAAGTGTACCCCATTAATTAAATGTCATAAAACTGATATATAAATAACCATAAATTTAATTATATGATACATTTAATACAATAATGGTCAGTACATACACCACAAAGAAGAAAATTGTGGAAAACATATCATGTATCTCACGGAAATAAATAGTGAGATAAAATCCCTTTACCTTGTGTGTTGACTCCCACTATACTTGTTCAAACCCCATATATAATTTTTTTATTATAAATAATTTATAGAACAGAGAACTTATATATAATAACATATATGGTATTATTATTTCCTTATATTACCATCTTGTTAACAATCATATGTTCAGTTTATGTTCAGGTAATATTATCATTACTTTCTGCATGTATCTTAATTCGTTATAATTTTAGTATTTATATATTATATCCTAAATTCCAGAATTTAAACCCTATTATAAATAAAATTTATATGTACTATATGTTTATTATAATAATTTATATAATATAAATGTATGATACATAATACATCGTTCATGGAGATGGTAGGTCGTACATTCACATGAATGCTATTTCTGTTAAATTATCATGTTGAACGAAATAAAGTAAAATACATATATGTATATATATGTATATATATCACCATTATAGTAGATTTATGATATCATATATGTATTATATATTCACCAAAAACATCTTTTATACAATCCATTTAGTGTATGAATGAATAAAATCTCATTGAGGGGGTTGTAGTTGAGACTTCCTCAAATAAAATTATCCTAATAACACCAAATGGAAATAAAAAAGACATTTTTTGTAAGAGGAATAAAGAATATTAATGAAATAATATGTATAAAATATAACACATATAAATAGTGTGTCCATCATAATATCCAACATGATAGGTGGTTTGGAAAATTGAACAATCCTGGTTTTGTGAGGAGACAGTTCACTGTACAGAGAAACAGTATGTTCATTATCCCTTAGATAGAGGTGTTTGTTTGATTAGTTTGAAACCACAACATAAAAAATGGGTATATTTTGTAAAATCATTTTTTTAACAATTAGTGAAAAAATTATTTTTAGGGGTGGAAAATTAAATTAAATGAAAGGACTTGGGAGAGGATGTTTCTTCTTAATTGTGTAACTCCTTTTCATTTCTTCCAAAAAGATTCATTGAAAGACCTTATTCAAAAAATAAAGATTTTATGTGAAAGGGAGTTATTTTGGGAAGTGTATTGGGCAGGTTTTGGCCAATACTAAGAGGTTTGAGAGGTGTTAGGATGTGGGAGAGGTGGTGGCCTTTTATAGGGAAGGAAAAGGACTTACTTTGAATTTTTGAAAACATGATAGGCGTACAGATGTTCTTACCTAAATAATGTCATTCCAAACCAACATAAATAAATATTGGATGTTTTATGTAGGATATATTTCTATGAAAATGGTTTTGGTCATGTGGATAGGTCATTTTGGCCTATATGATTAATGTTTAGTCCATAATTATGCTAAATTGTACGATAATCACTATGATTAATTTTAATCACTTTTACAAATATTTTTTATAAAAAAAGATCTTAATATTATTTGGCTCAAATAATTATACTGAATAAAATGTTTTATGTAAATTTTTTAAAATGATATTCATAAAAACAAAAATGTTCAGATAAATTCAAATCCCATAGTCATGAAGAAATTATAGTTTTTTAAAATAGAAAGATGTTCCAAGGTTTATATAGTTTATATATTCAATTTTTAATAGAAATTAATTATAATGACATAAATTGTATTAATATTATTATAATTATTATAATTTTACATTAAAATTAATATAAGATAAAATTTATCATTAATAATTAATTTAAAGAAATGTTAGTTTCTACCTAGATAGAAGTATTTTTCACTATTGATCACAAAATTGCGTTTCTTATAAAAATCCCAAAAATATCCATATTCTAATTTATACATTCAAAAATAAAAAATTATTTTTATTGTATCAAAAAAAAATTCAAAATTTCTCTAAAATTAATTTTATTATTAAATTTTTTTCCTTTGATAAAAAGTTATTTCTAAAGAGAATATGAGTTCACCAAAAATCATATCCTTTATTATCAATATATTTTATCTATATAGAAAAATTATAAATAATATTTGAAAATTATTTATTCCTATTCATATAACTAGGACTAATGGCTAGTTTTTAGTTATCTTATTAAAATAATTATAATAATAAAATGATGTTTCATTGAAACATAAGTATTTCTTGTAACGTATGGCAATTCGGTGTGGTTGGTAGCATATGTCAAGTTGGTATTGTGAGTAGCGCGAGCAACATAGATATTGTGTGTATCACAAGAAAAGTCAGTTATCCTTAAAGTGAATGTTTTACTTAGTTTTTTAATGTATATATATATTTATATAAATAAAACTATTTCCAGTGTCATGTGAAATAAAAAATATCGAAAAAGATAAATTAATTTGAAAAAAATAATTCTGAAAAACATTGGGTATTACATTAAATCTCCACTTAAAATGTATTTCACCATCAAAATACATCTAGGTTATCAAAGTATTAATACATTAATGTTTTATTCATAGAAACCCTCATTGTGATAATGAACAATAAAACTCCATAAAAAAAGGAATATACGAACCCTAATAGTTACCAAATGTAACATATAATTTGGTTTTCGCATATGGGAACAACGGTGGGAGGTTAAAATTTGGACATGAATGAAAAATATAACTATCATGTTCTAATAGGTAGGGATAGAGAAAAATGTCAGGATAATGTTAACAATTAGAAATCAAAAAATCTATGATGATCTAAAAGACCATCTTATTAATTACGAATGGAGGTACTAGATTATCATTTAGGTATACAATTTACTTTTTTATAATGTTAAATAATTTTAATAAAATGATATACTTTCTTCATTTAAGAACAACCTCACCCTTTGTTGTTCCTTGATCTACTTCACCACTTTCTCTAAAATGGAATCTATAATTTTTATATCACAATGTAGTATATGATTATGAAATCATCGAAATGTAACCCCATATGTAATCATTTGACATAAACACCATTTTTTTATAACATGTTACACCATATTCCAAAATCCTCTTGTGGTAGGATAATACATTGTTCTCACCAACTACCTCCAAATGTTAAATTAATCATTCCATAAATGGTTATACTTATAACCCTTCCAAAAGATGAAAATAAAAAGTTTTGCAAAAGAGTAATAGAATCATATTTACATTGATCCCCCATATATCATAATGTATATCTTTCTTATCACATTGAAAACATGTTAATAACACAATCATATATTATCTTGAAACATGGTAACAACCCAAATTACCATAAAAAATTTATAAAAACACCCATTATTCCTTATTCAAAAATTTAATCGATATAATACTTAAAAATAATAATATATAAACATCATAAATGACGACATAGAACAATTTATAAACCAACAGATAATCAAATCATTGGTAATCAATCCTATCAAATTTAGTTAATCCAAACCAATCATATTGTTATCTAAGAGAAACACAATTTCCTCAAAATCATGATCACATTAAGGGTTATCTTCCCATAACCAAAGTATAAATTTCTTATGCCATAATCACCACTATAAATATCCTTATAAATAATTAATTAAAATATTTACTAAAAATTCATATATATTACCTGATTCATATAAAAAAATCTTTGATTTCAAAAACAAAAGTACTTCATTCATCCTAATTTATTTTTATACCATTACTAAGGCTTAATCAACATAATACTTAATATATATTCCCTAGAATATTAAATATGAATCATGTCATAAGGATCCTAAACATCAATATAATCATGCTTATTATGTTTAATGAAAATAATACTAGAAGAACATCACACACCATTAACATATCAATTGTGGTCTTATTGTCTTCATAAGTATAACCAGTACTCATACCATCTTATTGATTTTCATTATGAGATGTACACATAGAAAATTGATTTTCATAAATACCATGATTCCCACATCAGTAACATTAAATGTTAACCATGTTCATTCAACATAATTACATTGAATAAAACCAGAAAGTAGATCGTGAGAAACATTTATCATAATTTGATACCATATAATAATGAAAATTTGTTATATGGTGCCTAAATCATGGATCCTGAATCATTAATCTATGAATCCTTAGGTTTATCCTTGGTTATTAATAGTCATATTTTATTTAAATCCTTCATGATGGTTCATGATGTTTTTGGGGAATTCTCAAAGCATATCCCATGGGAGTGTCAAACATGTTGTGCAGCAAGGCCACTTGTAGTGTGCCTAATTACACAAAGTCAGGCCTAGAAACTATTTTTAGTGTTGTCACCTCTTTTTATATCTATTCTAGAGTCACATACACTTGTATTACCCTGATATGGATGTATTTATAAAAAACCACTCACTCTATCCTTTACAGAAGTTCTAGTAGATTTTCCAAAACATTAAATCATCCTTACACTTATGAATAGAGTCCTACCTTGACGAATCCTTTTAAAAATACCTAGGAATATAACTAAAGTATTCTCATCTTAGTTTCCAAATGTTGACTAAATCATTCCTTTGATACCAACTATCGTGAAACATGATATACATACATGGTTATTACATCATTTTTTATAAATATTTAGTACATAAAAAAAATACATGTTCAAGGACAATAACAGTTTACTGTCTTTGGAAACAGCGAATCAAAATATTATCTCCTAGTGAATGGTCTTCAACATATCCACTAATTATATACACATTCATTAATTCTTCCTAAAACAATTTTTTTTCAAAACATGGGGAAAATAAACATTAGAAAGGTGTGATCTTAGATTCTCAATAAGATTTAATAAAGGAAATGTGTATGCATAACAAGAAAAAATTGGAATGGAACATGTGAATAGAATTTGATAATCATACCCAGTATATTTGAGATCATAATAAATATTAAAATTTCATTGGTCACAGATCATACGATAATGAGGATCATAAGTCAAGAAAACATAACATAGGAATTAGACATTTAATTAGATACATGAAAAAAAGAATAGTAATCATGGATCATGGATACCTACCAAAACCTTAATAACATGTGGGTCTTGGGATACGACCTATGCAAGTACATCAAGCATGGGATAACAACCCATGTACCCTCATATGTTTAGGATTTAGATTCAGCCCATGTACACTATTTTTTCAATCATGTTTAACAACCCATGTACTCTTATACTTCTAGTCTTGATCTAAAACCCATATACCTTGTTATTTTCAGTCTTGGGATATAACCCTTGTTACATCATTCTTTTTATGCTTGGGACACAACCCATGAACCTTATTTTTTTTTTGGAATTGGTCTACAACTTATGTACCATCTTTCATTTAGGCCTTGTATACAACCCATGTAATCATTGAGCTCATATACAAATTATAATTACCCACTTCATTGGAGGGAGATATAGATTCCACCCATATTCTAATAAAATCATTCATTCATGTTACATAAGTACATAAAAATTTCATATATCAGGACCTTTAAAATGAGATATTTTTTATAAAATCAAATAATAAACCATGAAATAAAATGGGTATCATTATCACTTCATCAAATCATAACCAATGAAAATATATAGGTTTCATAATCAATTCATGAAAGCATAACATGTTAAAAGAAGTGGTTTTCAGAAGCATAAAACCCAAGGAAGTGAAATGTGTGTCTTACATGTTATTACATTGATGAATAAACCAATAATGGATGAATATGAATGGAAAATTCAGATCATTTCCTAGAAGGTAATAAGTAACATCAAAAAACATCATTTTTTATGGAAAATAATTTGGAAATATAATTCAAAAATTTTTCTTGATGAAAATATCATTTGTTCATTGAAAAATACATTTTAATATAAAAAACCCTTTGGAAAATAATTTTGTACAAAATATTGTGAAATATTATAGATATGCATTGAAATAATTTTGAAAAACTTCTTTATTTAAATCATATAAAATAAGAAAAAAAATATTAAAAACCAATTTGTTTTAAAATTCTAGGACAGCATAAAATTAAAGGATGAAAATGTTTTGAAAACCTTTTTTTCAAGAAAAAATAAAAGCGGGTTGAAAATGATTTCAAAATAATTTAAATGAAATTACATGGAAAAAATATAAATGTGACATGAAATAATTTAGAAAACATTTTTCTTTGAAAACATAACAAAAATATTCCAATCATTTTGAAAATAGTTTTCTTGAAAAAATAAAAATGAAGATTGATTTATTTTGAAAACCATGTCCTTGAAAATATCATTTAAAATAATTTTATGAAAAATTATCCTTTAAACATGAAAATGAGGATTCAAAGGATTTATGGTGGATAAATTTTTCACATGTCATATGAGGTTAAAATAACATTCATTTTGCACAATAAAAATGTTAAGAAATTGACTCGTTCATAAAGACAATATAAAACTCATTTGAAAACATTTCTGACATAAAAAATAGTAAATATTTATTTTAATTATCATAGTAGATTATTATTGTAAGCCTATTTCGGAAAACATCCATCTAACGGAAGACATATTTCTAACAGAAGAGATGGTAAGGTCAGGCCTACTTAAAAAACGTTTCATTAATATAATATATACAAAATATTGATATATTTGGTACCAATATATGAAAAAATAATTAATAAAAAACGGAGAATAACATTCATAAATGCTATTGTGATATATATCAAAATATTTTATTAAAGTAAGCTTAATCATAACTAATCTTGAATTGTGATAAGATCTTATGAAAAAAACTAATATAACATGGTCACTTGGGAACATACACTCAATGTAAGAATATGAAATTGAATGAACCATAAAATACCATGAAAGAAAATAAATTAATATTAAAACATGTAAAATGGAAGTATATACACCTTAATGAGAATTTAGGTGCATAAAAATGCATGAGACTAAAAGAAATCATGTTGAGATAAAACTATTTCAACAATTTTGTAACTTTTTTAGCATATACACCATGAAATAAAGATCATAAAATGTATATGTGAATAAATATAAATTTATTTATAATATAAATGGAATACAATCATGGCTAGTTAATACACCACAAATAAAAATTGTGTGGTGAACATAGCATGTATCTCACTTACATAAAATGTGAGATGAAATCATCTTACCTTTTTTCATGACTCTCATTATACATGTTAAAAATACTTGTATTATAAATAAAAACTTATAATAAATATTTTAATGAAAAATAATATTATATATAATAGCATATATTTTTTACAACCTTATGTTACCCACTTTAGAAAAATCAAATGTTAACTTTTTAATTAAGGTAATATTTTCTTTATCCTACTCATGAGTCTCAATATGATCTATCATTTCTATTTATACTGTATACAATAATTTTACCAATTTAAACATTGATATAAATATAATTCATAACAATTATATGTGTATTATAATAATATAAAAAATATATAAATTTGAAAAGGAACACACCGTTCACAGAGATGGTAGTCTGTACATACAGATGAAGTCTATATATGTTTATTTGTCATTTTGAAAGATTAAAAGTAAAAGACTCAAATATATATATATAATTATTTTCCATGATCTACCCCCTAGGGCCCATGCCTTGACTACACCAATCCCTCCTTGCATATGCTAGGGGTTGACGACTAGCACTGGAAAGGAGTATCCAGAAATGAGAAGTAATTGCCTTTAAGCATATACAAACACACAGTCCAAGAACATAACAAGATGAAAAAACCGAAATAAAACTGCAGTAGTAAAACATTGTTCTGAAAGTAAGGGGTCAGAAAAAATCCCAAATGAATGATACAACAACCAAAAAGAATATGGAAAATAGCTCCTAAGGTCTTACACCAAGGATCCAACTAGAAGGGTAGTTACCACATGACTCCAAACCACTCCACGACAATTGTCTCCATCATCCACCTTTTGGTATAAGCTCCTCATGTCTCAATCATGGCTGCTCGTTTTCTGCACAAGACACAACAAGGTGCAGGAGAATCCTATGCAGGGGTGTGTATAACAATACCCAGTATGGACCCCAAGTCCCCTGAAGGTCTCTCATAATTAAAAAAAGTAAAAACAAAAAGAATTATCTAAATCAAAATGAACAAAGAAAAAGACTCATCTCAAACTAGGTATAACATGGCTACATAAGTATAGATGATTAGTTGTAAAGCTAGATCATATTATTCTATCATGTGTTCTACTGCTGATATACATAGGATCGCCCATTACTAACACCCAGTTAACCACAAAGGATCGATTGGTATTAACCGAGCTGACCCACATAGGATCTGACCCACCTAGGATTGATAGGTATTAACCCCCGCTGACCTAGACTGGATCGGACCCACACATGATCGGGATGCGTTGACCCACATAGGATCTTTGAGTACTGACCATCGTATGATCTGACCCACACCTGATCGGTATGCATTAACCCACACAAGATCGCTGAGCGCTGACCGTCATAGGATATGACCCGCACATGATCAGTAGGTGATGATCCACACAAGATTGCTAGATGTTGATCCACACATGATCGCTAGTTGATGATCCCAACTAGATTACTATTCATTCTTCATGTCATAGCTAGCCACTAGATTCTCTTACATAGTATGCTAGATTCTATATGGTCCAATTCCTCAATCATTGGTTGTACTTCAATAGGCATGAGGCCTCACAAAGAAGTAACCTAATGATCTGTCAAGTCATAAGGGTTCCCACGCAATAGATGAAATGTAAATCGGATGCCCTGTCTGAGAGATTTATGTGTTTTGGTGATGAGGGCTTGGATGGATTCAGGTATGGTCTATCCCGGCCGTACTAAAACTTCTTCAAAATCTAAGTTGGAGTATATCATAAAGACAGTCTCGTTCTAAAGTTTCCAGCGCCACATTCGGTTTGTGAAACCAACGTTTGGTTTGCGAGATACAATATTTTATGTGTATCTAGGCTGAAATGGGCCCATGCCTAAACCAACCAGGTCAGACTGACCTGGACCAACTCGGCCTGGGGAGACCTGGCCCGGTTCGAGTTGACCCAGCCTGACCAAAACTAGCTCGGTCATGTCGGGCTCGGACCGCTAGGCAGCGGACCAACCAGCGCGACCCGGGTGGGGGTCATGTGGCCCCTCTTTCCCGAATGGCTCAAAGATCAATTCGATTTATTAAGAATCGGCACCATGTGAAAATTCATGGATGTTCATGGGACCCACCATGAGCGGGTCTCTCACCTTCTGCCACGCCTTTGATGTCGCAGCCTCCACCTAGGGTTCGTGATGGTGCACCGCCCATCCGCCGACATGGATTATAGAGATTCGGCCGCCCCTTCAGTTTTTCATGGTGTTTTTCAGCACCTCCATTCCACTGCAGTGCCTGGTGGTGCCACCCTTCTACTGTAGCTAGTGGTTTTCAACTTCCGCCCTCGTCTGTTGGAGCCATTCACCTGTGCCGCCGCACTGACAATTCTTCCATGGGGCTCTAGCAATGCTCTGGATCTCCATTTTCACTCTTGTCTGTGCCTATGGGCCTCTCGGGATGCCTCAGTCACTGTGTTCCTCTCAATGAAAGGTTCCATCAAGATAAGAAATCCTCCCCCAAAGAACAAAACACAATACTGTAGTGGAGGAGGGTCCAGGCCTTGTGTGATTGGATCGTTACCTCCTTTTTATCATTACAATGAGAAGGAGTATTTGATTCAACATAGATAATGTATATTAGTTACATGGTTCATAATTCCTGACGAGTACAAGGGAAAAAACAATTCAAATCAAATAAATAAAACAAAACCCCTAACTCGTAAACTGTTGGATGATGTCATGGTCATGGAGGGAGAAGAGTCCTCAATTGTTGAAGCTCCCGGCATTCATTGATCCCTGATAATTTCCTCAATCAGTATCGTTCAACCTTTCATTCTTCGTTGGAAGGGTTGATCATCGGTTCTTTGTATGAGTTATTCCACCAATCCTCCACCCTCTCCCCTTTTCCAACAATTTTACAAAATATAGGGTGAGTCAAGAGACTAATATTCCAATTAATTATGGGTACATTAATTGGTGTAATTAATGAGTCGTAATAATTTAATGAGGTGAGATTACAAAACTGATGTGTATCCGACTTATAATTTCCCTGATTAAAATTCTGACAACCTCCATGGTCCCTGCCACCATCACTCAAGAAGAGGTAGCAAAATAAAATAATAGATATGTTATTTTTTTAATTTTTTTAAAAATTCCAAAAAGCTATATTTTTCTCCCAACCTACAATGGTCTATGTTAAGCCTCCGTTAAGAGAATCCCAGTGATGCAAGTTCAACAGTGCCCATAGATTTTTAATCTGAGAACTATTTCAAAAGATAGAAAACGCGGCCAACGTGTTTACTGAACGTACCTTAAAAATTTTCAAAAATACATATTTAGAACACTAGACCTTGGAATAAAGTGCTATCAATTTTGGTAGACTCGTAATAATCCCAAATAATTAAAAAAAATTATATAAAATTTTTGGGCCTTTACATTATCCCCACCAGAGGGATCTTCTTCCCTGAAATATACAGAAAAAACTAGTGGAACAAACGGGGGTACTGAGCACGTATATGAGCCTCCTGCTCCCATGAGCTCTCCTAGAGGTTCATGTGCTTCCAACCAACTCAAAGCTGAAGAATCAACCACCCAAGAAATTCCTACTCCTATTAATCCTCTATGTCACCAGAAACTCCATAAACTTCACCCCATCAATGATTTCCAGCTCCCCACATTCTATATCGTGTGATGGATCATGAACTTACCTTCTTAGCTATGACACTAAGAAAGCATTAGGCCCCCCGTGCATCTATGGGGGAAGAGCTAGATTGTACGACACCTCGCCTACTTTGTTGATGATCTAGAAAGGTCCTATGAACCTCAGATATAGCTTGCTGACCTGGCCCAACCTCTATAATACTCGTTGGTGTAAGACCTATAGAAAGACATTGTCTCCCTCCTCGAACATGATGGGTCTCATTCTCCTATAAGAATAAGACATCTTCCTTCTCTATTAAGTTTTCATCTGCTCTAGGATCTTCACCTTCACTGTGGTATCCTGTACAAACTCTGGACACATATGTGTTGACTCCCCTAGGTCTGTCCAGCATAGAGGTGATCTGCAGGGTCGCCCGTATAGGGCCTCAAACGGATCTATGATGATGGTGGAGTGATAACTATTGTTTTATGAGAACTCGGCCAGTGGTAGATTGTCCTCCCATCTATGGAAAAATTGAGGACACAAGTATGAACCACATCCTCGAGTGTCTGTATGGTCCGATCCATATGACCATCTGTCTGAGGGTGAAAGGTGGTTCTCAAGCATAGATGAGTCTTTAACTCTTCCTATAATTCCTTGCACAAGAAAGATGTAAAACGAGCGTAGTGATTGGATACAATCGCCGATGGTACCCTGTGAATCCATAAAATATCATGTATATAAAGACATCCCAATATATCTACTAATACCTGTTCTCAGATGGGTAAGAATTGGTCCGACATGGTGATTCAGTCAACGATCACACGGATGGAATCATGGCCCCTGGACGTATGTGGTAGACTGATCATAAAGTCAATAGATATATCATCCCAATTCCACTCTGGTACCTCGAGTGGATGACCTAATCAAACTGGTACCTGAAGCTCAACATTCATTTACTAAAAAGTGAGGCATCAGGATGTGAACTCTTCCACCGATTTCTTTATCTCTGGCCACCAGTACTAACATCGGAGGTCCTGCTTCTTCTTTATCACTCCAGGATGTACCACAAAATTGGATGTGTGGAACTCTCTAATCACCTCCTCTCATAACGTCACCGGTACCATGGCACATTCTTTGAAGAGAATGATGTGTTCACCACCTTCATAAAATCAATCAGGAGTCTGTCTTGAGGATATATAAGCATGTCAAGCTTCATAGTCTACATCCCCATGTTGTTCCTTCTGGACTCTCTAATGGAGTGGGGGAGAAATTTTCATTGAGTGGAGGTAATATGCTCCATCACTATCCACGAAGGATAATGCCAACGCAGCCAGTTGCTCTGTCACCACACACAACATCAGTAGACCTAACATCCTGCTGAATGTGTCTACTACTATATTCCCCTTTCTAGAAGTGTAGACTATCTCAATATTGTAGTCCTAGAGGATCTATAACCATCATAATTGTTTCAGGTTCATCTATTTCTGAGAGATGATAAACTTGTGACTCCTGTAGTCATAGTAAATAGTAAACTGTTCAAACATCAAGTTGTTCCACCACATTTTCAGTGCAATGACTACTACTGCTAACTTCAGGTCATGAGTATCATAGTTCTACTAGTGATGTCTCATCTACCATGACGGTAGATGATCACCACTCACCATTACTTCAGAACACAACCTAGTCCAGTCCCTTTTGCATCGCAGTATACTACATACCCAAGTCCCTCTTCTAGTATCCTTATGACGGGGGAACTCTTCATTCATTGTCTTGGCTCTGAAAAACTAAGCTAGCATCTCTCCATCAACATAAAGGGTTTTAAAATATTTTTCAAAGCTGAAGAGGGTGCTGAAACTCTGGAAAAGTTAGGTACTAATCTCTTTTAGTACCCATCAAATCCCAAGAGACTTCTCACTTTTGTCACAATCATGGGTGGATCCTTAGAATGCACTACCTCTATTATCGCTGAATCCACTGCAAATCCATCCTCCAAGATAATGTTCCATAGGAAGTGGACTTCATGTATCAGAAACGGGAACTTAGGGATATTTCGATAAATATGGTGATCTCAGGAGTGGATAATTGTTCATCACAGACACCTGGTTCAGGAACCGATTGTCCACACAAAGCCTCTGACTCACATAATCCTTCTTGGAATAAAAATCAGGGATTCCCATGGAAAAACACTAGGCATTATGATCCCCTTCCCAGGAATGTCCTCCAACTGTACCTGGAACTCATGAAGCTCCATGGGAGCCATCTGATATGCTGGTGTAGATATCGGTGTCATCTCGGGGTACACATCAATTTAGATGTCTACCTCCCTATGAGGAGGCAGTCCTAGTACATCATTAGGAAATACATTGGCATATTATCCCACCACTATAGGAAAACATAGACACTTCATGTCAAATGCTCTGAGGGTAAGGCTAGCCCCCTGATGAGTGATTGGTTACACCCTCCTCCTAAGAAGTCCATCCTATGATGCAAAGGATCCCTTCTCGCCGGTGAAGAAAACATGGTCCCATCCCCATAGGAACAAAACAATTTGTGCCTAAAAAGTTCAATCTGAGAATGGACTGTGGATTTCCAGTCCATAACCAAGATGATGTTGAAAGGCCTCGACAATGCTACTAAGAGAACCCAACTAAAACTCTCACTTCATAGAGTGAGCTCACACTGAATGCACTAGTGTGTAATCATTGAATCTTCTCCTATACACGTCTCTAATCGTATGGATAAAGTCAATGACTCCATCAGAATATCCAAGCTCTGAATGAGTGCTGCAACAATAAAAGACTGACTGGAACAATTGTCTATATGAACTATAGCTAGGGTGTAGTAGACACATATTTTACCTCTAATAATTTATGGAGCACTGTGGTCATAGGCCTCTACCGCTTGAAGCTGATCTTTCCCATGTCCACCTACTATCTATTTTCGAGGTGGGCCACCTGGGGGTGGTGGTGGTAGGATCTGAAACTGTCGTCCACCACCTACTTCACCACATGCTCATCTGCCACGTCTGCCACCCTACGGACCTCCTCGCTCAAATCACTTCCTCAGCATAGGTGTTCCTTAAGCTGTTTTCTGATCGTCGGTTCAACGGATTGGTAAGTCATGGGACATGTGTCCTTGCCCAATGCATGTGAAGCACAATCTACTCCTTTGCTGGCCTCCCCCACCTCGTGAGCTCCGCACTTCTGATCCTACATCCTGGGGATGTCCCCCCGATGTTTTGGCCCACTTGGACCTCTACATCATCTTCCTACTACCTGATGTAGATGACTCCGCTACCTGTCATCTTATGGTGGCTTTCACCATCAGTGGGTACTCAGCTATGAAGCTCTACAAAAATAATTCTCTCTCAAGAACACCAGCCTGTGTTGGGATATTGAGCGATATCATCGACGATATGATCTCCCACTAGAGACCATGTTCAACAGTCTGAGCCCTGAAGAATGGGTATTGTACCATGTCGGTAGAGTAGTGTGAGAGGTCAGTGAATATCGTTGACTACTGGGCACTTATATGATTCTCTTCTGTAGGTTTAGCCACTCCTGGAAATGCCCATATCATAGTGTCACTGGTACGAACTCCACCCTGATGTTTCCTTGATGTCCATACATGTGAGGGTCGCCTCATCATGTAACTAGAGTGTCAGGTGCCACGATCTCCCTGCAGTTCCCTATAATATGAAAGCTTCTAAGATCACCATATACTCTACTCGTGTCTCAACCCAACAAAAAACAAGCGCAACAACCTCTATTTGTCCTCAAAATTAATGGGTATCTGTCTCGCTTCAAAAACATGGACGCCTCTAACACTAGACCTCGTACAGCACTCTCAGTTAGTGTTCATAGTCTACTAGTAGGGATGGTGGAAAATGATACCCTATGAGTGGTGGTTCTACTGGTACACCACCTGAATGTTTCAACAGAGTAAGAGAGCCCTGAACCGAAGCATCGTCACTCGGTGGGCCATTATTGAGTACTCTCTCTGGAAACCTGGTTGGCTGTTTATGTGGAGAAAGGCTGAAAAGAAACAGGTTCATGATAGTCAATAAGTTATACCTGGTGAGCTGACAAAAAAGAGATCAAAAGTACAACATTTCCAAAACACACACAATCAGTGTATTCTTGCACCGCGTCAGATATAATAATTTAGTGTCCTGGTGTATCGATACATCAGTCTCCACATCAACACTAGAATCCCTGATCTGAAAACCACCCTCAAAACACTTAGCACTATTATTCCATTGGAATGATCATAGTTATAGTTATTCATTTGAGCTGACTCCTCTAATACCACTTTTTCACAACCCATCCCCCGGGGCCCATGCCGTGACTACCCCATGCCACGCCTTCCATAGGGCATGGGTTGGAAACTAGAAATGGAAAGGTGTATCCCTAAATAGGAAAGTATTTACTTTAAACCTGTACAAAAACACATTACACGAACATAAAAATATGAAACCGTAGAGTAAAACTACAGTAGTAAATGTTTCTACTGAAAGTAAGGGTCTAGAAAAGAAGCCCAACTGAAAGAAACTACATCAACAGAAAATAGGAAAAATAGCTTCGTAGGTCATCCACAAAGGATTATACCTGAAGGGGAGGTACAGCTTGTCTCCAAAACTCATCACACAAACTTCCACCACCATCCACCGTCAGGTCCCAGCTCCATGAGTCCTAGTCGAGGCTTCCCGTCATCGTCACAAGAAACAACAACGTGCGGGCAATGCTCCTGCAGTGGTGATTATAACAATAACCCATAGGGACCCGAAGACCACTGAAGGTCTCTCAGAATTCCACAAAGGAGAAACCCAAATAATGATATCAATAAAAAATCACAAAGAAAAATACTCAGCTCAAACCAGGTATAACTTATGTACAGAGGTAAAAATGATTAGTTGTAAAACAAGATCATCTTATTTTGTCAAAGGTTCTGTTGCTGATCTAAAGAGGATCTCTTGGTACTAACCATCGCTGACCCAGAAATTATGGATAGATACTAACCCTTGCTGACCCACACAGGATCTGACCTGCCCATTATCGATAGGTACTAAACCCCACTGACCCTCATAGGATCTATCCCACATAGGATCGGTATGAGATGATCCGCACTGAATAACTGAGCGCTGACACACACAAGATCTGACCCACATAGTATCGATTTATGCTAACCCACACTAGATAACTGAGTGTTGACCCACATAGGATCTGACCAATATCATATAGGTATGTGTTGATCCACACTATATTTCTTGGTGGTGATCCACACTGGATCGCTGGGTGATGATCCATAGAGGATCACAATTCAATATTCACGTCACAACTAGCCACTAGATTCCCATACATAGTATGCTTGATTCTGGGAGGATCTGATTCAAAAACCATCGGTTGTAACACAACTAGGATGAAGTCTCATTAATAAGTAACCCAATTACATGTCATGTCATATGGATTAAATGCAACAAATGATGCGTTAATCGGATTCCCGGTCTGATATTTATATGCATTTAAGTGTCGAGGACCCAGTTAGATTCAGGTAAAATCAAACCTGGATGTACAATAACTTCTTCCAAGACTCGGGTGGAGTACATTAAAAGGATTGTCACTTTACAGGGATTCTAGCACCATAGACAGTTCGTCAAACGGACATCCGATTTGCGTAATACAACCTTTTAACTGTATTTTCACCAAAATGTGTCCGAGTCTTTTCTGAACCTGCCCAAACTGGCCTGGGTCGACCTCTCATAGGTCGACCATTCCTGACATGAAATTGATGGGCTGCGGACCAGCCTAGACGGAGCAGGCTGGTCCGCGGTGGGATAATCCCACTGGTTCATGGACCGGCCTGGCACGAACAAGCCGGGCTAGGCCATGGCGGGCTAGGCCCGCTAGGCTGCGGACCGGCCTGGGCCACCGGCTGGAACTACCCATGAGATTGGTCACACAACCCATCTTTTTTGAACTTCTCAAAGATCCGTTCCGCTCTTTGAGTAGCAGCACCACGTGGCGCCACATGACTGTCTGTGGGTCTCTCACCTTCCATCGCGGCTTCAATTTCGCGACCTCCACCTTCTTCATGTGACGGTGTGCCGCCCATCCACCAATGACGCCCTACAAGAGATGTACACCCCTTCGGTATCTCGTGGACTCATGTGATGCCTCCCCTTCCACCACGGCTAGTGGTTTCCCATGCCCACCCCCATCCGCCATCAATGGTCATCGGTGCCTCACCGGTGCTTCTTCTTACTTGAACCGGCTGGGCCGTGTCGGGCTTGCCCTGCTGGGTAGCAGACCGGCATGGGCCGCCGACTGTCAGGACCCATATGTGGGGTCGTGCGGCCCATATTTCTCGAATGGGACATATATTTGTTCATTCCTTTAAGCGGTGGTGCCACATGGTACTTCCTAGCATTCCACGGGACTCACAGGAAGCAGGTCCCTTGAATTCTACATCGGCTTCGATGTCTCGAACTCTACCTGTGGTGCACAATAACACACCACCCATTTTCTAATGCAGTCAGCCGAGATCTGGTTTCCCCTTCGGTCCACCACGGCACCATGCGGGAATGCCCTTACACCGTGGCCCATGGTTTCTGACCGCTTCCCTCGTCTGCTGGCCCAGGTCGATGATGATTCTTCCACGGGGCTTCAATGACACTCCGCAGCTCCATTTTCACTTCTTTCTGTACCAATGGGCCTCCTGGGCTGCCTCCTCCACTGCGTGCCTCCCGGTTCAAGGTTTTTTCATGTTGATAAGTACACCCCCAAAGAACGCAACAAAATAACGAATCAGCGGAGGGTCTAGGACCTGTTCATTTGGTCCATGCGCATTATCATTACAACAAGAAAGGGAATTTGATTCAACATAGATAAATTATATTACATCTATGTTTTATCATTCCATTCATGAATGAGGGAAAGAAACAATTCACTTAAAATAAAAATAAACAAAACCCCTACCTCATGAACTGTTGGAAGATTTCGCGGTCATAGAGGGAGAAGAGAACTCGTTCGTTGAAGCTACTGGCGTTCGTAAATCTCATATCATTTCCTCAATGGGAACCGTTCAAGATTCTATTCATCATTGGAAGGGTTTAGCGTTGGCGCTTTGTCGAAGTTCTTCCACCAATCCTCCACCCTCTCCCCTTTTCCAACAATTATAAAACCAAAAGGAAGAGTTATGATATTAATCCACCAATTAATTATGGGTACATTAATTTGAGTAATTTTTGAGTCGCGTTAATTTAATGAGTTTGGTTTACACAATTTATGTGAAACCAAAATTAAATTCCCCTCACAAAATGTTTGACCACCTCCATGGTCCCCACCACCATTGCTCCAGATGTGGTAGTAAAATAAAATAACATATATGTTATTGTATTATTATTTTCAAAAATTCTGAAAAACTAACTGTATCTTCTGACCAATTGTTGTCGAAGTTAATACTTCCTTAAGAAAATCTCGGCACTGCATATTCAACAGTACCCTTAGATTTTTAATTTGAGCAGCAGTTAAAAATATAGAGAACACCACCTGTATGTTTACAGAAGTTACCTTAAAAAAATAAAAAAATCCATTCCGAGCACACCGAGCCTCGAAATCAAGCGCCGTCAATTTTAGTATAAACATAATAATCCCAAATAATTTACAAAAAATCATATGAATCTACCTGGTCTATAAATTATTACATTATATTTATGATATCATATATGTCTTATATATTTACTTACCACCCTTAATATAATCCATGTAGTGTATGAACTAATCATAACAGTTTGAGATGGCGATAGTCTACACTTTATAAAATGAAATTGTCGTATAAAAACCAAATGGAATGTAAAATGATATTTTTTGAGAAAAGAATAATTATGAATAAAAAAATAAGAAATATAATATATAAAATACTTAAAAAGTGTTTCCATAATAATTTCCACCATGAGAGGTTGTACAGAAAATTGAACAATCATCATTTAGTGAGGCGGTAGTACGCCATACACATAAACAATATGGTTATTATTTGTTAGATGTTTTTATGTGTATGTATAGGTTGAGTCGTTGTAACAAAAACATACTAGTATATTGAGGATACTATTTTTTTTACACATGAATGGAAAAAAAATAAATTGGATGGGGGTGGAGAAATAAAATACCATAAAGGACTTGAGAGAAAACATTAATTAACAATCTAGAAACTACTTTTGGTTTGTACCATAAGGCATCATTTGATTTCATTAATCCAAATGGAAGGATTATATGAGGAATGGTGGGACATTTGAATGTTTTTTTGGAATTTTCAGGTCTCTAAATATGAGTTTTTTGATGTTTGTTGATGTGGGATATGTGTTGGACTTTTATAGATAAGGAAATGGACTGACATTGAATCATTGAAAACACGTTAGTTGTAGAAATTTCCTTACATTTATAAGCCATAAAAAAATAAAATAAATCAATAATGGATGGTGTTTGGAATAAATATAGATATTAAATGGCTTTTGGAAAAGAGGATACGTCATTTGGGCCCCTAATATTATGGGTTAGTCCTAAGTTAATGTTAGTTTGACCATAACATATTGGATTAATTTAAATCATATTTTTTTATCATATTTGAAAAAAAATTAAGTTTATTTTATTAGAATAAAATTATTTTAAATTTTAAAATGGTGTATGTAATTTTTTTGAAATTAAATTCATATAACCCGAAAACATAAGATTAATACTAACCCCGTAAACGTGACGAAATTACAAGTATTTAAAATATAATGATGATCAAATGTTTATTATGTTTTTATATTCATCTTCTCTATGAAATTGATTCTCATGTACGAAATTTAATTAATAGATTTATAAGTGATATAGTTTGACCTTAATGAAAATTTAAATTCTAATTTCACATTAACAATTATTTAAACGAATTGTTATTTTTTAATTAAAAGATGTATGTTTCACTATTAATCATAAATAAAGCTTATCAGAAAAATATGAATAATATCACTAAGCTTACTTCAGAATTATGACTAATAATGTTTTTTTTACATTTTAAAATTCATTTTCTAAATTTTTATAACATTATTTTTATTATTAAATTTTTTTCATTTTAGAAAACAATAATTTTAAACAAAAAAGGATTGTACCCAAAATTAGATCTTTAATTATAAATATGATTTTTTTATATAAAACAATTATAAATATGATTTGAATGTTAGTTATTAAAATTCATATAACTATGTTTAACAAATAAATTATAATTATCACATTTATGTCACTATGAAAATATTATGATATTTCATAGTAGCATCTATGTTGCATGTAACCTAAGCCAATTCGGTGTTGTAGGTAGTGTAATCCAAGTTTGTATTGCATGGAGTGTAAGAGAAGTAAGTATTTCATGTAGTGAAATACAATTCAGTGTTATGTGAAAGGAATGGTTGACTTACTGTTTTAATATATATATATATATATAACTATTTATTGTGTCACATGAAATAAAAATATCGAAAAAGATGAATTAATAAAAATAATAATTCACAAAATCCATGGGTGTTACATTCTACCCCCTGTAAAATTAGTTAGACCCACAAAATTTTTCTGGGCTGTCAAATGATTAATAATTAAAAGTTAATTTCATATAAAATCACATCTTAAAAAAGAATACTAAAATATCCCTTTCAAAATTGAAGTCAGAACCATAACGGTTAACCAAAGTAACATATAATTAGGTTCCCATATAGGGGAACATATGTGGGATGTGAAAACATGGACATGGAATAAAAATATAAATATCACGTTCTAATGGAGAGTGATAGAGAAAAATGTCAGAAGGACGCTAAGAATTAGAAAGCCATAAATCTGCGATGAAGTAAGGTACCATTTGATTAATAAAAAATGGTGGTACTAGGATAAAGTTTATGGTTTCAAGATCCCTTTTACTAATGTTAAATAATTTTCATGAATGTATAGACTTTTAATGGTTTCAGGTTAACCACACCCTTAGTTATTCCTTGATACACTTCACCACTTTCTCTAAATAGGAATGTGAATTTTTCAATCTCAAGGTAGTATAATATTAAGAGATCCATGATATTCAATTCCATCTACCATCAGTTTTCCTCAATTACACCTTATAATAATAGGTTATCCCATATACATAAATCTTTATCCCATATGATAATACTTTATTCTCACAAACTTCATCGAAATTTTTAATTCTTCTTTCGTTAAATTTTAATACTTATAACCCTTATTAAATATTGGAATATAAAATATTAGAATGTTTTCATAGAATCAGTATGAATGTGATCCCACATATATCACAATGTACCTATTTCTTTTCACCTTTGAAACATGTGAATACCCAAATCATATATTCTCTTTAAACAATGTAATAATTCGAACTTCCATAAATAATTTAGGAAAAAATGCATGATTCCTTATTCCAAAATATACTAGATATAATCCTTAAAAATAAGGTTTAAACATCATCAATGACTATATATTATTCATTTTAAAATAATAAATAGAAAAATCCATGTTGATCAGTGCTACCCGATCTACATTCTCTAAACCAATCATCTCTTTATCTAAGAAAAACAAAATTCCCCCAAAATCTTGATCATATTAAGGGTTACATTACCTTAATCAAAATATAAATTTTCTATTCATTCATCGACATTCAACATATCCATTTCAATAATAAATGAAAAATTATATTAAAAATTCTTATTTATTTCATGATTTAAAAAACATAATCTATGAATTCTAAAACATAAGTATGTCATTCATACAACATTCTTATGAAAACATTACTCATGATTTAATAACATATAACATAATACCACATTTATATAATCTTAAATATGAATCATTTATTAAATATCATGGACTTGAATCTAATATTTATTCTTATTTCTAATGTAAAAAATACTGGAAGAACATAACTTAGCATTCACATGTCCCTTTCGGTATCATTATCTCTATATGTATAACCAATAATTGTTCCAACATCATGATTTTCATGATAATATTTCCACATGGGAAATATATTCCTTTAATTTTCTTGAATTCCACATCTATATCATTAAATGTTAACTATTTTCCATCTTATTCCCTCTGTTGAATAAAACCAGAAGACATAGTTTAAGAATAAATTATAATATTGGGATACCATATTAGAATGTCAAATTACATAAAAGATGCCAAAATAATGGATCCTACTAATTTAATATATGAAACAATAGGTTTATCCTAGGATATTCATATTCATTATCTATTTAAATCATTGATTATGTTTCCAGAATATTTTTTTTAATTACAAATGTATATCCTTCTGGAGGGTCAAACCAGGTGTGCAGTAAGGCTCGTTGTCATGTAATTGATTATCCATAGTCAGGCTCAAACATGTTTTTTGAGTTATTAACCCTCAATACATCTGTTCCAAAGCCATATCCACTAGTATTATTTAGGTAGGGATTAATTTCAATGAAACCACACAATAAATCCCTTGCAGAAATTACAAGATATTTTCTTAAACGTTGATTCATCCGTATACATATCATTAGAGAAATCCCTAGAAATATTCTAATAAATACACAGAGGGATGTTACTAAATACTATTCATCCTTGTTTCCAAAGGCAGACTAATATATTTCTTCGATAATTACTATATAAAATTAGGCTTTTCCTATATGGATATTATATCTTTTTTTATTACTATTCATTACATTACAAAAATATGTGTCCAAGGAACATAATAATTTAGTGTCTCTGGAAACATGGAATCTAAATAATCCAACCTGGTTAAATATAATTATCATTTCCCAATAATTTATCCAAATTCATTACTACTACCTAAATCATTTCTTTATAATATTGGTAAAGGAAACAAAAGAAATGGGAGTGCTCAGCTGCCCATTAAGGGTAAATAAAGTGAATGTGCAAGAATAAGATGAACAAAATTGAATGGAACATAAGAATAATATTTGATGATCATACCCAACATATTAGAGATCATAATAATTATTAGAATTTCATATGAAATATATCATAATATAATTAATATCATATGTAATGAAATCATAACATCGGAATGAGACATTGAATTTTTTTCATTCACATAAAAATAGAAAATCTTTTGTCAAGGATACATACCAATACCGTTATAACATGATGTTATTTGTCTAAAACCCATTCCCCTACATCCGTCTTGGGCTATCAACCATTGTAACCTCATACATTTAAGCTCGGGATACAACCCATGTACCTTGTTATTTTTTGGCTTGGGCTACATTTGTGTATGCTCTTACTTTTAGGCCTAGGCTACAACCCATATTACTTCTTTTTTTGGGCATGTGGTACAAATTATGTACCCTTATTATTTTATGGTTGGGAAACAACCCATGTACATTATTGTTTTTAGGTTAGGCTACAACCCATGTACCCTCATATTTTTAAGACTCATATAAAACCCATCTACCCTTTGAGCTAATATACAACTTCTCATTACCCAATGCATTGGTTGGAGATATATGTCCCACCAATATCATAATAAATGAATTCATATACATGCTATAATTTAATAAAACACTCACCCTATAATGACCAATAAAAAGAGCTATTTTTTATAAACAGAAAATCATAACCCATAAATGAAATTGGCATCATTAAGATTTCACCACATCATAAATTATTAAAATAAATAGGTCCACAATACATTCATGAACATATAACCCATGAAAATAATCCTATTTAAAAAGAACTAAACTCCAGGAAATGAAATGATTGTCTTATAAATCCTTCCATAAAAACATAAACCACTCATGAAATAATATGAATAGAATCATTAAATCAATTTCTAGTTGGCAATGGTTAATATTAACAGATGTGATATTAGAAGAAAATATTTTTTAAATATCATTCAAAAACGTTTCTTAAGGAAAATATTGATTCTGCTTTGAATAAGGATTTTTAATACATAAATTCATTTAAAAAAATTCCCTATAAAATAACTTGGAATAATATAATTTAGACGTGAAATAATATTGAATAAAAATTCCTTAAAAACATATAAAATATGCTTCAGGAAATTTTAAAAATCATTTTCTTTGAAAACACTATTAAAACATAAAAATAAATATTGATAATGATTTGAAAACATTATTACATGAAAAAATGTATGAGACTGAATTTTATTAAAATAATTTCATTAAAAACTCTATGAAAACATATGAATGAGGCTTGAAATCATATTGAGAACAATGTTACTAGAAAACATATAAAATAAGCTTGAATTTATTTTGAAAACAATTTTCTGTGAAAAAATATAAAAAAAGAATGAAATTTTTTTTGAGACCATTTCTATAGAAATAGAATTTAAAATAATCATAAAAAATATCCCTTAAACATCAATATAAACATTCAAAGGATTAATAGAGGATAAATCATTACATGTCGTACTAGGTAAAAACAATATTCCATTTGCACGATTAAAAGGATAGAAAAATTCCACATTGGGAATGAGAAAAAAAGATTCAATTGAAAAAATTACCAAAAGAAAAATGGGTAAACTGTATTTTAATGACCACTAGCGTATACTATAATCTTCTTGGAAACCATTTTGGGAAAACAAGATTTAAAAGGAACACAAATTTTCTACCAAATAGATGGTAAATTCAGGATTTCTTAAAAACAAATTCATAAAATTATTATATACCAAAAGGTTGAAATTTTTTTACAGATATATTTAAAAATAATTAATTAATATAGGATAATAAAATTAATTAATTTTTTATAGATATGGGTCATAATATTTAATCAATGCATGGATAAAAATAATTTTTTAATACCGATAAGATTATCTCAATAAAAGATGATAACATGGTAGTATGATGTCATATTCTACATGTATGAAAAGAGAACATAATTAAACTAAAAATAATCAAAATAATAAAATTCCTGATATATTATCATAAATATATTTATATATACCTCAAATATAATTTAGGTTCATAACAAAGTAAGAGCCTTAATGAATGAAAATTGAGAAAAAACTATTTCACCAATTTATTAACATTTTAAAATTAGACCCCATGAATTAATGAGCATAAAATGGATATATGATTATCCATAAATTTAAGTATATGATACATTAAATACAAGAGTTTTTAGTACCTACACCACACAAATGGAAAGAGTGGAAATCATGTCATTTATGTAATGAATATAAATTATGAGATTATATCCCATTTTTTTGTGTTGTAACTCTAATCATACATCTTCAAACATCCTTTGTAATTAAAATAAGTTTATAATCCATATTTTATAGAACCATATTACTATATATGATACCAAATATGTTTTTGTTATGATGATATATTACACACATGTTAACAATCCTATGTTAAGGTTTCACTTTTGGTAATATTATCGTTATACTTCACATGTTCTTAATTTTTAATATATTTAGTGTTTATATATTATATCATGATATTCAGAAATTATAACATGATGTAAATATCATTATATAATATATATGTGTATTAAATTAATCTATATAATATAAAAGTATAAAACAGAATGCACCATTCATGGAGAGGGTATGTCATATGTATGCATGAACACTATTTCTTGTTAATTTTCATTTTCAAAAAATGAAATGAAATAAATATATGTAAATATATGTATATATATATCCTTATAGAATAGATTTAGGATATTTTATATTCCTTATATATTCACTAAAACCATCATTAATTCTATCAAAATAGTTTATGAATGAATCATATCACTTTGAGGGGCTGTTAGTCCACACTTCCTCAAAAAATATTATCTTATTGACACCATATGTAAATTAAAATTATATGTGTTCTAAAATTAATAAATAAGATTAATGGTCTAACAAATATGATATATAATATATAAAAATTTATGTTCCATAATAATTTTTACCATGAGAGGTGGTAATTAATATTATATAATCTCATTTTAATGAAATGGTAGTTCATCGTACGCATAAATAGAATGTTCATTATCCATTTGGTGAAGGTGTGTGTAAGTGTAGGTTTAAAAAATAGCCTAAAAACATCCTATTATATTTTTGATACATTTTATTTGTTATACATGGTTGCAAAAAGAATTTGGAAGCGTGCAAAATTTTTATTAATGAAAGGTCTTCAGAGAATATGTTACCTTTTAATCATGTAACTCCTTTGGGTTTTTGTGCAAATGATTCTTTCATTTATATTCTGTCCAACAGAAGGAATCTAGGAGGAAGGGTTGATTTTTAGTATGTCTATTGGTCTTCTATTTTCTGATCCCTATAGGTTTTAGTGGTGTAATGATGTGGGAGTGTTGTTAGCCTTTTATAGGGAAGGAAAAAAGACTCATTTGGAATTTCTATTAACAAGTTAGGTGTAGACATGTTCATACCTAAAATATATCATTCCATTCCACAGAAAAATCAAAAATGGAAGTTGTATGTCTGATAATGTTCTGGAAAATATGGTTTTTACATGTTTATATTCCATTTTTCCTTATAATTAAGGGTTTCCCTAATTACGCATAATATTAGCATAATCATTGTGATTAAAATTAGTCACTTTTACTAACCATTTGGGTAAACAAATAGGTGGTTTTCTTAGATAGTAATTATTATACTGATTACAATAGCGCATGTTTGTTTTTCTAAATTAAATTCACATTAGAGACATAATTAAGATTAATTCTACTCCCATAGATGGGACAATATTAATTTTTTAAAAAAACAAAGAGGTTTAAATATTTATTAAAATTTTATGTTCAATTTCAAAGTGAAATATATTATAACAATATATATTATATTAATATATATATAATAAATCTAAATTTACCTAATAAATTTAAAATATACTTTAATTTTATTAATTAAGGAAATGAAAATTCATTTTTAGCTAAAAAGTTGTACTTTTCACTATTCATCAAAAAATGATTCCTTTCATAAAAATCCAAAAAAATCACCCTAAGATAATTTCAACATTCTAAATTCAAAAATGATGATTATTTTTTAAAATTAAATTTCTAAATATGTATGAATTTATTTGTTTATAAATAGAGGTTCATTCAAGAAATGAATATTTTTAAAAATAAAAGGACTTTAAAAATCATATATTTCATTATGAAGTTTGTTTATGTATATAAAATATTTTAAATAATATTTGAAAAAAATTTATCAATATTCATATAAATATGTTTAATGGATAGGTTATATTTATCTCATTTATATAATTTTAATAATACAATAATGTTTATTAGAGACATCTATGTTACATGTAACGTACACCAAGTTGATGTTGTAGTTAGTGCAAGCCAAGTCGGTATCACATATAGCGCAAGAAAAGTGTGTATTGTATGTTGGTAAGACTTGTCGGTATTGAATGTAGCACTGTCCATGTGGGTGTTGTGTGAATGAAATATTTGACTTAATGTTTTAATATATATGTATATACATAACTATTTTTATTATCACGCGAAATGGAAAATAACAA
This sequence comes from Viscum album, assembly GCA_963277665.1. Taxonomy (NCBI): domain Eukaryota; kingdom Viridiplantae; phylum Streptophyta; class Magnoliopsida; order Santalales; family Viscaceae; genus Viscum; species Viscum album. The sequence continues at coordinate 1,506,642,071 of OY728152.1, forward strand.
AAAGATAAATTAATTTGATATAAAAATTAATCAAAAAATAACAGGGTGTTATAATGGAAAATATTTATCACCACTATAGTGGTATAATTATCTTTAATAATGTTAAAAATAATGTTTAATTTATCAAAATTACTCAAACTCTTTCATGTATTTTATTGGATGAGTGATGTTATTATATAACCATGTTATATTTTAATATATTGAATTTGGGTGTTTTTTCCTTACTAAATAGATTTATATTATTTTATGTTTATAATAATTCATCAATGTCACATTAATGATTTTAATATCTCTAATATAACATCACAAAAAAACTAGTTATTAATTATTATATGGTTACATATTATATGATTTTTAAGGCCACATCCCTAATTTCTCTAAATTTTCACCTGAGTAGAGTTGATATAAGACATATTATTCCCCTCCCTGTATGAAAAAGAATGTCTAAAAAATATGAGATCGTAAAAGAGTAATTGGAATACCATACCCTTAGTAACCCTATCCACACACAATTAATATAAAAAAATAAACTAAAATATAATATAACTAATGAATAAAATATAATCATAATGTAGTAACTGTATCCCACCCATGTCAAACATGTAATGTTACAGAGACTCTAGATTTGGTATGAAAGGCAATCTAATATAATTTATATGTAGATAAGCATATAAAAAACTATAGAAACCCATTTAATTATATAACAACCCATACTTTACATACATGGTTATTACATCAAAATGGATGCATACTTATTGCAACATATAACAAAACCATGAAAGGACCGTATAGGTATAGTGTCTTTAGAAACTGGGAAACATAAACAACTGGTTCATAAATCATCTACATTATCTCCCATTTATTTCATCATATCTAGAGTCCCTTTTTGGAATATCCTACTTAATATTTTTTTTCATGACCAGGGTAAAAGAAAACATATAGAAGGGTGATCTCAAATGCTCAGTAAGCGTAAACAAAAGAAATATCAATAACATCATATTGATAAGAACATATCATTTCGGAAGTCTTAACCTTCAAAAGAGATCATAATTTCATAACGTGGGATAAATCATAGTAGTGAAATGTAATCACAATAATTATAACATAAAACATGAAACATTGTGGAATACACACATAATCATAGATAATCATTTCTTATTAGTCAAGACTCATTTCCAAGACTATCTTAACGGAAAAAGTCCATTTCTGAACCGACTTCACTACTCGTTTCAGTCCTGTTTCACTGAACCGGTTTAACCTGTTGTTCCAGCCACATCTATATCATGAGATATAAATCATTACCCAATGCATTGTAGGGAGACATAGGTCCCACCCATCTCATAATGATTCCATTCTTATGTGTGCCACAAAATCATAAACCATACCTCATTGCATAACCCATGTAATAAAAATGGGATTCTTAAACATCGTGACATCGTAAAACAATTCATATAAGATAAATTAATTCATAAAAATAATTCCATCACAACATAATAAAATCAATGTAATAAGAGGGATAGAAACAGAACCCTATATTATCTTATATGGGAAATAATTTTGATCAAACACTTAAACTCCATTCTTGAGGAAAATATCCTTTCAACTTCAAAAACATTTTTCCTTTATTATCATGTCATACAATTTTAAACTAAAAGAAGTTTATTAAAAATAAACATTAAAACTTTTAAATGATGCTTCTTGGAAATAATGTTTTAAAAATCCATTCATGCTGTATAAGTTAAATAAACATACTTCTCATACTTTGGCCGGAAAAGTCAAAATATACCTCGTATTAAAAATGACAAAAGATTCCTTTAATATCGTATACTAAAAACTCACCAATTGGTAGAATTGTATTTAAACAATTGTAGGAGGATATAAATAATATTAAATATCGAAGAAACATGGATGTAGATGATAAAATACACCCCAGTAAATACCAAAGTATAAACAATCTTGGATAAAAATGAGATTGTGAGATTTTCCCTTACCTTAGGTCCGATTTTCTTCGTAAGTGTCCGAACCTCCTGTATAATGATTTAAATAATGTCATTGACTTATTACAGAATCATACATATTTTTATGATATCATATACGGTCATATTCTTAACTTCTTATTAGTAATATTTCATTGCAACTTGTTATTCAGGTGTTTATTACTTTTTGTTCTTATGTGTGTTTTGTCGAATAAATTCTTATTCTTATTTTTAGGTTATATATACCTCATTTCATGAATGTTATTAGTGTAATATATATCATATTCATTCATTCAATTCATTTATATAATCTTTATGCAATAATGATCATGTAGAACGAGTCGCATCACATTGTGGAGACGGTATTCCGTACGTACGCACGAGCGATGATATCATTCCCATGATCGTGGAATTGTATTAGAGTGTATGTATACTATTTCAGAATCAATATCACTTTACAATAATCATATATAGTAATTCTTTACACCATTATACCCATCCAAGTTAGGTGGTGGTGGAAAATAGATTACACCACGACGTGGAGACGGTATTCTGTAGGTACGCACGCGCGATGATTTCATTTTCTGTAGGATGGATGGATGGTGAAATAGGGTTGTTTCAAACTTATAATAACATATAAGTACATGAGTGATACTGATGTTATTACATCATAATGAAAAAACTAAAGAATAAGAAGTGGAAGAAGAAATAAAGTTGAAAGAATCAGTAACGAACATTACCTCTTTTTTGAAGCGCCTCTTTGAGACCTCTATTTAGGGAACTAAAATTGGTTTTTGAAGAATACCAGGACCTCTAGGATGTTTATAGGGAAGTGGAGAAAATAATTTGGAAGGGTTTTTCTGATCATGAAGGCTCAATGTTGTGTGAGGAAGAGAGGGAAGAGGTTCCCTTTTATAAGGGAGGCGAGGGGCACCTTAGGAAAACTAAAAATATTATTTTATTATAAATTCATATTAGGTTTTTAATAGCTCCAAATTGATTTATTTATAATCTAAGGTAGGGATGGGTCGAAATCCTCTCATCCAATAGAATTTCAACAAGGTTAGGGTTCTATTTTAACCTTATCATTTAGATTTAACTCTAAGTTAAATAATTTAACTTTTACCGTGAATTTTTTTCATACACTATATAGTTAATAAACTTACTATAACAAGCCAAAAGAACCCCAAGTTGTTTATTATTAATATATATAACCTTAACTAAGTCATTTGGCTGATCCTTAGATTTTTAGGAATAAAATAACAATTAATAATATAATATTTTTTTTAAAAACTATTTTATGTCAATTTTGACACTATTTGGTAATTGATTTTTGTGAAAAATCAAAATAGAAATATTAGTTAGAACAAATTTAATTAAATCAATACTAACATGTCATATTAACATAAAAAATTATTATAATTCATAAAAAGTCTCAAATTACATTTATTTGGGTATTTATAACATCAATTATGTCAATATTTAATTAATAAGATACTTACTGCATCATCATTGTGTCATACATAAATTAAATTATTCAATGTCTAAAAATTACATATAAAATACAATTATGTATGAAATCGTTTTATCTTTTTAATGAATATTTATAGTATAATTTATCTTATGTATAACCCTATATTAAAAATGATTTAGTTATTAAACATTGATATTAACTATTTTAACCCTTTTTTAAATAAATTAATAATAAATGTCATAATCTAATCCATGTGGGCCTAAATGGTCATATTTTATTCCTAAGGTTGTTTTTGGTCTAATTAAACTTATCCAATATAATTAGGACATGTGTTAGGATAATAATAATAACATTTTTAACCTTAATTTCCCTATTTACTTTTAACTGTGGTAAAAAAAAGTAAAAAGTTACTATTCACCAAAAATTATTTTCATCTCATTGAACCACATTTAGTCCTTGATATTAACCGTTTCTCTCAGATTTTAAAAATTCCAGTCACAGAAGCGGTAAAATTATTTTTTATGTAAATTTGAAAATTATCCTAGGAGGTGGGTAAAAGATTGTGAATAGTTTAATAAATTTTTTATATATCTAAAATTATTATAAAATGACTCCAATGAATTGCATTGAACTTATATAGGTATTATGTATCAATTTTGACCTAAAATAAATGTAAATAAAATAAATAATTATTTAAATAAAAAGTCAGTTTTTAAATAGTAACCCAGTGTTTTCACTATTCATCAAAAATTGAATGTTTTCAGAAAAATACCAAAATTTCACCCTAGGCTAATTTAGATATTCCGAATCCAAAAATGAAGTCCATTTTGAAAAATAAAATTTACAAAATTTCAAAAAATGGGTATTAATATTCATAACGGCCAGTTTTAATAATATTTTAATAGCATATCGTTGTTTAGTGAAACTCGGTATTGCGTACGATGCAAGCTATCGAGGAAAGTCATGATTGCATGTAAAGAAAGCCAAGATAGTGTTGTGTGTAGTGAAAGATTCCTTTGATGATTTATATAACATAAAAACAAAATATTTCTCATAAAAGTCTGGGGTGTTACAAATTATATCCAGTACTGACAACAACCCCATACTCATTAGCTTAGAGACCAATCACATTTCATATTCCCTTAACTATATCACTAATCATTAAGTCCATATGTTCAATGGAATGTTTGAGTAATTAAAACTAGTATAAAGTCAAAAATGATTCCTTAAAACGAGTACAAAAGTATTAGAGGATTATTCAATGTCAATTGAAAATATTTAAAAATGAATAAATATTCATCTTTTCACTGCTAGTTTTCTATCCAATCCAACCAAGACAATAAACATTAATTGTTTTAATATAATTCATAAGGATAGGTGTAAGGAACTTCAGACATTATCATGATATAGAAACAATATTGTGGGACCTATCTCTCACTAGTGATGTGGAATTGAGTTAGATTTTCCCAAAAAGATATTAAATCCTTCATCCAGCAACAATCAAAACTCTAAACATCTTAACCCATCTCATTCACATATATAGCCTCTATATCATCAAATCTGGTCAATCACTTAGTTTTGGAACAAATGATATTATATAAATAATACTACTAACTTAGGGAATGGAATCGCGGCTCCCTTACCCCCAACCTATTTCTAGTTCCATCAACATCATCATTACATGTCATTTTCACTTTCCTTATATTGGATAACCATATCATAGTGGTTCACATGTTCCAAATAATATTAAGAATACCTCAACAGGTATGATAATCATAATGATCAATGTATAGCATGTATAAGATGAAAATAAAATGTAATAAAGTGAAACAATATCAATATTCAAGTATATGTGATCAACATAAAACATTTTTTATCTTGCAGTATATGAGTAATCATTGAATAACACTTCATATATGGGTTTCATGTGCTAAACCAACTTTCAAATGCAATAAAAAAATAAAATGATCAATCAAGCTACCCCAATGCATTTTCCACATCGTGGAACCTATAATATTTGAGTGCCTCAGATGAAAAGGATCCTTCTACCTTATTTCTTATGGCATAATATTTAGTGATTTCTCAAGGAGTCTTAATGTAGCAGCCCAACCAAAGTAACCCATAACTCGTGTCTGATAGAATTAAATTAGCATAACATATAAGAAAACCACATTCCTAATTAATTAATTATTTATTATACTATAAAATATAGATACATATGTGTCCCATTTATTATAATTGGACAAATATATTAAAATACAATATTTTTTATAATTAATGTTTTTTTGCTTGCCAATATCTTCATATTGATTACAATAAACATCATGGAATCCAAGTAAATTTGAATAACTTGAGAAGGATATGTGTAAATAATAAGGAAAAGTTAATATAGGAAGGTAAATAATTGAACATACATTCCATTTGATCAATAATCTATGAGTGAAATTAACCCATGTAATTTTTCATAATGAAAATAATATAGATATTAATAACTAAATTATAAATAAATGAAATACTTAATTATTTGTTGTCATGTATGAGGTACATGAAAAAATATACCATCAATACCTTTCACTTGATTTTTTAAAACCATTTTTAGAAACCTATATAATTAGGATAAATGATTTCTATCATGAAAAAAGTTGATTTAATGAAGGTCTATAAAAATTATGGTCCAACCTGTTACTAAATGTGCAATGAATTCTTTATATATCAAATAATTGATTTACATCCTAAAAAAAGTATCTTATCAAATAGTTGTATCGAGTATAGAATACAGGTTCATAGATATTTCCCTAGATAACAAAATATCTCTCAAATTAAACATCCAATGTAAAAATGGTATATAATATATTCAATAATCATATCTACAATAAGTGATGTGGATATTTTAGAGAAATTTTACATTTAATGGTCACAAGAAGGTGAATAACTCAAAGGGAAGTTAATTACAACAAATATTATATAAGGAAGTGAATAACAATACTATAAATGGTCAAAATTAATCATAAACTATATAGTGTTGTAATAAATATTGTAACAATATGACATATACTGATTAGAGTGAGAAAAAGGGTTGTTCTCATTGGTGAAATAAAAAAGATATTCTTAAACATTTTTGATGAAAATATCATTTTAATTTAGATAAACTTTATCAATATTATATTCACTGAAAATAAAATTTTATAAAATATTTGACAAATATATTCAAAAAAGGTCAATGGAAACTTCAAATAAATGATGGCTGCTAATTCAATATATTCCTAACAGGGTAAACAGAATAATCATTTTCAATTTAAAATGCTTATAAAAGTTACTTGATAGGGATTTGATAAGATTTCATCATTGATTTATTTTGGAAAAATTAAAAAATGGGTTGATATTATTTTAATATATCATTAAAAAAATTGTAAATAAAATATTTTTAGAAGACAATATTTTGTAAAAAAAATAATCTCGACTGAAGAGATAAATGTGGTCAAATTATGTTGAAACATCTTATCATTAATTATATGAAACAAATAGAATAAAAATGGTACTCTCAAATTAAAAATATCATAAATAACCATGATATAAAAAAATAATGGGTTTATTAAAAAATAATCAAATAATTCCCTTTAATTTAAATTTAAGAATAATTTATCTCTATTTAGAGGATATTATTAAGGAAACCCTTTCATAGATGAGAATAAATGTAATGAATATATTATTATTGCGAATTTTAAATACACCTAAATGATGTGTACATATTAAATTATATATTCAAATTCTATTACACATGTAATCATTCAATATTAATGACAATTTGGATGTAATATAACACAAAGGAGATAATATGAGTTATGAAATGTTTTACAACAAGTAACGTTTAACTAAAAACCCCCTAGATGAAATAATACCAATTGAACATAAAATAACATGAATAATGTAGAATATATGATATTTAATCTCAAATGGAATTCAATATTCCATATAAAAGAAATTATGTTCATTATATTACAATATTCTGCAATAAAATAGAATTGAGAAGAAATATTCTATCTTACATTTCTCTTTGTTTGAACACTCTTTAAAAACATGTATAATGGTTTTATTATTGTTATTAACCTGTTAATTATTTCAATAACTGTATTAATATATATGATGAAAAATATTATCCTTTTATAATATTTCATATCTTGTTTGTTAATAACAATTTATTATTATTATTTTTTTGTGTAATAATGCTTTGTTTTTCTATTATTCTTTGACTTGTTGTTTATTTGTAAATAAAAATATATTAGGATTTAATAATATTTAAAATTAGTATAATGTTTTAAATAAAAAATATATTACGTATATATGTATTTAGAGTTATCCATAAAATTTCCTGATAGGAAATGAAATTCCTCATTCATAGAGATAATAGGTCTTATGTATGCATTAAAACTACTTTTATTTTAATAAAATATTTAAAAAATAAAGATTAAATGATATATATAAACATATTGATATTAAAAGTAAATATTATTCCTATTTCTTATATATCACATTTTTTAAACTCATAATTAATACATTCCAAGTAATGAGTCGATGAATCACAATGATTTGTGAGGCCTAGTCCACCGTAAACATGAACATCATTATCAAATACCCACAAAATGGAATGAATGATGGTATGTGTTTTATAGTAATTAAAAATGAATTAACGAATAAATAATATCATAAATATTATACAATAGTAGTATTTAATCATTATTTCTATCCTTTAAAGGTGGTAAAGGAAAAATGAACTACATTGGTTCATGAGATGATAGTATGTTGTACACACAAATAATGATGTCATAACCCATTTAAGGGAAGGATATAATGTTGAGGGTCCAACCCTGAACATATCAACACAAAATTAATTTTTATATACTTTGGTTATTGTATAAATATAATTTTAAAATTATTTAAGGAGGGTTATAGAATTTAAAAATAATCTTTAAAAATAATTTAATCTTCATTGGGTATCCACTTCATGATTGGATTAAAAAAAATAAAATGTTTAATTTTTGAAACAAATAATGATTCTATGATGAGGGGAGGGATGCTTGGATGTAAATATTTCATTCTATTGGATGGGAAAAAATTATTAATAAGTCTAAATATATAAGGTTATTGAGTTCCCATTTATACTGTACGAGTGACATTATTGTAAGTACCATAAAGTATACACTATTCCAAGGTAAAACTTAATGAATGTTCCTATAATAATGAACCATGACTGATAAGAGATGTTTAATGATCAATTTCTTTCATTACCTGGGGTCTCGTGAATATTTATGTTCATTTAGACTCCTTATCATTTATTATTAATAAAATTAAACTAATTTTACCATAATCATTGTGATTCACGTTAACTATTTTCTCTTATCAGTTATATAAGAAATTAATTTTTGATTACTAAAAATTAATATTTATTTTAAAAAAATATATTAAATAGATTTTTTCCAATGTAAACATGCATAAGTGAATGAGTTTAATTTAAAATCTATCTTTCATACAGGACGATAATGACAGATTTTAATATAAAATCGTTCAAAATATTGAAATTTTTTATATCAAAATGTTATATTAAATTGATTTAAATGAAAAAAATGGTTTAATATATTTATAATTAAAATAATTTTACATTAAAACAAATTTAGAATATAATTTAATATTATAAATTATTTAGGAGAAAAGTCAGTTTCCAATTAAATTTCAGTAATCTTCACTATTCATCAATAAAAGAAACATCTCATAAAAATACCAAAAATTAACCATAATATTAATTTGGCATTCCACATTGAAAAAAATATTTTTATTTTTTCAATAAAATTTATAAAATGGTCATAATTTATTTTAGAAAAATATTATGAATTAAAAGGCCCAAAAACTAAAATGAAAAAAAACAAGTTTTTATGTGTAAAATTAGATTCGTTATTGTAGTATACAAATAAAATTTATTAGAAGAAATTAAAATTATTTAATTAATATATAATAAATAAATTTCATTAATATAATCCAATAATAAACTTAATTTATCATGATTATATATAATTGGAGCATTAAATATTATTTTATAATAACATTTCCTTTATATTCAATAAGTTTTTATATTCATTTCTAATTAATTTTTATCCAGTGATTTCAATTATATAATTATGATATTATCATATTCATATCTTAAAATTTATGGTCTAGGAGATATTTTTCATTTTAAATAATTATAAAAATTGTATATATTTATTCACTATAACATGGAATTGTATCTAACACAAGAACTATGTGTTTTATGTAGTAAAAGATAATGATTCAGTTGAATTTAATAATTTATACTGGATAGATTGAATTAGTCTAAATAAAAATATAAAATAATTTATTTGGAAGTTGTTTTGTCTTCTATTCTAGGTTTTTATGGTTTACGCGCTATCAAATTCAATGTACATATTTTCTAAATTCTGGGTGTTAAATTATCACCAAATTAAATTAATTTTATCGTAACAATTAAAAAATTATATCATTTATTATTTTTATTATTTTTGAAATTAATATATACAAAAACCCAAATAATGGGAAGGTTTTTTAAATCATCCTTTTAATAAAAGGGAAATTGAAGTACAAAGGTCATATGGAATAACAAATTACTTTGTTCCTATAAGGAAGAAATTTTTTTAATGTTTCTATATAGACATGGATGGATATTAAATATAATTATATAGAGGCATTGAGGTTATTTATCATAATAAATGTAATGACAAAGGGTATGTTTGGGGCATCATATCCATAAATCTTTGATTATCTAAAATACCATCTGATCCATCACATATGAATGTAACATGATAACATTTTTGGTTGAAGAAAAATTTTAGAATGTTGAAGAATTAAGTTACTGTCTATGAATATATAGAAATATAATTACAAGATATGTTCCTTTTTCATAAGCATAATTTCATACAATTTTTTCATTTATCACTTACTCTATGAAATGAACATCCATGAATGAATTTTTTAATTCCCAAATAAAAATAATTTACATTTAATGGGTTGTACAATACATGAAATCAAGACAATTCTATTTATTTATCTATAAATATTTTCCAATACTAATCTTGTTAATAAATTCATCTCTCAGCCTCATTTTTAATAATACTGGTTCATTATTAGTATTTATTTGATAAAAATTTTAACTATAAATAATACCATATTGACATTGACGTCACATAGGCCAATGGATAAAGGGAAAATCTTATCATCATTCATTCATGGGTTGAATCCCCACCACCTTGATATATGTGACTAGTTATCACCCTATATACGTGTTCCAATTTTTATAATCTATATTAATATAATACCTCAAATTTACCAAAAATATAATGAACATCATTAATGTAAAATTATCCATAAATAGATTTTTTAATATTGTTTTTTAAAACAAATCATTTTTCTATGTCTAATAATCTTTTTTGACTGTTATTATAATTTCATTAAAGATTATATTTACCCTAAAATTAATCATGCAATTTATACACATGTCTATAAAATTTTATGTATTATTACTCAAAATATTTTATTCCTAAAACAAGTACTAAAAAATTGACATTGATGTCACGCCATGTCCCCCGAGGCCCATGATGCGACAACCACATTCCAACCTTCCATAGGCTAGGGGTTGGAGACAAGCACCAGAAAGTAATATCCCTAAAATGGGAAGGAATTTCTGTTAATCCTATAAATACACAAATTAGGAACACAACAAGAGAAAACCATGTAGTATAACTACTGATATAATAAGTGTGAACTGAAGCAGAATAGGCTAGTATACAAATCCAACAAAACAATACATCAAAAATGAAAAACATCTTCTGAGTTTTTCCACCAAGGATCCCTCTGATGTGTAGGTACAACTCGTCACTTTGGATCTCCACATCAACTAGTCACCTCAGTGCACCATCTAGTCCTTTCTCCCTAATCATGGTCAATGTTATCTATTTTCTTCACAAGACACAACAAGGTGGAGAAGAAACCCATGCATGGGTGAGTATAACAATACCCCGTAAGGTCCCTAAGATCCCTCGATGGTCTCCCAAAATTACATAATGGAAAACCCACAATGCATGATCTGATACCCAAAAAAAAGTAAAAGTCTCATCTCAAACCAGGAATATTTCATAAAGAGAGTGAATAATGATGATTATTAGTAAAGCTAAATCATATTATTCCATTGAAATGTTCAACTACTGAACCACAAAGAAGTAGTTGTATTGTCGTTCCACACTGGGTTGTAAGTCACCGATCCACACAGGGTCGTAAGTCACTCATCCACACAGGGTAGTAAGTCGTTGATCCACACAGGGTTGTATGTCGTCAATCCATATAGGTTTGTAAGTCACTGATCCAAGACGGACCGTTCTAAGGCTGGTCTTCATCAGGTCGCGCTACTACAGATCCATACAAGGTCTTATGTTGTCTATTTATATAGAATAATAATTTGTTGATCAACATAGGTTAGTAAGTTGATGATTCCTGATATTCCTATCTAGGGATGGTCCTCGTCGGGTCGTTCTACTGCTGATCGACAAAGGATCATAAGTCATCGATCCAAATAGGGTTTCTCTGCATTTGACAGCTAGCCATTGGATTCCCGCACTTGGTGCTCTTGAGTTCCATAGGTTATGCTTCTCAAGCCATCGATCATACCTCAACGACCCCAATGTCCCATTAAGATGTACTCTGATAAACCACCATGTCATAAAGGTTCCAATTCAACAGAGGGCATGTCAATCGGACGTACGGTTTGTAAATTATAGGCATTTTTGTACTAAGGTCCTAGTTGGATTCGAGTTCAATCCAACTCAAACATACTAAAACATTCCCTGAAACCCATTTGGAGCATCTACAAAGTGCCAAATCATCCTAAGAGTCTCGCACTGTAGACGGTTCATCAAATGAACATCTGGTTTATAATTTATGGCCCTTTAACTGAAACTGGGTGAAACTAGGTTTGGGTCCTTTCCGACCCAGTTATAGTGACTCGACCCAAACTAATCTGGTCCGACCCAACCGGGTCTGGGCCTGACTTGTTCTTTCTTAGCCCAGCCAGGCCTGCCTAGGTCTGGTCCAGCTGACTGGTCCATGGGCTCAGCCTACTAAGATGCGGGACTGGCCCAGATCACATGGAAGGGTGTGTCCCGCTAGTTGGGTGTGTGATCCTCTCCCCTCCCAAATAGATGCGGTCTATTCGTATCCCCCAATCGGTGGTTACAGGTTGGCGCTGACCTCCCAGCTGACCTGTCCAGTGGATAGGTCTTTGGAAGGATCCTCATATATGATTATGCCACCACTGTGGCAAGAGCTGCATCCCCTCCTCTGTAGTGCGTCGCTCGTCTTCAATGCGGTCGGCCATCACCCGTCTCGCCCCTATCTTCCACAGTGCTTACGGGCTCCACCACCCTCTCACTAGCACCATCTTCCAGTTCCACTATGAAATTGGTGCTTCATCATACCACTATTGAAGCTCTTGTGGTCTTATTTTCTTCTAGCCTACACCTACGGGCCTCTCGGGATTCCACCTTCACTGAGGGGGCTTCATCTTTGCCTTGCCACTGTGTTGATAAAAATCCAATGATGAATGAAACAAAACCAGTTAGTCGGTTATCCACATTAGGATGTACCTCCAAATGGGATGTGTGGAACTCCCTCAACAACTCCTCTCGTAGCGTCCCTGGTACCATGGTGCATCCTATGAAAAAAATGGTGTGCTCCCCACCTTTAAAAAATCATTCATGACACTGTCCTAAGGAAAACTGAGCATATTAGGTCTCTCAGTCAACATACCCAAGCTAAACATGACTGAATATCTATAGTAGTTGTGGGTGTGACTTTCATAAAATGAATTTATGATGATCTATCACTATACCTGAATGATAACTACATCGATGCTAGAAACCCCAACTCCTCACTCACCAACTATAACCTAGATCTCCTGATGAGTGTGTCTGACACCAGGTCATGGGTTGCATAGTTCTGATCATTTTTTCATTAGCTATCATGATTAGTAGGTGATCAACAGTCGCTCCTGCATAAGGAAGCATCTTCTTTTGGTCCCTGATGCGTTTTAGTAGACTACACTCCCAATGACCTCCTCTAGTAGCCTCATGATGGGGGAACTCGTCAATCTTCGCCTCAGCTCCTTGAAACCTTACTGACATCTCTTCATCCAAACGAAGTGTTTCCCCTTAATTTTCTAAAATAAAGATGTTGATGCAACTCTGTAATGTTTGGGTACAAATATCCAGTAGTACTTAGAATATACTAGGAAACATCGCACCTCCATCACACTCATGGGTGGCTCGCAAGCAGAAACTACCTCTATCTTTGTCAGATCCACTCCAACTCCAGCCTATGAGATATCCTTTCCTAGAATGTGGACCCCCTCTTATATAGAACCCGAACTTCAAGAGATTATTATAAAGTTGGTTTTTGTGGACTTCATCCTGAAATATCTACATATGAGTGGCGTGCTCCTCCTCCGATGTTGAGTACACTATGATGTCCTCAGTGAATACAACCATGAAACAAACTTGGTAAAGTTGGAAAATCATGTCCATGAGTACCATGAACACTACTAGGTAATTGGTCATGCCGAAAGGCATTACCAAGAACTCATAGTGGCCACAACAGCATCAGAATATTTCCTTCCATACATCATCATCTCATACCTCAAGCTGACGATAGCCTGATCTGAGGTAAATCTTAAAAAACCCCCCAATATTCTTTATGTTGATCAAAGATATCATCAATCCTCATGAGTGGATAATTGTTCATAATGGTAAACTAATTTAGGCGCAGATAGTCCACAAAAAGCCTCAAACTCTTGTCGGCCTTATTGGTGAACAAAATAAAGGATTTCCATGGGGAAACACTGGGCCTTATGAACCCCATACCCTTCAAGTCCTCTAGTTGCACCCTCAACTCACAAAGCTCCATGAGAACCTACCGATATGCTGGTGTAGATATCAATGTTGTCCTAGGGTATAGGTAGATGTAGAAATATACATCTATTTAAGGAGGTAGTCCCAAAATATCCTTAGTAAAGACATCAGTATACTAGTCCACCACTATAGGATATTTCATAATCCCCTCATCAACTACTCTGAGGGTAAGGCTAGACAACAGATGAGTGATTGAATTCTCCCTCCTCCGAGAAATTCCATACTGAGCCGCAGGGGTTCCTTTTTCACCATTGAATGATAATCGTGACCCATCTTCATAGACACACCGCTCTTTTCAACTAAAATAGTCGATCTGAGCATGGACTGTCCATTTTCAGTCCATGCCCAAGATGACATCTTAAGGCCTCGACATAACTACTAAGAGATCCCAATCGAATCACTCACCTCCTTGAGTATGCTCACACTGCCATCACTAGTTCATAATCATCGAATCCTCACCCATAAGAGTCTCTACTTCTAATGATCAAGCCAGTGGCTCCACCAGAATCTCTGAGCTTCAAACGAGAGCATTGAAAAAAAATTATTGAATGGAACCAGTATATATATGAAATGAATCTATGGTGGAGTAGATAATGATTATAACACCCCGAGATTTTATGAAAAATATTCTTTTTAATTTTATTGATGTCTTGTGTTGTACGTTATAAAAAAAAGAGTCTTGAACAAAACGCAACCCTAACTTGTCTGCATTACACGCAATCATGACCTTCCTCGATAGCGTGTGTTGTATGCAATACCGAGTTTCACTAAACAACGATATGCTATTAAAATATTATTAAAACTAGCTGTTATGAATAGTAATAACCACTTTTTGAAATTTTGTAAATTTAATCTTTCAAAATGGACTTCATTTTTTGATTTGGAATATCGAAATTATCCCAGGGAGAAATTTTGGTATTTTTCTGAAAACTTTCAATTTTTGATGAATAGTGAAACCACTAGGTTACTATTTAAAAACCGACTTTTTATTTAAATATTTATTTATTTTATTTAAATTTATTTTAGGTCAAAATTGACACATAATACCTATATAAGTTCAATGTAATTAATTGGAGTCATTTTATAATAATTTTATATATATATAAATTTTATTGAACTTTTGACCGTCTTTTACCCACTTCCTAGAAAAATTTGCAAATTTACATAAAACATAATTTTACCGCTTTTGTAAATTGAATTTCAAAAATCTGAGAGACACGATTGATGTCAGTAAGTAAAATGTGGTTCAATGAGATGAAAATAATTTTTTGTGAATAGTAACTTTTTACTTTTATTTACCACGGTTAAAAGTAAATAGGGTAATTAAGGGTAAAAATGATATTATTATTACCTTAACACATGACCTAATTATATTGGATAAGTGTAATTCGACCAAAAACAACCTTAGGAATAAAATATGTCCATTTAGTCCTACTTGGATTAGATTAGGACATTTAATATTAATTTATTTAAAGAAGGGTTAAAATAGTTAAAATCAATGTTTAATAAGTAAATCATTTTTAATATAGGGTTATACATAAGATAAATTAGACTATAAATATTAATTAGAAAGATAAAAACATTTCCTATATAATGGAATTTTATTTATTATTTTTATACATTAAATAATTTAATTTAGTTTTGACACAATGATGATGTAGTAATTATCTTATTAATGAAATATTGACATAATTGATGTTATAAATACACAAATAAATGTAATTTGAGACTTTTTATGAACTCCACTAATTTTATAGGTTAATATGACATGTTTTTATTGATTTATTTAACTTTTTTCTAAATAATCATTCTGTTATGATTTTCACAAAAATCAATTACCAAATAGTGTCAGAATTGACATAAAATAGTTTTTAAAAAAAATATTATATTATTAATTGTTATTTTATTCCTAAAAATATATGGTTCGGCCAAATGACATATATAAGGTTATATATGTTAATAATAAACAATTTGGGGTTCGTTTGGCTTGTTATAGTAATTTTATTAACCTTATAGTGTAAGAACACAAAAAGGCACAGTAAAAGTAAAATTATCTAACTTAAAGTTAAATCTAAATGATAAGATTAAAATAGTAAACTAAACATGTCCAAATTCTATTGTATGAGAGGATTTCGACTCATCCCCACCTTAGCTTAGAAATAAATCAATTTGGAGCTATTTAAAACTGATTATGGCTTTATAATAAAATAATATTTTTAGTTTTTTCAAAAGTGCTCCTCTCCTCCCTTATAAAAGGGCACCTCCTCCCTCTCTTCCTCACACCACTTTGAGCCTTAAAGCTCAGCGAAACCCTACCAAATTATCGTCTCCACTTCCCTAGAAACATCCTAGAGGTCCTGGTATTCTTCAAAGAGCAAGTTTAGTGCCCTAAGAGGAGGTCTCAAAGAGGCGCTTCAAAGAAGAGGTAATGTCTGCTACCGATTCATTCAACTTTATTTCTTCTTCCACTTCTTCTTATTTAGTTGTTTCATTATGAAGTAATAACATCAGTATCACTCATATACAGATATGTTATTATAATTATGAAACAACCATATTTCACCATCTATCCATCCTATGGAAAAGGAAATCATCACGCATGCGTACGTACGGACTACACTTTAATATGATTATTGTAAAGTGATATTGATTCTGTAATATTATACATACACTTTAATACAATTCCATGATCATGGGAATTATATCATCGCTCGTGCATACGTACGGACTACCATCTCCACGAACGTGATGAGATTCATTTTCCATGATTAACCATTCAAAAACGATTATAAAGTATATATAATGAATAATAATGAAATATATGACATAATAATGCTACTGGATTTATATATATATATATATATGTATGTCATATATTTAATTTCATTCAATTCAATAAGGAAACCAAAACATCGTTCATGCGTACATACGACCTACTGTCTCCATGAATGGTGTATTTCCTTTCTTTTTGTACATCTATAATATATATGTATATGATGAATATATATTATATAAAAATCATGTTTTAAACTCTGTAATTATTTAAATCAGGATATATGTAATAATATCAAGAACGACAAGTCGAAACACATACGATAAATGAAATGATTTTACCCAAAACGCTACTTTAACATGGAATTTACAAAATAACGGGTAATATAAAGTCATAAGTGAAACATATATGATATCATAAAAATGAATATGATTATGTAATAAGTCAATGACATTATTTAAATCATTATACAGTAGGTTCAGATCCATATGAAGCATATCGGACCTAAGGTAAGGGATAAATTTTCACTCTCATTTTTATCCGAGATTTCTTATACGTAAGTATTTACTGGGGTTACGTTTATCATCCATGACCATGTTTTCTAAAAATGTTTTCATAAAATTTTAACTATTCTTACATGAATTTTTAAAGTCATTTTTACCCTTTATTGACTTTTTTCCACATTGTATGAATGGAATCTTTCCTTTGGTTACCATATAAGGTACATTTTGTCTTTTCCGAAAAAAGTACGAGGAGAATGTTATTTTTAACTTATACGTCGTGAATGGATTTTTACGGTTTCATAACCCCTCATTTTCAAGAATATTCCTCTATAATATTGAATGATTATTTTCAAAAAAAACCCCTTCTTTTAAAATTTCATGGAAATTTGTGAAAAGAAAATTATTTTAAAGAAGAAAGGATATATTCCTCAAGAATTCATTTCAAGTGTTTTTCCAAAACAATTTTCCATCTAATATGACATTATTTCATATGTTTATGTTTCAAGTAATATGTCTCTATGATTCAAATGGTTTTAATTTTCTTATGATTAAATGATATCAAATTTTTATGGATTATGTTATGATGGCATGATGTTTAAGAATCCCATTTTATTACATGGGTTATGCAATGATGTATGATTTATGATTTTGTGGCACACAAAATAATGATTTCATTATGAGATGGGTGGGACCTATATCTCCCTACAATGCATTGGGTAAATATTTATATCTCATGATATAGACATGGCTGGAACGGTAAGTGAATCTGTTTCAGTGTTACAGGACTGAAACGAGGAGTGAACTCGATTCAGAAAGGGACTTTGTCCACTAAGATGGTCTTGGCAGCAATGCCTTGTCTACTATGGAAATCATAACAAGTGCTGAATGGTTGCCACAATTACATGTTTTATTCTCATGCTATTTTATCATGATTTATGTTCCATTATGATATATGCCTTATGTACTTCCATGTTTTATGTCGTCGCTCAAGATTTTGATGCTTAAACATTATGTTCATGTTTTTAAGTTCAAATGTATATGGTATGTTTTATTTTATCCATGCTTAGCCTTACTGAGCATTTGAGCTCACCCTTTTTATGTTTTATTTTCCCCCAGGATTAAAAGAAAGGTATTAGATAAGGAAAAAAAGTGGAAGATCTTTATGGGAGATATTGAAGATCTTTCACCACAATTAGAAGATTACGTTCCATGTTTCCAAAGACACTAAACTATTATAGTCCTTGTGTGTCTGTATTTGTTATGTATTAATTATTCCGCAAAAGTAATGTAATATCCATGTATTTCATGCTTCGGGTCTCTACAATTGGTATCAGAGGAAAGGTTTGGTCAACCTTTGGAAACTAGGATGTGAAAACGTTAGTGAGATCCCTAGAGATATTTATAAGGTATGACTAGGGATGTCCCTAAGGATAAGTATACGTATAGGTTATAGTCCTAGAATTGCGATAACGATCTTAGAATTAAACCTAAGATGTTAGATATTGAAGGTACTCCCCCTTTATTATGTTTTTCCCTATCATGGTATTTGCCTCTCACACTATTATTTTTGGGTTTTAGACGATGGATGGAACCCGAAGGAACTGTGTTGATCAATGTAATGGACAATGCAATGATTGTCCTCCTAACCAAACCAATTTCATGGGAGATGGAGTGCACAATATTATTTCTATACTTACACAAGCTTTGAATCATTTTGGATTTCAAAATTAGCAGAGAAAAAAGCAACATTTTGTTGAATCCTTCATGAGGCAGCGTCCACCTTCATTCAGAAGGTCTTCTGATCTCTTAGTGCCTGAACAATGGATCAGTACTACTGAAAAGATATTTTCAGTTCTACAATGTTTTGAGCATGATAAAGTCATCTTAGCAGTATATCGTTTGGAAGTTGATGCTGATCAATGGTGGAATCATATCAAGAATATGAGGCAAAGAGATGAAATTGAGTCCATGGAATGGGACGAGTTCAAGAACTTGTTTTCAGTATGTACTTCCCTCGTATTCTTCGAACAAAGATGGAAAAGGAGTTTCTTGAGCATAAGTAGAAGGATGATGAATCTGTTGGTATATACGAAGCGAATTTTACAAGACTTGCAAGGTATGCATATGGCATTATCATCCAACCTGAAAGTAAAGTTGATAGATTTTTTAGTGGCTTAAAACCAAGTCTTCGAAGGGAATTAGCTATAAGAGACTTTAGTAGATATGATGAAATTGTGTGTTGTGATATCAAGGTAGAACTGGAAGTTGGTGTAACATATTCATCTCATGGTTTTGACAAGAAACGAAAGATGGAGTTATATGAGAAATCTCAGAACAATGGTGAAAAGAAGATGAATGTTTCTTTATGCTGAAAGTGTGGAAATAAGCATGGTGGAGATTGCCTAAAAGGTACTAGAAAATGTTTTAAGTGTGAAAAAGAAGGTTATCGAGCAGTTTATTGTCGAAGTAATGGGAAAAAGGTTCCTAATGATGTGAATAGAGAAAAGACTACAGGGAACTCTCCACCAACACTTCAATGCTTCAAGTGCAAGGAAAAGGGTTATTATGCTAATAAATGCCCTAATCCACAGGTTAATGATGATCAACATGATCAACCTCTTAAGGAAAAGGATAAAGGGAAGTCTCATGCAATCACTATTTGTGATGTTGAGTATGAAAATGATGTTGTGTAATGATTAAGTGTTTATGTAATGGGATTTCAAAATAGTATCATGGAATCTCATTTATGGTATTGTGGAATTTTGGAATATATATGTATTGGTTTTCGATAATTATATGGCACTGGTAACCATGAAAAGGTGATTGAAATATTTTTATAAAGCAGATGAAATGCGTATAATGAAGGGATAAAGAGAAAATAATATGATAGTAATCATGATCTCATGACTGATATAAGGACTAAGTGATATTATGGTTTGAGTATATAGAATTTTTGGGATTTTGGTGTGTGGAAAGTGTTAAAATTTAACAACATTCATGTTTTCACTAAGGTTCAATGGGTATTAATTCATCAAGAAAATACATGATTAAGGTATTCACATGTTTGTAATTTGACCAAAAAGATATATCTTATGATATATAGGGAATAAATGATGGTATTCACATGATTGTTATGTGACATTTCAAGTAATAATTTTCTTTATACTATGAGTTTGGACCGATGTATTTTAGATAAGCCTAAGGATTGGAATGGATTATGTTGTACATAAGTTAGTTAGATATTATTGATGGGATTTTATAGTAATGTAGTTTTAGAAAAAGGACAACCTGCAGGACAGGCGACAACCCATCGCGTCGGACAAGGCTGTGGGAATCGAACCCGCAACCAACATGCGACTGGCCTTTATCGCCTACCACTGGCCTACAGGAAGTCCCTTGTTAGTATAAACTAGTTTTATTTTATTAAGTGATATGATATATGAAGTATAAGTTCATTTTTGGAACCATATACGATTAATCTAACCATAAGATGGACTTATAACTTTTGCTAACCATTTGTTTGAAACAGATGGAATGACCCATCATTCTATCACAAGATCTACTAACACATCACGAATAACAAATTCAACTTCATTTCTTTAAGGGATGAAGTGGAAATTGTTCAATTCACGAACAACAGTGAGATTGTACCAAAATCATGTAAGTATTTCTTTTAATTCATCAACTTTAGGGAAATGATCTTGAAAACCAAAAATGTTGTCCTAGTTCCCTTATATCTGATTAATCAGATGGTACCTTAGATCATCACAAATCTATAGATTTGTGATTGTTGGCTTTTTCATAGCCATGTTCTCTACCACTCTCCATCAGAACATGATGGATAGGTTTCACTTCTATATCCATATTTTCACCTATGTTCTCATATGTGGAAACCCAGTGATTAGTTAATTTGGGTAACCGTTATGTTTCATACTTTATTTTTTAAAGATTTGTTTTAGTATTCCTTTTTACGATGTGGGTTTATATTAAAGAAACTTTTGAGTAGTAAACCATTTATAACCCCGATGAATTTCGAGGGAGAAATTCATTTTACGGGGGGTAGAATGTTACACCCTGAGATTTTATGAAAAATATTCTTTTTAATTTTATTGATGTCTTGTGTTGTACGTTACAACAAAAAAGTCTTGCACAACACTCAACCCTAACTTGGTTGCATTACACGCAATCGCAACCTACCTCGATAGCGTTTGTTGTACGCAATACCGAGTTTCACTAAACAATGATATGCTATTAAAATATTATTAAAACTAACCATTATGAAAAGTAATAACCACTTTTTGAAATTTTGTAAATTTCATCTTTCAAAATGCACTTCATTTTTGGATTCTTAATATCGAAATTAGCCTAGGGTGAAATTTTGGTATTTTTCTGAAAACATTCAACTTTTGATGAATAGTGAAAACACTGGGTTACTATTTAAAAACCGACTTTTTATTTAAATAATTATTTATTTTATTTAAATTTATTTTAGGTCAAAATTGACTCATAATACCTATATAAATTCAATGTAATTCATTAGAGTCATTTTATAATAATTTTAGATATATAAAAATTTTATTGAACTTTTGACCGTCTTTTACCCACCTCCTAGGAGAATTTGCAAATTTACATAAAACTTAATTTTACCGCTTTTGTGAATGGAATTTCAAAAATCAATGAGACATGTTTTATGTAAGTAAGTAAAATTTGGTTCAATGAGATGAAAATAATTTTTGGTGAATAGTAACTTTTTACTTTTATTTACCACGGTTAAAAGTAAATAGGGTAATTAAGGGTAAAAATGATATTATTATTACCATAAAACATGTAATAATTCTATTGGATAAGTGTAATTCGACCAAAAACAACCTTAGGAATAAAATATGACCATTTAGGCCCACTTGGATCAGATTATGACATTTAATATTAATTTATTTAAAGAAGGGTTAAAATAGTTAAAATCAAAGTTTAATAAGTAAATCATTTTTAATATAGGGTTATACATAAGATAAATTAGACTATAAATATTCATTAGAAATATAAAAAGAGTTCCTACATAATGGTATTTTTTTATAATTTTTAGACATTAAATAATTTAATTTAGTTTTGATACTATGATGATGTAGTAATTATCTTATTAATGAAATATTTACATAAGTGATGTTATAAATACCCAAATAAATGTAATTTGAGACTTTTTATGAAATACACTAATTTTTTAGGTTAATATGACATGTTATTATTGATTTAGTTAACTTTTTTTGAACTAATAATTCTGTTATGATTTTCACAAAAATCAATTACCAAATAGTGTCAAAATTGACATAAAATAGTTTTGAAAACAAATATTATATTATTAATTGTTATTTTATTCCTAAAAATCTATGGTTCGTAAAAATGACTTATATATGGTTATATATATTAATAATAAACAACTGGGGGTTCGTTTGGCTTGTTATAGTATATTTATTAACCTTATAGTGTAAGAACACAAAAGACACGGTAAAAGTAAAACTTATCTAACTTAAAGTTAAATCTAAATGATAAGATAAAAATAGTAACCTAAACTTGTCCAAATTCTATTGGATGAGATTATTTTGACCCATCCCCACCTTAGATTCTAAATAAATCTATTTGGATCTATTTAAAACCGAATATGTCTTTATAATAAAATAATATTTTTAGTTTTTCCAAAGGTGCCCCTCTCCTCCCTTATAAAAGGGCACCTCCTCCCTCTCTTCCTCACACCACATTGAGCCATAAATCTCGGCCAAACCCTGCCAAATTCTCTTTTCCATTTTCCTAGAAACATCCTATATGTCCTTGTCTTCTTCAAAGAGCAATTTTAGTGCCCTAAGAGGAGGTCTCAAAGAGGCGCTTCAAAGAAGAGGTAATGTCCGTTACCGATTCTTTCAACTTTATTTCTTCTTCCACTTATTATTCTTTAGTTGTTTAATTATGAAGTAATAACATCAGTATCACTCATATACTTATATGATATTATAAGTATGAAACCACCATATTTCACCATCTATCCATCCTACAAAAAACGAAATCACCGCACGTGCGTACGTACGGAATACCGTCTCCACGCTGTGGTGTAATCTATTTTCCACCACCACCTTACTTGGATGAGTATAATGGTGAAATAATGAATATATATGATTATTGTAAAGTAATATTGATTCTGTAATATTATACATACACTTTAATACAATTCCATGATCATGGGAATGATATCATCGCTCATGAGTACGTACGGACAACCGTCTCCACGAACGCGATGAGATTCATTTTCCATGATTAACCATTCAAAAATGATTATAAAGTATATATAATGAATAATAATGAAATATATGACATAATAATGCTACTGGATTTATGTATATATATGTATGTCATATATTTAATTTCATTCAATTCAATAAGGAAACGAAAACATCGTTCATGCGGACGTACGGCCTACCGTCTCCATGAATGGTGTATTTACTTTATTTTTATAGATCTATAATATATATGTATATGATGAATATATATTATATATAAATCATGTTTTAAACTCTAGAATTATGTAAATCAGTATATAAGTAATAATATCAAGAACGACAAGTCGAAACACATACGATAAATGAAATGATTTTACCCAAAACGCTACTTTAACATTGAATTTACAAAAGAACGGGTAATATAAATTCATAAGTGAAACATATATGATATAATAACAATGATTATGATTATTTAATAAGTCAATGACATTATTTAAATCATTATACAGGAGTTTTGGATCCATACGAAGCATATCGGACCTAAGGTAAGGGATAAATTTTCAATCTCATTTTTATCCGAGATTGCTTATACGTAAGTATTTACTGGGGTTACGTTTATCATCCATGACCATATTTTCTAAAAATGTTTTCATAAAATGTTAACTATTATTCCATGAATGTTTAAAGTCATTTTTACCCTTTATTGACTTTTTACCACATTGTATGAATGGAACCTTTCCTTTGGTAACCATATAAGGTACTTTTTGACTTTTCCGACAAAAGTACAAGGAGAATGTTATTTTTAACTTATACGGCGTGAATGGATTTTTAAGGTTTCATAACACCTCATTTTCAAGAAGATTCATCTACAATATTTCATGATTATTTTAAAAAAACCCTTTTCTTTTAAAATTGCATGGAATTTTGTGAAATGAAAATTATTTTAAAGAAGAAAGGATATTTTCCTCAAGAATTCATTTCAAGTGTTTTGTAAAAACTATTTTCCATCTAAGATGACATTATTTCATATGTGTATGTTTCAAGTAATATGTCTCTATGATTTAAATGGTTTCAATTTTCTTATGATGAAATGATATCAAATTTTTATTGATTATGTTATGATGGCATGATGTTTAAGAATCCCATTTTATTACATGGGTTATGCTATGATGTATGATTTATGATTTTGTGGCACATGAAAGAATGATTTTATTATAAGATGGGTGGGACCTATATCTCCCTCCAATGCATTGGGTAATGATTTATATCTCGTGAGATAGACATGGCTGTAACGGTAAGTTAATCCGGTTCAGTGTTACAGGCCTGAAACGAGGAGTGAACTCGATTCAGAAAGGGAATTTTTCCACTAAGATGGTCTTGGGAGCAATGCCTTGGATACTATGGAAATCATAACAAGTTCTGAATGGTTTCCACAATTACATGTTTTATTCCCATGCTATTTTATCCTGATTTATGTTCCATTATGATCTATGCCTTATGTACTTCCATGTTTTATGTCGTTGCTCAAGATTTTGATGTTTAAACATTATGTTCATGTTTTTAAGTTCAAATGTATATGGTATGTTTTATTTTATCCATGCTTACCCTTACTGAGTATTTGAGCTCACCCTTTTTATGTTTTATTTTCCCCCAGTATTAAAAGAAAGGTATTAGGTAAGGAAACAAAATTGGAAGATCATTATGGGAGATGTTGAAGATCTTTCACCACGATTAGAAGATTACGTTCCAAGTTTCCAAAAACACTAAACTATTACGGTCCTTGTGTGTCTGTATTTATTATGTATTAGGTATTCTGCAAATGTAATGTAATATCCATGAATGTCAAGCTTCAGGCCTTTACAATGATCATATCTTGAATCATCTCTACATCATCATGGTCGTAGGCCTCAACTACCTGATGCTGAGCGCATCCCTATCCACATCCTCCCTATGGTCATTGTGGACCACCTAGAGGTGGTTGTGGTAGAATCTCAAATTGATGGCCACCGGCTGATGCACTACCATATCCTCTACCATGTCTGTCGCCCTAAGAACCTCCCAAGTAGAATATATGCCTCTTACAAAGTGTTCCATCAACCATATTTTGATCATTGGTGTGGTGGGTCTATAAAACACGAGCCATGAGAACCTGCTCGCCGCCAGAGTAGCACAATATACTCCTCTGCTGATCTCATCTCTCCCGTAAGCTCCACACCTCTGACCCTACATCCTGAGGTCATCCACCAGATGGTCTAGCATGGTTGGACTTCTCTTCCATCTTCCTACTAAATCGTGTAGATGTCTTGGCCTCCTGTCATTCGGTGGTGGCTCTCGCTGCTGATGTCTGCTCAGCTAAGAAGATCTCCACTATAAGTGCTCTCTCTAGCACTCCCGCATGCATTGGCATGTTGAGAGATATCATTGATGATGTAATCTCCCATTAGATACCCTTTTAAAAGGTAAGGGACATAATGAATGGGACTCGTGCCATGTCAGTGGAGTATATAGTGAAGTTAGTTAATCTCGTCGAGTACTAGGCCTCTATCAGGCTTCCCTTCTATACGTAAAGGTGCTCTTGAATACACACAGAGAAAAGAGTCGTTTTAACAAACTCTGTCCTAAAGAGGCTCTCGATGTCCAACCAGGAAAGAGCTACCTCCTCATGTGACTAGATCATTAGGTTCCACCATCTAACGTCTGTGACATGAAAGAATAATGAATCTAGGCTAACCATATTGTGTTTTGGTGTCTTGACAAAATAGAAAACCCATGCCACAGCTTCCATTTAGTCCTCTACTAGCTGTGGATCAGCCTCGCTACAAAACCACAGAGACCACTATCTTTGGAACTCATACAATGGGATCATTCTCTATGAATGGTCCATTGGTGGGGCTGGTGGAAACTATTTCCCTAAAAGACATGGTTTTACTGGTTCACCACCCGAAGGTGATATCGCTATAAGAGGGCGATGCACCGACATCTCATCACTCGGTGGGACTCCATGGTGGTCACTCATTGGAATCTCAGTTAGTTTTCTACATGGAGGCATCCGGTAATGAAAAAGATGTGACATATTTAATAAGATATACCTTATGAGCTAAATAAAAATAGATCAATGAAAAACAGTTTTAAAAACACACGCAATCCATGTTTTTGTGTATGGAGTTAGAAATCAAAATTTAGGGTCCCTGTGTTTGGATATGTATGCAGCCACACCAATAGTTGACTCCCCGAACTTTAAAACCATACTCAAAACACTTAAAATTATTTCCACATTGAAAATATTGGATTCTCAGTTCTTTTGGTAGAATGGTATACCATTGATAAATCTTTTTCATGACCCACCCCTAGGGCCCATGTCGTGACTACCCCAATCCCGCCATCCATAGTCCAGGGGTTGGTGACTAGCACCAGAAATGAATATCCCTAAAATGGGAAGGGGTTTCATTTAAACCTCCAAACATACAGACCAAGTTAACAACAAATGAAAGACACATTGTTTAACTACTTATAGTAAAAGTGAGAACTGATGCAGAATGGGCCTGTATACAAACCTTACTAAAAAATACTGAAAAAAGGAAAAATAGTTTCTCAGGTCGTCTACCAAGGATCCTACTTGAGGGGTTGGTATAAGTCGTCACTATGGATATCCACATCAACCGATCACCTCTGTGCAACATCTAACCATTGCTCCCAAATATTTGTCCAAGCTCTTCGTCGTCTGTACATGACACAACATGTTGTGGGTAAAGCCCATGCAGGGGTGAGTATAATAATACCTAGTAGGGATTCTGAAAACCCCGATGGTCTCCCAGAATTACACAAATTAAAAACCACAAAGAATGATCTGAATCACAAATATCAAAGTAAAAGACTCATCTCACACTAGTTATATAACCTACTGAATTGGAATAATAATGATTAGTCATAATGCTAAATCATATTATTCTGTTGAGAAGTTCTATTGTTGAACCAAGAAGAAGTAATTTATTGTCATTAAAAATTAGGTCATATGTCACCGATCTACTCATGGATGTAAGTCACTAATCTACACAGGGCCTTAAGTCTTCGATCCACATAGGGTCGTAAGTCATCAATCTAAATAAGGTCACAATTCACTGATCCACGATGGGCCACTCTAAGTCTAGTCTTCGTCGGGCTGCTCTACTGCTTATCCACACATGGTTGTAAGTCTCTGATCCATGAAGGGAAACTCTAAGGCTGGTCCTCTTAGGGTTCACACTAATGATGACCCACAATGGTCGTAAGTCATCGATACACACATGGTCGCTCTGCACTAGACACCTGCAATTGGATTCTCACACAAGGTTCACTTGAGTTCTGTAGGTTCTACTACTAAAGACGTAGGTCATACATCAACTACAACTATGTCCCATGAATAATTAACTCAAAGAACATTCATGTCATAATGGTTCTAACACAACATATGGTGCATCAATTAGTCGCAATGTCTGTAAGTTATAGGAATATTTGTATCAAGGTCATTATTGGACTCGAGTTCAATCCAACCCAGCTGTATACCAACATCCTTAAAATTTGAAGGGGAGTATCTCAAAAGGACAAAATATTCGTAAGGGTGAGAGATCTTCTATCGTATTGTCAAATGGACATCCGGTTTTGATGTTATGGACCTTTAAGTGACACTGGGTCAAACAAGGTCCGGGTTCGGTCCGACCCAGTCGGACCTACCCGAATCGACCCGGTACTGGCCGAACCAACCCGATCTTGGCCCAGAACAAATTAGATGGGCCCGTCCTGCTCTATTGGTGCCCATACCAACCCACAAGGACATGAGACTGACCTGACCTTTCTTGATAGGCATGGCCAATCGGGATGAAGAACCAGCCTGGCCCGCTGGCTCGGTGTGACCCGTCACCTGGGCGTGGGGTCCTCTCCACTCCCAAACAGATGTGGTCCATTCGTGTTCTCCAAATGGAGGCTCTAGTATGGCGATGACCTCTCATCTGGACAGACCTATAGAAAAGTCAAGGGCGCGACCTGTGGAGGCGTGTCTACCACCATCGTGGGCAGAGCCGCGTCACCTCCTATGCGGCTGGAGCTGCGGAACCTCCTCCACAGAGCACCACCTACCTTCAATGATGTCGGTGATGGCCAACCACCTCTTTTCTGACGCCTACCTTCAATGAGGATGGTAATGCCCTCTGCGCCTATGGGACTCCCGGTACGCCGCCTTCACTACTTAGATCATAGTTCCATATTTCCACTGGGTTGCTCAGTCGCCCACAACGAAAGAAAAAAAACAAGATCAGCTGAGGGTCCGGGCATTGTTCAGATAGGTCTATGCCCTCCGTGTTAGTGTTTTAGCATGGGAATAATTTAAATATAAACAATATAATGTATTAACCCCAAATTTAAATCCCGTTTGAACCACATGAAGGAAGGAAATGAACGATTCTTAGATCAAATCGTCAGTAAGTTGACCCGCGTTCATCATATTTTGGCAATAACAGATGAAGATGATTCATAAATATAATATAATAAATAAAAAACACCTACCTTGAACACATTGGATTAGCTAATGATGATGGAGAAGAATCCATAGTTCGAAGGTGTTCATCGGCATTCGTTGATCCGGGATCAAATCCTTATTCTTCATTAGAGAGTTTTTCTGACAGTGCTTCATCAAGAGTTCTCCCACGGTTTATAAATCCTTTTTCTCACTATTTGGTAACATTAGACATAAAATGTTTAACTCTCTAATCATCAATGTGATTAATTAATTAATTAATTAATTGACCCATTAATTTTCAAAAGGTGTGGTCATAAAACCATGTGAAATGGGTTATTAAATGACTTGTTAACTCTTTGGTCCCACCACAATCTCTCAACATTTTTAATGACTAAAAGAAATTATTTTAAGTTATTTTATATTTTTTTTAATCTAAAATTTCCAAAAATTATCTTTTTCATCCGAACCTTTCTAGTCAACTCTATGCTTCACCAAAGAGAATATCGGCACTAAAAATTCTACGGTGCACTTGGATTTTAATTTCGAACACCGGTTCAAAAGTTATAAATTACTACCAGTGCTTTTACTAAAATTACCTAAATAAAGTTCAAAATTCATTCCAGGCTCCTTAAGTCTCAGAATCATGTGCCATATATTTTCACAATCTCATAATAACTTTATATAACAAAAAACAATTATACGGAATTTCCAGGTCTTTTCATGTAATTCCAAAAAAAATTCTAAAATATCATTAATCTTGGTAGAATCAAATCACATAAAACTAAACACATAGTTTATGCCATTGATCATATTTTTAATTTTAATTACTTTATCCAGGTATGGTATCCATTAAAACAATTTTATTTAATTCACTATTTATCCTAAAATATATCATAATTCACAGAAGATTCATGAGTATTATTACCAATATACTATTTATAAATCACATCAACAATTATATTTATTAGTTTAAAATAAATATATAATTCCTCATTTTATTTCCATGGAGGTTCTTCCACAATATAGTAGTCACCATTTAGAATAAGGCACTCACTCTTGTCATGAACATACATCCATGAGTAAGAAAAATTATCTATAAATGGATCCTCAGAATGAGTATTATGTTCTTCCCTTAGAATATTCATTTTTCCTCATCAACTCATTGATTTATTCCCTCTTTTTAAAAACATAAAGACTTTCCCCATTCCATTTATCCACTTTATCGGTTATATCCTTCAACATTACATGTAAAAATGAAATGTAGCCTTATTTTATCCATTTTCTCCACTACTAGAGTTCAATGATAACTCTATTGTTCTCATTTTTGGTTAGTCAGAGAGTTGGTTATGATATTTGTTGTCACTCATATTTCTAGAAACTGATTAGGCATAGAAATAATATCTTTCACCCCAATCTGTATCCCAATTGGTTACTCATTATTACCACCTAGTATTTCATCTTCATTATTAAAATGAATCCTTCAGATTCCATCCAGTTACTAAAACCATGAAACATAATGTGTGAAGAAATAATCCTAGTAAATGAAACTATATAATCAATTTTAGAATATCTAAATCGTGGCACAATATTTTTAATCTATAACACCGTAGATTTAATCTAGGATATTCATTTTCATAATCTATTGAACTCATTTATAATGGTTTTCAATAAAACATGAATCGTCTTTCTCATATCCCCTTAGAGTTTTAAAACAGGTGTGAATCAATATTCTACATTGTGTATGAGGTTGCACTTGATTCAATCCCAACAAATCCGTTTTGGAGTTACTAACCAAGGGTACATATCTCTATGTATGAGATCCACATATAGTATCTAGATAGGGATTTATTTCTCATAAGAACTACATAATCAATACATTAACTAAACATTAGGATGTTAGTATTAATTTATCCTCAAAATATATCAATGGTTTATATTACCTAATTAATGTTTTCTTATGTCATGTTCCAATTTATAAATCTAAACATTCTCTATAACCAACTATATAGACCCCAAACCTATTATCCTAGATCCGTTTCTAGATACCATAAAATTGGAATGACATAAAATGAAATATATGCCCAATGGACGGAATAGATTAGTTGTCTTTGTAAATAGATACAAATTTGTTTCATAAATTACAATTTAGTTAACAAATTATAACAAATTCTTTAATTTTTCCAGTATGAATATGTCTACATATCAATCATATATTACATCATAGAAACCTTGGGTAAGAAAAAATATAAGGGTGATATTAAATACTCATTTAGCGATAGGTCCAAAGAAAGAAATCATGAATCAATAATGAATAATAAATTTAGAATGGTAAATAACAGATCACACAATCCATGTAATCAATAAATTGTTAAGAGAAGTTGTCAATAATATGAAATGGTGAATAAATAAACACGAATTCCTTTTAAATAACTTGACTTCATAAACAAATAATAAAAATTTGATATGTAATGTGAAATAACATAACAATAATTTTATTTAATCAATAATTTATGAATGAAATGGATCCATATATTTTTTAATATTGAAAATAAAATTGATAATAATAACTGAATTCAAAATTAAGGAAATGCTAATTTATTTAATATGTTTAATGAGGCACATAAAAACCTATATAATCATGGCCTTTTACAATATGGTTTAAAACTATTTGTAAAAAATGATATTATTTGGCCATATAATTTGTCTCAAGACACTTCTCAATGAATCATGGTCCTATATAAATCTTGATCTCCACCTACCACTACTAGTACAAAGCAATCCTAATATAATGAAAATATATATAATTCCTGATAAATTTGACTGATAAAATTTACATATTGGGTACTGAATAAAATTTTATCAATATTTTCCCCTATAATAAAATTATGGTCAATGAAAACACTGCATGTTAAAATGGTGTAATGGATAGTAAATAATAACATCTATGTTAAATAAATTAGATATTAATGGAAAATTTAATGTTACGTTGTCATTAAAAACTGAATAGATAAATGGAATGTTAATAGATAAAACAATTATTTATTAAAGTTAATTTCAATACTATCCATGGTCAAAATAATCATATATTGTTAATAAGAAGAATACAGATGTAATTAATATAACATATACCCATTGGAATAAAAATAATGTATATCTTCATGGATTAAATAGACATTATCATTAAAAATAGTGTTGAGGAAAATATAATTTTATTTTTTATATAATATTTTGAATATACATTTAAATGAAATTTACATTTGAATAGAAGTTTTTTAATAAAATATTCATACACATGCAATAGAAATATTAAATAAATGATGGAAGTATATTCTGTACATGTCAAACAAGGCACAATGAACATTCATTTTTCATTTTAGAATGTCTAGAGTAATGTGTTTTTAGGAAATAAATAAATATATTAATTTTATTTTAAAAAAAATTAAAAATTGGTAAAAAATAATTTAATATTTTATATAGACATTCATTTAGACTGTTTTTTTGTAAAAAAATATTATCAATCATGATTTCTTTTAAAAAATTATTTCTGACCAAAGAGGGAAATGTAGTATAATTTTATTAAAACACTTCCTCATTAATATTATGTACCAAAAAGTGGAGAAATTTTACATTTAATTAAAAAAGATAATTAATAACTATAGGTGAATAATTTTTAATGGGTTATTAAACAATGATTATGTACATTACAATAATGGATATTCATGAATAAACAATCTCGATATATTGAGATTGTGATGTAAACCATTGCAAGGATCAAAATGTTGAAGTGAGTCTAAAGAAAATGAATAGATTATATTTTTAAATTAAATATAGATAAAATAATTGGATAAAAAATAATTTAATGTCAAAATTTAGTACATTCATAATCATAGAATATTAACGACATTGAGGAAGTAATATAACCGATTTAAATGAAAATGAGTTTTGAATTTTTTTTATCACACGGTAACATTTAATTCATATCCCATTAATGAGATAATTCAAATTGGTACACAATCTAACATGAATAATGAATTATTAATGAATTTACATGTAATTTGTTAGTACATAGACAATATAACAATAATTAAGTTTAAGATGAAATCCCTTGCAATATTCTTTCATTTGGTTGACCAATCATTAAACTTATTTATAATGGTTTTTATAATTGTATAAACTTATTAACAAACTATATTAATATTTATGATATCATATATGATACATTTATTAAAATATTTTACCTATTAATTAATAATCAATCATTATTTTTGTCTTTCCACTATCAACTGCTTTTGTTTTTTGAGATTTCATGAACATGTCATTTTTTGTTATTATTACTTCGATCGGGATTTAATGATTTAAATAACATGAACCATTATTTAAATATAATATATATTATCTATATATGTATTTATATTAGTCCCTATAATTTTTTGATATATATGAAAAACAACATTTATGGAGATTGTTGGCTACACATACGCGTCATTGTTGCTTTTGTTTTCTTATTACAAAAAAATAATATAAATTAAATGATATATATATATATATATGAATATTATAATTACTTATCATTTTAGTTTCATGAATACATCATATAAATATTAACATTTTACTTAATACATTCTATTTAATGTGTGAATGATTCACATCACTTCACAAGGTTGTTATTCTCTGTACAAAAGATTGATTTTATCATATTCTAACATATTGGAAAGCATAAACATATATGTAATATAAAATGTAAATAATTTAAAAAATCACACAAATGATAAATATCATATGTAAATATTATTTCATTCATTATTTATAGATCTGAAATTTGGTAATGGGAAAATTAAATACATTGTTTCGCGAGGTAGATCTCTACGATACAATCAAATAATGATTTCGTAATAAAATTATGGAAGTTTGTGATGTTTTAGGTAATAAAATTAACAAAAAACATATTATAATATTTATGATACTGATTTAATTATATAGATAGGATACTAATATAATATAATGAGGAGGATTAGTAAGTAGTACAAAACTGCATTTAGAAAAACATTACCTTTTCTTTGGTTATTGTACTGAAGTTCGTACTAAAAACATCAAAGAATTTTTATATGTTAAAACTAAGGATTGTATGTACATGGGTGGGAACATGGGAAGTTAATTGGGTAGATTTTTATGGGAAAATGTAATCATAGGTGAGGTTAAGAAAGTGGGGTGATTTCCCTTTTATAGTGGTGGAGGTTTGAGATTCATGTAAATACCAAAAAAGACAACACTATTGGGTGATAAACCTTATTACTTATGCCTCCAATAATGAAATTTATTATATAATATAATTTATATAGTCAAAATTGGCCTATAAAATGATATTTGGGAATGTGT
Organism: Viscum album; assembly: GCA_963277665.1. NCBI lineage: Eukaryota > Viridiplantae > Streptophyta > Magnoliopsida > Santalales > Viscaceae > Viscum > Viscum album. Next base: position 1,506,676,930 of record OY728152.1, read on the forward strand.
TGGGTCATTTCCACACAATATTATTTAAGAATAACCACTATGTAAACTCATTTTTACATTTGTTAATGACAATAATATTAACTAATATCAATAATAAATTTTTAAAAAAATTATTTTGAACTTATTAGATATTATATATTATTATTATTCAATACTTAGAAACTATTTTTCAAATTCATCCAACATAATTTTCATAATTTTATATTAAATATATCACATATATGTGAAGTAAATACTATTTATAAAGATAAAATGATAAAAAGATTGAAATGAATTTATATATTAATTAACTAATAAATTATTTCTAATGAGATAAATTCTTTTAATTGATCTCTCATTTATCTAATTGATCATTAAATAAAATTTTGAATATGATTTAGCATTACAAATAATTTATATGAAAATTCTGTTTTAAAATAAATTCAGTATTCATTAGTATTCCTCAAAAAATAAATTTCCTATTGAAAATATATGAATTTCACCGTACGATATGTTTGAAATTTATAATTCATAATGTGATTAATGTTCTTTCAGATAATATTTTTAGACCTATAAAATATTACTTTTAAAATAAGTGGATCATTAAATGGATGAAAAAAAGCCGATAGATAAATACATCATTTTATGAAATAAATTTCAATTGTTATTAACATATTCCTACAAATTTTATTAAATATATAATAAATAATTTTTATTCTAATCATTAAGTACATAATTTATTTAATAAAAAATTTACACATTTTGCACATAATTGTTTTTTATATTTCCATTATATACAATTGGAGTTCATATTCATTTATAATTAATCGGTAACTAATGAATTCAATCATATATTTTCATAAGTTATTTAATCCTATTCATAATAGAAAATTTTATGGCTTAGAGATCATATTCAATTTAAATAATAATATTAAAATTATATTATTGTTCATTAAAACCCCTTGTTGGTTGAAATTCAAGCTTTCAACGGAACTCATTATTTCGTGAAACACAAGATTAACTTAGTGTTCTAGGTTGAGAAATTTTATAATTTTGTTTCATGTAGTATATTGTATTTGAGAGTCTGAATTCCTATAAATATAATTATATCATAAATTTTCAAGTTGTTATATCCCCTTCAACACAAGGTGTTTCAAATCAGACATGATATCAAATAAAATTTAATTATTTTATAATTTTGGGGTTGTTAACATAACTCACACCGCACTGCACACAAAATGGATCGAACCTCCAAAATAACAAACCCTATAACATATTCCAACTCAATAATAACATTGTTATAAAATTTAATTGAATAATATTGTGATTTTAATGGATAGGTTCGCCAGGAAAATTCATCTCATAATCCAATACCCTTACATGATCCGAGTTTTTATAATGAATGTTCCACTTTTTCACTAGTGCATCCCCTGTTCCAGAAAAGATCAATGAATTATTCATTACATGGAATTATAATCCTTATATATCACCATGAAATTTTTGTTCTATGAATAATCATATGTAAAAAGGTGTTGATATATAAAAATCCTTCATAATTTGGGCTCATTAATTATATTCCATTATCCTATGGTCTGGAACACGCTTGGATACAATGTAATTAATCTCTGAATGGAAGTAAACTGATTAGTAGAACCTATGGAATCACTAGGTTGATGATATATGAATTTAAGAATAATAATTGGAAATTAAAGGGGTTTTAAATCAATTAATTTTTATTTTAGGTTCATTAAATTCATTGGAGATAGTTATTTCTTATGTTTGAGAAACTGTTAGCTACCTATGCAAGACTAATACATTCACTGAAACCCATATGTTTTGATCATTGATATTTGTAAAATATGATCCAAACATTATTTTTTATTCATAAAAATGACACATAGTTTCTATGTAAAGTCATATTTTTTTCTATCCATCTGCCAATTATGCACCTACATTATCCGTATTAATTCACGTTTCATAGTTTTTACAGGAAATATCACTGTTTTGGAATAATATTCTGCATCCTTTCATAATTAAATTAGAGTCAATATCTCTGAAAATAATCCTTAAACTTCTGTAACTCATTAGAGTCAATTAATACTTAAAAAATGATTAATGGATGAAATTATTTTATAACACAACATAAAAATCTTAATTATTTTCAATCTCACCCTCTAGGGAATGTTCTTCCCGGATACGTGTGTCAATTAATCATATTTGAGAAACTCTACCCCATTTTCCTAAATATTAAATACTACTTACTTGGTAATTCATGTATCCACTCATGACACAATAATATCCTGTAAAGGGCCATTATGTTCGAACACAATATAATCAATATCTGGTTTTTAATCTGTATAATGAGCTCTATGTACTATATGTTAGTCTTCAGCTTAACATCCTTGCAATCAATCACATGTGTATAACTATAAATATAATTCAAAAGTTAGGACTCATGAAATACATCAGGTATTCATTAGTGTAATGGAAAATATCTCAATACTAGGTCTATGTACCAACATAATCAATAATATAAAACAACCAAATAAACCTCGGGGAAAGCTTTCCTTACTTCTTAATGGTCATTACACAACATGATGAGTCACCTAAGAAATATATAACGAATAAAAAATAAAATGGAATAATACTGCTATATCCAAAAAATAGATTCCATCACTGATAAGTGGACAAAATTTTTTGGATTAATTATAATATCTTAGTTCTCTTGAACACCATGATTAGCCCAAGAAAAACATCCTCAACATAATTAGTATGACATATCGGTGTATGTAAAGGCCAAACATATCTATCCTTATATGGTTCCATATAAATAAAATCCTAGAAACTATTACTATTTTTTAATAAAACCATTGCATGATGTTAATACCATTCTTTACAAAAATCTTGGACACGATTCTTAAACATATACTCTTTAATCTATATATTCATATTAAATTTTCCTACAGTTTGTAGATGATAAATTGTACATATTTTCATCTATGTACCCAATGACTCCATCATGCACTACCTAAACATTTATTTTAAGGGATTTTAAATGACACTTGAAATTATTTAGATAAATGCATTAATGTTTATAATATCTAATATAGAAATTTTCCTATCTCATTTACTAAATGTTTCCCTCAAATTAATAATAAATCATCCACATCAATCATATGACATACTATCACCCCATAATTCACTACTGCATGGTTTCTTGGGTAGATATATAATGAATTACATTATTAAATATCCACGCATCAAAATATATATAAATTTGGATGAAGACAAACTATCTATAAAATGATAGTTTTCATTTACCATCAACTAGGTATTACATCATGAAATAATACTATCAATGTACCTCTACATTACAAGATATCTAAATAGAATTGTAATTTTAGGGTTCATATTTATCAACCACAGATTGACTACCACTTCAAATCATGATAATCATTCGTAAAATCCTATATTATTAATAATGGAACTATAATATTCCCACGGAAGTAGATCATGTAGTCCCATATAAATAACACCATAAAATAGATTCATCTCCAACTAAGAATTAACAAATCAACACAGTCTCATGATCTATCTATGGTATTACAATGTCCTAGTAAACCAAAGGAATATTTGATATCTAATGGGTCACATGTCATGAATCGTTGATCATCAGATACATCTGTATTATATTCCCTAATTAGATTCTTCGTATTCCATTCTAGTGGTGATGTACACTCACCGACTTCTTATTTTTCATGTGTTTTCTTTTATATGTTCTCTACAACTACATTCAGATTCCCTAGTGTGTAGTCCCTCTTGAAATAGAATTTTTATATAATCTATTTTCTAAAAAAATTTCTAATTTTTGATACCTATCAGAAAAGATATATCAAAGGATCTTATGATATGTAAATATGGAAAAACAACAACCTAACTAGTCTTTATCATCACATATCCTAGACAAACACCCAAGTCATCACTTTACACTATGTAATTGAACCCATTCTATAGATGGATTAAATTATGAGTTAGCTTTAATATCCTATTCAGCATAATAAAATCATCCTTTACACTAATAAATCTATTTAAATAACACCCCTTCTTCATAATCCACCACATATATGCCTCTATGTGAGATATTTCCTAAATAAACCATAAATAGTATCAATCAAGAAAATGGAAATTCCTAATCATTAAAAAATTAGGAGGGGGAACTAATGAAATCAACACATAAAACGTCTACAAGTACATATAAAATCCAGTTTAAAATAAAATAATGTTTATAAAACACAAAAATATGATCCATAAAATTTAGCTGAGAATCATGGAATCAATGACATTCAATATGAGAAACCACATCATGTTATAAATTTTTTTCAAATAATGTTTTAATTTATAGGCATAGATATAGATATCATCAATAAAGGCCATGAAGAAAGAGTAGATATATGGATAGATGATATTTTTAATTAGAGGCAAGACTACTTGTAGGTGACTATTCAAATAGAGAGTCATTATGTGGTACTATATAAACCATGTTTCCTTTTGGACACTGTGACATCTAGTTACCATATTTTAGGTAATTTCATTCCATTTACATATTTTATTATTTAATTGGGTGAATATTGGGACTTCATGGATATAGATCATTTGTTATGGAAAATTAATTAATGATTGGGTATATATGTTTCTTGAATTAAAGGACTTCGGGTGTAAATACATGATGTGGTTTATGAGATTCTTCCCATGTTTGGAAAACACATGAGGTGTTTTTTTGGTTTTCTTTAAGACGCTATAGTTTTCTGATGTGTCATACTAAATAAAAAGGCATATAGTGGGGTTACATGACTTATACATGGTGTCAATACAAAATTAGAGAATTTTTTACCAAGAATGAAAGTGGTAAAATATGTGCAGTGGTTATATGATTTTTAATAATAAATTGTATGTTTTTAATAATAATGAGACCGAGTTTTTTGAATACAAAATCTTCATGGATTATAGGACATGTAATGGAGTTACACATCATGTAAAGGTTAGGAGGTCCATTTATTGGGTGTCATTTATTTGAAATTTAATTTTATTCTCACACAACTCCCTGGGATATTGGCCAATAATCCCTCTTTCAGGTTTTTTGGTTTCATTTTTTGATCTGTATTTATTTGTTCTATGATTCATCATCATTGGGTGGGATTTACTCTCTCTTGAGAAGTGATCTATTCTTATTCTTCATTGTATTGATTGAGGTAGAATTGTGACATCGCATTATTAGATACATTTGACCATGATTATGTTTCTTATTTCATTATTCTATATTTGAGGTATGGTTATGTTATGAGGGATTGTTCGTTTTTTGGTTGTGTTCTAGCTGGTGTGAATTCATGAGGTAAATGTCGTTTCCTATCCTCTGTCATCCCTTTTTGGTAAATTTGATCAATTATAAGATGTTTATATTTATTCATGGGTCGTATTTGTTTTTGAGGAATTCTATTTTTAGAAGATCATACATAGGTGTTTTTTCACCCTGAGTTTGGTGGTAGGAGGTTCCATTTAGAGCCATTTTATGAATTATATGACTATGATTTTTGATTATTTATTTATAAATAATTTTATCCTGATTGATTTTGTGTTTTTAAATGAATTTTTTATAAAATTTTATTTCCCTAGTTTTTGTTAAATGAAAAAATAGGTAACTATAAATTATTGAAATGATTTATAAAATAAAGATCATGGGAATCAATGTATATATAGGTGGAAGTATTATATTAGGGACATCATCTATCTTACCATTATTAGGTTAGATCATGGGGCTTTCATGTTCACTCTATATATGTTGTTATAATAAATTTTTCTAGTCATTATTGGGGGTTCACTCAGGGGGTGTTCTCTTCTCCATAGGCAATTTTTATTGGGACATGTTGTGAAATTGTAATATTTGGTAACAAGAAGTATTCTATCCCAACCAGATGATTTTGAGGTGTCATTTAACCATTATTGTTTTGGTTCACTTTTGGAATTGAATTGTTTTTATTTTTATATACATTCTTTTTTACATTGAAAAATGTTAATGGAAATAATTCTTTTCATTGATATAACTTCAATTATGTTTTAAATGTTTGAGAAAATGTAATATTTACCATAATTTTGATATTACTAATTTACTAATTATCATGGAATTTTTTATTTTGAAAGATCGTACATGGGTTATTATACAATGGAATTTTATATATCTCATGATAAGGATCTTGTTGATCCTTTTAGAACACACCATTATAACATCATTAGTGTTATGTGGTACATTATATTTATCTCAATACAAGTAAAGTAATTGCGTCATAGTGAGGTTTTTGGGGGTGTTTAGTCCACCAGACATGTATAGAAGGATGGTGACCTGATGTATGTTTTCCCACTCTATCACATGGAGCAGTTTTGATTCAATTTTGTAATTAATTTTTATTAGACATTCAAATATATTTTTGTAGCTTTTTTTAAGTTGTTTTGTTTTATTTATGTAATATATTAGTCTTCACCAATTTTACTCTATATTGTATATATATATTCCATGTCATTTTTTAATATGGGACCAATCATTTAATTTGGTTAATGTTTGATTCCCATGTGATAGTCTGCAACCCATATGGATTGTGATCTACCTTCATTTCTATGACATGTTTCATTTGGTACTAGTTTGAGTTGGTATTATGGATAGTTTTATAGTATTTGATATAAATGGTGGCATATCCTCCTGGGTCCTTTCCTTGGGACACTTGGTTGACTGATGATAGGATTTTTAGAAAATTATTGGTTTGGTTAGTGCCTAGAAAACTCTTCCTGGGAAGATACTCATGTTTCCATTAGATGTTGGGATTTATGTATCCTATATTGAGTTCATAGTGTCAATATCAGTTTTTTACATATGGGTTTTCTAGTTGCAACTAAGATTTTTTTGCAATCTAATCATTTATTTTGTTCCATGTGGAACAATATGCATCTAAGCAGTGATCTATGAGTTCATCAGGAGGGAACAATTGATAATCCAAAAGGGAATTCTCTGAGGGATCTGAACATTATCGATGCTATCTTGTGGTCAGTATCTACTGTTGTCCAGAATGTTCCAAAATATTAGAATGTATTTGTTGATTTATATCTAAGAGATAAATGGGACAATTATCAATCATGGAAGTTCTTACATGATATTACAATATTCATTAAAGGTATGAATGAGCCTCAACAGTATAAGTATTATATTGACATGATTGATAAGATATTCTACACCATGTAAACACCTATGAATATCAAGGTTAAGTATGTATCATTAAAACTATATTATTCCATAAAGTGGTGTTGTTATTCCACGATACAGGATATATGAATATATCTTTGAACTATAATGTTTTCTAAGAAATGTTCATCCATCGGATTTTTGACAAAGTCCCTATTGATGGGGAAATCGATGGAGTTCTTCTCATTATTGTGGATAAAGCGTGAAATGTCTGTTTGTAGAAATTGGTTTGATGAGCTGGTACTTTGTCTTGCATAGGTAGTAAATAATGACTAGATGAAGAAAGATAAATACCTGAAAGGTTTCTAACCATATAATAAATTATATGTATTTATGGTGATGAATTCAATGTAAACAGAAACATTAGATTGGGATAATATAATTGAGATGAATATGGAAGGAAATGTTGTATTTTCCACCCATTTTATCCCACATATTGAAAACATCAGTGTTTATATAGGTAAAGTGGTAAATTAGTAGGATCATTTTAAGAGAGGTGGAGGTGGTTCTCCATAGCAGGCATTTTCCCAACTATAATTACTGCTTCTGGTGCCCAATGAATTACTATAAGTGTGCATGGTCAGACGCACATGATATTCTTTTCCTTCTCCAACAAAGATGTGTAATAGTTTTTAATTTTATGGTAATCTTAATACTTTATATTTGAATATCTATACACTTCAATATGTTTCAGTATCATCAACTATAATGGATACGGTGAAGCATTTAGATGATTTAAAGACTATATGGATCTATCCATTGGCCTTAGGAGTGATGAACCATTATGCAGTAGATGATATTCCATTGAATGTATATGTGGGTCCAACAATGGTGGGAGGTAACATCATTATTTCATCCTTAGTATAAATTTAATTACTTAATTCTGGTTCTTCACACTAGATTATATCTTCTTGTTTCTTTGATATTCATAACCATTCAATAGAACTTATGTCTTTAGTTATGGAGTTAGTCACGCATCTCAAGAAGAGAATGTAGTATGGGTTTTGGAGTCTTCGTGAACAATAAATAAACTTTACAGTGATATTTTGGGATTTTTTTATTCTCAATATGGATCAATATAACATCATCATTATGATGGATTGAAATTATGGACATCAAGATTAGTTTTTCTATTATCATTGGTGTGACATATTTGATTTGGACAATGGTATCTTATAGGTGTTTCAGGGAGAGTGGGATCCAAGGTCTACTCATGTAGGACAATCATAATAAGATATTAGAAGTTTTATTGTCTATTTATGTAGTTGATACTTTTGTGTTTTCCACAATTGTTGATCATCCCACCATCGTTCAAGGTATTCTTGATGTCTTCCTAGAATATTTCATTAGGATTTCTCTTGAGAGGTAGGTAGAGATTACAAATGAACTGTTTCCCGGTACACAAAAAATGTTGTTATCATACTTTCATATGGAACTAATGGTTCTAAAAAAGAATACGTTTCAATTGTATGACATAGTGAAATATTGTTTTTTTTCCACCGTTGTGTTTTTTATTAGTCATCCCCAGTTCTCTTCCCAAAAAGTAGACTATTCACTATAGTTTATTGTAAGATATCAAAATCTAAAATAGGTAACATTTATAAGCCTCTATCTTATTCCTTATTTGGATGATTTTTTTGATCCGTTAAATGGTCTGAAGTCGATGTAGATGATTTATATTGGATTGGGTTATCATCATCTCTGAGTTAAAGGTTTTTATATAATTAAGAAGGAATTAAGGAGTAGTTATTTACAATAGGAATATGTTGTGATTCCATTTTGACTAACTAATGCTCTGATAGATTCTATGGATTTGATGAATTAGATATTCGATCACCATCTAAAAAAAGAAATAGATTCCATAGATTTTATAATGATTTATTCATGATTCGAGCAAGAACATGAGCACCATTTGATGTTTGGTTTGAAAATCCGGAAAAGTTGTTGTTTGTATGAAATGATTTTGAAATGACACATTAGGATTAATGAATTGAAATTCTTGGGGAACATGATTTTTGAGCTTCACTTATCAGTTTAGGATAATAAGGTAATGTTCTTGTTAAAATGAGATGAGCCTCAAAATGACATTTAGATTTAGAGAATACTTGGGTAGATCCACTGATCAAGATTCTGTTGGATGACCTAGTGAAATATAGATTTTTTAAATGTATTTTTTTTCCTGGGTAGCCCAAGTTCTCTTCCCAAGAAGCAGATTATTTACTATAGTTATTTGTTGTCTATCATAATATAAACCAGGTACCATTAATTAAATTTTATTTTTTTCCTCATGTGGATTTTTTTGATCTGTGTAAAGGGGAAATGCGGTTTTAGAAGATTTATAATTGGTCGGTTTATCATCAGCTCAGAGTTTGGGAGTGTGATATACAGAAGATGGAATTCAGCAGTAGGTATTTCTATTAGGAATATATTTTGGTGCTATTTGGTCTAACTAATGCTCGGATATTATCAATTTAATTGATGAATCAGATATTCCACAATCATCTCAAAAAAAATCATTATTTTTCATAGATTATATTTTATTTAATTTATGATCTGATCATGAGACGGAGTATTATTTGGAGATTTGTTTGGAAATCATGGAAATCCATTGTTTTGAGGAAATGATTTTGAAATTAAACATTATGAATCATGATGTGCTATTAATGGGGAAAATTATTTTTGAGAAGCCCTTATCACTTGATCATAAAATGGTAATGTTCATGTTAAAATAGGATGAGCCTCCAAATGACTTTGAGATTCATAAAATCATTGGACCTACTAGTTACTAACAAGATATTTTCAAGGATTTCACTATGTAAGAATCACAGTTAATTTCTTTTAAATTTGAAGGAGGTGAAATTTTCATAGGATTAATATTTTCATCCTTCTTTCAATGAGCTAAAAATACTTTTGACATCATCTCCAATTTTGATCATTCTAGATCCATGTAGGCACATTGTAGTTTTAGGTGATACTTATGGCACTAATTTAGGTTGTGTACTCATATAGGATATCTGGGGGTGGATTAAAACACAAATAAATTTAGTATGAAAGAGAATAAGTTTCCCATGTATGACATAGTGAATATATATTTTTTGGAATTCTCTTATGTGTGGGTTGTCTTATATTTTTCGGGAATGGTTTATTGTATGTTGTGACTATAAGAGTTTGAACAATAACTTTTATTATATAGAAATGAACCTTATAAATATGTGGTGGGTGAAATTCCATCATATGTTTTTCATTAATATCACCTATACCTTTGGGAAGGTGAATTTCATTATACATTCTCTTAGTAATAACATCCCATCATATACAATTCTCTAATCAAAGGAAGAGTGGAACCTTTTGGAGATTTTTTAATAGCTACATATTGATGCTCTAGAGGATGCCTTAGGTATATTATGGAATACTATTCCAATATCATCATCTCTTTAGAGTCTATATTAAAGGATTATCTATATGTTTCTATGTTTAGAGGAATTATGGAAAACCTATATGGGGGTAGACTCTTTCGGGTCGGTATTTCACTTCAGATAGTATTCTCATTTTTGAGGATTGGGTTATTATTCAATAATAAGTGAGGAGATATGTTTTTTTATAGAAATAATTCTTCATAGACCATTCATCTAGGAACTAAAAATATGTATTATTACATGAGAGTACATTTTTTGTGTCTGAGTTTGGAGTGTGACATTTCTTATTATCTGTACATCGGTTAAACCATCAAATAGAGAAAGGAAAATTCTTTGAAAACATATATTTTTCTTCAACCTCTTCTAGTTAAAGTTTGGGAATGGGAAAATGTATTCATGGACATTATTATAGAATTAAAAATAACATAAGTTAGAATAATAATATAAAATTATATATTTATCAATTGAAAAATTTAGATAATTCTATTCAAATCAAAGACACTTATAATTTTAATGATCTGTATCAGTTGTTTTTGAATGAAGTGTTGAGGTTTCATGGCATTCATTAAGATATTGTTTTAGTTAGAGGTCCTATGTTTATTTTGAGTACATGATCTGACGCTAATAGGTGATCAGGACATAGGTAAATTTGAATACATCATATCATCAACTGATAGATGATTGTACAAATATTTTTATAAAAATTTTGGAGGATATTCATTATGCTTATGCCTTGTACATTGTTGTATCATATGACATCCATCTAGCACTGGTTGTGTTTTATTATCACAACATGTATCATTAATCAATCAAAATGGCTCATTTTTTCCATTATATATTTAACCATGCATGTCCCCATTTTTTGGGAATAGTTGTGAGAATCTACCTTTTTTGGATGTGTTGGTTTTCAGTAGATTTTTACAAGTATTCAGGATAGTCGTTAGAGTCTGGTTAAAGTTCACAGTGTATAGAAATATTATATTGATAAATTTATTCGTCCAATGATGTTTTATGTAAGTGAACATATTTTCATAAATGTACATACATGTTATGGTCACCACCATATTCGATACGAGGGGATGTTTTCATAATGATATGTGGGACAATTTTAGTTTATTGATCATATTTGAATGTTTCTTATAATTTTTCATTGATGAGTTAGCTGATAGGAATTCATAATTACATCCACGTATCACAACCTAATAAATACCATCTGGATACCTATCAAAATAATATATGGGATGGTTTTTATTTAGAGAATGTGTTTCTGTTTTGGATCAAAAAATATTGATTGTGGACTATCAAGTGAAGGATATATGTTGTAATTCTATAATATTGTTTTGGGTATTATAGTGGCACAATTCAGGTTCTCGTCAGTTATGGGATCACAATTTGATGATGATGGTAGAATGGCAATACCTCTTTACTAGACTTCAGTATAAAACATAACATCCCATGGATAGAATGTACTATGGTGGGGATTTTATAACATCGTGTTACATGATTTCAGGTAATTCCATTACCTTTATTTATTTTTCACTTCAACTTGTTGTATATTGGGACTCCCAATTATGGACAGAATTGGTTGGGTAAAATGACTTAATGAAATTAGATGGATATTATTTGAATTAATTGAGTGAAGGTATATACGTGTTAAAATATTTTTTGGTTCCCTCCTGTGTTTAGAAAAATCCTGAGTTGGTTTTGATTTTTTGTGTACGAAGCAAGAGTTTTTAGCTATGTGTGGGGAAATTACATTTCATGGAATGGGGTTTCATGATGTGTAATTTTTTGAAGACACAAGTCATGAATTTGTTTTCACAAAATGAAATTAGAACTTGTTGTGTAAAGTTTACAGAAATTTTAATAATAAATGTCCTCTTTTTAATAAAAATTTGATATTTTTTTCATATAAAAGAGTCATCATCGATTACAAGATCTATAATGGAGTTTGAGATTGTGTAACTTCTATAATAATTTTTTAGGATTATGTTCAGATGAAAATTTATTTCATTTAACCTCAACACTCAATGAACTTGGCATACAACCCTTATCTTAAGTTTTTTCATGTATCCATTTGATCCTGATTGATATGTTTAGATATTGATTATCATGGTTGATGGTTTTCATCTCTATGGGTAAGTGGGAATTTCTTCATATTAAAATAATTGATCACAGTAGAACCATTACATATCAATATAATATATATTGGTTAATTATTTTGTTTCTTCTTTTATTCTCCTATATATTGGTTTTTATCTATTTCTATGGGTCATTTATATTACTGTCTATAAGGTGATAGAGAGATTTCTTGAGGAAAGTTTCGTTTCCTCTCTTCCACTAACATATTTTGGTAAATTGGATATATTCTTAGTTTTTTATATTTATTATATATCTTTAATTGTCATTTTCACATTCTATTCTCAGTGGATCCTTTGTGGGAATGTGAAAACCAAAATTTTGATATAGTTGTGTTTTTCTCCAGCATGTGGTGAGGAAAAATATATCTCTTATTTTTATAGATTGATTTAAACGTAAAATTTCCCTGATTTTTATGTGTAAATTAGTTTGTGATAAAAATTCGTTTCCCCTTGTTTCCAGTACATGAAAATTGGGAAATTTTCATAGAATTAAAGTATTTATGAAATATAGTATATGTATTGATTTGGGTATGTAGGTGTAAGTATTAGCTTCTGTCCATCATCAATATTACAATCCAGAGTTCAGCTCATTGAGATTTTATTTAACCCATTTTCCTCTTTTATAGGGTGTTTTTTTTCATTGATGGTGGGTTATCTCATGTGGTGATCCACTACTCACAAGTCCATTTGTATTGGGAATTATTGTATACACGTAATTTTTCGTTTAATAAGTAGTCTATTATCCTAGCATGTTGAGATCCATGGATTGATTTAAATGTTATTTTATTTTTAATTTTATTTTATTTGAAATGTTTTAATTTTTATATAAATTCATTTTATTTTTATTAATGATAAGGGAATTAATGCTTGAAATTTAGATACTGCCATTTTTATTTTTGAAATTTTGGAAAAGAGTAAAAATATACTATTCTTTTTTATAACTTCATTATTTTTTTCATTACATTTTTTTATATAAAAGAGAATATAAGTGTAATTGTATAGAGGATTTTTTGTGGAACACTAAGGTGGGATATTACAATGCTTTTATCCTCACCCCATGAACACTTCTTTGGTGGTGCTAATACACTTGTATGTCTTTTGATGTCAAGAATGGAATGGTAACACAAGGAGGTAGTGGGGTTTTCCATTAGATATCTTTGGGTAACTAGATAGTGAGATGGTGTGCGTTTTATAATACTATCACTTGGATTATTTTTTATTGTTTTGGTTTTACTTTGTGGTTTTTCTTGTATATGGCCATTTTTAGCTCATTTTGTGTTGTTTGGTTTCAGTTATGAAATATATTTATCATTCATTATTTCTATAGGTCGTTTGTATATACATTGAATGTCTTTGGACTAGGATGGGCATTATCATTTCGTATGTTTGTTGTGTGTTTCCTAAGTTGTAGTTTCTTTCCCATTATGATGGGAAATGCCCTTTGGGATTTTGATGTCTCAGTTCAGGTATGTTTTTGAGTGGGTAATTGTGTCGGTTTGTTACATTATCCATTATATGAATATCAAGAACTCTATCACATAAATAATGGTATCATGATTGAAGGATTATGTTAGATAACTGCTAGGATCATTTTAATAGGCCAAACTGATTGTAAATCCGTGGAAAGGGACACATGTTCTTTAACATAATGTAATTTATCATCCTATATTTCACATAGATCCATATATTAAATTCAAACTTCATTGAATCCAACACTTGTGAAACCATTGGAAATTTTATTGCCCATATAATTCCATATTCATCTAAATCATATAAAATTTAAAAAATAATATGATAACTAGAAATCATTGAACTATGGATTATATAATGATAAATAAAATTATATATCATATCAATATCCACACATTCAACATGAAATAATAGGATTATTGAAAATGGATCAGAGTTTCTGAGTCCCACACATTGGCAGAGAATGATCAAGTAGTTTCATGAATGATATGCACACACTGAAAAATGAGAGTTCTCAGGTTGAAGAAAACACGAAGATAGATTCATTCAATAAATAAATTGAATATATCTCTATAGAATGTGGAACTATATCCTTATAGTGAAAAACATACCCATTCACCATTTTTCAGCCCTATTGATCACATATGTGATCAGTCAACCTACAACCCATGAAAACCACTAGCCACCCAGGGAAAAATGTAATAAAAGAAAATAACTCAACCCCATCACTCTATTCAGTGTTTGAACAAAACAAAAAACTGCAATAAACCCCTCATAAAACATTGGGCCTTTCTGGGGGTATAAATTAATTAAATAAAAATGTATATCCAAATATTCATCGAATCAAAAATCATGTAAATGAAATTTAAAAAAGACACCCCGATCATAAACTAAGACATAAAAAGGCAAATAAAGGAACCAAATAAAATCTCACTCAAAATTAATATGCAAACAACACAAAAAATAGGAATATAAAAATATTTTAAAACAACAATTTAGAAACAATCCCATGAACAAGAACACATTTCCAAATCCAATATACTTTTCAATTCATAATGTAATAAAATAATTCCAACAGACCTAATATAATCAAAGTAAAAATAAAAAAATTAAATTCTAAAATATCATGAGAAACATAAAACCATAACTCAGTTAATTTTTTAAAACATTGAGATCCCCCACCATTTGAAAACAAATTTAATAAATCTCTGGAATCCGTAAAAAACTAACAAATATTATTGGTATCCTATCAATCCTCATATACATATATACATATATATATATATATATATATATCTGTGTTCTAGATCAATAACCCACTACCCATACAAAAACCTCTTTATTTAAAACATACATAAATCAATGTATATATATTTCATTTCAAATAATATTACTAGGAGCCAAATAAAGAAAAAATTACACTGAACACACCGCTATAAAAATACCTCAACCAATTTTGAAACCTCATATTACCATCAAAGAAATACATTTACAAATTTATCATTATTTTTCTAGTATATCATATTAAAAACCCATTCAAAATCTTCCAAAACATTTACCAAAATGTAATCAATCCCAAAAACTACACATTTCTTTTTGAAAATCCTTTGATTTCATTTATGAATACTAACCATGTTAAACAAGATTCCATTTATAAAATCAAAATAACACCACGTAAAAATATCGTCCAATACCAAAAAATAAAAAATACCCAGTACTTGATAAATAAATTCCAAAATCCCATTGAAACCACTACTATACACAGAATGAATGAATAGTTTAGAAATCTGTGAAAAAACGAGGTGAGCATATTAGGGGTTATCAAAGGAAATTAGATGGATTGTGTATTACTTTATATACAATGAATAGAAATAATTAAAACTATAAATCCATCCCATAATAACCAAAAAAATCCTACAAACCAACTAGAAAATATCAATCCCAAATCAAAAACCATGAAAAATATCATAGAACCAATCTCTGATTTTGAGGGACAATTTTCCTTGCCCACCGTAGAAATCCCAATGTCCATCTGAATATGTGGTGACCAAGAACATACCAATGGATTACGACCTCAATTATGATAATACATGTTCCAAAATATCGAAAAATCCTCGAATAATTATTTATAATCCTCCATTGATACCATTTTGTAATGAACCAACATAGGTTAACCCAGAACATGTAACCCATGACTAACCCCAACAAGCCCCAATAGGTGTTCCCAATCATCTGAGGAAAGAAACTATAGTTTGGTATCAAATATACTCAATTATGAATTATTTATTCCATAAAATATAGAATAAAAAATAGAAAAATATTAAATAAAAACTAATAGTGGGAAAATAAATTAAAGTTAACAGCAAAACATACCTCCACGAGACATTTTGGGTCACCATCAATAATAGAACAACTGTCACTTAGAGAGTAATACAATATTGATGATCCTAAAATTAGAGAAGATAATATAGGTGAGATCATTGATATGGTCATTAGAGATTCCAATGGAGAAACAATTCATGATTCCCTTCCATTAAAAAGAATATAATATCACTCTAGTTTGGAATAAATACATTCCTAAAAAAATTATTCCATTTGTAATAAAAATAACAAGATAATAATTTTTATGAACTATTTCAATTATTCATTTCAAAATATTTTCTAAATAATATGATTTTTTGAAAACCATTTTATATGAATAAACTTATAGTGAAGAGAAATTTCATATTGAGTTTGAGAAAAAAATATCAAAAGTTTTAAATTAAGAGTTTCTAATAGAAGGGTAATAGTAAAAAATATTTATTTAAAAAATTAAAAAATGAATAAAATAAGAAAAAATGTTGAATAATTATCATAAAAAATATCTAGACACCAAATTAATATCCCCTAGACATACTCATTTTTGAATCCATCTGTTGGCCAATCAATGTTATAAATAGTCATTAACCAACCAAGATTCACCCAACTAACAGCAATAGGGGCACATACTGCATGGACTTTCACTACCAAAGGGATATAATCCATCATATCAAGAATAAATAAAACTTTTCTCTTGTACCTCAATACAACTCCTAGGATCCCATGGATATTGAAAAGGTTAAAGGTGTACATGAATGCATGTGTACATTATCACAATTATGAAAATCCACTATACATGATACAAAACACCTCATGACACCATCCATGTGAATTCGCCTTGAATAGAGTGTATCCATGAATGTTCCATCTATTCAGGAAATAATTCAATGTTACTAATTTGGATTAATAATATAAAATAACTATTTCCTTTTGAATAAAATTTGGAGATCATTAGAAAATCAAACATATAATTACAAATTTCTAAAAATATTGTCACAAGGCCAACAGATCTTTGGAAATTTTCAAATCAACTAGTATAAATCATTTGGTAAACTAAAGAAGCAGTCATTATGCTTGTCTTTTCATAACCATATTGGAAACATATTTTAATAAGAAACCCAATGGATAAACATGATAAATTTGTTGAAAATCATGGAATAAACCGAATACATTCATAAAAATATTTTTATATAATTTAATATCATTATAATACAGTGATAAAACCAAATATAACGCCAAAGGAATTTTTTTTTTCAATTTAATGTCCATTTTATAGGGTGGAAAAACTCAAAACATGATTTTTCTGATGATTGAAATCATAATCCCCTCTAAATGGACGAAATAAGAAAAGGAACTCTCCTTTTTCAATTACAATTATATGCACATATACATATATATATCTCTAGTTTCATTTTATATATTCCCCTCACCCTGGGGGGTTACGTAAATGTTTTCATATATATATATATATTTATATTTATATTTATATTTATATTTATACCATACCAATGCATATTGGTTTATAGTGCCTTCATGAATGGCTATCCAAAACGAATCACATCAAATAATAAAACCACTTATTTCCACACCCATGGGTTAAATCAGCCTCAACGAGACATGAGGACCCTGAGATGGTGGCACCAAGATTCATTTCAAAATTAAAATTCTAGATGGACAGGGGAGGAGGTGGCATCACACGTTCCGGGAGCACCATTTTTTGGGGTGTTTTGAAATAGTGTTTTGGGGAATGTGATGAGGATAAAAGGGGAAGAACACCATAAGGGTTTTATTTTGTATTACATATAATTATAAAACTAATAATAATAATATTAAATATATTAATAGTAATAATAATATTATTCTTATTCTTATCATTTAAAAGTAAACTCATTTTTTTATTTTTGTTTTTTAGTCTATAAATTATACATGGTTTGACCTCACGATGGGCAAAAATGTGCACCAACTATATCACCCACTACGAGCCAGTAGACAATATGTACGAGCATGATTATTATCTATGGAAACCATGCACCGACCATATTATTCACTCTAAAAAAAAACTGATGACTCAAAAGGTTTGCACTTGGTTTTCACAAACTGTGTGCCAACCTTGTTCCTATACTAAAGAAATAAATATTTTAAAATTTAATCTTGTTCCGACCTAAAATAGAAGTCTTGGGATAAAAACTAATTATCTAATTAAAAATTTATAATAGATTGTGGTTATGGAGTGACATATGAAATGAATTATTATAATGTACCAGAACAAGGAATAATATATATTCTAAAAAGGGGTAATATTTATTTCTATACATTAACTAAATTCTTATTGTGCATGGAAATGACACTAATACATTATTTAATGTAAAAAATGTATATTAAAATAAATTTTTAATATGAGAACTATTTCACTAAGAAATGTCTGATGGTAATATCCCTTTAATAATTATAATAATTTTACATTATTTACTATATGACGACTAACATCACCCTTGTAAATATTATTTAATATACTTATTTTCTATATTCAAATAAAAATGTGTTTGCCACAGGTAGTACCCAATACCCATATTGGAAAAATATTCATATTTCATTTAATAAAATATATATTTGTAGCAAATTCAGTCCCTTACTCATTTTCATATTGATGAATTCAATATTCCAATGGCCTTTATAACTAAATGATAATTATACTATGTCATTATCATTCTCCACTTTTTATAAATTCTTATTCTTGGAAGGTCATAAGAATGGTTTAATAGGATTTAATATAGTCTTTGTCTTTATAGACTATCCCTTGTTTTTTTGTTTAACAAAAGGAATGAAGATTCAATATTAATTTTTATTTTATATTCATGGAGAAATAATATATTAAAATTGGGATATATTATATAATGATATTCTATTTTTACCTAATGATAATATTCAACAATATATGTAGTTCATGGGAATGAATTAGATTTTTCACTAGTACTTAGTTCAATATCATCATAATGGGATACAATATCTCAATGTACCCAATATATTTTTTAACCAAGATGTCTTTCATGAATCCCCTTTCCTAGATTGATATTATAAAATGATCCTGATATCTCAAGCATATCTTATTAGTGACTCTCATGATAATTCATATGGATTTGAGATATCATTTTTTCATCATCTTCATACATGTAAATTTTCTATGGCTCCCTTGGAATGTATGAAAATATAATGTATTATAAATATAATGAAGTGACTATATGAATCATTTAAATTTCATTTTCCACCTAGTTATCTCTCATAAGAGAAACAATGGGATGATAGGATTCTAGTATTTGGTTACTCTCATAGATAAGTACTATTGAAAAATTATCATATAACTTTGGGATGTAATGAATGATAAATATATTATATTTAAACAATATTAATAACTATGAAATTGAATTTTTATTGTTTTCATTTTTTCTATAATAAATAAATTTTAACTTATTATAATACATCATGATCATTATTTTATAGAAATTATAAATTAAATAATATTTTATTTCCAAAAAATATTTTATCAAATTATAGTACCACTCAATATCATAATTTATATTTTTCTATCACTTGAATATTTTAGTGGAAAAGAACCCTTGAAATATCTACTAAAATTTCATAAATTGGATAAACCACAATATATATGTCATCAAGTTTTTATCTTGGAAGTATATATAATTTTGATGAGTCATCTATAACTAATAATCCAAAATTATTTCAATAAATATGTTTTCTTCCAAAATTTATTTTATTCATGATATTTTCTAAATTATCATTTCTAATTTTTGGAATTGTTGTTTTATAAAATTAAAATTATTTTTATACTCAGCACATAAATTTTTTTTTATGATTTATGTTTTGGTTTTTAAATATATATTTTACTTTTTGTGAACCATGAAAAAAAATTATTTTTAAATTACTTTAACATTAATAAAAAAGTTATGAAATATAATAAAATTGTAATATTTGAAAAAAAAAATTAAAACCAAATATACCTTTAATATGTTATATAATTAATTTATAAATATAATAATTAATATATGAATATATTACTGACATATTAAAAATAAAATTATTTTCTTATTACAAAAATGTTGTTGTATTTTTTATTATAATGAGGTGGTATTAATATTTTTTGGGGTAATTTCTAATGTCACATTTTCCTTGTTTTTATTGATCTTAATCTAGTTAATTACATGGTAATCAACATTTTATGTATTTTGTTTTATCTTAAATCATTTTATTCAAAAAAACGTCATTTCAAAAAATATACATTTTCATCTAGATATGTAATATTTTCTAATTTTAAATGTTTATAATTTTTTTTAATTTAATTATATTAAATGGTAATTTTATTTTTGATCATGAGGCAACACTTATGTCAGTTTTTTTTTCATTTTTTCTATAAATAATATAACTGTGGTACAAATTTATCAATATCATAGTGGATAAAGGATATAATGAGTGTGTTAAAAATCAAAGACAGACTTTAATCTATAGTAAAAAATTTAAATTTATTATTTTGAGTTTATTATAACCCATCCACATAAAATTTCTAAAATATCTCACTTTGGTTTCACATACATGCGATTATAATTTTTTATATTTTAATGAAGTGGATATTTTTAATTGTGAAACTCTGATAAAATATAAAATAGAACCTCCTCTTCTCACTTATTCAACACTTTCGATATATTTTATCAAAATATCCTCACCCAAATCACTCTACAACTATCCTCCCCATTTCCTAGAGTTAATGGTGTTCCCAATTTTTCGTCCTATACAACCATATTGAATAATTAAATTAGGCTTTCCAAATAGGAGGTGTTACTATTAATAAATTCCATCATGTTTTTTTTATTACACCTACCTGAAAAATTCATAAAGATGATGATATAAAAACATTATTATCTGCAATATACTAATGTTTTAATATTCATATTTTATATCCCTTTTTCTTCACCTTCCATTCTGTTCACACATGTTGAGTACTACAACCATGATGTGAAGTAATTAATTTTTTATTTCTTACATAAATGGATAGTAATACAGTATGGATTAAAGAATATTAAATTTATAATATGATTATTAATATAAATTTTTTTAAAATTTATCTATTTCTTTTTTTCTTTAATCACGTATAAAATGGAAAGTGGAAGTAATACATACTTACAGACTACTATTCCCCAAAAAAATGTGGTTCATTTTTCGTAATTATTTATCTTAGATGAGAATGTAATTGAATTTAATTAATAAAATTTTTAATTATAATATTTTATGATTTATTAGAAATTAATTTTTATAATTATTTTATTAACATGAAATTTATAATTTTTAAAATAATTTGAAAGGAGAATTGTTTTAACACTAACCACAAAAAAAGAATTCACATTTATGATAGTTATTTATTTTAGTTATGAATCTAATTTTTTCATAGTTAATTTACTTTTATAAATTCTAAATATTAAATAATTTTTTATTTTCAATGTTTTAACATATATGAGATATTATTATCATGTTTTTAGTGAAAGGAAAAATGATATTTTAAATTTGTTTTTTGTTTATGTAAACATCCTTTAAAATAATTATAATTAATTATGGATATAAAATAATGATACTATTAACGTTATTTCTTTAGATGTCTTATGATCATTGTGATTTATTTTTTTTAATGGAAAAAATATTAAAAGTTCGTATGCTTCCATTTTAATAAGAATGTTTTTGTTTATTATGATTTTAAATTTTACAATTTTATTTTCACATGATGAATAAATTTTACTTATTAAGTGATTGGAGGTTCCCACTATATATTCTCGATGAATCAATAGGTCTCATGAAGAAAATTAGATTAGTTATATGTTATTTGGCTTAACTATTTTTATATTATTTATTCAAAAAAATTACTAAATATAAATACTACAATTTCTATCAATATGCATTATATAATTATTAAACTATTTGTTTTTATCCATTTGATTATTTATTTTATTTCTAATATATGTAAATATTCTTATTTCTGATTTTAGTAATATGGTGTATTTCATTATTAATTATCTTAGCCTTATTATTAATGATTTAATTACATTGGGCTATATTAAATTTATCTGTACACATAAAGATAATCTAATGACTCTAGTTATTTCGTTTTACATTCCCTAGGTAAAATATATGTGAGAACTTAATGATTTCATAAATATTCAAGAATAAATAATAATTTTTTTCATCGGAATTTTTTTCCTTCACTACATGTTTTTGTTTTCATTTTAGAATCAATTATGAATCTAGTCCCACAAGATGACAGAACTATTAATTAAAATATTTTGATATCTCATTAATTAAATACCAATCTAGTATATTTACCACCAACTACGAGATGCTGAATTAGGTTCTTATATTTGTTATCATATAATGTTTTTTAATATTTTTTTAACTATATATTCATGAACAATGTAAAAAATTGTGTGATCATTATTATAATACCAAATGATTTTTTTTATTACATTATATGTATAATTTAAATATTTTGGAATATTATTTAATGAATAAATATTATTAATGTTATGAACTTATATGTTACATGAAAATATTTTTACAAGAAACCTTGAGGAAGGTCGAAAAACATCATTATTACTCATAACATATATAGGGATTTTCCACAACATCAAAAGAATGTATTAAATTTTCATAGTGATGAAGGATAGTAGATTATATCAATACTATTTCAATTGAAAGATATCATCTCAAATAATCTATCCTATATAAATAAACAATCAAATCCCTAGTACAATACAATATTTTTGGGTTTCATTATCAGAAAATAAAACTCTAAATTTTAATGAATCTAAAATAAAATTATATCTAATAAGTGGATCAACTATATGTAGAGGATAATTTCAGCTCAATGAAACATATTAAGAGAGAACATTATCATAAAAGTTTATCATTTAATTCAAGGAAGTAATAATATGTGGTCATTGTTCTAGATGACTAAAGAGGGTAAGGACATATAACGTATAAAATTGAATACTTTTAGGAATATATTATTTGAAAAATAATTCCCCCAAATGAAATTATTATTAATATATTTAAGTTATTTAATATAAGTAAAAATAAATTTGAATTCTTTCAATATAATCATAGAATGTAATTTTTTGTATGAATTAGTGTGAATTGTTTATGTAATCCACCATGTAATATTGATCATGTATTTGATTCACTAAAACCAATTATTAAATGTTATATAGTATTTTAATCATTTTAATAACATGATGATACAATATTATGATCACCATGAGTGAAAATTAAAATTATGACTCTTATTTATTATAGTGAAATCAAGAACAAAAATGGGTACATGAGAATACTCTTAAAAATTAAAATAAAACAATATTTGATGTTAATGGTGGAATATAGATCATGTAATAGTTATTGAATTAAACGTCGTGTATAATTAATGAATGGAATTATAGTTATCATTTTGTTTACTGAAAAGGTGAATTTGGCTCATTTTTTTAAGGGAATGAAATAAATCATGAATATCCAAGGATTACAATGTTTGGATATAGTGAACTATTCAAATTATTAACTCATGGGTTAATAGAATTTAAATAAAAAAGGTAAAAGGGTTGAAGGTAGTGTTTTTTTATCACTACAGTTGAGGTTAATGTTCCAAATGATGTGATAGAAATTCTTTGATCAAAATATCATTGATAGATAATACTTAATTTTATTTAGGATCTATTATTTAATTAATAACTTCCCTATTTTAATAGAAAAATAAATTATCACATAACACTTTGAGTAATTTTTTTTCACAATAACAACTATACTATGGAGTATTATTATAGTAAGGATATAAAAATAATTCATTATTCATTTAAGATGAAATTATTTGATTGTCTACATTATTGTTAAATATATTATATATATATAAATAATTATTGATATGGGTTACATTTTTTAATATAATATCTGAGCTTATTATCTCTATAATGATATTAGCAATTAGGATGGGGGTATTTAATAACATTTGTTTCAGTAAGAAACATATTAATCTTAATTATTTACAAATCCAGCCCTAGAATATTTCCTTAATGAAATTATAGATTAATTGGAAGATAAAACACTATATTATAATTGGAATGTATTCCATGGGTAGAGGATGTTATTATTTAAAAGGATTACACTAATGGTTTTCTACAATTCAAATTGAGATATCCACCTGTTTTTGAATTCATTTTTCTATAGAAACAATTCAAAGTGCCAGAAAAATATATATTACTGCATATAAAATGTGACTGGGTGAATTGGTGAAGTATAATACAAAAATAATATGTTTTTTCATAAGGAATTTATACTCATAAGTTTCTTACCTTGCACAACCATTATACTATTGGTGAAAAATAAAGAAGGGTATATTAGTTTGTTCATAATTTAATGGGTGATAAATGCTATTATTGTAATGAATATGTATCCCACGAATAAAATTGATGACTTGTTTGTTGAAATTTAAATGGATCACAATTTTCCAAATATAAATATTTTCTATATTTAACATAAATAAATGGTGAAAAAGGGTAACATGAAAAAGATGACATTTTTTATTAGGTATTGAAATTTGGAGTTTATAGTAACCTCATTTGGATTTTCTATCACACATTATGTTTTTTTATTATGAATTAATTATTCAATGATTATCATAATAAGGTCATGGTTCTATTCACTTTTGATAACTTTAAATAATAATCATTCCTTGAAGAGAAATTTCATCATTTGTTAATTATTTTTAAGATAAATAAATAAAAGGAATTAAGTGGGAAATTTAGTAACATTGAATTTTACCACAAGATAACTTCTTCTAATTTACAATTTATATCAATTGAAGGAATATACATTTATAAATCAATGTATAATTTAATCAAATTATAGTATTTATAGATGAATTAAATAGGATACTTAGATTCTTTGGATTTGGATGTCACTATCAAGGATTTGCCAAAAATGTTTCCTAATTGGATATCTAATTTACATAGGTTAAATGTTATTGAGTAAAAATTCGAATGTAAATGTAATGAAATCAATCTTATGAAGTGATAAATAATAAACTACTTAATGGAAAATAATTTTCATTACCTTTAATAATGGAATGGTTAGTAATATATGATAATATATCAACAAAAGGATAGAGTGTTGTCTTTATAATAAATTATAGAGTGGTTTCTCATGAATCAAGGTAATTGTGGTTCATCAAATAAAATATCCAACTTATTATTAGGTCTTGGTTGAATAAATTTATGACATAATTATATATGTGAACATTATCTATTTTATAAAATGTGACATATGTAAAGACTAACATTTTTTGAAGAACATGATCTCATAGAAATAACTAAACATGATGAAAAAATAGTGATAAAAACACTCATGAACTATTATTGATTAATTAAATACCACCAAAAGAGGTATATATTTTAATTATTTATTGAGATTGAGGGTCTCTTGAGTATTATGTATGATTAAAATTAACAAGGATTCTAATATTTTTGGATTTAATAAATTTAGATATAGAAATTTCATGTAAAATGGAAATTTCATTCATTTTACCTGAAATTGATTAACACTTATTAATCGATGTAAAAAATAATTAATAATAGTATTATAAGAATATAAAAAGAATTTTAAATTATTTAATTTTGGGAAATTCTCATTCATATTCTGTAAATAGAGAGTGGTGATGTTTGGGAACATGATATATGTTTCATTGATACATGATATGTAATAGGAAATATTTGTGGATTTATATAGGTTAAAATTATATATTCTCCCTAGTAGATAATATTTTGTGTATTATTTTAAAAAAATATCTAGTTGGATTTTATAGAAAATAGAATTAGGAACTATGATTAAAAAAAATTAGCGTGTATTCATAATAAGGATGAAATAAAATATCTCAGAACAGTCATGTTTCCTCTTTCTATACCAATAGAGTAGTGGGAAAATGATATAATGCACTTTATCCCTATATAACAATATAATACAGTAAATAATGATATAATATGGGTCATTTTTACCCCCTAAACATTTATAAACAATTTATAATTTTATGGGATAAGCTAAACATTTAGTGAATTGCCCCACTAAATATTAATGATTTTTTTATATTCATTGATTCCCTTATCAATTGTTTCAGATATTGTCCATTACTCTCCATTGAAAATTTTTAGGGGACACTAAGAAGATTTCATTATTGACATAATTTTGAGAATATTAAATAATTTTAAAACTATTTGGATATTTCAAAGGATTGTTCAGACAACAAATAGAACTTGAGTACTTTCCCACATGATTTCAATATGTATGAGATAAATTTTTATATATGAATGAATATACTTATAGTAATATTATTCATTCTATAATATTGATTTCACTATATAAATAATTTTATGGGAAGAAATTTTTTTTCTCTATATAGATGAGAATGATAAGGATAATGGAGGCTAATAAACCAAAAACATATTGTGGAGAAAATTATGAATGTTCAGAAAAATCAAAATCATATTAATGAAGATCAAAATTGTAAAAAAAACTATATAGATTATATGATGAAGGTCATAGAGAATCATGTTGTGGAGTATGTTTTATAAAATCTGTATCCACAAAATTTATTTATACATTTGGTTAAAATGTGATTTTATTCTCCTGGTATATTGGGCTCGTGGAGATTTTAGAGAGAATTTGAGTTTTTTCTTCCCAATATTATATTCCACCCATCCTCTATAATATACCCAATGTATTGCATTATTTTTATTTATGGATATTTATTTATATCCAATGATTATACAAACCAATTTTGGGGATATATTTGGAACAATATTTTATAAATAATGAAGATCCCTTCCAAATTATTAAAATAATAGACCCTATGATTCAAAATCAGGAAAATTTTGTTGGTGAAGGTTCATTGGAGAAATAGAAAAACTAGAGATATAAACATGGAAGGATATGGTATCCATGGGGAATAATTACACATTTTTTAAGGTATGCATTAATCAAAATGTAGTGATTGATATTATATACATTAGAGAAGGTAATTACTTGTTGTCCTCTACATGTGGAAACCCCAATTAATTTCATTTCATGTTCTATTTTTATATAGATAAAAACTTTATTAATGATTTTATTTGTAAAAACAAGTTATAGATTAAGAATATTAATGTTATAAAATATAAATTATCTTTATAATTATCCCATAAAAATTATTTTTGGAATAATTATTGGGATTTTAAAAAAATAACTGATTATATATGAATAGTGAACAATAATTATTTTTCAAATAACTTCACATTGATGAATATGCTAAGTAATAATATTTACAAAATTTTTTTATGAATTAAATTTACATTCAAAATATATTTTTATTTCAAAATAATAATTATTAAAATATAATATTTGAATTTTGAATATATGATTAACATTTTGAAAATTTAAGTAATGTTTTATTTAAGTAAGAAATGTTTTGTTCCCTTCCTCCAATTAAGTACAAAACAATTTATATTGTTTGTCATATTATAAAATTCAAAAAAGTCTCTTATTATTGAACGAAATTAATCTAATTTGGTTCAATAATTATTCACATTTTTCATATAAATTTATTTTTACCATATTTTTGTATATGATTGTTTTTCATTCTTAGAAACATAATTTTATTGAAATTTAATTTTACCATATTTTGAATTCTAATGAAGATAAATTAATTTAAAATTGATAATTATTTGGATAAAATTATTTAATGACATCAATTTTATTTTTTGTCAGAATTAATAGTGACTATGGTGAAAAATTATTATCCACATAGTTGTTAAAATAGATAATTAGTAGGTTAAAACAATGTTTTTTATTTATAAGAGGATTAATTATTTTTTAAAAATATCATATAAGTGTATTTACAATCACCCTAATTATGTATTTTAATTATATCAATTTTATTACACATTAATTATAGTCATACAATTTTATTAATTTAATGTTAAATTATTTTACCAGAGTGCCACCCCACTCACTTATAAAAGGGAATATTTTCATACCTTAAATTTACAAGTATTGGGGAACCTATCTCATTTTCATCCAAACAATTTTCATTAAAATACACCCTACAAATGCCTTTTAGGTTTCAATCTCTTCAAAATTCTATCCTGTTATTTTTTATAGTGTATGAAGAAGGAGGTTATCCAAATAATATGTATAACTCATAACCAAGTTCCTTCATGTTATTTGTATTCTACCTCCTACAAAAATATCATAAAAATGATGATATAACAATATAATAATCACAAATATACATTAATTTTATTATTATTATGGTACATTCCTTTTCCATCTACTTCAAACCATTGGAAATGGATAATATAGCAGTTGAGTCCCCATATACTACAACCTCCCTAAATTGATGTGATTCATTATTCAGATATACCTTATGTGGGTTGTAATGACGATCATTTTAATGATTATATTTCACATTTATAATATTTTTATGATTGTTTTATATTTATCCTACACCTATTAATTTAAATTTCATCTATTAGGAAAATGAATATGTGGTGTGTTTATATGCTTGAAATACCATCTTTTTTAAATCAATGTGATTCATTTTTAGGACATACTTACATGGTTGGTATTAAAATAAAAATTAATTTATAAACAATATTGCTATAAAATATTTTACATTATTAATATTTTCGAACTAATTCCATGGGGAATACACTAGAACCATCCAATCAAAACATCTATAGAATGAAAACATTCTAACACTAAAATATTGAATTTAATAAATTATTATAATTAATAGATAAGAATATAGTAATAGTAAATAACCAGATTAATAAAAATTTATTTATAATATATATTTATAACAATTATGAATTTTTTATACATGATATTATTTCTTGTTCAATCTTGATATATTTCATGAAAATTGTTGACTCAACAAATTGTTTTTATGTGAGATTATTTTGCCTAAATTTTTATTTGGGAAATTATAAGTTATTCCTATTATAAACCCCATGTATCTTTTTCTAATATTTTTATTTATAGTATTTCAATTTATTTTTTCCATACATTCCTCAATTTGGTAATAAAAATTACGTATAAATTGTTTTCAAAATTAGATGACCTAACTCCTACTTTGGTCATTTAAAAATTTAGTTTAATGTGTATTTTTTTCCAATTTTTATAGGAATGTTACATTCAATGATAAGATGATTATTTATTTTCCTTTCAAACCTTATTTTAACTTCTATTAAAAGGTTAAAGAATTTATATTTTCCTGACTTTTATGAAAACACAATTTTTTATATTTTAAAAAAGATTAAAAATAATTTAATATCACATTTATTCGAAGACTTTTTTCCAATTGACATAACCATTAATTTTATTTGTCAGGAACCGGCCCTGGTACCCTATTAGCCTGATAACAATGCCAAAAAATACATTCCCTGAAGGGTATCCCTAATCCCCATGGGATGACAACTAGAAACTAAATAATAAAAATTAGAAGAGGGAATGATTTTTCTGCAATAATTAAATAAGAAAATGGATAAGAAAATATGAATACAAATTTAAATCCACTGGTAGAGGTGTAATAGAATTTAGAGATGTAAAAAAATATCCAAATTACTACTAGAATATACCAAAAATATAAGATGTTAAATATCCCATGTCCACATAGATTCAATTCATCATATACATGATTCAACAGCTAGATCCACCTCAAGGAGGTTCTTTAACCCTACTCAATCATAGAAGTATATAATCTACAAAACCTGAAGGTACGGGTAGGGTTGTGAGATAAAAGGTCATTGGTTTCTCACCAAGGATTACATAAAATTATTCCAACAATTAATTAATGAAATAAATAGATTTCAAATTAAAAAATATAGTTTTGTAATTTTAAATGCATCTTTAAAAAATTCAATCTTTAAATTTAAAATGATGGAAATACCATTAAAAATTGATTCAAATTACAATAGATAGATTATTAATAAATAAATGTCTTAATAAAAAATACTCTATAAAAATTATAATATAAATTTATATGTAATGTAATATAGTTCACAAACATTGGTATACATTTATATCTCATATATAAATAAGTGC
Organism: Viscum album; assembly: GCA_963277665.1. NCBI lineage: Eukaryota > Viridiplantae > Streptophyta > Magnoliopsida > Santalales > Viscaceae > Viscum > Viscum album. The sequence goes on from OY728152.1 coordinate 1,506,707,748, forward strand.
AGATCAAGGTCATATACCAAGAGTTACAATAGTTCCAGGTTATGGGATCCACACAAACCCAAGGGATAATAACTGTAATTATCTTACACTTCCTTCGACAATGTAAATATGGGACTCATCTATGTCATATTGAGGATTAATATTTTCAAAAATAATGTTCTTAGTGTTGTAAAATGCCATTATAGGGCTATGGCTTTCCTATCCTAGAATTGTTATACCAAATACTAACTAACAACCTAGGTTTTCATTTGATCTAGTACTAATAAACTGTGGAGAATATATTTATAGAAACATTAAAATACAATTAAATCTCATTCTCCCATTTTATAAATGTAAACTTTCCATTAGCAAAAAATGGGGTTTTAATAAAAACATGGATTATCCAAGATAATTCCCAAAGGTGTCTATCAAAACCATTAACGGAATTTATTCCTAAATAATAATTTTAAATCAACTCACAATTCAATTTCAAAATTCAATTCAATCAATTAAATTCAAAAAATTAATTGAGATAATTTCCATATGTTTTACAGTTTATTTTTAACAAATTATTTCCCCCAAACAATCCATCATTTTCATAATCACATCCCAATTCAATGGTAGTGGGGGGTTTTAATTATTTCAAAAATAAAAATCAATTTCAAATAACAAAAAATCAATGGAATTGTATTTTTTATCAATTAATTGAATGTTATTTAATTTATCTGGTAACTAGGGTACCCGAGATGGTTTGTGAGAAAGTGGTATCAGAGCTATATTTTGATATTCGTATCTTGATATCAGTTAAATGTTGTGTTTTTAATGATGGGACATCGCAGATAGTTGTGATTGATTTCCACTCTATATCTCATGATAACAAACAATTACTCACCAGTGGTGGTGAGGGAAATAAATCTTGAGGATTTGTCCTACACTATTCACTTCTATAGATATGGATGGATTGAAATACAAATGTTATGATCTTATCTAGTGTGATTAAGTTTACATGTTTCTATGTTTGAGTGTTAATATAATGTCTTCAAAGTTTTCTTCTGATGTTTTATAGAATTATTCCACCATAAAGACATAAAAATTGGATACTAGAGGATGTTGTGGATAATCCCCATTGAGAAAATATTCTTTTAGACCTATGTCTGGTTGAGGTGAGTGTGTTTATTTTCCATGCTCAACGAAAGACACTGACATTATTTCCCATTCAGGATCCAATAGTGGAACCCTGTAGGGATGTTATCCAGAATCAATCTCATGATTTCCTTCAACAAAAGTAACTATTGTTCAAAGGATCCTTTGATCCTCATATGGATGAGGAATGGTTCATCAGGATGGATAGATGGTTTTAATTTTTAGAGACACCTATGGATATAATTGTGATGTGTGCCACCTTCATTCTAGATGTACCGAGAAGGAGATGGTGGGACATCTTGGTGAAAGTAAAGAGACATGATGGATTAGAATGTAAAGACATTGATGTTATTCTCACTGATATGTTCTACCTAATGTCGATATTGTTGGCCAAGGATATAGATTTTAAATGATTTATGTGATGACCCAGACCCCCCTTGGTCCCTTCCTTTGCCAAAAATCCGGTTTCCTTGCGGGGTACCGATCGGTGAGACCGACCGGTGAGACCGACCGGTGAGACCGATCGGTGACACCGATCGGTGAGACCGATCGGTGACACCGATCGGTGAGACCGATCGGAGAGACCGATCGGTGAGACCGATCGGAGAGACCGATCGGTGAGACCGACCGGTGAGACCGATCGGTGACACCGATCGGTGAGACCGGCCGACGTCGCCCGGCCTTGCCAAGTTGTTCCAGTAACGTTCCTTTTTCGCAAATAGGGTTTTAAACCCTATTCTGCCTTGTTAAAAATATCTTGGGAATCCGAAACGCGCACAAAGGTTTTAATTAAATGCTTCATTAATTCATGGGTCGGTTAAAACCACCCAGTGCCATTAATTATGAGTCAAGCCACGTGGTCAACCCACGACTCCCTCGTCTTTCGTGGTTTTGTGTTTTCATCTCGACCGTCCCCAGCTCTTATAAATTAAGGATTAGGCTGTGGCTTCCCCCCTTCTTCGATCGTGGCTCTTCTGGTGCATCGGGACCGCCGCATCGTTATCCGTAAAGTTCCGCGCCCCCGGCCTAAGCGTCGATCATCCATCAACAAGTAGGGAATTTCTCTCGTCTCTCACTTTTGTGTATCATGTGGGGTGGGCGTCACTTTTGTTCCTATGGAATTGGTTGAACCAAACCCTAATGAAGATAATAAACGAAGTTCTAAAGGAAGAAGGGGAAGGGGTTGTGATCGTTGTTATGCTTTATCTTGTGATCATCCCTTTTGTTGTACTGGTTTATGTTTTCTGAAAATTGAGGCCGTTGGTGGTCGTGTGTGTGCACTTGAATCCCCTCGTGATGTTTTAAATGGGTTTCTGAAATTGTGAACTCCTGCTGTGAAATTGGTTAACCACGTATATCCGGCTGAATAATTGAAAGCACCAGGATCAACCCTTCTGTGATAACTAACGGATAGAACACATGGAATTTTGAAATCATGGAGTGTGTTAAGTCGTTTAAATCTGAAAATCCCTGACTTGTGTTGGTAGTGGTTGTTGGTCGTTTTCCCTTGGGGCCGTTTGCTGTAAATGTGGGAGGGGAGGGGATCCCCCGTTCTTTTTATACTCTCGGTGGCTGTGTGAATTTGGGGGATGGGATCTCCTGTTGGTATGGTTTCAGTGGTTGTGAGTTTCTATCACAAATTGGGGAGAGATCCTCTGTTAACAGAACCGGGTGTGAGTGCTTTGGTTGATCCTTGCTTTTGACGTTTTCCTTGGTTATGCTTATGGTAGTTGCCCAGTAGTGCTTGAAATCATTTGAACATTTTAACTGAATGTGGAACAAGAATTGGGACAAATGGTTTTGTGGGCAAGGGTCGTGAACTGTGACTCGGATGCAGTGATGTTGTGTTCTGTAGGTTGGCTAGGAAAACCTAAGTTTTGGGTGAGTGTTTGTTACCTATATATATACTTGTAGCTTTGTGTTTCTTATTCGCGCCCCACCCAAGTTGAGCACTTAGTGCCGAACACCCCCATTTATGGGGGAAGGGTGTTTTTCCCAACACTATCCTTAGTGGATGGTTATTAGCTCCTTTTCTGCTCCCTTTCCCGGATAGCCCAAGTATCTTCGGGTAGGCTGTGATGGCCTGAAGTCCATTATTAGCCCAAGAACCATCGGGCAGGGTGTTGTGGTGGTTGGCCAGGTGTGTGCAGCAGGTGGTTTCCCAAGTGTCTTCGGGATGAGGCCCAGGTGTCTTCGGGCGTAGCGGTGGTTGTTCTGGCCTAGGTGTTTGCAGGCATGGTTACATGTGACAGTTGAGGCCCAGGTGTGTGCGGGCGGGATTTGGCAGTGGGACTGCGTGTGGTTGTGGCCCAGGTGTGTGCGGGCGGGATTTGGCAGTGGGACTGCGGCGAGAATGGCGGGATTGGTCCGATGCGTAGGATGTCTCAATAACCAGTGGGAAAGTGGCGCGAGGTACCCAAACATCGATGTGCTCTTATATATATATTACTTGACTTGCGTTATTTGGGGAGCGAGCCTTGGTGAGGCCTGGGATAGATAGTTTGCCTTGTTAGGTGTTTGGTTTACTCTTTTCTCACGGGACTTTAGTACGTTCCCCCACTTGTGCACGAGAGTCTTGGTTTTTTCTACTGAGTGTACTTGTATGCTCACCCTACGTATATAAAACTGCTTCCAGGTTTCCGGGAGGACTTCGGGGATCACGCAGGACCTTACTAGCTCGGACTTTTGGAGCAGTTGCAGTTGCTTCTCTCTTCTTTTTGGTACTTACCTTGTAGTCAGCTTTTTGCACTTTGTGGCTTTCACTTTTGAAACATGCATGTGGGAATGGTTTACTTTTGGCTTTACTTTTCTTTCTACCTTGGTGTTGTTGGGTTTTCTCCTCCTTATCTTTCGATCCTATAAAATAAAAAGGGTAATGCCTTCCATTTTCGAGAATTTCCTATACCCTTGGTGCTAGTCGCCACTCTGGGACCTATTGAAGGCGGGTTTCGGGGGTCATTATCTCTCCTTCAACTCAAAGAAGGAAGGGACTGGCAACCTGCTGACCCTTCCCTCCTTTTGGTGAAGGCGGGTCGTGACAGAATGGTATCAGAGGCGAGGTTGAGAGATAGGACGGAGTCTGGAGTTAGGCACAGTAAGGATTGCATGGGATGGTAAGGCAACAGTGTTGGGTGACCTTGGTGCGTGAATTAGGCCAGGGAGGACCGGCTAGGACACAGGATTTTAGGGCCCCCCGTGATCCGATGCAAGGACTCTGGACCTACCGAACGACCAAGTGAGGCCACACTGATTGCAGGCTAGAGACCCTAGGAAAGGTACATGCATCATAAATGACTTGTGTTCTTGTGTTTCTGGGATGTCTTGGGAAATTAAGAATAAATTAAATCTTAATAAGTTTTGAGAACGGTTTTCTTTGCACTACTGGGCTTAGGCATTCCTTGTTTACCTTGCAGCTATGGCACCTGGAAGGCGACCACGTGTGGTACAGGCGATCGAGACTCCTGAGACTACTTTGGCCAATCGGCAGAGAGCTGATCGGGAGGAAGAGGACGACCAGTGGCAGAAGACTCTTCGAGCCTTTCAGCGACAGGCCCTCGAGAAATACGAGGGCAGCACCTCCGACATGAAGACGGAAGGCTGGCTGGAGGAGCTAGTCATAGCCTTTGGCCTGATTCGGGCCCCGACGGAGTATTGGGTTCCTCTGGCTGTTAGCCAGATGCGAGGAGCGGCACGTCAGTGGTGGATGCTTCACCTGGGGAGTAGAAAAGAGTCTGAGGTTGCTTGGGCGGACTTCGAGAAGGAGTTCCGGGTGGAGTTTCTCTCCTCAACAATGAAGGCGGAGAAGAGGCAGGAGCTGCTCTCCCTCCAGCAGGGGATCATGTCCGTGAGGGAACTTGGAATCAAGTTCAAGGACCTCCTGCGTTTTGCTCCGGACCTCTTTCCTGATGAGGAGTCTCGGGCAAGACGTTTGGAGGAGGCGCTCCGAACCTCCCTCCAGTATGCTGTTACCCCCTTTACCCTTCCGACATACTTAGAGGTTCAGAAGAAGGCTGAAGTGGTGGAAAGGATGCACGCTCTAGGCGGACTGTCACGAGAAGGGATCCAGCTGGGACCATCGAAGGGGAAGGTCGTCAGCACCAGGCCTCCAGCATCGGGACCCTCCAGGTTCCGACCCACAGGGAGAAGGCCGCAGCAGTTTCAGTTTCGATCCCCTGGCCCACGTTCTTTCCCTTCAGGCTCGGGACCACGTTGCTTCATCTGCGGGAGCCCTGGACATCTTCGGAGTCAGTGCCCCGATCGGGTGCAGTACAGCAGTGGCAGTCATCCCCAGCGTCCGCCGCAGCAGCAGTTCCCAGCCAGACCCTTCCAGCAGCAGCAGCAGGGACAGCGAGCTCCCGCTCCTCCGCAGACAGACATAGGAGGGGGAGGCCGACCTCAGGGCGCTCCCCAGGGACCTCGACCAGGGCGTGGTCGGGGAGGTGGCCGACAGCCGAGGGGCAGGGGAGCTGGGCGTGGGCAGTTACACGCCGCAGAAGCAACAGTTCTAGCAGGGCCAGAGGTTGTTCGAGGTACGATCAGTGTGTTTAGCACTCTTTCTTATGCTTTGTTCGATACCGGAGCTTCGCACTCCTTTTTTGCACCCGGTCTAGCCCGCACCTTGGGTCTAGATGCCGAGAGACTTCCAGTGCCCGTGGTGTTGAGCACACCAGTTGGAGGTCAGACCGACTTGCTGTTCGTTTGTCGGGGATGTAGACTGATGTTGGGGCCACATCAGTCGGTTAAGGATCTCCTTCTGCTACAGATTCGGCCGTACGATGTCATCCTAGGCATCGACTGGCTATTTTCTGTGTGCGCCGTCATCGACTGTTTCCAAGGGAGGGTGGTGTTCTCCGGTTTGGACGGCCAGCGTGTTACTTTCACCGGCGAGCGGAGCTGTCCGAAGGGAAACAGGAGGGAGGAACCTCTCCTCTCCTTGTTGACCGAACTGACGATAGAATCAACAGATGCGGAAATGGTGGAAGTACCAGAGATCGTTCGTGAATTTATGGACGTCTTTCCTGAGGAGGTGACGACTCTACCCCCTCGACGTGATATCGAGTTCGGGATAGACCTGCAGCCCGGCTCTCGACCAATCTCGATGGCTCCTTACCGGATGGCACCTTCGGAGCTACGGGAGTTGCGGATACAGATTGACGATCTGATGAAGAGGGGTTATGTTCGTCCAAGTGCATCACCGTGGGGTGCCCCAGTCTTGTTCGCAAAGAAGGCAGATGGTGGCCTCAGGTTGTGCATCGATTACAGGAGGCTGAATCAGGTAACGATCAAGAACCGCTACCCTATTCCGAGGATAGATGATCTTTTCGACCAGCTGAAGGGGGCAGGATGGTTCTCGAAGATCGACCTGCGATCCGGGTACCACCAGCTGAGGGTGAAGGATAGCGACGTCCCGAAGACGGCGTTCAGGTGCAGGTATGGGCACTTCGAGTTCGTGGTCATGCCCTTTGGTGTTACGAACGCCCCGGCCGTGTTCATGGGGCTTATGAACTCCATCTTTCGGGAGTACCTGGATCGGTTTGTGGTGGTGTTCATCGACGATATCCTGATCTATTCAAAGTCAGAAGAGGACCATGCAGAGCACCTGAGGACAGTTTTGGAGGTCCTCCGACAGCACCAGCTCTATGGGAAGTTGTCAAAGTGCAAGTTCTGGGCACGAGAAGTGCACTTCCTCGGACATGTAGTGTCTGAGCAGGGAGTAGCAGTCGACCCATCAAAGGTTGAGGCAATTGTTTCTTGGGCAGCACCCAAGAATGTGGCGGAAGTTCGGAGTTTCCTCAGACTGGCAGGCTACTACCGGAGATTCGTACCCAACTTCTCCCGGGTAGCAGCCCCTTTGACGGCTTTGACCAAGAAGGACCAGGTTTTCATGTGGAGCGAGCAATGTGAGTCATCCTTCAGCTACCTAAAAGAAAAACTGGTTAGTGCCCCAGTGTTGAGATTGCCAGAAGGAGGGATGGCCTATGAGGTATTCTGTGATGCTTCAGGACAGGGCCTGGGGTGCGTATTGATGCAGCGACAAGGGGTGATCTCTTACGGGTCCAGGCAGCTATGCCCCCATGAGCGGAACTATGCCACCCATGACCTGGAGCTTGCAGCGGTAGTGTTCGCATTAAAGCTGTGGCGACATTACCTCTTTGGGGAGCGCTTTGTGGTCTTCACCGATCACAAAAGCTTGCGCTATATCTTCTCCCAGCGTGACTTGAACTTGCGACAGCGGAGGTGGGTCGAGTTTCTCCAGGACTACGACTTTGAGATCTCATACACTGAAGGTAAGGGAAACGTTGTGGCTGATTCCCTGAGCAGGAAGCCGCATCAGGAGGTGGTTCGGGAATCTGCTGATGCTTGGAAGGTGATGGGGGAGTTGGCTGCCTTGCACTTGGATGCAAGGGTGGAAGGTACTAGAGGCTGTTTGTTTCAGATGACGGTACAGTCCTCTTTGTTGCAGCAAGTGGAAGAGTCTCAGTGGGTAGATCCTGAGGTGGAAGTGTTGCGGGATCGTATCGATCAGGGGAACGCCCCGGAAGGATGGTCGGAGGACAGCCGACGTCGGATGCTCTTTCATCGGAGGTTGTTTGTTCCAGAGGTGATGCGTGATGAAGTCCTTCGTGAGTTCCATAGCTCAGCCTTGGCAGTACATCCGGGTGTTTCGAAAATGTACCAAGGCCTGAGGGGACAGTTTTGGTGGCCCGGGGTGAAACGGGCAGTGGCAGAGTTCGTGGCTAAATGCCTGGTGTGTCAGCAGGTGAAGGCTGAACACCGTGTTCCTGGTGGTCTGTTGCATCCTCTAGATTTTCCCGAGTGGAAGTGGGACGACGTCTCGATGGACTTCGTCACGGGACTACCCAGAGCTCAGGGCGGGCATGATGCTATCTGGGTAGTGGTGGATCGATTGAAAAAATCTGCTCACTTCTTGGCTATCAAGGAGTCAGGACCCGTGAGTACCTTAGCACAGAGGTACGTGGATGAGGTGGTGCGTTTGCATGGAGTTCCGAAAACGATCGTCTCAGATCGGGACACTCGATTCACCTCACGAGTCTGGAAGGGGTTACAGCATGCTTTTGGCACCCAACTACGCCTTAGCACTGCTTTTCACCCTCAGACTGATGGACAGACAGAGCGGACTATCCAGACCTTGGAGGACATGCTGCGAGCATGTGTTCTGGATTCCGGAGGATCATGGGTACGACACTTGCCTTTAGTAGAGTTTGCCTACAACAACAGTTTTCACTCTGCTATCGGCATGGCTCCTTTTGAGGCTTTGTATGGAAGACCATGTCGTTCACCCTTATGCTGGGCAGAGGTTGGTGAGACTGGTGCTCTTGGACCAGAAGTAGTGCAGAGCACCACGGAGAAAGTCCAGCTAGTGCGGGAGAGGATGAAATCAGCTCAGGATCGGCAGAAATCTTATGCTGATCGTCGGAGGAGGCCCCTGAAGTTCGAGGTGGGAGATCATGTGTTTTTGAAGGTTTCCCCTCGACGGGGGCAGCGGAGGTTCGGAAAGGGGAGTAAGCTCTCCCCTAGGTTCATCGGACCTTTCGAGGTGCTGAGGTGAGTTGGCGAGGTAGCATATCAGCTGGCCCTACCACCTCAGTTGGAGAGGGTCCATGACGTCTTACATGTCTCCCAGCTTCGTCAGTACTTACATGATGACTCTCATGTCATCAACTGGGGAGAGCTAGATGTGGGAGGAGACGCGACCTTCGAGGAACGGCCAGTCAGAATCGAGGATCGCAAGGAGAAAGTGCTCCGTGGACGAACCGTCGGCCTGGTTTGTGTGTTGTGGAGACATGGCGGCCTCGAAGAGAGTACGTGGGAGAGGGAAGCACAGATGCGTGCCCAATACCCCGAGTTGTTCTGAGCTTTGAACCTTTGGTTCCTGTTGTGACAGAATGTTTGACCTTTTTGGCTATGAAATGTGCTAGTTCCTTTCCTCTGTTATGTGTGGAAAGCCCCGGCTAAAGGGAAGGGGAAACCCGACCCCTAATCAGGACGCATTAAGGTGGATGCGATTAAACCCGTGCGGGCGAGTCAGTGCCGCCCAAAGCGGATAATATCTTGACATGGGGGAGGGGAACTCCCCAAACCCACATGACCGGGCGGTTTGGCGTGGTATGTTGCTTGGTTCTTGACAGGGAGTGTTTTCAATTAGCGGGGGTCCACTCCTAAGAGGTATCTTCGAAGATGGTTGTTCGGATCCCCTCTTTCCTTCTGGTTTGTTTTGATTCTCGGGGACGAGAATCGTTTAAGAGGTATCTGATGTGATGACCCAGACCCCCCTTGGTCCCTTCCTTTTCCAAAAATCCGGTTTCCTTGCGGGGTACCGATCGGTGAGACCGATCGGAGAGACCGATCGGTGAGACCGACCGGTGAGACCGATTGGTGAGACCGATCGGTGACACCGATCGGTGAGACCGACCGATGACACCGATCGGTGAGACCGATCGGTGACACCGATCGGTGAGACTGATCGGTGAGACCGGCCGACGTCGCCCGGCCTTGCCAAGTTGTTCCAGTAACGTTCCTTTTTCGCAAATAGGGTTTTAAACCCTATTCTGCCTTGTTAAAAATATCTTGGGAATCCGAAACGTGCACAAAGGTTTTAATTAAATGCTTCATTAATTCATGGGTCGGTTAAAACCACCCAGTGCCATTAATGATGAGTCAAGCCACGTGGTCAACCCACGACTCCCTCATCTTCCGTGGTTTTGTGTTTTCATCTCGACCGTCCCCAGCTCTTATAAATTAAGGGTTAGGCCGTGGCTTCCCCCCTTCTTCGATCGTGGCTCTTCTGGTGCATCGGGACCGCCGCATCGTTATCCGTAAAGTTCCGCGCCCCCAGCCTAAGCGTCGATCATCCATCAACAAGTAGGGAATTTCTCTCGTCTCTCACTTTTGTGTATCATGCGGGGTGGGCGTCACTTTTGTTCCTATGGAATTGGTTGAACCAAACCCTAATGAAGATAATAAAAGAAGTTCTAAAGGAATAAGGGGAAGGGGTTGTGATCGTTGTTATGCTTTATCTTGTGATCATCCCTTTTGTTGTACTGGTTTATGTTTTCTGAAAATTGAGGCCGTTGGTGGTCGTGTGTGTGCACTTGAATCCCCTCGTGATGTTTTAAATGGGTTGCTGAAATTGTGAACTCCTGCTGTGAAATTGGTTAACCACGTATATCCGGCTGAATAATTGAAAGCACCAGGATCAACCCTTCTGTGATAACTAACGGATAGAACACATGGAATTTTGAAATCATGGAGTGTGTTAAGTCATTTAAATCTGAAAATCCCTGACTTGTGTTGGTAGTGGTTGTTGGTAGTTTTCCCTTGGGGCCGTTTGCTGGAAATGTGGGAGGGGATGGGATCCCCCGTTCTTTTTATACTCTCGGTGGCTATGTGAATTTGGGGGATGGGATCTCCTGTTGGTATGGTTTCAGTGGTTGTGAGTTTCTATCACAAATTGGGGAGAGATCCTCTGTTAACAGAACCGGGTGTGAGTGCTTTGGTTGATCCTTGCTTTTGACGTTTTCCTTGGTTATGCTTATGGTAGTTGCCCAGTAGTGCTTGAAATCATTTGAACATTTTAACTGAACGTGGAACAAGAATTGGGACAAATGGTTTTGTGGGCAAGGGTCGTGAACTGTGACTCGGATGCAGTGATGTTGTGTTCTGTAGGTTGGCTAGGAAAACCTAAGTTTTGGGTGAGTGTTTGTTACCTATATCTATACTTGTAGCTTTGTGTTTCTTATTCGCGCCCCACCCAAGTTGAGCACTTAGTGCCGAACACCCCCATTTATGGGGGAAGGGTGTTTTTCCCAACACTATCCTTAGTGGCTGGTTATTAGCTCCTTTTCTGCTCCCTTTCCCGGATAGCCCAAGTATCTTCGGGTAGGCTGTGATGGCCTGAAGTCCATTATTAGCCCAAGAACCATCGGGCAGGGTGTTGTGGTGGTTGACCAGGTGTGTGCGGCAGGTGGTTTCCCAAGTGTCTTCGGGATGAGGCCTAGGTGTCTTTGGGCGTAGCGGTGGTTGTTCTGGCCTAGGTGTTTGCAGGCATGGTTACATGTGACAGTTGAGGCCCAGGTGTGTGCGGGCGGGATTTGGCAGTGGGACTGCGTGTGGTTGTGGCCCAGGTGTGTGCGGGCGGGATTTGGCAGTGGGACTGCGGCGAGAATGGCGGGATTGGTCCGATGCGTAGGATGTCTCAATAACCAGTGGGAAAGTGGCGCGGGGTACCCAAACATCGATGTGCTCTTATATATATATTACTTGACTTGCGTTATTTGGGGAGCGAGCCTTGGTGAGGCCTGGGATGGATAGTTTTCCTTGTTAGGTGTTTGGTTTACTCTTTTCTCATGGGACTTTAGTACGTTCCCCCACTTGTGCACGAGAGTCTTGGTTTTTCCTACTGAGTGTACTTGTATGCTCACCCTACGTATATAAAACTGCTTCCAGGTTTCCGGGAGGACTTCGGGGATCACGCAGGACCTTACTAGCTCGGACTTTTGGAGCAGTTGCAGTTGCTTCTCTCTTCTTTTTGGTACTTACCTTGTAGTCAGCTTTTTGCACTTTGTGGCTTTCACTTTTGAAACATGCATGTGGGAATGGTTTACTTTTGGCTTTACTTTTCTTTCTACCTTGGTGTTGTTGGGTTTTCTCCTCCTTATCTTTCGATCCTATAAAATAAAAAGGGTAATGCCTTCTATTTGCGAGAATTTCCTATACCCTTGGTGCTAGTCGCCACTCCGGGACCTATTGAAGGCGGGTTTCGGGGGTCATTATCTCTCCTTCAACTCAAAGAAGGAAGGTACTGGCAACCTGCTGACCCTTCCCTCCTTTTGGTGAAGGCGGGTCATGACAATTTAGTAGGCTAACAATACTATAACAGAATAATCTAACCATTTTGTTGAACCTGTGAATTTTTATCCTGAGATAATATAAAATGAGATTACGAATAATCAAGGGACCAACCTTAGTGTATGATATAATATTTTTTATAATGTTTTCTATATAAATATGTCCTCTTAGGATGATGTGATTGACATATAATTGGTGGTCATAATCGACCCAGATAGCATGTCAGGGTTGTTGAGAGTTTCATTCTATCTCTATGGTGGTGAATATTCCCTTAATGGAAATAATAGGTGTGATGATTTTCATGGTGGTTCATGATAGTAGGGTCATTATATTCATCATACAGTACATGGATAGGACCAATAATTTTTTTTCAAAGTGGAAATTTAAGGGATTCAAATAGTGTTTGAAATATTGAACAAAAGATATGTGGTTCTTGTGGATTCAATGATAACCTTCATATTTTATTCCACATATATTTCACTCTATGTAGGGTCACATTATCGTCATATCATCATAAAACTACATGAAAAATAATTTGTCACATATAAAAGTGTTTCATCCAATGTAATCTAAAAAGATGCTTCTTCACAAAGTGAAATAATGTCTAGAGAAATCAGATACGGGTCTAGTGACTGTGAGAGGAACCATCACTATAACATCTTCATTTGTGACTACTTTATTTTATTATTGTATATTTTGTTTGATTAATTCAGCACATATTCTTAATCTTCTAAATCATCCTATGGATATTTAATCTTATGAAATGGATTATACTAAATCCTTTTGTATGTTGATAGATTAAGGTCTCCATATTCCAAATTCTACTTTCCCTATATGATATGTTTATTATTCATTGTATTTTCAGGTTCGTAGCAAGAAAACACTTAATGTCATTTTGTGGGTGTATTAGCTCATTTCCAATAAAGACCAGATTGATTGTTATATTTGATAGGTCTCATTCACTGCATTTGATGGTGTGTAACATGTCTTCCAAGGAGAATTCTACCCAATTTCTAGCAGATACGAACAATATTATCTAGTGTTGGGAAATTAATATCATTTTTTCATTTTTATATGGATTGGGAATCATTGGGTAGTGATCTCCATCTACTTGTCATCGAGTTTTCCGGCGTGTTTCTATCAGACATATCTACTTTTCTACTAGTATGTGAGGTAGTGTTTTATAATGATTTAGTTTTTGATACTCTACCCATTTGAATTCTGACATATCATATTGGACAATCTAAAATTTAAGAGGTGATGACTCGGTTTAATGAAATTTTAAAAAAATGTTTTATATACAATATTTGTTTTACCTTGGGTGGTGAATGTTATTTTTTCTATGAATTATGTTGAGGTGGATCAACGTTTAGTGGATTACCAAAAACACCATAGAGTTAGGGTAAATAAGAAATATCTATTTCCATGGAGTGATGATTTTTTATATCATTTTAAATGGTAAAATTGGTTCTCAATGATCGACCTTTGATCGGGTAAATAACAGTTGGGGAAAAAATAATACGATTTTTTGAAGACTATGTTTCAGAGAATTTTTGACCATTATGACTCTATTATAATTCCATTTGTTCTTACAAATAATCCAAACGTTTTCATGGATTCATAAATAGGATTTTCCATGTGTATATTGAAACCTTTGTTGTATTCTTTTTTATTAAAACCATGTTTATTATATGTCTGTAGAGGATTATGTGAATCATCTTTAAACACTTATGAGATTATTGAAAAATTATTGAATTTTTTCTATGCTTTTGAAATGTGATTTATCTATTTTTATGTGAAGTTCATTGGTCATATTGTGATAGAACATGATATATTACCTGATCACAAGAACATGAAGGAATTTATGATGCGGGATAAACCATGGAAATTTTTCATGATTTAGAGCTTCTTGGCTTTAGCTAGTTATTATTACTAGTAATTAAGGACTTCTTAAATATAGAATATTTGATGACCTCTTAAACTTGGAAGGGACTTGTTTATTATTTTTTTGAGAAATGTCAGATTTATTTTGATGAGATAAAAATTCAATTGACTACATCATTAGTGTTGGCTCTTTCAAAGGTCAGGGATAGAAATGTGGTCTTTTGTGATTCATTGAGTTTAGGTTTGTGTTTTATTTTTATACGAGGCAATCATTTCATTCCCTATGGATCATTTCAACTTAGGCGACATATAACGCCTCATCCTTAAACATTACAGAATCTTGAGATGAGTCAATAATATGACATTATTTCACATTGAAGATATTTTTATGTTTAGAGGTTTAGAGAGTTAGGTCAGAACACCTACATAAAAATAACATATAAAAAATGTGAAAACAAACAATAGTATCTATTTCGTCCATAAAAAAACATTTGTGAAGAAACATTTTTTCATTTCATGTTTAAACAACATGACTTTTTTGTGATCCCATCAATTACACTATACATCTATATATCTGATGAAAAACATTTCAAAACGTTGGATGATCATAAAAATCTCACCAAGGGATGCATGCAAAATGATAATTCTTAGTATTGTGGAAATATATAAAACATTAATAATTTATAATAAATTAATACTTCTCACATTTAAGGAGTAGTAAATATAATTCACTGAAAATAAGTTCATTGCTTACCATTTTTGAAACTAAAATATTTCCATAAATCCCAAAGAAAGGAAAATTTAACATGAAAAGGTTACATGGGACATAAAAAAACATACATAGAATAACCATATTCTCTACTTCTACACATATCACTTAATGGAATAACCATACATATGACTTCCATACCAAATGCATTTGAGGTTATAACATAACCACTTGTAAATGGTTAATCACGGAAACCACTACCTTTGGATTATCACGTAACCACCTGTGAAATTTACATGTTCAATTATATAATACTAACACATAAAATATTCATATTTTCTAAATTTCACTCATATAATTTCTTTTTCAATCACAAGAAATCCTTTCACGATATTGAAATATTGAATACATTTCCAAAACCATTCAAAACATTTAATAAAGAGACTATTGAATCAAACAGTCTTGAACTTCCTTGAAACATTTGAATGAAATTACCATTTTAAAATATTCATGTCCATATAAATAAATTCATAAAAAACATTTTGAAAACATGAACTGATAAAGAAGGTTTTAGAAGAATAAATCCTTAAAAAATTTAAAATGATGTTTTAGTTAAAGAGTTCCTCACCACTAGAGAAACAATTGAATAAAAATCCTTATGTAATAACATTAAATAAAACATTAAATATCATGGGAATATATAAATTCATTATATAACATGTCAAAAAGGTCTTATATAAACCATATAGCAGAATAAAGTTAGAAAACATCAAGATATGCCTTAATAAAAGGAGATTGAGACGTTTCCCATTACAATGATCATATCATTAGATTATGTATAAATAAAATTTCATAATTATGTGTAAAAAATATGTATACATCCAATAAAAGTTGATATTAAATTTAAAACCATAAGAAGTCATTCACACATATTATTGGAAACAAATACTATGACATTGATATATAACTCTACGAATGGATATTGAGTTAAGATTTCATTACAAAGTTAATTTTGTTTCTAAAATAGATTGATTATTTTTATTAACTACAAATGCACATAATGAAGTTATAAATAAAATATAGGATATGTAAAGTTATTTCTCACAAAATCACAGCACCACTGAAACATGAAGTGGAATATTAACCCAATAAATAGAAATTGGGATGATAATTTCCCTTACATTGAGTCCAACGCATAACATACAATCATTATATTCATGAATAATAAAATTTGGTCACTTTCTACAAGATCTAGACCTAATTCCAGTATTATTATTTCTTTTATATCAGTTATTACAATGCTAAAAAAATTACATTACTATTTATTCCAATATTAGACATTTTGTCGATATTGAGTACTTGAGTCAAAAATAAACCTTTTTGATGTAAATTTTCCATGTGGTCAAAAGCCCATCATATCAAGTATTTTATAAATTATTTAAATATCATATATACCATCGTATATTAAATTATAATAATCCATATTATTTAGAGATATGAATTGAAATGCACCATTTAAGGATACGATAGACCGTACGTACGTATGAACAATACATTAATTTATTTCTCATATTAAAAGAATAAGAATTAAATTATAATTTATTATTTTATAAAAATTCCATATATATCTCATAGGTTTAATAAAACCTTCCTTTATATGTTCCATGTATAGCAAGAAAGATTCATAACACATTGAGTGGGTGATAGTCCACACTTCCTCATATGAAATTATTATATTTACAAAACATGGGAATCCTGAAGGTATGTTATAAATAAATATTATAGAATAGTAGAGATAATATAAATATCATATATATCATATATAAATATACATTCAGTGATAATAGTAACCATGAGAGGTGGTATTGAAATTGAAAAATCTTTGTTTCGTGAGGCTGTAGTTTGTTGTAAATAGAAAGAATAGGTTTGTTAACCATTAAATGGTGGTATGTGTAAATGTGGGTTAAAAAACTATCATAAAAAATCCTACTATATCGATGATTTTCTTTTCGTTTTTTAATCATAAAATAAGAAGTGTATAGATTGTATATAATGGAGAAGAAACTAAAAAACATGGGAGAAGGTGTTACTTTTTAACTGGTTATATTCTTTTGGTTTATACCAAAATTCATAAATGGGAGGCTTTATGACCTATGAGAGGAATCTAGGATAAGGGGTGTTATAAGAAGTGTTTTGGGGAGAGCATTTCAAACCAAAAATTATTTAGAGGATAAATTAATACAGATTAATGAGTTCTTTTTTATAGGAGAGGGGAGGGCAGGCTTGAAACTTTTAAAAGTATTAAATTAAAATAAAATCATGCTCGATTCCAAATGGTCGAAAACATAATTATTTAAAACATAATATTAATATAGTTAGAAAAAATATCATCCTATAATTTTTTTCTTTATTTAAATAATTTTAAACCTTACATTTTCAGTTTACCCGTAATTACTGACTTTTAGTTTTAATTTTGGTAACAACATTTTAATTATTAATTGGATATTAATTTCCCTTATAAGTGGTCAAACTCCCATTAATGGAAACAAAATTAAATTATATACCATTATATAAGTACTTTAGGATTTTAATGATTTTAATGAATTTGAAATAATTTAATAAAATGTTATTTAAATAAAACCACAATAGTGAAAACATTTACATTATTAATTTCAATTAAAATAAAACAAAATCCAAACAGGGGGATTACCTCAAACCAATACATATAATAGTCTTATAACATATCACTAAATAAATTTTTTTATACTCATAAAAGATAAGAGAGTGACATGTCGTCACTTTATTTTGTTTTAATAATAATTACGTCACATTCATTGAAAATGTCCATTAAATGAAACGATTAAGACCCTTAGGTGATATGGTTCTAAATTTATTAATCTTATAGGATTTTGGAATGTGTTAGGGTAATTGTTTTGTCCTTATCATATTACATGTTACTATAATTTACCCAATTTACCTTTAGCTGTGGAAAATTAATAATACGAATTTTACTATTCATGAATTCCAAAAAAATAAAATTTTCATATTAACTTGATTTTTACCCAATTATTTCAAATATGAAATAAATTTTTAATTATTAAAAACACTGATGTTTTAGTAATTAATTTAAAATTTATTCCTACCATCAAAGTGAGAAAACTTGTTTTTTAGAAGTAAAAACCATCAAAATATTACTTTGCGTTTAATTATAATTACATGGTGAAACTACATAAAATGCCAAAAATTGAATTAAATGATAAAAAATAACATAATTACAATTTAAAACCAATTATAATTAAAATATTACTATTTAAAATGAATTGTCTAAATGCTAGTTTGGAATTAAAATGCAGTATTTTTAACTATTCATTAAGAATTGAATGTTGTCCTAAAAATAACAATAATTCAATAAAAGTAAATATTTATATCCCACTTACAAATAAGAAGTTTATTTTGTAAAAAATAACATATTAAAGTTTAACGAAATAATTTTTTCAAAGGGTTCTCCATCAAAAAGAGGTAAAACTGAATTTTTTTTGAAATATACATCTTTTATCTGAAAAACTTGTTTTTTATATCATTTCTACAAAAAATATCTAATGAATTTTAAATTTTAAATTTAATTTACTAACTATATATTTTATTAATAAAATATATAGATTGTAATTTTATTATTTTATAAACTCATTAATTTTTATTAAATTATTTTTTTATAAAAACATTTCTTTAAATTAAAAATTGTTTTCTTTTCATTAATAAATAATTTTTATCAAAATAATAAATTATATTAATTTGAAAATAAAATAATTTCATAAATTAATTAATATAATTCATTCCCACCATTTTAACAGCAAGTTTATAATGTATAATAATAATGCTTATGTTCGATGTTGCATATTATGTACGCTATTGAACATATTGTCTTCTATAAAAAACTTGAGATGTTAAATTCTCCCAAACTATTGGAAATTAGATCCTCACAATTTGAATTTGGGTTCTAAAACTAATGCATGAATCTTCAAAATACGTTTATTTCATTCCCACATCCAAAAAAAATATTCATATAACTACCACTGCAAAAGAATAAAAAATAATTTCAAAGGTCACCCAAGAAAACACATATTAGGATTACTTGTCGGAAAACAAGGATATGGGAGAAAATATAACATTATTTTTCTGATGAAGCGTGATAGAAAACATGATCAAGAGAATTTAATCAATCATAACACCAAAAACCTTTTATGGGTTAAATGGTATTTGATTTCACAGTAAGAAAAGTAAATGGGAAAAAGTTTTTAGGACCCTTTTCATAAAGTAGAGTAATTTTGTTACAAGCTTGGATAATAACATAAGGAAACATATTTACATGTAAATTAGAGTTTGATCATCTAATAATAATTTTCCACAAATTTATCTTTTCTCCAAATGATTGGTATTCATGATGATTTCTCACTCCTAAATCACTAGAATCATCATCTAGTGAATCACATAATCCTTAAAATATGTATATCTATTCATCATTTCTTGTAATATTAATGAAAACAAATATGTTATGATAAAATAAATTAATTCCCTATAATAATAATAATTTTTAAGAATAAACAAATCATTTAATCTCTAAAATTCAACTTTAATGACAATAGATACAAAAAGAACATTGAACAAATATCTATCCTTAAAATTCCTCAAAATAATACAAACTATGATTTAAAAAAAATTAAGGATTTGATATAATATTATTCTAAGAAAATTATTAACATATATCTCCAATTAATATCAAACATACTTAATGTCTCATACCAAAAAGTAATTAACCTGATCACATTTTCTCTAGGACATGTTATTCACTTCCATAAATAAACTATATCTCTATATGTCCTCTATAAAAACATATATTCTTGTAAAAAAATTATCCATTACTCTCAAAATAAAAAACCATAGTATTATTTTTTTCATTTGGTAGAAAGGGTTCCCAAAATAGTGAATGTCTTATAAAATAACATTTATCACATAACCCCAAAATCATTTTCCAATACTAAGAATATCTATTTGAAAAAACAGATGTTCCCAAAATTAACTTCATATTATCCCATTAACTAGTATAACTACAAACAATTATTACTAACCAAGGACATCACATAGTCTAGTTATAGGTGACACACCCTTCTTTCCATTCAGTTGGGGGTTCGATAACTACAACATTTTTAGACGTAACGAGTTGTCACCCACCATTTAGATTTTCCTTTTCCTAATATATTATTATATTATAACATTACCAAAAAGTGATAAAAACCTAAAAAAGTAATCCATGTTTTAACCTCAATGGTTATTCTATACCTTTCATTTTTTATCCCCAAAAGTATTAACCAATAACTACCTGAAAAATAAATGTATCCAAAAACACCAATATTTACCTTGAAATTTCATAACTTAAGCTTCAAAAAGGGATTTGTAAGATATTTATACTACTATGAACCTAAAAAATATAAACTAAATTGATATCCATATAAATTAATAATAACACCTAATATCCAATGCTTCCTAAACCATCACATTATTCCAACTATAGTACCCCTTCCTTAAACATTACTTAATCTTGAGATGTTTAAACAATTTTACATTAATTCACAAACAACTTGAATTTTCCACGATCCCATCATTGACTCTATTTTTTTTATGTCCTAAAAAATATTTCAAAACATAGGATGATAATAAAAATTATATTAAGTCATAAATCAATAATTAAAACTATTAATATTGAAAAAACGTGTAAACCATTAATACTTTATCATTAAGTAATACTTTTCAAAATTATAAAGAGGTAATTTAATTCACTGAATATAATATGATTTCATAGCATGTTAGTATCAAACAAATTACAATAAACCCCATAGAAAACAACATATAAAATATAAAGAAAACTAGGGACATAAACATACTTAAATCGAATAACCATACTGTAAGGACCCAGTTGGAATAATGGACCACTGGGTGGGGGGTGAATCAATGGTACCCCTTTTCCTCTTCATTTATGTTCCCATAAAATGAGAACAACCATTTTCTCCTCTTAAAGATATACTTCCCTGCTGAGAAAAAAACAAGCACACATCCAAATGAACACAACAATTTACAAGGTTCACTATTCAATAATAATAGCTATTTCCTTGGTATGGTTGGAAACAATCCAGCACCATATAATCCACTAAGAAAACAATCCTTGGATTACAATGAGTTGGATATACCCTTAAACTCATGAAGCACTATGAAACAATCACTCCAGTGCATGTGCACCCTCATAGCATAATAGGGAAAAGTCACTTTTCTTGTAACAACTTATGTTACATGCACTTCCTTTCGAAAACACAAGTGTAAGCAAGTTTAGAACAAATCTTCACTTAGTTACCCAGAAGAGAGGCAAGGACTCCTTGGACTTGAGATAGATCAATTACAGTCTGAACTTCCCACTCCGAATCTCCACTTTGGAAATCTCCACTTCGATATTTATTCATCACTCCAATTCATCAATCTAAGTCTTTCTCAATATGAGAAACTCAATATGGTGATATCCAGTACTGATTCCCCATTCCAAATATCCACTCTGAATACTTCACTCCGAATTCTTCAATCCAGATTTCATTCTTCACCTTGATTAATCAATTCAAGTCTTCCTCAGTCTGAAAAACTCAATATGGTTACAGACAGTACAGATTCCCCATTCCCAATCTCCTCTCTGAATACTTCACTCTGAATTATTCAATCCGATAAACTCAATATGGTGTCCACTAGTTTCAAAATTATCATAACAATTGAAACTGTAATGAAACTCTATCGGCTAAAAACATCTTCCTTTCTCTAGATTATCCGACCATATCTCTCTAATTTTTCATCACACACTTACTTAGCACCCTGATCTCCTTTTATAGGTGCTCAAAAGTGTTCTTAGGTGGGAACCCAAAATATTTTCCGCTCACATAAATTCACCCAAATCTTAATTTCTCCTGAAATCTCCGAGTAATTAAGACTTTTTCAACACTTATAGAATATTCTCAAATATTCTTCCCCTTCACTTGATTTAGAGCATTGGCCTTTTCTGAATCCAAACAAGTTTCTATATATCACATTCTCAGATCCACTCATCTGTCTTCTCGGCACCACATTCTCGGATTCACCCATCTGTCTTCTCTGCATCACTTTCTCGGATTCACCCATTTGTCTTCTCGGCATCAATTTCTCAGATTCTCCCTTCTTGAGTCTTTGCCATGACACTATTTCAATTCTTGGTATGACTCTTCAACCCTTCTCTCGGTATGAATTTTTGTTACAACTTCACCAATTCTCGGTACGACATTCTGGTTCTTAGTAAGGATCTTCCTGATTCTCATAACGACTTTTGGTTCTCGATACAACTTCTTCGATTCTTGGCATGAAACTGTACTTCTGGCTACAAACTTCAGGTTCAGGAATGTGACTCCGAACTTCTTGCTACGAACTTTTTCTTTAGTATGCTGACTACGAACTTCTTTCTACGAACTTCTTCTTCAGCAAGTCGACTCTGAACTTCCCACTACGAAATTCTCACTCAAGAATTCGACTCTGAACTTCTCACTACGAACATCAAGTTCTCAGAACAACTCTTTGTTCTCGATACGACTTCTTCAATTATCGATAATGGAGATTTTAAATTCTGAGAAGGACTCCTCCAATTCACAGTATGACTTCACCACCCAACTTTTGCTTGCATTATGAGTACTTTCATATACTCACAAATTAGAGTTACAGAACAGTAATGCATTGTCACAATTAATGCCTTCACATCTCCTATTATCCAGCCTTCAAGAATGTGCAATATCCCAGTTCCGAACTTCTCAATTTCCAGAATTCGAATTCCAGACTCTGAATTCATCGAACACCAGGTTCCAAATGTTCAATATACTTGGTTCTGAATCTTCAAACTTCCAGCTTCCAATGTCTTAGATATTTAAGGTGTCATTCCTTTATAAAAACTTCCTCAAGGTCAACAAAAGACAATCCATGAAAACCATCTCTTCCTTCAGCTTGGTCATAACAATCCCCCCCTTTGGATTTTGTTGTCAACCAAGTTTTCATAAATCACCAAACTATGTAACCTCAAAAAATGAATTACTTATCAACAATTATAAGCCTAAGTGAGATAAATCATTGTAGGAAACAAGAATCATTGACAGTAAAACCATGCTGTCCATAGGTTGTGAAAATGACATCTTCAACTTCATACATCATCAGTTTCATACATCTTCATCTTCATATATCCATTAAACAACTTCAAGTTATTTCCTACAACCACTCCAAAAAACAGTTAGAATAGTTATCATACACAAACAATGCTGAGTTCACAGCTTAACCAAAACTGCCTCTTTAAACAATAGATTTATGATACAAACAACTTCTCCCCCTTGACAAAACAATCCAAAGTTAAGAAGAGAGAGGGGATGTAACAACACACCTTAGCCTTGAAGAGAAAGAGGATGGACACCAATGTTCAACATCAATCATGAAAATGATTCATTCGGCAAGGGTTTCATGAAAATATCAGCAACTTGTTCAGCAGATGAAACATATTACTATTTCAGTTCATTCTTTTACACATTCACTTTGATAAAATGGTATTTAATGTCAATATTCTTCAATCGAGAATGTTGGATTGGATTTTTGGTAAGATTAATTGTTCTTTGATTATCACATCCCATGAGCAAGGGAAACATCACTTCAACTAAAAAATCTTCCAACTGTGTTTTCATCCATATAAGTTGAGTAGCAGCCATGGTTTCAGCAACATATTCATCTTCAGTTGTACTAAGTGTCACAGAATTATGCTTCTTTGAGTGCTTTCCAACACAACCTTTTCCCATAAAGAACACTCCACCAGATGTGGATCTTCTATCATCAACATTTCATGCCCAATTTGCATCCGAATATCCAAAAAATAAATGTTATTTTAACCACTATACTTGATTCCGAATTCAACTGTGCCTTTTATATATCTGAGAATTATTTTTCTAGCAACAAGATTTGATTCTTTAGGAGCACTCTGGAATCTTGCACATAAGGTAACAGCAAAAACAATATCTGGCCTTGATGCAGTCAAGAATAATAAACTTCTAAATAGCTTTTGATAATCTTTCAGATCAACATTTTTTCCTTCATCATCTTTTCTTAGCTTCATTCCCACTGAGATAATAGTTGATATAGGTTTTGAGTTTTCCATCCCAAACTTCTTAAGAAGTTCCTTGCATACTTTTCTTGGGGAGATAAAAATGAATTCTTTCTGTTGCAAAATTTTTAACCCAAGGAAGTATCTCATTTCACCCAACATAGACATCTCAAATACATTCTACATTTCTTCAGCTGACCTTTCAAAGCTTCATTTATTCCTAGAAAAATTAATGTCGTTAGCATAGAAAATCACAATGAGAGAAAGATCTTGGATTTCCATGATGTACAGATTGCTGTCAACTCTTCCTTTAATGAATTTCATCTCATTTAAGCAAGTATCCAGTTTGTAATACCATGCTCTTGGAGTTTGCTTTACCCCATACAAGGCTTTCATCAACCTACACACATAACTTTCATTCTTCCCAACAACAAAGCCACATGGTTTCTCTATACAAACTTCTTCTTTGAGATCACCATTAAGAAATGCAGATTTAACATCCATTTGAAAGATTTTGTAGCCTCGTTGTGCAGCAATAGAAAGAAATATTCGGATAGTTTCTAATCTGGCCACCGAATAAAAAGTTTCTACAAAGTCAATTCCTTCATTCTGAGAGTAGCCTTAGCGAACCAATATTTATTTATTTCTAATAACTTCACCTTTTACATTCAACCTGTTCTGGAAGACCTATTTGGTGCTAATAATGTTCTTTCTTTCAGTCTTGGGTACGAGTTCCCATGTGTCATTCTTTTCAATCTAATCCAATTCTTCATTCATGTATTGAACCCATTCTGGACGCTCAAAGGATTATTTAACATCATTTGGTTACACTTTGGAATACAAGGATGTATGTGATAAGTAATTAATTGTTCTTATTGTTTGAACCGTGTAACGTTGATCACCAATAATATTCTGAGCTTGCACTTGTTTCATCAGCCTTGGATAAGTTTTTCATGTTCCTTCCTCATCACATGATATGGATGAATCCGATTCTATATCTTGATTAGGATTTCAATTCATTTCATCCTTATCAAAATCGTTAACTTCATCTTCCTCATCTTCCTTGTCTGTCTAGACATGCTTATCTTTTCTAAAAATTTCAATGAATTTTACATCAACTGCATCCACAATTATTCATGTTTCTTTGTTAAAGCATCTATAACCTCTTCCTTCTAGTTAATATCAATGAAAAATTTTGTCTTCTACTTTCTGCTCGAATTTTCCACTGCTTCCATCTTTATTCATTATAATGCATGGGCTCCCAAAAACATTAGCATGCTTCATACTTGGAGTAATTCCATAGAAAATATCATATGGAGTTTTTTTTGATTGAGGCCTATTGAAACATCGATTTTGAATATAAACAGCTATACTTGTAGCTTGACTTCAAAATTAATGAGTATGGCCATGATCAAGCAACATGGTTCTTCCCATTTTGTCCAATCTTCTGTTCTTCCTTTCAGCAACCCCATTTTGTTGATGTGTATATGGAGCACTATATTCATGTTTAATCCCATGCTTCTCATGATAGTCTTAAAATTCATCACTTCTATACTCACCACCATTATTTGTTCTCAACTTCTTCACAGAGTACTCACATTCTTTCTCAGCTTTCTTTCTGAAGCTTTTAAACATTTTTGGGGCATCTATCTTGTGCTTCATAAACATAACACATGTAATGTGAGTAAAATCATCAATGAAAGTGATGAAGTACTTGTCTACATTTGTTCATTGCTTGATCATCGGCCCGCATATATCAGAATGTATTAGTTCAAGGGGTTGTTTAGAACAAATGTCAACATTCTTATATAGAACACTTGTAATCATTCCATTCTAATAGGTAGTGCAACACCAATCTCTTCTTCTTGGCTAATCTGGAATATCTCAATCATTGTCCCTTTGAGATAACTTACTCATATTTCTCTAACACATGTTTCCAAGTCTTATATGCCACAACTGATTTTCTTACATGAAGCTCATGTAACAAGAGTTTTGTGAATTTCCAACCTGAAATAGGGTCCCTTTGGTTCGTTGTCCACTTGTAATAATCTCCCCATATTCTTCACTTATCACAAAAAATCCCTCTTTCTTGAAGATAACTTTGTTACCCTCGTCACAAAATTTTGATACACTCAGCAAGTTGTGCTTTAGCCCATCAACATACAGAGTTTTCTTAGACTTCAATTTTTCCTTCCCAATGATGGCTGATCCAACACCTTTGATTTTTAAAGATTCATAATTTCCAAATGTCACAGTTCCTTCTTTAAAAATTTTCACATTATTAAGAAACTTCAAGTCTCCTGTCATGTGTGAAGAACACCCACTATCAAGTATCCAAGGTCGTTCTTCCTTTGTAACTTTTAGAAGAGTTTCAACAAAAAGAGATTTTTCTTCATTCACATATCTCTTCTCCTTCAGCTTCTAAGAATTAATAACTTTTTGTTGAGCTTGTAACAACAAAATACATACTTTTTCAAGATGTCCAGGTTGTTCACACCTTTCAAAAATAGTCTCCAGAGGCTGGAACCTATTTTCTGTTTTGACTTCGTTCTTCTAAGATTTCTTCAAGAAAACCTTTTCATTATTCTTCATTTGATGAGATTGGCTCCCCCTCATTCAATGCCTTTCATAACTTGTGGGGTGGTGGTAATAATTTTGATTGAACCAACACATATTCGCTTTATGCCCGAATCCACCACAATACCAACAGTACGCAGAGAAGGAGTACCTTCCTCTAAATCTAATGTTCTGATACTTCTTTGTTGCTCTTTCTTCAGCCCCACCAACCATTATTTTGTTAGTAAGATTTCTCTATTGGAATTACGCCTTCTCTAATTTTTCTTGTTTTTCACCACTGTTAGACTTAGGTTTCATTGAAACTTCAGAGTTCCCAGAAATGCTGGTCTTGACTACTTAAGCAACATTCTCAGCTTTCTTCTTCACAACAACCACTTTTTTCTTCTGTTGAATTTTCTAAGAATATGCTTGTTGAGAGCCTTCACCAACTTCAGTAGTTGAGTTTTGAAAACAAATGTTTTTTTATTCAACTTCTGAGAGCTTCTTTTGAACAAGCTCTAATTCTTCCTCTTTTGCCTTCAGCATTACTCTCATGTGATCATTTTGATTTTTATCATCTTCAATATACTTCTTCAAGTCTTCAAACTTTTTCTCAAGTTATTATTTATCATTGGCTTGATTGGATGTTGAGGAACATTCATCTTAAAACTTTTTGGTAAGATTCTCCAGCCTTCTGATCTTCCTTAAACATTCATTCAATTCTTCTTTCAGATGCATCTCATGCTGAGTTTCTTCTTATCTGAGCTGCTGCTTCCGAAATCGTCATCATTCACTATTGCAATGAAAGTATTTTCCACACCATGATCAACTGATTTTTTTGGATTCAGCATCACTTTCTTCATCTTCTTCATTTAAAGATAGAAAAAAATTTCTCTTGGATTTAAAGAACTTCTTTTCTCTCCCTGACTTTCCTTTACCACCCTACTTCTTCCATAACTTTCTTGGATTTCGTTGTTCTTCATCACTGTCTTCTTCATTATCCCTTCGGGGATAGTTTTCCGCAATGTGTCCAATGCCTCCACATTCAAAACACTTCAAGGGATGTTTTCCCTTGTATTTACCTGTGCCTCTTTTAACATTTTTTGAAAACAAGGATAAAATTTCTTTAAGATTTTTACATACCTCACTTTCAGAGTCAGTGTCACCACCATCTTCTTCAATCAAGATCTTCTTAGACATTTCCTTCTTCATGGATTTGATAGATAATTCTCTATCAACCTTTGTCTTGGTCTTCATAGCCTTTTCCCTTCTCATCTCATAAGTAATGAGTGTGATATACAAATCATAAAGAGATAGAGTCTCTGAGTCTCTGTCTTCTAATGAAGATACCTTCACATAGAAGTTATCAGGAAGAATCTTCAAGATATTTTCCACCAAAGTAGAGTCTTTCAGCTCTTCTCTAATATATCTGATGGTACTAACAATATCGTTTACCCTAGTGAAGAAATCCCCAATAGATTCATGCTCTCCCAACTTTAAGTCTTCATACTTAAATATCTAGATTTGATATTTTTCCTTCTTGACTTTTGTATTGCCTTCATATATGTTTTTCAGTTTTTCCCATATACCTTTGGTTGTGGCCACTCCTTTTAATCTCAAGAATTCACTTTCAAAAAGTGAAGACAATATAGTATTCTTGTCTCTTACATCATTCTCAAGAAACTTCTTGTCAACAGGTGTAAGTGGAACATTGTCTTCAATGGGGGGGAACCCAACTGTTGCATCTTCAAGAACTTTATAACTGATTGAAATGGGATATGGTAGCATTATATCCTTCCATATGTGATAGTTGTTCCCATTGAATACGGAAATGACTTTACTATTCACACAATTCAGATTCTCCATCATCAAGGAAAACAAAGTCAACCTCGCTCTGATTGCACATGTAAGGGCCCAGTTGGAGTAATGGACCACTGAGAGGGGGGGTGAATCAGTGGAACCCCTTTTCCATTCTTTTAAGTTCCCTTAAAATGAGAACAACCTTTGTCTCCTATTAAAGAAATACTTCCCTGCTGAGAAACAAACAAGCACACATCCAAAGTAACACAAAAATTTACAAGGTTCAGTATTCAATAAGAATAGCTACGTCCTTGGTATGGTTGGAAACAATCTAGCACTATACAATCCACTAAGAAAACAATACTTGGATTACAACGAGTAGGATATACCCTTACACTCGTGAAGCACTATGAAATAATCACTCCAGTGCATGTGCACCCTCTTAACACAATAGGGCAAAGTCTCTTTTCATGTAACAACTTATGTTACCTGCACTTACTTTCAAAAACAAATGTGTAAGCAAGTTCATAACAAATCTTCACTTCCTTAACCAGAAGAGAGGTAAGGAATCCTTGGACTTGAGATAGATCAAATATAGTCCGAACTTCCCACTCCGAAATCTCCACTCCAATATTTCTCCTTCACTCTGATTCTTCAATCCAAGTCTTTATCAGTGTGAGAAACTCAATACGGTGACAGCCAGTACTGAATCCCCATTCCAAATATCCACTCCAAATACTTCACTCCAAATTATTCAATCCAGATTTCCTTCTTCACTCTGATTCTTCAATTCGAGTCTTCCTCAGTCTAAGAAACTCAATATGGTGATAGCCAGTACTGATTCCCCATTCTGAATCTCCACTTTGAATACTTCACTCCTAATTATTCAATCTGAGAAACTCAATACAGTGTCAACCAGTATCAAAATTCTCGTTATGATTGAAACTGCAATGAAACACTAACGGCCAAAAACTTCTTCCTCTCTCTAGATTATCAGAGCTTCTATCTCTACTTTTTCATCACACACTTACATACCACCCTGATCTCCTTTTATAGGTGCTCCAAATTGTGCTTAGGCGGGAAACCAAAATATTTTCCCGCTCACTTAAATTCATCCAAATCTTAATTTCTCATGAAATCTCGGAGTAATTAATAATTTTTCAACGCTTTTAGATTCTTCTCGAATCTTATTCACCTTCACTTGATTTAGAGCATTGGCCTTTTCTTGATCCAAACATGTTTCTCGGTATCAAATTCTCATATCCGCTCATCTATCTTCTCAACAGCACTTTTTCGGATTCACCCATCTGTTTTCTCAGCATCACTTTCTCGGATTCGCCCATCTGTCTTCTCGGCATCACTTTCTCAGATTCGCACATCTTGAGTATTTGGCATGACACTATTTTAATTCTCGGTATGAAACTTCATCACTTCTAGGTATGACTTTTCATTACATCTTCACCAATTCTCAGTACGGAATTTTGGTTCTTGGTATGGCTCTTCCTGATTCTCATAACGGCTTTTGGTTCTCAATTCGACTTCTTTGATTCGCACCATTACTTTTGGCTATGAACTTCAGATTCAGGAAGTCAACTCTGAACTCCATGCTGCGAACTTCTTCTTCAGCAAGCCGTCTCCGATCTTCTTTCTAAGAACTGCTTCTTCAACAAGTCGACTCGGAACTTCCTTCTACGAACTTATGACTTAGGAAGTCGACTCCGAACTTCTCTCTACGAACTTCAGGCTCTCGGAATGGCTCTTAGTTCTCGATACGAGTTCTTCAATTATTGATACCAGATATTTTGAATTCTCAGAATGACTCCTCCAGTTATTGGTATGACTTCACCACCCAACTTTTGCTTGCATTATGAGTAATTGCATATACTCACAAATTAGAGTTACAGAACAGCAATGCATCGTCAGAATTAATGCCTTCAAATCTCCTATCATCCAGCCTTCAAGAATGTGAAAATTCCCAGTTCTGAACTTCTCAATTTCTAGACACTGAATTCCAGACTCTGAATTCTTCAAACACCAGGTTCCAAATGTTCAATATACTTGGTTCTGAATCTTCAAACTTCCAGCTTCTGAATTTTTAGAAATTCAAGGTGTATTTCCTTTATGAAAACTTCCTGAAGATCAACAAAATACAATCCATGCAAAAACTCTCTTCCTTCATCATGGTCCTAACACATATAATATAATTCAACACATATAACTATATGTAATAGTCATAAAACTGAAATCTATACCCTTTGCATTGGAGGTTAGAGCATAAGCACCCGTCTATTGTTTATCAAATAACCACCCATTTTTGGATTATAATCTTACCAACCATCTTTGGTTTATCATGTAACCACATGTCAAATGTATAAGTACCATTAGATATTCATAACACATAAGATATTTCTATTTTCATCATTACACACAAATTGGTTTTTGTAACCACATGAAACCATTTCACGATATTCAAATATTCAATCCGATTCCAAAACCATTTAAAACATTTAGTAAAGAGACATTGTAATCAAAGTGTCCCATACCACTTTTAAACATTTGAATTAAATTGAATTTTTAAATCATTAATTACCATTTATGTAAATTAATTCCCACCATATTGAAAATATAAACATGAAATTTATGGTTTTAGAAGAATAAATCATTAAAAAAAATAAAACAATGATTTAGTTAAAGAGTCCCTTAACACTAGAGAATAAATTGAATAAAAATAATTAAGTATCAAATTTAAATATAATTAAAATTTAAAAATTCATGAAATAATGTGTCAAAACTATTGTATATAAACATTATAGGATAATAAATGTGCAAAACATCATTATATGCATCAATGAATGAAGATTGAGAGAAAGTCCATTACAAATATTGCATCAGTAGATTAAGGATAAATCAATGGAGCAATTATGAGTAAAATATATAAATACACACAATACAAGTAGATATTTAGTGAAAAAGATCATATTCCATTCACACATATTCATGGAAACAAAACCAATGACAATTATCTTTAACTCAATGAATGGATATTGAGTGAAGATTTCTATTACAAAGTTTACTTTGTAAATAAAATCGATTTCTTATGAGTACTCACAATAAATCCACATAATGAAATTAGAAATAAATTATAGGATATCAAATTTTATTTCTCACATAATCATAGCACAACATAATAAAGAAGTAGATGATTCACAAAAAGGGTGAAAATTGGGTTTAAGAAGTTCCCTTACATTGAGATAGACTTGTCACTCAAAAGAATTATGTTCCTAAATAATAAAATTTGTTTAACTTGTACATACATGAGAACCATTTTAAAGTTTAATATTTATTTTATATCAATTATTACCATGTTACAACAATAACATAATAATTTATGTTTATATCAGATGTTTTTTCTATATTGAGTAATTGAGTAAAAAATAAACCTGTTTTGAAGTAAATTTTTTGTTTGGACTAATTTAAATCATCTACAAAATAGTATTTATTATTTTAATATCTGATATCTCAATTATCAAGGTATTTATAATAATCCATAATAATTTTATATAATAAATGAAATACTCCATTCTTGGAGATGATTGGTCATATGTACGGATGAACAAAACATTCATTTCATGATCGCATTAAAAGAATAATAATTAAATTACATTTACCTGTATTATATTAATGTAATAAATTTCTCAAATGATTAATAAAACATTCCTTTATATATTCCATGTATATCAGGAATGATTCCTACTTTTTTGAGGAGGTGACAATCCACACTTCCTCACATGTAATTATCATAAATAAATACATGGGAAGCATAAAGGTATGTTTTAAAAAAAATTACAAAACCATAGAGTCAATATAAATACAAGATATATCATCTAAAAATATAGTTTCCATAATAAATTCCACCATCATAGGTGGTTGTAAAATTTAATAACCATATTTTGCAAGATTATAGTACACCGTACACAGAAACAATATGTTCATTACCCATAAAATGGCAGTGTGCATTAGTGTAGGTTAAAACCATATATAAAACATCCTACTATATTGAGGATAATGTTTTCTGTTATTTAAACCTTAAATAAGAAATTTATAGGTAGTGGATAATTTAAATGAAATTAAAATCACGAGAGAAGGCATTACCTCTTAATCGTCTAACTTCTTCTCATTAATACAAAAATACTTCCTTTAGCGGATTTATGACATAATCGAGGCATCTATGATGAAGAGGGTATTCTATAATGATTTTTGGGCATATATTGGCCAAACCAAAAGTATTTGGAATGGTTATTAATAGTGTGTACTCTGATCCTTTTATAGGAGATGGGAGGGGCACCCTTGAAATTATTAAAAGAATTAAATTAGTAGAAAAATAATATTTTTTCCAAATAGTGAAAATGTAATTTTTATAGATCATAAGATGACTATAATTAGAAATAATCTCATAAATTAATTTTTATACATGTATTTAATTTATTTTAAACCTTATCTTTTAACAATACCGATAAAAACTCTCTTTTAGTTTGAATTGATATAACAACATTTTAATTCTTAAAAGGCTATTGGTTTCACAAATATGGGAAAAATATCCAAAAATTGGAATCTTAATTACCTTTTAAATGTTAAAATATATACGTTATAATATTAAATGATGTTTATGATTTTTAAAAAATTTAATAAAATAATTTTTAATAAAATATTAATAGTTTCAACCTTACCATATTTGTTTCTTTGAATTTAAATAAAACTAAATCAGAGAGATAGAGTCAAAATAATGAATTTAATATTTTAATAAAATTTCATATTCACTTATAAAAATCGTATATGACATAAATTATTTCAAATTATATATATTTTTCTATTTATAATTTAATTTATTTTATATTTCTATTAACAAAATAATTATTGTTTCATGTTGTTTCAATATATATATTGACTGTTTAATCTATAAAAATTATAAATAAATTCAGATGACATAGATAATTTCATTAGGTATCAGTATAATATTGATTTTATAAGTTTCATTAACATTATCACTACAATAATATTATTATACATATAATAGAAAAGGGAGTGACATGGTGCCACTTTCTTTTGTTATTATTATAATTACATCATTTTAATTTGAAAAAGACCATTATATTATTCCATTATGACCCTTAGGTTATATCTGTGTAATTTTAATAATCCAATAGTATTTTTTTAGGTTTTGGGATAATTTTTTTGTCCTCATCATATTATTTGTTTCCTTAATTTACCCAATTTACCTTTATCTGGGTTAAATACATATTACCAAGTTTACTATTCATATAATCCAAAATACATAAACTTAACCTATTTATATAATTTGAAAACAATTTTTACAAATATATAATCAATTCTTAAAAATTCATAACACTAAAGTTGCATTAATTAATTTAAAATTAATCCCACTATCAAAGAGAGAAATCATGTATTTTTAAAGTTTTAACCATCAAAAAATTGATGTGTGTTTATATGTAATTTCGAGGTATAATTACTTCTAATGAAAAAAATTGTATTAAAGGTTAATAAAATAATCGTATTATACTTTAAATCCAATTAAAAAGACAATCTAACTATATAAATAAAATTGATGAGAATGTGGTTTTGAATTATAATAAAGTATTATTAACTTTTTATTAAAAAAAAGTTTATCAGAAAAATACCAAAACATCAACCAAAGTAAACATTGATGTCACTAATCCAAATAATATTATTATTTTCAGATATAGCATATGAAATTATAACAAACTGAATTTAAAAATTGGTCACCATTAAAATGATGAAAAGATGTTTTTTAATATATCATTTATCCAAATAAATATAGTTTTTTCTAATAACATTTCATGAAAATGTATATAGTGAATTTAAAAAATTAAATTAATTATATTACATATATATTTCATTAATAAAATCCATTTGGAGTGTTTTTATTATTTTATAAACTCCCTTATTTTTATTAATTAGTATTTCCAAAAAACGCTTCCATTTAATTAAAAATTGTTTTATTTTCATTTATATATAATTGTTTGAAAAATAATTAATTCAATACATGTGTAAATAACATTTTTATAAATCAATTAGTAATGTTCATTCCCATCATCTTAATAACTAGTTTATACGGTATCATAATAACACTTAAGTATGATGTGGAATATTATTTATGATATCAAACATATTGTCTCCTTTTCAAAAATCCGGATGTTAAATTCTACCCACCTTTGAAAATTTATATCATAAAAACATAGATTAGGGTTTTGAAACAAAGGTATGACTCTTCAACATACCATTATTTTATTCATACATCAATGTAAATATTAATAAAACTTCCACATTAAAAGAAAGAAAGTGAAGTACCAAGGTCAACAGAGATCACACATAATAGGATCCCATAGAGGAAACAATGTATATGGAAGAAAAAATATCCATATTTATATGATATATATTGATAAAAAAACATAACAATCAAAAATATAAACTTCATAAATCCACAAACATGCGATGGTTTAATCAATAATTGATTTTGTTGTAGGAAAAGTAAACAAGAAAACGATTTTGATTTAAGATACCTTTCACAAACCTGAAGAATTTCTATATTATCGTGATTAATAATCAAATTAAATTAGAATATATGTGAAGTTGATTATCATTATTTAATAAATTTCTAGCACAAACTCATTATTTCTCCAAATTATTTGTATTCATGATAACTTGGTCACACCTGAAGCACTAGAATCAATTTCTAGAGAATTAAAAATTCCAAAAAAGATTAACTATCTATTCCTCCTTTTTTGAAATATTATACAAATTAAAAAATTTATGAAAAAATAAGGCAATTCCCTAAAATAATAATCCATTTTAAAAATAAATACTAATTTAGTTTCGAAAATTCAACTGTAATACAAAATGTTCAAAATTGACTATTCAAAAAATAATTTTCCTTCAAATTTCTCAAAATTATCAAAGAAATGATTGAAACCCAAAAATTAGAGGATTTGATAACATAGTCTTCCAAGATAAATTTTAACATTTATCTCCAAATAGCATCATCCACTATTAATGTCTCTTACCAATAACTAATTAACATAATCACATTTTTTATATGATAGGTTAATCACTTCAATAAATAACCAAAATTCACTATAAGTACTCTATAAAAAATAGAAAATCAAGAAACAAAATTCAACCATTACACCTCAAATAAAATATGATAGTATTATTCTTATTCTTTAGGTGTTTGGGGTTCCCAAAATGTGGAATGTCATATAATGTAACATTTATCACGTAATCCCAAAATCATTTTCCAACACTAAGGATATCCATTCGATAAAACGTACGTTCCCAAACACAACTTCATATTATTCCT
Organism: Viscum album; assembly: GCA_963277665.1. Lineage (NCBI taxonomy): Eukaryota > Viridiplantae > Streptophyta > Magnoliopsida > Santalales > Viscaceae > Viscum > Viscum album. The sequence continues at coordinate 1,506,743,274 of OY728152.1, forward strand.
CAATCTTCTATAACTAAAAAGTAAAATTCTTTATAACAAGGGACATCACATAGGATAGTGGAAGGCAATGCACCATTATTTTTATGTAATGTGATCTCTAAATAATATTATAATTGAGGATTTATTTAAATCAAAATAGGAACTGATCCCAGGAACCATGAAGTTGTTCTATGACATCTTCTTGGATTCTGTTGGCCAAGAAAAAGATGTGGAATTTATGACATTGTCTATCATTATTATATATGCAGTAGGTCAAGGATAAGAACTAGAAATCTTTGGGTTCTCTTCATCAACATTAAGTTACCATATGGAAGTTACATTAAATATCTATGAATGTTTTTTTTGGAATTATGTATAACCATAAAAAGAAGAATTTATTTTGGAATTTCATTGTTCATATGTCTAAATAATCACACATTATACATATTAATGATACAATCAATGTTAAGGAGTTTATAAATATCTATGTGAAATAAATATTTCATTTTCACAAAGTTCTATATGTTATAGTCTATGATTTAGTTCCTCAATTCAGTTCTCATATTGAGAGGCCTTCACAACTATTGGGATCTCACAACCATATGTGAATGAAATACCATCTGTATTCGAATGGATAGATAGAAAGGTCTATACCCAATATTGAGGATATGCTTTGGGCTTGTGTTATCAACTTTGGTTGGGATTGGGATGATCATTAAGGGATGGTTGAGTATTCTTATAACAACATATACATGTACATGATCAGAATGTCACCTTTTGTTGAGTTTTATGGTTGGACTTGCAGATATATACCATGTTTGTCGCAAATTAATGAAATCTCTTTGGTTGGAATGAGATTTTTACAACATACAATACTAAATATTAATTTAATTCTTCATAGATGGTTTACATCACATATATGGCATATGTATAGTCTTGATATTCATGGGAGAACATTAGAGATTTATTTTGGTGACCAGATGTACATTCATGTTTTAACCCATTTGGGTAATGGAAGTCTAGGGAGGAAAGGGATACATTCTCCACTTTTTGTGGGACCTATTGAGGTTTTGATAATGTTCGAATAGTTTCTTAAAATTTACCTCTACATCCACATCTAATTTTGATATAGAATCTGTTCTATGTTTCTCAGCTATAAATTTATATATTTGATACATCTCTTGTTTTGTGATGGACTGATATTAAGGTTGAACCTGATTTATCTGAGTCAGAATGAAAATTTCGGGTAGTTGATTCTGAAACTATGGTACTTCATGTGAGGATGATACAATTGGTTTGTGTTATTGGGTAGCATAATTATGATAATAACAAGATCTGATAGAGTTAGGAACAGATGAGAGAGTAGTGACCACATTTTTTTGACATAGAATTTTCTTTTTAGTATTTCTAGGGATAGTTTGTTTCTTTGGTAGTGAGGTTGTATCGTTATGATTCTATTTTTATTTATTCCTAAAACCCTCATTTCAATAATCAAATGGTTGGTATTCATTTGTGTTTTTTTGGGAGAAATTTTAAAAAATTTTCAAGTTTATATCCCACTACATGGTTGGGACACATTTTTACCAAACCATGCACCCTCTTAGGAAGAACCCAGAACTCCTAACCATTGGGGCTTTTTCATGGAATGTACATAGTTTGAAAAAAATAGTATCCCACATAGGATAAAAAAATGTATCACACGTCAAAGATGCACAAGGGTAGGGCTTAATATGTGGTCTAACCATACGACTCTACCTAAAAAATCCTCAAAAACCTTTACATAATCTATAAATCTCGATATAAAATCATAAAAATTACCATTTAGTTTCCCATCATACTAATAATGACACTTTTTTTCTTCGTCAGGAGAACCCAATAGGTGATTTTTTTTTTCCTATAAACCCTTTAGGATGTGTATCAATACTCTGTGAATAACATTCTCTCTCAACCTGGTTAGTTTTGTCTTCACGTTCTCAATCTCCCACTATATATCTTCTAATTTCCAGGGTTCTGTGGATCCCCTGCTAATTTATGGATCTGATACCCTATATTTGTGATCATAAACCTAGGTTTGATTCCTAGTATCCTTTCTTGGTGTTCTCTGTTGGCGACTCCCATTTAGGGTTTGATGATTTGAGATTCTTTAATCCCAAGGGAGGAAATTCCATACTGATTTGAAATTTTTATTGACCACAAATGGATATATTTAAATTTAATTATTTATTTAAATTTAGTTTCTCTTATAAATTAAATTTCGTTGTACTGATTTATTACAAACCCATGCCCATAGATTTTTTATTTTTTGAAATTTAATTTTTTTGGAATGAAATTGGGAACCCCCCCCCCCCCAATTTGATTAAATTTTGCGGTGATTGTACAATGGAAGGAAAATTCCTGAGATTTATATTATTGAATTAATAATGCGAAAATGATGAGAATTATTTTAATTAAATTGTAGAATTTGATTTTCAAAATTGATTTGTGGAATTTTATTTTGAATTTATTACATATTCATATCTATGAAATATGACTCAATATAGTTTTCATCGAATCCATTGGTTTTTATCATGTAAAAATGAATATTTTGATTAAAAACACATTTTTAATTGGAAATTGTCATTGTTGAAATTGGATAATTGGCTTAATTGATTTTTAGAATTTATGAATCAAATTCCCCATCATTGATTTTTTACTAGATTACATGAAATTATAAGAAGTTAGTGAGTTATTTAGGACAAAAACTCTAGGATGGGAATGTCATAGAACTTGGATGACATTTTTCAATAGTAATAAATCATAATTTTATAACATATTATGCATATTTAGGACATAACGGAGTCCTCAGTTTCTTGTGTCAGTGAACATGTGTACCCATTGTTGTTATTATCATATTAGAGTGTGAGGATCCCATAAACATGAACTATCATACCACTTGTATTATGACCATTTTCGTCACTTATTTAAATATAATGTAAAAATACAAGATAATGTTGGTGAACTACTATATTTGAATTTTCAAATTATATGAAATGTTTTATATAAATTTATTATTAGGCCATTTTATTAGAAATCTTCTATCAATTGTAATGTGAACCATTTGATAAATATTATTTAAATAATTTTAAATGTAATGAATGATTTCATTCAATGTGATTTAGAAATTCTGAATCTTTTTATATCAAAATTGAAATCTCTATATTTTATAAATTTTATGTTAGCATCTTATTATGGAGTCCTGGGTGGGACCCTACCTGTATATTAACTCACACCCTACCTATGCCTCCAATTGTATGTAGATTATATATTTATAGGTTTGAGAAGGGAAAAACACCACTTCGAGGTGGTTTTAACTTTTAATTCATGAAATTGGATATTTTCTTCTATTGAGACTTGGGTTTTAAAATTCATATTTTCCTAGTATATTATTATAGTATGTTGGGTTGTTTATACCCATCAGAATTTTGGTAGCACACTCCTAGTTGAGTTTCTTTTTTAAACATAATTTCTTATTTATGTTTTTCTACATATGTTTGTTGAAAAATCATTCACACATTCGTTTTGAATAATTCAAGGTTCTAGTCGCTAAACTGTATGGATTATAGACTCCGTTTGGGACATGTCAGAGTCGTCATGGTTTTTGTCTTACCAGGCTACTCAGGATGGTTAATGAATGTATTCGACATTCTGTTACATGTTTCCATTAATGAGGATAATTAGATATAATTTCTCAGTATTCATGGAATCTTCATTTAAAATTTTATTAGAGGTAGATGACCTTTTTCCATTATTTTCCAATAACACTAGGAATGTTGTCTTAAATTTATGTTATATCTATATCAAACTCATTTATGGATTATTTTTATCACTCTGGATGTTTTCTAATGATACAACTCCCCTTATATTTCTAGATATCTTTTTTCAATGTAGATCTATTTTTTATTGGGAAAAATATTGTCATTTCATAAGTTATTTTATCCATAAGAATATTTATTTATTTATATACTATATTTAAATTCATTTGTTATAATGAATGTCTTGGAAAATTTAATTGACTTTTGGGCCTTGTTATATCACCACTATAAATAGGTATCTAAACATTGGTTGGTATGTAGTGTGTTCCTTTCAAATTTAGTAATTACGTCTTCACACAAGGTCTTGAAGGATATATAATGATGACAGAAATTGTAAATTTTATAATTATAATCCACCGATTTTCATCCATGATATTATTTCAGGTTTTATGTTATCCATTTAAATATTCTTTTTTTATGATGTTAATTATTTGTATTATTTGAAAATAATTTATCTAATCATTTTTGTTCAAGTTTCATTTATTTTATGATTGGATTGTTTGTTCACATTACAATATTTAACGTCTAAAATTATAATTTATTATGATTCACTAACTCCAAAGTACAATGATTTGATATGTAATGATTTTAGTGATATAATATAAGAAATAATAATTCTCTTAATTTATTTTTATAATTTATGCCCTGTTTTGGATTGTAACAAGAGAAACATCTGTCTATAGTGTATCCCAAAATTACTAAAACTATTCGGCTTAAAGAGTTGTGATTTCATTTATTTTTTATCATTTTAATTAGTTCACCAATTTCTATATGTTACAATATTCATGGTGTAATAGGATACACAATTATTAAAAAAAGACAACTACTTAAATGATTTAGAATATGTGAATTAAAAATTTTGAAATTAAATAGTGTTTTATATGGTCCAAATTACATAGATTATATATCTATATATATAATATTTGGGTTAAATAATTTTTTTTACCAAAAAAATTGATCTTTGTATTCATGTTTCTAGGTAATATATCATCTAATAGACGTGGCATTAGGGGCACTCTGACTATTATAATTCCATCTAATAAATTCCAAAAAAATTATTTTTAAATTATCATAGTTAAAATCGTGAATAATTTGGTTCCAATGATGGGTACTAGTTTTCTAGAGGAATCCAAAAAATATGAGAATATTAAATTCTTCATCAGGATCATTATTTTAAATATTTCATATGGGAGAAAAAACTTATACCAAATAGAAAATTCATTTAAAATTTAATTATATAATGATAAAAATTGAAATGTACATTATAATTTGGTTCAAATTCATCTTCCCCTCATCTACATTTGCTTCAAAATATTAATTTTACTTCGATCTTCGGTCTAATAGTGTTAGTCTGAAGAAATAAACATGGTTCTAATTTTCTTTGATTTATTGGAGAAGCATTATTTCAATAGATAATAAGGAACACTGATTGTGGTTCTTGGGTATCATTTTTATGAATATATAATTCAGAAAATAAATTGTGGGTGAATGTCCAAATCAAGTTAATGAATATTCCATTACATTCAAATTTATTATGTCATATATATGATGATTTAGTATCCTGGAAAACATTATTTAGGCCCCCAGATAAATGAACATTTAGAATAATCCTTAAATGACACTAAATTACATAGTAAATTAAATATAATTGATATTATTATTTTATAAAATACTGGTAACATCATATATATTTAACCTGAATAATAAAGGCATTAACTTGAATCAGTCTTCCTATAGAATACATAAAAACCATGAATCAAATATTTATTTTAAAAATATATGTTTTATATTCACTTAATTGCTTCATAATTTAGTGTGTAAATAACATCAATAACATTTATTCTCAAATAAAATAATTTTGAAGTTATTTATTTTTAGTCTTTAGTAAATATTAAACATCACCTGAACATTGTAATTAAACTAACTATTTCCCCAAATTTATATTTATTAAAATAGGATAGTCTATTTTTTATAGTTAATGTGTGGCCTTATATTATGTTCTCTCAATTTCTTTGAGTACCTCTCACAAACCGTTTGTAGGACCTATCAACTAATAAAGGATCATATTTAAGAAAATTTATACACATTGAAATAATAATAACTCCTATGAACACAAAAACTATAATGAAATATTTTTGTTCATAATATATATTATAAATAAGGATTCAAAACATGTTTCATCATCTATACATTAATTATTTATTCAATTTCTTACCAAACATGATATTTATATCATCTTATACCATGAAAATGTTTTAATGGTAGTTACTACCATCTTATTTGACTACTCCCATGATAATCATCGTATATTTAGAAGTGATAAAATATGGTTTTATCATTCAACCAATTCCATTCCACAAATGAAACCGAAAAAACATGTTACATCACCATAATATAATATATAATTATATCATATTACATTAAATTATGTGATCAAATGGTACACATAGATAATATAAAGATATGTAGTGTCCAATACACAAGTTCATAAATAGTATAAACTAGTGACCCATTAACAGGATGTATTACTATTTTCTGTACATCTGTCATGATCTCAGCTACTCGTGACTAAAAACGTAAAATTTTAGGTGAAAATATATCCATGCATATTATCTCATAAATCATTATAGTGAGACATCATCTCTATTCTATTATAATTATGTATATAGACATTTGATTTTTGTTTAGGACTACTCACATAGTATATTAAAATTTTTATTTAGTTGATAAAAGAATTATTTTTTGATATTAGTTGTTATCGATGGGAATTTTAAAATTATATTTCAAATGTATAAGTAAATTGAAAGTCATTTTAATAGAAAACAATTCATATATCACTGGGTATAAAGTTAATTAAAATCTAATAAAATTTTGTGTTATGTAATTGGGAAACATCTAATAATATTTTAAATCATTAGAACCATATCTATATGGTGAAATGATGGTTTTCATGGTGAGGAAATGTACTTTCATAAACCAAATCACCATACTTAATATACAAATTTAATAAGAGAAAAATAATATGTAAAAATAATTTTTTTTGAAAAATAATTTCTATGATGAGGAGTAAAAAAGAGAGTTTTGAAAACTATACAGATGATTTCATTTGAGATTATTGCAATGGATGTATCAACAGTAAATCGATTCTTCTATTCTATTAAGAAAATTAAAATTAATATATATTTTAAAAAATAAATATAAATCAATAGGAATGAAAGAAAGAAATAAATTACGAGTGAATCAGTAAAAATATTAACTTGTTGGATTGGTTTGATATAGTAAATAAATAATAGATAACCTAAAAAAATTATCCAAATATGGATAAATCAAATCCTTTATGGGTTTTTGTCGAAGGATGAAATATCATGGATATATATGTATAATGTATATTAAATAGATTATATAATAAGAAAAATTATTAAAATATAATTAGTTAAAAACAAAGACTTATAGTTCTAAACTTTATGTTAAGAAATTGTAGTCTACACAAAAGAAAAAGGATGGCCAAATATTACTAGAAAGTATAAAAAAATCCGTACAATATTGAAATTTTCAAAGATGATAGAGAAAACTACAAGGAATGAATTTTTTCCCATTTATTAAGAAAATAATATAATGTGTTATAAGATGAATGAAAATTGATGTAATGAATATTAACATTATAAATATATGAATATTGTTAAAAATATTTACCTAATAATAATTAATATTAATATACATTTTAGAGTTGGAAAAATTGGTTATCATGGTTCAGATCCAAGTATTAACCCACTCACTGTCATTAGGAATTTTATGTAAAGTCCAGGTATTCTTATATTATCCTATATCAGTTATATAATTTATTAAATATATGGTTATTAATAAAATTTAAGAAATAATTAATGATAAAATTACTATATTCTTTATAATACGGATACATCATGTTATATATAAAATAATATAATGTTATCTTCTTGTAAACCATCATTTACTACATCACAGTTGGCATTTGACATGAACTGATATAATTAAATCATGTACTCTATTATTGGAAAAAAATCAATCATGGTGAAGATAATTAGAGATAATCTATTGTGGGTATCGAAGGATGATGAACATTGTGAGTTCTCATATAACAAGGTTTAAAAATGAAATTATGGAAAATACATACAAAAATAATTTTTATTGCATATTAATCACCTAACCCATACTAATTTGACTTATAAGAAATTTATATCCTTTTGGGTATTGAATTTTAAACTAAATCTGGGGTAATATAATAATAAATTTAATTATTTTTCTGATATATATATATTAATGTCCATTGTAGGTTAATAAAATATTCTTAACAACAATTTATATAACCCATAAAAAGTGGTCTGTGATTTTGTGTCAAATTCATGTTATAATATGGAAATACATTTGAATAATTTCATCATTATATATTTTTACATTGTTCATTTCACATAAAGAAATATTGATGATTATATTAGGTAAATTGTTTATTGAAAATGTGTTTCCCCCAATATATTAATGAAATTTCATAATTCTCTCAATATAATGTAGAACAAAGTTGTGAGGCAAAAAATGATCGAAGATGAGTTTTATAATAAGGTATTTTCAATAGATGAGTAAGGTATAATCTTACACTAATACCATAGTGTAAATTTTCACAAAAAATTGGTAGAAGGCACACAACTATGATAATAGAAGAAGATGTTTACATTAGCATTTCTAAGGAATTAAAGTGTAAAAAATTAAAACAAAAAGGGAATATTGAAGTTAAAAAATTTATTATTATTCATTGATTTTAACTAATGATATTTACTGTTATTCAGCATGTTAATATGAATGTATTTTGATTTTTTGTTGATATAGGATGGATTCAACCAATGAAAATGATGAAAATTTTAACACGTTAATGGGTAACAAAATTTCCTACAATTATATAATTTTTAACTACCCAGACATTAATTCCATATTACAATTACCTTTTTTGATGTTATAGAAGTTATAGTAATAATGAATATGTGTTGGTGGATTTGGACATATATTCCACAGAGGGACTTGTATTGTGTCATGGATGTATGAATTGAAGTGTTGAGGATAATGTATAGAATTTTAGAAAATAAAAATAATCTTGTTGGGATACTTAAGGTTAAGATTTTTATGATTAATTATGGATGTCATGCATACATACTAATAAAAAATTACTATATTATCTCTTAAGTAAAATACTAGTTAAATATTACCATGGAGTATTCTGTTGAAGGTTTGGTTTGTCAGATGATAGGAAAGTGGATTGGATGTAGTGGTCATGGTTGTTCCATTGATCAAGTAAGATCATTCATTAATTATCATTATCCATAAAGGCTCTCTATGGAATTGGCTCAACATTATGTTTTTTTATTTCTATATTTTTATAGTATATAATATAGGTTTGAAACATTATTTATATATAATACATGCAACAAGTCTTATTGAGGTGTTACATTAACTTTTATTGATTGGTTTACGTAAACAATAGTCTTTGAAGGGTGGGAAATACCTTTTGTGGCGAGGTTCATCTTTTTCACACATGGTATAAATCGATGGCCTCCTTTAAATTCGATTCATTCAACAAAATTTTCATAAAACCGTGTGTGATGATTGAGAAATATTAAGATACAATTAAATCCCACATCCCTGGATTTGATCTAAAAAATTATGATGTAGATTATTAGTGATTTTTGTGTGATTCCCTAATATTTAACTTTTTTGTTTCATCCCTAACACCACATTTCGATTCAAATAGAATATTTTATTTAAAATTCTGTAATTTTAGTATTATTTCACATATTCAGAAATTCTATGGTATACGTCTATCAATGATACTCATATGTATTTTGGATCTTTTCACCTTTTTTTGACTTCTCTGACATATCGACCAATAATGTTCTGATTGATATATTAGATTTTATAACTCTCTATTATTTTATTTGATTTTTTCTTACTACAGATTATTTTAATCTAATGGTTATATTTTTTGAATTACCATAATAAAAGGAATGATCCAAACCAAATGGAAGTTACAAGGAAGGGGAGAACCAAATGTAATTATATATTTCCATAATATTTCTTATTTGGTTTATTAATGATTATTTTTTATTATTATAAAATGTTTTTATTGATAATCATTAGGTTTTAATGTTAGGAGTTGTTTTTAAGAGTAAATTATCATAAAATTATAAACATATTATTAATGTAACTGAATAACTTTCCTATGAAATTTGATAAATCAAACATTTTCTATACATATTAAAATGTGATATATATTATTATTTATGATTATATTGGTTTCCATGTTATTTTTGTTATTGGATTAACTTTTAATTAATTTCTTAAATTTGTTTTCATGTTTTTATTTTTTGGGAATAAAGGATGGGACGGTTGTAATTTGATGGGATGCATGCGTATATAGTTTTTCTGAATGTTGGGTAGTGGGGCTAAAAGTTTTGGAAAATGATGGGAAATAATTTTTTGTTTTTTGAACGTTCAGGTTAGTAAGGATCTTATTATTTGAATTTATGAGGCTGTACATATTTATTTTATCATAATGTTAGTTGTGGGTTTTTTTGTGGTTGGTTAATGTTGGATTTTCTATTATTGTGGGTGTCCAGTGGGAAAATAAAGATATTGTGTTATGATGGATTTACTGAATAATGGATTTAATTAGTGTGGGAGTGTTTTTTATATTCATTGTATAATTCAAATATAACATGTATGGATAATCATTAAAATGGGTAGTGAATTAAATTAATGTGGGTGTTCAATAGATTTTTTAATCTATAAATATATATTGGATGGGTAAATTAATGTATAATTTATAGTCATCATTAATCAAAATATTTCATAATTGTATGATTTATTGAGCAGTTATAAATATTTATATTGGATATTTTGTATGAAAATAAGGCATAGTTTATGGTGTTATAGTTTGTAGAATTAGAGGTATATAGTGATGTACTTTGGTACTGAGTGTGTGGTAGTAGAGAAAACCTCTTGGGCTCTGGTTACTGGTAATTTTCTGTGTTTTCCCCTATTTAATATTAAAAGATATTCGGATGGGCGGGTAGTCTTCTTACCCATTTTATTAGAACATTTGGGTATTTTTTATGCTGGGGATGAGGTATATTTGATGAAATTACCACTCCAGTCAGATGTGATCTATGATGTTGTCCTTATTTCATAGCTTTGTATATCTCATCATGATTACTCCCATGTAATCAATGTGGGAGATTTGGATATTTATTATTATGAAACATTCATTGGGATACTAGTATATAATCATCATTGTTAGGATTGGGTGTTGTGTTGAGGTGTTATTCATTTGGAATGTGGTATATAGTATGGGAGAAGGTACCTGGAAATGTTTGTTATATATGTATCTATAGTATCCCAATATGAATTAATTTTCTTCATATTTTAGAGATATCTAATTATTTATTTAATTAAATGATGTGACTTTTTTTCCATGTTATTTTTCTTGTGGATACACTCTTCAGTGGTGGTGGTTGTGTGATACCCCGAACAAGTGGTCTTAAGTGTTATTTCATATTCACATACATTATAAACTACATTCAACACCATATGTATCTTACTATATATATATATATATATATATCACATAACTACATTAGTTAATGAAAATATTTCATCATTTTCATTTTAAAAACGTTATATTTTTAACAATTTATATTATTAGGACAAAACATCATACAAAAAACTAATTTCTTTTTCAGATAAAAAATATTGTATTTATAATATATAAGAAACTATTTAAACCATAATAAGTCTCCAAAATCTCCAAAAACAATTCAACACAATATATAGGGTATGATATATAATTATTTTTTCATGTCATCATTACCCAAGGAAAAAAACATAAGAAGTGGTGAGATCAGATTGCTTGTAATGGAAAACATAGAAATGATGAAATCATGAAAGAAGGATGGAGTATGTATTATAACAAGAATATGTAATCTTAAAAATTACATAACTAGCTAAAACTAAAATAATAATATATCTATGGATTGAAATGAAAATAAATGAATCACGTGGGTAATAATAAATGATTCTGTAGTGATTAATTTCATAATTCATAGACATATAATTTTATACCCTAATATCAGACATTTGGATCTAGGAAATCTTGATATTATTATCAATAAATAATCTATTTTTAGCATGAATACTCAAAAACACAATAACATGTTAATCTCGTGTGAAAAACCAACTCATCAAGGGAATTTATTATTTCCATTCCCACTATAACTAATGTATTTCCAATGAATTCATCTTCAGAGATAATTGGTAAATAATACAGAATAATCATTTACAACAATCATCAGGTATTGAATAAAGAAACTAAAATTATTTTATCCATGTTAATATTAGTGATAACATGATAATAACTCATGTAGAGAAATAATTTATATATTTAAACAATACATATTTTTTATGAAATAATCATTAATATTGGACTAAAAATACACTTAACAGTAACACCTTCCCCATGTTAATGATGGGGAAAACATGGTTAAATATGATATGTAAGAAATTACCAGTGTGATACAATAATAAATAGACAACATTAAAATAATAATCCATATTGTAATAAGAACATATTAAATTCAAATACATTTTCCCAAATAAATATAGTTACATTCATTATTGGTGGACATCATCCAATTTTAATATTACAAAATGACTTGTTCACACATTATATTATAATGAATATAAAACAAATTCAATAAGTGAATTAAATTATCATAATCAATTAATAATGTGTAGTAGTAATTCTACAATATAATATGACCATAATGTATATATTTAATCAAATAAGGACATTGAAATTGAAGAAACAAAAAAAATGATATAATAATGATTATAAAATACAACATATGAAGGGATCAATAATTGGATTTTTTATACCATAGGATCAATAATATAGAAAATGAAAATAATAATAAGGCTGATCATGAATCATAAATACGCAGAAGGTAAATAAATTTTAATGAAATAAAAAATATAATGGTAAAATTAAATTTTCTTTGCGATATCTATTTTATCATTTTCAAAAAAGAAAATTTCATGGGTAAATATATGATAAATTATTTAAAATGTGATATGATTAATAAATGAAATCTATTAAATAAAAAATTGTTCATTAATAAAATAAAAATTATTGTTATATAATTTTTATCATGGATATATATTTATAGGATAATCAAACATATGAATGGAAAAGGAATAAACCATTTTTAATGTTTTGAAATATAACATTGATTATAACCCATATTTTTAAAAGTGTTATTAAATCAATATTATTTTAAAACATCGTTCTAAATTGGGAATATATAATACCCTACAATCAATTTTTAGGGTGTACAACCTAAATAATGGATAAAAATACTCAGAAAGTCTAGTCAGAAGCAAGATCTTCTGACCATTTATTAAGATAAATAAAAAGTACAAGGTGGACGGGATCAAACAAACAAGAATGTCTTCATCAATCAGATGACATGGATAAAAATCATAATACGACATATCATTTCCATAATCAGAATCACCAGCAGGTTCCCATTCAGATTGAAAGACTTCCTAATTGGAATGTTTCAAAATATTTGAACTCACATTCCTGGGTAGTTTCGAGGACGACCTGGTAGACACGGTCTTGGGAAGACTAGAATAATCCTTGTGTGGTCTCCACTTTGGGGATGTAGAGACCTCCCCAGCCGACATCTTTCCCTTGTTACTCAGAACAGCCTCCATGAAAGAAACATTCCCACCACTATTGAATGGTCTATTTGGGGTATCATTTCCTTTTCCCTCCTCAGAGACATTACTCTATTTCTTAAGCAATTCAGAAGAGGATTGGATCTTCTGAATCTCATGGTGATAATCAATACCTTGAAGAGCAACGGTCTGATCAGAGGCATCAGCTTGAGAAGGATCAGGATTCATCGGATCTGGAGGCTATGTAGGGGTTTGCCAGCAGAAGTAGCCTCATCGACCATGGGAACCAAGGGGCCACTGGGTTCTCTTTCCAGAGATATAACCACCAACAGATTCTTGTCCTTATAAAGAGAGTCATATTTATCAGTGATAATCACATCAGTCATAGTGGGAGCCTGTTCTTTCACAGGATCGCCATCATTAATGACGAGTTGTGTCAAAGGCACCTCATCCTTTATTGAATTCCATCGGCAAAACTTTGTTGAATGACCTCTCATTCCACACTCATTACATGAGACATTCCTTCGGCATGTATCCAAAGAATGGCCACCAGCCATACAAACATTGCAGAATAGAGGTTTTTTTTCGTACTCAACATCAATATGTATGTTATCAGAAGGAATGACAAGAGTTACCTTTTCAGTCAGCTTCAAGCTGATATCATCCTCCACCAGCATCCGAGCAAAGTGACCAAACCGGACATCTTCAGTCTCCTTATCAAGGCATATGGGAGTCCCAATAGAAGTAGCAATATCATGCAATATCTTTGGATGCCAAAGGATCCGATTGATTCTGTGATGATGAACCCAAACCTATGCAAATGCATTTCTTGCATGTGAGATATTAAAGTCCAAAGACCACTCATGTTGATATAGCCACCCCAGTTTCACTAGTAAGGTCCCCATGCTCCAAGCGCGAAGCTTTAGTTCGTCACAGGGAAATAAACAATGAAAGAAACCTCTACCAAGGGAGACACATTTCCAATTAGAGAAACCCCATAAAATAGAGATTCGGCAAGCCAAATCCTCGAGCTTCCATGGCTTTTCACCTTTAGGTAAAACAATCCCTGCAATCAATGACATTTTTCCAAGTGCTAATCTCTCAGCAAGCGAGCGCTGTGGGGTCAGCTTCAACATGGGCTGAGGAGCCCCTTTTTAGGATCCTACCATGACATGAATTACCCAAAGAACTATATCCATTCAAATTCAACCTAGGGTTACTATTTCTTAGCACATAAGCATAAGAATGAGACAGAGAAGCATTACCGCCGGACATAATAGGGTCCGGATTCACCTTTCCCTTCAGCCCTTTTTCCATTCGCAGATCACCACTATTGATATCCACGCCAACATCAGGTTGAACACCAGCACTGGAGCGAATCCTGTTCGGACGAAGAAAGGACAAAATTCCTTTCAAAACTAGAGGCATCTCTATCCGGAAGATCCGGACCCGGGAGACCATCCGAGTTGTGACTCTTCACACGATCCGTTGGAATACAGAGGTCATCATAAAACAGCGCCTCAGGTCCAGAGGGATCTGAAGGGAGATGAAGTCCGGCAGAGATGCGAGATGGTGCAACATTCGAGTTGCGGGAATTGGGAGGGATCTGCGATTCGTGGCCCGAAAAAACCGACGCAGCACGTGCATCCTTCGGGTTGTGGGAAGCAGGACGAAACGGCGACTCACGGACTGTAGCAGCCGATGCAGTGCCGTCGGAAGGTAGGAGATTGAATCCAAGGAAGTGAGGGATGGCCATGAAAAACCCTAGACCTCATCGTTGCACAGGGCAGTAGCTCTCAGATCCGAGACTCGCCATCCTAATGGATGAAAATAAATAAGATGAAAATATCTAACTCAATTAAGGAGATTTTAGAAACCAATATAGCTTACGTGAAACCAATCCCATGAAATGATAAATAATTCACACATAGATTTTGTGGAAGGAATTTAAATCCCATAAAAATTACTAGAGAATAAATAATACAAAAATTAAATGGAATTTATTACTCAACTTCTATGAAATTAGTTCAAGAGAATTATCCTAATTTATTGATTGAAAATAGAGTTACCAAATTCCTTACTTCAGAGTGAAAAATAAGTAAAAAAAATTATTAAAATAAACTAATTAGGTTTAGTATGTCGACAAAATAAAAAATAATGTACAAATATATATACATGTTTATAGAGTAAGGAAAAAAAAAATAGACCATTTTTTATCAAATAACATTATCACAAGGAATTTATGTTAAAGGCAAAGAACCAATATAACTTGGGAAACAATTTAATCAAATCGCACTGAAATAGATGACTTGAAATTACACATCAACTACCAAGATTAAATGATAATTCATTATATTTTATCTAAAATATAGAGTATATAGAAAATATAAATAAAATTATGTGCATAATAACATACATGTATCAATAATAAGAAATCTACATGAAAATCCATACCTTGTTCCAAATTCAGTTTTGTCAAGTGCACATGATCTAGAATATTAAATTTAAATTTTTATAAACAATCATAGGTAATTTATTAATCTATTTAAAATTTAATTTGGACCACTTTTTAACATATTATATTGAAATATTATGTAGTATTTTCATATGCTTTCTTAACAATTGACATGGTGTTGGTTTATTTTAGTTTATTTAGAAATCGATTAGTATATATCCATTGTAATATAAACACCGAATATAAAATTTCAAATAATGTATTAAAAATTTAATTTAATTTTTTATTTATAAAATAAATTATTTATGTTCATATATTTATCCCGGATTGATTTTTTAGTATTATTAATGTAAGAGGTTAATCACGCGCAAACATAAACACACAATATCTCGATGGATTAGTACGGTTGAGGATTTTTATAATATAACTATATATGAAGAAGGTAAATATTATTAATTTCTTATGTATGCGTCAAATTTTATGTCTTTGGATTGTGGAAAATTATACAAATTTAAAAATTGTCTTTTATGGAAGCGATTGTCTCCACAATGAATAATTAATATTTTCTATTTTTATATGTGAATGTCATCAAATAAATAAATGTTTATACATTAAAATAATAGAAAATAATATTATTATTATTACTGAGGATATCATATTTCTATTGTAAGGTTATATTTGTCAGAAATATATTATGAGAAACATGTTATGTATTTAGTAATACTCACTTCAAACATTGAACAATATCTTGAAATTATCTTTTTGAAATGAATGGATTATGATAAAATTTGGTGACCATAGGCTTATGAAAATTATAAATGATTTTAGGAGGGAATTGAAATATCAGTAGGATATAATTTTAATTAACATATGTGGCATGATATAGAGAATGTGTCCACATTTAAAAGTGAAAAAATATTTCTTTAGGGATCACCCTTTAAATTTTGATGATATCATATAAATATTCCAGGTTCAGTGAATTCGAAATATAGAAATAATGTATTTTCAGGTGATCCAAAGTGGATCAAGCCTAAACCATGTATGTCCTTACATTTTTTTACAAATATAGATAGTCTTTTGTTCTTAGGTTTTTTACTTTTACCATTTTTACATTAGTAATTAATTTTCAACAACGTAATATATTGTTTAAAAATATTTTAAACATTAACAAAAAATATTTAATTGTTGAACTAGGATTTAACATCCATTTAATTTATTTCCACATCCAAAAAAGAAAATATTATCGTTTAAAATAAGAAATTATATATATATATAATGATATATTTGTACAAAATTTTGGATTCTCCATTCTGATCTCTAAATCTTATTTTAAATTATCATATAGTTTAATGGTAACACATATATTTATATATTTTATCAATTTTTATATTATAATTATAAAATACATATAATAAATTTTCTTGAAAAAAATTTAATTTTTTTATTAGAAATCTATAAAAAAAATCATCATAATGATAATTGAAATCAATATTAGAAATCATAATTGTATTCCCAAAATGAAATAAAAATTATGTAATAATATGATTATGTATGTATAAAAAGACAAATCCAATGTTTTGTATTTAATTTATACCAGCGATGAATTGTGAATTGTAAAACAAGTGTTGGGATACAATTTTTATAAAAACATACTATATTTGAATCCAAAAAGATAAACATGGTATTTATAAAAAACCACTGTAATTATAGATTATTCAATTTATGGGTGAATAAACCACATTTCTATAAAAAAATTCAAAAATTTTTATTCATTCATGTATTATTATAATTTCATAAAAAATAAAATTTCTTGGAACATCCTTATTTTATTAATATTCACCTAAAAACCATTTATTTTAGTAAAATATCAAAAAAAAATTATATAATATTTTAATTATAAAAAAAATTATTTTCATTATTTATAATTCATAATCTGAAACTCATAAATTTATATTTGGAATAAAATCACCTAATGCAATGAAAAAAAATTATTTCAAAATGAAATTTTGAGATAATATTAATTATTTATTATATTTAGGATTATTTTAAAACTAAATTGATGTAAAAAAATATTCACATCAAAAAATTGTCATAATTAATCAATTAATTCATCAAATATAAATACAAATCGCATAACAAGTAAATTATTAGAAAAATATTTTTCATAAAAATATACGATCATATTAGTCATTTTAGGTAAACAGACTGGATATCATTTACAAGAACAATACTATTTTCATTACAGAAATATTTCATAAAGAATTCACTCCTATTAATTATATATAATTCACTAGTTTTGTTTTCATAAGAATAGATATTATTTATATTTTTATATAAAACTATCATTATTTTCATGTAATTTGGCGATTCATGTGAAAAAACTTGTTGAAAATATTAAACTTATTTAAGGATAATAATGTATAACAATATTAAGGTCTTACATTATCCATAGTTAAAAAAATTCCATACCCATAACATTAATTTTCAATCATTGTTTAATATTGGAGAGTGTATTTTTAATATATTCATCATTATAGTTATAAAATGTTATATGACCTCTTACATACTCTATTTGGGCGAATATATTAACAGACGTATTTTCCTCAAACAACATTAATCATACATAAAATCAAATAATATAATATTTATATTCCTTAAACATACAATATTTAAAATATAACATTTAAAACCCATATAAATATCCAAGCCATTAATCCATGGTGAAATAATATATCTTTCATATCATTGAACCTGTCTTTAAATGTCAAATGTAACAACCACGTGTTCAAAATATCATAAACATGTATATAGAATTGAAAAACTATTAATATGTTCACAAAAATATCATAAATCAATTATAAAATACAATGTTACCAATAGAATATAACAAACTATTTCAAAATCAACCATCCCTTTAGTATCTCAATATCAAGCATATATTCAACAAAAGAATTACCCTTTCCACATCATGTGTACTCCAATTGCTATCTTGAGAAATATAATACTATAATAAAATAAAATTTCAACATTATTAAATATATTTATTATATTTCTACAATCCATTAATGAAAATACAATGATGAAAATTCCTTATATTTTCCAATGAATGTATGTGATGTTTAGAATATACCAAAATATAGTCAATAAATAATACTCACTGATGATAGTAGATAATAATATCACAATTATATTTATATTTAATTATCATTCTAAGATGTAAATTTATGAATATAAAGATATTATTTTACACACTAATAATTATATACTAAAATTATAAACCATTTATGAATTATCCCCAGTTCGGTTATAATTCATTGTGGTTTCTAATTATATATTTTTCTTTTCATTATCTTCATTATCATGCTTCTACAAAATGAAAAACCAAAATGGTTATGATAATAAGAAATTTGTTATAAAAAATAATATGAATATTTCATCACCTAGGACACCTTAATTTTTATAATATTGTATTGTTTGTTCAACTAATGACTCTCTGTTTTAAATACATGGATATCCGTGGACATTTTCTATTAGGTTATCTCATAGAATTAGTCAATATCATATTTAAATCCTTCATAATAGTATATAAATCGATTGTGATTAATAAATGAATGCCCCTAAGAGTGTCAAAATAGTTTTGGATATAGTTGTAATTGTATCTCAGTTATATTGGGGCGCCTCCTCATCTGGCCCTGATAAATTTTTTTATATATCCGATATCTTAAAAAAAGATATTTTGATATCTTTGACAAGATATATCTGATATCTTTGACAAGATATATATGATATCTTTGAGAAGATATATTTTATATCTTTGATGAGATATATTTACTATCTTTAATCAGATATGAGATATCTTTTAGGAGATATATGAGATTTCATCTTCTATTTATATGAGGTTTGCGGCTCTTCTCTCGGCAGTGGTTGGAGGCAGTGCGGTTGCATTTTCAAGGAGCATTTTTCAGATCTGCAACCGGTTGAACTACTCTGATTTAATCGGCTTTCATCTGCGGTGGTTTTTTGATCCGATCCCGGTGTTTTTCATTTGCACTTTTCTTCGGACATAAATCTTCTGATTTCACGGTCAGATCTATTTGGGTTTCTTTAGCAGGCTGTTTTCTTCATTTCAGGCTTCATCAAGACTGCATCTATTCTCCGACTTTAATCCGCTATTTTTCTAAGTATTACATTTGAGATCCCTTTCATTTTTGGGGAGTCTCTACCATGTACTTATCTATTTTAGTGGATCCATCTTTCTGGACTAGGTCCCGTGGTTTTTCCCTTTTGGGTTTTCCACGTAAAAATTCTGGTGTCAATTTTATTTTCTGCACCTCTTTTTGTCGCTACGCATCCGCTGTTTGAGGGAAAGATTTACCCGCTGTGCGTTCCTGTTTTTTGATGTTTGTATGTTCATCGCTTGCCATCTTTCCCAACATCTGGTATCAGAGGGTTTGTTTTTTATTTCATATTCATTATGGAAGCTAATTACAGTCGGATGATTTTATTGAATGGTGCCAATTATCATATGTGGCGACTTAAAATGAAGGATCTTCTTTTTGTCAAGCGAATGCATCTTCTAGTGTTTAGTACCCAGAAGCCAGAAAGGATGTCAGATGAAAATGGGCATTCGAGCATGAGATGGTTTGTGGCTTCATTCGCCAATGGGTCGAAGACAACGTGATGAACCACATTGTCAACATCTCTCATGCCAGAACATTGTGGGAGAAGCTTGAGACTACCTATGCTTCCAAGACAGGAAACAATAAATTGTTTCTTCTCAAACAAATGATGAATTTGAGGTACAGATAAGGTACGTCTATTTCTGATTATTTATGTGAATATCAGGGATGTTTTAATCAGTTGTCTGGCATGAGTATTAATTTTGAAGATGAGGTTTTGGCACTTTTATTGCTTAACACGTTACCTGATTCTTGGGAGAATTTACATGTTACTCTAACCGGTTCTTCTCTTAATGGTGCCGTGACATTCAGTTTTGTTAAGTCTGCTATTTTGAATGAAGAAGTCAAGAGACGTACTCAAGAGAAATCTTCAGAGCTTTTAGTCACAGAGAATAGGGAGAGAAGCCAGGAAAAGAATCAGGGACAGAGCAGTCGAGGAAAGAGTAAAATCAGAAGCAAATCTATATCAAAGCAGAGAGATTTTGAATGTCATCATTGTGGTAAGAAGGGTCATGTGAAGAAGTTTTTTTATCAGCTGAAAAGAGAAAAAAAAATGAAGGAAAATCAGCCAAAGAAGAATATCGATGGAGATGATCATGTCGCTTCCGCTACAGGGGGTGATCTTGTTATTGTTTATGACTCCATTAATATTGATTCTGATAATTCTTGATGGGTTGTTGACAGTGGTTCCTGTTTTCACGTGACATCAAAGAAGGAGTTCTTTACATCTTAAAACCCAGGTAATTTTGGGATTTTGAAGATGGGTAATGATGGTCATGTTGATGTCGTAAGTATCAGGACTGTTTGTTTAGAGACCAGTACTAGAAGTAAGCTGATTTTGAAGAATGTTCGACATGCACCTGAGGTTCGTTTGAATCTTATTTCTACCAGCGTTCTTGATGATGAAGGGCTTATCAGCACATTTGGTGATTAACAATGGAAGCTTTCCAAGGGATCTTTGATTGTGGCTCGAGGGAAGAAGCAGTCATGTTTGTACTGGACTAGAGCATCTATTTCATGTGATACTTCTTGCGTTGTTGAGTGCAGTGGTTTGTCCAAGTTGTGGAATAAGAGGCTCAATCACATCAGTGAGAAAGGGCTTGGTTGTTTGGCCAAGCGAAATCTTCATCCAGATTTGAAGAGTGTCAAATTGGACAAATGTGATCATTGCATGGCTGGGAAACAGAGCAGAGTGAGTTTTAGCAGTCATCCTCCACACAGGAAGTCACAGGTACTTGAATTAGTAAATTTAGACGTTTGTGGTCCATTGAAATCTAATACCTTTAGTGGCGGTCTTTATTTTGTGACATTTATTGATGAATACTCACGAAAGCTCTGGGTTTATGTTTTTAATTCCAAAAGTTAGGTGCTTAGTGTTTTTAAGCAATTTCATGTTTCTGTTGAGAGGGAATTAGGCAAGAAATTGAAATGTATTTGCACTGATAATGGGGGAGAGTATTGTGGTCCATTTGATCAATATTGCAGGAAGGAAGGTATTCGGCATCAGAAGACACCTCCCAAGACACCTCAGCTAAATTGTGTAGCTGAGCAGATGAACATGACCTTGTTGGAAAGAGTTCGTTGTTTTCTTTCGGAAGCAATGTTGCCTGGACACTTTTGGGGTGAGGCTTTACTTACTGCTGCTTATATTATCAATTTATCACCTTCAGTTTCTTTGCAGACAGACACTCCTGATAAGTTTTGGTATGGAAAAAGGATCAGGTACGATCACTTGAATGTTTTTGGTTGCAAGGCTTTTGTTCATGTGCCTAGAGATGAGAGATCCAAGTTGGATGATAAGTCACGACAGTGTATTTTTATTGGGTATGGACATGATGAGTTTGGGTATAGGTTTTATGATCCTACATTGAAGAAACTTGTCAGAAGCCGAGATGCAGTGTTTAAAGAGGACCAGACTATTACTGATATTGATAAGGGAGAAAAGTCCACTTCTCCAACTTCTGATGGTTTTGTTAGTCTTGAGCCAGGTTCTGATTCACATTTACCTCATATTGTTGATTCGGATGATCACATTGATGTGCAAAATGATTATCAGGGTGAATAGGTTGGATTTGATATTTCTGATTCACCTTTTTCTTCTGATGATCTGGTTCCTAGGGTTATCAATAAACCCGCAGTTCCACTCCGGAGGTCATCTCGGCATCGTACCATTTCTACTCGGTATTCACCTAATGAGTATGTGCTCCTCGCTGAAGGGGGAGAACTAGAATCTTTTGATGAGGCGATGGAAAGTGAACAGAAGGACATATGGGTTGCGGCAATGGATGATGAGATGACATCATTACATGAAAACCACACTTTTGAGCTGGTGAAGTTACCGACAGGTAAGAGAGCTTTGCAAAATCGATGGATTTATTGGATTAAGAATGAAGAATCCAGTTCTGTTCCCCGATATAGGGCAAGGTTAGTTGTTAAAGGCTTCCGTCAGAAGAAAGGTATTGATTTTGATGAGATTTTTTCACCTGTTGTCAAAATTTCTTCTATTTGGGTTGTTCTTGGTTTGTCTGCTAGTTTGGATCTGCAGATTGAGAAGATGGATGTGAAGACAGCTTTCCTCCATGGAGATTTAGAGGAGGATATTTATATGGAGCAACCAGAGGGTTTTGTTAAAACAGGTAAAGAGAATCATGTCTGCAGATTGAAGAAGAGTTTGTATGGTTTGAAGCAAGCTCCGAGACAGTGGTATAAAAAGTTTGAATATGTCATTTCTCATCAGGGTTTCAGGAAGACATCTTCTGATCATTGTGTGTTTGTTCAGAGATTTACTGATGATGATTTTATTATACTACTGCTTTATGTTGATGATATGCTCATTGTTGGCCATGATGCTTCTAGAATTGACAGATTGAAGAAGGATCTTTGTCAGTCTTTTGCGATGAAAGACTTGGGGTCAGCGCGAAAAATTATTGGCATGACGATCTCCCGTGACAGGAAGGCCAATAAATTGTGGTTATCTCAGGAGAGATACATTGAGAAGGTTCTTCAAATATTTTCTATGGATAGAGCTAAAGTGTTTAGTATTCCTCTTGCTTTACATTTTAAGCTCAGCACCAGTCAGTCACCTTCTACTGATGAAGAGAGAGAGGAGATGCAACACAAACCTTATTCATCTGTCGTTGGCTGTTTGATGTATGCTATGGTATGTACTAGACCTGATATAGCTCATGCAGTTGGTGTGGTCAGTCGTTTTCTATCGAATCTAGGCAGAGAGCATTAGAGGGCAGGGAAGTACATTTTTCGTTATCTTCAT
Organism: Viscum album; assembly: GCA_963277665.1. Taxonomy (NCBI): domain Eukaryota; kingdom Viridiplantae; phylum Streptophyta; class Magnoliopsida; order Santalales; family Viscaceae; genus Viscum; species Viscum album. The sequence goes on from OY728152.1 coordinate 1,506,767,265, forward strand.
GGTACTTTTGATCTGAGATTGTGTTTTGGCAAAGGGGGACCTATGCTTTGTGGCTTTACAGATTCAGATATGGTAGGAGATATCCATTCGAGGAAGTCTACTTCAGGTTATTTGATTACTTTTGCAGGGGGAGCTGTATCTTGGCAGTCTAGGTTGTAGAGATGTGTTGCTTTATGTACCACAGAGTCAGAGTTTATTGCAGCTATAGAGGCGTGCAAAGAATTTTTGTGGATGAAAAATTTTATTCGAGAGCTCAATTTTAATCAAGACAAATATGTTTTATTTTGTGATAGTCATAGTGCTATTTGTTTGGGAAAGAATCCTACTTTTCCTGGCAGGTCGAAACATATCAATGTTCGGTATCATTGGATCCGCAATGTCCTTGATTCGAGACAGTTAGAGCTTGAGAAGATCCACACTGATGACAATGGGTCAAACATGTTGACCAAGAGTTTACCCAGAGGAAAATTTGAGACTTTCCGACTGATTGCAGGGTTGGCGATGATCCCCAGTTGAGTCGGAGGGGGAGTTTGTTGGGGCGCCTCCTCATCTGGCCCCGATAAATTTTTCTATATATCCGATATCTTTAAAAAAAAGATATTTTGATATCTTTGACAAGATAAATCTGATATATTTGACAAGATATATATGATATCTTTGAGAAGATATATTTTATATCTTTGATGAGATATATTTAATATCTTTAATAATATATGAGATATCTTTTAGGAGATATATGAGATTTCATCTTCTATTTATATGAGGTTTGCGGATCTTCTCTCGGCAGTGGTTGGAGGCAGTGTAGTTGCGTTTTCAAGGAGCGTTTTTCAGATCTGCAACCAGTGGAACTACTCTGATTTGATCGGCTTTCATCTGCGGTGGTTTTTTGATCCAATCCCAGTGTTTTTCATCTGCACTTTTGTTCGGACATCAATATTCTGCTTTCACGGTCAGATCTATTTGGGTTTCTTTAGCAGGCTGTTTTCTTCATTTCAGGCTTCATCAAGACTGCATCTATTCTCCGACTTTGATCCACTATTTTTCTAAGTATTACTTTTGAGATCCCTTTCATTTTTTGGGAGTCTCTACCTTGTACTTATCTATTTTAGTGGATCCCTCTTTCTGGACTAGGTCCCATGGTTTTTCCCTTTTGGGTTTTCAACGTAAAAATTCTAGTGTCAATTTTATTTTCCGCACCTGTTTTTGTCTCTACGCATCAGCTGTTTGAGGGAAAGATTTCTCCACTATGAGTTCGTGTTTTTTTGTTAGTGCATTCATCGCTTTCCATCTTTCCCAACAAGTTAGTGATGACCAAGTTAATTCCCAATCCTCCCTTACCTAGTTTATTACCATAGGTAAATCAGTTCTTTAGATTTCATCCAATTATACTATCTATATATTCATATAATTTCTCATAGAACCATGCAATCTCTACTTTCCCAAAACACTGATATGTTATCCTATAATTATATCTTACACTTAGACGTATCTCATGGGGGACTAGAAATGATCTATAACCATAATAAAAATGTAAAAGGTGTATTATTACATCAAAATTAAATCATATACTCTACTAATAGTTTATTTATAACTTTCAATTTATGATCAACCCTATGATATCACTAATTAAATTTTATTCATGAAACATCCCATTTTCATGTCATCTCTTAACATTTCCCCGATAAAAACTATGACACTCCAAAACCATACTCCTAGATATGATGTTATGATCTAATATATTACATAGATTCTTCTAGAAAAATGTATGATTCACACACACATATATATATATATATGCTATAATTATATAATATAAATAAAATTTAAAATTACATACATTCTTGAGACTATTTAATTCTTATTTTTTATTATTTTGTACATAACATTAAATAACACAACCATTTTAATTTTCATCAAAAACATATATTTCATTACAATGTATAAGAAACTATATAATCCATAATAAGTATTCACCATCTTAATAAAATGTTTCACAGAAGATATTAATATACACAGTTCATTTGAAATATATATCTTTGGAATATATGGATGTAGAAATAGATTACAGAAGATCCCAAAGACAAATTATGTGAATAATTCAATCAAAGAAATCATTTAATAAACATGGGATAAATATAATTAGAAGAAAAAGTATTCATCATCATTTCAAAAATAGTTTGATATTGAATGAATAATATATTAATTGATAGAAATAATGATAACTGAATCTGGTGGATAAAAATATCATGATTCATAGGGATGAAATGAGTTATTCTAGATATCTATTTCACTTCCATAATCCATGAAATCATTATCATAGAAACCAGGATATCACCTTTTGGGAAATATTTGGTTCTTGGTAGGAAAACAAAAAACTATCAAAAATATGTTTTCCTCATGAGACCTATTAGTTCAGTAAGCTGTATATAATTTCATGACTCACCCATTTTTTTTCTATTTTTTTCATTATATGATATATTTAATAACCAAAAAATAATCAACATTTCCATAAATCATCCATATTTAAATGATAACTTATAAAACCAAAAGAATATTTCCCATGATAATAATATTAAAATCATGACCATAAATCATCCATATTAATATGGTGGATTATCAAACACGAAATAATTTTGATTAAAACAAAATTTCACAATAAATTAAAAATATAAGACAGTTTAGATCATTTCCCAATGTCAATAATAGTGATAACATGATCAAGAAAAATCATAAGAAAGATGATGGATGATAAAAAATAATCATAGTAAAAATTATAATAATCATACATATTGGAGTAAATACATACAAACCACAAATATTTTTCATCAAATAGAGAATCATTTTTTAAATGAAAATCAACCTATAAATTACGTAAAATGTGATGTTCAAATTATATAGAAATATAATTATAATAATATATAAATACGATAATAAAATGATCATCATACATCTATATAAATTTGATGCGTCACTAAAAAAGGCCATAAAACCATTGAAAAAGAAATCATCTAAAGATGTTGACATAGATGGAAAAAAACAATGAAAAAAATAATTACTAAACTGTAACATAGAATTAGGGATAAAAAATTTGATTTTTGGTTCTGTGAGTTCAAGCCTTGAACCCTTAATAATAAATAATATGGTTGATCATGAATAATATATCCTAATATATTATTTAATTTTAATACGATAATTAAAATATATGTGAAACTGTACATGCATTTTAAAAAAAATTTACATCGTCATAAATGGTGTTGTTACCAATAATTTCAAAAATCCTTTTCTATTAAGATTCGTTAAAAATAAATGATAATACGTAAAAAATTAATAATAATTAATAGGGGATATAAAATAAAATACTATTATCATAGATAAATATTTAGAAGAAGAATAAAGATATGAAACATAATGTAATAATCAAATTTAATCTTTGAAAAATACAAAAAATTTGAACAAACATTTTTAAAATAGTTATAAAACCATATTTTTCATAATAATTTTTTTCCCAAAGGAGAATATAAAATAAAATATATGATAGTATTATTGTTGAATAACCCATTCATGGTAAAACAATGGACATGATAAAACATTATAATAAAAGTAATGTTCTTTAAGAACCCCAAAACCCTTAAGAGAATCATATCCCAATAAACATGATATATTATTCAAATGGATTATATAGAAAGAATTTATAATCACAGAAAACAATGATAGAATAAAAATTAAAATAATAAAAGTGATTGTTTACTCCTTTTATATAATATAAGTTTAATATAACAATAATTACTTAGTAAATGAACTTTTTGTTACAAAAATCAATACAAATGGGGAAATAACATAGTTGAAGTCTATTTCGTGAAATTGAAATAATTCATGTTATTATATCCATGAGATATTTAAATATATGAAAAATATATATCCATAGGTAGTGAATGGATCATTTTTAGGAAAACATAGTGTATCATATAGTCAAGCCTCAATTATTTAATGTTTGGAATAAATGACCCTTACGACTTGAGTAATAGTCTATCCATAATGTCTCTATGTTAGTAGATTAAGATGGAAAGAATTTCCTTGTTTAATATCCACTGTTCAAGTCGACCAAACAATATAAAAATATTATTTTTTTGATATAACATATATTGATCCTCATTATTATATTTCAAATTTAACATGTATCATTTAATATAATATGATATTTTTTTTATTATGTAGTATTTACATATGTTTTCCTGAGAATTGAGTTGATGTTAGCTTATTGTGGAAATTATAGTGGTTGATGATGATATTTTAATAATACTTTTAATAAATAATATAAAATATAAAAAAATCTAAAATTTCTTATTTACTTATAAAAGTATTTATATTTATATTCAAATAGTCATCTATAAAAGTGGTTTATATATTTATTTATATACATGGTTAACCAAATTAAATCATGAAAACAATTTATCTCAATGAGTTATTAACATGAATTGGTCTTCCTAATCCATGAACTTGGTCACTTGTACACATGGATCTCCCTGAAATTCATTGGTTTCCATCCCATTAGACCACATTATATTACCCACTACAATCACTTGTCATACTCATGACTATTCCCACTATTCAAAACATGTTCATTCAGTTTGTTTTTTCCTCACTCACACACACCTTGGTAATATTCCTAGGAAATCCCCATTCATGTTAACTATTACAAGACATGATTTCATTACAATGGAATACTATTTTAGTAGGCTCCCCAAAAAAGTTTCACATTATTGACATGCGTAGTAATATTTTGTCTTTTGACTCTCACTTTTCGAAGGGTGTTATAGTGAGTTTTGTTATGGATGATTTTAATATAAATATTTGAAAACAGTAATTATACTTTTTATATTATCATAGATATTTGAATATGATTATAATTTCTTAGGAAAAATAAATAATATAATTCTAATAATAAAAAATACTCCATGGGGGAGGAGGTAGTCCCCACAACAGACGATTTAGAATTTGTATGTTATTCTATAGAGATAAAAATTAATAATTATTTTTTATTACATTAATATAATAACACATATTTAAAATTATAATAATAAGGTTATCAAATTAAATTAGTACGAATAGGTTTAAAAATGATAGATTTCGAATAAAATGTTATGAATTATATTATAATCAATTTGGGAATTTAAAAAATTATTTTATGTTTTCCTATACATGATAAGACAAATATAACATGTGATGATAATGGGAATATTATAACAATAATGGTTTCAATTTTTAGTATTATAATGAACCATTTATTTTGATTGGATTGGGAATAAAACAAATCATTACTAGGCCATAGTAAACATCCCCATGATGCCAAAGTCTAGAAATAAATGTTCGAGGTTCCAAACACAAGTGGTGGAAAAAATACCCATTAATAATAAAACTACTAAATCAACAAATCATTAAAAAAACTCATAATATGATACATGAATAAATGAAAGGCAACTCAAACACTTCATTAATCTCAAAACCACATCAATTTGTACCACAAAAAAAGAAAGATAAATTATCAATGTCAATAGCATAAGAACAACAAAAGACTCTAAGAAGACAATAAGACTCCATGCTCCACAATATTTAAGCTCCAAAATCACCGAACAACCAATGTATCAAATGGTTGTGCTAAAACTTGTTATACTATACCAATGCCAATGTCTGAGAAGATAGAATCTTCAAAAGAAACAATGTTCCAAATAAGGGGGGTGTATAAAGCTAATTAGATTTTCCCCAATGACATCACTAATAATACCAATAGGATATAAAAGTTATCCACATTTATATAAAACCATTTATAGAAAAAAATTATGAAATATAGTTTATAACCCAATATAAACAAGTTTTAATGCCTTTTGTAAACAAATAAAAACATGATAAAATGAAACTAATTTTAGATAAAGTTATTTTTCAAGAAATTAAACTAAAAAATTCATTAAAACCATTTATAAACATTCCATTATCATACCCAACCCATTCCACACATCCAAAAATGAAACCATCATGTAACATGGATCTACCTATACTAGCGATTGGCAAGTCATCTTTTCACTAATCCATCTCTAGTGAACCAAATGATGAGGGATAGACCTAAACCTTATTTATATCATTAATATATGGGAGAACCCTAACCCTTATCTGTCCCATATGCACCTTATGATGGGGGAGATCCATAACACTTATCCATACTGCTAATTATGGGGGAGACCCCAACCATTATCCATCCTACAGACCCCTGAACACACACGGACACCATGTCAAAAACCAACTGTGTTAAACCAATTAAATGAATTTAAATAAAAAATTATTTTATTGAAACCCATTAAGAAAATAAATAAAAATAATCCATTTAATTTAAATAAAACATTAATTTTCATTAAAACTAACCATTTTTTAAAAACTGAATAAAAACCAATATAGAACATCCATGTCATTTCAAAAAAAACATTATTATTTTATTAAAAACATCAAAGAAAAACCATTTTCCATGATTCCCAAAAATTCCAAATTTAAAATATCAATCTTAAAATCAATAACTAAGGCTCTTTCTTCAAAACAACCATTTTAATTATTTTACTAATTTCTCAAACCATGACAAAGAAGGTATTCCAAATATTTCTAAATATCTAAATAGAAAATGATTTATCACAAAGAAACTGATTTGAAAGATATATAGTCATTTATACTAAGAAGAGTTAAGAGGTAAGGCACCTACATTGATGGTTTTGGAGGAAACCAAAAATGAGCAAATAATTGTCAATAAACTAGGTTGATTGTCCATGAATCCACATTAGATTTCTCCCATTATAATAAAAAATACCATATACCAATTTATTTTTCATCCATAATCTTTGATATAACCATAATGGGTATAGATCTGAGAAACCTATAGGGGTAGATAAGTATATCTATGTAGAACTAATAAAACATGACAAGAACAAAGAAGAACGACACATACACCATGAATTGGGCATGAAACTTCTAATGGGGACACTTGATCGGTTCAAAAATTATTAGGAGAAGTTCCCCAACCTTCAATGGAGTGATATATCGGAATGGGGCCTTTTAGGATAAAAAATGACCATGTAGGAGATAAAATTAGTTAGATCCAAAAATAGGATCTTATTTTTTCCCCTACGCATTATTAGTCTATAATTTTTGGAAAATTGTGCGCTAACAATAAACTTCACACTATCCCAAAATGAATGTGTACAAGGTGTCTCTTATGCCCTTCACACGGTTTGGGAAAACCATGCACAGACTATGCACCAAGACTTTATCCCAAAAAACATCTTGAATGATTACCAAACTATCCCATCATCCAACCTTAATCAACATAAAAAAAAATCATACTGTAAGTATAAAATTCCAGAAACTGAGGTTACTAATTTCTCCCCACCATAGTTCATTCCATCATCGAAATGTAGAAAACCATCAAAGCCACAAAAATGTACTAGTCATTTCTCATTCATTTCCTTCTCGCGCTTCCTAGTTTCTTCCTATATCCGATCAGGTATCCATAATACTCAAACTATACCACTTATTTATCCACACAAAACATTATCATTCCTGTCCACAATCCATACGTGAATATGAACCAATGAAAAATTAGACTGTAGGTTAACATGATCTCATCTAATCACATGGTAAGGATTTGACTGATACAATTTCAACTGAGATACATGGGGCACATTATTCACTGATCAAAACAATAGTGACAATGAAAACCGATAATCCACCTATCCAACCCATTCCGGTATCTCAATAGGGCCAATTTATCTCATAGAAAACATACCCTACCTCCCAAAAAGATGATTTCCATATCTTGGAGAGATCCTCAATAAAACATGATCACTCACTACAAATGGCAATGGTCTTCAATGGTGATCCTCAAACGATATCTAGTGACACTGAGAAATCTCCATACTCCTACTAAACAAATAAATCTTCTCCACTGTTTCTTAGATACCATTAGCCCAAACTTTAGAAATCTAACCCTTTTCAACCCAACATAGTGGATAAATACAAGAACTCCCATACAATGCTTCAAACATAGCCATACGTATCAAGGACTGATAGCAATTATTGTATGAGAACTCCATTAAGTGAATATGATCCTCCCATTAGCCACCATACACTACTGGAATGTGGGTTTTTCCCCACAGTTACATACCAACGGTTTCATAGAACCGTTGGTAAAGGAGGTTTTTCCCAACGGTTCTAATGAACCGTTGGCATAGATGTTCCCTGGGAGGTTTTTTCCCAACGGTTCATGAGAACCGTTGGGATAGATTCCTTTTTCCAGGTTTTTGCCAACGGTTCTTTAGAACCGTTGGGATAGATAGCTTTTCCCAACAGTTCATGAGAACCGTTGGGATAGAGGTATGCTTTGGGGAGGTTTTTCCCAACGGTTCTAGAGAACCGTTGGGATAGATATGCATATGCCAACGGTTTTAAAAAACCGTTGGCAAAGGTTCTCCCCAAATTCCCAGCCACCTGTTCTCTCCCCCATTCACGATACACAACCCTAAAACGGGAGCAGCAGCCGATTTAGGTGATTTTGGAGGTACTGACAGCCGGACCTTGAATCTTCCAGCTCTTCTTCAGGTTATTCTTCTTCTTTATCTGAAAACGTATTCAAATGTTTGGATAGTATTTAAACGTATTTTCATTTTTCCCATCAGTTTAGGCGATTTTGGAGCTACTACCGGCCGGACCTGCCTAAGGGTGAGTTTTCTTGAAAATTCCTTTTTGGATTTTACCCCTTGAACATGGGATGTCATTTGTGAAAGGTTATATAAATCGAATTGATTGTTCGATTTCTGAATTGAATTGTAAATTAAATTAATTAAGGGTATTTTATGGTTTGCATTCCCCTTTTAACACATGAATGCCAATTATTTTTTAACACATGTTTTAATTGTATTTCCTTGCCAATGTGAGTAAAGTAGAGACTATGCTATGAATCTATGAAATTGGATTGAATTTATCTTATATTTTATGTTACCATGTTATATATATTATAACTAATGCATGTGATATCTTTATAGTCTTGTTAGGAGTGTTCTATTAAAAATTCCCATGTGAGTGCTTGAATTTTCATTGAATTGCTAGCCATTATGAGTTATGTTGAGACCATGATATGGAATTGATTGATTAAGCAAGGTAATCTCATTATCTTGTCATTACAACATGAGTAAATGAAGCTTCATTCTTTTCAGGTTATTATTTGATTGAGTCGCCATTTTGAGGTGAGTTGTATTAAATACCTTTGTTTTTGACCTTGGTATGTTTAATGAATTGTTTAAATGAAATGGAATTCATTAAATGATTAATAGTAAATAGTGATACATGGATTCTATTAGGATGCCAGGTATATAATCTTGTTTCTATTAACTTATACGCTTTATGTGATAAATGGATTCACAGTGGAATTCCACAGATAGACTCATTTATTTGAATATTGATTAAGCCATGGGTGATACTAGGCTCCTCATTCCCTCATATATTTAGTTTTTTGGTTTACACATTAATTTTATTTTTCTAATTAATTACATATTTGTTTTCCAATGCAGGAAATGAAGCCAATTGAAGAGAGACGAACAAAAAAAATGGCGGAGAATAATCGTCGGATGGAGGAGATGGGCATTCCACCATTAGTGCCTACAGTGAGTACTTTATTTCAAATATATATATATATATATATTTACAGAATATATAATGTCATGTGATTAATTTTTTTTGTAAACTTTTTTGTAGGATCCACCATTACGTCGACAGTTATTCGACGAGGAGCCTAGTACTGGTCCTAGTACTCAGGCCGGTGGTACGAGGAGGGTTCGTACCAGAGGTGGACGTAGAGCTGCGCATGCCCGACTAGACCCTGCCCCTCCCACTGACATTTCAGCCTTCCCACATTCTGATCCCGGTGTGTCGTTAGGGACACACAGGATATTTAGACCTCCCATGTTTTCTCTACCTTCTGCATCTTCTGCCCCATCATTTTCACATCCCATAATGATTCCCACTCCCCAGTCAGCATCAGGTCATACAGCTGTTCCATCTTCTTTTCCTTCTACTTCTGTCTCTCCGAGCTTTTATATTCCATCGTCTTCGACTCCTGTTCCACCAGAGGGTGTTCCATCAGGTTATGTGGATCCGGCGCCACTCATTGATCAGACTAGCGCATGTATATTTATAAAACCCTAACAAATTTTTATAGAAATATTTATTTTCATTATAACATGTTTTGATAAAATATTTGTTTTTCTTTCATGACAGATACATCTACTGACAGGAGGCGGGGGCGGGGCCGTACACTCATGCGTTCGGTGTGGAACTGTCGCACACAGGTTATGGTGGAATATAATGAAGACAATCAGATGGTTGAGAAAACAGGGCAGCAATGTCGGAGTTTTATGGCGACGCTTGCCAAATACTCTGACATCATTCCCGTCAGCCCGCTGTCGTGGAGACATTTCCCACATGAGGTCAAAGATAGAGCTTGGGCATAGATATGGGTAAAAAAATATGTTGTATTTAATGCCATGAATTATTTTTGTATTTATATGAATTAATATTTTTATTTCAGCTTCGATTTAATTTTCCTGATGTTGAGGGTGCACGACTGGCACGTCTAAAGGATTTAGGCGAGCTTTGGAGATCCTACAAGCATGAGCTGTATATTGGTTGGCGTGCTAGAGTTGGCACTGAGTTAGAGGCAGTACCAGTCGTGGATGATTGTCCTATAGAGCAGTATCGTCAGATGATTACTCATTGGACGAGTACCCAGTTTAAGGTATGAATTACATTTGAGGTATTTAAATAATAACTTTCAAATTTTTCATTAATATTATCCTTTGCATTATCGAATTTTATTTAGGAATCATCTGGAAAAAATAAAAAAACATTGATGCAAAAAAATACCTCCATACACTAGGACGCACGATGATGTCGGATCATGAGAGGCAGCAGGTATGACAATTGTTTATAAGTTTTCTTTACGACTTACATTTTATTTTGTTTCCTCAATTATTTAATCATTTGCTAAAATTTTTATATAACTTTTGTTTTCAATGTCATTGTAGAGGCAAGTACAAAATATTGAAGGACGTGTGCCTCGAGCAAAACTTTTTTGCTCGAGTAGACGAAAAAAGGATGGAAGTGCTATCAATGAAGAGACTCAGCAGCAGATTGTAAGTTTTAATCTGTTGATTTTATATTTTAATATCTATTTCGTAACTTAATAATATATTTATATTTGTAACAGGATGCTTTAGAGGCCCTCGATGCCCAAGAAGCAGACAATTTTGGGCCATCTGATCACTTACATCAGGTGTTGGGAGATGATCATTCTGGCAGAGTACGCTGCCGACCTAGGATAGCCCCGACGAGGTATTGGACTACCTTAGGTACGAGTTGTAGTGCCACCGAGCTGCAGCAAGTTAGGGAACAGGCAGAACATGCTGAGAAAAGGGCCACAGAGACGGCAGAACAGTCTGCTAGGGCAAATAGTGCATTTATGAAATTTATTGAAGTTCTACGTCCAACACTTCCAGCAGAGGCCAGCCCAGCGATTGATGAATACATGTCATCGATACATTCTATATATGGTGCACCAGGTGGCAATTCCAGTAGTGGTCAGGCCGATGTCCATCTTGAAGATGATGATGGCGAGGAGTCTGATGCGGAAGAGAAGATGATGATGGCGAGGAGTCTGATGCGGAAGAGGAGGGAGATGAGGAGGGAGATGAGGAGGGCGAGGAGGAGGGCGAAGGCGAGGAGGAAGGCGCTGTGGAGGGTGATGACGATGAGGAGGACGATGACGAGGGTGATGATGATGATGACGATGATGGTGATGGTGATGCTGATGTGGGACATATTGATCCGTTACATTTTTGACTTATATTACTGAGATTTTATGTTTAATCTATTCTAGTTGTTGGTTTTATCTAGACTCGTAGTATAGTATTGGAGTTGAGTTATTTTTACATATTGTCTGTTTTTATGGATGTTGTTGTCTTTTAGTGGTTGTGTGTTTGAGAACTCCCTGGACAACCCCCCTCATTCTTGGACCCTGGACAACCCCCCCTTCCCCTTGGACCCCGAACACCCCCCAAACACCCCCCGGACAGCCCCGCGGACAGCCCCCTGGACAGCCCCCCGTACAACCCCCAACCCTCCACCCTGGACCCCGGATAGCCCCCTGGACAACCCCCCCACCCTCCCCCTTGGACCCCGGACAACCCCCCAAACACCCCCGGACAACCCCCTGAACAACCCCGGACAACCCCCTGAACAACCCCTGAACAACCCCTGAACAACCCCTGAACAAACCCCTAAACAACCACCGGACAGCCCCCTAAACAACCCCGGACAACCCCCTGAACAACCCTCAAACACCCCCCGGACAGACCCCGCACAGCCCCCCACCCTCCTCCTTGGTCCCCGGACAGCCCCCCGGACACCCACCGGACAACCCCTGCGGACAGCCCCCGCGGACAGCCCCCTGGACAGCCCCCCGTACAGCCCCCCGTACAGCCCCCCGTACAGCCCCCACCGGACAGCCCCCGCGGACAGCCCCCTGGACAGCCCCCCGGACAACCCCCCACCCCCCCCTTGGACCCCGGACAACCCCCCAAACACCCCCCGGACAGCCCCCTGAACACCCCCGGACAACCCCCTGAACAACCCCCTGAACAACCCCCGGACAGCCCCCTGAACAACCCCGGACAACCCCCTGAACAACCCCCAAACACCCCCCGGACAGACCCCGCACAGCCCCCCCACCCTCCTCCTTGGTCCCCGGACAGCCCCCCGGACACCCACCAGACAACCCCCCTGGACAGCCCCTCCACCTTCCTTAATTTCATTAGCTCTGAAATGTTTCATAGCACGATCAACTAAAATCTAATCCATACTAAATATGATATAAAAATATTCTATATGAATTTCCATAAGATTTTAAGTGAAAACAAAAAATGACATACAAAAAACTGACCAAACGTATTTGAAATGTGTTGATGCTTTAGGACAACGATCCATGGGTCATATGTGACGTGTACGAATCAACCCCGCCTCAATCCGAGTCGCGGTGTGGCCGGGATCAGTCTAAGTGGCTCTCTTTTGATTAAAATGGACATCATTTTAAGTACATACGGAAAACTGACCAAACGCATTCGGTTTCCGTTGAGAACGATCCATGGGTCATATGTGAGGTGTACGAATCATCCTCGCCTCAATCCAAGGCGCGGTGTGGCCAACACCGCTCTAACTGTGTCTGTTTTGTTTAAAATGGGTAGGATTATAAGTGAAAAGAACTGGCATACGCAAAACTGACCAAACGCATTCGGTTTCCATTGAAACTTTAGGAGAACGATCCATGGGTCATATGTGACGTGTACCAATCAACCCCGCCTCAATCCGAGGCGCGGTGTGGTCGGAACAACTCAAACTGTATGTCTTTTGTTTCAAAAGGACATCATTTTAAGTGAAAAACATCAACTGGCATACGGAAAACCGGACAAACGCATTCGGATTGTGTTGATACTTTAAGACAACGATCCATGGGTCATTTGAGACGTGTATGAGTCAACCCCGCCTCAATCCGAGGTCGTCCGCTATGAATTTGACCGTTTGACACCCGTTTTGGCCGTTTATGACACCAGAACCGCTTTGTCGGTCACCGCGCGCACACTGCACGTCCGATTGACGTGCCATCTGCTCGACCACTTCATAAATCACTCACCCGTATTTGTCGTCTTATTTCAGGACATTCTAAAATCGTTCGGCCCGTTTGGACCCCCCTCACGCGCGTTTACGAAGCACACACATCACTTAAAACACGAATATTGAGCCGTACCGCGCAAACCGCACGTCCGATTGACATTCCGTCTGTGCGTACACGTCACGAATAATAATTATAATGTTTCTCGGTGGTTTCAGGTCAATCCGAGGTCGGCCGCTATGAATTTGACCGTTTGACGCCCGTTTTGGCCGTTTATGACACCAGAACTGCGTTGTCGGTCACCGCGGGAACACGACACGTCCGATTGACGTGCCATCTACTCGACCACTTCAGAAATCACTCACCCATATTTTTCGTCTGATTTCATGTCATTACGACTTCGTTCGTCCCGTTTGGACCCACCTCACGCGCATTTACGAAGCGCGCGCATCACTTAAAACACGAATATTGAGCCGTACCGCTCAAACCGCACGTCCGATTGACGTGCCGTATGCGCGTACACGTCACGAATAATAATTAGAATGTTGCACGGTGGTTTCATCTCAATCCGGAGATGCGGTGTGGCCGGCACCACTCAAAGTGTCCGTCTTTTGTTTCAAAAGGATGCCAATTTAAGTGAAAAACATCAACTGGCATACGGAAAACCGACCAAACGCATTCTGAATCTGTTGATAATTTATCCCAATAATACATGGGTCATATGTGACGTGTACGAGCCAACCCGGGATGAATCCGAGTCGCGGTGTGGTCGATATAAGTCTAAGTGGCTCTCTTTTGTTTAAAATGAACACCATTTTAAGTACATACGGAAAAACGACCAAACGGATTCGGTTTCCGTTGAAACTTTAGGAGAACGAACCATGGGTCATATGTGACGTGTACGAATCAACCCCGCCACAATTGGAGATGCGGTGTGGCCGACACCGCTCAAAGTGTCGGTCTTTTGTTTCAAAAAGACATCATTTTAAGTGAAAATCATCAAGTGACATACGAAAAACTAACCAAAGTCATTCGGACTGTGTCGATACTTTAGCACAAGGATACATGGGTCGTATGTGACGTGTACGAGTCAATCCCGCCTCAATCCGAGGAGCGGTGTGGCCAACACCATTCTAACTGTGTATCTTTTGTTTAAAATGGACAGGATTATAAGTGAAAAGAACAACTGGCATACGCAAAACCGACCAAACGCATTCCGAATCTATTGATAATTTATCACAACGATCCATCAGTCATATGTGACATGTACGAGCCCACTCGGGCTCAATCCGAGTCGCGGTGTGGCCGGGATCAGTCTAAGTGGCTCTCTTTTGATTAAAATGGACATCATTTTAAGTACATACGGAAAACCGACCAAACGCATTCGGTTTCTGTTGAAACTTTAGGACAACGATCCATGGGTCATATGTGAGGTGTACGAATCATCCCCGCCTCAATCCGAGGCGCGGTGTGGCCAACACCGCTCTAACTGTGTCTGTTTTGTTTAAAATGGGTAGGATTATAAGTGAAAAGAACTGGCATACGCAAAACCGACCAAACGCATTCGGTTTCCATTGAAAATTTAGGAGAATGATCCATGGGTCATATGTGGCGTGTACCAATCATCCCCGCCTCAATCCGAGGAGCGGTGTGGTCGGAACAACTCAAAGTGTATGTCTTTTGTTTCAAAAGGACATCATTTTAAGTGAAAAACATCAACTGGCATACGGAAAACCGGCCAAACGCATTCGGATTGTGTTGATACTTTAAGACAACGATTCATGGGTCATTTGAGACGTGTACGAGTCAACCCCGCCTCAATCCGAGGTCGTCCGCTATGAATTTGACCGTTTGACGCCCGTTTTGGCCGTTTATGACACCAGAACTGCGTTGTCGGTCACCGCGCGCACACAGCACGTCCGATTGACGTGCCGTCTGCTCGACCACTTCATAAATCACTCAACCGTATTTTTCGTCTGATTTAAGGCCATTATGAAATCGTTCGGCCCGTTTGGACCCCCCTCACGCACGTTTACGAAGCGCGCGCATCACTTAAAACACGAATATTGAGCCGTACCGCGCAAACCGCACGTCCGATTGACGTGCCGTCTGTGCGTACACGTCACGAATAATAATTAGAATGTTTCTCGGTGGTTTCAGGTCAATCCGAGGTCGGCCTCTATGAATTTGACCGTTGGACGTCCGTTTTGGCCGTTTATGACACCAGAACTGCGTTTTCGGTCACCGCGTGCACACAGCACGTACGATTGACGTCCCGTCTGCTCGAACACTTCAGAAATAACTGTCCCGTATTTGTCGTCTGATTTCAGTCCATTCTGAATTCGTTCGGCCCGTTTGGACCCCCCTCACGCGCGTTTACGAAGCGCGCACATCACTTAAAACACGAACATTGAGTCGTACCGCGCAAACCGCACGTCCGATTGACGTTCCGTCTGTGCGTGCACGTCACGAATAATAATTAGAATGTTTCTCAGTGGTTTCAGCTCAATCCGAGGTCGTCCTCTATGAATTTGACCGTTGGACGCCCGTTTTGGCCGTTTATGACACCAGAACTGCGTTGTCGGTCACCGCGGGCACACGGCACGTCCGATTGACGTGCCGTCTGCTCGACCACTTCAGAAATCACTCACCCGTATTTTTCATCTGATTTCATTTCATTCCGACTTCGTTCGTCCCGTTTGGACCCACCTCACGCGCGTTTACGGAGCGCGCGCATCACTAAAAACACGAATATTGAGCCGTACCGCTCAAACCGCACGCCCGATTGATGTGCCGTATGCGCGTACATGTCACAAATAATAATTAGAATGTTTCACGGTGGTTTCATCTCAATCCGGAGACGCGGTGTGGCCGGCACCACTCAAATTGTCCGCCTTTTGTTTCAAAAGGACGTCATTTTAAGTGAAAAGCATCAACTGGCATACGGAAAACCGACCAAACGCATTCCGAATCTATTGATAATTTATCCCAACAATCCATGGGTCATATATGACGTGTACGAGCCAACCCGGGATGAATCCGAGTCGCGGTGTGGCCGGGATAAGTCTAAGTGGCTCTCTTTTGTTTAAAATGAACACCATTTTAAGTACATACGGAAAAACGACCAAACGGATTCGGTTTCCGTTAAAACTTTAGGAGAACGATCCATGGGTCATATGTGACGTGTACGAATCAACCCCGTCACAATAGGAGACGCGGTGTGGCCGACACCGCACAAAGTGTCGGTCTTTTGTTTCAAAAAGACGTCATTTTAAGTGAAAATCATCAAGTGACATACGAAAAACCGACCAAAGGCATTCAGACTGTGTCGATACTTTAGAACAAGGATCCATGGGTCGTATGTGACGTGTACGAGTCAATCCCGCCTCAATCCGAGGAGCGGTGTGGCCGACACCATTCTAACTGTGTATCTTTTGTTTAAAATGGACAGGATTATAAGTGAAAAGAACAACTGGCATACGCAAAACCGACCAAACGCATTCCGAATCTGTTGATAATTTATCACAACGATCCATTAGTCATATGTGACATGTACTAGCCCACTCGGGCTCAATCTGAGTCGCGGTGTGGCCGGGATCAGTCTAAGTGGCTCTCTTTTGATTAAAATGGACATCATTTTAAGTACATACGAAAAACCGACCAAACGCATTCAGTTTCTATTGAAACTTTAGGAGAATGATCCATGGGTCATATGTGAGGTGTACGAATCATCCCCGCCTCAATCCGAGGCGCGGTGTGGCCAACACCGCTCTAACTGTGTCTGTTTTGTTTAAAATGGGTAGGATTATAAGTGAAAAGAACTGGCATACGCAAAACCGACCAAACGCATTCGGTTTCCATTGAAACTTTAGGAGAACGATCCATGGGTCATATGTGACGTGTACCAATCATCCCCGCCTCAATACGAGGCGCGGTGTGGTCGGAACAACTCAAAGTGTATGTCTTTTGTTTCAAAAGGACATCATTTTAAGTGAAAAACATCAACTGGCATACGGAAAACCGGCCAAACGCATTCGGATTGTGTTGATACTTTAAGACAACGATTCATGGGTCATTTGAGACGTGTACGAGTCAACCCCGCCTCAATCCGAGGTCGTCCGCTATAAATTTGACCATTTGACGCCCGTTTTGGCCGTTTATGACACCAGAACTGCGTTGTCGGTCACCGCGCGCACACGGCACGTCCGATTGACGTGCCGTCTGCTCGAACACTTTATAAATCACTCACCCATATTTTTCGTCTGATTTCAGGCCATTCTGAAATCGTTCGGCCCATTTGGACCCCCCTCACGCGCGTTTACGAAGCGCACACATCACTTAAAACACGAATATTGAGCCGTACCGTGCAAACCGCACGTCTGATTGACGTGCCGTCTGCGCGTACACGTCACGAATAATAATTAGAATGTTTCCCGGTGGTTTCAGGTCAATCCGAGGTCGGCCGCTATGAATTTGACCGTTGGACGCCCGTTTTGGCCGTTTATGACACCAGAACTGCGTTGTCGGTCACCGCGTGCACACGGCACGTCCGATTGACATTCCGTCTGCTCGAACACTTCAGAAATCACTGTCCCGTATTTGTCGTCTGATTTCAGGCCATTCCGACTTTGTTCGGCCCATTTGGACCCCCCTCACGCGCATTTACGAAGCGCGCGCATCACTTAAAACACGAATATTGAGCCGTACCGCGCAAACCGCATGTCCGATTGACGTGCCGTCTGCGCGTACACGTCACAAATAATAATTAGAATGTTTCTCGGTGGTTTCAGCTCAATCTGAGGTCGTCCGCTATGAATTTGACCGTTGGACGCCCGTTTTGGCCGTTTATGACACCAGAACTGCGTTGTCGGTCACCGCGGGCACACGGCACGTCCGATTGACGTGACGTCTACTCGACCACTTCAGAAATCACTCACCCGTATTTTTCGTCTGATTTCATGTCATTCCGACTTCGTTCGTCCCGTTTGGACCCACCTCACGCGCGTTTACGAAGTGCGCGCATCACTTAAAACACGAATATTGAGTCGTACCGCTCAAACCGCACGTCCGATTGACGTGCTGTATGCGCGTACACGTCACGAATAATAATTAGAATGTTTCACGGTGGTTTCATCTCAATTTGGAGATGCGGTGTGGCCAGCACCACTCAAAGTGTCCGTCTTTTGTTTCAAAAGGACGTCATTTTAAGTGAAAAGCATCAACTGGCATACGGAAAACCGACCAAACGCATTCCGAATCTGTTGATAATTTATCCCAACAATCCATGGGTCATATGTGACGTGTAAGAGCCAACCCGGGATGAATCCGAGTCGCGGTGTGGCCGGGATAAGTCTAAGTGGCTCTCTTTTGTTTAAAATGAACACCATTTTAAGTACATACGGAAAAACGACCAAACGGATTCGGTTTCCATTGAAACTTTAGGAGAACGATCCATGGGTCATATGTGACGTGTACGAATCAACCCCTCCACAACCGGAGACGTAGTGTGGCCGACACCACTCAAAGTGTCGGTCTTTTGTTTCAAAAAGACGTCATTTTAAGTGAAAATCATGATGTGACATACGAAAAACTGACCAAAGGCATTCGGACTGTGTCGATACTTTAGAACAAGGATCCATGGGTCGTATGTGACATGAACGAGTCAATCCCGCCTCAATCCGAGGAGCGGTGTGGCCGACACCGTTCTAACTGTGTATCTTTTGTTTAAAATGGACATGATTATAAGTGAAAAGAACAACTGGCATACGCAAAACCAACCAAACGCATTACGAATCTGTTGATAATTTATCACAATGATCCATCAGTCATATGTGACATGTAAGAGCCCACTCGGGCTCAATCCGAGTCGCGGTGTGGCCGGGATCAGTCTAAGTGGCTCTCTTTTGATTAAAATGGACATCATTTTAAGTACATACGGAAAACCAACTAAACGCATTCGGTTTCCGTTGAAACTTTAGGAGAACGATCCATGGGTCATATGTGAGGTGTAAGAATCATCCCCGCCTCAATCCGAGGCGCGGTGTGGCCAACACCGCTCTAACTGTGTCTGTTTTGTTTAAAATGGGTAGGATTATATGTGAAAAGAACTGGCATACGCAAAACCGACCAAACGCATTCGGTTTCCATTGAAACTTTAGGAGAACGATCCATGGGTCATATGTGACGTGTACCAATCATCCCCGCCTCAATCAGATTCCACATATAATTGTCATCTAAATTTTAAATTGAATTATGTATGAATTATGTATGTTTATGAATTGTAATTTAATTATGGATGTGTATAGTTTCAGGATCCATTATATGTTAAATGTGTATGAATTTGTTCGTAATTGTATATGTATGTTTTATTTTATTATAGGTACAATATTTGGATCGAAAATGAGGTGAAAATGAGGCCTGATGAGATGAGAGGTGCCTGATGTACAGGGGAGAGGGTCTGTGCAAATTGCAGGCTGCTGCAATTTGCAGCATAGGGTATGCCAACGGTTTTAAACCGTTGGAATATAATCCTAAATAAGTTTTTACCAACGGTTCAATGAACCGTTGGTAAATATCTCTTTTCCCAACGGTTTAGAACCGTTGGGAAAGAGTTCACCCATGGAAAACTATCCCAACGGTTTTGAAGAACCGTTGGGATAGTTAAGGTATATTTGGGTTTTCCAACGGTTTGGGAGAAACCATTGGAAAAAACTATCCCAACAGTTCACCAAACCGTTGGGATAGAGTGCCTTCTGTCAGCCTACCCCAACGGTTTCCAATAAACCGTTGGGAAAGGTTTTCCCCACGGCTTGCTTCCCTACGGTTGGGAGAACTGTTGGTATATCATATACCAACGGTTTGAGGGGCTTTCCCAACGGTTGTGAACCGTTGGGAAATAGTGTATTTCCAGTAGTGATAATCCAATGAAAAATATCGTATCGTTCCTTACAATTTCAATAAAATTATTTTGGATTTCCCATCCATTTGAGGATGATGCACTGTATTCATAGTCAACTAAGTCCCTAGGGATTTATGTAAAGATTTCCAGAAACCAAACATGAATCTCATGAAATCTATCTAAGTTAATTGAAATTGGTATGAAATGAATCTTTACCACCTCCTAGATAAATATTTTTGTTTGACCCTCCATCGTATAAGTTTCATGAATTGGAATGATATGAGCTGATTTGGTAAGTCGATCCACAACAATCCAAATCACATAAATTTTCCAACCAATTCATGGGAAAATAGTAACAAAATCCATCACAATCTACTCCCATTTAAACACTGGTATTGGTAAGGATTGAAACAAACCCACTGGTCGATGATGCTCTAACATAAATTTCTAAAAAATTATGCACTGTGAGACAGATTCGGCCACATTCCATTCCATGATGCCCCACAAAAATTTCTGATTCAATGCCTTATAAATTTTTGGAATTCCATGATGTTAAACCCATCTCAAATTATAGTAATCATGAATTATTTTTTCTTAACAAGCTGTAGGTAAAGACATCTAATCTCAGAACCACAAAATTACATCCCCATCATGTTTCAAGACCATAATGGACTCCCCAACAATGAATTTTGATCTCATAACATTGTATTATACATAAGATGTTTCTACCACTTTAACCATCTTTACCAAATAAGGAACCAAAAAAAATTAAAATAAAACTGCCACATCACCTCGGTCTTCATATTAAAAATTATTTCTGTCTAATACATATATAAACTACCATTCATCTGAATCTTCTTCATCCAACTAATCATATGAAATTCTTTTTAATGAATCTTCCAATATATTGCCTTTTCATAGTCTATAAATCATTTCAAAGTCAATCATCCAGTGATAATCCATCTATATCCTTTACCTTATATTCAAATCTCATAATGAGGACTTTTTTTCCAAACATTTATGATTCATGAACATTGAAAATTTCTCACCAATGAGATAGTGACTCCATGTCACCAAAGTAAGAATGACATAAGGTAACTCCAAGTCATGTGTTGGGTAGTTCTGCTCATTAAATTTCATCTTCCATGAATAATAAGCAACCAAATGGTCTCCTTTAATGGGAGCTAAACCCTATGCAACAATCCAAAATTTTAGTGGAAATTTTTTTCTTAAATACATGGGCATTTTACGAGTCTATGAGAAATTACAGTGCATTATTTCAAGGCCCGATGTTCTCAGAATCAATTTCTGATGTTTTATTTGGGTATGTTATGTAAAAGTACGAGCGGGATTTTATAACTTTTGAACCGGTGCTCGAAATTGAAATAGGAGGGCATCATTAAACTCTCGGTTCCAATATTCGTTTAAGAAGACTTTCACCTCAACAACAGTTGGTCTAGAATAAATGTTTTTTTGGGGTTTTCTTAAAAAAAGCGAGCTACACAATATATTATTTAGCCTCTATATAAGTGTTGGTGGTTAAAATCTCCCCTTGTAAGTTGGAGGTGGGGCCACCACACCTTAACCATCCATGAGAGGTTATGGTGGTGGGGACCACCCGAACCCAACCTCCCATGTAAGGATAAATGAGGTGGGGACCACTCAGTCTTTTAACCCCTTTAAATTCTCCATTAAAGTGGAGAAACTCTTGAACTACCCTTTATTTAATTTGTGCCAACCCATCACATTAATTAGGTGGAGCCTATCTAATTAATTGAATTCCCCATTTGAATTATGTTCCAATGATTAAATAATAGGTAAGATTAATCTATTATTTGGTTGGAATTTGAATTCGGTAAGGGGAGAACATGGGAGAAGGCTTCTGATGAAGAATGCTCCACCCAAAAAGAACATCCATCGATGGACGAAGAATGATTCATCCGCCACCGACGAGTATCTTCTTCTTTGATCACCGACCAGAACAAGGGAGGAAGCGTCGTCCTTGAAGAACGCCGACGACGTCGTCCTCAACTTCTTATTTTTCTTTTCCAATGACAATGAATCCAAGTAAAGGATGTGTTTTGATTTGAGCAATGTTGATTCCTCTTTCCATGATGGTATCTCTTGAATGCTTGCTACCAAAAAAACATAGAAGGACCGGGGCAAACAAACATGGCCCGATCCCTCCGCCGTTCTTGTGAATGCTTGGTGTGTTCTTCGCGTTCTACATGGGTGATGAAAAATGGATCATTTCCAGACCGTTGAGTGATTCAATGATACCAAAATGAAGAACCAACATCACAACAACCTAGCGAAGGTGCGACGACGATAGTGGGTGACTAATCAGACCAAAACAGGATGCACTGTTCCTTGACCATTCTTCGAGAACGAGATTCATGTCTTGTTTTCGGAGCCGATCGGAGGCCCAAAAACACCCGACATGACTATGGGAAATCGGGGAGACCCAGTGTCTGATGTTTCGTGAAGAAAGAACCCTTATAATGAATAACAGACTTCACCAGAGATGCGCTGGCCAGAGGCACCATTTCTAGAAAATTCTAGAATACACGATGTGTACTTATGATGAACATGTTGTGCAGTAAGGGAATTCTATAGCTTGAGATACGGACGTTAGACAAGTAACACATAGAGCGTGACCCCAGTCACATAGCATGTATTCTCTACACAAATTGTTAGAAGCCGAATCGCGAGACATGGCGTGTAATCTGGGAAGTACATAGACACGAGCAGAATTACCCAGCCAAGAAGCATGTCATGTACTCTCTACACATATTGGAAGAAGCGGCTTCACGAGACATGGCATGTAATATGGGATGTACACGGACATGGGCATAATTACATGACCAAGAGGCATAATGTGTACTCTCTATGAAGATTGGGAGAAGCGGCTTCGTGAGATATGGCGTGTAATCTGGGAAGTACATGGACTAGAGAAGAATAACATGGATAAGAGGCACATCGTGTACTCTCTACATAGATTGAAAGAAGTAGATTAACGAGACTCGGCATGTATCTTGAGGTAACACAAACACGAGGTGGAGTACACGATCATGTACTCCACCACACTGCCATGCATGGCCAGTGGAATGGGCTGCCCCGTGTACCAGTTACATGGGATGGAGAACACGGTTTGAGGCTGTGTATAGGCACATGGAAAGTGTAATCTGAGCCAACCCCCATTTCTTAGAAATGACATGTAACCATACCACACACCATGTACATTATTTTCATCACTATAAGACTTTCAACATGGGTCATTGGTCATAGGTAGTACCCGAGGTCTATATACACGGCGTGTAACCATACCACTCTCCGTGTACTTTCTTTCTATGAGACTATCCTTTCGACCCGGGCTGTTGTACACGGGCAGTGCAAGGGGTCTGATGACACATCATGTTCTTTATTCCAACACGCTGTGTACTTTTTGGAAAATGGATTTCTTATCTCGTCACTTTGTCTTGGACATGTATTGCTTGTATTTTTCCCCTACGACATGGGGGACCTTTTAGAAACATCTATATGGGACTTCGTGGCAGTTGGAGAATCAACCAGTAGCTCATGGAGTGTATCCTTCCAGAGGCGAGAAAGCATAGTATGAAGACCGAGTAGCTGGATGAGACCTGATGACTGTTGACCGATTCGACTCAGAGTTTTTCAACAAGGCCAGTGGGGAGTGCCTTTGTGTCGCAGCAGACCCATGGTGGGGAGTGCCTCTGTATGACACAGCATACCCACAGTACTCGACAGGAGGAGTACCTTAGTAGGATACGAGGGGGAGCACCTCTGTGTGATGTGGCAGACCCACAGTGGGGAGCGCCTCTGAGTGACATAGCAGACCCGCGGTACTCGATAGGAGGAGTACGCCAGCAGTCCAAGGACAGTGGGAAGAACCTCTATGTGATGTGGCAGGCCGAATGTTCTCTATAGAGGATGAGTACTCCAGCAGCCATGGTTTCGATAGTGTGACTAGGAGTCTTACATGATACTACCAACAGAATAAAATCCTGGTTTGAGCTGAGTCTGTAACTTTCGTGTTTACCTCATGATTGAGATGGATTAAATGATAACTTAGGTATATTTATAGGTATATACCTAATTGGGGTTATCTGTTGATTTCATACATTGTGGTTTTCCTTGTTGGATTCTGTTGAGACATTGAGAGTCTCGGGGTCCGTACTGAGTATTGTAATACTCACCTCTGCATGGCCTTTTCCCAAACCTCATTGTGTTGGATGCAGACGACGATCAACGCTGATCGAGGCTATGTTGACTTGACGAGATGGTACCCGGTGGTGGACCACATGGAGTAGATGAACAGACATGGGGTGCTATGGTGGATTTCTGTCCGACCATTCTGGTAGGACTCCTCGATGGACGATCCGGCAATTGGTTACCTTTCATCAGTTGTCCTTGTTTTCAGTTTCCTTTTACTTTATAGTTGGGCTTGTATCTCCCGCCGCTTTACTTTTCAGCACACCTTTTGAATACAGTTTTACATTTTTTTGCTTCCATCATACTCTATTGTGTGTATTTATAGTTTTTAAAGGCTATGCCATCCCAGTTTTTGGGATTTACGCCTTTGGTGCTAGCCTCCAGCCCCTGGCCTATAGAAGGTGGGCTTGGGGTAGTCACATCACGGGCCTCGGGGGAATGGTTGTGAAAAAATGGTACCATAGGAGTCAGTTCTACCGCAGAACCTAGTAATCTGATCATTATTTTCTGTGAATCAGTATAGTTATGGGTAATTAGTGTGTTTCTCAGTTCAGGGAGTCCAGTGTTGGTGCGTTGACCAAAGTATCCATACACCAGGACCCTGAATACTGATCTCCAACTCAGTTCACAAAAAAACTGATTGCATGAGTGTTTTCAAAAGTTTTCATTAAGTCAGCTCAACCAAGTTAGCTCCCCATGTAAAATCATTGACTATTTCTCATCTGTTTCTTTCAGGATTCCTCCACACATTTATCCAGTTAGAGTTCATGGAGAGTACCCGATGAAGGCCCACTGAGTGACGAGGATCTAGTGCTGGGCCCTCTTATTATTTTTTCACCTTCGAGTGGTGTACAAGCAGCACATCCACCCGTTGGGAAGCAGATGCCACCAGCTGCACTGGCGGATGGTGCATAACGACTGAGTGCATTTCATGAGTTCCAGCTACAGAGGCCATCGAGGTTACATGGCGAGACAGATACCCAGGCAGCGGAGGACTGTCTAGAGGCAATTTCAAGAGTTCTTAGTGTAGTAGAGACACCCATAGATCAGATAGTGATCTTAGCTACTAGTGTTTTCTAGTGAGTGACCATGAGGTTGGTCCGCATTGTGATGAGGATTCGGAATGTGGACCGTTGCTCGATATTGTACCTTCAGGTAGTGTTTCACCTATATCACGTCCTATTGGTCTACAGTTAAAACTGGTGGTACCGGTAGATGACACATGTAGGCTTAGTGCCTTATATGTGTTTCAGCATAACTTACCTCTCAGGTTCTGAGGCGAGCCCGACTCACAGGTGGCTAAAGACCAGACTGAGGAGGTGGCTGAGAGTTCTCCAGAGCTTGTATAGCTTTGTCCGGATGACATGTTGGTTGCTGAGTATTCATCAAGGCATACTGATCGTTCCCGATACTAGATGAATACGATATGTTCAGTTCCTTGGGTCTCGAACTACCGAGCGAGGTGTATTTTAGGAAATCCAAGCCAGAACCTTTTCCCTAAATGCTAGAGAGAACCATTGTAATTGAATGTTATTTGGGTTTAGTGGATACATCCAGTAAATGCTAGTAGTGGGAAAGCATGAAACTGGCGCAAGTCATAGAGACATAGGTGTGCAAGATGTCTTGGGAAGAGGATGTGACTGGGACAGATGATTCTGCAGGGCAGTAGAAATGGAAGCAGAGCTGGGAGAGCAAGATGAGGTGGTGTACATTTCGACATGTTACAACCACATGCCTTTTTAGTCCCAACATGGCTCAGGGCGCTGGAGGGCAGGTGAAGAGAGTAACTGCATGATGTCATGGAGTGTGACCCAAGGGCTCTAGGAATTATTCGAAGTAATGACTGAGTCAACTACTAGCTGTCATATTAATAGACATAGGTACCAATCATTCTTTTCATCCACAAATCTTGTCTCTGGCCTAGAATTTCCAGTTAAACCGTTGACTTTACCCTCACGTCTAGAGATACCTTTGGGAAGATACTCAATAATCACACTTACGTCAATGGTGTGATCTGACCCTTGAGGAGAGAGTTTCGGTTGGAACTTCTTGTTGGTATCATGAAGGCCTTACGACCTTAGTTAGGGTTTGGATAGGGCAACCACAGTTCATACACAGATTGACTGTATTAGGAAAAAAGGTTTTGGTTTATCAACAACATTGGGATAAGGTTTTCCTTTGTCGGTGAAAAAAAGGAAACCCAAGCAACACATGTTAAATTCATGCATATGTGGGTGCAACCGATCAATCTTGAGTCATCTAGCCTTACCCTTGTGGGAGTAGATGTTTTGAGATTTCTGTTCCAAATTGGAGTGAGAGAACATGGGGGCATATTTTCAAAAGATGATTCCGGGATTACCCCCCCCCCCAAGGGGAGGGACGTCAGATTTGCCTGGATACTACCATAGGTTTGTTCCAGACTTATCCATAGTTACAACACCACTATCAGCCTTGATAATGAAGGGCCAAAATTTTGTGTGGTTGGAGAGATGCCAGCAGAGCATTCATGAGGTGAGGTAGAGGCTGACTAGTGACCACATCTTGAGGCTTCTAGAGGAAGGCATAGGGTACGTTGTATACTGTGACACATCGGGGACCAGACTCGGGTGTGTCCTAAGGAAAGAGTGAGTAGTGATCGCGTATGGTTCTCGGAAGCTGAGACAACATGGGTAGAACTACGCTACCCATGACCTGGAGTTAGAATTAGTGGTCTTCACCTTGAAGATGTGGCGACACTATCTGATGGGTGAACGTTTTACCATGTACTCTAATCACAAGAATCTCAGGTATATCTTCTATCAAAAGGACTTAAACCTGCAAAAGTGACGATATCTTGAGTTCCTCCAGGACTATGACTTCAAGATAGTTTATACTCTTGGGAAGGGGAACTTCGTTGTAGATGCACTCAGCAGGAGAACTCGTATACAAGTGCTAGTCGAGGCGACAGAGTAGCAGGTTTCCTGACAGATATCCTTATGGATAGAGATGGAGAAACATTTCTTCAGTCTCTTATATTCACTCCCCCACTTCTTCATCGGGTCAGAGAGGCACAACATGGGGATGCTAACTATATGACACGATGTGCTCAGATATCCACAAGGCAGGCACCTGATGGATTTTTCGAATGTGTGGAGCACGTAATCCTCTTCAGAGGACATACCTTGGTACCAGAAGCACTACAAGAGGATGTGTTATGGGAGTTCCACACTTCCCTTCTAGTGGTACATAGAGGAGTGGAAAAGATGTACCAGGACCTCCGGCGACAACACTAGTGCCTCAGTATGAAGAAGGTGGTAGTACAGTTTTCTCTTGATGCCTCACTTTTCAACAAGTGAAGGTAGAGTACCAGGTACTGGCAGGCTTGATATAGCCTTTAGTTGTACCGGAGTTCTAGTGGAATGGGATATCTGTTGACTTCGTGATGGGTCTTCCACCTACATTAAGGGGCCATGACTCGATTTGGGTGATCATTGACTGAGTCACCAAGTCGGCCCACTTCCTACCGATAAGAGAGCAGGGTTTAGTAGAGAGCTTGAGACGCCTCTACATGCAGGAGATTGTGGGGCTACATGGGTACCTTTATCTATTTTCTCCGATTGTGACACATGCATTTCTTCTCGACTACGGAAGGGTTGCAGGAGGGTTTTGGGATGCAGCTTTGTCTGAGCACCGCCTTCCATCCTTAGACAGATGGTCAGACCAAGCCGACCATTCAGACCCTCGAGGACATGCTACGTGCTTGTGTCCTTGACTTCGGTCATAGCTGGGAGGATCAATTATCTTTGGTGGAGTTACATACAACAACAACTATCACTCCACCACCGGGATGGAATCTTTTGAGGCCTTGTATGGGGGACCTTTCAGATCGTCACAATTCTAGAAAGACCCAGGGGAGTCCGCACTAGTGGTACCAAGGATGGTATGGGCTACCACGAAGAAAGAGCATATCATATAGGAGAAGATGATGACTGTACAGAGTAGACAT
This sequence comes from Viscum album, assembly GCA_963277665.1. Taxonomy (NCBI): domain Eukaryota; kingdom Viridiplantae; phylum Streptophyta; class Magnoliopsida; order Santalales; family Viscaceae; genus Viscum; species Viscum album. The sequence goes on from OY728152.1 coordinate 1,506,796,134, forward strand.
AAGTCGTATGCTGACAGGAGACGGAGACCTCTGGAGTTCCAGGATGGGGACCATGTCTTTCTATGGGTCCCACCTCGATGAGGTTTATAGAGATTTGGCCGAGGAGGCAAGTTATCTCCGCGATTAATTGGACATTTTCTGGTTCTCAATAGAGTAAGCGAGGTGTCTTAACTCCTGGAACTTCCACCTCAGTTGCACCAGGTGCATGACGTATTCCACGTATCCCATCTGTGGAGATATGTGCACGACCCTTCTCAAATCATCGACCATGGAGAGTTGGACGCCGATGATGGGGTGACATTCACGGAGGTTCCAGTGGAGATTGAGGATCGAAAGGAGTGGGTCTTTCATGGACGATTGATACCTCTGGTGCACATACGTTGGCAGTACAGGAACTTCTAGTAGAGAAAATAGGAGCAGGAGGCCCAGATGCATGCTCAGTACCCCCATTTGTTCCCTTAGTTTGAGTTGTAGCTTATAGGGACGTAGATCTCTGAGGTGGGGAGAATGTAATGACCTTGAATTTTAATGGAATTTGTTTTAAATACATGGGAATTTTATGTGTTTGCGAAAATTTACGGTGAATTATTTTACATCCTGGTGTGCTCGTAATCAATTTATGATGTTTTTTCGGGTACATTCAGTAAACATACGAGTGAGATTTAATAACTTTTGAACCAGTGCTTGGAACTAAAATCCGAGGGCACAATTGAACTCGCAGGGCCGATATTATTTTAAGAAGACTTTCAACTTCACCGGAGTTAGTTGTGAATAATAGTTATATTTTGGGTTTTCTTAGAAAAATAAAATAAAGTGAGCTACACTTTATTTTATTGAGCCTCCATGTGAGTGTTGGTGGTTAAAATATCCTCCTGGAAGTTGGAGGTGGGGACACCACTCCTTAACCATCCATGAGAGGTTATGGTGGTGGGGCCCACTCGAACTCAACCTCCCATTTAAGGATAAATGAGGTGGGGACCACCTAGGCTTTTAACCTCTTGATACTATCCATTAATGTGGAGAAACTCTTAAAATCCCATTTATTTAATTTGTGCCAAACCTTCACATTAATTAGGTGGGGCCTTTCTAATTAATTGAATTCTATATTTGAATTATGTGCCAATGATTAAATAATAGGTAAGATTAATCTGTTATTTGGTTATAATTTGTCTTGGGATAGATTGGAACTTGGGAGAAGGCTTCAGATGGGGAAAACTCCTCCCAATGAAGAATGCTTCATCCGCCGATGAAGGATATATTATTTTTTGATCACCAAATGGAACAAGGGAGGAAGTGTCGTCCGTGAAGAACACTGACGACGTTATACTAAACTACTTCTTTTTCTTTTACAAAACAATGAATCCAAGGTAGGGGTGTGTTTTTATTTGAGCAACATTGATTCTTCCTACCATGATGGTTTCTCAGGACTGCTTGCTACCAAAAAACACGAAAGGACCAGGCCAAACAAACACGGCCTGATCCCTCCACTGTTCTTGTGAATGTTTGGTTTGTTCCTCCCATTATTCATGGGTTATGAACAATAAATCGTTGTGAGGCCATTGATCAATGTAATGATCCCAAATTGAAGACAAAATATCACAACGACCTAGTGTAGGTGCGACGATGATAGCGGGCGACTGATCGGACTGGAACGTGAAGGAACATTCATCGACCATTCTTCAAGAGGGACAATCAAGTCATGTTTTCGGAGCCAATCAGAGTCCCAAAAACACCGGAGATGACTATGGGACATCAAGGAGACCTAGTGTCTGATTTTCCGTGATGAATGGACCGTCAAAACGAAGAACAGACTTCATGAGAGGTGCGCTGGCCAGAGGCTCTGTTTCTAAAATATTCTAGAATACACGGCGTGTACTTCTGACGAACACGCCCTGTAGTACATGCGTTTTGCGGCTTGAGATACAAATGTTAGAAAAGTAACACATGGCGTGTGTTGTATATGAAAAATGGTGGAAGCAGCTTCGTGAGATATGGCGTGTAATTTTAGATGTACACGGACACAGTAAGTATTACATGGCCAAGAGGCACGACATGTACTCTCTACGCAGATTGGAAGAAGTGAATTCATGAGACATGGTGTGTAATCTACGAAGTACAAGGGCAGGGGCAGAATTACATTTCCAATAGGCACGATGTGTACTCTCTACGTAGATTGGAAGAAGCGGTTTTACAAGACATGGCATGTAATCTAGGATGTACATGGACACAGGCAGAATTACTCAGCCAAGAGGCAGGACATGTAATCTCTACGTAGATTGGAACACTACTGAAAAAATGACCTATACCCACGGTTCAAAACTATGGGTATAGCCTATACCCACGGTTTTGGGAACCGTGGGCTAGAGAGGCGTCGGTATAGGGGTCTCAGCCTATACCCATGGTTTTGGAGAACCATGGGTATAGGTGAGTCAAATGTGGCACACCATGCGTTCTAGTGTGTCACACAACAAACCCCACAGTTTGAAAACCGTGGGGTATTGAAATTCAAAAAATACGCGGCCAGCAGGTATTGAAACTGCACCTCCCACTGTGCCTCGCGCCCATGCCACCCCACCGCACCAACCGAGCTTCAATTTTTATTTATTATATATAGATATATCTACTAATATATATTAATATAATCAAAGTCGCATATTCCAAAAAACGCATCCACCGAGTTTCGAACTCGCACCGCCGGCTGCGCTACGCGCCCACACCCCAGGACGGACCAACCGATCTGTTATTTTAATTTGTTATAAAAACATATATCTTCGTATATATATTAATATAAGATGTATTTAAATTCAAAATTCACGGGGATGAGGATTCGAACTGGTGTCTCACAGTGCAACTCAGCGCCGCTATTCACTGAGGAACCAACCGAGCTAAATGTTTTAATTTATATATAGACATTCATCTGCGTATATATATTAATATTATCCATGAAAAAATGTATTCCTGCCAAATTTTTTCATTGTCCTGCATAATTTTTTTCCCCACCTTATGGTGGGAAAGCTATACCCATGGTTCTTTAAAACTTTGGGTATTGGTCTTCAAAAAAAAATACCCCTATACCCACGGTTTTGAACAACCATGGGAATAGGTCATCCGAAAAAACATTATGCCCATGGTTTGGACAAAACCGTGGGTATTGGTCTTTGAAATTAAACTATACCCACAGTTTTGAGAAAACCATTGGTATTGGACCCCATATTATCCATATACCCATGGTTTGTTGAAAAACCATGGGTATAGGCCCATTTTCCAGTAGTGGCAGAAGCAGCTTCTTGAGACTCAGCATGTATCTTGAGGGAACACAGACACGAGGTGGAGTACACGGGTATGTACTCCACCACACAGCCTAGCATGGCCAGTGGCACGAGCGACCTTGTGTACCAGTTACACGGGTTGGAGAACACAGGTTGAGGCCATGTACGGGAAAATGGACAGCGTACACGAAGCCGACCCCAGCTGCTTGGACACGGCGTGTAACCATACGACACACCATGTACTTTATTTTCTACACGACCGGACTTTCAACACAGGTCATTGCACACGAGCAGTACCCATGTTTTGTAGACACGGTATGTAACCATACCATACGCCAGGTACTTTCTTTCTACGTGACCATCCTTACCACATGGGTTTTTGTAGATGGGAAGTACCCTAGTTCTTTTGACATGGCGTGAGCCTTATTCGAACACGCTGTGTACTTTGGAAAATTGATTGGTTATCTCGTCTCTCTGTGTTGGACACGTATTGATTTGTTTTTCCCCCTATGACATGGAAGACCATTGAGATAATTCTATGTGGTACTTCGTGGTAGTTGGATCATCGACCAGTAGCTCATGGAGTGGATCCTTCCAGAGACGAGCAAGCATAGTACGAAGACCTAGTAGCTAGCTGAGACCAGAAAACTGCTGACCGATTCGACTCACAGGGTTTAGAATAGGCCAGTGGGGAGCGCCTTTCTGTCGCGGCAGACCCACAGTGGGGAGCATTTTTGTGTGACGCAGCATACCCGTATTAATCTATTGAAGGAGTACCTTAGCAGGCTATGAGGGGGAGCGCCTCTGGGTGACGCGGTACAACCATAATGGGGAGCACCTCAGTGTGACACAATAGACCCACGATACTCGATAGGAGGAGTACCTCAGTAGTACAAGGATAGTGGGAAGTGCCTCTGTGGGACACGGAAGGCTCATAGTACTCTATAGAGGAGGAGTACTCTAGAAGCTAAGGTTTCGACAGTATGATGGGGAGTGTTACTTGATACTACCCCTAGAATAAAATCTGGGTTTGAGATGAGTCTGTAAATTTTGTGTTTACCTCATGATTGAGATGGATTACTTGATAACTTAGTTATATGTATGGTAATAAACCTAATTGGGGTTATCTGTTGATTTTATACCTTTTGGTTTATCCTGGTTGGATTTTGGTGATACCTTGATGGTATCAGGGTCCCTAATTAGTATCGTTATACTCTCTCCTACACGGGCTTTGCCTGCACCTCATTGTGTTGGATGCAGACGACAGACAGTGCTGACTAGGTCTGAGTGGATATGGCTGGACAGTGCCTAGAGGTGGACCACATGGAGGAGACAGACGGACGTGGAGTGCTATGAAGGCTTTCTGTCCTCCCCATCAGGTAGGACTCCCTGATGGATGATCCGGAAGCTGTTTACCTTTATTCATTTGCACTTCTTTTTAGATTCCTTGTACTTTATAGTAGGGCTTGTATTTCCGGCCCTTTTACTTTTCAGCACTCCATTCGTATACAGTTTTAATTAGTTTTTTGCTTCCATCTTAGTCTGTTGTGTGTGTTTATAGTTTTTAAAGGCAATACCTTCCTAGTTTTAGAGATTTACGCCTTTGGTGATAGTCACTAGCCCCTGGCTTATGGAAGGCTGGCATGGTGTAGTCATGGAATGGGCCCCGGGAGATGGGTCATGGCACCCTACCCCAATCTGAAAGCATCATAGTAAACCACAGATCCCTATCCTATTTCTGTGAAAATAAATAATAGTGCTAATGTGAGATAAAAATTCTATAATTGGAATGACATATGTAATTCCTCAATCTATTGGGATGGTGCATTCTTATTTTTCAATGTTTTAAATGGTGAAGTTAGACATGAAAATTCATTCCAAATATTATGGTAATAACTAGATAGATCATGAAAATTTCGAATCTCAAAGAAATTCTTCGGAGGTTTCTAGGAGATTACAACTTCTATCTTTTCTAGATCCATCTAAACAACTTTTTTAGAAATTGCCCACCCAATAATGTGTACATCTTTTATCCAAAATTAAGCATAGTTAGTTTTTCATAAAAATGATGGTCTCTCAAGATTACCAACAATATCACCAATTGTTTCTCATGCTCATTCCATGTTGATTAATACACCTAGATATATATGAAATGTCCACAAAAAAATAAGCTAGAAATATCTAAAATATCTAATTCATAAAATACATGAAGATAATTTGTGCATTCGTAAGAACAAAATGAATGGCTACATATTCATAGTTACCATGACTGCTTATAAAAGCCATTATCAAAATACATTCCTTCCAAACTCGCAATTTATGTTATCCTAATGATAAATTCAATTTAGTGAACCAATAAAATCACCGAAATTGATTTAACAGATCACCAATGTGTGGTAGTGGTTACCAATTCCATATCGTAAATTTGTTAAGCATAAGATAATAAATGAAGACCGAAGTGTTACATTTTCTTTCATAAAAAACAAGAAATGTTCTTCCCATAGAGATGTTCTTGGTCGAATGAAACCTTTTTGTTCCAACTCCATGAACTGCAACTTTTATTCCCTTATATTTATTGCTTCCATTCTATAAGACAGAAAGAAAATAGAACTGGTTCTTGGAAGGATATAAATCGTAAAATCTACTTCCATTATAGGAGGTAACCCTGAAAATTTCTTCAGAAATACATTTGTAAACTGTTCCACCACTACTATAAAATTCAAGTGCTTGATATCTTACATCAATGCAAATGTTAATGGTGACAACTAGTAAGAGATCATGCCCACCTCTTGTGCCATGAATCCCATTATACTTGTCATTACTACCCTTTCTCCTATGATGTGATTCTTAATGCAGTCCTCAGTTGCATGTTTTACAATCCTTATATAACCGTTGATGTGAGCCTTGAATGTTGTCAACCAATCTATACCCCATATTACATAATAGACATCCATCACCAACATAGAGAAGTTCCACATTATCTTAGCTCCATCAATAGTTATAGAAAAAGTTCTACATATGAATTATTGTCTTTCTCTTTCACCGAGTGGTGTTTGATGTTTTTTCACCGAAGGCATCATGACATATTTTAAACATATCATCTCAACAACATGACAAGTAATGAATAAATATCATATACCAATATCAAACATCCATTATATGCAGGTATAATTGAAAATAATAATACCTCTCACTATATATGGTCCAACCTAATCATCCCTGATCATCTTATCATCTCCATACAATTGTTTCATCACTCCACTTTTCTCCTTGTTTCCATGTTGATAGTGCACTCATTATGTCAATGTATATTGTGTTTTCAATGCCTATAAACGATCTCAATCACCTGACATCGTAGCAGTATGAAAAAACATCTTATGATTCCCCATGATGTTGAAATTTTTGAATTCTAGTGGTTGTGTCATACATTGTCACCTGATGTGACTCAATGGACAACACAAATAACATCAAAGATTTCCATTTGGTCTTGGGGGATGGTTAGTTTCTTTTGAGGTCTAATTCTGATGTATTCCACCTCCTTGAGAATAGGTGTCCCATTTACTATTCATGATAGTGATAGAGTTCTTATCTCCTCTCGTGAAGAATATCGTACATCCTCCAATTGGATTTTTAGAAGTGATAGATATCGTAAACAGTGTATTCAATTACAGTCCCAACTAAATTGTTTGAAAGTCCTCAGCGATGATTTGGACCAACTATTTGTTCACCAGTTTATCAAGAGAAACAACATTCTTAGTGTCCTCTTCCGATTTGTTCCTATGACCCCTAGTGAATACTTTTTTCTAAAAAAAACAAAGAACTCGATATATCTAACTCCATATAAACCGATGACTTATAATTTAATATCTATCAAATTAACTATAACACATTGTTTTCCAAAAACATCCTTTTTCAACAATCAATTTTTTTAAAAAAACTTCATTCCTACTTTTTAAAATATAACCATTTTCACAATAAATCTATCATGCCAATTTTCATAGTCATTCATTTGAAAACAAATTCACCATTATTCAAAAAATCATCATATTTTAATGAAATCATAAATCATTAATCTAATTGAAATATGAAATCTTAGTGGGAATTCATTCCTCTGCAATGAATTTCATGCTCATATCCTTAGATAAACCCATGACAATGATATTCCACAATCCTATATGCGTTTCCAAAACACATATGTACCCATCTTCCCTGTAACATGATGTTCTGCTTAAACGAGTTAGATACATCCTTTATGCTAATCATTTTGTTTTCTAAAAATCATAATTTTGTTATGATTACATCCCAAGGAATAGATAAGGATGAATTAAACTCTTAGTCTATAAAATAGGAAAATACTTGTTAGGATAGGACCAAAAAAATTGATACTATTCGTAAGGACCCACTTATTCCCATTGGATTGAGAATAAATAAAATCATTATAGGGACTTAAGAGAATATCTCCAAGATGAAAATGGATAGCAATAATTGCCAAAGGGTTTCAAATACAAGTGGATGGTGATTTAACAATGAAGAATAAAACCATTAACTCATCAAACCATAACCAAACTGCTCACTAGATGATGCATGAACAAATAAAAGACAACTCAAGCACTCTATTTTGTCTCAAAACCACATAAAATTGTAAGACATCATAAAATAATGAAACTATCAATGAAAAAAGTGAAAAAATAACTAATGACACCAAGAAGACCGCCAGAATCTATGCTCCACAGGCTCCATGATCCACTATCACCAAATAGCCCGTTTATCACGAGGTGCTGTATAAAACTTGTGATACATTGCCTTTTCCCATGTCCCGGAATATAGTATTTGAATATGAACCAAATTACTAAAGTAGAGGTGATTATAAAACTCAATAGTTATTCTCTAATGACTTTCATGCTAATGAAACAAGGGTAGAGAAGTTATCCACATTTATATAAAACCTTTTTGATAAAAAAATTCTGCAAAATAATTTAGAACATAATATAAACAGGTTCCAAATCAATTTCTTACCAAGCACAAACAAGAGAAAATTTAAACAATTTTACATTAAGTTATATTTCCTAAAAAAAATCTAAACAACGATATGAACCCATTACTCAATATTATTTTAGCATACCCAATCCATTCCATACATCAACAAAATCATCCATGCATATAACATAGATCCCCAATACTCGGGATTGGCGAGTCATCCATTAACTAAGACATCCCAAGTGATCCAATTGATGGAGGAGCACCCTAACCCATATCAATCCAATTAAAGATGGGGGTGACTCCTAACCATTACATGTCCACCATGCATGATTTGATGGGGGAGAGCCCTAACCCTTATCTATCCCGTTAATGATGGGGGACACTACTGGAAAATAGGGCAATTGTGATGGGATGATATCCCATCACAAATAGTCCTTCAGAAAATGTTTTTTGCATTGTGAGAACCATCCCGTCGCAAATAATAAGGTTTTGCGACAGGAGAATGGTTCTGGTCATAAATGTTATGGAGCACGTTGGATGCCAAAATGCAGGATACAGTATTTACAACAGGATAATTTAGCATGTGGCAAATACCTAGCGTCGGTTTTAGTATTTGCGATAGGATATCTATCCCATAAAAAATATTATTTTCGCAGGTTGTCTTTTGGGATTGGCCCACTTGAAAAATACTTTATTACCACATTGTATTCATGATGGGTTTTGTCGCAAATGGAACTATTTGCGATGGGATTCCCATCGCGAATAATATTATTGCAACTAATCTAACTTATATGTACCCACCTTTTCAATCATTCCACTCCATTCTCCACTCTCTCACTCTATAGGGGGAAATATTCTCGAAAGTATTTTCATATATTAAAGTTATAATTCAGGTCATTATTTGAAGCGTATATTCTTGAAAGATTCTGTTTTATGGTATTTACATATTTATTTCCTTTTTTACATAATTTATTTTATTTTTGTAATAATTATTTCAAATTAGTTGTAGTTAAATTAAGATAAAATTATATAGTTTCATTTATCATTGTATATTTTTATTATTACAAATAATTATATGTGATTAGTATGAATTAGAATGATTTAATAGTTATTATATTAATTAGTAATAATTGCTATTAAATTGTAATATATAGTTTTAAATTGTAAGAATTAGTAGTAAATTCTAATAATTATTAATAAACTCTAATAAATGATAATCATTAGTAGTAAATTGTAATAATTGGTAAACATTTTTAATAAACTGTAATAATTACTAATAATTAGTAATAATTAGTAATAAATTTTAATAATTAGTAATAATTTCTATTAGTTAGTAACAAAATCTAATAATTAGCAATAACTTCTAATAATTAGTAATAAATTTATAAAATTAGTAATAAATTGCAATAATTAGTAATACATTGCAATAATTTGTAATAAATAGTAATAAATAGTAATAAATTTTAATAATTAGCAATAAATTGCAACAATGAGTATTAAATTGCCACAATTAGTAATAATTAGCTATAAATTCTAATAGTTAGCAATTAATTGAAGTAATTTTTAATAAATTATAATAATTAGTAATAAAAGATAATAATTAGAATTAAAATATAAAAATTAGTAATTAATTATAATAATTAGAAATAAATTATATTAATTAGAAATAAATTATTATAATTAGTATTAAATTGTAATAATTAGTTATAAATTCTAATAAGTGGTAATAAATATTAATAATTAGTAATAAATATTAATAATTAGTAATAAATATTAATAATTAGAAATAATTTTTTATAATTTATTAAAATTAGTAATAAATTGAAGCAATTGGTAAAAATTGAACAATTAGAAATAAATTATATCAATTTGTAATAAATCTCAAAAATTAGAAATATGTTTAAAAAATTATTAATTAATTTCAATAAATAGTAGTAAATTAAATAATGAGTTATAATTAAAAATAATTTTTAATAATTAGTAATAAATTATAATAAATAATAATAAATTATTATAATTATTAATAAATTGTAATAATTAGTAATAAATTTTAATAATTAGTAATAATTAATAATAAATTCTAATAATTTGTTATAATGAATAAAAAACATCTAATAATTAGTAATAAATAGCAGTAATTTGTAATAACTTCTAAAAATTGTAACTAAATTCTAATAATTTTTAATAAATTGAAATAATTAGTAATAAATTGAAATAATTAGTAATAAATTACAATAATTTGGGATAAATTTCAATATTTTGTAATAAATCTAAATAATTTATAATAAATTAAAATAATTTGTAATAAATTCTAATAATTAGAAAAAAAAATCCATTAATTAATAATAAATATCAACAAGAAGTAATAATTAGAATTAAATTCTAATAAATAGAAATAAATTGTATTAATTCGTGATATATGATAATAATTAGTAATAAATTAGTGATAATTAGTAGTAACTTAGTAATAATTATTAATGAATTATAATAATTAGTAATAACTTTTAATAATTAGTAATAAATTATAATAATTAGTAATAAATTGAATAAATAGTATTAAATTTCTATAATTCGTAATAAAGTGTTACAATTAGAAATAATTAGTTTTAAATTGAAATAATATTTAATAAATTACAATAAATATAATTAATTAGTATCATTTGGTATTAATTAGTAAAAATTTATAATATTAATTAAGAAATTGTAATAATTGTTAATAAATTATAGAAATTATTAATAAATTGTAATAATTATTAAAAAACATATAATAGTTAGTATCATATTTTAAAAATTATGAATAAATTGAAATTATAAGTAATAAAATTTAAAAATTAGTAAAAATTTTTTATACATATTAATAATTTTTTATAATTATTAATAATTAATAATAAAATATAATAATTTGTAATAATATCACAAAATTAGTGACAATTAGTAATAATATAGCAATAATGAACAATAATTAGAAATAAATTGTAATAAATTTAAATAAATTGTAATAAATTGGCATAATTTCTTGTGGATTAGAGGCTCCATTTTACTCGATGCCTTATCTAGTTACAATTTTTTCACATTGAAATCACTATTAAAAATCATTCTTTATGCGTAGATATGAAATTTCGTATGCATGATAATGGAGAACTATGTGGTGATGCCTTCTTTCTCACCATTATTTTCCATATAAAAAATGATATATGAACGTTATATCAGAATTTTATACAAATTTTAGATAGAGAATTTTGAAAGGAAATGCGAAATTAGGAAAAAGTACCTTTTTTCTAGGGACTCATCTCCACTCTCTCCTACTAAAATAAAATTGAAAAATCAGCTTAGACATATGTATATCCATTTTCGTATGCATGAAGATGGAGAGCAGTGAGGCCTCGTCGTGCTTCTCTCCATCTTCATGCATAGAGACATCATTATCCTTAGGATTGAGGATATTTTTTATAGTGATTTCAGTTAGAGATAGTGGAGATGAGTCTTCAAGAAAAAGATTTTTGTCCAATCCACTAGAAATAATCTCATCAGTAATTAACAATTAGTAGTTCAAATAAGTTGTATTTTATAATAATTTGTGGAAATTAGGATAAACTATTATATGTGTGTGTAGATTAGTTTTAAAGTTTGAAAGTAATATAAATATGTATTAAATAATATAAATTAGTATAATTTGTTTGAAAATTGAATTTAATTGTACTTACATTTTGAGAGAGTGATTTTTATATATCAAAAAATAAAAAAAATAATTATTTTCTTTTTTTAGTGAAATATCGAACAAGGAAGTAGAAAAAAATAATTATTATATGATCGTGCTTGGATAAATCTAAGTAAGAAATCTAGCAGTTCTCTTTTAAATCCTATATATATTGAGGGTGTTGAAAAATTATTATAATTTGAATCATCAAAACCATAATTTGATTGAAATGGGTTAATTATGATTTCTTGGGAAAAATGTACTCTGAGGACATTTGACACATTTGAAAATGGTATCGGTCATTTAATGCATTTCAGTTTTCATCAAGATTATATTTTTTACCATCAAAATCATGAATGTAGTTCTAGAGAAGTTATTATTAATTTGTTTCTAGATCCAGAACAGTTTAAAATATTAGTATATGATGTAGTAGGTTCGTTATTTTCCATAATCTGAAACTCATAATGATATCAATTTAACTGATGAGTTGGAACTATTTTGGTTTCATAATTTGATGATGTATGACTAGGATTTATTATATCATGGTTAAAAGACAATAAAATTTAATTTAGGTTCTAAATTTATTTCTATTAAATCAGATAATTCAATTTCAAATAGCTATTTTGGTCAGATATTATCATTGGTAAAAACACTGCAACCTGAATTAAATTTCTTGACAATAAATTTCTATGAGAGAAAAATAATAGTTTTTAATATAGGTCCTTTGATTATAAGAGGTTACATGCATTTTATAATGATTGCATCTTATATTATGGAAATAATGAGTAATTTCATAGTTGTCAAACTTGTAGAAAATCGAGGTATATAGAGGCTTAATAAGGGATGTGATGATTGCCTACTATAAGGCAATGGAGATATTTCCTACTTACACCTAGAGGAAATAATTTATTTATGTCTCGAAACAAATCGATATTAACTTCATGGATAAAAACCAATATTCCATCTGAGAAAACCATAAATCATCCCAATGATGCTGATTCATGGAAAAAATTTGACCATGTCAATCGATCTTTTTCTTTTGAAGATCGAAACGTGTGATTTGGTATTTCTACTTATTGTTTCCATCCATTTGGTTCCTATGATAGTCTGTAATCATGTTAACATATCTTTACAACTGTGTACAAATTTACATCCTTGGATATTGATAAAGGAACCATATTTTTTTTTACCCTTTTAATTCAAGGACATCCAAAAAAATATTGATATGTATTTGAAACCCTTGATTGATGAGTCAAATTCTTTGTGGTGTAATGGTGTTATTACATTTGATGTTTCTGTGAAACAAAATTTCATACTGAATAATGCATTTATGTAGATATTTTGTGACATCCCACATATTTCATGTTATATGGATGGATTACACATGGTCAAAAATCATGTCTGTACTATATGTGAGACAAAAAATCATTTATTTTCACCAATAGAAAGAAAACATTTTTTCAACTGTCATGGCAGATTCATTTAAACTGATCATACGTTTTGGAGGAATATTGTCATTTCAGAAAATGCTCAATATAAATATATAGACATACAAAAAGGATTTTAGTTATATATTTAAAATCAATTTTCTCTTCATTATATCCCATCACATTTTGACCAATAATAAACCAACAGAATATGGATGGCATTGAAAAAAAACAAGACTGGTTAAAATAAATTATTTTATCGGATCAGGCATAATGGTATGATTTGTTTGTCCATCACATGTTGGATGTCATGAATATTCATAAAAACAATTATAATTTATTTCATATTGATTTGGATACAACAACTAAATGCAAAGATAATGTAAATAAAGGATAAGATCATTACCCATTATGAAGTTTACTAGAAGATGAACTGTTTGAAAATATTCGATAATAAAATTTAAAAATTCCAAAAGTACAATATATTCTTTCCAAATATAATCTATTGTTATTTTGTCATTGGATTTAATTTATGAGACTTCAAGATGGTTATGCTTCTAATTTGGGTATATATATGTCATAAATAGTCATATAATTCGATTAAAAAGTCATAATTTTCATGTTATAATGAAAAGAATTATTCCTATTGGATTAAATATTATACTAATTTCTTTGATTTTGGATGTGATAAGATACATATCATATTTTTTCGACGTATTTGTGTGGTGAAAAGTGAAAATGATGCATTAAAAAGACTGCAAGAAATTGTTTCTTTAATTGTATGTAAAATAGAAAAAATCAACCCTCGAATATTGTTTTACTCAATTGAACATTTGGTATTACGTTTCCTACATGAAGCTAAATGTGGAGGTCCAATATTGTTCCTGTGGATGCACCAATTCGATATATTCAGATAGAAATTGTAGAAAAAAGTACATAAAAATGAATCAGTTGAAGGATCAATTGTATATGATTATTTTCAAGTGGAAAATTTTATTTTCATCTCTCATTACACTCAATATGAATATCCATAAATATTGAACCTTAGGTCCCATAATGAGGGAAATGTTGAAAATGAAATGGGAAGTCAATTATTAGTTTTTAATCATCTCTAACCTGGATTTGATGGAGTTAATTAGCGATGGATTTCAGATGATGAACATCAGAGGGATCATATATATGTTTTCCTCTACTATGAAGAATGTAAACCCTTTCTACAATGAGTTATCCTATCAATTATTCTATAAATTTTTATATTGTAAATTAATGTTATTTTATTTTTTTGTTATAGTTTTATCATATAAAGAAACAACTTCTACAAATTAGAATAACTTCTCTCAATGAACGTCAAAAAAAATATTTCTTACTAGTTTGAAAAACTAGTTACATAAATAATTTTTGGATTAACATATAAAATAATTTTTTTATCTGTTATATTGAATTGTTTTACAATTTTCTAGGTATCTCAACATACTGATAAAATTTCTAATAAATTGCATTTATTTAGTAACCCATTATCAAATATGTTTAAACATTAGAACTCTTTTGTAGTGAATGTTTTTATATTTCATACACGTGCATATGGGTAAAAAAAGAATAGTTGTGTGAGAATGAAGGGATTTCATAATAGAGAAACTGATGTAAATTTATAAAACATGATGGATGAAATTAATGAGTTGATTGATTGGTGGAGCATAATAAAAATTATATCTCAAAAAAACCAGTTTACTCAAATTGAATGTGGTTCCACTAAAGTGGAATGAATTTATAAATTTCAAGAGACTTATCAAAATTCATCTTTTTCAAAATGAGACACTAATATCAATAATGACACGCTGCATTTAAGGTCTGATGAAAATGACGATGTTAATGATGTTACAAATGAATTTGATATGAAAAGAGATGGTGCAATTGAAAGTCATAGGAAATTAATGATTCTGAGGAGGAATATAAATACATTAACATCGTTATATTTGAAGATGAGGATGAAGATTAACATTGAAACAATTAAATTCCAGTTATAATCAAATCTACTATATATCTCTATATAATAATTGTTTTCAACTGTTTTATAACAACAATCAATTCATTTTTCGGAAGGATGAGGATCTATTTTGTATTATTGAGAGAGATGATCTACATTTGGAAGAGTAGGATGATGGGTCATCTGACCCTATAGCTACTGGTGGCTCAGGGGGGGGAATCAGGAGGGATGGGGTTTGATCATTCTTGATTTTTGATTTTTGACCCAATCCCTGAGCGACAACCACATATTCGCTTCGATCCACAAGTGCAGAGGAATTAAAACCTATGTATTATTTATTTTTCAATAATTTATTTGTATAGTAATTTAATGATTATTTTTTCTTTTTCATAACTTTAAGCATATATCTACTAGATAGGAATCACTATATTGCCAAATTATTTTTCTCTAGCATGGTTCCCATGGTATCAGATCTCCATTGATGTGCAACACTGCATGTTCGATCATTAGATTGTATGTAAATAAATAATATATATATTGAAATTGTTCTAATGAATAAAATTATATTATATATTATTTGTATGGTTTGTGGTATCCCATCGACGATAGCATGAATGGGTCTATATGTTTGGCAACAAAAGAGACTATGTGTCAAAGTTTCATTTAGTTTTGGCACGAATTAAGATGGAATGAAATTGATAATGAAGGAGTGATAGAGTTTGATGAGTCTTTTCACACCTGCCGACCAGATTATATTTCATCTTTGGTTTGGTATGGATTATGTTTACACTAGTTGGGAGGTCATTTGTAGAGGAGATCATTGGCCAGTCTACAAAAATAGGGGAGAGAGGATGTGACACATTGAGCAGATATTCATACATTTAGTATTCATTGAGAGCATATGGTAAGTAATTTTTTTTGATATTTTTATAACATTAAATGTAAACAGTTTATTTTATATTCAGATATGTAGTCGAAAAACCTGATATTTTAGAGTTTAACAATTATAAGACAATGTATAATGATCTAACCACTGAAGAGATTCGAGGTGCTCGCCAGCGTCATATTGTGGTACGTGTGTTTTCTTTTTGATTTTAAAATTTCACATCAAATAATATTTGAACTATTTAAATTTTAAATTTCAATTTATGGAGTTATACCTAGTTGCATTGTCTCAAACATAGACTATGATTCAGGGTGAGACCGATACTCAGACCAGTGTGCATAGATTTGATGTGACATCATTGATACATGCGACCTAGTATGCTTTCCAGAAAGGATGAGTTTTTTCAATTGTCTCTCGATTGATGCAAGTGGATTATTATGGAACCACTACGATGTCAGCATCCGACATTAGAGGAGATCATGGAGAGTCATCATTATCTTTTTTAATGTATTAGGAGATGTTTTGATCTCAATTTGATCTTATAGAGAGTGTTTGTAGGGATCACGAGTAGATGCGTCAATGGAAGCAGCAGCAACATGATGTGTTCATACGACAACTGAAGCAGCAACATGAGATAGAGGAGGAGATGCGTTGATGGTGGTAGTAGTATGAGAAGGAACAGTTGGAGGGAATGTGTCATTTTACTCATGGTCTAGGAATTGAGTTCCCTTCACCATCTCCCCATCTCTTCCAAACGACCCTCACCCTCAATGATGTGTTTATTTTTTATGATAAAATATTTTAATATATTGTTTTTTTAAAATTATCTATTTAACATTCTATATAGTTCATTTTATCCATTATGGTGAATACACATTTTTTATTATTTTATTACTGTATATCATATTTTTTTTATTTTTTTTATTTTTTATTACTTTATAGAATTTTATTATTATGTAATTTTTTAATAATTTTTCATATTATCTTTTTATTATTTTGTCTTAAAATTGAGGATTTCATTATTTTATATTTTTTTATTATATAATATCATTTATAATTTTATGTCATTAATACTAATAATATTATTATTATATTATCATTATTTTTATTACTATTATTTTAATATTAATTTATTATTCTATAATTGTTTCATTTTACTAATATTAAAATTAGTATTTAATTATTATTAATATTATTTTATTATTTTTATTAATAATTTTCTTTTAAATTTTAAATGAGTCTCATCACAAATATTATTTTCTATAGCCCATAGTAAAAAAAATGTTTCAAAACTCAGCATGCCTTTTTGAAACGGGCCCATTATAATAAGTCATTTTAAAAACATATGAAATATATTTATGAAGGTTCAGTATATCATCAACAATTTTTTTGCGACCCCCTTTTCTTTAATGGGGAATTTGGGATGATATATCGTTTCAAATATCCCATTTTTGAGTAGTGGGAGACCCCTAACCCTTATCTTTCCTTTAAACCTGTGAACGCAAACAACCAACATGACAAAAAACCAAGTGTGTTCATTAAATAAAATCTATTCAAACAAAATATTATTTTATTGAAAAAAATTATGTAAACAAATTCAAAAAAACAATTTTATTTCAATAAAATAGTGCTTATTCAATAATATTGTCTTTTTATTAAAACATGAAGAACAAAAAAATTATGAAAATCTATATCAATTTAATAATACTTACCTTTTTATTGAAACCATATAAGGAAAAACTTCTTCGATGATTCATGAAAATTACCATTTTAAAATCTATATTTTATAAATCAATAATAAAATCACTATATTCAAAACACCCATTTTTATTTATTTTTCTAAATTTCCAACCCATCATAAATATGGGTTTCTAATTGTTTATAAATATCCATATTGCAACCAATTATTCAAAAAGAACCCAATTTATCATTTTGAATCTAATTATAAACAATTATAATCATTTCTACTAATTGGAGTCAAGAGTGATGCTACATACCTCAACGGTTTGGCTGAAAATCAACAATGGGTGGATAACTCTCAATAAACCAGGTCAATTCTCTATAAAACCAACTTACACATCTTATAATACAAAAACGGAAAAATATAAACAAATTTGACATCCATAATCTATGATCTACCCATAATGGATGTAGATATGATAAAATAAGAGAAGAGGAGAAGTATATAGAAGTATATCTACAAATATGTTGCATGAATGAAGAAGAACAACACTTACCGTAAGAATTGGGCTTCAAAACACAAAGGGTGGGATCCAAATCTGTTCGTAAATGATTGGGAGAGCATCCTAAACCATAAATGTAACATCCCAGGTAAATAAATAATATTACTTTTTCATATTTTTTAATATTTGTTAATAAAATATTAATATTACATTAAAGGGAACGCTATGCTCTATGGCGTACCCAATACGCAACAATGAGTTTCTTTGAAATCTTACGTTGCACTCTAATAAAAAAAATAATATTATTTTAAATGGTAGTTAACGCCTAGCAGTTGTATTAGCGGGAATGAATAGAAATAACTAAAATATTATTTTATGTTTTTACATTTATCCAATAAAAGATAAAGGCCTAAAATAAAAAAGAATTCAATTTTAAGCATAAATACTCTAAAATTCACTAAAAGGACGATTTATCTCCTTTTGACAGTGAACCGTCTTTAATATAGTTTTGTTCACTCTTATAAATTATATTAGACCAAATAAATTTCTTCTTTAGAATTGGGACATCAAAATTCACTTTGTGTAATGTTTTGGTATTTTTCCGATAAAGTTCATTTTTTAATAAACAGTGAAAAATGTTGTATTTTAATCCAAAACCTCTTTTTAAAATAATTTATTTATATGATTATATTATCATTTGAATTGGTTTTAAAGACCAATTATAATATATTTTTACAATTTAATCCAATAGTGGTCATTGGAATTAATTTCACTTCGAAATTGGACTTAAAATCGTGTCAATCTTTTGATATATATTGTTTCATAAAAACACGCTATTTGTTTTGACAACGGGAATTAATTATTAAATTAATTAATGAAAATTATATGTTTTTAATTTTTTAAAATAGACATCATTTTTGAATTCGGAATATAAAATATAGCTTATGGTGAATTTTTGGTATTTTTTCTGAAAAACATCAATTTTTGATGAATAG
Source organism: Viscum album (assembly GCA_963277665.1). Classification (NCBI taxonomy): domain Eukaryota; kingdom Viridiplantae; phylum Streptophyta; class Magnoliopsida; order Santalales; family Viscaceae; genus Viscum; species Viscum album. The sequence goes on from OY728152.1 coordinate 1,506,815,555, forward strand.
TGAAACCACTAAGTGGTAGTTAAAAAACTGATTTTTCGTTTAAATGAAACTTTACCACTTCTGTGTTTTCAATTTCAAAAATATGACATACATGGTTGTCATTAGGATGTAAAATGTGGTTCAATGGGTTTAAAATAATTTTTTGGTTAATAGTAACTTTTAAGTTTTATCAATTGCGATTAAAGGTAATTAGTGTAATTTATGGTAAAGATAATGTTATAATAATATGAAATGACCTTTAAACATGTCCTACCCTTTTTGGATGAATCATGGACGACCAAGAAAATCCATGGGTCAACTTGTGGACCCCAAGGATCCACTTTAGTAGGAAAATGACATTAATAACGTTTTATTCAAAGTTAAAATTAAAATGTCACAAACATGTATTGTTTTACTAAAAAAAAATTTACATGGGTTTATACGGGTCATATTTCAGACTATAAATATTCATTAGAAATCTAAAATGGTTTCCTACATCATGATATTTTTTTATAATTTTTAGACATTAAATAAATTAATTTATTTATGACACTGTGATGATGCAGTGATGACCTCATAAATGAACGATTTAAATAAAATAAGAAGATAGAGTAAAATATAAGTCTTACACATGTCACAAACATATTTTATGGGTTTATTTCTAAACCTTATCACCTTATCCTAGAAATATATCTTTTTGGGACCTTTAAAATCCAAAAATCATTTTATAATAATGTAATATTTTATAACCTTCCAATAGTGCCCCTCCTCTTATATTATAAAAGGACCCCACCTGTACCTCTTTACCCACACCTCTCAAGCCATTGTCTCGGACAAACTCTACCGATTTTATCTCTCCACATCCCTCTCCTCATCCTAGAATCCTTCCCTTAGGCATAATGCTCTTCAAAAAACCATTTTGGTTCAAACCAAGGGGAGTTACACGATCTAATGGTAAAGTCTTCCCTAATGTTCTTTTGTATTATTTTGCTTCTCCAACCCCCTAAACTATTTTTATTCCTTTATTTTGTAACAAAACCAGTATCTTAAACATACTATGATATTTTTATGATAAATATTCGAGCTACACTTACACACACCTCCATCTATTGGTTAAAGAACATACTGTTTCTGTGGATGGTGAATTACTACCTCACGAAATGATGATTGTTCTATCCTCTCCTACCACCTCTCATGGTGGCCATTATGATGGAAATATTTTTATATGATATATATTATATTTATTTCCTCTCTATTCTTATGTATTTTATATATAAAACATACCTTTATGCTTTGATTGTTGTGAAAATGCGATAATTTCATACGAGGAAGTGTGGACTACCGCCCCCTCAAGTGATGTGACTCGTTAATGCAATACATGGAATGTATAAAGAATGAGATTAATGAACATATGTGACCTATATAAAATATATATCATACTGTAATTATAATATATATATCTCTCATTTATTTTTAATTCCATTAATATGAAAAACAAATGAAAGTAGCTTTCATGCATATGTACGACCTACCGTCTCCATGAACGGTGCATTTCATTTATTTTTATCTCCAAATGTTATGGAATAGTATAAAATGAATATTTACTGGATATATATGATATTTAAATCATTAATTCTATTTTGGAGATGATTTACTTATAACTACATGGTCAATCATTTTCAAACAAGTTCATTTTTGACTCATGTACGAAACATCGACAAAAACGTCTAATATGAACTCACATTATTAACCAATTATTATAACATTATAATATATGATATGAAATGAATAATAATATTTAAAGGAGGTCCTTAGGAAATTATAAATTGGCCAGAGTTTATTATTCAGTAATATAATGAAACGAATAAGACAAGTCAGACTTGAGGTAAGGGATCCTACCTCGCTCTTTCTTTTTAAGTACTCTTTTTTATGTAACTTACTTTAAGATCCTATTTCTTATGTTGGGGGATTATTTTTAATATTTCCATTTCTGTAAATTTTATTTTAATATGACAAGAGACCCTATTTGATCTCATCAATCCATTTTTGGATGTTTTATGTGGCGCAGTTAGGCTGCCAAATTTTCTTAAGGGGATTTTCATCTCAAATTTTATTCCCGTGAGATTCATGCTACATTAGACACTATTTCCTTTTGTGTGGTGTATTTACTGCCCATTATTTTACTATTTTCATAATATACTCTCATTTATGGGTATTTACATCCTCATTGTATGACCCTTATTTCATGGGGTGTACGTTTCGAAAGTTTCCCAAATCGGTAAGGGAACCTTTCACCCTCCTCATTATAAAAGACATATTTTTTGTTAGGTCTTTTAATCTTATTATGATGGGATATGTTCTTATATATCCTTATTGATTTAAATTTTATGTACAAGTGATGAGATACCCCTTTTTATCTCTCATCATCTTATTTTATGAATTCCAAAGTGACGTCGTTAGGCTGTCGAATTTCTATAAGGGAACTTCTTAAACCACTTTCAATTTTTTTGGGTTAAACCTCTACTTCGTGAATTTATTATGCCAAGATTATGTGTGGAATATCTATGTTGTAATTCCCACAAACCTTTGTGTTGATATACTATCTCTAAACATAATTATCTCATTGATAAATTCTTATTTCATTTATATGAACATGTATGGGAAATCGTAACTCAATCTCATTTCATTGGGTTAAATATCTATGTCATTGGTTTTGTTTTTCCAAGAGTATGTGTTAATGACATCTGATTGATTCACAAATGATATAAAATTATATTGGGTGTATTTATACTTGTCACACATAATTAATTCATTGATTTATCCTTACACTAATGACATGATCTTTGAATGGGATTACGTCTCAATTTCTCTTCCTTGAGACACTTCTTGAAGATATGCACTTTTATTGTTTTTAAAGTGTATATAAAGACCCTTTGACATTCCATATCCATATTATGTCTATACTCAAGTCATTTAAATGTTTTGAAAATGGTCTACCTTCATGTGGCTTATAATTTAAATGTTCAAAATGGAAAAGGACTCTTTTATTGAAACATTGTTTTAAATGGTTTTAATGATTTATTATTTTAAACATTTATTATCCATGTCCATGATTTAAAAATGGTTTTAAGGATTTATTTATATGGACATGAATGTTTCAAAACCCTTTAAAAAGTTTCTAAGTGGTAAGGGACACTTTTATTCTAAAATCTCTTTTAAATGTCTTCTTTTAATATTTTCAATTTATAAAGGGATTTTTCTCTCATAGAGTTTTAATGATTTTATTAGATATTTTTATTTATGATAATATCATGATGTGATCTCTTGTGATTGAAATGTGGAAATTTTATGTTTATCTTATGCATGTTTTAGTTTTTATTATTATGTTGTGGTTCTTGGGCAATGTTTATGAAATCGGGTGGTTCCGTGACAAACTAAGTGTAGGTGAGCCCGATATAGCTCTACAATGCATTACGTAACACGAAGGAGTTAAACATTATGGTTTCTCCGAAGAGATTTAGGGAATATACTTTGATGGGTATTCCAAACGTAACCATGATGGTTACTACCTACGTAAGAATGTTATGAATGCCTCAAGTTACCTTTATATCTTATAATTTCAATTGAGTTATGCATAAATATTATGATTTCATGAGGTATGTTAAATTTCTTATGTTTTATGAGTAAAATATGATTTCATTTATTATTATGTATACCTGGACTAATGTTTTATTTCCGTATTGTTATAACCCTAACTTAGCTTTTTATGCTCATCCCATGTTTTTTGAAATGTTTTTCACAGGACAGAAAATTGAATAGGGTCAAGGATGGGATAAAGGAAATGTTATGCTCTCTAAAACAGGAACTATACATGACTCTTTTGTTCAAGAGTTTTTATTTTTTGAAAAAATGGAAACTGAGTAGATGTTTCTACATTGTAATCTTTGAGATGTAATATTTATGTCCAAATTCTCTAAAAATCTAAACCTAAAATGATCCTCAATGTGAATTATTCAATTTAATTCAAGATTAAGTAATGTTTTATGGACGGGACCTTATAGTTGGTATAAAAGGTCGGTTTAGACAACTTTAGGGATTTTGAGTTTTTGTTAAACACATGATTAGTCCATATGTTTATTATCTTAGTTAAATCCTTGTTTTATAACTTTTTCAGATCAAGGAAATGGAAGGAGGATGATCTCAAAAGAAATTCTTATCTATTCCTGATGACTTGCTTGAAATAATTATTGCAAAGTCATGTTCGAATGATTTTGAAACTTTTTCTAGCATACAACTCACTTGCAAGCAGCTGTTTGAGATATCAAACACCTCCACCATACCTCTTTATCATCGTGGATCATGGGTTGTATTTAGGCAAATCCTATTTTCACAATATTATAATATTTTCAAGAAAGGTAGATATTATAAAGGCATTTTCAAAATGTTTACCTTATCACAAGATTTTGAAGAATATTATGAATTTAAAGAAGGTGCTGAAAAAGGATACCCTTTTGAAACCTATTTATATTTGCTTCTAAAATATAATCTCTCAGCACATACCTATGGTATTTTAAAAGGACCATTAATTGAATGTTTCAACTCAAATTTAGTCAGACTATTTTATAGAAATCATTCCTTATCAGGTGTCTTGAAATTATATGTCATACATGATTATTTTCCAAAACTGTTTTTCTGTGAATACCCATATGACCCATGTTGTACAAGTTGTATTTGGAGGGAGGAAGAAAATGATTTTGAAGGATATCTAAATCATTGTTACAATGCATGGAACTTCTACCTACATGAACAGGATGACGATGAAACCAAATGGACACCATGAGCATGGTATGCTGTTCTTCATTTTTGGGAATCATTTTATTTTATCTTATGCTGGTGAAATAAGACTTCAAGGATTATGATGTTGATATTGAAATGAATTTTGATGAAAATGAGAGGAATAAGGAAACCATTGAGGTTAAAACGTGTTAGGGTTATTTTTGGAGTTTTATAAAAAGGATAACCTGTAGGATGGGTGACAACCCGTCGCATCTGGTAAGGCCGCAGGAACAAAACCCACAATTGAAGGGAGACAAGGGGGTATCGCCTACCACTAGACTAAGTGATGTCCCTAGTTAGTAAGACTTATTATTTTTAGTTATTTAATTTTATGAATTAAGAATAAGTTGATTTTGGGTTATCTAGGAAAATATTGACCTATCATGGAAGATATATGATTAGGTTAATTACTTATCAATATGATACTTTAAGAGTAACTGATGTTATTTGGAGATAAATATTAATTTTACCATGGATGTCTATGTGATTAATTCCTACAAATATTTTGGTTTCAATCTTAGTTTGGTTTACTTTGATGAATTTTATGGACAAATTTTTTATCGAATGGTATTCGTTGAACTTTGGGTTTTGTTGGAAAAATTTTGGAGATTAAGAATAGATTTTCTTTTTATAAAGGATTATCCTTTTTGGGTATTATCAGATCTCGTAATAACAATTTTGGTTTTGGTTTTCATCTAAAGACATGGGAAATATATAGTTCACTTTTGTGGATTAAGTGATTCTCTAGATGTTGATTATAGAGCTCATAATTTGAAAAAGTCATCCTAAAATTTCATCATTTGGAGACAGTATGAGTTTGTGTTAGAAATCTAGTAAAAGATGAAAGTCTACACGACAAGTAAGTATGTTACCTTATGATTTATTTAAGCTCATAAATAAATTACTCAATGAAAAGTAACTTAAAACAAAAATGTTTTCCGTTAACTTTTCCTACTGGGGAATGAAATACTCTTTAACCCATCACAAGTTTGTGATCTTCTTATGGTTAACTTTCTTCTAATCATGTTTTCTATCACTCTCCATCTGAACATGACCCTTTGTTTTCTCTTCAATGTCCATGTTTTCCTACATGGAATCCTAGTATGGGTTAACTCGGGTGACCTTTGTAATTCCATTTCTTTCTATTAAAGCGACAGTTTATTTTACTCTTTTTTCGATGTGGGTATTTCAATGATGTTTACAGGCCTAATTTTAAAATTGTGAGGATGCAATTCCCAAAAGGGGGGAAGGATGCAAAATCCCAGGTAAATAAAGAATATTACTTTTTCATATTTATTAATATTTGTGAATAAAATATTAATATTACTTTAAATGGAACGCTATGCTCGATGACGTACCCAATACGCAACAACGAGTTTCTTTGAAATCTTATGTTGCACTCTAATAATAAAATAATTTTATTTTAAATGGTAGGTAACGCCTAGCCATTGTATTGGAGGTAATGAATAGAAATAACTAAAATATTATTTTATGTTTTTACATTTATCCAATAAAAGATAAAGGCTTAAAATAAGAAAAGAATTCAATTTTAAGCATAATTACTCTAAAGTTCACAAAAAGGTCAATTTATCGCCTTTTAATGGTGAATCCTATTTAATATAGTTTTGGTCACTCTTATACATTATATTGGATCAAATAAAATTCTTCTATAGAATTGGGACATCAAAATTTACTTTGTGTAAAATTTTCGTATTTTTTTTATAAAGTTCATTTTTTTAATAAATAGTGAAAAATGTTGTATTTTAATTCAAAACCTATTTTTAATCTAATTTATTTATGTGATTAGATTATATTTTGAATTTGTTTTAAAGTACAATTATAATATATTTTTACCATTTAATCCAATAGTTGTCATTGGAATTAATTTTACTTTGAAATTGGACTTAAACTAGTGTCAATCTTTTGATATATATTGTTTCATAAAAACACGCTATTTGTTCTGGAAACGAGAATTATTTATTAAATTAATTAATGCAACTTATATGTTTTGAATATTTTAAAATAGACATCATTTTTGAATTCGGAATATCAAATATAGATTAGGGTTAATTTTTGGTATTTTTTCTGAAAAACATCAATTTTTGATATATAGTGAAACCACTAAGTGGTAATTAAAAAAATGATTTTTCATTTAAATGAAACTTTACCACTTCTGTGTTTTGAATTTCAAAAATCCAACATACATTGTTGTCATTAGGATGTAAACTGTTGTTCAATGGGATTAAAATAATTTTTTTGGTGAATAATAACTTTTAAGTTTTATCAATCGCGATTAAAGGTAATTATTGTAATTTATGGTAAAGATAATGTTTTAATAATATGAAATGACATTGAAAGATGTCCTAACCTTATTGGATGAGTCATGGACGACCAGTAAAATCCATGGGTCAACTTTGGGACCCCATGGAGCCACTTTGGTAGGAAAATGACATTAATAACTTTTTATTTAAAGTTAAAATTAAAATGTCACAAACATGTATTATTTTACTAAAACAATTTTTACATGGGTATATACAAGTAATATTTCTGAATATAAATATTCATTAGAAAGATAAAACTATTTCCTACATCATGATATTTTTTTATAATTTTTATACATTAAATAAAGTAATTTATTTATGACACTATGATGATGCAGCGATTACCTCATAAATGAACGATTTAAATAAAATGTGAAGATAGGGTAAAATATAAGTCTTAAACTTGTTAGAAAACTATTGTATGGGTGGATTTAGAAACCATATCACCTTATCCTAGAAATATATTCTTTTTGGACCTTTAAAATCCGAAAATAATTTTATAATAAAGTCATATTTTATAACTTTCCAAGAGTGCCCCTCCTCTTCTCTTATAAAAGGCCCCTGCCTCTACCACCTTACCCACACCTCTCAAGCAATTGGATCGGAAAATATCTGACCATTTTATCTCTCCACATACCTCTCCTCATCCTAAAAGCCTCCCCTTAGGCATAAACCTCTTCAATAAACCCTTTTGGTTCAAACCAAGGGGAGTTACCCTATTTAAATGTAAAGTCTTCCCTAATGTTCTTTTGTTTTATTTTTCTTGTCCAACAAAATAAACTATTTTTATTACTTTATTTTGTAAGAAAACCAGTGTATTCAACATACTATGATGTTTTTAAGATAAATATTCTAGCTACACTTACACACACCTCCATCTAATGGTTAAGGAAACTACTGTTTCTGTGGATGGTGAATTACTACCTCACAAAACGATGATTGTTCTATCTTCTCCTACCATATCTCATGGTGGCCATTATGATGGCACTATTTTTATATGATATATATTATATATATGTACTCTCTATTCTTCTGTATTTTATATTTAAAAAATACCTTTATGCTTTGTATGTTGTGCAAATTAGATAATTTTATACGAGGAAGTGTGGACTACCGCCCCTCAAGTGATGTGACTCGTTCATGAAATACATGGAATGTATAAATAATGAGATTAATGAACATATGTGACCTATATAACATATATATTATACTGGAATTATAATATATATATCTCTAATTTATTTTTAAGTCCATTAATATGACAAATAAATGAATGTTGCGTTCATAAGTACGTACGACCTACCGTCTCCATGAATGGTGCATTTCATTTCTTTTTATCTCCAAATGTTATGGAATAGTATAAAATAAATATTTACTAGATATATATGATATTTAAATAATTAATACTATTCTGAAGATTATTTACTTATAACTACATGGAAAATCATTTTCAAACAAGTTCATTTTTGACTCATGTACCAAACATCGTAAAAAACGTCTGATATGAACTCACATTATTAACCAATTATTATAACATTATAATATGTGATATGATCTGAATAATAATATTTAAATGAGTTACTTAATAAATTATAAATTGAACAATGTTTATTATTCAGGAATATATAGAAATGAACAAGACAAGTCAGACTTGAGGTAAGGGATCCTACCTCTCTCTTTCTTTTTAAGTACTCTTTTTTATGTAACTTACTTTAACATCCTCTTTCTTATGTTGGGGATGTTATTTTATATTCCCCTTTCTGTAAATTTTATGTTAATATGATGAGAGACCCTATTTTATCTCATAAATCCATTTTTGGGAGTTTTATGTGGAAACGTTAGGCTGTCGAATTTTCATAAGGGGATTTTCATCTCTCTTTTTATTCCCGTTAGATTCATGCTACATTGGACACTATTTCCTTTTGTGTGGTGTATGTACTGCCCAAATCGGTAAGGGAACCTTTCACCCTCCTCATTCTAAAAGACTTATTTTTTGTTAGGTATTTTAATCTTATTATGATGGGATATGTTCTTATATATCCTTATTGATGTAAATGTTATGTCCAAGTGATGAGATACCCCTTTTTATCTCTAATCATCTAATTTTATGAATTCCAAAGTGACGCTGTTAGGCTTTCGAATTTCTATAAGGGAACATCTTAACCCACATTAAATTTTTTTGGGTTAAACCTCTACTTATTGATTTTATTATGACAAGATTATGTGTGGAATCTCTAAGTTGTAATTTCCACAAACCATTGTGTGAATATACTATATCTACACATAACCATATCATTGATAAATTCTTATGTAATTTATATGAACTTGTATGGGAAATCGTAACTCAATCTCATTTCATTGGGTTAAATATCTATGTCATTGGTTTTTGTTTTTCTAAAATTATGTGTGAATGACCTATGATTGTTTCACACTTTATATCCACTTAAATTGGGTGTATTTATACTTGTCACACGTAATTATGTCATTGATTTATCCTTACACTAATGAAATGATATTTGAATGGGATTATGTCTCAATTTCTCTTCCTTGAGACACTTTTTGATGATATGCACTTTTATTCTTTTTAAAGAGTATATACATCCCCTTTGACATTCCATATCTATATTATGTCTATAATCAAGTCATTTAAATGTTTTGAAAATGGTCTAGTTTCATGTGGCTTATAATTTTAATGTTCAAAATGGAAAAGGACTCTTTTATTAAAACATTGTTTTAAATGGTTTTATTTATTTATTCTTTTAAACATTTATCATCCATGTCCATGTTTTAAAAATGGTTTGAAGGATTAATTTATATGGAAATGAATGTTTTAAAACCCTTTCAAAAGTTTCGAAGTGGTATGTGACACTTTGATTCTAAAATCTCTTTTAAATGCCTTCTTTTAATATTTTCAAAGTATAAAGGGATTTTTCTCTCCTAGAGTGTTAATTATTTTATTAGATGTTTTTATTTATGATAATATCATGATGTTATCTCTTGTGATTGAAATGTTGAAATTTTATGTTTCTCTTATGCATGTTTTATGTGTTATGATTATGTTATAGTTCTTGGGAAATTTTTATGAAATCAGGTGGTTCTGTGACAAACTAAGGGCGGGTGAGCCCGATATATCTCTCCAATGCATTGGGTAACATGAAGGAGTTAAATTCTAAGGTTTATCCGAAGAGATTTAGGGAATATACTGTGATGGGTTTTCCAAACGTAACCATGATGGTTACTCCCTACGTTAGAATGTTATGAATGCCTCAAGTTACCTTTATGTCTCATGATTTCTATTGAGTTATGCAGAAATCTTATGATTTCATGAGGTATGTTAAAATTCTTATGTTTTACGAGTAAATTATGATTTCATTTATTCTTATGTATAAATGGACTAATGTTTTCTTTGCGTATTGTTATAACCCTTACTGAGCTTTTTATGCTCATCCCAAGTTCTTTGAAATGTTTTTAACAGGACATACAGTGGAATAGGGTCAAGGAAGGGATCAAGGAAATGTCATTATGTCTAAAACAAGAACTAGACATGAATATATTGTTCAAGAGTTTTTATTTTGTGAAAAAATGGAAACTGAGTACATGTGTATACTTTTTAATCTTTGAGATGTAATAGTTATGCCATAATTCTCTAAAACTCTAAACCTGAAAAGATCCTCAATGTTAATTATTCAATTTAATTCAAGATTAAGTAAAGTTTCAAGGACGGGACCTTATAATAAATGGAGAGAAATATAACATTAGGTACATTTATGAGAAAAACAGAGTATGTAGGAGAAAAAATTAGTGTGATTATAAAAAAGTAGGGTCTTACTTTTTCCCTACACATGGCTAGTCAACATGGTTAGAAAAAGCATGCACTAACCATGCATTTTTTAGTATCACAAAACATTTTATTTTTTAATTTTCAATGGACCTATGTAGGGTATATAGAAACCCAACATAGTCTATGAACCACAACATTGTCCGCAAAAACCAGCTTGAAATTTTACCAAACTCTCATATCCTCTACCCTTACACTTAATAATCATAAAAAAATCATGTATGAGTTACATAACAAAAACTAATATTAATGAATGTATGACATAATATTTTCCATTTAAAATTATGTGGTATGGGTGTTTCATGAATAAGTTCATGTTCCCCCATTTATAAGGGATGAAAATGGAACTTTTGAGAATAAACTTATATTTTCAAGTATATCATTATAGTATTTACTAGTCAATGTCCCAAAAATTTAAAAATAATAGATTTTTTTGTCTATATTATATGGATAAACCCTCAATTATATATTTTCATATATACTTTAAAAATATTGGATTTTATTTTTTATGTATTTTACTTTTAAATATTTTTTACCGTAGTAATTAGTTTATATCTATGTAATTTCAGATTTAAAAGAAATATATAGAAACACATCAATAATTATTTTTTCTATAATATAAAATGTAATCTATATTTAATATAATTAAATTTAAAATTATACTAAATTAAAATTTTATATATATCGAATTATATATTTTTTTGTATAAAAAATTACATATTTAATGATTATGGAATCTTAATATTACATAGAATATGTTACATTATAAATGTATCATAATATAAATAAATATAATATTTAAAATAATGATATAGTATTATTTAATTAGACATTTATATAAATTTTTATATTAAAATTACACTATATTAATAAGTTTTTTAAAAAAAATATAATTTTTACTATTATCATGGTTTTACCATTAATAATATTAATCATGAATTTATATTTAATATGTTGATTGACCTTATTACATAATTTTATAATGTGGATGAAAAATTTGGAATTTATTAGTTAAAATTTAAATTGTACAAGTGATGTAATATAGTTTTAATAATGTGGGACAAAAAAGGTTTTAGAATAAAATATTACAAATGATTCCAAAACTATATACAATATTTATATATAAAAATTTTTAATTATAAATGATTCATCATAATTCAAAATATATTCCTTTAATATAATTTCAAGAAAATCATTTCTATATTATTGTAATTTAATTAAGATGAAATAAATTTACCAATTTGGTTACATATTATAATTCAACTAAGAAGAAATTATTTCATAAATGGGAAAACATTTATCAAAATATAAGTTTGTTATTATAAATAAAAAATGTTTTCTATTTTTTCAAATTGAAATTATGAAATTTATAAATTTAATTTTCTTAAACAATTAAAAAATACATTTTAAAATGGGTTTTAATGAAATTAAATTTTTAGTTTTTAAAATATATTATTCTTATCTAAATATATATTCCAACTAAATTAGTTTTAAAATATTCTTAGTATAAAAAATAATTTACCATTATTAAACCTTAATTTCATAAAATGGTAATTCATATTGTCTAAGAATTCAATTTTTTAAAAAATATATTAAAAATAAATGAAATAAAAATTATTTATTTTTTGGTAAACTAATTCAATATGAGTCATATTTAAATTATTCTTCAGTTTCATTATTCATATAATTTTTAATGTCATTAATCATTTTCAATCACTCAATTTGAAGTGATGTGTATTAAAAGACATACATAAAATTTATATTTTTATGAAATTTTATAATGGTTTACTTTTATACATGTGTTGTGTATAGATAAATAAATATGAAAATTAGATTATTTTAAGGTAATAAGATATTACAATCATGGTGTGTTATAGGTGCAATCATATTTGAGTAGTATCTTCTAGGGAGTTCATTATGGTCATTGTACATGGTTATTCTTCTATGTTTTTTTGATTCCCGAGGACAAAAATTATATAAGGGGTGTCAAATGTAATGGCATGGATGTTCTCAGTAGTTTAATTTCTTTTTTTTTTGATATTTTATTTTTGAGGGGAAGATTTGATATAAGTTCGGTTGAGGTTGTGATTATATGTTTTTGAACAGTCAAGTAATTATAGAATAATACATTTGTATTTATATATATAGTTTTTAATAATATATTAATTTTAAGATTAAGGGGATGATTTTCTGACAGTTTACTCGAAATGCAACAATAAGTTTCTTCGAAATATTACGTTCCATACAACATTGAGTTATACTAAAAAATAACGCAATATTATTGTTATTTTAAATGGAATTTAACACCGAGCCGTGGGAATGAATGGAATGAATTGTATCCAATAAATTTTGAAAGATAATTTACACATGTTTAAATGTTGATTCATGGGATACCAAATTTATTAGAAATGGAAATAAAAACCAATTGAATATAACATATGTGTTTTTATGAAAACCTAATTTAATGAGAATAATTTGGTTTTCAAATAACCCTTTATGGATTATTATTTAATGAAAAAATATATTATATATATTCAATGTAAATTTTTAAATTCATCTTATATGTTTTTTAGAAATGAAATAAGAATAAATTCATTTTTATCGGATAAAAGAAGTATTTTTCTAAAAATGAATTTTTACCATCTTTTGATGGAGAACCCTTTAGAAATATAATTTTTTACACCTTTTTATGTTTTATTTGAAAAAATAAAATTCTTATTTAGAATTGTAAAATTAAAATTTTCTTTGGATGAAATTTTTGTAATTTTCTGCTACAATTCATTTTTTTAATGAATAGTTAAAAATACTACATTTTAATTCAAAACCGTATTTTTATCAAATTTATTTATATAATTTGATTTTACTTTTAATTGGTATTAATGTGTAATTGGGTTTTATTTTCATATTTTGATATAGTTTTTGGTCATTGGAAGAAATTTCACTTTAAAATTTGACCTAAACGTGTGTCAATCTTTTAGTAGTTTTTTTCTTCTTAAAAAAATTACAATGAGAATTAATTTTAAATTTATTTTGGAAAATTACATGTTTTAAATTTTTAAAAATTAATTCCATATTTGGATTTAGTAGGTAATAATTGTGTAAATATGTAACTTTTATTTTATAGATTATGAATAGTAACTTTAGTAAATATTTTATTTATCTTGGTTAAAGGGTAAATATGATAAATTAGGGTAAAAAATAATATTATAATAATAATAAATTACCCTAAAACTTTTCATTACCCTATTTTATGAGATATTTATGACCATGGTCATCCATGAGTCTATTTTAGGACCCCATGGAACCACTTCTGTGTGAAAATGAAAATTAATTACATGTAATTTAATGTAAAAGAAAATATAACCTAAACATGTATAATTTATTAAGATATTTTTTATATCGGGTTATATAAGTTATATTTTAATATTAAAATAGTAATTAGAAATCTAAAAATATTTCCTCTCTCATGTTAATAAATTAACATGTTTTAGATATCAAATAAATAAATGTAATTATGACACAATGACGATATAGTGATTAAGTTATTAGTGAATGGCGTAAAGATATATGATTATAAATTTTGAAATAAACTTATTTTGAAACTTTTTATTCCATAAAATAATTTTATGGATGATTATAACTTGTTATATGTTATTTTATAAATTTATTTAAATAATTAAATTGTAATGGATTTTTAAAAATTCATGATAAAATAGTATAAAAAATGAAATAAATGAGTTTTTTCAACAAATAATATTTTATTAAATGATATAATACTCCTAAAAATATATGATTCAATCAAATGACTTAAATAATGTTTTATATTTCATTAATGAACCACTTTAGTTTCGTTTGTAATTTTATGGTAAATATATTAACCATTTAATATGAATACACAAGAAGACATGGTAAGAGCTAAATGTCTTAACTAATGGTTAAAGCTAAATTATAAGGTTATCGTTGAAATCAAAACATGTCTAAAACCTATTGGTTGAGAGTTTTTAGAAAAATACCCAACTTATCTTCAAATTAAATTAGTTGGGGACGCTTTGAAATCTAAATTATGTTTATAATAAAAAAATATTTCTAGTCATTCCTAATGTGCCCTACCTCCCTCTTATAAAAGGCCACCACATCTAACCCCTTACTCATACCTATTAACCCAATGGATAATCCATCATCAGTTCCAAAAATCTCAAAACAACCCTATATTCTTCTTATAACCCTTACCCTAGGAATAAGGCATTTCACAAAGGCTTTGGGCTAAAATCAAAGGGAGTTACCCGTTTTATGAAGTATCATCTTCTTTAAAGTTCCTTTCCAATATTCTACTTCTACAATCCCTAATATGTTCGTATTATTTTATTACAAAACAATAAAAGTTTCCTAAATAAACTCTAATGTTTTTATGATAATTATTGAAACTACACTTACCCACACCTCCTACTAATGGATATGAACATACTGTTTCTTTGGACGATGAACTACTGCCTCACGAAACAATGAATGTTCAAGTATCTCCTACTACCTTTAATGGTTCCCATAATGATGGAACTGTAATAATATTATGTATATTATATTTATATTTTAATTATTCTCATGTAATTCATATTTATAACATATACTTATTTTTTAATGATTGGTAAACATGATAATATCATTCGAGGAAGCATAAAATACCACCCCTCCAAGTGATATGACTCGTTCATGACATACATAGAATGTATACAGGATGGATTTAAAGAACTTATGTAAAATATCTAAAATATTATATTATATTGGAATTATAATATACCTGTGTATCATTATGTTTTCATTCCATTAAATAGGAAATAGAAATGAGAGTAGTGTTAATGCGTACGTACAACTTACTGTATCCATGGACTTTGCATTTCATTTATTATCTCCAAATGTTATGGAATATTATAAAATCATATATAATGTATATATATGATATAAATTAATAATATTCTATAGATAATTTGATTTTTACCACATGGACATATTGTAATTATAAGAAGATCATTTTTCTCTCATACACCCAATATTGACAAAACTGCCGATATTAACATAAATAATTATGTAATTTTTATAATGTGGTAATAAGTTATATAAAATGAATAATAAACCTGAAAAGGTTCTGAATAAAGTATACATTAACATATGTTTATTATTTTTGAAATTAAAAAACGGACGAGTCAATTCAGACATGAGGTAAGGTATTTCGTCTCAATCTCCTTCAAATTGCGGAATATCTTGATAGTATGCACCTTTATTATTCATTGGGTTGTATATATGACATGTTAACATGTTATATCGTTAATTACTATATTATCATGATATTTAATGTTTTTTTTGTTATTTATTATGTGGTATGGTAATATTAAACTAAGACATTGTTCTATGTGTTTTTAATAATTATTCTTCTAAAACCTTCTATTTCATGTCCATGTTTTCAAAGTGGGTTTTAATGATTTTTTTATATGGGAATGAGTGTTTAAAGTGAAAATTCTATTAAAAACTTTAAAATTTGTAAGAGACACTTTGATTCCAAACACTTCTATTTGAATATTTTAAATGAATTGATTATATCAATATCTTGAAAATATATCTTCTGACTCCAATGTGGAAATGATATTTATTCTTTAATGCTTATTTTATGTGTTATGATTATTTATTGTACATGGAAATTTGGCGGGTGGTTACGTGATAACCAAATGGAGGGTGGTAACGTGATAAACCAAATGCCAGTTGGTTCCGTGATAAACCAAGGATGGCTGGTTACGTTACAACCTCCAATGCATTGGGTATGGAAGTCGGTCGTATGGTTATTAAATTTACTGATATATATATAAGTCGACCATATAGTTATTCCATTTATGTATGTTTATGTCCCATGTTACCTTTATAATCTATATGATGTTTTCTATGAAATTTATGGTAGTCATTTGGCTACAAAAGGGTAAGAAATGATATTAGTTTTAGTGAAGTGTTTTTACACTTTTTTAGGTGAAAAGTATTACATTATGAAAATGTATTCTTGGTTTTCATGTTGTTTTGAACAACTTACGGTTTTTTTAATTTATGTGTCCCTTAGTAATACTTTTATGCTCATACCATGTTTTGAAAGGTTTTTGAAAGGACTCAATGATGAATAGGGTCATGGATGGGTTCACAGAAAAGTCATGATTTTTAAATCATAGAACTAAACATGTCCCTTTTTTGAATGTTCTTTTGTATTATAAAAATACTATTTAGTGGTAGAAATATCTAATGGTAATATTAAAGTTGTTATGTATTAGATATTTCCTAATTCTATAGACCATAATCCTAAAAAGATCCTAAATGTGAATTATTAACATCATTCAAGATTGTTTAATGTTTATGCCTGGGGCCTCATAGTTGGCATCTGAGTTCTGTTTAGATAACATTAGAGGATAGGGTGTTATTTAAGCATAAGTGGAATAACCAGAATGGTGAGCATTTAGAAAGATACATAGTTAATTTAGATCAATTTAATGTGTTTTGGATAACATGAATAAGTATAACATAGAGTTTACCCTCCCCATAAGTTATATATGAAAATTTTACTTACATACTCACATTGAACTTTTTGGTTTTAGTAAATGAATGGATCTAGTATGAACCAAAGTCAAAATGGATGTGAAGGAAACTATGGTAGTTTTATGAATGAGAATCTAAAAGAAATTAGAGCTACAATGAGAACTCTTGTGGTCATTCTTAACCAACTCTCTGGAGTCAAGATTGAAAAACTGAACATTCGTTATTTTTATACGGCATTGTATATGTGAGAAAATAATCCCTATGGATGTTAATGTAATAATCATAATGGTATGTATATTAAAAAACTTTGTTTCATGTATGTGGAATGAAACACCTAGGAAATGCTTCAATGGGATGAAAATATTCTTTAGATGTGTTAATGAAGGTTATAAATTAAGAGCCTACCATGGAAAAAAGGGAAGCATCCTATGGACTACTGGAAAGGGAATGAAGTAATTTCTGAGGTATCAATTGAATGTATTAAATTTTGTGTGAATGGTCAGTATACAAAGAGATTTAGTAGGTATATGGTTCCATAATGGGATCATCAAGACCATATAAATATATTTTTACCAATAACTAATGCCATTCCAATTAAGGATAATGAAACTGAAAATGACCAATGAATGATGTGGTTTATTTCATAGATGATGTATTAAGATTATTGAATCATATGATATGATTCATTAATTTATTTTTATGAAAAATGTATTACAGAATAATTTGAAAAAGAATGGATAATAGAACATGAAGAACATTGAATGTTTAAGAAGTCTACATACAAGGGATTCAAGAATTATCATAGATTTTAGGATAATGAAATGCTTTAAAGTATTAAGGATCATTTTATAAGGGGATTAATTTGGATGCATTTTTCTAGTATATGTAACCCTGATGTTTGATATGAGAATTTTTTTTTCAAGAAAGAATAATATTTTCTTGGGTGTAAATAATGGATAACCTTAGGGGTTTTTATGATCTTTTGTTTTTGAGATGATAAATGGTTATTACATTTTGGGATTCAAAATGAAAGGTATCATATAAGACTTTAGAATAAAATAAGTTATGATTATTTTTGAGGAAATTATATTATTTTTTAGAATGTTATAAGAATTATATTGTTTTAGAAAAAGGACATCCCATAGGATGGGTGACAACCTGTCGTGTCCTTAAAGGCCATGGGAATCGATCCCACAACCAAAGGTTTACAAGTGCACATTGTAAACCATTAACCTACATTAAGTCCCTAGTCAGTATGAATTATTATTTTTTAAATGATTTTATTGATCACGAATAAATTGATTTTGGATCTTATGTTTTATGAAATGGATATCCTTAGTATATGAAACTGATTTGGTGATTATGTGATAATAGTTAATTTGAGAGGATTTTTCTCTTTTGGGAATAATATATGCCTAATGAAAATAGAAAACATTGGGATTTCAATTAATTAATAATGTTGGTGTTTTATTTTGGAAGGATATATGTTTTTATTGTGGACATATACAAATTTGGGTTATTTATGGAAATAAATAACCTATCATAGAGAATATTTGATTAGGTTAATTGCATTATAGTACGAGAATTTAATAGTAGTAGATGTTATTTGGTGATAAATGTAATGATTTTTGTGGAAGGTCATGTGATCAAATACTTCTGAATTTTGGTTTCAATCATAGTTTGGATTTGTTTTATAATTTTATGTAATGTTTTATGTTGAGTGGTCTTTGTGGAGATTTGGGTATTATTTGTTAAATTTTGGAGATAATGAGTATTATTTATTTTTTAAAAATGTTTATCGTTTTTGGGTATTTTATGATCTTGTACTAACAAATTTGGTTTTGGATAATGTCTAAAAGTAAGGGAAATATGTATATTATCTTTTATAAATCATGTTATTTTATATTATTTGATTTTAGTGATTTTGGTATGACCAAGTCATATTTAATACACATCATTCAGTGAAAACATGAGTTTTTAGTGGAAAATAATTTAAAGATGAAACCCTATATTAAATGTAAGAATATTTCGTTATGTTCTTATTCAATCACATAAATAATTTCTCTAACATTATGAAATGGAACATAAAAAAACATTGTTCGTTTACTTTTCCAACTGTGGAATCAAATACAATTTAACTTATCAAAATTTTATGTTTTTCTTGTAGTTAACATTATCCTGATCATGTTTTCAATCACTCTCCATCAGAACATGACACTTAGTTTCTCATAAATATCCATGTATTTCTACATGGAATCCTAGTACGTGTTATCATCAGTGTCCTTTGAAATTTTCTTAATTTCGTTTACTATGACACATTTATTGACTCTTTTTCATATGTGGGTCTTTCATGATGTTTCTATGCTTAATTTTAAAATTGAAAGGACATAATTTCTAAAAGGGGGAAGGAAGTAATGAACTGGATAATTATAGAATAATAAATTTTTATTTATATTAATTCTTACGAATATGATATTAAATTTTAGTTGAAGGGGATGATTTTTCTGGTAGTGTACTCGACACACAACAATGTGATTCTCCAAAATATTATATTTCACACAACATTGAGTTATAATGAAAAATAATACAATATTATTATTATTTTAAATAGTAGTAAACACATATATGATGGAATGGAAAAAATGAATAGTATAAAATAAATTTTGAAATATGGTTTACATATGTTTAAATTATAATTCATTGGTTACCAGATTTAATATAAATAGAAGTAAAAAATGATTAAATATAACAAATGTCTTTTTATGAAAAAATATTTAAAAGAGAATAATTTTGTTTTTATAACAGCATTTATGGATTTTTATTTAATAAAAAATATATTATATATATTCAATATAATTGATTAAAATTTTCTTATATGTTATATAAAAATGACATTAGAATATATTCAATTTTTTGCATAAAATAAGTATTTTTTCTAAAAATCCAGTTTTACCGCCATTTGATGGTGAACAATTTTAAAATATAATTTTGACACATTTAAATATTTTATTTTAATAAAGAAACTTTTTATTTATATGATTAATATCAAAATTAACTTTTGATTAAATTTTTTTATTTTTCTGGTGAAGTTTAATTTGTTAATGAATATTGAAAATAGTACATTTTAATTCAAACCTTAATTTTAATCTAATTTTTTTTATATAGTTAGGTTGTAATTTTAATTGGTTTTAAAGAATAATTGGGTTAAATTTTCTCATGTATTCCAATTTTTTCCATTGAATGTAATTTCACATCTAAATTGGACAAAAACACATTCCAATCTTGTGGTAGTTTTTACTTCTTAAAATCATATTTTTTTGGTTTCCATAGTGAGAATTAATTTTAAATTAATTTATGAAATGTATGTGTTTTGAATAATGTAAAATGGATTAATTATTTGGTATCATGAGGTCCAAATTGTGTAAATAGGTAAATTTTATATGTAGAATTATGAATAGTAACTTCAATAAATATTTTATTTACTATGGTTAAATGGTAAATCATGAAAATATGGGTACAAAATAATTGTATAATAATATCAAATAACCCTATAACATGTCATAACCCAATTGGATGAGCTATTTTCGACCATGACCACCCTTGGGTATATTTTAGGACCCCATGTAGCCACTTGTGTGTGAAAATGAAATTTAATTTCTTTTAATTTAAAGGTAAGGACAATATAGCCTAAACATGTATCTTTTAGTAAAACTATTTATATATAGGGTTATATAAGTTATATTTTAGTCTTAAAAATTAATTGTAAATATAAATTGATATCGTACATCATGTTATTTTATTTATAATTTTTAGACATCATATTAATAAATAACTTAATGACACAATGATGATGTAGTGATTATCTTATTAATTAAATATTTTTATAAAATAAATTATTAATAATAAAATAAACTTATTAGGAATATGTTTATGCCATACAATACTTTTAGTAATGATTATGGCTTGTAATATTTTTATTTATGAGTTTTTTTCAAAAGATTCAATTTGTTATTGATTTTCAAAAAGACATGATCTAAATAGTATAAAAATTGACATAAATTAGTTTTTAAAACATATACTATTTTATTATATAATATAATAGTCCTAAAAATCGTATATTCATCTAAATGACCTAAATAATGTTTTAAAAGTCATTAATGAACCACTATATGTTCTTTATTAATTTAATGTAATCTTACTAACCATATAGTATGAATACACAAGAAGACCTGATAACAGTTAAATTAATTAACTAAGGGTTAATGCTAAATGATAAGGTTAACATTGAATCCGAAACTTATATAAAACCTATTGGATCATTGAATTTTGAAAAATACCCATATTATCATAGAATTAAATTTCTTGGGACCTTTTGAAATATAAATTCAGTTTCTAAGAAAATAATCATTCACGACATTCCTAATGATCCCCTCCTTCCTCTTATAAAAGGACACCACCTATAACCACTTAATCACACCTATAAATACCTTTGGCTCATCCAAACTATTCTCAAATAAATTTCCAACATATTTCTATTACTCCTAGAAGACTTATGTTTGTCAGATAGAAATTTAAGAATGAATTTTGGCTCAAATCAATGGGAGTGACATGTTTTAAGAGGTAGTGTCTTCTCTAATGTTCCATTAAAATATCCTACTTCTTCACTCCCTATACTATTATTAACATATAATTTCATAACAACACAAAAATACATGATATTCTATGAATTTTGTCTAAGAAGGGTTATAACTACACTTACACAGACCTCAATCTAATGGATACAAACATACAATTTCAATGGATGTCGAACTACTACCTAACGAAATGATGATTGTCCAATAATCTATACTGCCTCTCTTGGTGGCCATTATAATGGAACTATATTTATATGATATATATTATGTTTATATTGAGTTTATTATCATTTATGTTTTATTTAGAACATTATGTTATTCTTTTCATGATGCGTAGACATGATAATTTCATTTAAGGAAGCGCGGACTACAACCCCCTCAAAATGATATGACTCGTTAATGATAGATATGGAATGTATAAAGGATAACATTTATGAACTAATGTAATGTATATAAAATATGTTATTATAGTGGAATTATAATATACATATGTATCATAATATTTTCATTCCATTAAATATAAAATAGAAATGAATGTAGTGTTCATTAATACGTAAGGCTTATCGTCTTCATGAATGGTGCATTTCATTTATTATTTATAAATGTTATAGAATATTTTAAATACATATATACTGTATGAATAATATTTATATATATGATTTTTTTTGGATATAATCGATTGTTGACCACTTGGACACATTTTAATTATTACAAGATAATTTTTGACTCAGGTACACAATATCGACAAAATAGGTGATATTAACATAAATAATTATGTAATTTTTATAACATGTTAATAAGCGATATAAAATGAATAAAAAAGGAAGAAGGATATTAATAAAGTATAAATTAACTTAGGTTTATTATTCCACAAATTAAATAATGAATGAGTCTTTTCAGACACAATGTATGGGATTTCATCTCAATCTCATTTCCTTGAGTCATTTCTTGATATTGTGCACCTTTAAAATTATTTTGGGTGTATATATGACCTGTTGATATATTATATCTTGAATTAATATATTCTCATGATATTAAATGTTTTATTGAATTGATTCTTATGTTTTTTGGGAATCATTAACTAAAACATTCTTCTTAGTGTTTTAAATATTTATTTTTCTAAATCCTTCTATTTCATGTCAATGTTTTGAAAATGGGATTTAAGGATTTATTTATATATATAAATGGGTATTTTAATGTATAAATTAAATTAAAATGTTTCATAGTGGTATGGGACAATTGGATTCAAAACTCTTATTTTATGAATGTTTAAAATGAATTGATAATATCAATATTTTGAGATTATATCTTGTGACTGCAATGTGGAAATGTTATTTTTCCTTTATGATTGTTACATGTGTTAGAATTATATATGGTAAATGGAAATTTGACATGTGGTAATGTGATAAAACAATGAAGGGTGGTTATTTGATAAACCAAATGATGGGTGGTTCTATTATTAAAAAAGGAAGAGTGGTTACTTTATAACCTCCAATGCATTGGGTATAAAAGTTGGTTGTATGGCTATTACATTTAGTGATATGTGTGGAAGTCGACCGTATGGTTATTCCATTTATGTATGTTCATTTTAAAAGTTACATTTATATTCTATAAATTTTTTCTAAGGGATTTATTGTAATATTTTGGTTACAAAAAGGGTATGCAATGAGATTATTTGCAGTGAGGTGTTTTTTCAACTTTTTAAGGTGAAAAGTCTTGCATTATGATAAAGTATTCATGGTTTACAGGTATTTTGAATAAATAATTGGTTTCCTTCATTATGTATTCCTTACTGATCTTATTATTCTCATCCCATTTTGTGAATAGATTTTTATAGGATATAAATATGAATATGGTCAAGGATGGGATCCATGAAAAGTCATGCTCTTTAAATCATGGAACTAAACATGTCTCGTTTTTAATAGAGTTTTTGTATAATGAATATATTGGATAGTGAGTATAAGTTTATATTTGTATTATTCAAGTTGTTATGTATATGTTATTACCTAATTATATAAAACTCTAAACTTGAAAACATTTTCAATTTGAATTATTTATTCTATTTATGATTATATAATGTTTAAGGTTGGGGTCTTACAATTTTAGTTGGGAACGATGATTTCTAAAATGAAGTGGTACATGTGTCATAAAGGTCAACACATAGAATTTTGTTAAATGTAATGAATCTTTCTATTCTTCCCAATATCATATAATCATGGATGATGCCATGTATTTGGTTAATACATCCCTATTAATGGACAGAACATATTATTCATGTGGAATTATATTAATGGATAGGGTATAGAATCTCAAGTATATCATATGGTGGAAAAAACAATATGAAGGTGGTTATGACATGTTGTTTTTGGTTACATTGTGATATTTGAGGGACCATGTTTAGTGTCTCTATCTTTAGATCAGTCATTAAATTTTATTCAACAGATTATTTCGTGATCATTCCATGGTTTTATATGACTTATTGTAGACATGTAGTGTTATTTTATGGGAGAAATTGGAACATGGATATATATCATCGATTGCATCAAATGAAAATTCATTTCAAAATAACAAATGTAAAATTTATTTTATTATATTTATTAAATAATATAATTTAAATATTCATACAAATATTTGTTACATACCATTTTCCTATATTTTTTCATGAGTAATGCATTTTAATTCACTATAATCTAATGGTTAACATACTATGAAATGGCATCTCAATGTCACAATGTTAAAACATATTTAATGTTGTGTAAAATAAATTCTATGTGAGGCATATGTAAATGTTTTTTATCAACATATTTTTACATAATTTTATCAATTAAAAATGTTTTTTCAAACATTAATTATATTTTTAAATAATAAAAAATGGTGAAATAACTATTATTTTAAGGGGGAATATTATTATTATTATAAAGAGTGACATAATAATAGAAAATAGATACAAATTTTTTGTAATGAAGTTATATATATATTTAATGGTCATTAATATATTAATTTAATCATACAATATAATATACATTATACTAAAAATATTTATTGATTATGTAATTACATGTAGTATTGATCTAGATTATAATAATAATTTGATAAACTTATATTTCTTAACTACAAATAATCAGGTATCTATTTTATAATAAATTAGGGATGATGAAAATTATAAATAATATCACATATAATAAAATAAATGGTTTTTATTCTAAATAAATAAGATTCTCATGTATTATAAACATTTATTTAAAATTTCTATTTTTTAATATTTGAGATTAAAATAAATGATATGGATTTAATTTTTAAAACTATATATAGAAATTATATTATGGTTATTTTTAGAAATTTTTCAAAAATAGTTTATTTATCAATGAGTAACCTCCTGTCCCAGGTGCCACACACTGGTGTCCCCATCCAGTCGGTCACGTGACCTCAAGAATTCCTCCCTATACACTTGAGGATGCAAACTTGTAGTGAGGGTCTTATAAGTTGATCATGGGGATACTATACCCTCTTTTATAATAGTAACCAACCAGATGAAATAATAAACAATACCAGAATCATATATAACCATAAAAAATTTCAATATATTAAAATAACCATTGTAGTAAATACAATATCTAACTAAATCAGAAAACATATCTAGATAATGTGAGTGTCAAATGTCTAAAATGAAAAATGAAAATGAAGATACCTAAAACTCCCAAATGTGTCATGAATCACATCATGCTTACTCATCCAATATCCTTCTCATGTCATCCATCTATCAGATGCAATTTTCCATTAACATGTCTATAATACACAATGTCTATTTAGGTATCAATCGGGATGCCTGAGAAGTGTGTGAGTACACCCCAGTAGACCACCACAAATGACGTCTAAATTAAAATTTGATAAAAATAATTTGTATGTAGTTGTAATTAAGAAAAAATACAATGGAAATGTAAATATTTATCACATTATCAATTAATTTTTAGTTAACCACATTAACCCCTATGTTCATATAGACACACATACCTCAATCCCTCATTTATCCCATGCCAGATTCTAATGTATTCCCAAGTGATTTTATATCTCCATTTTTCATTGTTACTATTATTAAATTATTACATGAATTTCCATGTTACAATTCAAAAATACATAATAGAATGACCATGTTCTTGTTCATTAATTCACAACTAAATGACCATGTTACTATTCATTCCATAAACATTATAATGACAATGTTAACAATAATTGATTCCCAACTAAATGAACATTTAACCATTTATATGATAATAATTATAATGAAAATTTTATCATTAGTTAATTCAAAAGTAAATGAACATGTAACCATTCATAACTTAATTATCCACATTAATTCTTCTACTAATTCAACAATTAGTTAAATAAATATTTACACTTGTCAGATCAAAAATTAACTAATACCAAACCCTCAACCTTAATTAAATCCACAATTAATTAATTATTTTAAACCATTAATTATTTCCTATATTAATTTAACAAAAAAAGAAAACTCAAGATCTTATAATTAACTTCAAAA
Source organism: Viscum album (assembly GCA_963277665.1). Classification (NCBI taxonomy): domain Eukaryota; kingdom Viridiplantae; phylum Streptophyta; class Magnoliopsida; order Santalales; family Viscaceae; genus Viscum; species Viscum album. The sequence goes on from OY728152.1 coordinate 1,506,842,264, forward strand.
TTAATTATCTATAATCTCATATCTTAATAACCCATAAAAATCAATCAATTAAATATCCCCAATGAAAAATACCCATATCTCATATTTATTTATACCAATAATTATATCAATAAACAATTAAATATATCATAATTAATTCACCAATTAATTATCCCTAAATCAAAAATTTCACAATTTCTTCTTTATGTAAAAAACCAAACAAATTAATTCAACCAGGAAATTAAACCTCAAAAAAATCAATGTCAATTATGAAATTGCATACATGTAATAAGAATCATGACTATTTGGATTTTAATATGAAACCACCTACCTCATGTTTAATTAAGAACATTCACCAATGAAAATCCCAATATTTCATTGGAGTAACATCGAAGAACGAGAATGAAATCAACACCCCTAAATAAAAAATAAAAAATTATACATACATTTTATCTACACATTGATCCATAATCCTAGATATAGATTTATAAAATCTAGATCTAAATCTATCAAAACAGATTAAAACATCCCATCAATATACAGGGAGATGAAAGGAGTATGAATTATAATGCATCAGCATAAGATCCACATACTGAAGAATACGATGGTCCTTGATCCAGGATTCAAATCATGTTGAATGGAGGTTGTGAAGGCCTGGAATTCCTCCAGAGAGATCTAAAATCATAAAAGTGGAACTAGGGTGAATTGGGGACGATTTTGGATTAATATTGGTGTTCATAACTTTTTAAAACTAATGTGTGAGTGACCTTAATTACCACACATCATATGTGAGCTAGGGGCACATAGTTTTCTCCTAATAGTGGTCCAAACCATGAACCTATTATTTTATGGGTACAAAATTATTCCTAATAGGAAGCATTGCAAAAAAAAAAAACATTTCACCAACCATGAAATTTCTCACTACACAGATTATTAGGGTTTACTGGGTTGGGGTGCACGATTTCACCTAAAAACATTATATTTTGTTTTTAACACTATTTTTATAATTAATTACATAATTTTTTTGAAATTTAATCCTATTAAATGGGTTAAATATTTTTTTAACAAAATTATTAAATTTATTTTATTTCTTCAACATAACATTCAATCACTATTAAGAGTATCCATCATAAAATACATTTCCAAACTATATTATAAACATGTCAATTGAGTAGCTAATCTAATGTGACAAGAGTTAAAATTAAATAAAAACATTTCTAAAACATTATTAATAAATATATTTATATTTTAAATCATCATATCTTTATACTTTTTCCAATTTTGAGACTCATTCACTTTATGGTGACATTATTTTAATTTAATATTATTAATTGTTCCATGTCTGACAAGATCCTCTTCTATAAAAGAGAAGCCTCTCTCCATTATTATCCATGAAACATAAGGGATTTATATTGTAATAAACCATAACAAATCAGATCTAAACATCTAAAGACACATCTTATTGGTTTTTATATCCTTATGATACTAACCCATGGATCCCTGAGAAGAGTTCCAAATCTGGCTTCTCAAAGAACATGTATATGGTCTCACTAGATTTTTCAAGAATCACTATTCTTCTATATCCTATAAATATATTAAATCCACCATATATTACATAATATAGTACTTTAAATATAAGGATAGTTGATTATAATTGTTATATTATAACATATTTCTACCACATTTCCACCATATTGGAAATGAATGTGTTGCTTATGTGTATGTGTGGAATACCCCATCCAAATTGTGATATGATTAATTTTCCATCACTATCATTCATGGAATATTATTATGATTTAATTAATATTTACATATAATATTTTGGATGTATTTATTCTTCTACTATTAAAAAAATCTTATATAACATCTTACATGGTCATACGTTAGAAAATTATAACACATATCATGCATTCTTAGAGACTACCACTTCCACTTAACGATATGATTCGTATACCATATATATTTATATGAAATAATATAAAACATTATATGAGTATTAAATGTGGATCTTATTTCATTATTTTGATTTTACAGATTATGTTATCCTAAAAATTTTGTAGTTAGCAAATCCATCTAATCAACCATCTTTAGGAAATCATCTCTTTTACCATGTATGGTATGAAAGGATTTCTGGTTGTCATGAAAATTATTTTATTCCATAAATCTATTACAATTTTCCATAGCAATTTAAATGTACTAAATTTTCACAATATTCATCAAATTATTCATTAATATTCTTTCCTAAGAAAAAGATATTTTTTTATGTTTTCAAATGATGTTTAGAATATTCTTTTTCATCTACGATAACATAATTTAATTATTATTATACATCCATGGGGATACGAATGAATTATATTATACAATTTATTCCTATGAATTTATTATAGTGATTATTATTAATCGATTAATCAATGAAATCCATTTCTCAAGAATGATTTAATTATGTTATGATGAAACTATAATGAAACCTATTTAAATTACATGGGTCATAGTATAATGAAATAATGAATAAAATAATTAAAAACTTTTTCATTAAAAGGTTTATGAAACGATGATATGAATTTTTTAATATCTTTTGGAAGATATATGTATGGTTTTCATTTCATGATGAGTGGTCCCATAATTATATAAAGATTAAATTAATTAGGAATAGAAGAAAATGTCAAGAGATAATGAGTAATAGAATGAGGATTGATTATAGTTTAGTAAGTTAATATATAAAATAAGACAATATTGTGATTAAACCTTGATTAATGAAATTATAGAAATGGGAGTGAACATAATACACATGTATAAATTCACTAGTGAACCTAGACTAGGGAATTGATTTTTAAGCATGTTTGTATGCGAAAAAATAATTTCCTATTCCTTTTATATTTTCCCTTATATCATTATTAATTATTTATGATTACATACAATTTTATTTTTTGATTGTTTATTTAAAAACATTTTGAATTATTCAAGATTAATGATCTTTGAAATGATTGGGTTTGAATTTCTAAAGTTATTATTTCTTTCATATACTCTTATGGTTATAGTAACTTATAATCATTTATTCATTTCTCTTACTTTTTCCTTTTTTATGAATATGAGATAATCATTTATTATGTTTCAATACTCTTCTGTTTTTGAATATGAGATAATCATTTATTATTTATCAAATGTCCAAGAATGTTAATATGAGAGATGAGTCCGATATGATATGTCGAAGATCATTTATTGAATATATTTATTATATATATAATATCCAAATAGGCTAACCATTTTTTATCCTTGAGAATATATTTTATGATGTGAATTAAATATTCCAATATAATAAAATAATATTTATAAATGATATGCTTTAGTCTCCTTAGTTGGTATCATATTAGGGTTTATATATAATTTGATAGTAGGCTAATATTTCATTGTTGAAATTACAAAATATAAGAATATGTATGTTATAGTATCATGATGTAGTTTTAATGTAAAATATGTTTTAAATATCTAGAAATTTCATCTCTATCTGGATATGGGAATATGGATGCAGCTATGGAATATATGAACTAGAGGGTAAAAATATTGAATCAATTTGATTTGAAAATATATTGATCACCATGGGTACATGATTTTTGTGAAAAATATTCCAAAACTTCATTTACATTACCCTGTCCTATGATTTGATTGATTAAAATATTCTTTATGAATCATTTATTTGGATTTTATTAGTTGATTTCCACAAATATCCAATAATAAAACTAATGTGTCAAAGATAATAAATAATGTTCCATGATTTAGGAATATCATGAATTATTTTATTTATTACAAAACTATTTAATGTGATTATTATTTATTATAATATTCTTTTTAGTCATAGTTAAATGATTTTACTAGGAGGAATCATGTTAATTGTTTATTTCATGATAAATTAAATTATTTTCTTCAGGATTAGCCAAATTAAATGGGATTTTTGATGAAACATATTTTCTATATTCTCACCAACCACTCTAAATATATTTTTGGAATTATGAATCAGAGAAAAAAATTAGAAGAAACAAGAATGGAAAAACTCACTATTGTATTTTATTATGAGGAAACATAAAAAATCTATATGTGATTACACTACCCATAATATGGATAAGTAGTGAGTCAAATTTTATAAATTAGATATTCTTTTTTCTTCAATAGTCAGACCATGAGGAATTATTTTTCCCATTTATCATTTGAATGTTCAAATTTATCAATTATGGAATCTTATTAAGATTACATGGAAAAGGATTAAATTTACACTAGGGAAAGTGAAGATATTAAGTAGTTAATTTTTAATATGTTTTTTCCCATAAAAATTCAGATTAAAATGGAAATTAAATTCCCAAAATAGTAGTTGAATGAATATGAATCCGTTATTAGATTTTAGGTAAATTTTATAATATTTTCATTGTTAACTTATTTATTTATTAATTATCCAAAAAGAGAAGTTGAGGATTTTTATGTTTCTGGATACCATGTATCCATATAAAATTCTATATTACAGAAATTGATATATATTAATAAATCATTAAATTTTATCCCATTTATGAAATTATAATTTTCAACTATCTTTGTTCTCAATATTTTGTGTATAAAAATTCAAATCTGTATTTTCATGGAAATTATAGTAATAGATCCCATTAAGGGATAAATATTAATTCATTTATGATTTATGGAATGAAAAACATAAGAAATTTACTTATAGAGTTTGGTAAGATATTTTAGTGTAGAAAGTACGTCAATTGAGTAGAATAATATTTATTGGATGTTTAGAGGCTATTTAAGAAAATTAATAGTGAAAAATATCAATCATATGTCAAAAAACATGGTAATGTTATAATTGAAAATACAATGTACGATATAATATTTTTTGACTGAATCAATGGGTTAATTTAAAAAATCTACATTAGTAGCCTATTAAATAAATATATATAGTGAATTCCTATGTGATTATAATTATTTAAGTGGGTCAAGAAAGTGAAGTGTTTAAATTAAAACATAAAATCCACACATGATATGCAACTGTTTTATTTGGTTATGGAGCTACCTACTCATTAATAACTACTAAATTTTTTAATGGAATCATTACAAAACCTCAATGACTATATTTTTATATAGTTATAAAAATTAATAATAGTTTGAATACATAATCACATGTACAAACATCATCTATGATATATGAATATGGGAATTTTATTTCTGAAAATCATGTGATTCAGCCAATACATTAATTTGATGTGATTTTTTGAATTTATTTTAATTCTATATATACAGCCAGAATGAACATCTCAAAAAGGGATGTAATGATTTTTATTTCTATATAAACTATGATAATCATTTGTTTTGATGAAGAACATGAAAAGCTAAAAGATGTAACTTATATTAAATATTAATTACAATGTATTCGTAAGGAATACATATCTCAAATGTTTGTGGATTAACACAACATTGATGATATGTATATTTTTTTTTATTATGTTGGTATATTTCATGATGATTTTATTAAGCTACCCAATAATAATTAAGGTGATTTTTCAACAGAATGCACACATAGTGATAAATAAATTTTATGACTCTAAATATTTTCCTAGATTGAGATTCTTGAATTATAGGAGGAACTCATGGAAAATACTGATGCGGGATTAACATGCACTATTTTTTCAACATGGGGAACATCTATTAATTAACATAAGATTAAATATAGATGAATCATATTTTTCAATGAATCTAATGAACCTAAAAAATATCACCATTAATAAAAACTCTCCTCAAACCGATATTGATGTGTTTTTTGATCAAATGTGTGGATATCAACAATTTTCCACAATTGGCCTTCATTTTGGATATCATCAATTATGGTTTACAAAAGATGATATAGCTAACACCATCATTCAATGTTTTTATGATATAATAGTAATGTTGATTAAACATAATAAATCCCATTCTATGATCTTGGGGAAATATATTTTATATAGAGATTAAATTATTGTAATCATGATAGTTCTCATAGGAGATATTTATAATATATTATATAGAAAGGTTCACCAAAAAGAACATTTAAGTATTGAATTGAAGTCCATGAGGAATGTGTATCCATATTAAAAATTCAAAATTTTTGAATTATAGATAGAATAATTTTTATTGATGTTTCATATAATCTAATGTCAGTTAGTATCGATGGATACTTATATGTAAAAAGTAATTGGGAAATTTCCTAGAAAATCTATGGTATTTCGGATATATATTTAACTTAGGATGAATGAATAGTTTTAATTATACATGAGGGATTTATCATGTATATATAATCAAACAACTAGTATTATATATAATTAATTTATTTTCTTATATATAAATTAATTTGATGAAAATAACATGGAGATAAAAAGGAGGATGTTCATTGCACCTATTCACAAGGAAATATATAATTGAGAAGGATTTGTGATCTATTGTGATGCTTCAGATAAAGGAATATGATTCATCATCATGCAAAATTATATAATGAAATATTATTCTTTATATCGATTGAAAAATAATAATAATAATTACTCAACTAATGATTTTCAAGTGGAATTATTATATTTTGAATACAAATGATTATGACTTTCCACTCTATCATAAAAAATTTTTATATACTTATCATATAAAAATGATGTATATATTCTAGTATAGAGAGTAAAATATACACTAATGAATGCGGTTGGAATTGTAGAATGATTATGAATTTTAAATACTATACCACCCTAGGAAGTCCAATGTGGTTGTGGATTACCTATGTATGAAAGGCAGAGACCATTTTTACCTTATAAGGTCTAATATATATCCAATAATTATTGATTTTCAGAAGATGTAAATTTAAATCATGATGAAAGGGGACATTTCATATCATTATGAAATGACTATTTAACCATATGTCAATGAAATGATTATGATTTTTAATAATTATGTTATAGAATAATTGAAAAGGTTATGGATTATTTCTATGTTCAAACATTACCTAAAATTAAGAAGGATACATTGGGAGATGATGATAGATCATCATTCCTGATTTTTCCCTAATGTATGAAGAATTATAGTTAGATAAAATACTAATAGTGTAAGGATATAATGTAAATGGATATTTCAATATATCAATATCTATTATTAGTATGTATGGATGATAGTGAAAATTTTATAGGGATTTTACAAATTTTACCCATATAATAATTGATGTGTGATAACATTACCATATATTTATTCACCAAACTCGCAAAACATTTAATGATAATGACACTATTTTTATTGTAGTAAGTCATAATAAAAAATAATTACATTTCCTTTCCATCAGAGAATATTTGTGTCTTAAACATATTTCAAGCATATAAATTATCTATGTGGTAGGGTAACATAGAGTACCACATTAAATGGAATATTATTCAGATATGATGTTTTCTTTAAAAATATAGAGATTACACCAACATGTTATGGATAAGTATATGACATTTAGAACATCAAATCATCATCAAAAATATAGTCAATATAAGAGGAACACTCATCCCCTATAGTATATTGAAATCTATATATATGGATATAAAAGGAAGTCGGTATGTGCACCGTCATTTGGTGGAACTTGCATAAAATAATATATTTTATTCAATAATTTAGATAGATCCTTCAGAATATATTTTTATTAGGATGTATAGAACTCCAACATCATTGAATGATGATGGAGAGATATAGTAATTGGGGAATTATATATAGAAGGTAATAGAAGATATGTACAGATAAATTTAAAATCTATGATGGTATGTTCAAATCATATAGAATAGTTATTCTTAAAATAATCAGGGAGATGTAGATATTGGTTTTATTGACATGGCACACCAATGAATTTCTCATAGGTGGAAATTTTTCATATTTGGAATGAAGAGAAATATATTCCCTAAATATATTATCACATTTTAAATTCATCATCATATCCAGAAAGTTTATTATCTATTGAGGATTCAAATAAATCACTATGAAGTTCATGGTGTTTCCATGTATCTATCATAAAGATGTATATACATTATCTTTAAGATACAATGAACATATAGATCATAAAAGAAGATTATTATATATATTATTTGTAAAATATTTATTTGATGTTTTATTGATTAGTGAATGTATTGTAAAAAAAGACTAATCATCTAGATGTGGTTTTCTGGTGAAAACATCAATTTGAGGAATAAATGAGGGATCACAAATAGTGATGATCAAGAAGTGTACATAGTTTTTCAAATCTGGGTAACATAATTTAAATGGTAAAATTATTATTTTTATGTTATAATGTTATAAAAAATTATTTCATGATATATATTTATTTTAATAATTTTATTTATTTGAAAGAATTATTCACAAACAATACTATGATTAAATAAACCGATATATATTACCAATTTATTATTATATAATGTAATAGTTATCAAATATAGGTTTCATTTATAGGAAATGATAGAGAAAAAAATATGCAAATAAATATTTTACATTTTTGTAATATAAATTAATTAGTTTGTATATTGGTTATAAATTACTAAAGAATCAATTGATTGTAATATCATATATTTATAAAAAATCAATTTTTTTGCAAACAATGTGTATTTATCATAATAAATTCCACTAATATTTATTTAATTATTATATTAATTTATAGATAATATATTTATAATATTACATTATCACGTATAATATATTTTTTACAAGACAAGGAGTGAAGGTAAACATATATTTATGCATAAAACGAGTACTTCCATAAAAAATTTTGTTCTGTTTTAAAATTTTAATTTAAAAAGAATTTATGACTATTATTAAAATATAATATTGTAAAAATAATCGCATAAAATGAAGGAGAATAATTAAAATTATTTAATATTATCACTTAATTTATGGTCATTGGGAATAATAACTAAGGTAACTACACATTACTATGAAAAAGGATAAAACATGTTAATAAACGGTTAAACAAATGAGTTTCAAATTAAAATTTCCAATAAATATTTCTAAATAGAATTATATTAATATATTTTGATTCTAATTCATCAAATCTATAAACATGTTATAATTTTTATCCAATTTATCATTATAGTTACTACATTATATTTTAATATTCATTATAATTATAGGGGTTTCACTCCCCTCACTTATAAAAGGGTACCCCATTTCCTTTATTTTTCAAACCACCTAAGCATGTTAACTCAAATTAAACCAATCCAATGACTTCTAAACAAAATTATACATGACTTTTAGTTTCTTATATTTTTAAAAACCTACCTAATGGTCCTTGAGATGAGATTCAAATGAGGATTCTCAATGAAATTGTATATGTTTTTATCTGTCATTTTCATGATTCATTACTATTATATATCCTTTAAATATGTATTATAAATAATAGTAGAATAATATATAATCAATATTGTGATATTATATTAATTTTTTTGGAATTTTTTCCCACCTCTATCCAATCCGATGGGAAATAGAAGTTCCAATTGTGCTTATATGTGTAATATAACCTTCACATTGAGATATTATTAATTTTCTACCACGATATTTAATGATGGGTTATTATGATGAATTATTTTTTATATAATATATTTATTAAAAAAATTATTATATATATATAATATTATATAATTATATACTTTTCAATATGTTGGAAAATGATAACATCGCTCCTGAGTAAGTGTGGACTACAACCTCTACAAAGTAATGTGATTTTTTTCATCACAAAACCAAATGAATAAATGGATTTTTTTAATGAATAAATATTATAATTATTTAATGATTATGATTTTAAATATGATGAATCCCTAGTTAAGGTTATAGTATGGGAACCATCAAAATTAACCAAAAATGGAAAATATACACCTTCTCCCATGAATATTCATTTTAATGATGAAAATATTAATAAAAAGATAATTTGAAACTATAAAGTAAATATATGTTGAATTATATATATGAATATTATTATATAATATATTTATAAAAAATATATATTTATTTTATAGGATATTTGAATGTGTATGGAACAAGAAGGGACTTGCAGAAAGTGTTTGTGTTAAAATCACATCTCTTTTTAATATTTTATATGCTAAATTTCCATTAAATGAAATTATATGAATATTATCAATGAAATAAAAAATAATTTATTCACCAATATTAATTCATAAAATAGTCATGTAATAGTAGAATTTCCATCTCATTGGTGGGGAAAATGATTCGAATTTTTTTAAACCCAACTCGTTAATATTTCGAGTCACATTGATGTGTATTTTATTCTCTATAAATTGTAATAAAAAAGAATATATTGCTTTTTATAATAATTCCTTAATTTTTTAAAATATTTATCTTTTAATTTATTTAATTTATTTTAAATAAAATCATTTTATGAAAATTATTTCATTAAAGTACATTTTTGTTTTTTTGAAAATGTTTCAATAATGTATCTTTTAACGTATATGGTATGAGAAGGTTATCCTAATATCATTCCCATTAAATAAATTATTATTTTATTTAAATGTTTCTATGTTTATTCTCATTTAAAAAAAATTATCAGTATCATTTAAATAATAACTCAAAATGTTATAAATAAAAAAAGAATATTTTTACCATATTTTAGTAGATTTTTTCTAATTTTTTAAATTTATGTTATTTTAATATATAGAATATTATTATTAATTAGTGAAACGGTCTTATGATACCATCCACATTATTTATTTACATGTCCTATTATGATTATAATTTTTGTATGTTTCCATGAAATCTATTTATTTCCATTGGGTTAATTGGGTCATAACGAAACCTATATGAAACCAATTTCAATTCTATGAGGTAAGAAATGATTAAATTGTGAAATAATTATTAAAGATGTTTATATTTCCTGGGTTTTGATATTATGGTATGATGAATTTTTTCTAATAATAAGTAACACATGGGATATAAATATATCAAGGGTGGGATTTCAATTATATTGATTTCTAATGAATTGTGAATAGGGGGATATCAAATGTTACAATATAATCATGAATGGGGAGTAAACCTAGTTAAGTAATGGAATCATTCAAATATTATAGTATAACTGGTGATCCTTGAATGATGAAATTATTTAATGGGAAGTTATTCCAACCCAATATGATAGTTTCGAGAGTGAACGGTGCCTATGTAAAGGAATTTATATTATTGTGTTCTCCCCCCACATTTGTGTATTATTGTTATGAAATGTTCTAATTATTCATTATTGATTATTAATGAGACAATATACTCTAAATTGTATCTTTTGATTGACCAAAAAATCTACCATAAATCATTATTAATGGACATTGAAGGGTTGTGTATCACTTTATTATGTTATGATCATGTTCTCATAACATTTTACTTATTCTCCCTTTTGATCAATGATTGATATATTTGATATTTATCATTATTGATCATTTGAGATGATGATTTCTTACTATTTATTCCTCCCAATGTTATAATTAATTGATTAAAGTACAAAATTTAAATTACGGGTACTATGAGATAAGACACTACCCCAAATCTTGGTTTATCAAGTGTTAGGGTCTTATAAGTGCTATATAAAAGAACTATTAAAAACACACATTTCTATGCTATAAAAAGAAATATTCAAAGGGGTCTTCAAAATAAATATATTTAGAAATGTTAAAGGTGTATTTAAAAGTGATAAAATAATGATCTAAAGGGGTCTGCTTATAAGTTCATGTAACCCCTTCCCCCAATTTATGAGAACTAGTGAATAATCACTGATAAAAACTGTATGTTATCTATTCTTCTAATGAACACTGATAATGAGTATTATTTTATAAAAATATTTTATGACATATAATATATTAATATTTATATACATAGAATATTTATTTTTGAAATATTCTTTCACCATGAAGATTCAGGGTCCTGGACACCGGACATATAATTATGAATGAAAAATAGAAGATTAATGTCATAAAACACGTGGATTATTTCAAAATAGAGAGTTTGTAACCCCTATATATCATCAACCAATAACAAAAATCAGTACTTATGTATCTAAAAGGACCACATAGTTCTCATATCCACATCTTCTTTATTGAAGAGTGCATCCTCCACATGATTAGCTTCACGATAGACATGCATCAAAACCAAATGAAGATTCTTAGCATGGTCATGAAATGCAATACAATACAGTAAAATTATCCATGAGAATTAATATGATTGAGCATTAAGATCATTAAAATCTAACTAAGGGTCAAATTAAATATATAGAAAATTCAAATTTCTATCAACAACATGATTAATATCATAAATAGAAGCCCCTAATTCTTCCTCGTATTCAGTTCCATTCCCAATATAATGGTGGAATAATCCCTTTATAAACTGATGGATGGTTCTAAAAAAACTAAATCATCCTGAGGGTCTAGTGACCCCAATAAAAATTCCATCAATATCTACCATAATCCATGGAGAAGTAGGATAAATTCATCAGATAATTTAAAGAACATGCAGTTTCTTTGGTTGGAATGCAGTCCCTAGAAGACATAGAGTGGTCAGGTCATCAATTATGTTTTCCATCACACCTATTTGGAGTTCATCTATTGTGTTGAGATATCTATGAATAGCCCTGATGCTGATGTGGACTGATGAGGACTAGATTCCAAATAATAGTGTATTTCGTGTTGTCCTGATGAAGTGAACCATTGCTACAACCATGAATAGCAGTATGATGAAGATCTGGTTGCTTCCCGCCCTACAAAAATCATTTATAATCATCTCATCCAAAGACATGTACATGAAAAAATTAATACATAAAATAATTCCAATATGAACCCATAATTCCATTGCATGCATGTAGTGCTAGAAAAGATGATAAAAACCTAAATCAATCATCAAATGGAAAATTCTTTTGATCTGATTGTCTTTTTGGGATATACCACATTTAAAATCGATGTCTATCATAAGCCCTAAACCATGTGGACTAGGGGGATAGTCACTATTTTTTCAAGGACCAAAAGGCCTATAAGGATTCCAAAACTGAGTTTCCAATTCTAGGTGACCATATTTTTAACAAAAGATTGATTTTTATAGTCATTTGACAGGTATTATTTTTTGTTTTTCAATGGGGACCTAATAATATCTCAATTTTTACATTCCTATTGATATTAAGGATTTTATCTTTTATAATTTTTCACAATGTAATATTATTTGTAATATGATATGTAACAAAAAATTCATTTTTTTATATAATAATGAATTCAAATTAAATTTTATAAAAAAATAATTTGACATATTTACATATAAAATATATTTCTCAATATATAAACCATATATAAATAATAACTAATATTCATTTTACATTAAATAAAAAAATGAATATCCATATACATATAAAAATAATATATATATATATATATTGTGTTTATATATATATATCGGTGTGCGTATTGACAAACATATATATATTTACCTACATATTCTTATATATGTAAGGAAATATTAATATAGAATATTTTCAAATGAATATAAACATGTATAATTATTTTTATATATGGACATACATACACATACACATATATATATGAGTGTATGTATGTTTGAATGTATTTATAAACACAGTCCCAGATAAACACAAAAAAAACATATTTTCTATATTTATTTAAAAAGAAAAATATAAATATATATAAAAACACACATATATTTATATATAGAAAATAAATTAACGAAATATATATAAATATATAGAGATATCATAAAATGAAAAACAAAACAATATATAGGTGTGGAAAAGGTGCTGGTGTATAATATGAAGGTATGACGTTCAAAATTCACTAGAGGTAGGTCCAAGAAGAGGAGGGTAATATCATCTAAATTCATAATAAAGCTATCTTGGAAGCACTATTAATTGTGTGGTTGAGTCGCTAATAACGAGGTGGGTGGAAATAAATATTAATGGAGGAGTGTGGAAAAAAATTACCCCCTTTATCAGTTGGTCCAATATAATATAATTTTAAGTGTAATTAAAGAGGGCCTCTAACAAATCTTAAATATATATGATAACAGTCCCCATTACCAGTGCTAAAAAATCATCGATAAAGGCCCACTTTATCATCACTTTTTTTTGTTCTGTTAAAGGGAGAGTTTATCACTACTTTTATTGAGTCCTATTAATGATAACCCTATTACATTTTTTACATTATTAAATCTTCTATTATACTGTTAAATCACTTCTACTAGTAAGTTTAGAGGCATGCTATGTAGTAGTGGGAAAATTGTGGGATATGTTGATGACTCTTTATGAAATAAGATTATTATATCAGCAGAATCAAATGACACTAAACCATCAGAGCTTTCAATAGTGTATATATGTGGGATTCATTTAATATTCATTTAAAATTATATAATATTTATTTATTATATGAATATGTCAATGTATAATAGATCAATTAACCATCTTAAAACAATCATCATAGTAGTGTTATTTTTTGATAATATAAATTGTATGACCTAAAATTTATAGAAATATAATTAGATGACATAGATACTAAATGAATCTTGCTAAAAATGAAATGATTTCAATAATATTATTTTAATAAATTTGAAACATCTGATTAATAAAGTTAAAATTAATTTAATTTAATTATTTTTGAATTTAATAGAATTTTCTATTGAGTAAGGAATGATATAATAGATTCTTTATCTCAATTTTCTATCAATAATACCGATTCAACATGGACTAAAATTTTTATATTGTGTGTTGTATAAACATCAATAAGGATTTATTTGGTCATGAATATACATAATTTTTTATTAATACAAATCTTTTTAATGTTATCTTATCAATTTTTATTTGGAATAAGATTCCAAACATTTCATAATATAATTTTCAATGGATCAATATTTTATATGTTTAAATGTTTTTCTCTTCCTTATACATATTCATTGTCGTGTTTCAATAATTTTGATATTAAAAATTAAGAAATTGTTGATAGTAAATACAATAAAACAATATTGAATCATTATAATTGTATCAAAATAATATTTTTAACCTTTTTTATATAATTTATTTTTTACTTGTTTTTATATAAATAATTTTTTTTAACATGCACATAATAATTGGATTATTCCACTATTAAAAATTAAAATTATTCCTATAAATATTTATAATGATTTATAATGAAGTCCTTTTAACATTATTTTGGGAATTATTAATTCTTTAATATAAAAAATGATATTTCATATAGTTTTATTTTGTAAGTGACAGTTAATTTTCTTATGAAATAAGATTATATTTCCTTTATTTTATGATAGAAAATCATGATTGACATTGTATATCATTGGTATTATATATGATTATCATCCAGGAAAAAATTTATCTAAGGATTCATGAACCTGATATATCCCTCAACATCATTGGGTAATGTGATATAGTGAAATCAATATATGTTACTCTTAATAGATATGTTTGAAATGACTATAATGATTATTTGTATATATGGGTTTTAATAGTTATTTTATAGGTAACATCCCAATATACTCCCAATGTAGTTTGATGGATGAAAACATGGATGGTAATCAATTATCTAATGAAAGGAATCGCTTGATGTAAATTAGACATTCAATTTTTTACATATTGCAAAGGAAATGATTTGAGGAAATAATAGCTCAATTGATTGATTTTGGGTGTTCAATACACTACTCAATTACTCTCATTTGGTTTAGCAATTTAATCTCCCATAGATACTCCAAATGGTTCTAATATACATAACTGGGTACTGACATTCTTTCCACATCCTGTTGACCAGTTGTTGTTTCAGATCCAATGATGCTTTTAGTCACTCTTTGGTTAAGAGGATTGGTGGTCATGATCATCACTCCAATTTATGGGGAATTGTTTCATACATAGATACTACCTTAAATATTTAATATATGTTCATGAATAAATTACAAATAATTATATGAAACTGGATAAAATAATAGAATGAATATATATTTAACCCATTAATGATTAGGATAAGGAGGTCTAATTAGTGAATCCATCATTATATATACGTGTTTCTTTAGGAATTTCATATATCTGAACATTTTATTATATGATAATGTTTTATGATGAGGTATATCATAATTATATTCGATGAATGGAGGATGTTAATATAGATAGGAGGGGATTCAACCATATTGAGGCATCCTATATATCACAATTATTAAAATAATAAAACAAACATAATTCATTAAAACCATTATAGTTTAATTTTATACGGATACGACATAGTTGTGGGAACTATGGAACTAGGTATTTAATCTCGAGTCTTGAAGAGACATCTTACACATGCCGATTATATAAGGAAATAGAGTTATCATAGTTCTCATGGTTTCTCTGTCCACTAAAGGATTCCATGGAATGATCTTTCCATTGGACTAATTTTGTGATGATGTAATAAATGTTAGAGATGCGGGGGAGTTACATAGTAGTTGATTTCTATATTATAAATGGTCTTAAAAAGGCATCCTATGTAACTTGTTTATTATAGGAATCCAATTTTTCATAGTTCTATCACAACCTTTATATAGGTTCCCTAGTAGATACCCCAATATGGAGAGAAATACATCATGTTGATCTTCATTTTTTTTCACAGTATGGTTTCCATTGTTTGTGGAGATTCATGATAAAAATGACATGACCATTGAAACTCCCTATACTCACATGATCCATCCTCAAGTTAAGATACAAGGGATAATATGTAACTAGTATCAAAATTTATAGATGTTATGTTTATGTTATAGTAAATAAATTATGATGTTCAATATTGATATATTAACTTAGGAAGTCATTCTATATTTCTTGGTTCTAGAAGATTTTGGTGTGATCATAGTATAGTAGATGACGGATTAAACTCCATATTTTTCCGTTAATTTATAGAGGATTTTGGTGAAAATTATATGACTATTACATTTCTCTAAGACCACAATCATTATGATTGGTGTGAGAAACAGGGGATATAAATTTATTATCATCACTACACGTGGATGTGAGAATCATGCACCTAGAAAACCCTTTGGAGGTAAATATAGTTCTTGGTCCTCAGAGTGGCATCCAATGTATTATAGTTAGTGAAGTAATCAGATTCAACCTAATTCAATTAACTATGGATAAAACACTAACAATTCCCTTTCCTTCATATTGGAAAATAGTGAGAGTGATTTTACCATTGAAACTCTCTATTCCCACATGATCCATTATCAGTGTGATAAATAAGGGATATAAGTTGATTAGTCTCAGCTCATATGGATGGAGTATATATGCACTTGGATATCCCTTCATAGGATAATATATAGTTTGGGCCTTAGAGTGGTGTCCAATATATCCTAGTTAGGGGAGGAAATAGTTTCACATTAGTTCAGTAGACCCATTCTTACACACTAACGTTTACCTTGTAGTCAGTTCTTACATGTTGAGGATAGATAGGTTTATCAAATCCATGGATTCCTTATTGACCTTGAATGTTTTTATTCTTGATCTATATTGGTGTTCTACTAAAAATGTCATCATATTATTCATCACATGTCATATAGTGTCTTCTATACATTTCTAATAGAAATTATATGATCAATTTGACTATTCTGATAGTCTTTGTGTTACATGTATGACATGTCTGATGGGTGTCCCGTGATCAAGGATGACATATCTGGAGGACATCGTAGGACCTAACTGGTTGATACTCGAATCCATTACGTAATCTAGCTAATGTAATAATATAGAGTCTTATAGATCAACTATCATGCATTGGTGTCCTCATAAGATATGGATGACACCCTTGAAGGGAATCATGATAGTCAATAAGACATGTCTTGGAGGGTTTCATATGTAATGCAAGGAATTCTTTGAGGACATCATGAGAGCCATCTTACATATTAGTGGTACGTTAGAAGAGATAACTGACATGATTGATTTCCACCATGAGACTCATATAACATGAACTATTGAAACCACAAGAGACTTTAAACTTGTATGAAGTTTACTATGAGAATTGGATGGCAAGCTAGAGGTAATGTTGAAACATGGGTGGCATTGGAAAGGTGGACCCTGTCACTTCCTTTGAAATGTCTAGATGACCTCACATCATCCAAAAACTATACTAAGGGGGAAGCACAAGACCTGGGAGGCAAGGGCTGGTGTATTCACATGTCCTAGTGGTTCACATGAAACAGATGAGGATTTTCATATATGTTCTCCACGTAAGTCTCCTGTGATTTAGATTTTTTTATTTTATTTTGAGAATGGCTTGGTTTCGTTATGTATTATCTTTTTTTAAGTATCCTATGATCTAGCATATCAGCAAGATGTTCTTTGTGCATCATGTTATATTTCATTCACAATATATATGAGTGATATGACTATGTGAATATGTGTACTTCATTTTCAAACTGGTTTGTACACATATCATACCTTATAGGAAGATATTCCAATGGTGAGTTCTGTTGCTCTGAGAAATCCAATCTGGTTCGTAGGTGCTCCCTTGTGCCAGGATGAAAAAAATAAATATGTCATTTTCAAGATCCATTTTTCATGTAGGGAGGGTGAGACATAGGCCTCATCGAATAAATTTTTTACCTCTTTATGTGGTGCATATCATTTGAATCTTGGATAGATTTTGGATATGGTCTTTGAATCATGGGTCATATTGAGGTTCTTTGATGAATCTCCCTTGGGTGTTAATGTATTTCAGTGGCCATGAGATCATCCATTTAATGTCTCATTTTATGGATAATTCCAAAATAATGTTTCTTTTTTAAATAATGAGGATATAATTATGGTCTATAATTTTTTCATATAAACATGAAAAATTGACATCGTGAGATCATGTAGCCTATAGAAAGACCCTCACATGATATCGAAGGATTTTTTTTGACATTCCTTTAAACTATAATGGATTTCAAGTGGTCCTTGATGAAATCATGTTGGCTTGTCAAGGGGTCTCATGAGAACATTAAATGGAAAACCTCAACATGTCACAGGGGTTTGATGACAGTGAGATGTATCCATTATCGCATTATTTATTTCATTTATTTGTGTCTAAAAGTGGTTAATTTTGAGATGTTTTATCAGTGGTATATAGGAAAATAGCATTACCTCTTTATGAAGCATTTTGTAAATAGAAAAGGTCTTATGAATATAAGTTATAATTTTCTAGAAAAATCCATTTACAATTACTTGTGGATCTGAATAGGAAGTGTGTCATCGCCTATACCTACATAATTATTTTAACATTATAACGATTCCATACCTGTAGGATACATTGAGATGCGGCATACATCTCCTTAGAGTCTTATAGAATCTCACAGATCATAGGGGGTGCATTATGTGATGTTTACGACCACAAGAGGCACCCGCCTCTTCCCCTATTATTTTGTTATATTATTTTTTTAATGGCTTTAGGATCTTGTGAGTATTCATGAAGGTAATAATGGTAAATAAATCTCCCCACCAGGGATGTGTTTCATTTTTTTTATGTCCTTAAGAGGGTAATTACTATTGGATATTTTTCTCCTAATTTCTAAGTTCATTTCGCTGGGTTTTCATTCACCTACTGGCAGAAAAACCATGCAGCTTGGGTGAGATTTTCATACTGTCATTGCAAGAATACCAGTTGTCTAGGGATCATTTTCAATATTAGAATAATTTTCCAATGGGAGTTCATTTGGACGTCTCAATGGTATGATCTTTTCAGGGTTTCTTCATGTGATATTATGATGGTGTCACCATAATGTGTCCCTTAGAGGCCTTTTTGTTCCACATGTATTTGGAAAATCTCTTCTTCCATCAAAATGTGGGGTAGATAATACCCATATTCATGTATTTTATCCTATGTGATACTGATGTTTGTAATTAAGTTGTTGTAGCAAAATACCCCCCCCATATAAACAACATATATTGGTATATGGGCTCGGTTTTGGGGAAATTAAATTACCTCTTGAGTCATTAGCGCTGTTATGAATTAGAGTATTTGGAATCACTTGGAATTCTAGGAAATCATTGATTTTCCCTAGAATTACCTATATAGTGGAGTGTATAATAGACTCATTCACCATTTCTTCACTTCAGTAGAAATATCTCACACTATTTCTTTTATGTGCCCCTATCAGAGGACTATCCTGAAATACCTAATCAAGGGTCCTCATCGTGAATTCATTTCCAAAGAACTCATACACAATATTTCTCTTCATAATGTACTCACCCAAATCATCTAATGACCCACAATGTCATTGGGATTAATTAAATTCTTGAGATATTTATGTGATTCATGAATATGTTTGATGATTCTTGTGATGTGCATGATGATTCTATAATTTAATTTCATTAATTTGATAATATTTAGAGTTTAATCAGTCTAAAATATGGAACTTAATGAAATTCAGATGGACTTTGGATCTCTTCATGTTTCCTCTACTGCAACAAACCAAATAGATTTGATTTTTTAAAACCTCGATAATAACATCAAATTCCACATTAACCCTAGTAATGAGACTGTAAAATGGATTTTTCCACTATGGGTTCATGATTATCTTCAGTCTCATCCTCCTCGTCTATATGGGTTCCACATGCTGGAAGATATTTTCATCCCTCATGTAGACATTATTCTCCATCTCACATGGTTTCAACATCTTCTGAATATATTCAGATGAAAATTTCAAAGGATGGAATGCTAGTTGCAGCTCAGTCCCAAGGGTTGTCGTATATATTAAAAGATTCTCTCTTTGTTAAGGAGGTCTATGATTTCACTGGTTTACCTATTGATCAAGGATACTCAAGTATATCCATCT
Source organism: Viscum album (assembly GCA_963277665.1). Classification (NCBI taxonomy): domain Eukaryota; kingdom Viridiplantae; phylum Streptophyta; class Magnoliopsida; order Santalales; family Viscaceae; genus Viscum; species Viscum album. The sequence continues at coordinate 1,506,863,072 of OY728152.1, forward strand.
TTTATTTGAAAATTTTGTTTCGTGGATTGTGCTCGGAATGTGATATCCATACTGCTATAAATTTTTCAGATGAATGGGAAAAACCATTATAATTTAGGAAAATATGCTTAATGTTTTCTTAAAATCTATATATGATCATTATTTATTAAGAAGTATGGATTTTTAAATTTTTTGTCAATCACTAGCTAGGTCTTTATTGAGTGTTTGTCACCTCATGGTGCAATAAAACTCAAAAATTCCATTTTATCCCTGGATAAATGGGAATTTCCCTATGTTCAATCTACCAACTAGGTGGTTTTCCCATTTTCAAAGATATGTATAATGATTTCTTCCTTGCAGTTCATGTTTTGGAGTTCCCTTTGTATACTCCAAGCCAGGAAAAGAGACTTGCTCACAATCACATTAGAGCGGATGAGGAAAGAGATGAAAATGTTCTCTCTCATCTTATAAAAATACTAGATCTATATTATTCATTATCTTAGTGGGGTTTGGAAAACTAATATAGGATCCCATCAGTGTCGTTCCCAGAATGATCTAGAATGTGTCATATCATATTTGGCCATCCTAGAAGCTATCTTTAAAACTTCTTGCAGATGTGGAGTGAACGTAGAGATCCCACTTAGGCATAGTCTAAATGGCCTTATGATAATGTTCTTAATGGATGGATTCTCATATATGGGGATGCACATATCCAAATCTGTTTTTGTATATTGGAGATGGATGTGAGACTAGAGAATGTATATTTCATTAATCAAGAAGTGAAAAACCGTACACACTATTACCATCTACTCAGACACATTCAAAAAGATGGAATTATCTATACAGTCAATGGTCCCATCACATTTTAATTTAGATGAATATAGGAGAATTATCATTTTTATGAATAAAATAATTCCACCAGTTTCCATGACACCCTATAAGAGAGTTTTTTTGTTTGAAAGTATCTAGTTCAATGCTATGTCACTAAGCCCTGAAGAGGTTTTAGTTCTGCTAAGTCGATCTGAGAACATTGATTTTACAAAATATCATGCCCAAATTAGAACAATTATTAAAAATATTAGCCAATACTTTAACAAAAAGTCATATATGATATATCTTTCATTGTAGGGATCTTAAAACTAGGGTTCATGAGATGATCAAATTCAATCCAGACACACCATATCCGTTTTCTCCTAAATTTGGATACTCGCAAAGGGTCTCTCCTTTTCATTCGACTTGCATTCAAGGAGAGAAATACCCTAAGATCATCTTCCAGTTCAGGATGATATTTTTTTTGAATATACTAATTTGGATATCCTTATCTCATCCACTAGTTCTACCACCTTTTTTACCTATGATTATTCCCTTGATTGGGTAGAAGCATATCAAGAAGATATGTTTTTCATGTTGGATCATCTTGTGGAAATCATTTTTTCACTAAACTAGCTTTATATAGAAACAATGGAGTTGATTCTAGAATTGGGTAAAACTTCAAGGAAAATACCTCATCCTTACAATTAATATCCTCATTTTGGGATATAATCATTCATAGAAATAGTCCATCCATAACAATAAATAGGTGATGATTCTATTGAGGTAGTGATATATAGATCCTCCACTCATGTTTCCTGATCTTCTCATCTAGCTATTTTTCATCTTTTGTATGATTGTCCTACCATTCATAGAGGCTTAGGAATGAAAATGGATAATCTAAAAGTTGATTCATGCCTTTATGACTGAGTTCCCTTTAGAATCATTTCCTAACCAAGGGGGTGTCCTTTATCATGTATTTAATTACTTGGGGGTTAATAATTTAGATTTACAGCCACTTAATGATATCATGAAGTAAAATTTCATTGTATAGAATGCCTTTTACACCAATGATAGGGTCTTAAAAAAATTCATATGTGGTTTCTCATGATGGGAAGATTAATGGGTTTTCAGAGGAATTGGATTTGGGTTGCCAGTTGATATATAGATTTCGAGAACAGATAGATGTATAGACATAGAAAGTATAGATATTTGAGGAAATCATAGCTCACATAAGTTATAACCATTAAATATCATCCTATTTTTTTTTGAAAATTCTTTAATGAGTGTTCAGGGGACAATTAATTTTGTTGAGACTCTTTGTCTTAGGGAAGAAGATGTAGAATCATGGTGAATTTCACATTAGTATTCCATTGTTGGTTTATCATGACTATTGCAGAACTAGTAAACGAAGTCTATTGAATATTATTGTATTTCCATAGTTAAAATTTACTTAGTAGTTTTTTAGATTCTTGGGGAGTCCCTAAACTCTTTAGATTCCTCTAATTATATGTAATTAGTATATTAAAATATTTAAATCTGTATGATGTTGCCAAGATTTATTTAATTCATTATGTGAATGATTATTTGTTGATCTGATGTTATGTTAATCACTAATGATACCCATTATTTTCTTAATATAATGTAATCCTAAATTTATTCTTCTAAATGTTAAAATTACAATATATTCATCTTGGAAAGAGATCATGTAATACAATAAACATGTGATTCCATACTGATATATATATCCCAGTTATCTTGAGAACAACCGAATCACAGAAGGATAATTGGGTAGAATACATGTCTTGGAGGGAGAGTGCCCTTTATTTTACTGAAGTCGATAGGGGTTTTTAGGGTAACTTGATATCTATCTAGGCCTTATTGTGGGAATTGGACACTACTGGAAAGATGATCTTTCCCAACACTTCTATACCAACGGTTTGTAAAAACCATTGGTATAGGTGGCCTTTCCCAACGGTTCACCAAAACCGTTGGGAAATCCATATATTTCCCCACCTTTCCCAACGGTTTGCAAAACCGTTTGGAAAGAGTGACCCTTTCCCAACGGTTCACCAAAACCGTTGGGAAAGGCTTTCTTTTGAGCCTCTTTCCCAACGGTTTTGGTGAACCGTTGGGAAAGAGTGGCCTTTCCCAATGGTTCACCAAAACTGTTGGGAAAAACCATCCAAGAATTCAACATTCGACCAAAAACAATTCAACCCCCCCACTAACCTATCCCAACGGTTTTGAAAACCGTTGGGATAGGGCTATCCCAACGGTTTTCAAAACTGTTGGGATAGGTTATTTATTTTTTTTCTAGATCTAATAACCGAGAACATTATATAAATCAAAATTTTAAATAATTATGACAATACATATATATATTTATGAAATTATGTTTACAAAAGTGATGTTAGCTTAGTGGTTAAGTCGTTCGATTATAAACGAGGGGTCCTGGGATAATATCCCAGCGGATTTTTTATTTTTGGAATTTATATACCAACGGTTCCATTACCGTTGGTATAGATTTCATATTACCTATACCAACGGCTTACTTGGCTACGGTTCTCCAAACCGTTGGTATAGGCTATACCAACGGTTTGGAGGCCTATACCAACGGTTCCAAACCGTTGGAAAAGGTTAGTTTTCCAGTAGTGGGATGATTTTACATTCTTGTAGAATAAAAAAATGTTTTTCTCTAGATTAGGGTCTTTTAGATATGACTTCTAATCACTTTAGTTTAAGTACTATTAGCTCGGTCATTTTGTTACATTATATTAGGTTCATTTATCTTATACCATATATTTCATTATTTTAAGGTCTTCTAGATCATACATTCTATCTATTTAGTTTATGGTCTTTTATCCATGATAGTATATTTTTATATATTATGGTGTTTTAAATTAGACATTTTTTTAGTTTATGTTCTCTTATCTCGAACATTCTATCACATTAATTAATGTATTTATACACAGACCATCCAAAGATGTTGGTTAGGTTCTCTGAGATCATACCTTATATTAATGTAGTTGAGGGTCTATTAACTCAAACCAAATATCAAATCAATTTAGGTAATTTTATCTTAGAAAGTATACAAATGTAGTTTTGGATCGTTTAGCTCAGACCTTCTATCACTTTAGATTCAAATATTTTAGCTTAGACCTAATTGATGACCATGGACTGTGGTGTAGACATTTCAAGAATGAACCAAAACACTCTTGGGTGTTGGGTTCTACCTTGATTTTGTGGAATCCCATAGATATCATATATCCTTTTCAAAAAAAAGTGGAGACGAATATGGATGGTGGGTCAAATCCATTATGTGTAGAAAGAAATTTTATCCAGATGTGCCTCCACCGTTTTCTAGGGGTCCTGGTAGGATTATGCTGGTAATATCTGTTGAGAGAGAAATACTAGGGATTCTAGATTTACCTGGATTGTTCGAATATGGCTGTTATAAATCATAAATTGATTGTTTGAGTCTATGAAAATTAGACTGGGAAGGCATGTCAGGTATGAATGTTTACACCCTATGGTACCATGTTCCATGATGATGTTTCCATAGATCAAAATTATTCAATATTGTTTCCATAAATGAGGGTATGATATTTTTTGGTAGGTCAAAACTCTGATGTTTTGATAACATGTACAAGAATATATGATCCACACTCTTTTTCATTGTTTGTAAAATATTTTATATGAGTCAAATTTAATTATAATGAGGCTATGTACCAGAATAAATTTATCCAGGAAGGGTTCTTGAACCCTAGAGTAGTTTATCTCTTGATTTTGAAGCTCAATCCCTACATCATGTGGTTTTGAATACCATGATTTGGGCAAATAAATGGTTTTGGAATGCCATGTTTCATTCGGTATTTTAGAAACTGAACCAAACATGATGACATAATTATAAGGATAATAAATCCACATGAATAGTCTGGTCCCGAAATTTTTAATCAAAATCCAAAGGGAAATGTTGAAGAGAATGATATAGTAAAATCATACTAGTAAAGACCCAAAACACACAGAGGATTCGTGTTCTAACATATTAATGGTAGGTCTCATATGGATAATAAATCTTTTTTTATGGAGTGGAACATTTTTTTGATAACCATATGATTATATGAATGATCCATATGAATACAGGAATAGTACTACAATGTGTCACTTGAATCTATGTATTCTTTCTAAGAGCCAAGGAAGAATATGGGAACACAAGTTAAATGATTAATGAAGTGTGATTTTTGGAAATTATAATATCAAAGAAGGGTTCAATAACCCAATAGGCTGTGTCACCACATAGGGAACATATTATTGTTGTAAGGAGTTGTGAAACATCAATAATCAGTATTTTTATGAACCATGGGGCTCAACGTACATTGATGGGATTTTATTAAATATACAATGTGAGCCCAATGATCTTTACACCATATTTATTTTCAAATTGATTGTTACTTAAACTCATACTATGAAGAGTTTATAATGTGAAGAATTTAATTTCTCCCATTTGTCCCTTCTCGTGTTATCAACGTGAAATGTTTTTTCCTCAATCACTAGAAATATAAATTATTAGAATATAGAAAAATATAGGATAATGTTTAAGGTTCTTCAATATTCACAAATACTTCCAGCAGTTTATTTTCATGAAACATGTGGACCTTATATGGGTAATGAGGCACAAGATCCCAATTAGGCTACCAAGGGTTTGGAGTACCCAAAATCCTTCTGGGTGAGAGATGGAAATATTATAAATCACAGATCAAGGTTCTTGGTTCTTGTGAAATTTCATTGGAAAATCATACTAGGAGTAGTTTTTATCACACTAAGGTTTTGAGTTCATCCATGATGATGTCAGGTCTCCCGAGGATTAGATAAAAATATTTATAGAGTGAAACTATTGGTTGAGGACCAAATGAACATATGCATGAGCACTATGAAGACATGCATAGTAAAAATGTAACGCCCCATTTAAAAATTGTTCTAGTAAAACAACTTATGTTTGTGACATTTTTATTTTAACTTTAAATAAAAAGTTAATTATGCCATTTTCCTACCAAAGTGGCTCCATGGGGTCCCCAAGTTGACCCATGGATTGTCTTGGTCGGCCATGACTCATCCAATAGTGGTAGGACACGTGTAAAGTTCATTTCATATTTTTATAATATCATTTTTACCTTAAATTTCACTAATTACCTTTTATCGCGATTAATTAAACTTAAAAGTTACTATTCACCAAAAAATTATTTTAATCCCATTGAACCACATTTTACTTCCTAATGACAACCATGTATGTCGGATTTTGGAAAATCAAATCACAGAAGTGGTAATGTTTCATTTAAACGAAAAATCAGTTTTTTAACTACCACTTAGTGGGTTCACTATTCATCAAAAATTGAAGTTTTTCAGAACAATGCCAAAATTTCACCCTAAGTTATAATTGATATCCGAATTAAAAAATGATGTCTATTTTAAAAAATTCCAAATATATAAGTTTCATTAATTAATTTTATAATTAATTCCCACTGTCACAACAAATAACGTGTTTTTAAGAAACAATATATATCAAAATATTAACAATTGTTTATGTCCAATTTCAAAGTTAAATTATTTATAATGACCACCATTGGATAAAATGGTAAAAATATATTCTAATTATACTTTAAAACCACTCAATAGTATAATTTATCACTATAAATTTTTTTTATTAAAAAAGTTGTTTTAAGTATTTTTCACTATTCATAAAAAATTGGAAGTTGTCAGAAAATTACAAAAATTTCAACTTAGGGTAATTTTGATATTACGAATACAAAAATGAAGTCCATTTTGAAATATAAGATATATATAATTTCAAAAAGTGGGTATTACTATTCATAATGGCTATTTTGATTGGTCACGGTATATTAGAATCTTGAACTTGCGTACAATGCAAGCTATTGCATTATTGAAAGAGAAGCGTATCGTGGAAGATCAGGGTGTTACATTCTCCCCTCCTTCAATAAATTGCGTCTTCGTAATTTGAATTTTTTCTTTGAAAATAAAAGGTTGAAGATAGGAAATACATTTGTGGAAAACCCACATCAGAAATAGGGTTAATAAAAATATAACATTAAAAGAAAGAAAGAGAGGTACAAAGGTCACCCGAGATAGCCCATACTAGGATTATATGAAAATATGGATATGGAGGAAAAACAAACCATCAAGGTCTGATGGAGAGTTTTAGAAAATAGGATTAGGAGAAAATTAACCACAAGAAAATCACAAACTTGTGATTGGTTAAACGGTCATTGAATCCCCAGTTGGAAAAGTTAACCGACAACGTTTTTGTTTTAAGTTACCTTTCATAAAGTTGAGGAATTTATTTAAGAGATTCACTAATAATGTAAGGAAATATACTTACTTGTCATTTATGCTTTCATTCTTTAATAAATTTTTACCACGAACCCATCTTTCACTCTAAATGGTAACAGAACTCAAAAATATTCTATTTATCTTAATTGTATAAGATTGCAAATATTACCACATACCATTTAGATTAGGAAAACTATTTTGTAATAACCAGGGACATCCTGTAGGCTAGTGGTAGGTAATAAAGGCATGTCGCACTATGGTTGTGGGTTCGATTCCTACAGCTTTGTCCGACGCGATGGGTTATCCCCCAACCTGCAGGTTGTCCTTTTCCTAAAACTATAGTATTATAATATTCCAAAAATAATCTTCATAAATGTGTTAACCTTAAACAATACTATCCAAAGTTCAACTTAATTCATTAAAACCTTTATAGTTATCCAAAATACCTCAGTCCAGACTTTCTCTAAAAGGACCTTAAATTCCAAAATCAATTGTAACATCAGATTCCCAAAACAATGTAAAGTTTCTCTTATTGTCACATACTAAAAATATGATTACCTTAATCATATTAAAACCTTAATGAAATAAACAAATACTACAGTATAATCCTTATATATATCACATTATTCTTATAACTAGAATATATTCCTTGAGTCCAAAAGCACCAATACATTAATTATTCCACTTCAACTGTAGTAACAGTATAAGATTTTCCTTGATCCATTGGCCTTTTCTGAGATAAGTTTCCCTGACGCTTAGGACATTCATTTGCATAATGCCCCATTTCCCTACAATTGTAGCATTCAACATTGATATACTCTTTCTTTCCCTTGCAATCATGAGCCTGGTGACCTTTTTCTCCACATTTATAACAAACTCCCATTCCTTTTAGGCAAGTACCAAGGAGATTCTTCCAACAATTATCGCATAATGGAAAATCCTTCTTTCCCCCTTTCCCTTTATCTGTCTCTTGTTCCACCGTTCTCTTCTTCGCTTGCTTTACTTTATTGTCATAAGATTTAGAGAATTCTTTTTCTGTCTTGATAGCATATGAGACAATATCTTTGTACGATGAGAAAGATTTTGATACTAATGCTCGATAGAGAAATGGTTTTAACCCATCAAAGAAACGATCAATCTTACTTCTTGGGTTACGTATATAATCTATTGCATGCCTTGCTAACCTTGTAAAGTTAGCCTCATACATTGCGACATTCTCATCCTCCTTTTGTCTCAGACTCAGAAATTGCCTTTCCATATCTGCTCGATGGTCACAAGGGAAGTATTTTTCTAATAAAATCTCTTTTAACTCCATCCATTCCATATTTGATACTTCATCATCTTCCTTTGTGTTTTGAATCAGTAACCACCATTGATCGACATCTCCCGTTAGGCGGTAAACTTCCATGATGAACTTCTCCCTTTTGCTACTCCTCAAGGTGTGGAATATTTTCTCTAAGGATTTTATCCATTGCTCAGATACTAATGGATTTGTACCCCCATTAAATGTTGGTGGTTGTTTCCTCATGAAGCGGTCTAAAATTGATCCTCCACGTTGCGGATCAGGGTGCCCCATACGAGTAAGGTTACTTTTCATAACCTGAGTGAGTTGTCCCAGTATGGTGATAAGTTGATCAGAACCAGTTGTATCTCCAGCTCCACAATAATTATCTTGAGTAGGAGGGCAATCCCTACATGGAGTGCGTGCATTGATACGGTTTCCATTCCTCCCACTAGGTGCCATTTCTAAACAATGGCATAAACTAGATTAGTTTATGAATTAAAATAAATAATTCCATACTTTTAAAACACTTAACATAAATTGAAATATTTATTGATATAATCCATAATCATACAAATGTTTTCTTTGAGGAAGTATGTACTCATAAACCCTTCATAATGGTTTGTAAAGAAAATGATAATTATCCTAAGCATATCCCCCTGGAGTGTCATAACCAAGAGTGCATCAAGGCCCGTTGTCGTGCACCAGTTCCCGTTTGAGTCTAGCTCAAAACGGTGTTTTCGGGTTTTACCCCTAGGTACATCTGTGACAGAGCCACCTCTACCTGCTCGTATCCAGACAGGGATGTATTGCTCGAAAAACTCCTAAAATCTCTATAATACCAAAATTTGAGGAAGTTCTTCTATACTAATCCTCAAAAAAGTCAATCTTAGGGCTATGTGCTCTAATCAGAGTTTATCTAAATCTAGCTTCCAAGGTTAGTACTAAGCTTCCTCTAATACCAACTGTAATGCCCCATTTAAAAATTGTTTTAGTAAAACAACTTATGTTTGTGACATTTTAATTTTAACTTTAAATAAAAAGTTATTTATGTCATTTTCCTACCAAAGTGGCTCCATGGGGTCCCCAAGTTGACCCATGGATTGTCTTGGTCAGCCATGACTCATCCAATAGGGTCAGGACAAGTGTAAAGGTCATTTCATATTTTTATAATATCATTTTACCCTAAATTTCACTAATTACCTTTAATCGTGATTAATTAAACATAAAAGTTACTATTCACAAAAAAATTATTCTAATCCCATTCAACAACATTTTACTTCCTAATGACAACCATGTATTTCAGATTTTTGAAAATAAAATCACAGAAGTGGTAATGTTTCATTTAAACGAAAAATCAGTTTTTTAACTACCACTTAGTGGTTTCACTATTCATCAAAAATTGAAGTTTTTCAGAACAATGCCAAAATTTCACCCTAAGATATAATTGATATTCCGAATTCAAAAATTATGTCTATTTTAAAAAATTACAAATATATAAGTTTCATTAATTAATTTTATAATTAATTCCCGTTGTCACAACAAATAGCGTGTTTTTAAGAAACAATATATATCAAAAGATTGACAATTGTTTATGTCCAATTTCAATGTTAAATTAATTCTAATGACCAACATTGGATAAAATGATAAAAATATATTCTAATTATACTTTAAAACCACTAAATAGTAAAATTTATAACTATAAATTATTTTTTTTAAAAAAGTTGTTTTAAGTATTTTTCACTATTCATAAAAAATTGGAAGTTCTCAGAAAATTAAAAAAAATTCCACTTAGGGTAATTTCGATATTATGAATACAAAAATGAAGTCCATTTTGAAATATAAAATATATATAATTTCAAAAAGTGGGTATTACTATTCATAATGGCTATTTTAATTGGTCGCGGTGTGTCAGAATCTCGAACTTGCGTACAATGCAAGCTATTGCATTATTGAAAGAGAAGCGTATCATGGAAGCTCAGGGTGTTACAAAAAAACTGTCCCTTTAAGTAGATTATACTTTTTGAGGTCGATTGATGATTTTTAGAAACCCAAGGAAGTTGAAAATTGATGTATTATTTAGGGAGGTAATGATTTATAACATGATGTAAACACCCTGTACTCTAGATTTCCATAGCAATGATTCCTTGGTACTTTGATTAGGGATAAAAAATTAGTGATCGTCTATATAGTTTATAATAATTTAGTGGGGTATAATTTTTTCCTATACTATTTAGTTTTATGGAGTGAGGAAATTTTCTATACAGTTTATCCTCATCTGGTAAGTAAGTTTCCTTATTGTTTAACATCATGTGGTAAAGATTTGATGGCAGTTTTGATGTTAGGTGACAATGATTTTTTCCTGAGTTTGTCTTCCTATGTTAATGATGTCATAACAAATGTGAATTTTATTTCAGGATATATTGCATGCATGAGAATGTAGTATGTGACCTATCTTGTAAGTATTAAAACCATGTTTGTATGAGTAATCATATATTCATATGGGGTTTTTTAGTTTTTTGGTTGTTACAGTTAGACCCAGGATTGAAGATCCGAGTATCACAACATATGCTATGTTCTTGGGTGTCAAAAAACATATTTTTAAAAAGGGGATGTGTAGTTTGTCATCATGCAGAGGAGATGTGGGATCCCTGATGGGAAATTGTAATATTTTGGTTAGGCCCATGAATGGAATAATGTGATTCACTATGTATCCCATGGTAATAAGAATCAATACAAACATAATTTTGATGAAACATCATTGTGCATTCTTGAACTGTACACAAAGCAAGGGAATTTGTACACAGTTGTTGTCACATGGCCCAAAGTCAGATATCTGAGCATCATAACATATCTTTAATGTGTAGGATTAATGTCACACGTGGTTATAGAATGAGAATCAATCTATGTAAGTGTGATCCCTACATAGTGGTTGGAATTATTTCTATTGTTTGTTAAAGATGGGAAAATGATTTGAGATTTGGGAATCTCTATGTATCCCATTATGAGTGGAATTTTTCCACACATAGTTCTTTAAAGGATGTGTGGTAGGATACAAATACAAATAATGGTGATGCTCCCAGTAGAGGTCCCTTTGATTGTATAGATTTTTTTTTCATTTAAACAAAATCATTCGTGCAGTTTAACATCACATAACAAGAAATCAAGTTATTATTTTTAAGGTATTACATTGGTGGACATGATGAGACTATTGTGAGATTTTATGAATTTTTTTAGAAGGTTTACCTTACTAAATTACTATGATCATATGACATATGATTAGTTTGAGAAAAATTGATTGGGAGGGTTTCATTTAATATGAAGAGGCAATTAATGATATGATATGGGAATTTTTTATCATGTTGTGGATGGATCAATATATAAGAACGAGTAATACCTATATGTATGAGTAGTATTAAAATAAATACATACATAGATCTAGAAAACCCAAGTAGTTTAATATGGTTCATAAAAGAAATCATACATGAACATTAACTTCATGCAGTAAGGACATGGATCACCCATAATTGAAGGATATGAACACTATAGATTTTTTAGTTATATGTCCAGGCATAAATACATATTCCATGAAGTTTAATGTCAGGTGGTAAGAATGAGGATTATCTGACGTGAATGTAATGTAACATTGATGATGCTCCCATGTCTTAGAGTTTTGTATGTCAATGTGTATTCTGCGATTGTTGGAATTAATCCAATTTTAGTTCACGGATGAATCAATTCCCAATATGGAAATAAATCTCCCTTAGAGAAGGGTCATTTATTGTTTCATTTGCAATGAAATGGATCATGTTTGTTGATTCATCAGTGAGATGGTGCTTCTTTTTTAGTTTAGAGTCACGAGGTTAGGATGTTTCCCTTATAGTTTATTTTCATGGGGTTTCTACATGACATTCTATGCAGTTTAATAACATGCTGCCAGGACGAGCGATGCCATGCTATTTAACGTCTTGCTTCCAGGATGAGAGGCATTGTTAAATTTAATGTCTTTCTTCCATTAAAATTCTCTTGAAAGATTCCAGGAAATATATTTATTCATAAATATATCACTTTTGGGGGAGTGGGACACTATCCCCACAAATTGTGGACAGTGATTTTGATCCATTATTATAGACCTCATGTAAGTCGTAAGGTCCATAACATTTTTATTCAAGAATTGGAGGCATCATAACTCTTATAATTTGGTTTCAGAGAACCTAAAACAGTTTTCCATAGAGGAGTGAATGTAGGAGAATTTTTTTATTAAAATATAATGGGAGAATATTCTAATGGACTTTATGGTTGTGAAATGTATAAAACATGTTATCATTAGGCCATCCAATTCATCTAGTGCCTTTTAATATTTCTCATAATATGATATTTGTCTACAAATGGCTCTCTCGAATGAAGGTAGATGTAATTATATTGGTAATACTTCCGCAATCATGCACACCAATGAGTATGATGTTTCTTGTATAACTATACTGTTGGAGGTACGGTAGTCCTATAAGGCAGGAAAGAGGTGTTACTTAGAGGTCTTATTATCCTTGATGACCATATTCAAGAGTATATTTGAAATGGTTTTATTAAAGGACTCTATCTCTCTATTTTATACTTCATGATCGAGAGATATGTGATTGGACTCGATATATTACTCATTTTATAGTTTCTTCAACACCATATAATATTATTTCATGTTGTTTATTATCAATATTGTGTGAGGGACCCCAGACCTGGTGATGATATGAGACTTCACTAAGTTGATGATATTCTCATTTATAACTTCTTTTAGGGGTATTTACTCATACAATTTGGAATAGAAGTCCGTAGAAGTAAGGACATACTTGAAATTTATAACTAGGTTAATGAGATACTTCCCCCAGGACATACATTCCCCAAATATAAATACAACTGGAATATATTGTTTTATGAATCAATTATGGGTTTGGTGGATGAATTTTTTATTGATATTACAAGAATAAAATGACTTGGTAAATTCTACAGAGTCTTGTATTATGATTCTCATGTAATAACCCAAAAACCTTATTTGGTGGGATATTATTTTTTCTATAATGATGAGAACCACATGATCCATCATTGAATTATTCCATGATTTGGAGAGTCTATCATTATGATATTCTTATGAGGAGGAATCCATAAAATCCATACATGAATAGGGACTTTTTCTCATTTGAATATCATGTAGTGTAACATATGTTTCACTGTGATGAATCTATTTACCCATATCTTGGTTTTTCAGGAGATCTCTATTTTACAGATCACCAATTATGGGATTTATCCACTCAATAGTGGATGCTGGTACAACATGCTCTGGGATGGTTTTGAACATGTTTATTTCTTCTATATCATAAATTATGATCAATGAGAACATTTTTCTATGTGTGGAATGGTTGATTTCAATCTCCTAATCAGGTTCTACAAAAACGATGGATACATTAGCCAACACATCAGTGAGAAAATCAGGTGATCGGGGAACATGATTCGATATTGGATCAAGAGGGAACTCTTCCATCAATCCCCTGAAATAGCCAGTGATAGGGTCCAATTATTCTTTTTTATGGAATATATATGTTGATCTTCTTTATAACTAGCTATGAAACCCCTTTGATATTATGGTAGGCTATATGAAGTTATAAGGATAGTTCCAACCCATCAAATAGGACTTCGTATTAGAGCTCATTATCTGTGCATCCCTCATATTTTTAGAAACCACAGTGACCAGAAATTTTGCATGGAGATAAAAATACAATCCCTAGGCCAGCCTGACTAAGCTTATAGTTTTCAATTCATTAAAAGATGTTACTCCGATAAGAAGCATCAAAATACATCTCCCATGTCCGAGGAGTGTCATGGGATAGATGACCTCTTAATCTGGATGTTCAGTGTCCACAAGTGTATTCTTCACGTAATGATGTGATGTGAGTAAATCATATATTGATATCCCTCCCCAATTTAAGTGTTATTAACTAAATTTCATATTGCTAATGAATGACCATCCAAAAGTGCAAACTCTCTATTATCATTGGGTGGAAAAGGAAGTAAAGAATAAGATTAATACGATAGAACATATGGCCTTCATGGTGCTCAACACAATGATTCAGCCTTTTCACTAAAAATTTGAGTGCAAGGATGATCTTATTGACAACATAGTATCATGTATCAGTACCTAGCACCATCTGAGTGGGGTAATGGATATAGTTAGTTCTCCCTGAATCAGTGTTTTTGTTTTAGGAGGGTGATTAGTGACACTCTATTGAAGGAAAATATTAAATTAATGGCCTCCATTACAGAATAGGCATCAGGAATGGGGGGTGTATAAGATATTTCTCGAGACATTAGAAGGTTTCTTGATAACCATTATCACATTGATAAGATATTCCCACTTTCATTATCCTTGATACGGTGAATGCTTTGCCTCCCAGATTGTCCATTAATAGGAAAATGTAGTTGATGCACCATTAGAACCCCCTCAGTTATTTCTTATTTCTAGGGGTGAGATTGATAATATATATCTAGTATTTTACTGTCTGACCTCGATTCTTTAATGGTGTACCACAAACCCAAGGAAATCCATTTTAGTTACCACGAAGGATCATTTTAGGGGAAACAACTTCAAACTATGATAATGTAACTTGTTAAATAATGTATATGGATTCATGATGTGATCACACCATTTTCAATATTTAAAAACTAGGTCATCATTGTGAGACTAAACTATCATTACAAATAATAGATTAATGTTTTGGTGCATTCCATGATTATATGTGGATTCAATATTCTTTAGGACAAATGGAAATAACTAATAGAAAATTATCACTTAGGTAACATTAAGTGAATTAGCATCATCAACTACAGGGGCTACCATTATCTAATTGAACCCCAAATACCTATCCATGAATGAAAGGTTTTGGTTTCCATCTATTTCATCGATCAAGTGTTATATGGTTAGAAATTGTAAATAATCCACTAGGTAGTGTAAATTGAGGTTATTAAAATTGTTGTAGACCCTAATCATCCGTTTGTTTTCTTGATAGATACGATGTATGAAATCGATATTTAGTATTTTTATTATTTTATGATGTTTATTGTAATAATATATTGAACCTATTACTAAAAATTGGTGGAATGATATGGTTCATCCTCTTAGATTCATTATTGAATCCTCGATGCTCATCAGGTAAGCTGGTATGGTGTGGATCCACATCTAGATTCAGTCTGGGAACCTATGTATTGATACAATAAAAAATATATTGTTGTTTCTTGCAATTTGTGACATCCATATCCTTCTCTTCAAGGGTCATCAAGACACTATTGTGTGTAGTTTTTAGGTCTTATTTTATTCCCAAATTTATCTTTCTGATCTCAACAATGGCGATATAGATGCAATCCTGGAATGTTAGAGGGGTGTTTTTAAGGTCATTCACATCTTCTTCAACTTATGAATCCTTGGATACACTATTATAATCCTTTGGTGATATGAGGTCATCAATATCACATATAAGGTGAGAGAACCCATAATAAGAGAAATTATTTTCTACATATTTCATGATTATTCATATATAGATAGTGGAAATGATTATATCATAGACTATAACTAATGAAAAGAGGTTCTTATGTCTCTAGGAACATGACTATTTCATCAATTGGATTTATGAGAAGCATATAGTTGATGTCGTGAATATTATCATGATTTAATGGGGTAGTTCATAAGCCATTGAAATATGTGAGCTATATATCTTCATCCAGTGTTGATTTCCTACCGCCCAATTTGTATAAATCCATATCAACATATGTCTATATGTATGTCTTAATGGGGGAGATATCCCCATGCAATATTCTGAACTTCCCTCGAAGGGGGTATTTATGACATTGATATATTATAGTGGGAACTACCATGTGTCTATGGAGCCAGGTACATCCACAAAGGACATTATGTAGAGTGTCTTGTTGTACAGGTATAAATTCACCATCAGATATGAGGTCCAAAAAACTGTTCATTGAGCTTGATCATCATGGAAGATATTAGACCACACATATAATAACCTTCAATTGTATGGTTTGTAATAGATAAGTCCCCTTATCCATATTGTAATTGTTGGAGGGTTCAAACTAGGATGTGGTTGATCCCAGAACCAATATCAATCAGATACCCTTGGTCATAAAAATTATCCATTCTTAGTTAATCATATAGAAGGATTATGTTCCCTTGGACGAACTCCTCTTAATCCTAGACAGTGATAGAGATAGAGACATTAAATTCATCTAAAAATATATACATTTGTTAGACCTTGTTATCAGTGAATTTGTTATCAATTTCTTTTGATATACAGGTTGATTTAACATGTTCGTCTATGAGTTTATTTGAAATATTGAGCCCATCAAATATTGAGATCTTGTCTAGGAAAACCACCATCTATTTGATAAAGTCATACTCTTGACCAAAATATTGGTGCCTCTTAACGTGTGGACTCTTTTGGACATGTTGTTCAAGAGATGAGGAATTTTATGAAGACGGAACATGTGATTCTATAAGGGTAACCAAACCATCTTCTTACATGTCATAGGATTTGTCATCCTTCACCGTATCATATGATGATTAGATAATTGGACCCCCACTATGTGGTTATACAAGGCAACCAGTTGAGGATGGCCACTAGAGGATTTTGGAAAACATTTAGACCACTTATATAATTCATGGAAAACATTCCCATGGGTCTCTAAAGAAAATATGTCTTATGTGGGGAAATAACCAAAATATTGGGTTCAACTACACTCATACTATCCCCTATAACCTCGGTTCCTATGAATGAGGCATCCTATTCCCTAGTTGCATGGGGGAACCATATACTTTAGGTATATTCATCATTATAGAAGAGGTATTTCATGTTTATCCCCTTGAAAGAACTAAAGATAATATCTTCATCTATTGATGGTTATTTTTTGTGGGGTGGTGACATTATTAAGAATGTTTTAGTGAAGATATGTACATGATTCCATCCTTGTGTAGGATTATAAAAAGAATATTCTAATTCTATTTCTTGTTTGTAATTATAGTCTCACCAATGTTTCTAAGGAACATCTGATGTTACCTCCATGGGTGGGGAAGCTAATATAGATCAATGTACATGTTATCATATTCTATAATGGTCTCATACATCTTTGTTCGGAATCATCCATGTGTCAAACATCTACTCAGGCCTACCTAGACCATTCTTCTATCCACCATTTTTTTCTAATTGGGATATGGTTATGGAGATCACAATTTCTGAGGAGTTTTCTAAAACCACATGTCGATAATCTATCAGGCCTAGATATGTTCCATTGAAGGCTATATATTCCTCGATGACATGACCCAACCTTCTATGGAAGAGGTAATATTTGGGATTGTCGATGTGGTTGGCCACATCAGGCAACCTAGTTAGATGCATATAATTATTATCTTTTCCCATGGATGCCGATAAATAATTAGACCTTTGGTCATTTGATAATGAGTATTACTTAGTCATTCATTCCAAAAATCTCAGACAAACCAGATTGATATGTTCATCTTGAAAATGGTGACGATTTTGTTAATGCCAATCATCAGGTGGAATTGGGTGATTTAGGGGATTCCATGGTGTGTGGATTGGAACGACTATCATCCTGATAGTGACATCAGAGGATTTTGATTTTTCGTAGCCTTTTTCCATAAGATGAGTGCATGGGTCGAGACATGGATCCTATTTAAAGAAAAAAATATTACAAATACTATGTTGTTTCTATGAACACATGATATCTCCATGGATATTTCATTCATACCATACATTTATACAAATCATCCCAGATATTTTCACTTTAGGGTTCCATCAATTTATTTTGAAATAGAGGGATTCTAAGAGTATCTAATTATTCTGTAAATATGAAAATAATGTTATACACCCAATCATTTTCATGTTAAATTAATTTCATAAACAATATAATATTTATTTTCCCAATGTGGAAATGAAGTAATCATAGAATTTATGATGATGGTCATACTATCCCATAAAAAATATATCTGGAAGACTTCTATACCAAAAAAAGGATGGCCCTTTTACATTATGTACAAAATTCCTTAGCTTGGTCACCTCCTGTTGATCTAGATGGTCCATCATTAGATGACATCAAGTTATGAACTAGGTGAGATTTGTTTTCAGGGTTTCATGAATAGTAAAATGTAGTGAAATAAATTTTACTAAATTTTGTGGATGTAATGTATTTCCCAATCATTTGGGATATTGATTTGGATGAGGATTCATGGGTAAAAATCACCACTCCATGACTTCCATTCATTTATACAATGACTTGATAATGTTATGACTCGTTGGGGGCACTACTATTTGAGGTTCCTCCCATTTATAAATATTTATTGTGGTTCAATGATGTGGAATCACATTTAACTCCCACTAATTCTAGATCTTTCATACGACTAAATGATTTCCCTAGAAATTGAGATGTTGCATCTGTAAATGAGGTATGAAATGATCATTTTCATATTCCTCATTTATTTATAATGGTTGATTAGATCTAGAGGTAGACTAATGATCTGATACTCGTGATCATCTATGGGTTATATAATATACATCAATGCATGGAGACGATACCCAACACAAATATTTCCTTTTATTATCTTATAATTGTGTTGTTTGATAGTTTATATCTCACCCTTATATTATCACAAACGTTCCTCTATGGAAGGAACATCATTTATTGGAGGTTTTTATGGAAATGTACCTACAGGTTTTCTTTTTTCATTGGAAGTGTTCTTCTCAAGGAGGTGGAAACTCAATATTTAGATTTTCTAGTTTTGGGAAACTCCTTTTTTTTTGAAAGTGTGTGAAGCCCTGATTGGTGAATCCATATAGCTCTCACATCATGGTATATATTCCATGTAGCTTCCCATGCATTTTTTCCTTGATCCACAATATTTTTTTTGGTCAATGATGATGAAATTCCTAGAGTCATATCAGGAAATCTTGGTCGTCAAACAAACATTGACGCAACATGATGATCCTGTACTACCGTTTCAAAGGTCATTATTCATTCCCATAGCCATATTGGGATTTTTTTTTCATGGGACCCTGGTTTGGTCTTGTTTCTATCATCTTATGGTCCTCTCATCAATGTCTATGAATAATGACTTCGAGCGAGTTTTTGGTATGGGTTACTGAATGATCCACGAATGTAAGAGGATTGTCTTACTGAGGGTAGAATGGATGGGATGTTTCCCATAAATTTTTTCTTCCCATCCTAGAGAGGGATTATTATTTCTATGATGATGAGGATGATGATAATTCCCCCATCCCTATATAAAAATGGTTATTTATGGTCACAATTGGAATTGGTTGATGATGTGGTTGGGGATCCAATGATTGTAGTCATGGATTTAATTACATAAGGGACATACATTGATAAATAAATTCTCACAGAATATGACGTTGCATTGATATATAATAATCTTTGATTTACCAAGGATCCTATAAATGGATAATGAAACTTCTAATGGTTATTATGATATTAATTCCCTCAGCCTAGTGAGCTTGGTTTATTTTGGTAGTATATAAAGATATGTTCTAAATACTCTCAAAAATTTATGATCCAATAGGTAATGATAGTGGATGATTTTACACTATCTTTGCGAGAATGGTTCTCTCCAAGTTAGATATAATGAATGCTTTTACTACAAAAAGTGTGATGCATTTTAGTTATTATCATGTACGATATTGGTGAAATGAAATCCCATGATGGGAAAAACTCCTTGTGGGAAGTTGTATGGTTGAATGAATGCCCATATTATGTTTCGTAAATTAATTAAATTTTATTTGAGGAGCCCAATTTGAAGACTTATTGAATAAATTATCCCTCTGTTCATGATATCGGGACATTGTTTGATTAGGGGAATTTTATTGATGTTCTGTTTTGGCTCACGCGTTACCTGGTCCTTTGATTTCACAGAGGCCATGACATTATAAGATTCCATATCTAATGGGTATGAATGTTTTAAGGGAATAATAAAGTGAAATTCTTTGTATTTTCACCCATTCATGGATATTTATATGCGGTGATTCTCCAAAATTCATTTGGTAGAGGTTTTTCATGATATGGTGGAAAAAAATGCATAGGTGCATGTTATGCTCCTCCAATCATGGGATATATGCTCTAAAAAAGGAGGATATAATCCTATGTGAATAAGGTTCTCTTAATGCAATTGTTCTATTATTCATGATCTCAGTAGTCTAACAAAATGTTCTCTCAAAGCGATGATGTACTTTTTATAAGGGAACCTTATTCATAGAGGATTATTTGTATGATTTTTTATGGATATTATCTTTATTATATATTCCAATAATGTGTCCCAACTGATGGTAAACAAACCATATTATTATCTGAGTATTTCGCATTGGGAACATTTAATAGGTATAATATAGAAATAATAAATGATCGAACACATAGTTAACTAATAATTATATTATTTGAGAAATTATGATCAGTTTCATCATTTTTTTCATCGTAGAATAACATGGTTTTTATTTACATATATAATTAATATAATGGATGGCTGAGAATCGAGCTGTCTGTCCATTTTATATTGGGAAGTAGATTCCATGATTAAATATTGACCCAACGGTTAGATTATGGGGCATTCAATTCCCAGCATAATTTATCTTATCAGGTTATCCATTATTATTATTCACATGAAATGAAAAATTTATTCCACATCAACAACACTGTACATGCATACTTTTCAATAGTAGGAGCAAAGTTGGGATTTTAGATCCAATGAATCATGGGAAAAATCATTTCACAATGGTGAATATATGGTTATTTGCTGATTCCATATAAGATGGAACTATCAAATATTATACCATTAACATAGGGGGTTAGGATTATGATTAGTGAATTGAACCATTATTATTCATCATAAGTATCCTGGTTATTATAGGAAATAAACCCCACTTAGTTTATTAAAACCTGTTTAGTTTCACATCACACATAGAAGTCATATTTGTGTGTACAGAGGCACGAAGTATTTAAGATTGAGTCTCAAAAATAATTCCTATGTTTCATTCTTAAATAAGGTTTTAGAGTAATCCTAGTTTGGTTGGTTTCTTAGTCCAATGAAATATTTTGCATGATGATCATCCCATGGATATGATTGTTACCCGATAGTTAATGTTTCAGAGACATGGGGGACATAAACTAAAGTGGATGCCTATTTTTTATTTATCATTATAATGGAATATTATATAATCTGGTTATTTCATGATTCCATGTTCTAATAGTACCTTCATTCCCTTTATGTTTTACCCAAGAAAAATGCCCCTATATGGAGAAAATTATATCCTTCCACTCATTTTGGCTTGCACACTTAGTTTTCCCTAATATTTAATAATTCATAATGATAATGGTATCACTATTGAAACTCCCTAATCTCTTATAATCCATGATTGATTAAAACACAATGGATAACATGAAATTATTCTCACATAATATGGATGTGGGGCTTATGTGTTGGGATATCCCTGGGAATGTTCAATTTGGTTCTCAGGACAGTGGAAGTCATCATACCTATACTAGTTATATAAGGAATTAGAGTGATCAGAGTTCAGTTGATCGGGGTTTACACACTAGTTTTTCCTGTACATTTTTAGAGGATTATGGTGTGATTGATATGACCATTGTCACTCCCTTATACCACAAGATCTCTGCTCGATGTGAGAAAAAATATGGATAGAAAATAACCAGTATCAGAATATATGGCTGAAGGTATTACGCATTGGTATAACCCTTCAAATTCTAATATAGATCTCATGCATTTTAGTGGAGTCCTATATATCTTGGTTACTGTAGGAATCATTGTCCCCATAGTTTAGTTGGCTAGGGATTACACACTGATGCTGCCATAGTCTTCGTAGAATTTTGTGGTATGAATGATATGTCCATTGAAACTCCCAAAATCCATGTGATATAGTCATGGTGGGAGAAATAACGTATAAAAAATTATAAGTCTCACTGGATTTGGATTCTAGAAATACACACTTGGATATCCAATCAGATATTAATATTGTGGTTGATAAATGGAGTGGCATTTTATATATCTTGGTTAGCATTGTAATCTGAGTCACCATATTTTAGTTGACCATGGCATACACACTGATATTTTCCCTTTAGTCACGAATTACTCAATAAGGATAGATAGGGGTATCAAATATTAGGAATTCATATTAATGTAGAATGTGTTTCATTATGATATTCATTGATAATATCATCAACATGCCTTGATTTTTTTTCATGTAATGTATGGTAGTGTTTTCATCAAATGTCTATAGGAAACTATATGAACCATTTTACTAATGTAGGGGACATTGTGTTGCATTGTCCAAATGGCCGAAGTTTAACACATAATCAAGGATGACTTGTCCATAGGAAATCACATGACCTGACTATTTGATCAAAAAATACATCATGTTATCTTACATAACCTTCTTATAAGGAATCACATGAATTGGAAGACATTAACTGGTGTCATCACATGAGCAAAATGAACACCTTAATGTGAATCGCAATAGTCAATGAGACATGTCATGGAGTGTGATGCATGCACAATATGAAATTCTTAAAGGACATCTTGAGTTCCATTTGACATGTTCTAGGGACACTTATAGAGCCATCTAAAATGACTTGTTACTGCTGTGAGACTTAGCTGACATTATCTAGTGCCACCATATGAATCCATCAAAATCTCTAGAAGTCACCACTTACTTTTGACGGAAAACTGGTGTGGATTTTTAAGACCAGGGTTGCATGCCCAAGTGGAACCATATGACTTAATTTGACATTTCTAGAGGATTCCCAATGATACAAATATTTTATCAAAGGTTCAACTGATGATCTAGAAAAATTTCCAGCTGTTGTCGCATGTCCTTGGTGGTTCAAAAGGTGTTCATACGGATCAGTGCATATGTTATTCACAAAATTATCCCATATTTTTTTTTCAATCCTTCATATTTTGAATTACATAGATTAATTCATTAATGGATTTTTGTATCTCTCAAATGATCTAGAAGATATGTGAGATGTTCTTCACATGTCCTACCAGATTTTCTTCACATGATCTATGAGTGATCAGGATATGTTAATATGGATATAGTATGGTTGATATGTTTGTTCCCAAGATCTTACCGGATGGAAATAATTTATACTCACAAAACCAGCTGATCTAATAAATTCTATATTGATCTTTGGTTCACCTATGTGTTTTATTGAATAAAGGCTAACCTTCATTCATTTTTTTTCAAGTCGTTTTCCATGCTGGGTTAGGGGATTTATAGGGCTCACACCCTATTGGTTCTCCAATATGCATGGTGTGCATCACATGATTCTTGGTAGGAGTTGGTGGAGGAACTCAATGTCATTAATATTTGTGAGGTCATTTCAAAAATATCATTTGGGGCTCTACATGTCTTTTAACAACTGTGAGACCATCCCTTTAATGCCTCAATTATTAAAAAAAATTCCAATTAATTGGGTTTTTTTAATCATGAAGATATTCCAAGGGAATTTTTTTTCATATTAACATGTCTTAGGGACTTTTTGAGATCATTCAGCTTGTGGTAAGGAAATAACATGATCTTAGTGGGCATTTTTGGGATATTCAATGAGACAATGATGGTTTTCTAGGTTGTTTTCAGGACATTATCCTAGATTTTGAAGAGGTCTCAAGAGACAATGATGTGGATAGCCTCACATGCCACATGTGGTTTAGGACCCCAAGAGTATCCCTCAATCCCCTCGTTTATTTCCTTTATTTAGGTTATGATGTTATCATATTTTTTGAGATTGATTTGGTGCAGTTGAGGAAAATCACATTATCTCTTGGTGATGTGTCAGATGACCTCAAAAGGACTTATGGAGATACACAATCAATTTCATGGGAAAATCCATGTAACAGCCCAAGATTTTATGAGAATTATTCTTTTGAATTTCATTTATGTCTTGTTTTATATTCTACACCAAAATTATCTTGTTCTATATGAAACACCGTATTAGCTTGTAGTATATGCAACACTATTCTTTTCTCGTGTTACACACAATTTCAAGTTTGTTTTGTCAAAATTATTCTACGCAACATTATGTATAGATTTTTTTTAATGTATAAATGAAATAAGTTTTGATTATGTTATATATAACAACAAAGGGACCTTTCACCACACGCAACCTTGACTTGGCTTGCATTACACGCAATCGCGACCTTCCTTGATAGCGTGTGTAGTATCCAATACCGAGTTTCACTAAACAACGATATATTGTTATAATATTATTAGGAACTAGACATTATGAATTTTATTAACTAAATTTTAATTGTAATAATAATATTATCCATCTTAAACATTATCTAGAACATCGTGTGAGAACAAAATAATTCTTTCGAGTAAAATAAGTTTTTTTAAAAAACCGCAGTTTTGCCGCCTTTTGATGGCGCACCCACCTTAAATCTAGTTTTTAACATGAATATAAGTTAAACTTGAAAAAATTAGAATCTTATTTGGAATAAGGATATAGTAATTACTTTGGATAAAATTTTCATATTATTCTGATAACTTTCATATTTTAATGAATAGTAAAAACACGATATATTTTAATTAAAAACAACTTTTTTCATTGTAATAATTTATATAGTTAAATTATAATATTTAATTGTTTTAAATTATAAATAGAATATATTTTTACCATTTAATATAATTTATGTCATTATCATTTATTTTACAATGAATTTATAGGTAAAATCATTTCAATCTTTTGCAATGTTTTATCTTTTGAAACTCGTTTTCTTAACAACGGGATTAATTTTAAATTAATTTCTGCAACTTCTGTGATTTTAATTTGGAAAAATGGATTCCATATTTGGAATCAATAGGTCCAAATTATGTTAATAAGCAACTTTTTATTTTTATTCATTATGAATAGTAACTACGGTAAATTTTATTTACCGTAGTTAATGGTAAATCAAGGGAATTAAGGGTAAATATAATATTATAAAATTACCCTAACACTTTTCCTAATATAATTTCATGATTATATTTTACTCTAAATAATTCTTGGGTCGAAATGTAATCTAATGTATCCCACTTGTATTTGATTAAGACCTTTTATTTAGTTTATTTAAAGGAAAGTGAAATGTCTCACTCAAAACTTTAATAATTAGATTATTTTTAATGTATAGTTATACAGAATATAAATTCGATTATAAAAACTCATTTGAAAGACAAATTGTTTTTATTTATCATGGTAATTTATTTTCAATTTTTAATAAATATTTTATTACCTTAAAATATTATACATTAATGATGTAGAAATTATTTATTTAGTGAAAAATCAATAATATAGTTTTTATTAAAATAATAATTCCTATAAAAAGTACCAGAAACATTACAAAAAAATTATTGGTCGAGTATATCTATACCCTAATCATCCAAGGGTCGATATTTGGACCATTTGGATCCTTATAAATCTGACTAGGAAATTTACATTATTTTATTTTAAATGATGTCAAAAGTGTCACCTTCATAATTGAATTAATATAATAATTTAAATGTAGTTATTTTAAGATGATAAATTAGATTAAAAATATTATTATTAAAGTTATTATATTTATCTTCATCATATGTTTTTATTTTTAATTTTTATGAAAATAATAAGAATATTAAATGAATATAGAAAAATGATTTAGTAATTGTTTTATTACGGGAAATATCAAATAAAAGGTTTTTTAAATATTAAAATAAACATTATATGAACTAATTAATGTTATCCACAAATTTTATAGATGAATATGACATGTTAGAAATATATTCAACATTTTTCTTGAATATATCCTCTGTATGGATTTTATTTAAATTCAAATAAATGAATAGTGTCAAAATTAACACTATTGTTATTTTATAAAAATAACATATTATTAAATTGTTTAAAAATCACATAAATATTTAAAAATTTAAAATTTATATTTATATGGTCTAAAATGTCATAAAGTATACAATTATTGATAATTCACAACACATAAGTAATTATTTATAACAATTTAATATTTAGAATATTATTACCACAAATAAAATTAAATAAATTAAAAAAGGATAAATCAAAATTATACGGTTTAAAATAAAATCAAAACATGTATAAATTTAATTGTTTGATGATATTAATACATAATATTATCTAATAACTGAATTTTTGTCACTTTGGATGTTTTTATGTGGGGTTTGGGTTTATTAGAAATTAATATTTTAGAGGTTTCCAAAGGTGCCCCTATCCTCCCTTATAAAAGGGAACCTCCTCCCTCTCCTCTTCACAACACTTTGAGCCTCCAAGATCGGAAAAAAACTAAAAATTTCTCTTCTCCACTTCCCTAGAAATATTATCGAGGTTCGGGTCTTCTCAATAGACCAACTATAGTCCCTTAAGCGGAAGCTTAACAAGGTGCGTCGAAGAAGAGGTAAACTCTTCTACCGATTCATTCAAGTTTCTTTCTTCTTTAACTTGTTCTTATTTATTTGTTTCATAATAAATTAATAACATCAGTATAACTCATATAATTATATGTTATTATAAATATTAAATAACCCTATTTCACCTTCTATCCATCCTAATAAAAACAAAATCACCCCGCGTGCGTACGTACAGAATACCGTCTCCACGCCGTGGTGTAATATTTTTTTCCACCACCACCATACTTGGATGGGTATAATGGTGTAAATAATAACTATATATAGTTATTATAACATCATATAGATTTTGAGATATTATATCATCCCCTCCAATTCAATTAAATAATTATGGGAACGATATCATCGCTTGTGCGTACTTACGGATTACTATCTCCACGACGCGATGAGATTCATTCTCCATGTTAACCACTTAAGAATGATTATAAATTATATATAATGAATAATAATGAAATATATGAAATGATAAAGCTACTTTATTTATGTATATATATATATATTTTATCTACTTACTTCCATTCAAGTCAATAAGTAATAGAAAACAACGTTCAGGCGTACGTACGACCGACTGTCTCCATGAACGGTGTATTTCATTTCATTTATCTATAAATTATATATATATATATACTGAATATATATGATATATAAATCATGATTTAAATTCTGGAAGCAATTAAATCATGATATAAGTAATAATAATATCAAGAATAACAACTCCAAGCATGTACGATTAATGAAACTATTTTACCAAAAACGCTGCTTTAACATGGAATTTACCAAAGAACAGGTAATATAAAGTCATAAATAAACCAAATATATGACATAATAACAATTAATATGATTCTATAATAAGTCAATTACATTATTTAAATCATTATACAGGAGGTTCAGATACATATGAAGCATATCAGACATAAGGTACGGGAAAATCTAGCAATCTCATTTTTATCCGAGATTGTTTAATCCTCAAAATTTACTGGGAAATATTTATCATCCATATCCATGTTTCCTCAATATGTAATATTATTTATATCCTCATACAATTTTTTAAATCCAATTTTACCCTTTGGTGAGTAAAATATATTAAAGGAATCTTTTGTCGTTTTTAGTATGAGGTACTTTTTGACTTTTCCAGCCAAAGTATGAGAAGAATATTTTTTTTAAAATTATACAACATGAATGAATTTTTATGATTTCATAGAACATTATTTCCATGAAGATTCCTTTAAAAGTTTTCAAGATTATTTTTAGTAAACATCTTTTTGTTTAAAATTGTATGACAGGTTAAGAAAGGTAAAATATTTTTGAAGTAGAAAGGAGATTTTTCTCAAGAATGGAGTTCAAGTGTTTTGTCAAAATTATTTTCCATCTAAGATAATATAGGGTTCTCTTTCTTCCCCTATTTTTACATTGATTTGATTATATAATGATGGAATTAATTTTATGATGTCCTTTTATGGATTATGTTATGATGACATGATGTTTAAGAATCCCATTTTTATTACATGGGTTATGCTATAATTTATGATTTTGTGGCACACATAAGAATGGTTTCATTATGAGATGGGTGAGACCTATATATCCCTACAATGCATTGGGGAAAGATTTATGTCTCCTGAGATAGACATGGATGGAACAAAAAATTAATCTAGTTCAGTGATACCGGACTGGAATGAGGAGTGAACACGATTCAGAAAGGGACTTTGTCCACTAAGATGGTCTTGGAAACAATGCATTGGCTATTATGGAAATCATAACATTTGATTAATGGTAGCCACAATTAAATGTTTTATTCCTATGATATTTTATAATGATTAATGTTTCTTTATGATCTATGCTTTACGTACTACCATGTTTTATGTCATTGCTCAAGATTTTGATGTTTAAACATTATGTTCATTTTTATTAGTTCAAATGTATATGATTTGTTTTATTTTCACTATGCTTACCCTTACTGAGAATTTGAGCTCACCCTTTATATGTTTTCATTTCCCCATGATATAAAGAAAGGTTTTAGTTAAGAAAAAAATGGTAAGATCTTTATGGGAGATGTTGAAGATCTTTCACCACGATTAGAAGATTATGTTCCGAGTTTCCAAAGACCCTAAATTATTACGATTCTTGAGTGATGGTTTTTGTTATGTATTAAGTATTCCGCACAATTAATGTAATTTCCATGTACGTCATGATTTGGGTCTCTACAGTAAGTATCAGAGGAAAGGTTTATTTATCCTTTGGAAACTAGGATACGAAAACTTTAGTGAGATCTCTAGTGATATTTCTAAGGTATGTCTAGTGATGAACCTAAGGTTACGTATAAGTATAGGTTATAATCCTAGAATTACAGTAACTATCATATAATTAAACCTAAGATGTTAGAGATTGAAAGTACTCCCCATTGATTATGTTGTTTTTCTAGTATGAGTTTTTCCACTCATACTATTCTTTTTGGGTTATATGAAATGGTAGGAAACAGGCGCATTCATGTTAATAAAGAATATGATGTTTGGAATGAGCAACTAAATGAAGCAGGATTTGGATGTGCAAACATCATTATTATGCCTAATAAGAAATATCATATTATGATAAATAATCTCAACTTTTGAAATTTTCCTGAATCAGCTAATAAGAGAAAGATGGAGTTTCATGATGATCATATAGGAAAGAAATTTTAGTTTCCCCCATGTAAATCATGTGGGAAGAGGAATAAGGGATAATGTTTCAAAAGAACTGGAAGATGTTTTGGGTGTGGAAATGAAGGACACAAATCCTGTAATTTCAAAGGAAAAGGATCAGTTAACACCATGGACAAGGATAATGGTATTGCTAAGACATCATCGATGGTTAACTGTTTTAAATTTCGGATATACGAGCATTATGCAAACCAATTCCCTAAGGGAAAATATCATAAAGAGAATCAGCATGGTCATATGGGTTGTATTTATATTGATAATGGTGAAGAGACTACAAATGATATGTGAGATGAAAAAATTGTTCAAGATCAGTCAATGGTTTAAAAAGGTAGTGGAATGATTACATGTTTATCAAAAGTAATGTTGTATAAGTAATCTCATGGCACTATGGAATAAAGAGACATCTAAGGATTGTTACACAATTTTTTTCTTTACATTTTTGAAAGTATATGTTGAATGGTACCTATAACCGTGAAAGGTTATTCAGATATTTTTTGAATGCACCTAATATGAGCATAAAGATGGGATAAAGAGATAATGAAATGTTTGATATTATTAATGAGTTCATGATTGATATAAGGACAATGTGATATCATGGTTTGAGTATATAGAAATTTTGGGATTTTGGTATGTGGAAAAAGTTACCTTTTTGACAGCATTCATGTTTTCACTATAGTTCTATGGTAATTTATGAGAATACATGATTAAGGTATTCACATGTTTGGAATGTGATAAACTAGATATATCTTACGATATATGGGGGATACATGATTGTATTAACTTGCTTATTATGTGTCCTTTCAAGTAATAGTTTTCTTTATACTATGATATTGGAAAGAATTATTTTGGATAAGCGTAATGATTGGAATGAATTAAGTTAGACATAAGATAGTATTGTTTAAGGCTAGAAATGTTTTCAATATTATTACAGGAATGTTATTATAATGTAGTTTTAGAAAAAGGGACAACCCGCAGGACGTGCGACAACCCATCACATCAGACATGGCTGTGGGAATCGAACCCACAATCGAAGTGTGACTGGACTTTATCGCCTACCACTGGCCTATAGGAAGTCTCTGGTTTGTATAAATTATTTTTAATTTATCAAGTGGTATGATAATTGAAGTATAAGTCCATTTTAGGCACCATATACGATTAATCTCACTATAGATGGACTTATGTATATTTAATAACTCCTTCTAACATTTTGTTTGAGACAAATGGAATGACCTAAAATTCTATCGCATGATCCATTAACACTTCACAAAAGTCAAATTCAACTTAATTTCTTTAAGAGATGAAGTGGAAATTGTACAAGGCACGAACAACAGTGAGATTGTACCGAAATCATGTAAGTATTTATTTTAATTAAAAAATCTTCAACATTAGGGAAATGATCTTGAAAACCAAAAATGTTGTCCTAGTGCTCTCATATATGATGAATCAGATGGTACCTTAGATCATCACAAATTTATGGCTTTGTGACTGTTGGCTTTTTCATAGCCATGTTCTCTACCACTCTCCATTAGAACATGATAGTTAGATTTCTCTTCCATATCCTTATTTTCACCTATGTTGTCCTCTATGAAAACCCAGAGATGATTTAATTTGGGTAACCATTCTGTTTCATACTTAACTTTTTAAAATTATGTTTTAGTATTCCTTTTTACTATGTGGGTTTCTATGAATGAAACTTTCAAGTAGTAAACCTTTTATAACCACGGCGAATTTTGAGGGAGAAATTCATATTAAGGGGCGTAGAATGTAACAACCCAAGATTTTATGAGTAATATTCTTTTTAATTTCATTTATGTATTGTGTTATACACTACACAAAAAATTATCTTGTTCTATATGAAACACCGTACTAGCTTGCAGTATACACAACACAATTCTTTGCTCATGTTACACAAAATTTCAAGTTCGTTTTGTAGAAATTATTCTACAGAACATTAATTATAGATTTTGTTTAATATATAAATAGAATATGTTTTTATTATTTTATACTCAACAACAAAGGGATCTTTCACTACACGTAGCCTTGACTTGGCTTCCATTACACGCAATCACGACCTTCCTTGATAGCGTGTGTAGTACGCAATACCGGGTTTCACTAAACTAAGATATATTGTTATAAAATTATAATGAACTAGCCATTATTAATAGTATTAACTAAATTTTAAATTTTATAACATTACTATCCATCTTACACATTTTCTAGAACATCATGTGAGAAGAAAATAATTTTTTCGAGTAAAATATGTATTTTAAAAAAATTGCAGTTTTGTCACCTTTTGATGGCGCACCCACATTAAATCTAGTTTTTGACATGTTTATAAGTTCAATTTGAAAAAATAAAATTCATATTTGGAATCATGATATGAAAATTTACTTTGTATAAAATTTTCATATTATTCTGATAACATTCATATTTTAATGAATAGTAAAAACAAGCTATATTTTAATTAAAAACAAATTTTTTCATCGTAATACATTATATGGTTAAATTATAATATTTAATAGTTTTAAAGTATAAATAGATTATATTTTTATCATTTAATATAATGTATGTAATTAGCATTGATTTTTCATTGAACTCATAGGTAAAATCATTTCAATCTTTTGCAGTGTTTTAACTTTTAAAACTCGTTTTCTAAACAACGAGATTAATTTTAAATTAATTTCTGCAACTTATGTGATTCGAATTATGAAAAATTTATTCCATATTTGGAATCTTTAGGTCCAAGTTATGTTAATAAGCTACTTTTTATTTTTAGTCAT
Source organism: Viscum album (assembly GCA_963277665.1). Lineage (NCBI taxonomy): Eukaryota > Viridiplantae > Streptophyta > Magnoliopsida > Santalales > Viscaceae > Viscum > Viscum album. Next base: position 1,506,895,503 of record OY728152.1, read on the forward strand.
TATGAATAGTCACTACGGTAAATTTTATTTAGCATAGTTAAAGGTAAATCGAGGTAATTAAGGGTAAATATAATATTATAAAATTACCCTAACAATTGTCCTAATATAATTTTATGATTATATTTTACACTAAATCATACTTGTGTCTAAATATTATCTAATGGATCCCACTTGTATTTGATTAAGACCTTTTATTTAGTTTATTTAATGAAAAGTGAAATGTCTCACTCAAACATTAATAATTAGATTATTTTTAATATATAGTTATACAGAATATAAATTGGATAATAAAAAATCATTTGATAGATAATTTTTTTTTCTTTATCTTGTTAATTTATTTGTAATTTTTAATAAATATTGTATTACCTTAAAATATTATACATTAATGATGTAGAAATTATTTATTTAGTGAAAAATCAATAATATAGTTTTTATTAAAATAATAATACCTATTAAAATGACCAGAAACGTGACCAAAAATTATTTTTCGAGTATATATATACCCTAATAATAAATGGGTCTATATTTGGACCATTTGAATCCTTATAAAACCGATTTGGACATTTACATTATTTTATTTTAAATGATGTCAAAAATTTCACCTTCATAATTTAATTGATATAACAATTTAAATGTTGTTATTTCAAGATGATAAATTCGAGTAAAAATATTTTGAATAAAGGTATTATATTTATCTTCATCATAGTATTTTATTTTTAATTTTTATTCCAATAATAAGTATATTAAATGATTATACAAAAATGATGTAGTAATTGTTTTATTAAGGTAAATATAAAATAAATGGTTTTATAAATATTAAAATAAACATTATATGAACTAATTAATATTATACACAAATTTTATAGATGAAGATGACATTTTAGGAATCTATTAAACATTTTGGATCGAATATATCCTATGTGTGGATTTTATTTAAATTCAAATAAATGAATAGTGTCAAAATTAAAACTATTGTTATTTTATAAAAATAACATATTACTAAATTATTAAAAAATCACAAAAATATTTATAAATTATAAATTGAAATTTATATGGTCTAAAATGTCATAAAGTACACAATTATGGATACTTAAAAACACATAATGAATTATTTATAACAATTTAAAATTTAGAATATTATTACAACAAATAAAATTAAATAGATTAAAAAAGGATAAATCAAAATTATAATGTTTAAAATAAAATAAAAACATGTCTAAATTTAATTGGTTGATGATATTAAAACCCTATATTATCTAATATCTGAATTTGAGTCACTTTGGAAGTTGTTATGTGGGTTTTGGGTTTATAATAAATTAATATTTTAGAGGTTTCCAAAGGTTCCCCTCTTCTCCCTTATAAAAGGTCACCTCCTCCCTCTCTTCTTCACAACACTTTGAGAATTCAAGATTTGCCAAAACCTGCCAATTTTTCTTCCCCACTTCTCTAGAAACATTATTGAGGTTCTGGTTTTCTCAATATACCAACTCTAGTACCTTAAAAGGAAGCTTAAAGAGGTGCGACGAAGAAGAGGTAATCTCTTCTACCAATTCTTTCAAGTTTATTTCCTATTCAACTTATTATTATTTATTTGTTTCATTATAAATTAATAACATTAGTATAACACATATAATTATATGTTATTATAAATATGAAAAAACCCTTTTTCACCTTCTATCCATCCAACGAAAAACAAAATCACCGCACGTGCGTATGTACGGAATACCATCTCTATGCTGTGGTGTAATCTATTTTTCCACCACCACCTTACTTGGATGGGTATAATGGTGTAAATAATAACTATATATAGTTATTATAACATCGCACTTATTCTAAGATATTATATCAACCACTCCACTTCAATTAAATAATTATGGGAATGATATAATCGCTCGTGCGTACGTACAGATTACCGTCTCCACGGCACGATAAGATTTATTCTCCATGTTAACCACTCAATAATGATTATAAAGTATATATAATGAATAATAATGAAATGTATGACATTATAAATCTACTTTATTTATGTATATATAAATATTTCATCTACTTACTTCCATTCAAGTCAACAAGGAAAATAAAATAGTGTTCATTCGTACGTACATCCTACCATATCCATGAATGGTGTATTTAATTTCATTTATATATCTATTATATATATATATACTGAATATATATGATAAATAAATCATTATTTAGATTCTAGAAGTAATTAAATCATGATATATGTAATAATAATATCAAGAACAACAAGTCCAAACATGTATGATAAATGAAACAATTTTACCGAAAACACTGCTTTAACATGGAATTTACCAAAGAACGGGGAATATAAAGTCATAAATGAACCATATATGATATCATAACAATGAATATAATTCATTAATAAGTCAATGAAATTATTTAAATCATTATACAGGATGTTCAGATACATACGATGCATATCGTACATAAGGTAAGGGAAAATATCACAATCTCATTTTTATCTGAGATTGTTTATACTTCAGAATTTTTCGGGGAATATTTATCATCCAAATACATGTTTCCTAAATATGTAATATTATTTCTATCCTCCTACAATTGTTTAAATCAAATTTTACCCTTTGGTGAGTAAAATATATGAATGGAATATTTTGTCATTTTTAGTAAGAGGTACCTTTTTACTTTTCCGGCCAATGTATGAGAAGAATATTTTTTTAACTTATACAGCATGAATGGATTTTTATGATTTCTTATAACATTATTTCCATGAAGCTTAATTTACAAGTTTTCAAGATTATATTTTATAAACTTATTTTAGTTTAAATTTTTATGACATGTTAAGAAAGGTAAAATTATTTTCAAGTAGAAAGGATAGTTTCCTCAAGAATGGAGTTTATTTGTTTTATCAAAATTATTTTCCATCTAAGATATTATAGGGTTATGTTTATATCCCTGTTTTTAAATTTATTTGATTACGTTATGATGGAATTAATTTTATTATGTCCTTTTATAGATTATGTTATGATGGCATGATGTTTATGTATCCCATTTTTATTACATGGGTTATGCTATGATTTATGATTTTGTGGAACACATAAGAATGGATTCATTATGAGATGGGTGGGACCTATATCTACATTCAATGAATTGGTTAATGATTTATATCTCAGGAGATAGAAATGGCTGGAACAGAAAGTTAATCTGGTTCAGTGATACAGGACTGGAACGAGGAGTGAACTCGATTCAGAAAGGGACTTTGTCCACTAAGATGGTCTTGGAAACAATGCCTTGGCTACTATGGAAATAATAACATGTGCTTAATGGTATCCACAATTACATGTTTTAATCCCATGATATTTTATCATGACTATTTCTTCTTTATGATATATTCTTTACGTACTACCATGTTTTATGTCATTACTCACGATTTGGATGTTTAAACATTATGTTCATTTTTTTAGTTTAAATGTATATGATTTGATTTATTTTCACTATGCTTACCCTTACTTTGCATTTGGGCTCACCCTTTATATGTTTTAATATAAACAGGATTTAAAGAATGGTTTTAGGTAAGAAAAAAAGGGGAAGATCTTTATGGGAGATTTTGAAGATCTTTCACCATGATTAAAATATTATGTTCCGAGTTTCCAAAGACACTAAACTATTACGATCCTTGAGTGTTGGTTTTTGTTATGTATTAAGTATTATAAAAAAGTAATGTAATGTCCATGTACGTCATGATTTGGGTCTCTACAATCCATATATTTTTTCTCATGGATCCCAAAGTAAAGATACATGTCACTTGGACATATCAAATACCCTTCACGTACTGAGGATTCCCAGCAATGGGATTTCATGATATTTGGTATACATTTCATCAGGGTCTTGTGGTATCTCGTAGATAGACATGGGAGCTTCATATGATTCATATTATTTAAAAAGGCTCTCACCTCCTCTAATTTATTTCCTTTTTTATTTTAAAATGTCTTATAGAATTTATGATTTTTCGTCAATATCATTGAGTAAAATCAGTCTTTTCATTAGTTATCTATCTCATGAGTTTTTACCATAGAAAGAGGGGCCAACCATTGGGTTATTTTCCTCTTATTTTCAATGGACTTGTCGATTAGTTTTCATCCATCCACTAGGGGAAAAATCACCCAGATGAGATAATATTCCTACTACTGTGAGATCTTTGGTTTTCTTGGGATCCATGACATGTTCACAAGTTCTTACTAAAGGGACTCTATGGGGACTTTGGTTTGTTATGAAATGCTCCTATTTCATTTTAGTGACCCTATGATGGTTACATGATTGTATGTATTTTACATACATACACAATCCATGAAAGTTTGGACACCATCTTCTTTCATTATTTTTTTTCAAGGATAAATCCCATATTTACATATTTATTACTCTTTGATCTAGGAAATGCTCATTTTTAGGCATCAAAAATTGTTTTTAATTATTTTTATGATTTATAAACAAGTTATTTTTATTTTTATATGATTTAAAATGTTATTATAATTTAACGATTGTTTATAATCAACTAAATATGAGTTATTTGTTTGATGAAATTATTTCATGGGTACACAGGTTTTCAATGGTAACCCTAACGATTATGATTTGCAATTTATGATTTTAAACAAAATATTTTTTGAAAAAAAATTAAGATTTGCTGCTTCTATAATTAGTAAGTCAATATTAATATTGATTAATGATAATAATTTGAAAAATGAGTACACTATTATTGGTTTTCATGTTTTCCACTATACTAATGGGAATCCTCTATTTTCAATATATATTAATGACCTTGTTTTTTCTTATCAGATGTTTTCAATAGTCAATAATATGATATAAGGATGTGTAAGAACTATTAATTGGGAAAATTTTCTCTTTGGTGACTCATATTAAAAGAAGATAATATTTATCGAATAGAAAAATGTGTAAATATATGAATATTTTTTTAGGAAAATACACACACTATTTTGATGATTCTACTTTGTTATTTATTTGTTTAACTAATAATCATAAACAATAATATTAAATTATCTTTGATTATTTAAAATGATATATGATTATTATAAATACTATATTAATGGGTTGATTATGTTATAGAGAGTTATAGTATGTATAAAAGAAATGTTTGTGTTTAGATACATGCTAACTCTCATATAAGAATACTGGGTGAATATTTTATCTTTTACCCATGCTTTCATGATGAATGGTATTGTACATAGGATTATGGTATGTTTATTTCCTAGGATGTGTGGTCATCCTTAGAGTTCTTTGATTGATCTCAAAATTAATTCCCTAGGTATGGGACTATACTGTTATAGATTGAATCAATGAAATGGTTTGGATAACGCTAGGGGTTTGATTGTTACTAGATGTGAATAATTTTAAATATTAAGGAATATTTATGGGTTCGTTAAATACTTTTTGATCATAATATAGGATTATTATATAACCATATGTGATACTATATTTAATGAAATTTTATTTTTTTGTGTTTAGATTAATAAAGACAATAAATTAATTCAACTTAGTTTGAAATCATCGTATTGTTTAAAATTAATTATTTTAATATTAAATTATTATAAAATTTATTAAAAAAATATTACTAGAATGAAACTCATCATATTCATGTTTCAATGATGTTATTATAAAAATTTTAGATAATATTTATCCTCTTGGAATGAAAAATATATCATACAAAATTGTTATCATTTCCAGATTATATAATAAAAATTATAATTAAAAAAATTAAAATTATTTGGAAATCATTTAAAATATATAAATACTCTGAAAAAAATATTTGATTTATCCAAAACCATTTGATTTTCCAAAAATTTATATCAATCTTGGTATCTCTTTTATTAGAATTCGTTATCTCAACTATGTCATCTCCCTCGAATAGGGAAATCCCATAATGTGCTTCAAAACATATATTATTTAGATATTTACATCACGAAAAAAGATGAACAAAATGTCAAAAATATAAATGAAGATAAAGATATAAGTATTAGTTGTTTTAATTATTTTATTTTATATTATATTTATAAATAATTAAAATTGAATGTAATCTAATTTTTTATATTGGGATAGAATTAATGAATTTAGATTTCTAATAAATATTCACACATAAATTGTAAAAACATATTATATATGAATATATTTTATTAATAATATTATCTAAACACGAACACGTATTTCTATTCAATGATATTGTTTTCAAGTATATTTTTAATGAATAATGGAATATATTTGTTAAAATTATTTACTAACTAAATTGAAACTGTTGTTTGAGAGAAAACACATCATGTCCAAAAATGTCAGAATGTTCAAAATCAAAATTAAAGGGAAACAATGGCATAACACCTACCATTATCCAAGATTTAATCGTACATATATCTTCAATAATATATATATATATACCTATATGTATATATATAAATTTATATTGGATTGGTATATTAGTATATACTTAAATATTTATATCTTCATATTAATTATTTTATTATAATCAATTGTTTAACATTATATTATACAAATTTTGAAAGACAAAAATTGCAATATTTTAAAAATAATTCCTAAAAAATTTATTTGAAACCATCGATAACTGGTCATAATAATATAATATATACATATTTTTATTAAAAAAACATCCTTTTAAAATATTAAGCATCATGTTTTTTTAATATTAAATTATTAAATAATTAATTCAATATTTGATTATGTGATACCTATTATTTATAGTGTCATATAATAAAAAAAATTAAAAATAAGCTGGTAATTTTTTTTATAAATTTCAAATGGTTGTTGATATATAATTTTAATAAACGCACATTAAATTTGTTACATTAGAACTAATTTACCGATATTTTAAATTAAAGCTAAAATCCACTTTTTTATAATAATAATTTTCTAAATTAAACTTTTTATAAAAGTATAAATAATTAATTATAAATAATATAAAATATAAAATATGATATAAAATATAAATGAAATCTCTTATTATGAAATAAATAGTTTTTCTTTTAAATAAACCATCATTTGCAGTATTATATTATTTATTATAAAATTTAACTTTTTTAATATTAAAAATAGAATTGGATAAAATTTAATTCCATTTTGATAAATTCATTTTAAAAATATCACATACTTATTTTTTGGTATTTTTCAAATATAATTATTTTTGATGACTACATAAAAATAATGTTTTAAAAAATTCTATAAATTTTATTAAAAAAATATCATAGAATGATGAATTTAATATTCATAAATCATTTTGATTAAAAATATATAAAATATTCCATTAAAAAAATCAATTTAAAAACAATATTTTAATTTTTAAGACCGGTTAATGAATTTTTGGATGCTATGATATTTTTTAATCTAATAAACAAATTTATTTATTTTATTTTAATTAATTATTTTGAAGGTTCCATTTCATTTTTTATTGATATATTTTTTAAACAAAATTACTTTTTTAAATATAAAATTACTAGTAATAATCATCACACCTATAACGTATTTTTCATGAATAATAAAATAATAAATATTTCCCCCCTAATTCACCCATCTGATAATGTATAAATAACCCATATAAATATCCGTGGAAAATGCATCCCATTAGAATTATATTGATCAATATATAACCAGAAACTTCCCCAAATATCATCACCATGTCCTTTTGGGTTTTTAGGACCAAAAGTCAAATCCTAGAAGTATTAAGGAATAATCTAGTGTAATATATCCATGATGGAGCTATATGTATTAAATAATTCTATCATTTTTTTATTTTCCAAACTCGTAAATATCTACATGAATCATTAATAAAAAAATTAATTATATATATTTATTAACATGTTGTAATAATTATGGGGAAAATAATTTCTATTTCATTTACATCTAAAGGGAAATGAATACATTTATAATTCATACGAGTGGACCAATTACTTCATTAAGTGATGCGTTTCATTTTTCATCACCACATAGAAAATATTTTTATTTTGGGATAAATTAATTATTTTAAATGATATTTATGAAAATTTAATGACTCTAGAGGGATAATATAGTATATATATTTTTACTTATCTATCCATTTTAAAATGACGGTGATTCTCATGAAAATGTGTGGACTACCACATCACTGAAGAGATATACTTAATTTTTTAATTTCTCTTTACATGGTTGTTCATTAATATTTAATTTATTAATAATAATGATTCTTATATTTTTATTATGATTTTATAAATGGAAATTAATTAATACATCATTTAATTTTCATTGATTATAAAAATTAAAACATCAATCATGTTTACATAAGGACTATTATAGACATGAAATAAGGTAATTAATTTTCAATACCTTATAAAATTAATAGCCCTAAAATTTTATTTAATGAATAAATAAGATAATTATAAATCATTAAAATTCATGGGGTAATTCCAAAATTCCTCCCATTATCCATGATTTGAACATAAAATATGTTATTAGATATTCTGATGAAAATCAAATAAAAATGTTTTTCATATTTATAACTGACAAAGTAATATAGTATAGCATGGTTATAAAATAGATAATTATAATATCAAGGGAATAAAAATGAACACATTATGAAGAAATTATTTTGTAAATAAAATTATATCATTCTTGGATGTAAGTTATGTGTGTGCTGATTTAGGGAATGAGGTATGTGATTTCACCTCAAAATTTCTTATCATTTACACTTATTCTTTTTTCAACATATGTTTTATTTTTTAGCATATATGCATCCATATATACTTTTTTCCTTAATTTAATAAAATTAATTGTATTAAAACCCTAATATCTTTTTCTATCACTAAATTTTCTTTTGATTTAAAAAATTACAATGTTTTAAAATATTTTTCTTTAAAAAAATGAGATATGTTTTATAGATTCAGTAGAATTTTGTATCTCCTAAGAGAAATGTTATAATTATCAATGATTTATATTACTTATATAAGAGTTCATATAACAATAATGTAACATGATACCTATATATTATTTTACTCTATTCCCTAGGATTTTAAAAAATTATTTGGTTTTAATTACAAAGGAAAATGAGAACATAAAAAACTGAAATCATATAAAGGTGAATATGTTTTTATGAAATTGTATTCATGATATCAAATGTTTTTCCATGTAACTATCTTTAATATGTTTTGTCAATTTTTATTATATAAAAAATTATATATATTAAAAAAATATTTTGAATCATTTTCATGAGTAAAAAATGATTATTTGTACTAAAAGATTACTCTATAACATTTTAATCATTCTTATTTCTATTCAAAATTTTTATTGGACTACTCGGTTTACATTTTTTATATCCCTTAAGGAATTTTTGTATTCTTTTCCCAAATATAAAAATTTTATCCACATGATCTAAATATTAGTTGTAATTATAACATTATTGATTATTTTATAATGATTACCTATGTTAAAGTAACAACAGATTTAATAAATTCAATATGGATCTGAATTTGATATGATTTTTTTTGGTTAAAAAAATTTATAATCAGTGAATGTATAAATATTTTTATGTATTTATTTATCAAATTATTTATAAAAGTAAACCAAAATGTTCAAAAATGTGTTGTAAAATAAAACACTTATTATAATCCTTATATATATATTAGGTTAATGGCTGTTAAATAACAATTTTTTCAATGTATATTAGTCATTATTGTGGTTTTTTTGAGATGAATATGTTTTTTATAATCGACATATCATGAATCATAATCATTTATTTTATAATGGGTATAAATTTGGGGGTAACCATGAATTCAATTTGGTTAATATTATTTCCCATAACCAATCAGTGTTTTCATGGATGTGTTCTGAGGATTTTCACCCCATGTTATTATATATTGATCCTAAACTCCAAGTTATTGATTAATTTTTATCAATGGTAACCACCCATCCTTCTCTCATGGTTTCTACCCATGATTCATTAGTAGACTCTCAAGGTGCGGCCGATTCGAATTTTTTGATGCTTGAGAAATTTTTTTTGAGTAATTATTGTATTTTAGTTTTATTAATGAATATTTTTGTGGACATGGTATTTTTTTCAACCATAAATTACCATTACAAAAATAATGGATTATGAAGCTCCAGATGAGTTTGTGGATTCAATAAGTACACCTTATTACAGGTGAATTATTTGTTTAACATGATTTTATTTTCCTTGGGTAAGGAATATGAATTAGTTAGCTATTGATAATGGTCATATTATTATGATAATAATTGGAAAAGGGTAAATAATCTTAATTTAAATGTTTCTTTGATATTCATCTGGATATTTATTTATTCCTTCCATTACTGCTAGATTTTTTTACTTGATTCATTGTGTATTGAAGTTTTTGTATGTTTTACCATACATTGTGTAAAAATAGAATTAGTTCACGATTATCAAGGAATTTTTTATGCAAAAAATATATTAATTTAGTGATATTTAAGGGAATAGAAAATGTGGATGAATCAATATTTGTTTCTAAGGATCATTTTTTCATTATTTGGTTGTATTTATTCTATCTTGGGAATTTTTTGAGGGGGGATTTATGAGGTTATTTTTAGGTAGTTATGTCTCATTTTATATAATTTCATGTAATGATGGTATTTATTAGATGGAATGTGTGTAAAAACATGGAAAAATTATTTTTCTTGTTATATTCATTGGGGATATATATGTTTCCCATTGTGTGGTCGTAGGGAAGCATTTTTTGGAATGTCTGTGGTAGAAGGGTTTCGATGGCATCATGATATTACATGTTTGATTTTTTTTGTTGGTTAGTTGACATTTTATTGACTAAATGTGTGGGTTAGAAAATATTTCAATGATGGAAGTTTATTGTGATGAACATGGATGTTGATGGTCCAGTTGGGTATGGGGTCTCTTTCAAGTAACACCATAGTAGTTTAATATAACTGGTAAATATAATCAAGTAAATGGGAAGTGATTGAAATTAATATTGGAGTAAGATGTAAATGGTTTTCTATTAAATATTAAATTAATTGGATTATTGAACATATCATGGGTAGTAATGATTAATATGGGAATAGAATAATTTTATTATGAATTACATTGTTATAAATTTCTTTTGTGGTTATTTTCTATAGGAATTTTTGAAGGATTATGGTGTGACAGTTTTCTATATAGAGATGGGAGTGTATTGAATGTTTTGGGATATTGGGTTATGGAATTATGGAGCATCCCTTTTTATAAGATTTTTTTTCTATAAATATTCTTAAATATTTTATTGTGATTTCTTTACAAAACCTTCTATTTTCATATAAATATACATATTCTCTAATTTTGTTACTTCTATGTTCATTACCTAACATCTGCGTTTTTTAGGATATATAGATAGCTACCCATATTACCAAAACTCTCCATTAAGAGAGGCACACTGGATTTTCATGGTTGAAAGTGATATATGATATATAGGTTGTTATAAATCATAGGATGAGGGAATGTGGTTGATGTCATTCATGATGAAGATAAACTAATCTATTGTATATGTCAAATAATGTTATAAGATAATATTTATATATGTATATATAATGATTATAGTGATGTTTTTTTATAATTATGGAATTAATATACTTACTATGGCATGGAGTGTTAGACCGTGTGGGTGGTTGGGAAATGTTGGGCTTCGAGCTAACCCACAACTTATGTTAAACGAAGTGTGAAAAAGAATCAAATCATGTGAACAATAAGTAAAATATATATGGGTATGTGGTTATGAGGTGAAATTATATATATATTATTGATATTGTGTTCTTACATGTGGACGTGGTAGTGGTTGAGTGTGACTTTCTAGGTATGGTAGATAGTTTACTGGACAGGTTGTCACTAGTCTTATGGTTTTTTACCAACACATTATTTGATTTCATAATTATTAAACAAAAGTTCCTTAGTATTATCCTAATGAGAATAAATTTTAGCGTATCCCATATATATATGTGTGTTATTTTTAAGGACTCTATGTCATGTTTGGTGATTGAGATTGATAGTGTTTGTCAACGTCATGGGATTAATTGAGTGGTGATTGACTTGGACATAATTGGTTTCATATAATGGAATTTTACTTTTATGACGTATAATGTAGTTATGAGATTATTTTTTATCATTATTTTTATATTATTGAATTTATATGTGGATAAAATATGTAATACTTAGTTATATTAGGTTCATTTTAAACATATTTTTGTTTTTATATAACATCCCATGTAAATAAAGAGTAAGACATTTTCATATTTATTTATATTTTTTAATTAAATATTAATTTTACTTTAAATGGGATTCTATGATTGATGGAGTACCCGATACAAAACAACATGTTTCTTTGAAATTTTATGTTGCACATAATGTTGAGTTAAACTGAAAAATAATAAGATAATAATATTATTTTAAATAATCATTAATGCAGAGCCGTTGTATTGGCGGGAATGACTAGAACAAACTAAAATATGATTATATATTATTTTTAAATTTATTTACCTTTATCTAATAAAAGTTAGAGGAATGAAATGTGAATGAATCCAATTTTAAGCATAAATATTCTAATATTCATTAAAAAATAGATTTACTGCCTTTTGATGGGGAACCCTTTTTAAATCTAGATTTATCATTTTTTATATTTTCTTTTTGAAAAATTACACTTCTTATTTTGAATTGGGACATCTAAATTTTATATGGGTAATTTTTTTTGAATTTTTCAGATAAAGTACATTTTTAAATGAAAAGTAAAAAATATAGCATTTCAATTCAAAAATGCCTTTTAATATGATTTATTTATATTGTTTGATTATATTTTTAATTTTTTTAAAATATAAATATATTATACTTTTACCATTTAATCCAATTTGGGTCATTATATGTAGATTGTATTTGAAACTGGACATAAACAAATTTTATATTTTGATAGTTATTATTTCATAAAAACAATCTTTCTGGTTTGCCTACAAAAATTAATTGTAAAATAATCAATGAAAAATATATATTTTGAAATTGAAAAAAGGAATCATTTAAGGAATCAAAATATCAAATTTATCTTAGGATGAATTTTTGGTATTTTTCTGAAAACCATCAATTTTAGATGAATAGTAAAAACACTATTTAGTATTTAAAAAGAGAGTTTTTCATTTAAATAAAATTTTATCTCTTCTATGAATTGAATTAAAAAAAATCATACATACATGAATTTTATCATTAAGTAAAATTTGGTTCAATAAGATGAAAATAATTTCTGTTGAATAGTAACTTTTGATTTTTATTTACAGCAGTTTAAGTTAAATAGAGAAATTCATGGTAAAAATAATATTATAAAAATATTAAATTACTTTAACACATGTTCTAACCTTATTTGATAATTCCTGGAAGACCAATAAGATAATTTTATGAAACATTTGGCTTTTTAAATCCACTTGGCTAAGATAATTACATTAATAACTTTTTATTTAATGTAAAAATAAAAATATCAAAAACATTTATTGTTTTTCCTAAGACAAATTTAATGTGGGGTTATATAATTGATATATTTGACTATAACTATTCATTACAAATATAAAAATATTTCCTAAATCATGGTATATTATTTATAATTATTAGACATAAAATAAAAAAATTTATTTATGACACTATGATGATGTAATGATTACTTCATTAAGGAATTTTTTAAATAAATGTGATTATAAATGTTAAAATAAATTTATTATGAAACTTTTAATGCCATACAAGAATTTTAGGGATTCTTATGACTTTTTAAATTTTAATGTCTTAAGTTATTTTGAAAGAATGTTATTGTTAATGATTTTTTAAAAGTTGTGATTTGAATAGTATTTAAATGTACATAAATGAGTTTTTAAATCAATCAATATTTTATTAAATGATATAATAATCCTAAAAATATTTGATTTGGCCAAATTTATTAGATAAGGATTATAATGTCATTAACGGACCACTATTGGTTCGAATGTCATTTTATGTTAATTATATTAACCTTATATTATGAATATATAAGAGAACATGGAAAAATATAAATATGTTAACAAAGAGTTAAATAAAAAATATAAGGATTAAAAATTATCCAAAACATGTCTAATTAATTTTGTATTATTTTATTTCGACTTATATGAACCTAATATTTGAATTAAATATGTTTTGACAATTTGAATATGATAATATGTTTATAATATAATAATATTTTAAATCCTTCCTAAAGAGACCCTCCTCCACCATATAAAAGGACATCACCTCTAACTCATTACTAACATATCTCAATCCCTTTGGATCGTCCCAAAGCTTCCCATGAAATTTTCCAAGGTCCTCATATTCAACTTAGAGGCCTTAACATAGTCAAAATTCACTTCAATGAAGCCTTTTTGTTCAATCCAAAGGGAGTTATCCGATTAAAAGGTAACATCTTCCCTCAAGTTTCCTTCTTTTATTTTACTTTTTCACTCTATATGCACTTTTTATTCTTTGTGTACATTAAAAAAATAGTATCCCTAATATAGTAGGATTTTTTATGGAAATATTCTAACTACACATACATAGACCTCCATCTAATGGGTATAGAACATAATTTTGCATTGGACGGCGAACTAGTGCCTCAAGAAAGGATGATTGTTTATTCTTCTCCTACAACCCGTTATGGTGGCCATTATGATGGAAATATAATTATATCTGATATTTATGATATTTATTTTATCTATATTCTTATGTAATTATCTTTTATAGCATACCTTTATGCTTTAAATGTTATATTTATACGATAATTTCATTTGAGAAGTGCGGATTACCACCCCCTCAAAGTGATATGACTTGTTCATAACATATATGGAACGTATAAAAATGGTGTTAATGAACATATGTAAGGAATATATAATATGATATTATAATGTAATAATAATATACCTATATATCATTTGGTTTTCCTTCCTTTTAAAAATAAATAAAATGAAATGGAAGTTGCGTTCATGTGTACGTACGGCTTACCATCTCCAAGAACGGTGCATTTCATTTTCATATGTCCAAATGATATAGACTATTATAATAACCTATATACTAGATATATATGATATATATGATATATAAATCATTAATATAATTTTGGAGGTAATGGAATTTATACCACATGGACAATTTATAATTATAACAAGTTCATTTTTGTCTCATGTTCCGAACATCGAAAAGATGTTCTATATGAACTAAAATATTTAACAAATTGTTATAGTAGAGTAATTAGTGATATAAAAAGTATAATAAACTTGAAAAAGGTTATTATGATATTATAAATTAACTTATTTTTATTACCCAATAAATTAAAGAACGAACGGGTCATGCCGGGTACGAGGTAAGGGACTTCTTCTCAATATCTTTTCATTGAGGATTATTTTGATAATATACACCTCCTTTTATACAGTGTATATTAAACCCCTTTTAATTTTAATTTCATTCAACGTGAATCTTTGTTGTATGAAGTGTTTTACTAAACAAAAAAAGGAATGTTTTTAATATTTGTGGAGACAATGACCTCTCTACCGCTATAATTTTTATTTGGATTCCTCTATAAGACATAATGTTTTCTTAAAGGGAAATGAAATCCATTATTCCATTTTTTGGTGTTTTGGTATTGAAAATGGTTTTTGAAATAGATTGTCTTTTTCAATATCTTGAAATGATTTCTTGTGATTGAAAAGGAAATGTTTTTAGTGAAATAAAATATTTTATGTGTTATAATTTTATAATGGTACATGGACATTTGACCGGTGGTAACATGATAAACCAAATGTCGAGTGGTTTTGGGGAAAAAATGTCTGGTTGGTTATGTTATAACCTCAAATTCCTTGGTTATGGAAGTTGGTTGTACAAATATTCCATTTAGTGAAATGTGTGGAAGTCGTCTATATGGTTTTTCCATTTATGTATGTTTTTGTCCAAAGTTATGTTTATATGTTATGTGTTCTTTCTATAAGATTATGGTTTTATTTAGGTTACAAAAGGGTAAGAAATGAGATTTTATTCAGTGAATAGTATTCAATACTTCATAAAGGAGAAATGTATTACTTATGATAAAGTATTCTTCATTTACATGTAGTTTTGAAAAGCTATAATTTTTCTACATTGTGTATTAGTGGTGGGTTTAGACAACTTTAAGAGTTAGGATATTGATAAATTAATATCCATAAATTATGTTATGGTAAGATTAAAAGGATATAACATTTACA
This sequence comes from Viscum album, assembly GCA_963277665.1. Classification (NCBI taxonomy): domain Eukaryota; kingdom Viridiplantae; phylum Streptophyta; class Magnoliopsida; order Santalales; family Viscaceae; genus Viscum; species Viscum album. The sequence goes on from OY728152.1 coordinate 1,506,911,751, forward strand.
AATTACCATATTGATTTGAATAAGATATTTTTGTGTTAAGAATGGTTTTTCACTACGGAAACATGAAAACTATACTAGAAAAGAATACAGAGGTAAATGAACTTCAAAATCAGCTTCCTGAGATTGTCAGAATCGTAATTATATAGTTTCTTACAGTGATGGATTAGATGAATCAGTTGATAAATGGTGGTGGTGTTTATTAATGATATTTTGGATTATTATAAAAGTAAAGATGTACACTAAAGTCATTTAAGGATTGTCTTGAAATCCTTAAATGAAAAGAGACTATATGGGAAATTCAACAAGTATGAGTTTTGGTTACAACAAATTTCTTTACATTGTCAAATTGTTTCAAAAAATGGAATAACAATTGATCCTTTTAAAAAAAGTTGTTGAAGAATGGCCAAGACCCAAAAATATAACCGAGATCCGTAGTTTTATTGGTTTAGTAGGATATTACTAGATGTTTTTTTAAAAATTTTCACGGATATCTAGCCCAAGGACTAAGTTAACTTTAAAATTTGTTAAGTTCATTTGAAAAAAAATGTGATGATTATTTTTCAGAATTGAAATGAAGATTGATGAATGCTCCAGTTTTGGGACTCCCTTCCTTATATGGTGGATTTTTTTTCTACAGTGATGCTCTATTGAAAGGACTTGGTTGTGTTCTAATGCAGAATGATCATGTAATTGAATATGATTCACGTCAATTGAAACCTCATGAGTTATATAAACCTACACATGATTTGGAAGTAGTTGTTGTTGTTTTTTCTTTAAAAATATGGCAGCATCATTTCTATGTCATAAAGTGTGAAATATTTACTGATCACAAAACCTTCATGTATATATTCACTCGGAAGAAATTAAGCACAAAAAAGAAGAGATGGTTATAATTAATCATAGATTCTGATTACACAATCCATTAAAATATGGGAAAATAAATTAATGATGCTGACTCTTTGAGCCGAAAGAGTAATGATACCTTATTAATTTTTCACTAAATAAATAAATATATGTCATTGTCATTTTTTCAATATCATAAGAAAATAGAAATATCTTTCATTCATATGTACGACATAACATTTCCATAGACAATATATTTCAATTCATATTTAAATATTTTATAGATTATAATAAACAAATATATAATAATTCTACACTATATTGATATCATGTTTTAAATTATGAAAATTAGTAAATCATGATCAAATAATATGGAACAAAAATAAAAATTAAATTCATATATGGAAATTAAAGAGGCTATTAAGTGAAACGTTACATTAACAAGGAATTGGTGATAATAAGGTCATATAAGTTTTTAATAAAGTAAAATATCTTTATATATATATATTAATAAATTAATGTTTTATATGTATACTATTCTTGTATTTTTTATACAAGAGGGTTTTATGTCTACAAATGATGATATGACTTATGGCAAGGGATCTGTATCTCAATTTTTTACTTCCATAGGAAAAGTGTCATCTTAAAAACATATTACATATCTGTGTTCAATATTCATACCATGAGTTTATTTCATGAATATTATAATTTAAATTATTTTTATTAAAATATCCATTTTAGGATCTATCTTTCATGTGGTCTACATTTCTAAAGATACGAAATCGGTAATTTTTTTTAATTTTCAATATTTAATATGAATGTTATGATATGCACCTCTATTATTTCATGAGGGATATATAAAATCCCCTTTACATGTAATATAATGTCTTAAATTATAATAATTAATTTTTTTTATTTCATTTTATGTCATTTTTTCTAGGGCTTTTAACAGTATGTTAATAAATTGGAAGTGATTTTATGTTACAATTTCATCATTTATTGGGATTTTATATGATTTTATTTTGAATGTTGAAATATCCTAATTTACACATAAAGAATTATCATTAAATTCTTTATTATATTGTTATTCATGATATATTCCTTAAATGGTACCATTTTTCTAGACTTCTCTACTCATGATATGTAATAAAATGTTTTTATTAGAAATAGAATATATTTTTCTCATTAGTTGATTTTATTTTATTAAAAAACATGATTTAAAAAATTTATTTAAAAAATATATTTTTATAATCTATTAATATCATTTTCCAGAAAAATTATATTTAAATTGTTTTATTTTATCAAAATTATATATATTATTTATCAAATATTTCTACATTATTTTTCATTATTTATAAAAATATAATGTTTTTCGAAATATTTTATGTTTTAAAAATAAATTTTAAAATAGGAAACAAAAATTTCATAAAGAAATGTTATAATATTTCTTTAAAAATTACATTCCATATAATATTTCAACCCTTTATGTAACCAATGAATTACTATTAATATGATACAAGTATATCATTATTATTCATTCCTCGAATGGATAATGATTATGATGACCTGTAGTTTATGGGACATATTTCATTTCTATGTGTTATTAAAGTCTCTGAAAGTGTTTTATTGAAATCATTAAATTTTATGTGTTCAACCATGTTTAATATTTATTAACCAGAATAAAAAAAATCAGCATTTATTAATCATGTCATACCTGGTTCAATGATTGTTTATGGCGATTTGAAATACATTTTTTAATTATTCATATTGTTGTTAATATGAATAGATTATAAGATGGGGTATCCCAAATAAATATGTATATGACCATTAAATCATATATGACGGTGTAGGATGGATAAAAATATGTAATCCCATTATATCTTATATGATTGGGTATAATAGATAGCATTGTGTAATCTGCTTACAACTTCAATGATTGGAGGCCCGAATAGAACTCCAATGAATATCGAATATATATATCATAAGATAGTAATTGATGGAACATTTAGTGAACAATGTTCCGTAAGATATGTCTTCCACTAGAGATAGAGTTGTGTCCCACCCAAAAGGTGTAAATGATCATGTGTGAACCAAATTACAAGTTCACAATGTAATACATAGATGTAGATATATATTCATAAGTTTATGTGAGGTATTGGTTACATATTCTTAACATAATAGGTGAAACTTTTCCTATTTATACTTTTACACTATGTTTTAAGTTGATGTGTATGATAAAAATCAATGTCTTATTCCTTTTTTATTCTCTCATGGCTCACTATATTTAATTAACGTATCATTCATGTTTTATGAACAACCAATATATTTTCAATGACCACGATTAATATCATTCTTTTATAGGTATTGATTATGAATGTAATTCACATGTAATAATAATATTATGGTCATTGTATGCTTACTTATAACCATTATTTACACTTACTAAACATCTGAGATCACCCTTTCTTCTATTTCTTATCCCCATGTTTTTATTATTTGTTTTATGTATGAATAATAAAGGGGGTGATCATTGTGTTATTCATTTATGACAACTAACCATACTATAATATTGTGTTATGTGTTACAAATAACAATAAACATTTATAGTACACTGGATTGTGTTTGTGTAATGTAATTAAAATTAAACTAAAAAGATATAATAAACATATATGAAATGTTTGGTTCATTATAGTTGGTATCATGTAAATGTTTCATCAACTGTTAGAAACTATGATGATAAAATATATAGGAAGATCACTAGGTACATATATAAGGATATTTCTTGGGATGAATTTAAGAATAAGTATAATTATGAGTCAATATTTGGGAAATTTTCCATGATTTTAGAAATGGTTAGAAAATGTGGTTTCTAAAAAATACATTTTTTTGTATACAATAATTTGACATGTCTTGGGTACCTATGTAAATATGGATTAAAAACCTTAAGAAATTTTATTGATCTAGAATCTATCTGGATATGGTGCATGATAAAGAACCTTGCAGTACATCATTTTTTGGAACTCCTTTGGTATGTTCTTTGTAAATTCAAAAAATAATTAAGTACAATCATGAAGGAATTGAAAAGATGATTACTATGAATGGACTAAGAAAACCCTACTTTGTCTTAGACTAAAATGAATGATTCAGGATTTAGAAATTATATTAGTGATTTTTTAGGATTATGTGGTTTTCAACAATGATTATTTTTTTGACAGTATATAATATATTTTTACTCAATGGATGGTACTCAAAGGTTCAACATTAATAATAATTTTAAAAAATAGTGAAATGATTGACCTCTTTAGAAACTAATTGATATAGAGGTATAATAAAAAAAATAATTCTTATATTACTAAACTAAATTCTCATGATATGAATCATGATGAACATCCAAATGAGGAAATGAGGATACAAAATATGTCTATCCTGTCATGAAGAAATGTTCATCATCTTTTATTTGTTCTAATGATCCACTAGTTGTTGTGAAATGGATTAGTAAAACAGAAATAATATTTTTTTTCCACTGTTCTGATTATGGAAATTTTATTTTTGTAATTTTATCATTTTAAAGGTGATGCAATTTTGGGGTTTAATATTATTTATAATATTAGGAAATAAGAATAAAATAAATATAGGGAATGAGATAATTTTAATTAGAATTTCTTTAAGTACATAACTAGTATTCTATAATAAAATATGGGGAATTAATTCCTTGTGCATAAAAAATTATGATTGATCTATTGTTAGCTACAAAGATAAATTTATATGACTAGAATGTTATAATTATGATTCAATAATGAGATGTTAGAAATATACTGATTCATTTATGTTTTGAAACCATGTTTTCAAAAGGCCTTTTCTATAAGATACTTTTTATCTATGAGGAATTCATCCAATGTTCACTAAAGATAGAAATAATTATTGGATATTCCCACTATTATTCTAGTAATGATACGAATAGAATTCTGAGTCACTTGAAAAAAATGTTGTGGAATGAAATTCCAAGCATCTATAATAAAAAATGTGAAGAAAAGCATCAAAACAAATTGTTGAATTGAAAATGGAGGATCCTTTAATGTTTAAAGGAAGGTAATAAATTCCATTAATGTTGATATATGATAAATGAACAAAAAATAAAATAAATGAGAATAAGATTCTAACTAATTTACAACCCACTCTCTTGTGATTCATGTTAATGAATTTTTATAATTATGTAAAAAAAATTCCCAATCAATGTGGTAATCTTTATTATAAGACAAAGAAACCTAAAAACAAAACTAAAAAAATAAATCTTATAAAATATCAATTGATATATTTAATCCTTATAAATATGTAACCCTTTTACTCCCATACTTGGATGGAAATTTAATATTTTATTTTGTTTGAATGAGCCGTATGATCATCTTTTTGTTCATCTTTTTGGGGAATTTCATGAGATTATCCCTTTACTCATGGATATTTGAAAAATGAAAAAAAATTTGGTATTATATATATACAAGGATTAAGCCATGTTTCTAATGAATATTTTTTTTAATAATAGAAGATATTATATAAAGAATAAGTTGATTATTAAAAATTAATTTCTTAATGATAATGTGGCATAATAAAAAAATTCATTATTTGAAATCAAGAATTATGTAATGTAAATAATAATTATATGTATTTTTTGGTAAATTATTTTTTTAAACCCATTTTTAGAATGCATTAAATGGTATCGATGGAATAAATAAAGACATTTAATGGGATACTGATTATGGGTAGATTACCCTTGATATGTTACAAATCATGAGATAATGTTGATGAGATAAATATATAATCGATATGAATATGTTAATTTGATAGTATAGATTACATTTTGACTAATTAATTGATCGATATATTGTATATTATTAAATCATTAATGGGATTTTAAACATTTTTGGATTTAATTAATTTATTCAAATGTAGATTTTCTCAATAAATGAATATTCATGTACGATTCCTTGAATTTTTAAGGTAATTGAGGTTATTAAATTTTTTCAAGAGAATACATGTTCAAGTTACTCAAATGTATGGTATGAGAAAATAAAGAGATACAATATGATACATTGGGGATCAAATTTAATAACGTATCAAGGATTTGAGTCTCCTTTATTTACATGTTATATATTTATAATATTTTTAGTGTGACACAAGGAAAAACTTTTGGGAAATGGATTGTGTAAAAAACTGAATGTGGTTTTAGAAATTAATGTATTATTTGTTTCACAAGAATATTTATTTTTATTCAATAACTTATTAAAATAATTTTTATTTGTTGATAATGTAATAAATACTGAATGACTTTCCATTATATCTATGGACCATATGAGCCTGTATTACATCATTAATTTATAATATACCTACATTTAGGTAGCAAGATATGATGTGGGAATTGGAAAGAAAAAACCAAATGGAGGGATTGAGAATATGAAATTAAATAAAATCAATAAATAATATCTCCCTGTAAAAACACATCAACATTGTGAAGAGTATCTTGAAATAAAATGTTGTCTTATTATCATCATTTTTGATAATATTAATGACCTATTCATGGGTATTTGGGTTATGGTTTTATGGTCACTAAGCTCATCTGGATCCTTGAATTTATTTTTATTTGTGATATTTAACACTATCTATAATCATTTACACTTTTCATTAGTGTCTAAATATTCACATTGCACCCACATTCTACTATGTGGAATCATAGTAATGAGATATTTTTTGTAAATAGTATGTTTTAAAATTTAATTTTTAATGGATATTTTATTATTCATATATATATAATTTTTTATAAGAATTAATACTTAAATTTTATACCTTTGATGATCTGGACATATTTTTATTGAAAACTCCATTTTTAGGTGGTGGAATGCAACACCATTTGATATTATGAATTAATATTTTATAAAATAAATTAAAATTATTGGATTTATTTATTTATAAAAATAACCAAGTTAATAATACACTTAATGAAACACATATTGTATATTCTATAACAAAAGAAATTGAGTCTCTATTGCGTCGCATGAACTACCATGTTTAAATTGTGTTACATGCTACACATACAATGTTTTTGTTCCATGAAATACTGAGTTTAATAAAATGTAACTTGTTATTAAAATATTGTAATTGTTATCTCCTAGTAATTGGAATTATGTTTATGAAAAGGATTATAAAAATAAGGAATATTTTATTTAATCATGTTTATGAAATTAATTCTTTGCTAGAAATTTATTTATAAATGAAATTAATTACTAATAAAAAATAAAGAAATTCATTTTATGAATAAAAATTCATTAATAAAACAATTTATCTAAATAAATTTTAAAAACATTTGAATAATGATAATAATAAAATTTATATAATATATATTCAATAAATTATTTAATATTCATATTATGTTTCTTCTAGACATAATATAAATATAAATAACAATTTTCACATAAAGAGATATATTTGTAAAAAATGTTGTTTTATGACCTTTTAATGGAATAATTTCATTAAAAAAATTAAAATTATATAAGTTATATATGAATAAATAATGATCATATTTCTAGTAATAATGTCACAATTATCTTTGGTTGAATTTTTATGATTTTTTCTTATACACTTCATTGTTTTATTAATAGTGAAAATTACTAAACATTAATTCAAATCATTCTTTTTGATACAATTAGTTATATTATTTATCCTATATATGAAAATGGCTTTGATGTATAATTAATTCAATTATATATTTATTTGTTTATTTTATTTAATATAAACATTTTTATATTGAAATTGAAAATAAAAAACAATGTAATCATTTGAAAATTTTCATTTTCAAAACCCGCATTCTCAACTCAACTACAAGATTAATTTAGAACTAGAGTCCACTTCAACATTGAAGGGAATTTGAAAAAATGTATTCCCTATTTTGAATCTCGAGTATTTATATTATATAAAAAGTTAAACATAATTTTTTACCATATTTATTAGTTATTTCAATATGAATTATTTTACGCGATTAAGGTAAACCATGTTTTTGTGAATTACATTTGATTGTATTATAGATAATCATAAAAACACATATGTTTTTTATTTAACAAATTTTACATACTTTTGTGAATAATCTGCATAATTTATATACTAGATATCGTATAAATTTTAATTTTAATGTATAAATTTCCTAGGTAAATAAAAATCAATAAGATACCTTATTAATGAAATAAAGATAAAATTGACTAAACAAAAATATGAATGAATAACAAGATAATTTATTTTAATATGTGTGGTCGAGGAATATGTAGAAAAATTATCAAATCCCCAAAATTTTGGTTCTATTTCTCAGTAACATGAGGTATGAGAGACATCCCAACAGTTATTACTTTAAGGAATTTACAAGAATACCACTCCTCCTACATTATAAAAAGATGTTATCTCCCCACTTCTTTTGTCCCTTAAATCCAATTGGATTGACCAAAACGTACCACAATATCTTCCCAAATTCACTTCCTTTATCTTAGGATACTTAATTGTGAAATAAATCCTATCAATAATGTAACACCCCAGGTAAATAAAGAATATGACATCTTTATATTTATCCATATTTGTGAATCAAATATCAATGTTACTTTAAAGGGGATGCTATGCTCGATGGCGTACCCAATACGCAACAACGAGTTTCTTGGGAATCTTACATTGCACTCTAATAATAAAATAATATTATTTTAAATGGTAGTTAACGCCTAGCCATTGTAATGGAAGGAATGAACAGAACTAACTACCAAATTATTATATATGTTTGTCAAATATTTTTTTTTACTTTTTACAATAAATGTTAGAGGATTAAAAATGTGAATGAATCCAATTTTAAGCATAAACAATCTAATATTCTGTAAAAGGTTGATTAATCGCCTTTTAATGGAAAACCTCTTTTAAATCCACTTTTGACAATTTTATGTGTTATATTTGACAAAATAAAATTCTTCTTTAGAATCGGGACATCAAAATTTACTTTGTGTAAATTTTTGGTATTTTTCCGAAAAAGTTCAATTTTTAATGAATAGTGAAAAATGTTGTTTTTTAATTCAAAACCTCTTTTTAATATAACTTGTTTATATTATTATATTATCTTTTGAATTGGTTTTAAAGTAAAATTAGAATATATTTTTACCATTTAATCCAATAGTGGTCGATGGAATTAATTTTACTTTGAAGTCAGGCTTAAACTAGTGTCAATCTTTTGATACATTTTGTTTCATAAAAACACTCTATTTGTTTTGACAGCGGGAATTAATTATTAAATTAATTAATGCAACTTATATGTTTTTAATTTTTTAAAATAGACATCATTTTTGAATTTGGAATATCAAATATAGCTTAGGGTGAATTTTTGGTAATTTTCTGAAAAACTTCAATTTTTGATGAATAGTGAAACCACTAAGTGGTACTTATAAAAACTGATTTTCCATTTAAATGAAATTTTGCCACCATTGTGTTTTGAATTTCAAAAATCCATCATAAATGGTTTTCATTAAGAAGTAAAATGTGGTTCAATGGGATTAAAATAATTTTTTTGGTGGATAGTAACTTATTAAGTTTTTAATCGCGATTAGAGGTAATTAGTGTAGTTTAAGGTAAGAATAATGTTTTAATAAAATGAAATTACCTAGACACATGTCCTACCCTCATTGTATGTGTCATGGCCGACCAAGACAATCCATGGGTCAACTTAGGGTCCCCATGGAGCCACTTTGGTTGGAAAATGACATAAATACCTTTTTATTTAATGTTAAAGTAAAAATGACACACACATGAGATGTTTTACTAAAACAATTTTTACATGGGGTTATAAAAGTCAGATTGTTTACTATAAATATTCATTAGAAAGATAAAGAGATTTAAGACACCATAGTATTTTCTTTATAATTTTTAGACATTAAATAAAATAAATTATTTATGACATCATGATGATGAAGCGATGACCTCATTATTTAACAATTTAAATAAAATGGAAAGATAATGTAATATCTAAGACCTACACATTTCCAAAACCTATTGGATGAGTGGATTTAGAACCCTTATCACCTTATCCTTTAAATAAATCAATTTGGGACCTTTTATATCCGAAACTCTTTTGAAAATAAAGTAACCTTTTGTAACTTTACAAGAGTGCCCCTCCTCTCCTCTTATAAAAGGCCCCCACCTCTACCTCCTTACCCACACTCCCAAAGCCTTTGGCTCGGCCAAACACTGCCCATTTTGTCTCTCCACTTCCCTCTCATACTCCTTGAAGCCTCACTTTGGGCAGAAGTCTTCTCAAGGAAGCCTTTGAGCTCAATCCAAAGGGAGTTACCCGATTTTAAGGATGTTAAAGAATGATCGAGTCAAGTCGGACCCGAGGTAAGGGATCTTACTCCTCTATTTTTTTTAAGTACACTCTTTTATGTCATTCCTTCTAAAGATCATCATTATTGTTATTGTGATTTTCTTTTATATTACTCTTACTGTAATTTTTATGTTCATATGATGAGAGACCCTATTCTCTCTCATCAATCCATTTCGGAAGTTTTGAATGGCGCCGTTAGGCTGCCGAATTTTCGTAAGAGATCAAACCCCTCACTTTCTTTTAAAGTACTCTCCTTTATGTCACTTCTTTTAAGATCCTCATTGTTATGTTGGGGGATGTTCTTTTATATTACTATTTCTGTAAACTTTATGTTAATATGATGAGAGACCCTATTTGATCTCATCAATCCATTTTTGTAAGTTTTATGTGGCGTCGTTAGGATGCCCAGTTTTCGTAAGGTATTTTTCATCTCACTTTTATTCCTGTGAGATTTATGCTACATTTTCCACAATTTCATTTGATTGGTGTATGTACTGCCCATTATTTTACTCATTGTGTAATATAATTTCATTTATGAGTATTTACATCAATGTTGTATTGTCCTTCTTTCATGGGGTGCATGTCTCGAAAGATACCCATGTCGGTAAGGGAATCTTTCACCCTCCTCTTTTTGTAAAAGACTTCTTTTGTTATTTATTTTAATTCACATAATATTATGTTGGGATATGTTCTTATATACCCTTATTGATTTAAATTTTATGTCCAAGTGATGAGATACCCCTTTTTATCTCTCATCAACTCATTTTCGAAATTTTGTAGTGACGCCGTTAGGCCGTCAAAGTTTTGCAAGGGAACTTCTTAACCCAAATTTTATTCTTTGGGATAATCTTGTACTCCTTGAATATGTCATTTTATTAATATGTGTGAATAACATCTGATTGTTTTACACTTAATATCTACTTATATTGGGTGTATTTGTTTGTCACACATAATTATGTAATTGATTTATCCTTAAACCAAGGATACCATATTTGTAAGGGACTTCTTCTCAATCTCCTTTTATTGAGGCACATTTTTGTTTTATACAACAATTTCTTTAATATGGTGTATAAACCCCATTGACTTTTACGTTTATTCAAAAGGAATCTTTTTATACGAAGCGTTTTACTAAACTAAAAAGGGAATGTTTTTGTCGAACTTATGCGGCGACAACGAATTCTCAGCCGCCACGAGTATTATTTGGTCTTTGGCTTCCTCAATAAACCATAATGTTTTTTAAAATAAAATAAATACCATATACATTTTTTGTATTTTGGTATTGAAAATGGTTTTGATAATGGATTCTATTATGTTAATTTATTTAAATGATATATTGTGATTGAAATGTGGAAATGTTATCATTCCTTTATGTCGGTTTTGTGTGTTCTAATTTTATAATGGTACTTGGAAATTTTACGGGTGGTTACGTGATAAACCATATGACGGGTGGTGCCATGAATACCCGGACGGGTGGTTACGTTATAACCTCCAATTCATTGGGTATGGAAGTTGGCCGAATGGCTATTCCATTAAGTGATATGTGTGGAAGTCAACCTTATGGTTATTCCACTTAAGTATGTTTATGTCCCAAGTTACCTTTATATGTTATGTGATCTTTATATGGTTTTTATGGTAATATTTTGGTTATAGAAGGGTAAGTAATGAAATTTTATTCAGCGAAGACTTTTTACTACTTCAAAAAGGTGAAAAGTTTTACTTTGATAAAGTATACATGGTTTACGTGTTGTTTTGAAAAAAAACTAATAGTTTTCATTCTTTGTGAATCCCTTACTGAGCTTTTTATGCTCATCCCAAGTTTTTGAAATGTTTTTCACAGGACTTAACATGGAATAGGGTCAAGGATGGGATCAAGGGAAAGTCATGCAACCTAAAACATAGAACTGGACATGTTTCTTTTTAAGAGTTTTTATTTTATGGAAACTTAGTAAAAGTTTCTACTTTTTAATCCCTTGAGATGTAATAGTTATTTCCTAATTCTCTAAAAATCTAAACCTGAAAAGATCCTTAATGTGAATTATTCATTTAATTCAATATTATGTAATGTTTAAGGATGAGGCCTTATAGTTGGTATCAAAGGTCGGTTTGGATAACATTAGAGGTTAGGGTATTCTTTAAGCATAAGTGGCATTACCATAATGGTTAGGATTTCAGAAAGAGTCCTAGTTTTAGATATAGTGAATAAGTAAGTATATCTTAGTGTTTATTTTCCTCATTAGTACACGATGGTTATGTTGATATACTCACACTGACCTTTTTTTAGTAAATGGTTGGATCTATCAGGCACCAAAGTGACAATGGGTTTGAAGGAAACTTTGGTGGTTCTCTGATTAAGACAGTGGATGAAATGGGGGATTCAATGAGGAATCTCATGGTTGTTCTAAACCAACTATCAAGGAGTCATGATCAACCACTTAATCCTTGGTGAGTTCTCTAATGCATCATGTACGAGATGACCAATCGATGTGTAAGTTCAGGTAATAATTATTAAGGTAACCATTAGGGTCTATATGATACTTACTTTTTAGGTAATTATGGGTTACTATATGTAATAATGGAAAGTGAAAGTCATGAGATAAAATTGAGGTTATATTACATTATGGTTATTTTTGATGATTTTATCTCGTTATTGGGGAATGTTTTAAGAATTATGTAGTTTTGGAAAAAAGACAACACGCAGACCGTGTGACAACCCGTCACGTCTGAAAAAGCTGCGGGAATCGAACCCACAACCAAAGTGCAACTGATATTTATCTCCTACCACTGGACTACGTGAAGTCCCTGGTTAGTTTGAATGATTCTTTTTAGTTAGATGATTTAATGAATTAAGCGTAAGTTGATTTTGGGTTATCTATGGAAATCTATTAACCTATCATGGAGGATATGCGATTAGGTTAATTACTTTTCAATACGAGACATTAAGAGAAACTGATGTTGTTTGGAGATAAATGTTATGACTTAACTTGGATGACTATGTGACTAAATCCTTAAAATATTTGGGATTAAATCATAGTTTGGTTTACTTTGAAGAATTTTATGGACACAGTGTTTATAGAATGGTCCTCGTTGAAGTTTGGGTTTTGTTGGAAAAAATTTGGAGATTAAGAATATATATTCTTTTTATAAAGGGTTATCCTTTTCTGGATTATCTGATCTTGTAATAACCTTTTTAGTTTTGGTTTTTTTAAAGTCTAAAGACATGGGAAATATATAGTTATATTTTGTGGATTAGGTGGTTCTATATAAGTTGATTATAATACTCTTAATGTGAACAAGTCTTCCTAAATACTCGTCTTTTGGAGAAAATATGAGTTTGATTAAGGAATCTAGTAAAAGTTGGAAGTCTACGTGACAAGTAATTATGTTTCATTTTGATTTAGTTAGGGTCAAAAATAAATTCCTCAATGAAGAGTAACTTAAAACAAAAATGATGTATGTTAACTTTTCCTACTGGGGAATCGAATACCATTTAACCCATCACAGGTTTGTGATTTTCTTATGGTTAACTTTCTCCTAGACATGTTTACTATCACTCTCCGTCAGACATGACCCTTTTTTTTCCTCCATGTCCATATTTTCATACTTGGAATACTAGTATGGGTTAACTCGGGTGACCTCTATACTTATCTTTCTTTATTTTAAAGTTATTGTTTTACCGACTCTTGTTCCGATGTGGGACTTTCAAGGATATTTCCAAGCCCAATTTTAAAATTGCGAGGACGCAATTCCCAAAAAGGGGAAGGATGTAACACCCCAGGTAAATAAAGAATATGACATCTTTAGATTTATCCATATTTTTTAATCAAATATTAATTTTACTTTAAAGGGGATTCTATGCTCGATGGCGTACCCAATACGCAACAACGAGTTTCTTGGGAATCTTACATTGCAATCTAATAATAAAATAACATTATTTTAAATGGTAGTTAACGCCTAGCCGTTGTAATGGCAGGAATGAACAGAACTAACTACCAAATGATTATATATGTTTGTCAATTTTTTTTTTACTTTTTACAATAAATGTTAGAGGATTAAAAATGCGAATGGATCCAATTTTAAGCGTAAACATTCTAATATTCTTTAAAAGGTCGATTAACCGCCTTTTGATGGCGAAACTCTTTAAAATACACTTTTTAACAATTTTATGTGTTATATTTGACAAAATAAAATTCTTCTTTAGAATCGGGACATCAAAATTTACTTTGTGTAAATTTTTGGTATTTTTCCGAAAAAGTTCAATTTTAAATGAATAGTGAAAAATGTTGTATTTTAATTCAAAACCTCTTTTTAATATAATTTATTTATATGATTAGATTATCTTTTTAATTGGTTTTAAAGTGAAATTAGAATATATTTTTACCATTTAATCCAATAGTGGTTGATGGAATTAATTTCACTTTGAAATTGGATTTAAACTAGTGTCAATCTTTTGATACATTTTGTTTCATAAAAACACTCTATTTGTTTTGACAGAAGGAATTAATTATTAAATTAATTAATGAAACTTATATGTATTGAATTTTGTAAAATAGACATAATTTTTGAATTCGGAATATCAAATATATCTTAGGGTGAATATTTGGTAATTTTCTGAAAAACTTCAATTTTTGATGAATTGAAACCACTAAGTGGTACTTATAAAAACTGATTTTCTGTTTAAATGAAATTTTTCCACCATTGTGTTTTGAATTTCAAAAATCCAACATACATGGTTGTCATTAAGAAGTAAAATGTGGTTCAATGGGATAAAAATAATTTTTTTGGCGAATAGTAACTTATTATGTTTTTAATCGCGATTAGAGGTAATTAGTGTAGTTTAAGGTAAGAATACTGTTTTAATAAAATGAAATGACCTAGAAACATGTCCTACCCTCATTGGATGTTTCATGGCCGACCAAAAAAATCCATGGGTCAACTTATGGACCCCATGGAGCCACATTGGTTTGTAAATGACATAAATACCTTTTTATTTAATGTTAAAGTAAAAATGACACACACATGAGATGTTTTACAAAAACAATTTTTACATGGGGTTATAAAAGTCATATTTTTTACTATAAATAGTAATTGGAAAGCTAAAAAGATTTCCTACATCATAGTATTTTTTTTTATAATTTTTATATATTAAATAAATTAAATTATTTATGACATCATGATGATGCAGCGATGATCTCATTATTTAACGATTTAAATAAAATGGAAAGATAATGTAATATCTAAGACCTACACATGTCCAAAACCTATTGGAATAGTGGATTTCGAACCCTTATCACCTTATCCTAGAAATAAATCAATGTGGGAACTTTAGAATCCGAAACTCTTTTGAAAATAAAGTAACATTTTGTAACTTTACAAGAGTGCCCCTCCTCTTCTCTTATAAAAGGCCCTCACCTCTACCTCCTTACCCACACTCCCAAAGCCTTTGGCTCGGCCAAAATCTGCCCATTTTGTCTCTCCACTTCCATATCTTACTCCTTGAAGCCTCACTTCGTGCATAAGTCTTCTCAAGGAAGCCTTTGAGCTCAAACCAAAGGGAGTTACCCGATTTAAAGGATGTTAAAGAATGATCGAGTCAAGTCGGACCCGAGGTAAGAGATCTTACTCCTCTCTTTCTTTTTAAGTACACTATTTTATGTCATTCCTTATAAAGCTCATCATTCTTGTTATTGGGATGTTATTTTATATTACTCTTACTGTAATTTTTATGTTCATATGATGAGAGACCCTATTCTCTCTCATAAATCCATTTTGGATGTATTGAATGGAGCCGTTAGGCTGCCGAATTTTCGTAAGAGATCAAACCCCTCACTTTCTTTTAAAGTACTCTCCTTTATGTCACTTCTTTTAAGATGTTATTTTTTATTTTGGTGGATGTTCTTTTATATTACTCTTTCTGTAAACTTTATGTAAATATGATGAGAGACCCTATTTGATATCATCAATCCATTTTTGTATGTTTTATGTGGCGCCGTTAGGATGCCGAGTTTTCGTAAGGGATTTTTCATCTCACTTTTATTCCCGTGATATTTATGCTACATTTTCCACAATTTCCTTTGAGTGGTGTATGTACTTCCCATTATTTTACTCATTGTGTAATATACTTTCATTTATGAGTATTTACATCAATGTTGTATTGTCCTTCTTTCACGGGGTGCATGTCTCAAAAGATACCCATGTCGGTAAGGGAGCCTTTCACCCTCCTCTTTTTGTAAAATACTTATTTTGTTATTTCATTTAATTCACATAATATTATGTTGGGATATGTTCTTCTATATACTTATTGATTTAAATTTTATGTCCATGTGATGAGAAGTCCCTTTTTATCTCTCATCAACTCATTTTCTGAATTTTGTAGTGACGCCGTTAGGCCGTCAAAGTTTTGCACAGGAACTTCTTAACCCAAATTTGATTCTTTGGGATAATCTTATACTCCGTGAATATTTCATTCTATGAATATGTGTGAATAACCTCTGATTTTTTTACACTTAATATCTACTTATATTGGGTGTATTCGTTTGTCACACATAATTATGTAATTGATTTATCCTTAAACCAAGGATACCGTCTTTGTAAGGGACTTCATCTCAATCTCCTTTCATTGAGGCAAATTTTTGTTTTATACACCACTTTCTATAATATGGTGTATAAAACCCTTTGAATTTTACATTTATTCAAAAGGAATATTTTTATACGAAGCGTTTTAGTAAACGACAAAAGGGAATGTTTTTGTCCTACGTATGCGGCGACAATGACTTCTCTGCCACCGTGAGTATTATTTGGTCTTTGGCTTCCTCAACAAGCCGTAATTTTTTTTAAAATAAAATAAATACAATATACCTTTTTTGTATTTTGGTATTGAAAATGGTTTTGATAAAGGATTATATTATGTCAATTTATTTAAATGATATATTGTGTTTGAAATGTGGAAATGTTATCATTCCTTTATGTCGGTTTTATGTGCTCTAATTTTATAATGGTACTTGGAATTTTACGGGTGGTTACGTGATAAACCATATGACGGGTGGTGCCGTGAATACCAGGATGGGTGGTTATGTTATAACCTCTAATGCATTGGGTATGGAAGTCGTCTGTATGGCTATTCCATTAAGTATGTATGGAAGTTGGCCGAATGGCTATTCCATTAAGTGATATGTGTGGAAGTCGACCTTATGGTTATTCCACTTAAGTATGTTTATGTCCCAAGTTACCTTTATATGTTATGTGATCTTTCTACGGGTTTTATGGTAATATTTTGGTTACCGAAGGGTAAGTAATGAACTTTTATTCAGCGAATAGTTTTTACTACTTCGAAAAGGTGAAAAGTATTACTTTGATAAAGTATACATGGTTTACTTGTTGTTTTGAAAAAAAACTAACAGTTTCATTCTTTGTGAATCCCTTACTGAGCTTTTTATGCTCATCCCATGTTTTTGAAATGTTTTTCATAGGACTTAACGTGGAATAGGGTCAAGGATGGGATCAAGGGAAAGTCATGCAACCTAAAACATAGAACTGGACATGTTTCTTTTTAAGAGTTTTTATTTTATGGAAACTTAGTAAAAGTTTCTACTTTGTAATTCTTTGAGATGTAATAGTTATGTCCTAATTCTCTAAAACTCTAAACCTGAAAAGATCCTCAATGTGAATTAATCATTTAATTCAATATTATGTAAGGTTTAAGGTTGGGGCCTTATAAATAATGCCCTTTAATGAAAACTAGATAGTGAACCCGAAGAATAAGTATTGTTCCTCAGCAATTTATTTATTTCTCCCTAAAATCCCTTAATTTATTTTTATATCATGATTATATAAAATCCTAATTATAATAAATAATATTATATTATTTTTTATTTAATGACTAAAATCACATGCACTGACATCAAACAGGCTATGAATTCTTCATTTCTGTGTACAAAGGAGTACCGCTTGAGGAACTGATGACGTTCTTTTTTCCATTACCACCAATATTGGTTTAGAATAATGATTAAAAATAATTATATATATGATATATATGATATTTATGAGATATTTAATATTTTTTAATTATAATTTAAGACATATATTCATGCTTTATATTTTTTTGAGATTATGATAACATCATTCATGTGTACAGAAGAATAATGACTCTTAAAGAAATGTGGTTCATTCAATAATTACGTGGAATTTATTAAGGTTGTATTTTTTAAAACAAATAGATTTTGTGGTATATATCTTTTTAAATTTAATTTATTTACCCTCATACATTTCACAAAACACCAAACTCAAACAAACAATTAACATGACCATTATAACAATGCCATTAAATTTATTTGAAATAATTGTATTAACATAATTATGAAATTTATATACTATATTATTTATAATAAATAATTACATTCATTCAAATTATTTTATAGGTGTAACATATTTCTGAATCCAATTTTATGCATCAATAAGATATAGTTATATAAAGGAATTTGTACCACTATTTTAGGAAGCACACATTTTAAATATACTTTTTTAAACCTTAATAAATTATATTGGAGAAAATAAACTTCAACCATAAAATAATGATCTAAAAATGTATTTTTATTACATTTTTTTATTTTCATGATACGTTTCATGTTTTAATTTAGTGTAATAAATATTAAAATTTATTTGAAAACAAAATTTTCATCTAAATAATTTGTCCTATTAAATTATATTTGTAATTGGATTTAACGAATAATTTATATAATATTATATTACCTAAAATAATTTAGTTTTTGGAAGAAATTTAACATTGATTTTGGATATAATTTTTTTTAAATATTTTGATCATTTTCATTTTAAAGATATTATTTCACATTTGTTAAAAGAGATTAAATTTAAATTAATTAAAACAAATTATGTTTTTACAATCTCAAAAATTGGAATCTATATTTGGAATTTTTGGGCCCAAATTATGTAAATAGGCTACTTTTGTTTTTAGATATTTTGAATAGAAAATTTAATAATTTTTTTAATAACATTGTTAAATGTAAATCAAGTAATTAAGATTAAAAATTATATTATAAAATTTTGAAAATAACCCAAACACTAGTTATAATAATATTGAAATATTTATTTAAGAAAAAAATCATAATTTTAAAATATTTATGCCCTATTATTTCTTCTTGTATGAATTTATTCATTTTTTAGTATTTTATTATAAAAAAAGACTAATATTACATACTCATGTATTTAATAAGTTTTACATTTTTTATATATGTTAATTCATATGGTATAATCAACAATAAATAATAATATGGACGATAATTGTTTACCTCCACCATGGTAAACAAATATTATTTTTAAGAAATAATTAATTGACTGAAAGGATTACATAGTAATGATGTTGTAATTATTGAAATTTAAAAATTTTAAAATAAATATATTTAAATATATAAAAATAAATATAATTTATTTAATTAATGTCACTAAAGAAATTTATAGATTACCTAAATATATAAGGGAAATATTAATGTTTTAATTTGAATTTATCTAGTGCATTTATGTTTTTAAAAATTTCATGTTATGAATATTTTCAAAAATGAAATTTATGTTATTTTAAAATAAATATTATTCTGGAAAATGTCATAAAATCCATAAAAAATATAATTCATCCAATTGATTGGGATAATGTTGAATATTTTTTCCAAGGCTTATTTATATTTATTTTATAATTTTATTGTTTCATATTAACCCTTCATGCATAAAAATCCATTTTGTCATGAAAAGAGTTAAATGGTTTTAATAAGGGTTAAAAAATATAACTATAATAATGTTACCTAAGTAAGAAAAAGAATTAATTTTTATGGAATTTTTACCCATAGACATATTATATTCTAAATAAATCACTTTTGATTACTTTTAAATGAAAATTAATTAATATATTTCAATACTTTTAGTGTTTCCAACAGTGTCCCTCACCTAAATTTTAAAAGATCCCAACCTCCCTCATTTTTTCAAAATCCATTACGTCTTATATCTAAAACAAATTATTCTCATATACCTTATAAACATATTTAGTTAATTTGTAGTGTTTCTATTCATTCTTGAATAACAACACTAGATCCTCTAAAAAGATATCTAAAGGTTCTCCTCTCAAGAAGAGGTAATTGTTATTACCAAATCATCCATGATCATTAACTATTCTACAACCTATTACTGTTTTGTTTCCATTTTAATGTAATAAATAAATTATAATCTATATTATGAGATATTATTATGATTATGGTATAACCATATTCCGAGTTTTATCCATTGTACATTAAAATTAACCATGCGTATAAACGTATGACGTATCATATCCACAACATAGTGCAATTTTGTTTTCATCACCAATTTATATGGATTTTTATAAGGAATGATATAATTATAATTAAAAATAAATAATAAATTATATCGAATCATTAATGAATAATATATGATATACTTCTTTACCCATTCCCCATTAAGGGAATGATACTGTCGTTCATGCGTATGTACGACCCAATGTCTCTATGATGCAATCTGATTTATTTTCCTTGGTAAGAATTATAAAATGATTATGAAAATATATATAATTAATTAATATTATATCTATGAACCTAATATAATTTTGGATGAAAAATAAATACATCTGATTCATAATAACTATGACTTTAGGGAAAAAATACATAGAAAAAGGAAGCTATTAACACTTGAAATGATATTACGAACTAAATATTATTATCAAAATGATATAATAGGATCATATATTATACCATAAATATATATATAGTACCGGTATAAATTAATAATGTTATTCAAACCATTAGATAGGATGTTAAGGAATATTCAACTAAAGGAAAGTGTATGTTAAGGGATATTGTCTCAATCTTTTTCATTGAGACATAGTTTGAAATTGTACAGCCACAATAATTCATGAGGTGTATATACCTCCCAGTTTAATTACCATGTATTTAATTTAATTTTTATAATTTTATTTGTTGTATTTTAAATCTTAATATTTCAGGGATCTTATTATATAAATCTTCTCAGTGGTATGGGACACATTGAATGTTGAATGATTTAATGGTCAAATATTTTTCTCACTATTGAAATTCATGATATTATATTACATATTTATTTATATGAATATAAAATTACTATAAAATAAATTTTATATCTATTTTTAACATAATTAAGTGGTTAAAAAAATGAAAAAACTTATGTGTATTATTTTGAATGTTTGGACAAATGGAAAAAGAAATGGTTCTTTAAAGTACACAGGGAAAATGATATTCCCCCAAATACCTATTAATTAATATCTATCTTCATTTGAAATATTTCTTAATTTTGAAAATTTAATACCATTTCAATTATTTTTGCGATATTTGTTAGTGAAAACTGTAATTTTTATATAAAAAGTAATTTTTAATTGAAATCAATTATTATAAAAATTTAATAAGAGTTTTTTCTAAATATTTTTTCAATTATTTTATTATAGTATTTTCATCTATGTCAACACAATTTTTCATTATTATTTTTAATTTAGGATCATCTCTTGTGATGTCATTTAGAATAATTTATTGAATGGTTATTGATTTAGTTTGACATTGGATGTTCTATTTTGATTCCTTCATACATTATGGTTAGTGTATTAACATTTAGTATACCAGTTATTGACACAAATGTTATATTTTTATTATGATCCAACCATTTCATATGAGGAATGAATTTGATATTTTATGTGATGGTTAATTACCAATTTATCCCCCTGATGAATTGGAATGCCTCCTGAGATAAAATAGTTCTTTTTATTTTTTAATGCCTTACCCTATTATGTATAGTGTGTCTATTTAAGCACTGATAACCTTCGTATGATTTTTGGAATAATGGATTCCCTCATTATGAGAGTATTTATTGGATTTACATGAGATTATTTTACTAGTATAATATCCTTATTTATGTTTTAGTCTCATTTGATTACATATATTAATTGTTTTATTGTATTTCATTACTTCCATATTTTGATTAGGTAACTGATTGAATTTCATGGGTCTCACACCCCGGATGACACTTCATTTTAATTGAATTTTTTAGGTCATCATTTTGAGTTGTAGTTTGAACAAGTTCTATTTTAAAAGGATTATGGGATCTTATTCAGGTGAACGGTCATATACACGACGATGTGTAGATCCCAAATGTAATTAGATAATTTTTTATTATTAAACGTGTTATTATTTGTGTGTGTGACTTTTTACACAACCGTGCACATTTTCTGTCTTGAATAATAATATTAATAATATTATTTTTGGTTGGTTTTATTATTTTAGTTTTATTATTCAAATTATCATTACTTAAGTTAATATTTTAATTAGGTTATGATTATAATTATTTTGTTCAGTTAATATTTTTATTTGGTCATTAATATTAAATTAATGTTAATGTTATAAAATAATTATCTTACTATTTAGATTACTGTTATTTTTGTGATTATGTATAGGTTAGTTTAAGTATTTTTTTATTTTTCATTTAATTTTTTTTTATTTTCCATATTTTTATTTTCTATTTTTCTCTATTTTTTTCTATGAATTTTTTTCTCCCTATCTCTTTCTCTCTCCGCTCACTTGAATAGACCCAGTTCAACCCTTCGGTTTTGTGCCCCACGTCTCCCCCGCTAACCCCAGATTGGCCCTCCTCTCCGCTCCTTCTATGGAAAACTGGACTGTCACATCACCTCGCTTCCTCTTCTTTTCCAGCGCGCTAAGTCTCTACTCCCTCTCCCAGACCGGCACCGCCTTTCCCTGCCACCTCCTAGCTCACCTCATGCTAGCACATCCTCCTCCTCCCTCTCTAGTGAGTCATGTTGGCTCCCTGCTGCCCTCAACTGATTTCTTCGTCCGACGCCCTCCCTTCATCAGATGACCACCCTATGCACCCCTTCAGGTCACCTCAGACCCATCCCATGTTGCTCCACTACCTCAGACCACCAGAACAAACACTTCTTCACTTTCCTAGCTAGCTTTTTCCAGTGCATCTCAACTCCCTCACCCCCATCACACTCGGTTGGCCCCCCGCAACCCCTACCATAGGTTCATCTTACTTTGGATGGATGTTTCATCCCATTGGTAGAATTACAGATTAGTTTTTCATGTTTTTTTTAAGTCAATTTTTAATGATTTGGGATTGGTATCTTGTTTTTATAGTTCAATCTATGTTTATTGTGGTGTGATGGGCGAATGATTGGGGTTTCACATCATGTTGTGAAGTTTATTTAAATCAGATAGGTGGTTCTATAGTTAATTATTATTTGATTAATTTATTTACAAGTTTGATTAATTTTTAATATTATTTAATTATTTTGTGTAGTGAAAAGTCGATCTTTTCTAAAGATGGATTTACATTTTAATGCTTTGGTATCATGTTTATATTATCTGCGTGCATTCTGTTGAAAACTCACAACTGGTAGTTTGCAATTTTTAAATCACATGGTTAGCTTATTAATCTGTGTAGTTGGTGCAAATTTTATTTTTGACATGGTGTCGTGTGAATTTGGTCATAAAATATGGTTTTGAGTGTGTTAATGGGTTACTCAATGAAACTTCTTTAAAATTGTTTCATAAGACTTTATTTTTTTCTTATTAAATTATTTTGTTTTTTCTAGGGCATCTTACATGTGTTGTACAGTTTCTCATCTATCTATTTGGGTGGTGCGTTTTAGACATTAAAATTTTATTTGAGTGCGTGTAATGTTTGAATATGTATTGGATTTATAAATAGTTATTTTTTTTGTGTAAAACAATGTGACATTATTTTCTATTGTTTTATAAACTTTTTAAATTATTTATTATATTATGTCAATAGTGTGAAACGTGTTTGGAAAACATTTTTCTGGGTGTATTACATAAAACGGTTCTTGTGTGTGAAAATGGTTTTTTTGGTGTGTGTAGTGTCTTTTTGGGGTTGAGTGTATGATTATGACAAGTGACACAAACTAATAACTACATGAGCACAAATGAGAAGCCTGGGTACTTGGTGGGAAGACTAGGACTAGTGTACTAGTCATATGGAAGTGGCATTAACCTGGTTTCACATAGATTGATTTTACAACATCAACACTAACTAAATATATGGATGATGTTGGGAGACCACTAGGTTATTGATTTGTTACCCTACTAGTGGATCAGGCATGAGAACATATATTGCTCTATTTCTATACCATTGTTTACTAAGATGCGATGTTCATGGATCCCACTTATCTCTAGTATCTTTATGGCCTCTCCCATGTATTGTGCTCCTCATTTTATTTGCGCTCACTGTCGGCACACAGTGTGACGTTGGGGTTAACATGAATGTGTGTGTGTGTGTGTCTGTGTTAATCTAAGTTGTTTTTCATTAATATATTTTTTATTAAAACTAATTTCAATAAAAAAATTATGTATTTATTTAATTTTCATCAGTTGCATTAAAAATGTATTTTTCATTTATTAATTATGCGTTGAACCTTTTCTCGGTGGAATCCTACGGGGATTTTGGCTCACACCCTACAAACACCTTTTGGTGAATGTAGACTCTGTTTTTTAAGTATTCCAGGTCGAGGCATTAGTCATAACAATGATCGTTAAAGTTTTATTGGTTTCCCCGTGCAGGTTGGTGGTGGTGGCTTGGGGAATGTGACTCCTCGTGTCGCACGAAGGTTGAAGTTGAGGGTTTGGTTTTCCATTGTTGTAGTATCTTTTGGGATTTTAGTTCATGTTGTAATCATTAAATATGAACATAGTGTAAGGGTCTATTTGGTTGTCTAATTATAGTTACAATTTACTCACCTATCTATTTGTTTTATATTTATTTATTCGGGTACATCGTTCTCATGATTTTTTGATACCCAAGAACTTCTTCCAGCCCGTGGGGATCGAGAATGACCATCAAGCCTTGTTGTGGACCAGGTTGGGGACTGGTCGACTCAGATTGGTTCATTAAAAAATGGTATCAAAGGTGGTTTTTTTCTTATTATTATTGGTGTTAGGTTTATTGGAGATAGGACTATCGGTACTCGTGCGGTAGGTGCGAGTAGAGCGTCGTGAACTCTTACTTGATCAGGTCCACGAGTAACTAGGGGTATTCTGAGATTTATGGTTTTGGATATGGTCCTTGCGGATGGTGGGTGACAATAGGAGTAAACCAATACTGTTTGCGGTCTCACATGGAGCAATGACCCATGTGATACCCAATAGTACGTTTCGACACTCGTAGTGGTTGGGGCTTCCCTAGGGAATGGCCTACTAAACCATATAGCCAGGTTAGACATGACCACTAGTCCTCCATCCTAGTTCATTAATTTTTCTGATGACTTTATTATGTTTTGGGTTGTCATGAATGTGTTTTTTAGGAATGTGGACTTTGGTGGAGTGGGACTAGACTGAAAAATGGTGATTGTTCTATTTTTTGTTGAATATAGGGATATCTTGAGAGATCCTCAAGACTAGATACATCATGAAGTTATTACTAAGGATGTGAAGGTGAGGTAAAGTGG
This sequence comes from Viscum album, assembly GCA_963277665.1. Classification (NCBI taxonomy): domain Eukaryota; kingdom Viridiplantae; phylum Streptophyta; class Magnoliopsida; order Santalales; family Viscaceae; genus Viscum; species Viscum album. Next base: position 1,506,937,502 of record OY728152.1, read on the forward strand.
GGGATATTTTTAGTGATCGTCCGATCAATAGGAGGAGAAGGAGGTGGGTTTACCTTTCTTGATGATTTAGTTTCATTTTCCCCAAAGGTTGTATAGAACAATCAGTTTAAAGATCGTAGTATTTGTTGATCTTTTTCATGGTGTGGTAGGTGAAGATTCCTCATTTGATGTGAAGTGTGAGCCATAGGGAATTTTTCCTGGAGTTCCCCTTCCTTCAGTTTGTGTCGCGTGTTTGGAAGACTGCTCAATTCCATATCCCTTGTGTGGTCAATCGATCACTCTATGTTGTTCGCCGCAATTCTTAGTTTGTATGTTTAAAAAGTGGCCACTTGTGTCATGAGGAGAAGTATGTAGGTTCCTTTTCTAGTGAAGGAAGTTCTAGTCAGAGGTGGTCATCTTATGACTATGAGGCGGTAGATGCTTCAGCCATCATGGCCCCAGCCATAAGTCTAGGGATGAAGATTGTGCGCAGTCAAAACACATCAGGTCGGGGATGTGCTTGATTTGACATATGTCTGTAGTTACGGGTTGGGGACGAAATAAATTTTCCCTATTGAGGTATCACTTATGAAGGTGTCATTCTTATTGTGAGGGACATGGTTCCCTTGTCTACTTACTATGGTCATCTATATTCATACAAAGCCAACATGCATTCTCTGTGAACCATACTATGGTTGGTTAAGGGTCGAGATGGAAATTGTATCAGAGAGGATTTTGTCTTGTTGTTTTATCACATGACTGTCTAGTTTGCTGCTAGGTTATTGGTTTTTGAAATCAAAACCATCTAATGTGGAGTACTGTTTAGTGTAGAAATCCTCTATGAAGGTCGGCATGTGTTGGCAGGTCCGTGATGTAGAGTTCAGTCCTTATCACTTAAAGTAAACTATGAATGTCTGCATGGTTGTCGCGATGCTAGGGAAATTCTAAAATGGTTGGGAGACCCACTGCGGGTCTCACCGGCATCCCTTCTTGTTTTGGTTTGGTTAATCATAGGGAACTTGGAGGGTTAATCTAGTGTTAGAGGTTGTATGAGTTTGTGGGACGTTCTGGATTGGAGAACCAATGTTTGATAAAAATCCTAATATTGTGGGGAGACTACCATAATAAGAAACTATGGAAAACCCCTATTTATAATGTGCGCTTGGCAGGGAAACCCCTTACTTCTGCTCCTCCTAACCTTGACTATAGTAATTAGTTATCTTGGGTAGTGGGTGGCATGACTAGTGTTCTTGGAGGTCTTGAGTGTCCCTGGTGATCCCTAAGTTAGGGGTCATGGTTTTCCATGATGTAGTTTTTTTTGATGTAAATTCTTGTAGTTGGATCATCTTCATGGTTATTCTAGTTTTGAGTTTTTTTTTGGAATTTTAGTTCAATGGCATATTGAATTCTCGATCTTTAGATAATAGAGGTTTTGTTTAAAGTGTCTTTTGAGTCTTGATTGGAATATTTTATTAGTTAAGTCTTTTGGGACATTTTGGGGGAAAAAGTGTCATGGAGGGGTGAATTTTCACACCCCAACTAACACTTAATTTTATATAATAATTTTACATCTTCCTTTTGTGTTGTGGTTTGAACCGGTTCTATTTTAAACAGAATTTGGGATCTTATATGGGTTCGTAGACATACACACGACTGTGTGGAGAGCTCAACTATAATTAGATATTGTTTTATTATTAAGACTGTTATTATTTTGGCATGCAACCTTTCTCTAAACCATGCACGTTTTCCGACTTCAACAATAATAATGATATTATTATTTTTGGCTAGGATTAATATATTAGATTTATTATTCATATTATCATTACATAAGTTATAATTTTAATTTGTTTATGGTTATAAATATTATTATTTTTTCATTTAATATTTTTATTTGGTTGTTAATATTAAATTAATGTTACAATTATTAAATAATTAACATACTATTTTGATAACCATTATTTTTGTGATTATGTATAGGTTAGTTTATATATTATTTTATTATTTTATTTCATATTTATTTATTTATTTTCCATTTCTTTACTATTTATTTTCTCTCTCTGTATTTTTCTATTTTTTTCCTCCCTCCCTCTTTCTCTCCCCTCTCTCTAGTGCATACCTCCTTCACCTCATTCTATTTGGTGCAATGGGCCTCCCTCTCTAACCATAGTTCGGCCCTCCGCTCTGATCCTTCTCCGGTAAACTGGACTGGTGCATCCCCTCTACTCAACTTCTCTCCCAGTGTGCCAAGCCCCTACTCCCTCTACGGGACCGGTACCGCCTTGCCCTTCCTCTTTCAAGATCAGCATGCAAAAACACCTCCTCTTCCCCCCTCTCTGGTGAGTCATGTTGGCTCCCTACTACCCTCTGACGATTCCGTTGTTCAACTCCCCCCTTCATCCAACAGACACCCTCCACACCTCTTCAGGCCACCTCACACCCAACTAACGTTGCTCCACTGCCTCAGACCACCTGGACACGCACTGCTTCTCCCTCCTAGCTAGAATTTACCAGCACGTCTCATCTCTTACTCCTACATATTACTTGTAATGCCTCCCACAACCCCTTTCGCAGGTGCGTCTTCCATTGTATAGTTGTTTCTTCCCTTTGGTTGATTTTAGGATTAGTATTTCATGTTGTTCAAAGTCCATTTGTGAATATTTGGCTTCAATGTATGGTTTTTATCATTCAATCAATGTTTTTTGCGGTGATACTGTTGAGAAATTGGGGTTGCACAACAAGTTGCGATGTTATTCAACACCAGGTAGGTGGTTCCACTCATAATTATTATATGATTAATTTTTTTACAAGTTTGATTGTTTTAGCATATTATTTAATTACTTTGTATAGTGTGAAGTTGATCTTTTCTGATTTTGGATTTCCATTTGAATGGTTTGGTACATGTTTATATTATCTGTGTGCTTTCTGCTGAAAACACATATCTTGTAGTTAGTAATTTTTAAATAGCGTGATTAGCTTATCAATCATTGTAGTTGGTGCATATAACATTTTTAAGATGGCGTCATGTGAATTTGGTTGAAAAGAAGTTTTTGTGTTGGTTAATTGGTGACTCCTAGTTACATCTTTAAAATTGTTTCAAAAGATTTTACTTTTGGCTTATTAAATTGTGTAGTTTGTGTAAGGGCGTCTTACATGTGTTGTATGGTTTTTCATCAAACAGTTTGGGTGGTGCAGGTAACACTTTAAAATTGTATGTGAGTGCGTGAAATGCTATAATGTGTTTTGGATTTAAAAATAGTTACTTTTGTGTGTGTAAAACTGTGTGACACTATTTTCCTATTGTCTAATAATCTTTTTAAATGGTTTAATAGATTATGTCAATAGTGTGAAACCTGTATGGAAATTTTTTTAGTGGGCGTATTACATCAAATGGTTCTTCTGTGTGGAAGGGGTTGTTTTGGAATGTGTAGAGTCTTGTTGGGTTTGAGCATATGATTATGACAAGTGACATGAACTCTGAACTACTTGATCACAAACGGTAATCTTGGGTACTAGGTTGGCGGACTATGACTAGGGTGAAAGTGATACAGAAGTGGAATCAGCCTTGTTTCACATAGCTGGATTTTTTGACTACAACACTAACAAAAATTTAGGATGATGTTGGGTGACCACTAGGTTATGGATGTGTTACCCTAATAGTGGTTCTTGCATAAGAACATATATTATTGTGTTTCTATAACATTGTTCACTAAGAAATGATGTTCAAGGGTCCCATTTCTCACTGGAATTATTAGGGCCTCTCCCATGTATTGTGCTCCTATTTATCGTTTCGCTCAATGCCAACACACCTGTGACGTTGGGGTTACCATGAAAGTGTGTGTGTGTGTGTGTGACAGTTAATTTAAGTTGTTTATATTTAAATTAGTTTTCCTTAAAAGTATTTTCATTAAATAAATAAATATTTTATTTATTTTTCATTTTTTAAATTGAAAATATATTTTTCATTTAATAATTATGCATTGAACCATTTCTTAGTGGCATCCTACTGGGTTTTTGTCCCACACCATACATACACCTTTCGGTGTATGTAGAATATGTTTAATTTTTATTCCACATCGAGGCATCGAGCATAGTGATGATGGTTCTAGTTTGACTAGTTTCCCCGTGCATGTTGGTGGTGGTGGCTTGGGTAATGTGACTCCTCATGTCGCATGGAGGATTGAGTTGAATTTTTGGTGTTCCTTTTGTGCAGTTTATTTTGGGTTTTTAGTTCATGTTGTAAATCTTAAATCTGAACATGGTGAATGGGTATTTTTGGTTGTCTAATTTTATTTTCAATTTATTTATCTTTATTTTTGTTGTATATTTACTTATTTGGGTAATTCGTTCCCAACTTTTATTTTTGATACCCAGGCACTTGTGCTAGCTCGTGGGGATCGGAAATGCCCTTCCAGCCTTATTGTAGACCGAGTCAGGCACCAGTCGACCTAGCGTGATTTGTGACTAAGTTTATAAGTTAATGAAATTGAAAAAATCATATAAATTGTTTATAATTCCACATGTTGTACATATAAACTTACTGAGAAACTAATATCACTCATATTTATGTTTCACAATGCCCACATTTCCAATATGTATATTATAACTGATGAGTAGTTTTTATTTTGAGGGTAATAATCATGTTTTCATGAAAAATAATTATCGGTACTTTATTTTTAAAATGTAATATGAATTTTAAATGTGTATCTAGTTTACAAATAAGAAAAAAAATTTGGTCATTTCAGATGTGATTCCTAGTATGTTATTCTAATTTTATAACATCTCGAACTAGCTTTGGGATACTGAAGGCTAGGACATTAAATTTAGTATCAGAGCCAATTTAGCAGAAACATGGTCAATATATTGATTATAGAATTACACAATATCAATGAATTTGGAACTATATCAAAAAATAGTAACATCTGATTTAGATATTATTTATACCTAATTTTTTATTTTAGCTTAGGTGATTCACTTGTTTTGGGAGTATAAATTATTTTTTATAATATTATGATTTTATCTAGGGAATTCCATTTTCTAGAAATGTATCCTATATAAAGTATTGGAAACTGTATAAATTCATGTAATCAATTTATAGATTTACCTCCAATGAAAGATAATAATGTTTGAGTTGGAGCTGCAACTCGTTTTGACCAACATATAACCATAATGGAAAAAAAGTTTTATGTAATAAACAACACCATTATCATTATGGACCATCCGGATTCACAATGTAGTTCAAATACGTTATAACACTTCATGATAATAAATCATGCACCACTCAATGTGTTTAAAAATTAATTTTTAGCGAACATTGTATACGTTTAATAGAGATTGCAATTCGTTCGTTTAGAATCAATGAATGGGTAATGGTTTTCCTAAATATTAATCATATCTTAGAATATGTGGACCAATGACGTTCATTTATTTAATACACGAAGGAGAAATATGAAATAGAAAACAAGTAATGTACGGTTATTATTGATATATTCATAGAAATTTTTTTTCCTCGTAGAGAGAGAGAGATAACTGATATGTGGAATAATTATCTGAGTCAGGGGAAAGGGGAGAATGATAATGTTGCTATGTATGAATCAAAAATAAAAATATTATCATGGAATGATCCATAATACATGCATACCCCATGGAATAATATTAATCATTTCATCGATAGGATAAATCCATTTCATCTGAAGAAACTAGTTTCTAAAAATATCTCATCAAATGGAGATATAATCTCAAGTGATATAAAAACATAGAAATAATTCTCACTGTCTCATAAATTTAAGGAAAATCACAAGAAGTGAAAAAAGAAGATAAATATACAAATTAATTTGAAAATAGAAAGAATTAGTTTACAACACACTACTATAATTTATGAAATTTGTGACGGGTCATTTGCGATGGAAATTATCTCCTCGCAAATAATGTTATAATTGTTTCTATTTGTGATGGTCTATTTAGTATGTCACATATAATGCATTATTGTGATGGAATAAATAATCTATCATAATTATTTTAGGTGAAAATTCCAACTAGGTATTGCAAAATGTAATCGCGATGGTCATTTGATACAGAAAATAAAATCTGTCTCCAATTCCCCTAGCCTTGGTATTTTTTGCGATGGAACATATTGTCCATCACAATAAAATCTATGCAAAAAACTATTTTCAATGTAATGAAATCCGTCAAAAATAAACCATCACAAAAAACCCATCGATTTAACAGTGGGAACGACCCTAATTTTCCTCTTGCTCTCCTTTCTTTATTCCTCCTATATCTCCATAAAAAAACCCTATAATTTGAAATTTTCCCTCGGCTCTATGAAGCTATGTTATTCCAATTTTTTTGTATATTCCAACAAAAATAATCATGGTAAAAACAACTCTTTTGTTTTTAGTTAATTCTTAATTGTATTTGGTTTCAATCCTAAATATTCTAATTTTGTCCCTCGGTTTGGAAATTTATCTTATTTTCATGCTTTATTTCATATTTTGGATAGATGCAATTGTATCCACTTCTATTTTAAATTTAATATAGTTTTCTTATTGTGCATTTTGGGATCAATGTAAAATATATGGGAATGGTTAAACCCCATGTCTAGAAATTTATATTAGTTTCATACATTATTTGATAATTATGATTAAGGAAAATGTAATATTCTCCATTTTTGATTTTAATCTAGTTCATATAATTTATTTTAATTTATTATTAGGAATTCATGTTATTTATTTTTGTAATATGTTTTGTATTTATATTTATATATATATAAATATGAATGATTTTATACCATGTTAATTATGATATATATTTATGATTATATATATCTTATAATGTGTTAATATACATATAAATGATTTTAAAATTTTGTTTATGGTTTGTGATATATATATATGTATATCTCTATGTATATTTTTATATTTGTATATATAAATTTGATATATAGATCTGCAAACAATAATTTCCAAAATATATTTTATATATTTATATTAATTGATAATTCATATTATATAAATTCATACAACTAATACATTCTGATTAATTAATATTTTTTGATATAAATTTATATATTCAATAAATTTTTGGTATACATCAATAAATGTTTTAAAAAATGTGTAACTTTTTTAATGTATATATTTATATATTTTTATAAAAAATTAGGTAATATTTTTAATATATATTTATATATTTGTATATGTATATTAAAAATTGAATATATATATCTATATAAGTCTTAAAAATGTGTAATGTTTATGATATATTTAGATATATTTTGATAGACATACATAAACGTTTTAAAAAATGTGAAATGTTTTTAATATATATAAATATATATATGAAAGTATATATTTATTTGATACATATATTTATTTCAAAAAAATGTATTAATATATTTATTTATAACATCATGTAATATATATATATTTATATATATAAATATTTGAATATGTATATATAAATATTATACAATTATATGTGAGGTTCAATATATATATATATATATACGTATATATTGATTTCATATTTAAATTTATTTATAAAAAGACAAAAAATATTTTTTGTATTTATATTAAATATGAAATCATGATATACATATATATAATTATTACTTATAATTAATAATATTTTAAATAATTAATAATAATCATTACATAACGTGTAATGATTACTAATTAATTAGTCAATATTATAAATATATATAAAATATATATATATATATTTAGGTATATATATTTTTAATATGTATAATGATTTGAAGAAATTTGTTAAAATTTTGGTGGTATATTAATTTTAATTAATAATTCTTTATATATATATATATATATATTTGATTATTATTAATAACAAATAGTAAAAAAATTTGTTATTTATAAAATATTATTAATAAGATGAAAAATTAATGAAACAAATGATAATTTCTCACTCTCTCTCTCTCTTTGTATGTTTGTATATATATTTGATATGTTAATTCCATTGAAAATATGTCTGAAATTTAATTTTATGTTCCTATAATTTATTATGTGTTATATAAATATATATAATTAATGAAATAAATAAAAATTGGTGTTTTTAAGAATATTGAGAAAATTAATTTAATGCAAACATTTTACCTAAACATTATTTATAAGAATTTATTATATTTTCAAACATTAAAATGATGGTTTATCGAAAAAAATAAAAATAAAATATATATTATTTATTAAAAACATACTAAATAATAACATGGAAAATTTTTAGTAATATGTTTAAAAAAATATAAAAATTATAAGACTTATTAACAATTCATAAATAATATAAATTATTAAAAATATATTATTAATTTAAAAAATTTACATTATTTAACAAACCATGGGTCTTTATTATTAATAAATTGTAAATATTATCGATGATTTGAAAATCATAATAGTAATTTAAAAAGAAGTATAAATATAATATAAAAAATATCAGGACGTTTAAAATAGTGTTTGTCCCATATGAGACATGGTTCAAGATATATTCTAATATTAAAAAAATAGCATGTGTCTTATATAACATATCATATATTATTATTTTATCTACAATTTGCCTTTATGGGTCCCGTAATCTAGTACTAACCCAGTGCCTCACTCTGGTCATATTCAATATAGAATATTTTCGGGTGTTAAAATATAGGAATAACTTTTAATTAGTCAAAATTATCTTTACTAATTGTTTAAATTTTTTTTAGATAACTATAGACTCGTGAAGTAGACAAGTGTATCTATTAAATGATTGTTATTGGATAAATAATCACAAAAATCCAAATGAATCAGGTTGAAATACTATATACATTGAATGTGTTAATGCATTTATTTCCTTTTCTTTTCCAAATTCATATTGTGTTTTTGAATTAAAAATTAATAGACAATGTTTGAAATGTGGTATTAGGACATTCAAAACATTTGAAAATGTTGGACTTTATATATTGCATTCCAGTTTTTAGAAAGATTATATTTTTTGGTATAAACATATTTAATATAGATCATTAGAAAATAATTTTTTGGGTTCTAAAACCTTCATTTAAGAATTTAATATTAGAGAGAAATTGTCCATCTATTCTTGAAAAAACAACTCAGAATGACATCCCAAATCCTGAATCTGAGCCTTCTAAAATCTACAATTGATTTCATACCACTATGGGGAAGATATATGTTGGAATCCAGATGAGAAAACATGAAGCTGTTTCAAAATTTAGGACTATTAAATCTGATTTTAGAATATCTAATAGATGTTTCGATCAGATTTTATCTTTAACTAAGTCATTGTAACCCATTGAAAATATATTACATTCAAATTTATATGAATGAAAAAAATATGGTTCTTAGTATGGTCTATGTTATCAGAATATCCATTCATGTTAAAATGATTTCATCTTATATTATGGTGAATATGAGTATTTGGTTAATTTCTCAACATGTGGAGAATCAAGGTATAATGTGGCACCATAATGAATTTCTATAGTTCCCATGAATTATTTGAGATTTTTTCCAATTACACCTCATTTAAATCATTTATTTATGTCTTGCAGCACAACTTGATTTATGATATGATTGAAATCAAATATTTATGTAACAGAAAGATTAAATCATCGATGTGATGATGAATAATGGAAACATTTCGATCATACAGATTGTTCTTTTCCTGCAGGACTACATAACATGTGGTTCGACATTTATTTTGATGGTTTTTATCCATTTAGTTCTTACAACAGTCCATATTCTAGATAGAATTTTTCTATTACTCCTTAAAAAATGACTCATTAGATAATTATAAAAAACAATATATAAATATATATATGACTTTGTTAATTCTAGGACAACCAAAGAAGAATATTAATGTTTATTTGAAACCACTAATTGATGAATTAATTTCATTTTGGAACAAGGTTGTGACAACATTTGATATAACTTTAGATCATAATATTCTGTAGAAGTTTTCATTAAGATGGATAACCAGTGAATTTTTAGCGTATGGAATGCTATCTCGATGATGAAGATATGGTATAAAATCATGTTTGTGCTACATTAATTCGAAAAAAATAATTTATGTATTATAATGGGAGAAATGTTTGTTATTTTGACAATAATAAAATCTTTATTCATACGGATAAACCATTTCAATGAAACATAATTAATTTTAATAAAGCTTAGATTGAAGCACACACACCTCCAGTGGTGTTATTAGGTAATCAGGTAAAATCTATTGTCTCTTAATTACCTCACTTTACATTTAAACAAACCATAAATGATAAAAAGATAAATGTTTTTGGGAGAGATCATAATTGGAAAAAGAAGTGTATTTTTTGGGACATTCCATATTGGTGTGAATTTATTTTTGATCATATGTTAGATGTAATTCATACAAAGAAATTTTTTGTTGACAATATGTTTTTTACCATGCTGGAATGACCTGGTAAGACTCATGATAATGTAATGACATAGTTAAATATTGCATAGATTTACATACGTCATAAACATGAATTATTTGAAGTTGAAAGATCACTCAAATTAATGATGCCAAAAGAATCTTACTCACTTAGTATATAAGAATATTTATTATTCTGTCAATGGATTATAGATTTGAGGTTACAAGATGGTTACTCATCGAATTTCTCTTGTTGCGTCAAAAATGGGCATATTACCAAGATAAAAAATATTTATTTTAATGACGGAATTGAATGAATACTACCTGCTAGTCTTAAAGAGCTATTGAATTCTTGAATATGGGACGTGTTGATCGAAATATCAACTTTTTTAAAGATATTTGGGTGGAAAAATTGAATTATAATATATTTAATTACATAGAAAAAGATGTTGTTTTAATTTTATGTTAATCGGAGAAAATATTCCCACCTAGATTCATTGATTGGGTGGAACATTTAAAATATAATTTTCTATATGAAGAGAAATGTGGAGGGAAAATAAAATTTCAGTGGATTATTTCATTTTAGATATGTATTAAAAAATTAATGAAAAATGTAATTAACAAATCAGAATTTGAAGGGTATATTACAAAAGCATATTTGTAGGATTAAATTTCAACTTTATGCTCGTATTATTTTTATTCAGAATATCCTTCAAAATATATTTGGATGGGTCATAATGAGAAACATGTTAATGATGAGGCATACCATAAGTTGTTTGTTTTTAATTATCATGAAATTTGTTTTAGTGGTTATCATAAGCGATGGATTACATAAGAAGAACTTCACAGAGCTCATACTTATGTTGTGCTGAATTGTGATGAAATGACACGATTAGTGTAGTAAGTGTTATTATTTTTATTATTTCATTAAATATTTATCAAAGATATATTTATTTACATTATAATTTTTGTAGACATTATGATGACAATAGAAATAATCAATTTCTACAAATCACATATACTGCTCTTGTGGAACGCCAACACCAAAATTCTACATTTAGGTTTCAATGAATGTTATGTAGTGTGTATTTAAATGGAATAATAAATCAATTTATAATGACATATATTATTAATAAGTTTTAATTTATATTTTTAACAAACCATGAAAATATAATTGACAATCAATTATGTGTACTCAAAAACCATCGATTGAAATTGGTAAAATAATATAATTGTTATGGAGTTAATGGAATATGATTCCATACATGAAAATATGGGGACTAAAAGAAATCAATGAATAGTGGTGTTCATTTGAATGGATATCATCATAAGGAAGGTGATGTTGACTTTTATGGTATGCTAGATGACATAATTGAGTTATGAAATATTGGACCAAATTATGGTACAATGTTTACATATCATTTATTGAAACTGATATAGGGTTGCGAGTTCATCCATGACATGGAGTTGATGACATTAAATATGACAATATTTTTGAATCAAATGAACCATTTATGTTTGTACATCAATCACATCACGTTTACTATGAAAATTATTATGATGTTTTGAGATATTTTGAAGGACTAGTGGAGTGTGATAAAAATAAAATCATGTGACAATAAGTTTATTGAAAATGAAAATGGTTTCGTTGAAGTGAAACATAATGAAATATTTTAAGAATCGTGCTAAAATATTTCTTTTACCCATCAATATAGAAAAATAGATGATGAAACCCCTAAGTTAAGGGATAATGATATAGAAAATGTTGATACAAAAATAATGGATGATGAATATAAAAGTTATTAGGAAGGTCACAATACTTATGATGTGGATGAACACATTGATGTCGATGTAAATGGTGATGAAGATGATGATTGATTTATTATATTCAGGTCTTTAGTAATAGTTAATTCTCATATTCTAATAATTGTTTTTTATATTTCATATTTAAAAAAAATAAGGTAAAGGAAAAATTATTTTATTTTGAAATTCAATAATTTTTTATATGTCATATATGTTGTAACAATCACATACTAGTGAGAATAAGTTTTTCAGATGGATGAATATGATCCTCATAGTTTTATTACATTCTCGCATAAATGATGAATTTCTGGATGATCAGCTCAATTCTGCTCCTCCTCCTTAGGTTGGTGTACGAACTAGGAGGGGCCATGGTTTTGATTGATTATTGATTCCGGATCCTATTCCAGAGATATGACCATCTATTGATTTTGTACCTCATTTAAAATGGAATGTTTAATTGTTTAATATGTTGTTTCTTATAGATTAATTATGTATATTTATTTTTATTATAATTTTTTGAATATAGACTTGTTTCAATATTTATAGTTTCTCATATTTTTCAATTATTCAGGATGGTATGATTCTAAGAAGTTATTTTTTCGATCCATGTGTGTAACGTTACCTGGTGCCCGTCACTGTGCCTGAACAGATGTTCGACCACTAAATTGTATGTTATTAAATAACACACACATATATATATTGATATTTATTTAATTAATAACATTATTTTTATTTTCTTGTAGAATTTATTTTCTCCTATTTCTAATAGTTAGAGTGGTACAATCTAAATGGAATTGGATACATGTATATGCAAGTGCATTTTTCAGTTTCTACATGACATCAAAATGAGAGCTATGGATAATGATTATGAAACCATCTTCAATCAGTTTTTCATATTTCATCATCCCGATAATATATCATCTCATTAATGGGATGTAATATTCTCAATTTATCTAGGGGAGAATTTTAAGCTGTGTTTATTACCTATACATCAGTGTTGAGGGAGGTAAGAGGACACCCATATGGCCGGGAGCCTTACATTTGGAATACATTGAAAAATATGGGAAATGATATTATTTATTTATTTAGATTTATTTTAACTATAAATTGTTTTTATATTTTAGAGGTCACTACTGACCCATCAATCATGGTGTTTGATGTTTATATGAAGTTATATTCAGATCCCTATACAATATATGTTATAAGTGAACGACCACAACATATTATGGTTACTGATTTTGTTGAACAATATATTAAATATTAATTTTATTATTATTATATTTTGTCATTATATTAAAAGAAAACATGAGGCTTTGAATTCTCATTCATGTGAGAGTAAATCTAAGGAACAAAATGATGTCACTCCTGATTAGTGTTATAATGAGGGGTCTTAGATATAGGTGAATTTTCATTGTTTTGAGAAAGGTCGATTTATTGGTATTGGTTCTTGACCGACAACTTTGAGTTGTTATTGTACTTATGCGGTGTAATAATTGAGTGAGAAGGGACTTTGTGGAGAGTCTTCATCGACACCAGCGTCCATTGCATATTATGAGGATAGGTTGAAATCATAGGATTAGATGATATAGAAGATGCAGAAGTTGAGGGCGGAGGTGCAAGAGAAGTTGTGTCTTAGAGATGAGATGATGAGGGAGTATATGAGATTACCTGAGCATGGTGTTGGTATGGAGTTTCCTCCCACTAGTTCATCATGTGATCCTCCTCCACATGATTCGAGTTGATGATTTCGGAATATTTTATGACTGGTTTCAAATTGGGTATGATAGAAATATTATATTTGAAATTATGTATTCATTTTATGTGTGTTTTAATTTTATAAAATATTTTCAATGATTTGTAAATATTTTCAATTATATTTGTAATTTATTAATAATTTTATTTTTTCATTTTTTTAAATGTTATTTGTGAATGATTCAATATCCATTGAAAAAGGCTATTTGTGAAGGATCGTTGCAAAAGGATCCTAAATGATATTTCATGGTTTTTTACAATGGGTTTTATATCTATTTCAAAAATGGTTTCCGCGATGTACCATGTTAAATAATTATATTTGATATTCCTTCTTCTATGAAAACTAATTTATGACAGACACCCATCATAAATGGACTATTACAATTATCAGAAATTCTTGTTGTGACATGTGATAAATGTTGGATTAAACAATCTTGTACATGACTAAAGGCAATAAGGGTTTGTTACATGTTTGGAGATAAATATATCAAGGCTCAAGAATATAAGGGTAAGAAATAATCATTCAACGTGAAATGTTACAACTATAAGGTGAAGGGAAATACCCAAATAAATAAACAAAGATTCAAAGAAAAATATATCACAAAATATAATAAAATGTTTAATGGTTGAGCTTATGTTATGTCAATAGTCTATGTGGAATTGTTAATTTATTTTTGTATTTTGAATCAATAATTATGTAACCATATTCTATTTATACTAATCATGAGATAATTAAGGATTATATTGTGGGATATATTATTTAAATATTTAAAATTATTCATGTTATCATTATGTATTTAAGGTGATTAATTCGTTACTATATTTTTTATGTGAAAAAAGACCCACAATATTTTATTCTGATATAATCTATTTGTATATTGATTTTCATAATCTTATTGACATTATTTTTGATTTTTTTAGCTGTGAATTTGAGAATATTTATTTTGGATTCGACTAAATGATTGAATTTATTATGTTTAACTTTCTATATTATATCAATTTATTAATATATGATTTGTAATATTGGCGTACATGTGATAAAAATTGTTTTATAGTATTTCAAGGTTATATGAATGATTTATTGATCTTTTAAAAAAAATCATCATGAATATAATTCATCTTGAATATCCATATCTTTATTTAGGAAATGAAGTGGAAATAGATCAAAACACAATTAAATGATGATATTATGACATAGAAAGAATTAATTTAATAATTCTTGAGTTCGTTTATATATATTAAATTAATCCATAAACTTTGAGGAATGGATTATAAAGAAAATTATTTATATGTTTACATTTCATTCTATGAAATCAATGATCTTTTAGAAAATCAACATATCTATGCTTTTGTGATGATTATCATTATAATGTCCCTGTTTTTATTACTCTCTATCAAAACATGATTATTTTAATTTTCTTACATTTCCATGTTTTTTTCTTCCTGCTAATATTCTAATATTTTAAATCTTATTTTTTTACTTTCACATTTAACATTCCATCTTATTTAGAGTATATTTAATTTTCCTTATTTTCAATATGTGTTTCAAAAAAATGAATTTTGATGTATCGACCCTCTAATTTGTATATACAACATGATATTGATTTGATGAATGTTAGATGAGGGGAGAATTCCATGCCCAATTATATTATGGTATTTATCTTTTTATATTTAATTTCTTCGACATCGTGCATTGCACACAACTCCATACTCAAACGAACAACTATCATGACCGATATAACATAGAAAAAAATTTGAAGGAATGATTAGTATTTAATTTTTTTAAAAAATATATATATTATATATGTAATTAACTATTTTTGAAATTCAGCTAAATGATATTATAAGTATAATATAAGAATGAATCACATTTTACACATTAAAAGGTTATATATTTTTAAAGTTTTTTTACTACATTTTGATGGACCAACAATTATAATTCATATTTTTTCACATTAATAAATTATATTTGAAGAAAAAAGATTACAAAAATAGTGATATCATAATTTTTATTGATTAATTTTATAGAATTTTTTTGGAAAAGTTTCATGTTTTGGTGTATTGGAAAACAATTCTGAATTTTAATTGAAAATATCTTTTCCCTCTTTGTATTATATACTGTGTAATTACATTATAAATTAATTTTAATCTATAATTAGTTCAATGTTTTATCATTTATTCTAAAAAAGTCTATATGAATAAATTTCACATTTAATTTGGATATAAATTCATTACATTGAGTTTCACATATTCACTTTTAGATAACATTTTCTCATTTGGTCATTAGGATTAATTTTAAATTTAATTCATGAAAAATATTCTTTAAACAATGAAAAATGGATTAAATATTTTGAATCAGTTTTTAAAATTTATTTAAATAATTTCCATTTAATTTTGGACATTATGAATATTAACTTCTGTAATTGTTTTATTATCATGGGTAAAGGTAAATATGGTAAGTTAGAATAAAACTAATATTATATATATTATAAAATAACCCCAAAAAATTCGAAAATTTTATTGTGTGATTGATCATTTATCAAAATAATAATTGTAACTATTTTTTTTCCATGTAGACACACTTGTATTTATTTAATTCATTTTTAGTAATTTATTCAATGGAATACACAATATGTCATGCTAATGTCCTTAACTAGTATTAATATTTTCATTTAGGGTTATTCAAAAGATATATTCAACTATAAATAACAATTATGAAATATAATATGTTTATATAGATCATGGTTTTTTATTTTTATTTTTTAGTAAATAAATATGTTCCTTAATGGATTACACAAGGATGATGTAGTAATTGTTTAATTAATGAAAACATCAATTGAATGAAAATAATAATATTAAAATAAAAATAGTATGTGGTAAATAAATTAAGAAACTATTTTTTAGATTATATATACATAAATAGGAGGTATTAATGTTTTTTATTTGAAGAAATCTCGGGTCTGGGTATTTTTTAAATAGGAATGTATTGAATAGTGTCAAAATTGTCATCAATGATATTTTTAAATAAATAGTATTTTATTAAATGATATAAAATTATTAAAAATATTAAATTTAGAAAAATTATTTAGATATAGAATAAAATATAATAGATAAGACATTTATTTTTATTTTTTTATTTTCTAGTAACTATATTAACCATTAAAGAGTAAAAAATCCATGTTCTCATGGTAAGAGGTAAATGGTTTTTATACGAGTTAAAACCAAAAGAAAAGGTTTAGAATGTAAAATAAACCTATTTAAATTTTTTTTTTTGATTATTTCAAACTGTCCTTATATTATATTATAAATAATTTAATTTGGAGATACTGCCAAATGAAAATTAATTTATATTACTTTTATATTTTTTGAACTACCATAATTGTAGCCACCAAAATTATAAAAGGAATCTTCCTCCCTCACTTATTCACACCACTTATAGCCTTTATCTGGACTAAAAAGTTACCATTTAAATTTTCAATGAATGTGTTTATGTTATAGAGGATCCATTCATTGTAAAAGAAAAACCCAATATCTCTTAAAAAGAGATATAATCGAAATTGTCCTAAGAAGAGGTATCTGTATTTACCAACTCATCCAAGTTCATTTCTTATTCTACATCCTCCTCATGTGTTTTTTCCATTCTAAAGTAATATATTCAGTATAATATTTATACTAATAATTTATTATTATTATGGTATAACCACATTACTCCTTTAATACATCCTATGAATAAAGAACCACTTGTTCGAAAATACAACATACCATCTCCACATCGTGGTGTAATTTTTTTTGTACATAACAACTTTATTTGGATGAGTATAATGAAAGATATAATAGATATAAATAATAAATATGAAATGATATTGTTCTTTAAAAATTATTATTCTATTAAACTCATATCCCTTTTACCATTAATGGAATAACATTTTCGCTCGTGCATACATATGGTTTACCATTTCCATGAAATGATGTGATTCATTATTTATCTTAACCACAAATGAATGATTATAATGATATAAATAACAATAAAATATAACATAAATTAACAAAATATTATTAGGTAGATGAAATAAATAAATCATATGAGTTGGGAACTATACATACACTACAACATATGAATTGTAAAATGAAGTAGTTAACATACGAAACCATTGTGATAAAAAAATATTATTAACAAAACACTATAAAAGGATGATATATGATATAATTAACATGAATAGGTATTTGGTATAAATAATAAAATACTTTGATATATTATTCATTATTATAAATCATGTTCAACTAAAGGAATGTGTAAGGAAAGGTATTTATTCTCAATCTTCTTTTATTGAGGCATACCATGATGTTATACACCAAAATTATACTATGAGATATATGTACATCTTTTTTAAAATTCCATGTCATAAATTTAATTATTATAATATTATTTAATGGTTTTTGTAAATTTTATTATTTCAAAGGTCTTGTAAATTAATTATTCAATGTGGTATGGGACACCATTAATATTTTACGAGTAAATTTTCAAAACACTTTATCTAATTCAATATTACTCATACTATATTACATATTTAGTTTTATGGATATAAAATGATTATAATGGAATATTTATGTCATGTTTTAGTTTCAAAAAAGTATTTGAAATGTAATAATTTTATTTTTTTTATATAGAACTTTTTGAAAAATAAAAAAATCCATGATCTTTTCTAATTCTCCCAATGAAAATGAATTTACCACCACCATAACTAAAATTAAATATCTATAATCTATTGAAATATTACATATTTTGGTAAATTAAAAATTTTATTCCCTTAATTTTTTGATATTTTGATTTCAAAAAGGTTATTTTCAATACAAAATGGTATTTACAAACAAAATTGATATCCATGTATGTTTAATAATATATTTTCCTTTATAAAATTTTAAATGATTTTATTTTAGTATTTTCATATATATCTTCTCGCTTTCATTAATGTTATGCTTAATTGAGATTGATCACTTACAATTTAATTTATGATTTCTTTTGAATGGTTAGAGATTTAGTTTTTCTTTGGATGAAATATTTTGATACCATTTATTGATTATTGTTAATGTATTCACATTTTATATGATAGTATGTAATAAAAATTTAATTTTTGAAAATGTTTCAACCATTACACATGTGGAATGAATTAGACATAGTAAGTAATGGGAGGGGCCCGCTATAGACCCTATATGCATTGGTGGGTTTCATGATATAATATATTTTATCTATTGTTTGAGGCCATACTTGTTTATATGTGTTGTCATTGTTGATGCAGTTATGGTATTTTAATTATTTATTGAATATTTGTCATTCACTCATTATGAAATTAGTTATTGGTATTCATTTTGATTATTCGAGTAGAAGAATATCTATTTTTATAATTCATTATCTTGTTATTATTAATTTGGAATTGTTTTATATCCTTTCATTCCTTCCATAACATGATCAGGTTATTTATTAATTGGAATGTATTTAAATTTATAACAATTACATAATCATTTATTCTTATTTATAATTTTTTCTGTTATATATATACCATCAATAAACATCTGAATACACTCATAATATGTTTCATCATTCCCCATTATTAAATGTAGTATATTAGCATTGAGGTGAAGGGTTTATGATAAGGGGAATAGTCGTGTTCTTCGAGAAAATAATTATATTTATATTTTATTTTAAAAATATTAATTCAGTTTCAAATATGTATCAATTTTACCAAGACTACTAAACACTTTAGTCCTTTGGGATATGATTTCTAATAACATATTCCAATGTAATAATGTAAGGCACTGGCTCATAGATACCTGATTATGGGTCTTTACCAGTGTAATATACATATGGGATACATTTGAAATAATAATTATACTATAATGTATATATATATATATTTATATCATTTAATTTCCAATATTTAAATATGATAAGAAAATGTAAAAAGTGTTCACGTATACATACAACATACCATCTACATGAATGATGTATTTCATGTCATATTTATTTCTTTTATGCATTATTATAAATAAATATATATTCCATATATATTATATTTATATCATATTTTTTATTCTATAAATGAGGAAATCTTAATAAATGAAATAGTTTCAAAAATATAAAGTAAAAAAATATACAAAAAACAAAGTGATAATTAGATGGAACATAAGATTAACATGGTTTTTTAATAAAAGTGTAATATAAATCCATTATAATATCATATAGGTAGTTATATATATGATTATATTTTTATGGTATATGAATAATAAAATTATATTTATTATACCAGTGGTTCGAACATGATTAATGGATATCAAGACTTAGGCTATGGGATATCCATTTAGTTATTACAGTTATGAGAAAAATGACATATTAACAACCTATTTTTATTATGTGGTTGATATAATTACAATGATTATATTTTATGATGATTTAAAAATAATATTATTTGTATTTAAATTTATATTTTGGGATGTCACGTTCAAGGGGTTTATTCTTCAAATGTTTCCAAATTGGTAAATATTTTTTGTCTTAATTTTTTAGACATATGTTATTATTTGAACCTATATTATTTATGAGGTGTATATAAAACACCATGGACCTATAAAATCCTAAATTTATGTGTCCTAGTGGTATTTTATATTTCATTATTATTACTTCATGGTTACTATGATTCGTGTTTATTAATGTGGTAATGATTTTATGTTACAATCTATACATTTATTTGGATTAAAAATTATTATGATTCTTATGATGAAATATAATCAGATGCATCTCAATTATTTTTATTAATATACTAATCCAATGTTTATTCCTGAATTATTCATATAATGGAACAAATTTTGCACAAATTTTTACTTAAGATTCATACGAAATTTTTTAAATGTAATCCAAAATTATTTCTCTCTTTAGTAAGAAATTTGTGTTCTTTCAATACAATGCTTTCTGAAAAATGTTGTCAAAATGTTTTTAAATGATATTTTATGACCTTTTTAAACTAAATAGATTTTGAAAATGTTTTATGTATTAAAAGGTTTTTTCGAATTTTTCTAAATCATTATTTATTATTCTTCAATAATACTTTCCAAGAATTGAGTTCTCAAAAGGATTTATGTTTTAAAATTTATTTTTTAGAGTGTAATGAAATATTTTCCTTACCAAAAATTTTAAATGATTTTCCGGAATTTTTACCAATATTTGATTTCATCCATTTATGTTACCTATGAATTATGGGTGATATAATACAAGTATATCACTCTTATTATTTAATATAATTATTTATTTTAATAATTACATTTTGTTTGTGGAACCCATTTAATTTCTAATGGTTTGTCATGATTCAAATAAATGGTTATGAAACAAATTTCATATACATAGACCAATTAGGATTAATATATATTGAAATGAAACCAAATTATTTTCCATGTTTTAGTCATGTTATAAAGGGTAAAAATAATTTTTATGATAATATTCATGATATTTAATGTGTATTCATGTTTTGGAGGATAGATATTTCTTATTGGACGGGTTAGCCAAGATAGCATAGGGTATCCTCATTATAACTTCTATGATTGAGCATTCCATATATAGTTGATTTATACCATTATATATTATAATAAATGGTTTCATATATATAATATAGTAGTCCCATTAAATCATCTACAATGGCGAATCACATTTAGAATAGGGTGATCCTACTGTAGAATACATGATGGGTGCACCAAAATAGAACTATAATAAAATGTGTAATTATTTATATATTTCCCATGAGATAGACTAGGATTGAATAGAGAGTCAAACTGTTATAGTTAGAAAGTGATACCACTGGGGATGGTTTTGGGTTCCCCCTAAAACGTACATCCACTTATGTTTGAACATGAGTAAATGTTCACAAAATAAATCATGGACCTGGTTTCATGTCCATTAGTTTTTGTGAAAAACAACATTCATGGAAATAAACTAATGGGTAAACCTATCCTTATTTATACATGATTACAATTTTGCATATTTAGTTGTATTCCTCAAACCTATGTCAAATCCATATGTTAAGCTCTCATGGTTCATGTTATTTGATTATCTTTCCCTTAACATCATTTGACTTTCCAATCATTATTCAATGACTCATGATTATGATTTTTGATATGCATGGTATGGTTTCCAAATGTTTTTCACATGATATCAAAAAATTATATTGATGTTATGCTAGTTTATATAATTATATAACATTAATTTGTATCTATGATCTACATTTATTAATATTCCATTACCAAGGTTATATAGACATGTTTAATGTACAAGTACTAAAGGGGAATATATATTTTTTGAATAATTTAATATCATTCCCCCGACTAGAAGATTGTGTTATATGTTTCAAAAGGTACTAAATTATTATGTACAACGGGAATGTGTATGTGTAATATAATGTGAATTCATAAAAAAACATTTAATGTCTAGGAATGAAAGGATTATACCTTTTATGTTCTTAGAAAATGATCCTAGTTTTTGAATAGTATTCCACAATATCAACATAAGGGATTATAATGTCATATACAAAGAATATTTAAAAGTATAGAATATTTAGTAGTATATGATTCAAGGACATAGTTTACCCACCCCCTGTAATGCCTCGACCACAGTTAACCAGAGTCAGTGCGTTATTACATAACATTTTCATGATCACAAGGGATATAATACCAAAAGACATATCAGTTTAGTAGCCTGGGAAGAACTAGATACATTCATAAGATTTACATTACATTATAAAATGAAAAAAAACAACAACATTGTCTCCATTGACCACATTCATATCCCTTAGACTATCCATGAAGGTCATTCATAATGTAATTCTTCTCATCCTGGGAAAAATAAAACATAGGAAAGGGTGAGCTCAGATGCTCAGTAAGGATAACAATATAGAAGAAACATTTATAAATAACCTTAAATATTTATGGCAATGTATAAGATTAAAACATAAGCCTTTTAATCATAAACTTCTACATAATATGAAAATATAAATCAAATAATTCCATTTTCTTATTCACAAGGATATTCTACTAGTCGAATAATCTCAGGCAATATCAATTTCCAATTTCATAATGATGGAATTCATAATGCCAGACATCATAACCAGATAGTCAAGGACTTATTCCAAGAATACCAATAAGATTTTGTAAAGGCCATATTCAAAGACTCTATTTTTTCACATCATACCTACCAATGCATTGAGGATCTATAGCGGGCTCCACCCCTCACATACTAAGTCTAATGCATTCCTCATATGAAAATGTTTAAACATAACATAAAAATTCGTATTAAAACTATCATACAAAATATTAATACATTAACCATAAATATGAATGGTATAAAAATGAAACATCCACAGTGAAACATACCACAAAACCATCTATACAATATGAAAAATTTGTATTATAATAAATCAACTTCAATCAAGTTTAATATCGATCAAAGGATGTTGACATAGATGAAATAAAAACTATTTGAAATAAATAACTCTTTTTATTTTTAATTCATTTAAAAGTCACAGAGTTATAAAAGAAAACATTTATTTTGAAAATATTCTTATAAGATTATATGAGAAGCTTCGATGATGTTATAACGGCGAAAAATATCTACACCCGCCATATAATTTTAAAAAAGGAATTTTTACCTTAATTTTTTCTAAAAGGTCATAAGGTACCTTGTTTGGAAAAAGATGGAAAGATTCCTTTCAAAAAATATATGATAAAATAAGTGTATAAATGACATTAAACCATATTATAGTTAATAGTAAAAATGTTTTGAATTACATTTTTATGAAATCATGGATGTGGATGATAAAGGGGTCCTAGTAGATACTTACGTATTAATAACCTCATATTAGTAAAGATATTATAGAAATAAAACTTAACTTGTACTTTTCCTTTGTATAGGGTATATAAACCTACTTTATAATAGTTAAATAATTTTTATTAAATTATACAAGAAATATATACATAAATATTATATCATATATGATCCTAAAATATTGCTTTGTTAATAATATTGCAATAGTATCATTGTTTCGGGTGTTAACTGATTCGTTTTCCTTTATATGATTGTTTACATAAGCCATGTTTTTTGTTTAAATGATGTATTTTATTCATTTCCATAATTATATTAAGTTTGTAAACATTATTTTTAATCATAAAATGTAAATTATTCTTGAATGATTATGATGCGGAATAAATCTCATTGTGTTTACGGAGATGGTAAACCGTACGTATGCACGAGCGACAATATCATTATATTGATGGAGATATCCTTTGTAATTGGATGATATATCATATATATAGAATAATTAACATGTTATATTTATTATTAACACTAATTTTACTCATTATTATACCCATCCAAATAATGAAGGGTTTGGATAACAAACTACACCACGACGTAGAGATGGTAAGCCGTACGTATGCCCGTATAGTGACTTTGTAATTAATAGGATGGATCGAATAAAGAATATGGTTGTAACATATTTATAATAACATCATATTATGTAGGAGGCACTGGATATATTATTTTGTTATGTAAAAAAAATAATGAAAATGTGGAAGAAGAAAAGAAGTTGAAAGATGGTGGTGAAATAATTACTTCTTTTTCGGGTGTTTCATTTTGAGTTTGTCAAAAGTAAACCTAAGGCTGGATTTCTGATCCAACTAAGTACTGGAAGTTGATTTGAGATTAGTTTTTAGGATATTTGGGTAGGGGATGGCAGAGCTAAATGTCTTGGGAGGTGTGAAATTATGAGAAGGTGATGTACACTTTTATAAGACAGGTGAGGGTCACTTTAGGAAAAGTTTGAAATATTATTTTGTAATAAAATCATTTTTGATTTATAATGGCTCTAAAATGATTTATTTCTAGGATATGGTGGGTATGGGTATGAAACCACTCAACCAATTTGTTTTAGACAAGGTTTGGTCACCATATTAATCTTAGTTTTTTATTTAACTCTTAGTTAAATTGTTTGACATTTTCCATGTCTCTTTGAATTTTTATATTATATTGTTATTAAACATTCGATAACAAGCCAAGAGAACCCCAAGTTGTTCATTTTTATTATATATATCCTTATATAATTACTTTTTCCAATCCTTATATTTTTAGGAATATTATATCAATTAATAATATAGTATTTTTTTAAAAACTTAATTATGTCAATTGTGACACTATTTAGTAATTTTTTTTTTTTAATCTCATAACATAATGATTAATACAAAAAATATTATTTAATCAGCCATAATAAGAAATATTAACCTAAAAAATATGGGGAATTCATCTAAAGTATAAATTTACATTTATTTGTTTATTTATAATATCAATTATTTTTATCATTCATTGAGAAGGTTATTACTGTCATCATTGTGTCATAAGTAAAATTAATTATTTAATATCTAAAAATTATATATAACAAAAAATAATGTAGTTAATATTTTTACCATTCTAATGAATATTTATAGTCGAATTTATCTTATGTGTAACCCTATATTAAAAAAGGTTTAGATATTAAACATTGAATTTAACACTTTTAACTCTTTTTTAAATAAAATAGTAATAAATGTCCCAATCTAAACCAATTGGAAAAAAGGGAACATATTTCATTCTGAAGGTTGTTTTTGGTTGAATTGCACTTACCCAATAGAATTAGGACATGTATTATGAGAATTATAATATCATTTTACCCTTAATTGCCCTATTTACCTTTAACGTGGTAAATAAAAGTCAAAAGTTAGTATTCAACAAAAAATCAATTTCATCTTATTGAACCAAATTTTACATACTACTGTCAACCGTGTCTCTCATATATTTTATCTTAAACACAATAAACTATAAATTTATGTTTTATACAAATGTTTAAATGCTCATATAAGGTGGGTAAAAGATGGTAAAAAGTTCAATAAAATTTTATATATCGAATTTTTTTATAAAATAACTTCAATGAATTAGATAGAACAAATATAGTTTTTATGTATATATTTTGGCCTAAAATTAATTAAAATAAAATAACTAATTTTTTAAATAAATATTCGATTTTAAACAATAAAATAGTGTTTTTCAGTATTGATCAAAAAATAAAGTTTTCATAAAAACATCAAAAATTCATCAAAAGCAAATTTTGATAATCCAAATCCAAAATTGAAGTCTATTTTAAAAATTAATATTAATAAAATTTCAAAAAGTGAGAATTACTATTCATAATGGATAGTTTCAATGGTCATGGTGTTTTAAAACTCAAAGACACGTACAACGCAAGATAATGAATTATTCAAAGGGAAATGTATCATTGAATCTTGGGGTGTTACATTCTCCCCTATATAAAATAATTTTGTCCTAAAAATACGTATAATATTACTGCATAAAAATATTTGGATGGTTATTCATCATAACATCCAAGAGATCACATGTTACCTCTTCCATCTTATGGTTTATCCATAGAACGTTTACTAGACGAGTCACCTGGTTTCTCAACACTTGTTCTCTTGTATCAAGAATTATGATAGGATCTTCGTAATATGATAGGTCGAGTTATAGTTCTATTTTATCATAGGTGAGTACATGAGTTGGGTCGGGCATGTATTTTATTAACTGGGATACATAGAACACATCATTAACTTTGGATATATTTGGAGGCATTTCCAAATGATATGCTACAACTCAAATTCATTCTTGAATTTTGAAAGGTATAATGTACCTGGAACTCAATTTACCGTTCTTACCGAATTGTATAACTCCCTTCCATGGAGATGCCTTCACGAAAACATTGTCTCCTACTAGAAATTAAAAATCCTTGCTTCGGTTATCAGTATAACTCTTTTTCCTACATTGGGATGCATTGATGTGGGTTTGGATAATCATCAATTTTTCCATTGTTTCCTCAAAAAGTTCTAGGCCTACGAGTTTTCTTTTTGCAACAACATCACAACAAGTTGGTGTGTGGCATCTCTTTCCATATAACGATTCATATGGTTCCATCTAAATAATTGAATGGAAGCTATTGTTATAGGAAAATTATAACAGAGGTAAATATTGATCACATATACCTTTAAAGTCAAGTGCGCAAGATCTCAAAAATGTCTTCTAAGGTTTGTATTGTCCATTCTGATTTTCCATCAGTTTGAGGGTGGTAAGCAATGCTCAAATGAAGTTCATTATCCAAGGACTCCTGAAGACTTTTCCAGAATCATGATGTAAAATAGGGATTGTGATCAGAAACAATCGATAGGTGTGCACCATGGAGTCTTACAACTTCAATAATATATGTCATGCCAGATGTTCGAGTGGAAAATCTTCTATTATAGCATGAAAATGTG
The DNA here is from genome assembly GCA_963277665.1 of Viscum album. Taxonomy (NCBI): domain Eukaryota; kingdom Viridiplantae; phylum Streptophyta; class Magnoliopsida; order Santalales; family Viscaceae; genus Viscum; species Viscum album. The sequence goes on from OY728152.1 coordinate 1,506,964,781, forward strand.
TTGACATGGTAATATGATCAACAATGACACATATAGCATCATTTTTTCTTGGATACTTTTGTAGCCCCATGAAAATGTCCATCATAATAATACCCCATTTCCACTCAGGTATGGGAAGATGTTTCATTACTCCTCTAGGTTATTTCCTTCCATCTTTCACTTGTTGATAAACCATACATCATGACCCAAAATCAGCAATCTCCCACTTCATGCTTTCCCACCAAAAAATTTCATTAAAATATTTATACATCTTGGTGCTCCCATGGTGTATAGAGAAATTGGAGCTATGAGCATCATCCAACAAATCCCTATTTAGATCTGGTATATTAGGGAAAAAAATACTCTTCCCAAATTTCATAATTCCATCTCCTTATATGATGTCACTCAATCTCTCATCATTCACATCATTAATAATATTTTGAAACTCCTCATCATCGGTCTGAGCGATCTTTATCCTTTCTAGTAAAGATGGTTTTGCAACTATTTGAAAACGTATTGATGTTTTACCTTCCATGGTCATTCCCATATCCATCATTAATACAACCATGAACATAGGATCTCTTTCATGTATTATCTTGTTCAAAACTCCATGATCCTTTCTGTTAAAAGAATCTTCAACCATATTTTCCTTCCCCGGGTTGTAGTGTATAGAGGAATCATAATCTTTGAGTAGTTCAAGGCATATTCTTTTCCTAATGTTGAGTTATTTCTGTGAGAAATTATATTTCAAACTCTTTTGATCAGTATATATCTCATAGTATTCACTATAGAGATAGTGTTTCCGTATCAACAAAGTAAATATTATAGCTCCTAACTCAAGATCATTAATGGGATAGTTTTTTTCATGAATTTTTAGCTGTTGTGATGCATAGGCAATAACTCTATCATTCTGTATAAGGACACAACTAAGTCATTTCTTTAAAGTATCACTATAAAAAACAAACCCATCATTCCCTGATGGTAGAGTCAATATAGATGAATTGAATAATCATTTCTTTAGTTTTTCGAAACATTTTCACTATTTTGTCCAATAAAATTTAACCCCATTACATGTGGGCTTGGATAATGGGTTTTCCAATTGGAAAACATTCTGGAAGAAGCGCTGATAATATCCTGCTAAACAAATAAAACTATGTACCTCAGTTATACTCATCGATGCTGGCCATACTTGGATTTCCTTGGTCATTGATTAATCAACAGAGATTCCATACATAGAGACAATATTTCCTAGAAAATAAATCTCTTGAATCCATAATTCACAATTTCTCATCTTCCCATATAATTCATTTCTTCTGAGGGTTTTTAGGATAGTTCCCAAGTGATTTTCATGATCTCCAAATATTTTTGAGTATAAAAAGATGTCATCAATAAATACCACTAAAAGTCATCATGATATTCCTTGAAAACTCTATTCATTATATCTATGGAGACAGAGGGTGAATTAGTCAATCCCAAAAGAATTATTGTAGTCTCGTAATTCTCGTACCAGGTTTGAAATGTTTTTTTTCAGAATGTATTCCTTCATCACACCCAACTAATGATATCCAAATCAAAGGTCAATCATTTTAAAATATTGAACTCCATGAATTTGGATGAATAAAACATCAATGCGAGGTAGGGGATACATGTTATTTATTGTTATAACATTGATCTCCCTGTAGTCAATGCACAACCTCATATATCCATCTTTATTCATAACAAAAAGGATAGGGTCTCCCCATTGAGAAACACTAGGGATAATGAATCCATTATTACTAAATTCCTCTAGTTGTTTCATTAGATTCACTTATTCCATATTGGACATTTTATTAAGGGTCTTCGATATGGGCCTTGAACCAGTAATTAAATCAATGGAAAACTCAATTTCTCATTCTAGAGGATGTCCATGTAAATCCTCTAGAAACACATCAAAATATTCATGCATGATATGTAAATACTCAATTAGAACATTCTTTTCCTCACCCATAGTTATTTAATTCTCTTCTTCCCCAATAATCGAATTATGTAGAGCTGCTGGGGGTGGATCTAGATAAAAATCAGGTGGTGACGTTTCTTCTCTAAAGATAAGGTACTTCTTATCATCATCGAAAATTGTATCCTCCTTCTTCTTACAATAAATTTTCGCATCATTGTCCAAAATAAAATACAGACCGAGGATAATATAAAATTCAATCATGGGTATGATGATGATATCAGTATATAAGGAACATTTATTATCCCTAATGGGAACTAATTCAAAAATCATTGTTGCGATGATACATCCCTTAGGAGTTTTGAGTGACAACTCCATTTTTATGTCAAATTGAAAATATCTAATTTTCTTAGCAAATTGGGAAGATATGAAACAATTTAATGATCATGAATTAAATAAAGGATTGGCTTAACTTGAGTAAACCATTAAATTACACACCACGACATCTTTTAGAGCATCAACCTCTACAGTAGTGATCGCATAAGCTTGGCCTTGATCCCTTAGCCTTTTTTGAGGTATGTTTTCTTTGTCGATTAAGACATTCATTTTCATAATGCCCATTTGGACTTCAATTGTAGCATTCAACATTGAGAGGCAATTTCATCCCATTACAATCATGAGTTTAGTGTAAATTTTAACCACAATTGTAATAGACTCTCATTACCTTCAGGAAAGTACTGGGGTGTTTTTTCCCACATTAACCACATGGTGGAAATTCAAATATTCCCTCATTCACCTTATTTCCATTTACAGAGTGTTCAGGAGATCTCTTTAACAATTTTTTTTGCTTTAAATTCATATGAAATAATTAATTCCTTCTCTTTCTTGATAGCGCATGGGACAATATCCTCATACAATGAGAAGGATTGTGAGACTAATTCTGATGGAGAAATAGTTCTAACCCATCATATAATCAAACAAAATTACTCCTTGGGTTACATATAAAACTTGATGCAAGGCTTTCTATCCTTGTAATGATAGCCTCATATTTTTCAGAATTCTCATACTCCTTTTGTCTCAGACATTTAAATTGCCTTTCCATAACTGCTAGATGATCATGATGAAATTATTTCAGTAAGAAATTCTCTATAAACTCCGACAATTCCAAACTTCATAATTTATTCATCCTCCTTTGTGTTTTTAATCAATGACCACTATTGATCTGCATCTCTTATTAGTCGATAAGCCCCCGTGATAACATTTTCCTTTTCTCTAGGCCTCAAAGTAGGAAATATTTCCTCTAAGTAACATATTTGTTTCTTAGCTACACATGGATTTATAGTCCCATTGAATGTTGGTGGTCGTTGCCTCATGAAATTGTCAAACATTGATCCTTCACGTTGTGGATCAGGGTGCTCTATACAGGTAAGGTTATTATTAATTACCTAAGTGAGTTTTATCAGTATGGTGATAAGATGATCAACACTAGTTGCATCAGTAGATCCAATATAATTTTCTTGAGTAAGAGGGAAATACCTACATGGATTACATGAATTTATACAGTTTCCATTCCTACCACTAGAATCCAATTCTAAAAAATGTTATCCATTATATTACTTTATGAATCTCAATACATTATTCCAAACATGTAAAAAACATAACATAAATTGAATAGTTTATTTATATAATCCTTAATCATAAAAAAATGTTTTCTTTTAGGTGGTATATACTCATAAATCCTTAATAATTATTTGTAATGAAAATGTGAATTTTACAAAGGATATCCCATGTGAGTGTCTTAACAAAGAGTGCAGAAATAGAAAATTGTCATGTACCAGGATACCCCGGGTCAAACCCAAAACTCCTTGTCCATGTTTTCACTCTTAGGTACATCTGTTCCAGAGATGCCTCTACATGCTCGTTCCTAGACATGGATGTATTTCTTTGAAAATACACAAAATCTCTAAATTAAAAAAATTATTGTATGTTCTTCTATACTAATCCTCAAAATCTATCTTAGGGTAATGTGTTCTAATAATATTTTATCTAAATCAAGTTTCCATGTTTTTTACTAAACATCTTATGATACCAACTGTAATTTCCCGACCCCAGTTACCCAGAGTCGGTGCATTATTACCTACACTTTTCATGATCATAAGGGATCAAACCCCGAATGACCCATTAGATTAGATGCAATGTAAGTACTATATACATTCATAAGTATTACATTACATTATAAAATGAAAAAAAACAACATTGTATCTATTGACCACATTCATATCCCTTAAAAGATCCCCACTGGTCAGTCATAATATACATTTTCGCATCCTGGGAAAAATAAATGATAGAATGTTGTGAGCTCAGATTCTCAGTAAGGATAACAATATAGGTGAAACATTCAAAAATAAGCAGAAACATTTGATGAAATACATAATAACAAATACTAATCCTTTTAAACATAAACTTATTCATAATATGGACAATATAAATCAAATAATTCCATTTACTTTTTCACATGGATATTCTTATAGTCAAATAATCACATTCAATATCAATAGAAAATTTCATAATGATGGAATGCATAATGCCAGACTTCATAACCACATAGTCAAGTCCTTATGCCAAGAATACAAATAAGATTTTGTCAAGGCCTTATGCCAAGATAGTAGTTTGTCTCATGAGACCTACTGATGCATCGAGGATCTATAGCAGGCTCCACCCATCATGTTATATGTCCAATGCATTCCTCATATGAAAAGCATTAAACCTAAAATAAATATTCGCATTAAAAATATCATACAAAATGTTAATACATTAACCATAAAACATGAATGGTATAAAAATAACATATCCAGAGTCAAACCTATCCCAAAAACATAAATAAAATATTATTGATTTGTATCATATTAAATCAACTTCATTGAAGTTTAAAATCCATCAAAATATATTGACATAAATGAAATGAAAAATATTTGAAATAAGTACCTCTTTCTATTTTGAAGTCATATAAAAGTCAAATAGTTATAAAAGAAAACAATTATTTTGAAAATATTCTTATAAGCTTGTACAGGAAGCTTTGATGATGTTATAATGGTAGAAAATTTCCACACCCACCATATAAGTTAGAAAAAGACATTCTTTCCTTAATTTTGTCAAAAATGTCATAATGTACCTTGTTTGGTAAATGATAGAAAGATTCCGTTCAAAACATATATGTTAAAATAAGGGTATAAGTAAATTTAACCCAATGTCTAGTGAATATTAAAAAAAATTTGTATTACATTTTTAAGAAAACACGGATGTGGATGATAAAGGGTTCCCAGTAGATACTTAAGTATTTACAACCTCAGATAAGTAAAGAGATTGTAGAATTAACACTTACCTTATAATTTTTATTGGTCGATGGTACATTAACAACCTATATAATAGTTAAAACATTTTATCCAAATTATACAAGGACTATATAGATAAATATAATATCATATATGATCCTCTAATATTAGTTTGTTAATTATATTTTAGTTGTATCATTATTTTGGGTGATAACTGATTCGTTTTCCTTTATATGCCAGGTTATGTAATCCATGTTTTTTATGGAAAGGATGAATTTGATTCATATCCATAATTATATTATTTTCTAAAACATTATTCTTAATTATAAAATGAAAATTACTCTTGAATGATTACAATGGGGAATAAATCTCATCATGTTCGTGGAGATGGTAATCTGTACGTACGCATGAGGGAAAATATCATTATACTGATGGTGAGATCATTTTTAATTAGATGGTTTATCATATATACAGAACCAATAACATGTTATATTTATTATTTATGTCAATAATACTCATTATTGTACCCATCCAAATAATGAAGTGTTTGAATAACAAACTACACCACGGCGTGGAGACGATAAGTCGTACTTACACACGTATGTTGACTTGGACATTCATATATTGGATAGAATAATGAAGATGGTTTAACCATATTTATAATAACATCACAATATTTAGGAGGTACTTTAGTTATTATTTTGGTATGGAAAATATCGATAAAGTGGATGTGGAAGAAGAAAAGAACTTGAAATAGGGTGGTGAAATTATTACCTCTTCTTCAGGTGTTTCCTTTGGAGTTGATAAAAAGGGATCCTAATGTAGACTTTATAATCAAATTAAGGACTATAGGTTGATATAAGGGAATATGGGAGGATATTTGGGTAGGGTTTGGCCAAGCCAAATTGCTTTTTAGGTGTGAAATTAAGAGAAGGTTAAGTACCCTTTTATATGAGAGGTGAGGGTAACTTTAGGAAATGTTTGAAATATTAATTTATAATAAAATAATATTCGGTTTATAGTGTCTCCATAATGATTTATTTCGAGGATAATGTGGTTATGCATCTAAAATATCACAACCAATAGGTTTTGGACAGGTTTAGGTCACCATATTAACCTTATCATTTAGATTTTACTCTTAGTCAAATAGTTTAACATTTACCATGTCCCTTTGTATATCTATACTATATGGATAATAAACGTACTATAACAAGCCAAGAGAACCCCAACTGGTTCATTATCATTATATATATCCTAATCTATGTCCTTTATCCGATCTTATATTTTTGAAATATTATATCAATTAATAATATAGTATTTGTTTTAAAAACACAATTAGGTCAATTGTGACACTATTTAACATTTGGTTTTTTATTAAAGTCATAAAATCATGATTACATCGAACCAAAATTATTTAATCAACCCTAAAATGTCATATTAACCTATAAATTTAGTTGAATTGATTTTATTTTAAAAGTTACATTTATTTGGATATTTATAATTTTAGTTATTTTAATCATCATTTAATAATGTAATTTCTACATCATCATTGTTTCATAAATAACATTAATTATTTAATGTCTAAAAATTGTAAATAAAATACTATAATGTATGAAATATTTTTAGATTTTAATTAATACTTATAGTACAATTTATCTTATGTGTAACCCTATATTAAAAAGGGTTTAGTTATTAATCATTGAATTTAATACTTTTAACTTTATTTTAAATCATATAATTATAAATGTCCCAATATAATCCAAGTGGACCATTGGTTATCATAATTTAATATTATGGTTTTTTTTTCAAATTAAACTTATCCAATATAATTTGGATATCTGTTAAAATAATTATTATATCATTTTTACCCTTAATTTCCCTATTTACTTTTAACCGTGGGAAATAAAAGTCAAAAGTTATTATTCACAAAAATTTATTTTCATATTAATGAACCACATTTTACTTACTAATTCCAATATTATCTATCATATTTTTTTATATTCAACTCATAGAAGTGGTAAAATTATGTTTTATGCAAATTTTCAAATGCTTTTAAATGTTGGATAAAAGATGGTAAACTATAGAGTAAAATATTATATATCTAAACATATTATAAAATAACCCCGATGAATTAAATAGAACATATATAGGTATTATGTATCTATTTTGGCCTAAAATAAATTAATATAAAATAACTAATTATTTAAATAAAAATTCAATTTTAAACAATAACCCATTGTTTTTTCCATATTCATTAAAAATTGCATGTTTTCAGAAAAATAACAAATATTCACCCTAAGATAATTTTGATATTCTGAAACCAAAAATGAAGTCAATTTTGAAAAATAAATATTATATAATTTCAAAAAGATGGTATTAATATTCATAATTTCTAGTTTCAGTGGTAATGGTGTGTTAAAACTCTATGTTTCATAGAACGCAAGCTACTACATTATTCAAAGGGTAACATGTCTTGGAAACATGGGGTGTTACATTCACCCCTCCATAAAATAATATTTTCCAAGAAATATAAACAATATTAATGCATAAAAATATTAGGGTGGTTCTTCATCATAACTTTTTCTGGTTCCCACGTTGCCTCTTCCATCATATGGTTTCTCCATAGAACTTTTACTAAATGAGTCTTTTGGTTTCTCAACATATGTTCTCTGGTATAAAAAATTATGATATTCTCTTTGCAATAAGACATGTCGAGTTCCTGTTCTATTTCATCATAATTGAATACATGCATTGGGTCAAGCATTTATTTTCTCAAGAGTGATATGTGGAACACATCATGACCTTTGAATATATTTGGAGGCATTTCCAAATGATAAACTATAACTCTTATTTGTCCTAGAATTTCGAAAGGTCTGATGTACCTGTGACTCAATTTACCCTTCTTACGAAATCGAATAACACCCTACCATGGAGATACCATCAAGAAAACATTGTTTCCAACTATAAATTATATATCCTTCCTTCAGTTATCGGCATAGATCTTTTTCCAACATTGGGATGCGTTGCTTTGGGTTTGGATAATCATCACTTTTTTAATTGTTTCCTCAAAAAGTTCTGGGCCTATGAGTTTCCTTTCACCAAAATCATCCTAGCAAGTTGGGGTGTGACATCTCTTTCCATATAACGCTTCATATGGTGAATTATGAAAACTTGAATGGAAGCTATTTTTAAAGAAAAATTCTACGAGAGGTAAATATTGATCTCATATACATTGAAAGTAAAGTGTGTAAGATCTCTATATGTCTTCTAACGTTTGAATAGTTCATTCTGATTGTCCATCGGTTTGAGGGTGGTAGGAATAGCTCAAATGAAGTTTAGTATCTAAGGAATTTTGAAGACTCTTCTAGAATCTTGATAAAAAATGGGGATCACGGTCAGAAACAATCTATAGGGGTACACCATGGAGTCATACAACATCACTAATATATAAAATTTCTAGATGTTCAATTGGTAAATCTTCTCTTATACAAGAAAATGTGATGACTTTGTAAGATGATCAAAAATGACCCATATTGAATCATTCCTTCTAGGAGTCTTTTGTAGCCCCATGACAAAGTACATCATAATATTATCCCATTTCCACTCAGGTATGGGAAGAGGTTTCATGACTCTTCTTGGCTATTTCCTTTCAGCTTCCACTTGTTGACATACCATAGATCTTGACCCAAAACCAGAAATATACCTCTTCATGTCGTCCCACCAAAATTGTTCCTTAAAATCTTTATATAACTTTGTGATCCTATTGTGTATAGATCTATAAGAGTTATGGGTATCATCCAACAATTATCATTTTTATATCAGGTTTGGTAGGAACACAATGTATCTTCCCAAATTTCAAAATTTGATCATCATATATGATGTTACGCAATATTCCATTATTCACATCATTAATATTCTTTTGAAACTCCTCATCATTAGTCTGAGAACAATTTATCCATTCTAGTAAAGATTGTTTTTAAACCATTTGAATAATTATTGATGTTTCACCTTCCATGGTAATTCCATTTTCCATCTTTACTAGATCCATGAACATAGGATCCCTTTCAACTGTCATCTTGTTCAAAACTCCGTGATATTTTCTGCTCAAAGCATCTGCCACCATATTTTCCTTCCCCATGTGGTAGTGTATAGTGCCATCATAATCTTTGAGTAGTTCAAGATATCATCTTTGCCTTTTTTTGAGTTATTTCTATGAGAAAATATATTTTAAACTATTTTGATCAGTATATATATCATAGTTTTCACATCATAGATAGATTATCCATATCTCCAAATTAAATATTACAGCTTCTAACTCACGATCACGAGTGGGATAATTTTGTTCATGAATATTTAGCTATCATGATGCATAGGCAATAACTCTATCATTCTGCATAAGGATGGAATCAAGTCCATTCTTTGAAGCATCACTATTAATAACAAACCCAATAGTCAACAATAGTAGAGTCAATATATATGAATTGACTAATATTTTCATCAGTTATTTGAAACATTTTTAACAATCTCTTTTCCTGAAAAATTTAACCCCTTTACATATGATCTTGGTTAATGAGATTCCCAATCGGAAAAAATTCTTGACGAGGCGCTGATAATAACCTACTAAACCAATAAAACTGTGTACCTTAGTTATAATCATCGATGCTGGAAATTCTTTGAATGCCTTGGTATTTGGAGTTTCAACAGATATTCCATCCTTAGAGACAATATACTCATGAAAAAAAAATCTCTTGGAGCCATAATTCACACTTGAAAAACTTCCCATTTAATTCATTTCTTCTGTGGATTTTCAAGATAGTGCGCAAGTGATTTTCACAATATTCAATGATTTTTGAGTATTCCAATATATCCTCAATAAATATAACTAAAATTTCATAAAAATATTCCTTGAAAACTATATTCAATAGATCCTTGAAGATAGAGGGTGCATTATTCCATCCAGAAGGAATTATTGAAAACTCGTAATGCTCGTACCTGGTTTGAAATGTTGTTTTCGGAATTACTTAATTCTTCAAACACAACTGATGATATCAAGATATAAGGTCAATATTTGAAAAATACTGATCTCTATGAATTTGGTTGAATAAATCATCAATTCATGGTTTGGGATACTTGTTATTTATTATTATAGCATTGATATCCATGTAGTCAATGCACAACCTCATATATCTATCTTTCTTCTTAAAAAATACAGGGGCTCCCCATAGAGAAACATAAGGGAAAATAAATTTATTATTACTCAATTCCTATTGTTGTTTCTTTGTTTCAACAAATACCACAGTGGCCATTATATAAGGGGATTTCGATATGGGCCTTCAACCAAGAATTAAATCAATGGGAATCTCAGTTTATCATTCTGGAGGATGTCCAGGTAAATCCTCTAGAAACAAATCAACATATTCATGCACAATAGGTACATACACTATTTGAATGTTCTATTCCTCACCCATAGTAATTTCATTATATTATTCCCTAATAATTGAATTCAGTAGAGCTATTGGGGGTGGTTATAGATAAGAATCGGGTTGTGACATTTTAGTTCTAAAGATAAGGTAGTCTTTATCATCAGTGAAAATTGTATCCTCCTAATTATTATAATAAATTTTTACCTCATGGTCCAAAAACCAATCCATTATTAATATTATATCAAATTCAATCATGGGAATGATGATGAGATCAGCAGATAAGGAACATTTATATTCCCTAATGGGAACTGATTCCCAAAAGTTTGCTGCGTTGATACTTCCCTTAGGAGAATTAACTGAAAACTCCCTTGTTCTATCAAATTAGAAATATCTAATTTTCTTTGCAAACTGGGAAGATATGAAATAATGTGATGATCCAGAATCAAATAATTCATTGTCTAAACTTTTGGAAAACATTAAATTAACTATCACCATATCTTTCAGAGCGTCAACCTCAGTAGTAGGGATTGCATATTCTTGGACTTGATCCCTTTGAATTTTCAAAGGTATGATTCCTTTGCTCTTAGGACATATGTTTTCATAATTACCCTTTTCTCTACAATTTTTTCATTCAATATTGACTGCCACATTCTTCCCTTTGCAATCCCGAGCATGGTGGACTTTTTAACCACACTTTTAACAGTCTACCATTCCCTTCAGGAAAGTACCAGGGTGTTTTTTATATCATTTACCATAGGATAGATATTCATATATTCCCTTCTTACCCTTATTTCCATTTCCATAGTATTCAGTAGATCTCTTCTTCTCTTTAATTCATTAAATGTTGTAAGACTAAGAGAATTCCTTTTCGGTCCTAATAGTGTGTCAGACAATATCCCCTTACAATGAGAAGGATCATGAGACTAATGCTCGACAATGAAATTGTTTTAACCCATCAAATAATAGATCAATATTATTCCTTGGGTTACGTATATAATTTGTTGCATGCCTTTCTATCCTTTTAACATTAGCATCATACTTTGCAAAATTCTCATACTCCTTTTGTCTCTGACATAGAAACTATCTTTCCATATCTGCTAGATGGTCTTGAGGAAAGTATTTTTCTAAGAAAATATCTTTAACTACCTTAATTCCATACATGATACTTTTTCATCCACTTATGTTTTTTGAATAAATGACCACCATTGATTTGCATCTCCTTTGAGAAGATAAACTACCATAACAACTTTTTCCCTTTCGCTACTCCCAAAGTATGTAATATTTTCTTTAAGAAACTTATACATTGCTCAGCTAAAAATGGATTTGTAGTCCCATTGAATGTTGGGGGGTGGTTTCCTCATGAATCCATCTAATAGTGATCCTCTGCATTGTGTAGGAGGGAAATCCCTTCATGGTGATAAGTTGATCTGCACCAGTTGCATCACCAGATCCACAATAGTTATATTGTGTAGGAGGGAAATCCCTTCATGGATTACGTGCTTCGATACGGTTACCATTCCTTCCAATAGGCGCCATTTCTAAACAATGGAATACATTATATAAGTTTATGAATCAGAATACATAATCCCAAACTTGTAAAAAACATAACATAAATTGATCAGTTTATGGATATAATCCGTAATCATAAAAAAAATTTCTTCGAGGAGGTATATTATCATAAATCATTCATAATTTTGTGTAAAGAAAATGTGAATTTTCCTAAGAATATCCAATTGAAGTGTCATAAACAAGAGTGTAGCAAGGCTCGTTGTAGTGTACCAGGATACCCCAGGTCAAGACCGAAACCCCTTGTCGGATTTTTCACTCCTAGGTACTTCTATTCCAGAGCCGACTCTACCTGATCGTATCTAGAAATGGATGTAATTATTTGATAATACCAAAATCTATACATTAGAAAATTCTAGGAAGATCATCTATAATAATCTTCAAAGTCTATCTTAGGGTAATGTCCTCTAATCATTGTTTATCTAACTCTATTTAGCATGGTGTGTATGAAAATTCTTTTGATAGAAATTGTAATTCCCCGACCCCAGTTACCCATAGTCGGTGAATTATTACATAACATTAGCATGATCACAATGGATCAAATTACAAAATAATTATCATTTTATTTTCCATGAATGTACTAGATACATTTATAATTTTTACATAACATTATAAAAGGAAAAACAAAAACAATATTGTCTCTATTTTCACATTCATATCCCTTAGACTATCACTGCAAGTCAGTCATAATATACTTTTTTGTATCCTATAAAAATAAAACATACAAATGGTTGAGCTCATATGCTCAGTAAGGATAACAATATAGTAGAAACCATCAAAAATAATCATAAGCATTTAAGGAAATGTATAAGAATAAACATAATCCTTTTAAACATAAAACTCTACATAATATGGCCAATATAAATCAAATAATTCCATTTACTTATTCACATTGATATTCTACTAGTAAAATAATCAAATTAAATATCAACAGAAAATTTCTTAATGATGGAATGGGTAATGCCATACTTTATAACCACACAGTCAAGGTCTTGTTCGCAAACTACAAATAAGATTTTGTCAAGGACTTGTTCCAAGACACTAGTTTGTCTCATTATACCTATCGATGCATCTAGGAGCTATAGCGGGCTCCACCTGTCACTTTCTAAGTTCAATGCATTCCTCATATGAAAATGATTAAACATAACATAAACATTCATATTAAAACTATCATACAAAATGTTAATAATTTAACGATAAAACAATAATGGTATAAAAATAACACATCCATATTCAAGAATATCACAAAACCTTCCATATGATATTAATGATTTGTATAATAATAAATCAACATCAAAAATGATCAAAATCCATAAAAGGATGTAGACATAGATTAAATGAAACGTATTTGAAATAAATACCTCTTTCTATTTTGAAATCATTTAAATGTCCCATAGTTATAAAAGAAAAAATTTATTTTGAAAATATTCTTATAATCTCGTATGGGTAGCTTCAAAAATTATATAACGACATAAAATAACCTCATGCTTCGTATAAGATAATAAAAGAAATTATTACATTACTTTTGTCTAAAAGATCATAATGTACCTTGTTTAGAAAATGATAGAAATATTCCTTTAAAAACATATATGGTCAAATAAAAGGAATAAATGACTCTAACCCATAGTCTAGTACATAGTAAAAATGTTTTGAATTACATTTTTAATAAAACACAGATGTGGATGATAAAGGGGTCCTAGTAGATACTTAAGTATTAACAACCTCTGATTAGTAAAGAGATTATAGAATTAACCCTTACCATGTAATTTTTCTAGGTCGAGGGTACATTAAAATCCAGTATAATATTTATATAATTGTATTTAATTATAAAAGTACTATATACATAAATATCATAACATATATGTTCCTATAATATATATTTGTTAATAATATTTCAGTAGTATCATCGTTTGAGGTGTTAACTGATTCGTTTTCCTTTATATGCTTGGTTACATAAGCCATGTTTTTTATGGATAGGATGTATTTGATTCATATCTAGAATTATATCACGTTCATAAACATTATTTTTAATCATAAAAATAAAATTATTCTTGAATTATTATGATGGGGAAAAATATCATCACGTTCGTCAAGACGGTAATCCATACATATGCATGAGCGACAATATCATTATATTAATGATGAAATCGCATGTAATTGGATGGTATATAATATATAAATAAAAATTAACATGTTAAATTTATTATTTAAATCAATTATAATAATTATTATACCCATACAGATAATGAAGTGTTTGAATAACAAACTACACCACGACGTGGAGACGGTAAGTCGTACGTACACACGTATGGTGATATTATCATTCATAGGACGTATAGAATAAATAACATCATTGTACCATATTTATCAAAACATACCAGTATGTAGGAGGTACTGGAGTTATAATTTTGGTATGGAAACTACAAAGAAAGAGGAATTGGAGGAAGAAAAGAACTTGAAAGCGAGTGGTGAAACTATTATCTCTTCTTTGAGTGTTTCCTTTTGAGTTGATAAAAAAGGCTCCATAGGTTGGATTTAAGATGAAAATAAGGACTATAATATCATATGAGGGATGTTGGGAGGATATTTTGGAATAGTATGGCTGATCCAAATGGCTTTGGAGGTGTGATATAAAGAGAAGAACAAGTACCCTTTTATTAGAGAAGTGATGGTCACTTTAAGAAATGTTTGATATATTATTTTATTAAAAAATAATATTCAGTTTATAATTTCTAAAAAATAATTTATATCGAGTGTTAGGTGGGGATGGATCAAAAATAATTCAACCAATATGTTTTATATAGGTTTAGATCACCATATTAACCATATCTTATATATTTAACTCTTTGTTAAATAGTTTGACATTTACCATGTCTCTTTCTATTTTTATATTATATGGGTAATATACTTACTATATGAAGCCAAGAGAACCCCAAGTGGTTCATTATTAATATATATAACCTTATCTATTCCCTTTGACCGATCCGTATATTTTATCAATTAATAATATAGCATTTGTTTTATAAACTCAATTATGAAAATTTTGACACTATTTAGGATTTTGTTTTTGTTTTAGTAATAAAAGATTGATTACTTAGGGAAAAAATATTTAATCAAACCTAAAATGTCATATTATCCTAAGAAATTAGTTGAATTAATTGTAAGTTTCAATTTAAAATTATTCGGATATCGATAATATCAATTATGTTAATATTCCAACAATAAGGTAATTACTTTCTCATTAATGTGTCATAAATAAATAAATTAATTTTTATTTCAAAAAATTATAAATAAAATAAAATTATCTAGAAAACTATATTATCATTCTAATTAATATTTATAGTCGAATTTATCTTATGTGTATCATTATATTACAAATTGATTAGTTTCTAGACATTGAATTTAACACTTTTAACTCATCTTTAAATAAAATAATAATAAATGTCCCATTCTAATAAAAGTTGACCAAAGGGGATAATATTTTTTTCCTAAGGGTTTTTTGGTTGAATCAAACTTATCCTATAGAATTATGACATGTTTTATGGTAATTATAATATCATTTTTACCCTTAATTTCCCAATTTACATTTATCCGTTGTAAATAAAACTCAAAAGTTATTATTCATCAAAAATTATATTCATCTTATTGAACCAAAATCTACTTACTAACTTCAACCATGTCTCTCATAATTTTTAAATTCAACTCGTAAAAGTGGTAAAATTATGTTTTATACAAATTTTCCAATACATTTAGAAGGTGGGTAAAAGACGGTAAAAAGTACCAAAAACTTTTATATATAAAAAATTAATAAAAAATTATGTTAATAAATTACAATGAACATATATGGGTATTATGAATCTATTTTTACCTAAAATAACATAAAATAAATAACCTAATTATTTAAATAAAATGTCAGTTTTAAACAATAACATAGTGTATTTTAGTATTCATAAAAAATTGAACATTTTCAGGAAAATACCAAAAATTTACCCTAAGCTAATTTAGATATTCTGAATCCAAAAACAAAGTCCATTTTAAAAATTAAAATTTATAAAATTTCTAAAGGTGGTTATTACTATTCATAATGGCTATATTCATTGAGCGTGGTGTGTTAAAACTAAAAGTTGCATTCAACGCAAGCTACTACATTATTGAAAGGGAAACGTACCGTGGAAACATAGGGTGTTACACCCCTAGCCCCGTGAGGGGATGATCAATTAACTGATATAATATGAACTCCATGAAATCAATAAATTTATATATTTAAATATTTAATAAATTTTATTAAATCTATTTTTATTATGAACTATAATGACTTTAACATTAAATGATTATTTATTATTATCAAGAATATTAATTCGAGTTTATAGTTTTGATTTATTAAGTATATATTTATTATATTACAAGGATGTGATCAAAATATTAATGATAATTATTACTCAATAAAGTATTCATATGATTTTTTAAATAAATATTTCTTATGGGAATTATAAATTAATTGATGGGGAACCAATGTCGGGTATTATTTATATTACCCTATTTAATGTATTGTGGAATCAATTTGATTCAATTTCCATTATGGTTCATACATAGAGAATATTTTTGGGCAGGTGAATTTCTTCAATGATCATTGGGAATAGAAAATGAATTTTTTCTAATAAACAATGAAATAATCTATATAAAATGTATGAAAAAATAATTATACTAAAATTTTTGTGGGAGGTGGGTCATAAAAAAGGATAAATATAGAAGGGTGGTTGGTTATCACACCAAATACAAATCATAAAACAAAAATGTTGTTGGTGTGGATAAATCACAAAAAACAAATGGTAATAATATCATTAAATCGATTAATATTTTTAGTGAATGTAAATGCCTGTTATGAAATTTTAATGGTAATAAGATATGAGTTTCTTTGGGATATTTAGCTGAATAATATCATGACCACATAATCATGAATCAAAATATAATGAGTAGATTTTTTTCTAGAACACATATTTCATCATTCACTTCAAAACCACGATGTTAGTAAAAGTATGATTGATGGTGAGTCTTACAAAAAAATATTTATGATTAAAATTTAGCTAGTACTAATTCCAAAATTCTCATTTCATTATACACATAAAATTTATGATATATTTAAATTTAAAATTAATATTGAAATGTATATTAATTAAAAATAAGAAAATTATTTTTTGAGACATGATTTGAAAATAGTGATGTTATCCCACACAAATATTCCAGCAATAATGATAATTGAATATCCGAAAATTTATAGTTTGATATAAATCATTAAATGTCATAGTCACATGTTTTCATGTGAAATGTTTTTATTAGGATATAAAAAAACATCCATCAAGAAAACACAATGACCATCTAATGTAATTATCTTATATCATTATAAGTATATTATAGAAATCAATGTGATAGGAAAGTTATATTAATGTGCTAGAATATATTTATATAATATGAATCACATTAATATTATTAATTTTTTTAGAAATATTCACATTGATTTAGTCTCTTATTGTGGTGAAAAAGATAATGTAATAATAAAAAGGTCTATAAGAGCCTTCAGAAAAGGAATTTTCAAGAGATGCATACTTCATAAGATAAATAAAACCATCATAATTGTTTAGCACTCACAATAGAGAGTGACACATTATTCATTGAAATTGATTAATACTATACGTATTAAATGGATGAAATCTAATACTGACATGATAAATTAAAATTAAATAATGGATTCCATTTAAAATAATATATGTACTTATTAAATTCAATATTATGGTGGGTATTCATATGGGATTATACTTGGGTTGTACAAGTATGGAACCAATAAGTCTCAATTGATAAATCCAAGTCATTATTCCTAAATCCATTTTAATTTTATACTTTTCCTAGAAACATTCTACATTCATTAAATTGGGAATAGAAATTCAATATAATAAATTTAGAAATAATATATTTAAAAAAATTATAAGGGTTGCAAAGCACCATATAATACCTATAAGTGGTACCTGTTACTAAATTTCATTTTTATTTAAGTAAGAAAAAATATCGTACAATAATAACATTGAAGGAATCTTTTCGATGTTATTATAAATGGTCAGTGGGAAAACAAAACATTTCTCGAAAAATATGTTTCATAACATATTATAAAAATATATTTGTGTGATAGTTATTTATTTGAATAAAAAATTTATCATTATAGATATTTTATTAAAAAATAATCTTAAGTTATAGTTAACTCAATATTATATGGTAGATATAACGGGTTTTATAAAACACATCCAAATTATGAATTATAACATTGTATTTAAAAATAAATTTTAGACCATTTTATGAGAGATTTGTTCCGAAGTCACATAGAATAAATCACTCTATGAATAGTTGTATGAAACATTAGAGGCCATTAATGTGTTAAGTATAAATACACAAGATTCTACGATGAATCAATAACTATTGAAATGATATATACTAATTTTTTTCAATATTTATTTTATGTTTGGATAATATTAGTATTACCTTGAAGAACACCATGGAATGTCATCAGATAAATGCAATTTTTTAAGAGAGAGTATAGGGGATATGCACCTCATACATTGGGATAAGGGATAATAATTTTTTTGTGGAAGAAACTAGTATTCCTATGGATCAATATGATTTAATATCCATGTGAATCTATGGTAACAAGAAGAAAATAATTCATTCCAATGATATACATATATAAAATTACCATGCCTATTGAGGCCTCTAATGCAACTGGAGAATTAGTGGACAAATAAGGATGAATTTTGGTTGTTCTTGGAATCAAACCTAGTATGTAAATTCTTATCATAATATTAATTATAATAATGATACTAAAGTTACAATTCAAAATTTCATATTTTGAATAGATTAAAAGGAATATCCTCTGGTATATCATTATTTGAGGAATATTTCCCATGGATGTGACATTATAGATAATAGTGCATCCTTGTATAGGATATGTATATGACACATAACTGAATTTTTAAATAAAAAATCAGGATCATATCATGTGATGTCAAAAAAAGATAATTATAATGTTAGATCTGCTGCAACTAGAAGTATTGTATTTTTTTAATACACCCAACTTGAATAAGACTGTATGATTATCATATCATATACATAGTTAGATATGAATAAAGTTCATTTAACATAAGAAGTGTTGATATTTACATTTCTTGTTAGTATATCGTAATTAATCTACAAAATTATATATATCAAAAGGGTATAGTAGTTAATAGTATTTAATGTGACACTAGAGATACTATGCCATTAATCATAAACATATGTCTTAAGGTCTTGATACCACATATTGAATGAAATCATATGATATATTACTATTAATTTTTTTTTCTCGTACATATTAAGACTTATTCTTGTGGTGTTCATACATGGTGATAACCAAATGATTAAATCATCAAGGAATACACACTTATAATGAATAAAAATGTTTCTAATCTCATTAATATTTCCAATATGCAAACCATTGTAATGGAATAATCATATGAGATCAAAATAGACGTATATAATTTAATCTAAAATGCTTATAAACTGTAAAAAACCCTGAAATTCATGTCCTAGTGATGTTGCATGTGTTGGGTGCATAATAGGTGGTATCGAATTGATTGAATAATAAAAAAATCGAATCTGGAAGGAAGTGATATATCAACCCACATTGACAATGATGGTATAACCTTCACAAAATCCATATCCAAGGTTGATGAAGATATGTTCATATACCTAAGAAACCAATAATCATGCATCAAAGGATTATGAAAAAATGTGTGCATCCTTCATTATGAAATATTAAAAAAAGAGAGACAATATTATATGGTCTATGATCATATGAATGGTTTTACATATTATGATTTTACATTTTCTATTTATGTTTCTTAATGAATTTCTATATTCTTCACCTAGTCTGTGAATAATATTCCCCACTATCGGGATTAGAGACTTCAAGGTAACACACAAACTACTTTCCAATACCTATATTATTCAACTAAGTATAAATTTAGAACATAATGGTCCCCATCTACATATCTGGTAATTGTTTGAAAATATACAATCACCATGAAAAAAATAAATACTTATTTTCCTCATTTAGAATAAAAGGATGTCATTTTGTTAATTAAAATTATTTAAAAATATAAATTTAAGTACATGAAAGAAAATATTTCAGGAATAAATATTATTATTATATTCATGGACTTGTAACTCTTTAATAGAATATCGAATTGATTTAATTCATTAGATTTATCATGTAATATATTTATTATACTAAATTGGTATGATAAAAATATAAGTAATATTAATGAGTCTATAAAATTTTATAAGATATTCATTATATATTATATAGTAGAAAATACATATTCGGGGTTTATGAACCAACATTGAGAATTATATATATATAACTATATATGTTATTAAGGCTCCCTTGTGATTGAAAATTAATCTCCCAATGAATGAGATACTCTATCTCCTCTAATGAACATCCTAGGGAAAAAATCAATTGATCCACATCATTAGTCAATGTTTATATTTATGGATATATTTATTGATACATTTTTAATTGATAGGAATTTAGTGATATCTTTAAGTGTCTATGATAGCACATAGAACTTTACTATTGATACTCCCCAAGACATTTAAACAATATCTAGAAGATCTATAAGGGTTAAAATTTTGTTTAATCATGTAATAATCATAGATATAGAATGATGAAATTCATTGAAATAATTTTTAGGTGGTAAATTAATTAATTAACATCAAAATACATTTATAGAGGCTTCCAGTTTCCAATAATAATGTAGTTACATCAATAAAATATGAACATTTTTTTGTAGAACATACTCTTCCTCTAAACACCATTGGACCATCAAATGAATTATATCTGTAATGTGGTATTCACATAACCTATTGGTATTCTAGAGTGTGTTTTTTATTTATTGACTTCTGATTGAAGGTCATGTGAATATGTGTTGGGAAATTCTGTAAAGAGGATATCAATTATAATTTCATTATACACTATAGGAATAATAATCCTTTTGGGTCAGTCTGACAAAGGTTCTTAATATATGGACCAACCCTTATGGGGAATTCTATTATATTTTCTGTTTTAAGGACTAGACATCCAGGGAGTAGTCGAATGTTATTATTAATGTATTGGACATGTTCATTGGTATTGGGAAGTTAGTTTGGATTACTTCATGTTAGACCTACATTTTTAAATCCATCTTGGGTTTTGTTTTGGGATAAATGCTTAGTTATTTTATTAGGAACCATGTGTGTCTAGGTGAAATTTTCGGGTTGTTCTTCCCCTTTCTCTTTGTACTGGAACTACACATTGGGATACCAATGAGTTTTTGAAGAAAATAAGTGTTTTTTGTAGGCAAACCCTTGCATATTGTTATCACACAGATTATTGTAACTGGGTGCCATTGCCCATGTATATATGTAGAATCATCTTGGTGAGAATGTAGTTATTGCATGGCTACTGCATGGTTAGTCATACAATACTATCTGACCATATGGTAGGTCTATTTCTCGGTAGAGTGGGATGCTGGGTCACCACATGGTCTGAAAACCCATGTAGCCCATCCAAGTCATTAAAAAAGCTTTATCTCCCCCTGGTTTTTATACACTAAGCCCTCTTTAACCCCCATTCGGCCTTATCAAACCTAAGAACCTCCAAAGGGGGGTTTTGCATCCCTAAATCCCCTAAAATAGGATTCCTAGTGGTTTCTACAGATTCTTTACCCAAATCCAACGATAATATTTACTTGATTATCTTTTTTTTCTCTCTCCCATGCTCTATTATTTTTTAACCCTAGTGACTGTGTTTGTATATAATCATGGATAGATTTTCTTGGTGTTTGGGTATTTTTTCCACATAGGTTTCCTTGATGTTATATCTTTCCTACCATCCATGCATTGGATGTGAAAAAAAGGTTACACACCAGATTCCATAATTTATACATCATTTAAGGAAAAATCCCTTTGTACATTTCCTTTAAATTTTATATTTAATTGAATTCTTGTTTTTTACAACCTAATTTAAAGGTAAATAATGTATATGATTTTAGTTTAGTTTTTCCATGTAAATTATGTGATTTTCACAATGGTTTTGAATATTTTGTGTGAATTTGATGACGTTTGGTACACCAATTGTTTAATAAAGTTCTCGGTTGCCTTTTCCACATGGTTTGTGGTTTTATTAAATGCATGGATTGATTTAATAAGTGAATTTGTGGTATAAAATAATGGTGTCTTTTTCTGATTAAAAGGGTTTCCAAAGGCATGTTTTGTTTTGAAAATAGATTTTGTATGGTTTTTTGAGAAATGTATTATTATTTTATGTAAAATCCTTTTTTTGTTTAGATTCCTAGAAATAATTCATTTGAGATACCCTTCTAGGAGTGAGACAATTTTTTTGTGGTTGACTATGAGATGTGAGTGACCTATGTCCGGGGCTTCCTTTGTATAATAATTATTTTAAGGTAAGAGAATACACTGGAGGATGTCGGGGTGGTTCTTGTTTGTATTATATGTATAATTGAATATGTATGTGGCTTGTTTTTTGGATTGCTTGTAAAACCTCGTAATGGGAACCTAGCATATAAATGAAAAATTATTAGAATGTTTGTTCAATTATTATAGGTTATTTTAGTAGATATTGTCCCATATGATAAGGTTATTTTTATATTATTAATATGGGATAGGGACACTTAGTCAGGCCAGGATGGGAGATATCCGAGCATTTGGGTATTATGATGTCATCAGGTGGGGCATGACTTCTGGATGAGTCATATGTATAGTATATTCTACTTTTCCTATATGTTCCTAGGTATTCACTTATTTCTTTAGTACTAGTATCAGAAAAATATCCCTTGTTGTGAGGGTATATTCATTGTTCTTGGTTTGGTGTAGTCGTGGAAAATTATGAATGTGTTGTTTTTCTGAAAAGGATTAATGATATATGTTGAAATAAATAGTATTTTTTATTCATCCAATTGCATGTAAAGTAATTTCATTCAAATTGGTTCATTTTAATCCCTTCCAATGAACATAACTCTCCCCTATAAACGGTTCTTTATTTCAAAACTATGAGGAGGAATGGATTTGTTATTTTTATTCATTAAAATAAAAGGTGTGCGAAAGAAATTATTTTTCCTTGTATTTAAAAACATTTAATAAATGTTTCTTCATTTAATGTTTATGAATTTAGAATTGAATTATTCATTCTTACCTACTAGGTTTTAATAATCATTTCTATATTATTTTATTTTTTTAGTTTCTGTAGCTGGATATAGTTTTGGTTCAATCTCCGCATGTGATGACTAGTATGGGATTGGAGAGCTACCCATAGTGTCACATGGAGTTGTCATGGATTTCAGGTTTCATATGGGTATCCTTTTGTAATTTATTGTTCATTTATTCTATTTTTCATTTTTAATGTGAATAATTTAAAAATATTGGTAGCCATTTTTATTTTAGTTTCACTTACTTTGTCAGAAACATTTGATTATTTTAATTGTAGACACCATTCCAATATTCTCAAATGAAGTAGTTGGAACATTTTCCCCTCTATGAGGATCAATAATTCCTCTCAAGGCATTCTGTGGATTGGCTGGAGTGTCCATTTTATGGTCGACTAGGGTTGGTTTGTGAGAAGATGGTATCAAAGCAGGTCTTCTCTTTTAAGGACCCTTCTTTTTAGGGTTCCCATTGTTGTTTGGGGATGCCATGGTATAAGTATTATGATTGTCAGGGAATGAGGTATAGGGATGCGAAATATTTCATAAACCCATTATCTATATAAACATTGGGTTACCATGGGATGCTTGAGTGCCTTGGTCTCCTTTGAATAGTTTGCTATTTTTTGTATTGGAAAATGATATGGTTATTCGGATGTGGCCACAGTGAGCTCATTGGGCCATGAAATCAATGTGGAGGTAAAAAAATTGACCATAAATTCTATTTGTGAAGGTATTATGACTATAATATGTCCACCAAACGTTTTTCTGAGTGACCCACAAACAATATTTTTCTGTTTGGAATTATTTAGATCATTATTAATTTTGAAAATTGATTTGAAAACCCTACTTTTGAAATTGTGAAAATTTTAATTTAAAATGGTGATGTAGTTTTTTGGAAAGTGAATGATGGATCTTTATAACATATATTATGAATGGATTATAATTTTTCGTTTTAATTAAATGAATTTTTAGTGTAAAATAGAAATTGATTAACGAGACGCGTTGAACTTTGTAAATATTTTTTGAACTAGAAAATTGGATTTTGGAAATTATTTAGAATAAAATTAATTTTTTGTCAAAAGAATGGAGTGTAGTTTAATAATGGTTTTTATTAGGTGGTTATTGAATCATGGAATGAATTATAAATTTATTAAATAAATGAAATTCCATTGATTTGATGTGATAAGTATGGAAAAAGGAATTTCAATTGAATGGTTTGGGTTTTGTAGAAACGAATTTGTGAGATCTAAATTTTATTTTGGAGTTTATGGCCCCTACGGTTTTTCAAAAGAGTATTTTTGACATTTGAAAAAGATATTTGAGTTAAATTTTGTTCCTGAAAATGTGTTTTACATTTTTTGTTCACATGAGTGACTACTTGGATGTATTTGAATGAGAATGTGGATGGGTGTCTGATATTGTATGAGGATGTGGCTTTGTGAAGATCCTAGGAATACCATTGAATGATGAGAGATCAATTAATATTTTTTAAAAAAATTTATTTTTAATGGTAAATATGATGTTTTGGTTTCTTTTAGTGGGGTTCTGGGTCCCTTGTGTTATTGGAATCATGTTTATTTTTTTATGTTTGAGATTGGGGATCCATGTTGTTAGATTGGTTTTGATTGTGTCCCTTGTTTACATGTTATTTGTGTCTACCTCCAGAAAGATTTTATAGATTCTCAAAAAGTAGCTTTGGGTGGGTCTTCATTATAAAATACAATAGTTGGTCAACCCATAAGTTATATTCTTGAATTATAGATGTTTAAACCTACTCTCTTTTATTTTCTTATGCATCCTCTCGAGGCGAAGGAGTGCTTCCAGATGATTAAGGGGGTCTTCTACTTTCTTGGGTTTACTAAGTCATTAAAGGTAATGTATTCAAACTTATATCATGAAAGAAAACCCTAGAAATGATGGATGTCTCTGTCTCAAAGAAACCCCTAGAAAGTTTTTACATGGGAGTTCTTCATGTATTCATTCATCCAATAGAATTTTATTGATATGATGATAGTAATGAAGATAATGGAGATATCGGGTATTTAGAATTTCATTAGATAAAAATTGGAATTATATCATCACTTCTTAGATGTAGTTTTGTATATTCCAGGATATATTAGAGAATATCCCATAAAGGCTCGACATTTTGAGTTCAAGCTCTATTATGAGAACTAGTAAATGTTGGAAAAGAGTAAATTAAAATAATTTTCTAATGGGGAGGGTAGACATTTCATGCCAATGCTATGTTAGAAGAAGGGCTTGAGATGAAGAATAATTCTTCAGACTTTGCAAATGTTGAAAGGGATTCTAGTAAGAGAAATATGAAGCAGGTAATGTGGGGTGGCGAGTGTTAGGGGAACTAAAAGGCCTTCAAACCTCTCATCAACCTATATAAGGTGCAACTTCATGACCTGTCATCTATGTGGTAAGAGAGTCCAAAAGATTCTATCATGTCTAAATTCTCCAAAAACATTCCTCACATGTGATTGTTTCGTCCACATAATGTGATTCTATTGTGGTGTTTCCAGGAAGCACTATGGAGTCAGAACCAACTCTTCAATGGTCACCCTAGCTCGATCGTTGGGATAACAGGATTTTTTGGGACCAGATTCGTGTCTTTATCATTGTAATACTATTTGGATATAATATTAACATCTAGAGGAATTTTATGTTCTTTCTTTCCATGTAAATTTTATGAATGGATGTTTTTAAACCATTCAAAAAACTATTTCAATGGAAGTTTGTATTTGTTGATGCTCCTTTTCATCACATAGTCTAAAGTTTGGAAAAGGGAAATACCTTAGTCCAAATTGATTCATCCTTTGAAGAAACATCAAAAAATCGACAAAGGGATGAACAAGGAGAACATTGCCAATAGGTCACACAAGTTCCCTCATGGTCACGTAGGTATACCTGCGCGCCGCCTAGTGGTCGCTCAAGTGACTTGCACGACCTATGTGATAACCGCCCGGGTCTTCTCCAGCCTATAAATAGACCCTGTGGGCCCCCCAATAAAGAAGGATTTTTTTCCAGAAACTCAAATTTGAGGTCCTGGCGCCCTAGTCTCTTCTAAAAGCTTCCGAAACACTTATAATGTAATTTCTTACCAAGAACGGAAGATCTAAAGAGGGGGAGGAAAGCCTAAGTGTTGAAACTCATCAACACTTGTGCGCTTGAGTGGCCAGCCCTTAAGGGAAAAGGCCACACTTGCATGCTGCCTTACTCCTTCAATAGAACTTGTGCGCCCCTCTTCTGGAAGAACCTCAAGAGGATTCTAAAGGCTTTAACCAAGAGTTGCTCAAGTATTACCCTACTGGTTAACCGCCGCGCAAGTAACCATTTGTCGTGCAGGTATATCTGTGCGACCGGGACTTGCGCACCCACGTAGTACTTGCGCGCCTGCCAAGACATGCGCGCCTCTGCCTCCATGCGTTCCCTTTTTACCAATTTCACCCCTCTTATTTAATTACACCTCTCCTATTCAAGATTCAGTTTTCAAGACACTCTTCAAAGCCATTTATGGCATGATTTCATGGTTTTACATCCTTATCTAAAAGGAATTCGGTGGAATAACTCTGAAAATCTAGTGATTTACACATCTTTATGTCATTAAAGATTGAGATTTCATTCATTCAACCTCATCCTTTACGATGAGAGAACACATTAACATGGGAATCCTCTTTAGGTGTAAGCCCCAGTCCCCTAATTTGGGCCTCCTTTTCTGGAGTAAGCCCTAGTCCCTTAATTTGGGCATCCTCATCAGGAGTAATCCCCAATCATAATTCTCTTAACCCAGGCATCTATTTCAAGAGTAAGCCCTAGTCCTTTAATTTGGGAATCCTCCTCAGGAGTAAGCCCCAACCATAATTTCATTAACATGGGCCTCCTTTTCAGGAGTAAGCCCCAGTCTCAAATATGGGCATCCTCCTTAGGAGTAAGCCCCAACTATAATTCTTTTAACCTAGGCCTCCATTTTAGGAGTAAGCCCCAGTTTTAATTTCTCTTAACCAGTCTTAATTTACCTTTGATCCAGGATATCTTCTCAGGAGTAAAACCCAATCATAAGTCCTCTCCTAATTTGGGAATCATTTTCAGGAGTAAGCCCCATGTTAGAGTATTCAAATATCTATGAAGCACATATACCTTTATGGACCTTGTTCATGGATTTTTTCCCTGAAGTTAATCCTAATATTCATTTATCTAGGAAGTCATACACACATAAGTCCAAAATTATTTCTTATGATTCATCTTTTATGGCACAATTGTCTAATTTCTACCAATAAATCTTGTTTCTCACACCGAGCATGACTCACGTGAGCTTAGAGTGTAAAAGTAATTATGAAATCCTCCTTTAAGCCATCAATCATAAGCATCATACTCCCTTACTCGAACTACGTGGGTTCTGATTACTTTTATAAACAAAGGATACGTAGCTAGCCCATTTGCGGGTTCGATCCCAACTCTAAAATAATTCATGTCCTTCTGAATGACAATAAACTTCAAGTTCCCCACTGAGTGGCTTTAAAACCAGTATGGTCATCATAAGGACCAAGAGACTTTTACGTATCAACGGATACCATTGACTAAGAATCTCTAACAAATACAGATGATTCTTTATTAGTTAAGAACCTATAAAAGATTCACTAAAATTCCTACATATCGATCATTGATTGTCAAATCTGATGGAAAACTCATTTTATACTTGGTTATGTAATAAGGATTCATGAACATAACTTAAATCTATAATGAGAGTCCCGTAGTAGACAATAATTTCACTCAAAAAGGTGTGATGAGTCCGACCTCCCATCCTCTCGACCAATCGAAATTTCTAAGCCTCATCAATCCACAAACTAATGAGCACCTACCTTTGGAAAGTAGGTCTGAATGGATGTGGAATAATTGTATGTTTTCGGTTCTACGAACAAACTCGTTAGAAAATGATCGGAATGTTTGAACCTCCCATCAAGGAGGTCATCCCCGAAATTCCTAGGGGAAACAAAAATGGTGAACCCAACGTGAATCCTTAACCAAGCTAAAATGATGTTTTACCTATTTGTTAGGCCCCTATTTAAAACTCAATAAGAGGGCCAACAAAAACAGTCATTGAAATATGTTCTCATACAAAATATATAGTGGATGAATTTATCTTGATTTCCCCTTTTTATATCAAACATGCACTCTTTTCCAAGATCTTCTACATTTATAGAATGGCTGCTCTCAGGTTCACACCTATGAATACTGCTTCTGCAAATGCCAGTGCTGCTACTCCTACTGGATCATTGTCCACTCTGAGGATGATATCACCTACTCAGCATCTTCAACGCTGGGTATCAAACGCACTGGTTAAGGAGTACCGTCAACACGGTACCATCCCAACTCTAGAGGCTTCTGGACAAGCCCTCCATGTGAACAACTCACACCTGTCATCCGGACAACTACGACCAGTGATCAAGAAGCAGGTGGTGATGACTACCGTCTCCAACCATTTCGGGTCATTATCCCCAGAACGCAATCACCACTCGCTCCCTTATTATGGGGAGGTGAATGAGCAGGTCCCTCAGGGCCTTAATTCAAACAGACAGGAGTCTTTCCAGAGGGCTCCCACAAACAATCCCCGTGAAACACGTGCGGCAGTGCACCCTCAACATGATGAGGGTACTGAATCCAGGCATTCGGCTTAGGTTCCTCGAACCCGAGCAGGCAAGATGAATCTCCAGAGGCGAAGTCCGGTTAACAGAGATCAAGTTCTCATCTTTTCCATCTCCGAAGAAGTCCACCAACCTAACTTGGTGGCAAGCAACGAGAAGACACACACACCTATCCTTTTTAATTCTGATGTCCAGATGACTCGTCTGGTAGCAGCACGCCAATCCCTCCAGGCAATTCCAGCGGAGTACTATAGGTAGGAAAATACACCTGTTTATATATCATCAGCTAGTCAGCAGGCTCTTCTGACTACATATGATGGATCTCGTCAACTACGTTCGGCGAAGTGTAATCAGCAGGCACATATACCTGCTAGTACTAATCAAGCCCACCAATAGTCTCACTTGGTATCATTCGAAGAGGTTTGTCGGAATGCCCCGACAACAAATAGGAGGCAGACTCAAATCTCTGCCCCCACACTTGAGTACTGTCAGGATTCACGGACAGGAAAAGTCGGACAGGAGTAGGCACATACACCTACTCCAAGCCCGGAATGGACGTATATTCCAGTTCCGACAGCTGAAGTTACCAAGCATATTCTATTGATGGTGAAAGAGCATAAGCAAATCCCTGCTCATATTCTAGATGCCTTCTAGGATATTATAACAACTTCAGTGGCATCTCAAGGAAATACACATAAATCTATCCATACCAGTGGATTGAAACATCAAAAATTCACTCCATAATAGACACACACATATGTTACAGTCCAAGAGGGTTGTGGGGAATGCTGCCCCATATCACACGGACAACCAAGTCAGACACATACACCTGATTTGAGTGGATATCGTCAGCCTAACATGTCCATATTTCCTGATCAGGCGCATACACCTGCTCAGAGCATCCACTTTTGTCAACAAGTGGTTTCCAATGTGATTAAGAAGGCATGTAAGAAAAAGACCCTCCCATTACAGTCAGGATATCAAGAGCTAATCTGTAATAAGGCGTTCCTCGATGTTGGAGTTCTTGAAGCCCTCAAACAATTATCTATTGAAATTCCAGATTCTACTCCCTCATTTCCAAATAGTGGGAACCTTAATTCCAATGTTCTTCAATAGACACTTCCTCATGAAGGCTTGCTTAATGACAATTCAGTCGATCTCGAAGTGTCATCTTCGTATGAGAGCCACAGGAACCCTCTGTGTGGTCAGAAGACCAAGGAGCAAGAGATCTCATCTTTTGCTGTAACCCGTTATGGGGATCCTCCCCATGATGATGAATTTCTCTGCGAAAGTACTCTCCACAGTAGTGATGCACATTGCCCGGAAAATGCTCTAGTGGACAATGTAGTGCCGAGAAAGCCATCTTATCTTGAGGCACTTGAAAATGCGAAACCAGTCATGTCTGATGCTTCATTGCTAGCAGGTGAAATACTTTCTCAATCAGAAGATAGACCAGGGTGTAGGTCATTCTCCGAACCACCCCTAAGTCATGAATCTTCTAGTTTGATCAATGATTTCTCTACCAATCCTGTTGAATCCAATGAAGCAACAAGGAAACACCAACTCTGGTCAAATCAGGTAGAATAATATTAATCAAATGATAAAGAGGAAATGCTGAACATGAGAATACAACTGGCGAAAGGTGAAGTGACAGTCATGTTTTGGCCTCTGGCTGACGCTCAGTATGACATTACATAAATGTTGACGGAAGATGAAATTCATGATATTCATCTCAAAATATGGAAAACTCTTTGTCAATTGAAAAATAAAGTATTATCCTATGATGAATATAAAAATCATCTTAATATAATAGAAGGGTTACAACGTCAGATTGATTTGAAATCTCTATCAGTCTCTCATTATCCGATGGCTGAAAAGCAGTAGAGATCCCTTCAACGCTCATGCTTTGGCGCACTAAGAAGATTGCATTAGTTAATTGCCAATACCCCATCTGGTATTCGTGTCAGAGGATGGGGTGTTCATGGAGCACTGTATTTCACGGTGCTCTCCAGTCAGCAAAGCCCACCTAAAATGGTATCATGCAATGTTATTTCCCATGGCTGGCCACAGTCAATGGGATTTGTTTGTAATAATAAGCTTGACCAAGAACATGCCGCAACTAGTTCCTCTCAAAATCAAGAATACAGAGAACAAGTTGTTGAATTATTCCTGCATCAAGCAAATGAGAATATTGAACAGGCCTCTCGTTTAGAGCAAGCACGTCACCAAGTGACAGAAGTGTCAGAAATCATCCAATGGTCTTTTGAACCGGGTGATAAAAGTTGATACAGGTTAATGCATCCAACTAATTTCCGGACTAAGGTTCGCAAGATCAGGAGAGATTTTAAGAAAGTCTCAGACATAACATGTCTAGAGCCACCCCAGCTCACCAGACTGGGGAATCTTTTAAACCAACCCTCAGAATCAACAAATAAGATTCGAGGAGTTGAGAAGGAATAGCCCCAGTCCACCGGACTGGGGACTTTTTCAAATCATCAATACCTTGCTTAGAGAAACTCGGTCTTTTCTCGATTGGGGAAGAAGCCTCAAGAGGAACGAAGAGCCAAATTATCAGGATATTCCCTCCAAATTATGGTTCGTCAAGAAGTTCCCGAGGGATCGAATCAACAAAAGGAAATGTCTCATCAAATACATGGAAGAAGACAATATCACAAAAATGCTGATAGAAGGGATGCGATGAGTTATGCATCAATCAATGTCATCAATGCCATTGTTTCTGATCCACCAGATGAGGCTCACTCAGGGGACTTATATGAAGAGGTTCCTGCTCAAGAAGATGTATGCACCAACACAAATAGAGAAGGTGTGCGTACACTAAATCAAAGGATTACTCAGAACCTAGGTAATCCTTCGAGTAACCCACTTCCCCCTCTCCGAAAAGGATCCAACAAAGGGAAGGGAAATAACCAGGTTACATATACTTCCTCTGGAGAAGTCCAATCGCTCTCACTAGAACAAAGGTTTGCACAATAGGAAGAAAAAATGAAGGAATTAAGGAGGTTGAATGCAGAGCTACTTTAGGGTAGTCTTCCTCCCAAGCGAGCTGGAGTCAGTCAGCCAAGGGAATTTTTTGCAGCTACTGAGAGGGATCAAGAATATCCTCCTCTATCAGTACACCCTCATAGGTCTAATCCTACGGGTCAAGTGAAACAACAGTTGGCAGTGCTACCATCAGTTTCAGCACCAACTACCACATCTATCCAAGCTCCAGTAATTGCACCTACCCAAGTCCATGTTCAACCGGATGTTTCTCAAAAGTTAATAACTACTATTGAGTCATTAACAGCTTGGTTTGAAACTATGTAAAGGGAAACGTGCGCAAGTTCAACCAGAAAATTTTTTTTTACCTTGAATGAGTAGATTCAATCTCTCCTCCATCCAGTTTTGGGAACCCTGTATTCCCTATTTTCAATGAATCAGGAAATCCTGAACAGTATTTGACGCATTACGTGTCTTTTTGCGATCCTATGATGGGAACTCCAGAGCTGCAAGAAGCAGTGAAACTCAGATGCTTCGTGCGAACCTTGCAAGGACCAGCTCTTGTCTGGTGTACAAGCTTGCAATCTCGGTCAATTATCGGATGGGAGAATGAAAGGGTCTCTGATTTCATTGCTCGCTGGAAGGGATTAATATAATCCCTAAACTTTGCACTCCCTCAAGAGGAATTATTTCCAATCTGTTTGACAAATCTGCGTGACGAATTACGCACGCCATTAATCCCTGTGAAATACACAGGAGGGTTTCGAGACCTTACTTCAATTGCTCAGCATATTGAAGATTCCCTTATACAAGATAAGGCTAAATCATGTGTAATTCCATCAGCTCTATAATGGAGAATGGATAAAGAAGAAACTGCTACAGTTATGCTTAAACAAGCACCTGTACCTATTTCTACCTCAAAACCCTCATCTTCTCGAAGGGCAACACCTTCTAAATGCCACCAACAAAGGCCGTTTCGTCCAGACGATCAAAGAGATCAAAGATGAAAACAATTTGAGGATCTGAAGAGAAAAACATACTCTTTCCAAAATGAAAAAGTTCCTGGTTATTTCATTTAGGCTCTGGAAAATAATTTGGTTCAATTTCCAATGCCCAAGAGGCCAAACAAGAAAGGATATGATGACCGTCCAAATTATTTCCCTTTTCATAAAATGTTGGGGCATCCCATCCAGGAGTGTTTTGTCTTCAAAGACCTCCTGCAAAAGATGGTTGACTCGGGACAAGTCAAACTGATTGGCTCTTCAGCTCAGGTAGCATGTGTTACTGCTAAACTTCCAGAGGAGGAAGGAGAATGGAAAGAAGTCAAAAGAAAAAATGCACAGAAATATAATGATTGGATGTTCAAAAAGACAATCAACCTAACTCATGATATTTTGCGAACACAATTAAAGAAACCAATTGTGTCTTCTGCCATGAATGTTGTGAAAAAACCCTCTTCGTCAGAGGGAATGTCCTCAAAGAAACTACATGATTCAAAGAAAGAAAAAGAATCAGAAGAAGATGAGTATGTGTCAAAGCCTAAGTTGTCTTTGACTCTGGCAGACTTCATGCCATCTACTTCAAATCCATGGGCACCACCCCACCAAACGACACAGCCTAAATAGGCTAATCAGGATGAGTATTCATCAGATGAAGAGTTAATCTTTGGTTCTGTTAATATTATTCAATTAACAGATCCATATGCCAGTAGCAGTTTTGATTTCAATGAGCCTAAATTACATATAACAAATAGGGGAATCAGAGGAAGTTCCAGGGGCTCAGGATACAGGGGAAGACGTGGATCTTTCAGAAGCCACTATTCCAATTCTACCCTACTAGAACTGTGTACACAGCAGAAACTCGTGGTAAATCCCTTCAACGAGCTCAGCATGAACAAAAAAAATCTTCTACCAATAGAAAATTCAGTCATGGCACAGTTATTTTGGAAGACCGGTTGAAGGTTCCATCTTCTTCCTCTTAGCAAGTAAATGGATCTAATCTGTCTAATCTTCTAAAACCAAGAATATTGCCAACTCCTATCCCGATACAAGATGCATCAACTTCCAAAGCATCTTCTTACAAGGTACCTACTAAACCACATATTCCTGTTGGGAAATGTAGACCTATGGATCAAAAGTATGATATATTGAAACACTTGGCCCAAGTACCAGCCAAGTTATCAATTCTGGATTCTCTGAATCTGTCAAAAGATCTTTGGGAAGCACTCATCGAGGCTTTTTCAAGTCCTCAGGAATTTGAAATTGAAATTGCAGCAGCTGAAGTCTATCACATAGAGAATAATCCTACAGAATTCCATGCAATAATATCTTTTACAGATTAAGATGAAGATGATGTTGTGCATGGACATATTAGACCATTGTACTTGTCTGGAAAGTTCAATGGTGTAGACGTCCGAAGAACTTTCATTGAAAATGGTTCAGGAGTCAACCTCATCCCCATTCGTAATCTTCATCGATTGGGCCTCACAGAATCTGATTTGTCTCCTTCTACCATGATATTATAAGGATATGATAAAAATGAACAAGAACCACTAGGCAATGTTACACTCATAACTCAGTTTGGAGATCTTGTATCCAATTCAGATTTCATGGTTGTTGATCAAGACTCAGCCTTCAACATCTTTCTTGGAAGACCTTGGCTACATCAACATGAGGCTATGCCTTCATCATACCATAAATGTCTCAAATATTGTTTTGATGGTCAAGTTGGAACATTGTATGGTGATAAGGCCCCGTTCAGGACATGTGAGTCTCAATACATTGAGGCATAATTCTATCACATGAAGGGAAGGGAGAAATCCACAAAAAAGGAGATTACCAAAGTTAATGCTCCATATGGTTTGGATAAAATTCTAGTAAATCCATTTACACATGTGAGTATAGTTTATGTGTTTCCTATCAGTCAAATTGACAAGATAGACCCAAATCAAAATACTCTTCTGGAAAGATCCATAATGTCAATTACGGCAATCAAGCCAGACAACATGGGAAAAATTGGTAATCTACCAAGCAGCGATCAAAGAAAAAATGGTGATGTCTTCATTTCATATGCTGAAATAAAATAAGTATATGCTTCTCCAACTAGGCCAGAATAATTTATAGCAACATCAGAGGTGAAAAATGATGTCGATTCTCAATCCATCATCTCCTTTTTATTACCCAAAGAAGACCCTTCATCATCAATCGAGTCGGAAATGGAAGCTTCTTCTTCAAGATATGGAAATTTTGACATCTATTTTGATCATGAAAATTATACTTTATCATATACTATGAAAGTAGAAATGGAATAAATAACACATGATGAAGAAGAAGAGGAAGATCTCAGAGATGCTCCTCCAGCATTTGAAGAGGGTATCTCTACCACTGCGGATGAACTCAGAGAAATAAATCTGTGTACAAAAGAAGATCCACACCCCACTTTAATCAGTGCGGCCATGAATCTTGAAGAGCAAGAGATGAATATTTCTTTTCTAAAGAAAAATAGAGATATATTTGCCTGGAACTATACAGAAATGCCCGGGCTTGATCCTGATGTTGCTACTCATCATTTGGGTTTACCAGAAGAACATTGAGGATTTATGCAAGCCGCGAGAAGAACAATCCCAAATTATGGTTAAAAAATTGAAGCTGAAGTGGATAAGCTTATCAAAGATAAATTCATCAGAGAAGTTCAATATCCCAATTGGTTAGCTAATATTGTCCCTGTAAAGAAGAAGAACGGAAAAATTAGAGTTTTCATCGATTTCAGAGATCTTAATCGGCATTGTCTTAAGGATGTTTTCCCAGTTCTGATTATAGAACTTTTAATTGATGCAAAAACTAGCTATGAAGCACTTTCCTTCATGAATGGATATTCCGGATATAATCAGATCCAAATGGACCCAGAAGATGAGGAATCTACAGCCTTCAAGGCCCCTCAGGGTGTGTTTTACTACTGGGTAATGCCCTTTGGCTTAAAGAATGCAGGTGCAACTTATCAGTGTCCCATGCATCGTATCTTCAAACCCTTATTAGGGAAGTTTGTTGAATGCTATGTAGAAGATTTGGTATTTAAATCCAAACAACGTTCTAATCACTTGGCTGATTTGGAATTCATATTCTGCATGCTTTGACAACATAATTTGAAGATGAACCCCTTAAAATTTACTTTTGGGGTAACCTCAGGAAAATTTCTCGACTTATTTGTACGCCATCGTGGTATTGAAGTCGATTTTGAGAAGACCAAGTCAATCCTTGGTATGTCACCTCCTCAAAATTTGAAATAATTAAGAGGACTTCAAGGACGCTTAGCCTATATTCAGCATTTCATCGCCAATTTAGTAGGCAAAAGTTTACCCTTCACCAAATTGATGAAGAATGGAGTCACTTACCAGTGGACTGAATAATGTCAAGAAGCATTCGATATTCTCAAGAAATACCTCTTGAGTCCACCAGTACTCATGCCACCTATTGAAGGAAGACCACTTATCCTCTACATGACAGCTCTAGAGCGATCATTTGGTGCCTTTCTTTCTCAAAAGAATGATGTTAGGAATGAAAACATCCTCTACTATCTTAGTCGAACTATGCTTGAAGCAGAAACCCGTTATTCAAGTATTGAGAAGTGCTGCCTGGCATTTATCATTGCAGTTCAGAAGTTGAGACACTACCTGAAACATCACGAGGTCCAATTGGTATCTCGCAATAACCCGCTCAAATTCATCCTTAGTCATCCAATGCTCACAGGACGTATGGAAAGGTGGGAAGTTATTTTGCAGCAATTCGACATTTAATATGTGTCTCAAAAGGCGATAAAGGGACAAGCTTTGGCTGATTTCCTGGCTGAACACCCTTCAGTGGAAGACACATCTTTAGATATTGAACTCCCTGATGAGGAAGTATTCTCTATTCAAGAAAGTCCTCAGGCATGGGAAATGTATTTTGATGGTGCTTCTAGAAGTCCAACAGGGAGGAAAATGGAAAATCCTAAATTCAACAAAGTTGCCTTAGGAATTGTGCTCATTTCTCTAGAAAAGGAAGTGTTACCTTATTACTTCTTATTGTGGGACGTTGGTACCAATAATGAATCAGAATACCAAGTTCTCATCGTAGGCTTGGAATTAGCACTTCAGGCACAAGTGAATCACTAAAAGGTGAAAGGTGATTCAGACCTGGTAATCAAACAAGTCAATGAGGATTATGCCATCAGAAGAGAAGAACTAATCCCTTTGTATGATTATGTCAGAGAGTTAATGGTATAATTCCCTTTGGAATTGACATTTTCTTATGTACCAAGATCACAAAATGATCAAGCTGATGCACTGGCTAATATAGCCATAGCTTTGGCAGATCCAAATTGGGACGAGACAACCATCAGTATTGCCCACCGTCGTGCAATTTCACCTTATGTTTGAATCAGAACAGTGGAAATTAATGAAATTAGTCCCATTCCTGAACTGTATGGTCATACTATAGAATGAATGCCACCTATCAGGGAATACCTTCAAAATGGAACACTTCCACCTGATAGAGCTGAGAAAGAAAAAATCTGGTGACGTGTGGTCAATTTTACTCTTTACGATATCCCAGATCACCTAGAGAAAATTCTCTACAAACGGGGTTTTGATGGAGTTCTCTTCAGATACATTGATGGTGAAGAGGCAGTGGTTGTCATGAAATAAGTGAATGCAGGAGTCTGTGGTTCCCACCAGTCTCTACATAGACTATCTGATCAGATTTGAAGGCTTGGATACTTTTGGCCATCAATGATACAATATTGTGTCGATTTCACAAAGAAGTGTCATTCATGCCAAGTACATGCCAACTTCGTTCATCAACCTCCAGAATTTATTCATACAGCTAAATATTAATGAAAATTTTCCACATGGGGAATGGATGTGGTGGGACATTACCCTTCAGCTACGACCAAGTAGTTTAAGCACATTATTACCACTACTGACTTCTTTTCTAAATGGGAAGAGGCAATACCTATCAAGGAAGTCAGTTCTAAATGCGTTGTTAGCTTCATCAAGTCTAACATCATTACCATATTTGGTGTCCCTCATACTATATTGACGGAAAATAGCACCAACTTATGTTCATCCAAGGTGAAGAATTTGTATCCAAAAATACAACATCAAATCCAACCATTCATCTCGGTATCATGCAGCGGCCAAAGGCCAGATAGAAGCCTTTAACAAGAATCATTCAAATATACAACAAAAGATGGTGGATAATGATAAGAGGTCATGGCCTGATAAACTCTTTCATGATTTATGGGCTTATTGGACTACCACCCACACTACAACTCGGTCAACTCCATATTCATTAGTATATGGAACGAAAGACATATTTCCCATTGATAGTCAACTACCCTCACTCAGAGTTGCCATTTGTGATCAATCATCTACAGATGAAAAATCTCAAAAGCTATTGAATGAATTGGAACGGTTATATGAGAAAAGATTGTGAAATTTGCACCACTTGGAATTCTATTAGAATCAAATAGCACGAGCTTTTAACAAAAAAGTTCGTCTTCGTTCATTCACTCAGGGAGAATTGGTATTAGTTCTCATAACTCCAATGATACCAGGAAAGAAACCTCCCATGATTGAGCCAAAATGGGAAGGACCTTATTCAATACATAGGGTCAACTCTAATGGAGATTATTCATTAATCTCAATGGATGGAGAACTCATCACTACTCCAACCAATGCCAGATTTTTGAAGAAGTTTTTTGTATAAACACAAAACTTCATTGTCCTTGCTATATGACGTTAAGCTATACAACAATGGTCCATACATATGACCTTAAACTATTTGCATTACGTTCGTCCCACATGATGTTAAACTATGAAAAAGTTCCCTAAATGGTCCAGTATGACCTTAAACGGAAACTAAGTCCTGTATGACCTTACAATAAATCAATGGTCCAATATGACCTTAAACTGCATCATCAACGGTCCATGCATACGACCCTAAACTATTTGCAAGTCCCTTATGTCCAACAAGACGTTAAACTGTGATTTCCTAATTACATGATGCTGAACTGTATAAAAGTCCCTCACGTCCGGAAAGATGTTAAACTACATAATCATCAAAGGTCATATATGACCTTAAACTACACTTTTGTCCAGCATGACATTAAACTGCACCATCCACGGTCCATGCATATGACCTTAAACTATTTGCACTTTCGTCCAACATGACGCTAAACTATATCGTCCCTTTCTCATCCAACATGACGTTAAACTTTGGAAAAAGTCCCCAATGCATCCAACATGACGTTAAATGGTGTACTCTTTTGTCCTCATTGCATGACATTAAACTGCACAGTCCGCCTTTCGTCCAACATGATGTTAAACTATATTTTTCCCATCGTCCTAACTACATGACGTTAAACTATACAGAAAGACCTTGATATGTCCTGCATGACATTAAAATGTAATTTTTCCCTGATACATGACATTAAACTATGCAACACCAATAGTCCTAACTGCAAGACTTTAAACTTCATAGTCCCTTTATATGTCCTACATGACATTAAACTATGCATCGTTAAGGTTGTTGTTACCTCCTGTTTCTCACACCGAGTATGACTCACGTGAGCTTAGAGCAAACCTCAACCATAACACTCTTTTTGGGATACTAACCATGTGTAATTCCCAACAACATCTATTTTTTAGGTCGTTGTCCCCAAGAACAAATTGATCATTAATTCATTCTTTAATTGAACTACGCAGATTTTGATCCTTGCTTTTCAGGATGGGTACGTAGGCAACCTCCCAAGGATCAATCCCAAAATCAATCTCTTCACATCGGTTCAACTCCATCTCATACGATGTTGATTTGTGAAACCACCCCTAGAATCAATATCTTTACATTGGTTCACTTTCGTCCTTGCTATACGATGTTAAACTATAAAACGCTTTTGCCCAGTATGATAATGAACTACAATATTCATTGATACCCTCACCTGAGAGGGAACCCTTATTTACATTGACTTTTCAGTCATGATACATTTCAAAGACTGCGTGCATACATGGAAACGCCCAAACCTTTTATCTTGGGTTAAACCATCATTGTACTAAAATCCCCTTTTACCCTTCACATGTAAGAAACAAATTTGTACAAAGGGTATTTCTAGAACTATGTGGGATTGATTCCCATACATATGGGATACGTAGGAACATTCGAGTGTCCCTCGAATCTAGCCCCAAGTCTTTGGGCCTAACCCCAAATTCCTCTTTCAGTTCCCTGGCTGAAAAGTCCCTATGAAAACACACACTGTGTATTTCTTACAATGGTCCAAGCTCTATGACCCTAAACTAAGATCTCTAATCCTTTTGTCCCACACGATGTTAAACTGTAATTTAAGAACTACATATGAGCTTGATTCCCAACCTTATGGGATACGTAGTGAATTCCAAAATTTCAATTCAGGACCTATCCACAACATGATTATGGTTAGCATTGATCTGTGTATCTCTGTATACATTGAACAATACCCATCTTTATGTGTCATAATCCTAACCTTAAATATTCTCAGATATTCATAAACCCTTTTCATGACTTCTAGGTCACAAAAATATCAAACATCTGAGAATTATTTTGCCTGACTATGCAGCACATGCCCATAGGTGGCCTTTCATAAATAGTCTACATAACAGACTTGTTAGCCAAAAGATACTATTTATCTAACTATGCAGCCAATGCCCTTAGGTGGACCTGAATAATTCAACCCCCGAACGGGTTTGTTGGATAATGGTAACTTCATTCTTGAGAAGAATGCCTCTTTTGTCCTTATTTGTCTTAAATGTCAGTATGTAAGGATCCGCAAAAAACAGCCATCCTTAACATATTTGTCCCATATCCTTTTTCATGATCTGAAAGTATTCAAGTATATGGTTTATATTCTCCTTCCCTACGTTTGAGTCAGACCTTCGTAGGAGTAATATCCATCCATTTCTTCGATAATCTTGTTTGGAAATATTTTTCCATATTTCAAGCACCTCTTTCCATACAGAAAACTCTATACTTTGGAAAATTTGAATCTCCATAAACATTCACT
This sequence comes from Viscum album, assembly GCA_963277665.1. Taxonomy (NCBI): domain Eukaryota; kingdom Viridiplantae; phylum Streptophyta; class Magnoliopsida; order Santalales; family Viscaceae; genus Viscum; species Viscum album. The sequence continues at coordinate 1,507,006,019 of OY728152.1, forward strand.
GGCTTTTAGCACTAGGAAAGTAAATTTTCTGAGTGTTCTTTTTCCTGACTATGCAGCACATTCCCATAGGCATCCTTACATAAATAGTCTACATAACAGACTTGTTAGCCAAAAGATACTATTTATTTGACTATGCAGCCAATGCCCTTAGGTGGCCCTACATAATTCAACCCCCTAACGAGTTTTTTAAATAATAGTAACTTCATTCTTGGAACTATTTCTTCTGATTCCTTTTAGCTCTTTTTCATATCATTCCTCAAATTCAAATATTCTTAAGTCATAGTTTACATTTTTCCCTCATAACATGAGTATGGTACTATGTTTTCAGATGAATTGTCAAGGAATTGAGTAAATTTTAATTCATTCGGTCAAAGATATTTCGACCTTAAACATTATCCTCTTTATGTCCGACGTGCATGACTTTAAACTGCCCAAAAAGACAAGGGAACTCTGAATAAAAGTCAAGTTCCATCTCACTAAACATACATTTTTTATGATTTAGGTAATATTGAGAAATTAAAAGATTCAATGTTTGTAGGGTTATTTACATTAATCCTAGTAAAAATCAAACTATGCTTACTAGGCCCATTGGCTTAGGTAAAATTTAAAGCAGGTAGCAAGAAAATACATGCATAAAATATTGAAGGTGAAAGTGTTTTTCATTGATGCACAAGAATTATAAGGTCATCCACAGACTAGAGTCTCTTCTCTTTTTTTCCAGGAATTACAAAAGACTTCCAACATAAGTCTTTAATTGATGAACTGCATCCCGAGCTTCATCAGCAGCTACTTGAAGCTCGTGTACTCGACCAACTTCACTCTTTTCAGCCTGATGGAGTGATTTCTTGGCATCCACAATGGTCTTCATACCATTCGTTTGAACTCCCTCCAGTAAATTATTGAGTTGGTCAAGTTCCCCAGTAACAACATCTAACTGTTGCTGAAGGTGTATCTTCTCGACGACTTTTTCTTTGATCTTATGCTTCAGCTCCTTTATCCTGGAAGCATAGTTAGCCTCATCTCAGGATATAGCAGCCCCAAATTCTCCAATATTGACTGACAGTTTCACCCTGGTCAGATCTTCGCAACACTTTTTCTCCTGCTCTCTCCTGAAGATGACTTGTTTCACTGCGGTATGGATTTCATGATATCCAAAAACCGCCAAGACCTAGAATGATGAATTGGGACGACAATCGAGGAATATTCGATGATAGATCCTCTAATGGTACCTCGAATATGATTTTCCATATATTATTCCATGTCTTACGTCGTGAAAAGATGAGCGCCTTAAGAACCTCTGGGTCTGATTCAATATCATCATCACAGGGGGGCATGTAATCTGGGATTAATGCACTTAAAGAAGTTCCTTGTTCTACTTCTTCCCCCCTGACCCTAGTTTCTTCACCTTCTACTGCTGTTTGGGCAGAGGCTGAGGCCTCACCTCTAGATCTAGCCACTGCAGTTGATGGCCCTGCATGATTAATTGAATGCTTTGGTTAGCTTCAAAGGATAACAAAAGAATCGATTGTCATGAAAATTATGTACAATAAAAAATATTGTTATCTCTTACCTGACGGTGGATTAGTAACCTGAGAAGACTCCTCCCCTTTTTTCCCAGTCTCAAGAGGATCTTCAAGATGGGCCTCAGGAGGGTTTACTTGGTTTAGATCTACTTGAGCTAATGTTTCTGCAATGGTAGGGTTGACATCAATGTCCACACCCTCTTTAGGCATTGGCAGTTCAGAAGATTCTATGGATGGAACTGCATATCATTTTCAGTCTTGATTTGAAGTGTAAATTATAAGAAAATTTACTGGGAGAAGAATAACACTCACGCCTAAGGTCTTATAAATCACATGACAGCATAGCATGACCATAAAATACTTTGAAAGACATGCCATGATTCATCATTACATCCAATGATATTTCAGAATCCCGGTTAGTCTCACTAGTGGGAGCATTTGATGTGTCTTCTTGATGACTTACGCCCTGCAGCCCCTGACCCTGGACAACATCTTCGGGTAAAATCACAGCATCAGTTGCATCAGCTGCAATAGTCTCCAGAAGCTCTAATGTAGGAATTGAACATGATGTATCATAGAATGGAAGTCAATCGGTGTCTTCATTCAACATTTTTTTTATTATGATGCATTGTTGACTTACCAGAGACAGGTTCTTCTCTTATTTCAACAACAGCAGGAGGGATACTGGGAATAGATGCTAGCTCTTCTTCAGAAGCAACCAAGTCAGCTTGGATCTGTGATTTTTCCACAGCACCCTCCGTGGTCTTTGAAGGAGGATCAGTCCTTTACCTCAGGGGGGAAATTGAAGAAGCCCCTGCAATCCCCAGAAATATGAGTAACCATGTGGTCATGGGTATAAACTCATGATTACCTGAAGGACTTACCGATGCTAATGAAGCATTTAGTTGTGGACATCCTCCTTCGTTGCCTTTTCTTACTTGGTTTTTTGGGAGTATCGGTAGTCTCCCTTATTGGCACTTGGATTGGCGAATGGAAGGATATGTCCAACGCCTCATTCATGGCCTGCTGGCCTGGAGATATCTCGCCCGGTTCGTGAGGAGAATCAGTAGTAGCCCCGATGGCAGTACCACTAGGGCTATACTGTGGCGAAGGAACCTCAGTTCCTTTTTTTTCAAGCTGCAATATGAAGAAAATAACTTCCTTAAGTAACAATGATTTGACTATAATTAAGTTTCAAGGAAAATGAGGAAAGAAAACTTACATCTTCAGGAGCCACATACTCATGCCACTCCTCATCTCCAGAACCACCAGCCCCCTCAGTGGCGCCACAATCAGTCATTTCCTTCACCCGCCTGGTGACAGGAACAGACTCTTCAGTGGTGTATATGAGCATTTCCAGCTCTCCAATGTAAGCCCTTACTTCATTGGGGTTGTCCTCTTATTGAAGATTTGTAGAAGCCATAAGATTCCCTATTCTAGGAAGTTGTAGGCCCTCACACAAATCCAGCAAGGTGGTCTCAGTACCACAGTATAAACTCTACCATAACTGGACAGCCTATGGTCTTAGATATGAAGGCTACAAGGAAGGTCCTACAATCTTTGACTTCAATTTCTTCCCAGATCCTGCAACTACAAATAGAGAATAAGAAAATAAGAATTATTGCTTTATAAAGTAACAGTGATTGAATTACTATAATGAAGTAACTCACCAGGAGTTGATGGAGTGGGTCTTTTAATTCTGGCTGGAGGATTATATTGGGCATGAAACTGCTTTGCCGTTGGTTGTGCCTCATCATCCCCATCATGGGAATCCGGTGAATCAGTTCTAGAGGAGGAGTCTGTCGAATCAACTTCAGGTGGGGAAGCATCACCTTCATGAGGAAGGGTTTCTTTCTCTATAGTCCTCTTCCTTTTTCCCACCTGATAAACTGGGTGATTCAATATCCCTTTGGGGTATGATGCTATCTAGTGTTCGGCATAATATGTAGTCAAATTATGTGCCGCTTTTTCAACTGGTAAATCAAATACTTCCCCAGTCTTCTCCCTTGATGTTAGCAGCCATAGTTGTCGAGCAACCATCAGATGTTTCTCTAACCTGACATGTACTGGAGGAGATACAACAATCTATTGCATACATTTGAATTGACGTTCAAATCTATATGGAGCATAGGCCTCGCATATGATTTCTCCATCAATCCTGGAAACTAGCACACCATCCCTGAAAGCTAGAATGTATGCCCTCAAATCCAAAAGGGTTGTTCCATCATCAACAAACCACCCGGTTGGCGGAATTCCATAGGGAATGAAGTTTAATTCCTTAAACATGCTCAGCCTCACTTTCATGTCATATGCATTAACATCTAATGGAGCAACTCCAGATAATGCTTGCACTAACGGCCTGAAAGAACATCCAGGAATTTTTAATCCATTCTGTACATTGTAAGTCCTGAAGTGAGTGGCGATCCATCACTATAAAACATGGAATGGTCCCACTATTCTTAAAGGAGATTTACCCATGAAGACATGATTTAAAATCCTATGAATCTTTGCTAAAATGGGGGTAGCCAACCCAACCATTTTTCCCACAGCCTACTTTTCCGCAATGAAGAAGGTTCCTGGCCTGACACCACCCTTCAAATCCCTGACTGGAAAGAGATAAACACTGAGCCACATTGCCAAGAAGCCCGCCAGACGATTCTTTTTTGGGATTCATTGGTTTACCTCATATCCCCACTTCTCAAACTCTCCTACTTCTAGAGTTGGATAGAATGTGCCAGGAACACCCCTCTTCTCAGGTTTTGGGCAGGTGGTAGGACGTTTGGGCCTCTTATCCGTGGATTTATATTTCTTGGATCCTTTTTCTTTCGGCTTCTTCTCCTTTGGCTCCCTCTCTTTCTTCCAAATAAGAAATATATTCATTATTTCCTCCAGATGAATATCCTTTCAGGAATGAGTTAATGAGGTCTCTAAACTCTTGAGCCTGTGGAATATCTTAAATAATTTTCGATCTAAAGTAGGAGTTTTCTATGAATCATTCCAATTCACCTTGGGAGGAATGAATTCATCATACATATCGCCCAAAAATTGGAGCCCCTGAGATCTTGTGGATATTCCACAGACTGATGCTTACTTCTCCATGAGTCAGATGGAAATAATTAGTTGTTGGGATCCAGTGGCTGCGTATCTCCGGCATGAAGTTATCATGTCTGTAAGGATATGTTTTCCCAACCCAGATATCTTTGTATATCGCCACTCCTTTTAGATCCTTGACAAACTCTGCACAAGTTTGTCGCACCCAATATGCCCACATCCAAGTTGGCTTCATGCCTCCCCCAGGACGGAAGTCCCAACTTTTCTTCCAGCCTTTGGATTGATCAATCTGAGCATTTCGTAAGATTGAAGGATGACAATGTGGTTGCAGCTCAGGTGTATGATCTTTCAGATCTGGTGTGCAAGGTCTATGATGCATCATGTGGGCCTTCTTCACTGTTCCAGTATTTAGAAATACTCCTCCACCTGAGATATTTGCTGAAGCAATGTTGGTGTAATTATGAAACCATTATAGTGGAAGATAGTTCTTTGCTTCTGGAAAGGTGACTTCTCGCAGATGACCATAGCCATACAAAGGCAGATAAGTGCTCTGTGGGAAGTCAAAATGATATTTCTTCAGATAATTAGCCAATTCTGGAAGATTTCTATCTTTGACCGTATAATAATCATGGCCAATGATGTTCATCATATCATCTATCCACTTGCTAGCCAGTTCATCAACTATTCCGGGTCTAAGATCCATTGATTCTGCACAAAAGTTTAAATAAATTAACTTATAAGTAAGTAGATTTTTCATAAAATTTGTGAAAGAATTCGAAAAAATGGATAAGTCATTAAGGTGTGCAATTATTGATGTGTCGCGTAAGTGTTAAATTTGCCACGCAAGTTTCTATCTTGCATGTGTCACTGCATAAGTCCTATTACCTTGAGAGCAGCGTGGCGGCGAAGAAACAACAGAAATAGGAGACTTGTTCGGCGAAGTTAACTTGCGTGGATAGAGCTCGAGAATTCGGAATCAGATGCTATGCGTGGAAAAGGACCGCATATTTATAGGCCATGAGGCTCACCTACGCGCCTCCACCCAGCGCACTCCATCCAGCGCGCTCCAACCCTGTGCGGCAAGAACTTGCGCGCCAAGTGTTGCGCACTGAAGACTTGCGCGCCGCCTTTCCTTTGGTTTTCTTCTTTTCCTTAGAGTAAAATTCTCTTTTCTCTCCAGATCTAACTCTGAGGGGGGACTTTTGTTGATGCTCCTTTTCGTCACAGAGTCTAAAGATTGGAAAAGGGAAATACCTTAGTCCAAATTGATTCATCCTTTGAAGAAACATCATTAAATTGACAAAGGGATGAACAAGGAGAACATTGCCAATACGTCGCGCAAGTTCCCTCATGGTCGCGTAGGTATACCTGCGCGCCACCTAGTGGTCGCGCAAGTGACTTGCGTGACCTATGTGATAACCGTCCGGGTCTTCTCCAGCCTATAAACAGACCCTGTGGGCCCCCATTAAAGGAGGATTTTTTTTCCAGAAACTCTGATTTCATCTCCCGGCACCCTAGTCTCTTCTCAAATCTCCCGAAACACTTCTAAGGTAATTTCTTACCTAGAACAGAAGATCTAAAGAGGGGGAGGAAGGCCTAAGTGTTGAAACTCATCAACACTTGCGCGCCTGAGTGGCCATCCCTTAAGGGAAAAGGCCACACTTGTGCGCCGCCTTACTCCTTCAATAGAACTTGCGTGCCCCTCTTCTGTAAGAACCTCAAGAGGATTCTAAAGGCTTTAACGAAGAGTCTCTCAAGTATTACCCTGCTGGTTAATCGCCGCGCAAGTACCCATGTGTCGCGCAGGTATATCTGCGCGACCAGGACTTGCGTGCCCACACAGTACTTGCGCACCTGCCAAGACTTGCGCGCCTCTGCCTCCATGGGTTCCCTTCTTGCCCATTTCACCCCTCTTATTTCATTCCACCTCTCCTATTCAAGATTCAGTCTTCAAGACACTCTTCAAAGCCATTTATGGCATGATTTATTGATTTGAAATCCTTATCTGAAAGGAATTCTATGGAATTACTCTCAAAATCTAGTGATTTACACATCTTTAGGTCACTAAAGATTGAGATTTCATTAATTCAACCTCATACTTTACGATGGGATAACTCATTAACCTGGGCATCCTCCTTAGGAGTAAGCCCCAGTCCCCTAATTTGGGTCTCCTTTTCAGGAGTAATCCCCAGTCCCTTAATTTGGCCATCCTGCTTGGGAGTAAGCCCCAATCATAATTCTCTTAACATGGGCATCCTTTTCAGGAGTAAGCCCCAGTCCTTTAATTTGGGCATCCTCCTCAGAAGTAAGCCCCAACCATAATTTCATTAACCTAGGCCTCCTTTTTAGGTGTAAGACCCAGTCTCAAATTTGGGCATCCTCCTCAGGAGTAAGCCCCAACTATAATTCTCTTAACCTAGGCCTCCTTTTCAGGAGTAAGCCCCAGTTTTAATATCTCTTAACCAGTCCTAATTTACCTTTGATTCGGGATTCCTTCTCAGGAGTAAAACCCAATCATAAGTCCTCTCCTAATTTGGGCCTCCTTTTCAGGAGTAAGCCCCAAGTTAGAGTATTCAAATCTCCATGGAGCACATATACCTTTATGGACCCTGTTCCTGGATTTCTTCCCTGAAGTTAATCCTAATCTTCATTTATCTAGGTAGTCATACACACATAAGTCCCACATTATTTCTTATTATGGAATCTTTCATGGAAACATTGTCTAATTTTTACCAATACCTCTTGTTTCTCACACTAGGCATAACACACGTGAGCTTAGAGTGTAAAAGTAATTATGACATCCTCCTTTGAGCCACCAATCATAAACATAATACTACCTTACTTGAACTATGTGGGTTCTAATTCCTTTTATAAACAAAGGATACGTAGGTAGCCCATCTGCGGGTTCGATCCCAACTCTGAAATAATTCATGTCCTTCTGAATGACAATAAACTTCAAGTGCCCCACTGAGTGGCTTTAAAACCAGTTTTGTCATCATAAGGACCAAGATTCTTTTACGTATCAAAGGATACCATTGACTAAGAATCTCTAACAAATACATATGATTCCTTATCAGTGAAGAACCTATAAAAGATTCTCTAAATTTCCTACATATCGATCATTGATTGTCATATCTAATGGAAAACACATTTTATACTTGGTAATGTAATAAGGATTCATGAACATAACATAAATATATAATGAGAGTCCCTGAGTAGACAATAATTCCCCTAAAAAAGGAGTGATGAGTCCGACCTCCCATCCTCTCGACCAATGAAAATTCCTAATCCTCATCAATCCCCAAACTAATTAGCACCTACCTTTGGAAAGAATGTCTGAATGGATGTGGAATCATTAGACGTTTCCGGATCTACGAAGAAACCTATTAGAAACTGATCAGAATGTTTGAACCTCCCATCAAGGAGGTCATCCTCAAAATTCCGAGGGGAAAAAGTATTGTCATGTTTTGATATTTTTGTTCTATTCGGGTGTTTCTAAAGACTGACTGCAAGGTATGAGAATATTATTTCCTCAATTCCCTATCCATAGGTTCTAGAGGGAAGTGGGTGCAAAGTCAGGAGATCCCCAATTTTGTGATAGGATTTCTACTCTTTTCTATTTTAATCATGGAATACAGATACAATTTATGCCTCCACTGTAGTCGTTCATTATTAATTTCCAATGTTTGATGGAAAGGGGTGTGCAGAACTCATTTCCATGTTATGACACATTTGGGTGTAAGAGTTTTCCATTATATATAATAGGGCGTATTTTATTCATTTTCTAAAAATCCGTATGATTTTGTCTCACTGGGTGTAGGACTCTTTAAAGGGCCCTTGTGTAGCTAGTTGGTGTAAATGGATTGTAGTCTTTTTTGTGTTCTTATGGGGGTGTAATGTTCTTGGTATGTAGTTGGTTGTGTCTTTGATAATATTATATTTGGGCCCTTCCCTTCCTTTCCTATTATTTTGAGGTGTTTTTTTATGTGTGTGCATGTTTTCATGATTGTTTAATTATAATGGATCATAAGGTGGGGAAGCCGTTCATGCCTACCTATTTTAGTGTTGTGGTTTCATTCCTTTTATCAGCTTGTTGGTTAATGGTTTGAGTTCATCTTGGTGATTTCAATGGTGTTTATGTTTTTCTGATGGTTTTACCACTATGAATTTCTTATTCCTTTTATGATCAATAATGTTGAGGTTTTTTTCAACTTTGGGTGAAACATGAACTTAGTAGGGAGTCCGTTTTGGTCACCCTAGTTCATCTTCTTAGCCTTTTTCATGCTAGGTGGTGTTTCTGTGATCCCTATATTCATTATTCTATGGAAATGTTCTTGATTTTTCATAGAGTGGGTGTTTTTTAATTAATTTTAATATTTTGGATGGGTTTCTAGGTTGGGAATCATTATTGTGGGGAGAATTAACACACCTACGTTTTTAAATTCATCTTTAGGTTCAGTGTGTGTTTGATCCTCGGTTCTTTACTTTTAAACCAAGTGCGATGGCAGTTTTTTTAGTGTGTTCATCTACCCTCTCTCATTCCTATAAATCCTTATTGAGATTCCCCTTGAAATTTTTCAGAATACATGTGTTTTGGAGGTGCAGAACCTAGTACATGGTTAGTGAATTTTTATTTTTAACTATAAAATCAAAAAAAAAGTATGTAGATGATCAATTACAAGAGGGGGGTGGGGTGAATTGTAGGTTTTAAAAACATTACCTTTTTAATCATAAAAGGAATTATATTTTTAGAAATGTAAACGAAGATAAATTCTCATACCATGTTTTAGTTCTTAATTATGAAACAAACTTGATTAATGTCAGGATATACAAATCCCAAAAATAAAATTAAAAAATAATTTCATAGAGAAGGATTATACATTATTGCGTAGACAATCTTATCTAATAGAGTAAGTAAAAGAACTAAAAAATATAATAATGTTATACTTTATTTCTTAATCAATTTACAATGGAAATAGAAATTGAAACATGAACAAGTAACATATATGAAATGTTTTAACCCAAAGTGCAGGGTATCCAATAATCTTGGATAAAGTTCCCTTGATTTATACTTTCATGAAAGTCTATCTTACCAACACGAGTGTGTGTCCTCGATAAGAATATCTATGTCTATCTTGTTGTCCCCCCAATCCATGGACCTTTTAGGTTGTTGGTCCCCTACATTCCCTCGATGTTACTCCACAAAAATTGAAATCGCACGAAGAAATCTAAGCAAGAAGTTCATGGATGAAGAAGATGTTCCCCAATACACACAAGGCATTAGAGTCATTATCTCTCTAGAAATAACTAGACTACATGTAATCTATAAAAATCTAAAATAACTAATGTACTCTATGATTATTTAAATGGGATCTTATTTCGAGGAAAAATATTATTGGTTGGCTCCCTCCCCCAATGGTCATACTTTTCATTGAATTTAATAGGGACCTATACACGTGTTACCCAACCAACAGTTAGTTAGAATCAAAATTTTCAACATTTTTTTATAGTTACAAAACTTTGTGTAATGAAAATGAAGTATCTTAACTAAATTTTTATGGAAAATGATGTTGCTTAACTAAATGTGTAATGAAAATGAAGTAGCTTAACTAAATCTGAATATCTAAAATCAATTGAAAAATATAATTGAACTCTAATTAAAAATTTTAATTCATTAAACATTGATATTCAGATTATATTTTCCAATGATTTCATAGTCTGAATGTTGAGAAATCCAGAGTCTGGATTTTAGTTAATTTGTAGTATGAATACAATAATACTTGGTAGTTTAAGAAACAATATGATTATGAGGTTTTTTATAAAGATCCAGATTTTTTTAATAAAAAAGAGACCTGATTTTGAGAATACATTGAATAAGACAACGAATACTAAGGCTAGGATAAACCATTTCATAGAGAAGTGAAACTATCCTTAAGAAAATATATCCTCGATAAATATATCTTTCCTTAAGATATGGGTTTTACAATTTTCAAAACATAAATGAATGGAAATGTCATAAGGAAACCTTATTGACACAAAAATCTCCTCCTTTTTGGAAACAATGTACATCATTTCAAAAACTACTATAATGAATAATAATTTTTATTTTTTAATTATAAAAGAAAAACTTATCTCCCTTTACTTATGAACCGTGATTAATACGAATAATCCCCCATAGGTTTTGGAAACCCTATGGATATTATTATTTTATTTTTAGAGAATTTACCATTTATTGCATAAGGAATCCTTCTTTAAATACACTCCCCCTATCTTAGGGATCTCTTTTTTACATATTATTATTTTTTTCATTCTTTTGTCCACATTTTTTATTTAAAAAATAATAGATTGAATTAAAAAATGCTACATGGAATATTAGAACTATATAATACAAAAAAATGGGGCATAACAAAAATTTCATTTGGATGGGAAAAAATTTATATATGGTAATAAATACCTCAAGTAATCATAATTTCATGTTAATCACTCATCATTCATTTTCTTTGGAATGATCTTCCTCAACATGGCCTTTAACTTCGTGAGCTCTATATGATCATCCTCTAACCACTTGAACAACAATTCCTCATCCTGATACTTCTTTTCTAGAGCCTTGATTTTTTTCATCTTGAGTGTTTAGGAATTCTATGTAAGACTTCACTACATTTACTTTCTTATTGAAAATTTCATGTAACTATTACCTATGTTCCCTTTCTCTATTCAAATATAAAGAAACTAAATTTAATATCCCATTTAGATGATTATATTCTTGCTTCTGGGCTACTTGCTCAAGATTCACCTTCTCTTTAAAATTATTTTTAGGTATTTGATCGTATCAATTGACTTATCAAAATCTTATTTCACAAAATCTTGGAAGTAAAAAATTATTCTCATCTATTCAATTGTTAATTTATACCATTTTATTATTTCCATACATGGTATCCAATGATCATTATAACCGATATAAAATGTTTTGAAACCTTCCTCAAGCTTGATAATAATTTCCATTATCTTTCATAATGAATCTAAATCTTGATTGAATTAATGTTGAGTCAATTGGAACCACGAATCAATACTATTAATTAGGTTTATTTTGTTCACTACCATCTTCATAGAGTGAATAATAAAATCCTGACCCATTGAATATGAAGATTCAAAATCTAATTCTCTTGTAGGATAAGATTCTTTATCTAGCTCTTCATCCTTCCTATGAGATGGATCACCGACATCCTTCTTAACAACCACATCCTTTTTAGGTGTATCATTAACCACATATTTTTCATTATTTATGTTGGAAATAACCTTTTCAGACCTTGGAGACTCATTCTCACAATCAGAATATTGAGATATCTTATCTTCATTAACAACTTATTTCTCCACATCTTCTATATCATCATTAGGGTGGATGAAATCATGGTTTCTCTTCTCATCATCAATAGGTTTTTCATCCTCTTCCTATCTCTCATCTTATTTTAATTGAGAAATGATTTTGGTTTACTCAACCTTAGTGTTTTGGATTTAAATCATTTAAAAGGAAATCCATTATCATGATATTCTTCTACATGATTTATCACATCATCACTCTAATCTTCCTCTTCCTCTTGTTCTAATTCCTCTTATTCTTTTTGAACTATTTATTCATCCACAATAGGTTTTATAATTGAAATATTATTTCTGGGATTTTATACTGGTACTGGTTTTCTGAGAAAAGATTCTGGAACCTGAATATCTTCAGAGGATTTCTCAGTATACTAGTGAAGTTTTTTTAGAATCTCGGCTTCATAAATTTTTATTTTTTGTTTCTTCTCTTTTTTTTCTCTTAATGATCATCAGAAACATGAATTTTCAAGGGTTTTTCCTCAGTAGGGTTTAAGAAAAAACATGGATATCTCTATTTATTATTCTTATTCAATTCCCTCTAATTTTCTTTCACTTCGTCTAGGAATATTTTTTTCTTTTATGGCATTAGAGGAGTGGATTGACATTACAGAACTATGGATTTTTCTTTGGTTTCTGGTGCCTTATTGACCATGCTATCGTGACACATCAAATTGATTATGTTTTTGAGGATGATATATAGTCTAGGGAAGACCCTAGGTCGTCTCTCAAGGAGCGTTGGTCGGTTTAGAGTGTGTGTTCTTAATAAAAGGGACTAAAAGGGGGTATTTTTGAATACAGTTTAATGAAAATGAATTGATTTAAAGAGTTTAATAATTGAAAAATAAAAGAGGTGTTTTAAAATTATGAGATAAAGGAGATCATTTCTAGTTCACTACACAACTTGGATAGTTCATTGTTCTGAAAATATTGACATGGTTTTGTTCAATTCTTTGGTTGAGGGTTGTCAAGGTCTTGATTCCCCTCTTGCCTCTTAAAATGTTGCACAAAGCACCAACCCTTGACAAAACAATCGTGTTGTCAAGGATTGGATATCAATAACAGAGTTAAGGATACCAAAAAATACAGAAATCTTATGTATGTGTGATATTAATAGGGTTATTGTCTTGTCCTATCGGAACAACCCAAGATCCCCACTTGAAATCTCAACCCAATCGGTTTTGAGATAAAAAGTGTTTCACTTAAAATAAACCACACAAATGCATTCCGAAGAGAAGAGCATAGAGATTAATCATAAGTGAAATATTTAACACACAAATTATACAAAACTAGTGGATTAACATGTGCGGGAACTCCCTCCCAAGTAAGCGTAGCTCCCTCGAAATGATCGCCCACCGTTTAGCTCGCCATCGTGAGGAGGAGGAGGCTCAGGTGAAACTCCTTCTTCATCCTTGATCCCCCTATGAGGATAGGGGACTCCAGAACTTCTTGGATGATGAGATAACTCCCTTGGGTCTCCAAAATACGAGATATTTTCCTCCTGGTCGAACTTACAAATGACGAGCCCAAGGTGCCCTTTTATAGGAAATGTGGGAGGTGGTTTTGGGCACACAGATTTACTAAAAACACTTGAAACACTGTTTTAGCCTACCAGACAGTCTTAAAACGTTTTGTGGAAAACATTAAAGTTGTATCCCCACATCTTGACTATCTCCAAAGAAAGTTTTTCATCATTGTAACAAGTGGAGCGCGAGATATGGACAGATCACATCACACAACTTTTGACCTCGAGCAGATTGGGTATGCTGGACAGATCAGGTCGGCTGGGACCCATAATGGATGAATATCTCTTGGGTTATTAAATGAAACTTGTAGCGCAATGGGTTTTGGATAAGCCCACAAAATATCAGCCCATTTGGATGCACAGTGGAGTATCATCATGAATTTGAGTCCACTGAACTTCTTGGATCCTGCGCAGTTTGGCCCATTTTTCAAGGACTTCATCATGGGCCCTCCAAATCACCTCCACCTACATTGTAATTTTAAAAACAAGTATCATTTACCTATTTAATAGTGATAAAAACAAAATTATTTAATAAAACATGAAGTACAATTTGATAATATTTTTATAATTTTTAATACAAAATATGTTTGGCACAACGGTGTAAGGGTGAGAATGAAACAGTGAATCGTGGTACGATGACACCCCCACACCTAAACATTTGAACTCCTAGGAAAATTCACACTTCTAATAATTATGCATGTAGATATTCCCAACATCATGAAGATTTAACATTCTTGAGAAATTAATTTCTGATAGAATTGTGATCAAAGCACAAATCACACCGAGGAGTTATTCTCAGTGATCATGGAAAAAGTCCTCTCAAAAATTGTATCCAAATGAAATTCGAAGAAACTAATGATACAATCAAAGAAAATAATTCAAATGTTTATCATGTCACCAATTCTCCACATGTGTGTGTGACAACCATTTCATGCTATTCTTTCCACTTTCTATTAAATATATATAAGTTATTTTAAAATTAGTCTACTGACTTGATTCTTTCCACCGAACCTGCCCTACATCCTTTGCAATAAAATTCCAAGACCCACTCAATTAAGCATTCCCAGAAGTCAAACCAAAATCTACCGACCTAGATATCCCCATATGCTGTACATTTCATCACTCCACTCAATATTTATTTTTTTTCAAAAGTTTCACTTGGAACAAATCTGACACTCTTATCTCAACCCATGTTTGATGTCCTCACGACACTAATTGTAATAGTTATAACAACATCAAAAGTCGAGAAAGGGTGGTTTTTTACATGCCCAAAATACAACCCCATTTCTTTGTTTTTTTAGGGCATACAACAGTCGGATAACAGGTACATACGCGTAGGTCAATCTGGTACAGTAATGAAATAGATCGGATAAGGAACGAACGTATGTAAAGATCATTTGGAAAGTAGAGAAAAATTAACATAACTTATATTTACCTTTAATAAAGTATGAAATATTCACACTTCATGGTTGGGTGCAAAAATTTGTGGAGAGATTAAATGAAACAATTTTCCCTTAAACTATTCACAAAAAAGGGTACCACTCTTCTCAATGGCTTCAAAATGATACAACCATTCATATCATTGACCAACAACCAATTTTCAAGAGAACTTCACACCACAATGTTGAATTCATGCTGAAATGCACATTTCATCCGATTTTTTTGAATTATAAAACAACTTGAAAATGATAAATTCTTCATGTATTTTCAATAAATTCAATGATAAAACGAGCATCATTTTCCATGATAAATTAGGCATAAAAAATTATCATTTTAGCACAGAAGTGAGGGGGGAAATAGGGGGGCAAGTGAAAATACCATGCAACAAGCAAAAAAGAGAACAAAGAAGAGAGACAATGAAAATTTCCTAACAAACATAGAGATGTACCCACAAGGGGGGGAAGTGAAAATACCATGAAACAAGTGAAAAATAGAATAAGAAGGAAAGATAATAAAAAATTCCAAACTAACCAAAAAATGTACCCATCCCCCCACACCTAGAGAATGCAGTGTCCTCACTGTAATAAAAGAGGCGGTGGGAAGGAAGCTTAAAACATGGTGAGTGTTATTCATAGACCACTTCTTGAACATAGAGTTCCTCCATTGGGGATTCTGGAATGGCTTCATGGAAGTGCTTCAACCGCTGCCCATTGACAGTGAAGGTTTGCTTGCGGTCTTCATTTTGAACTTGGACAACACCAAATGGAGAGACATTAGTAACAATGTAAGGTCCAAACCAATGGGAGTTATCATATGAATCTCTTCTCATTTCCTCCAACTCCTGAATCTGCAACTTCCTTTGAATACCTACACCAGAAAGATTATAATTGCATTGTTTAATGGCCTAGTAGGCCCGGTGCTCTACCTCAACAGGGAGGTGACAACTCTTCCCAAAAACTAGCCGATATGGTGACATGCCAATTGGAGTTTTGAATGAAGTACGGTAAGCCCATAATGAATCATCGAGTCTAAGACTCTAGTCTTTTCTGTTTGGCTGAACCGTTTCCTCAAGAATCTGTTTTACCTCTCTATTTGACACTTCAACTTGACCATTTTTTTGTGGGTGATAAGCAGTAGACACTCGATGCCCAACCCCATACCTGCGCAAAAGAGATTGCATTGTGAGGTTTGAGAAATGAGAACCCTGGTCACTGATGATAAACCTAGGTAATCCAAACCTACAGAATATTTGGGTTCTCAAAAATTCCACAACTGTCTTGGAATCATCTGTCCTTGTGGCTCATGCCTATACCCACTTTGAAACATAATCCACTGCCAGAAGAATGTAAAGGTTCCCAAATGAATTGGGGAATGGTCCCATAAATTCAATGCCCCAAACATATAAAATGTAATGTAAGAGCAAGGTTTGTTGGGGCATCTCATTTCTTTTAGAGACATTCCCCATTATTTGACAGTGAGGACAAGATTTAAAGAATTCATGGGCATCCCTAAACAATGTGGGCCAAAAGATACCAGAATCTAAGACCTTGCGAGCAGTCCGTTGGGGACCAAAGTGGCCCCCACAAGCAAGTGTGTGGTAGAACCTAAGGACAGACTGAAACTCACTATCGGGAACACAACTCCTAATAACATGATCACTACATGTGCGCCATAGGTAGAGGTCATCCCAAATATACCAACGGGACTCATGTTTTAGACGGTCGGCCTGGTTTTTGGTGAAATCAGTAGGAATGCAAGACACTGCCAAATAATTTACAATTTCAGCATACCAAGGAATAACATCTTGCACTCGGTACAATTTCTCATCAGGAAAAAATTCATTTATGGGAATACAGGGGGATGAATCAATGTCCGTGGATGGGAGAATGCTACTAATATAGTCAGAAACCACATTCTCTGCTCTTTTTTATCCCAAATTTCTAGATCAAATTCCTAAAGGAGGAGGATCCAGCGAGTGAGGCGTGGTTTGGCTTCTGGTTTCTTAAGGAGATACCGGCGGGCTGTATGGTCTGAGAACACAATGACTTTGGACCCTAGAAGGTATGACCTGAATTTATCCAAGGAAAACACAATGGCAAGAAATCATTTTTCAATTGTGCTATAGTTTCCTTGGGCAGGGTCCAGAGTACGTGAGGCATAAACTATGACATGTGGAGCTCGGTCGAGCCTTTGTGATAAGACTACCCCAACTGCATAGTTAGAGGCATCACACATGAGCTCAAATGGTAAATCCCACCGATGTGGTTGGATTATCAGGGGTGACGTGAGACTCCATTTTAACTTATTGAAAGCTTCCTCAAAATTTTTATCAAAAAAAATTCTTCTTCTTTTTGGAGTAATCCGGAGAGGGGGAGTGCAATTTTACTAAAGTCACGAATAAAACGATGATAAAATATATCATGAACCAGGAAATACCGCACATCCCGAACATTTTTAGGGAATGGTAGGGAGGAAATGATATCTACTTTTGATTTTTCCACTTAGATACCTTCCCCTGAAATGACATGTCCCAAAACTATGCCTTGTCGCACCATGAAATGGCATTTCTCATAATTTAATATGAGATTCTTTTCAATACAGCAACGTAGGATAGAAGCAAGACTACTCAAACATTCATCAAAAGAGGATCCATAAATAGTAAAATCATCCATAAAAACCTCCATGAAATTATCTAGGTAATCCGAAAAAATACTAACCATACATTGATGGAAAGTACCTAGAGCATTGCACAGACCAAATGGAATCCTTATATAAGAAAATGTACCAAAGGGGAAAGTAAAGGTTGTATTTTCCTAATCCCTAGGGGAAATATAGATCTGAATGTATCCAGAATACCCATTAAGGAAATAGTAATGGGACTTCCCTACAAGCCTCTCTAGCATCTGGTCAATGAATGACAATGGGAAATGGTCCTTCCTAGTGTGTTGGTTTAGTCGACGATAGTCTATACAGACACACCAACTATTCTGCACACGAGTTGGAACCAATTCATTGTTTTCATTTTTAACTACAGTAAGACTAGTTTTTTAGGAACTACTTGAACGGGACTGACCCATTGGCTGTCAGAGATAGGGTAAATGATTCTAGCAGCCAACAATTTTGTTACTTCTCTTTTAACAACATCAATTAGGTTTGGGTTCAGTCGACGTTGTGACTGCCTCACTAGTTTAGCGTCATCATTTAATAAAATATGATGTGTAAAAATTGATGGGATAATGCCAGGAATGTTAGCAAGTGTCCATCACAAAGCTTTTTTATACTTAGTCAAAAGATCAAGCAGTCACAATTCATGCTCAGGAGGGAGTGAACTAGCAATGATGACGGGCAACTTGTTTCCATTCTCAAGATATAAGTATTTTAAATCTTGAGGCAGTTGTTTCAGTTCCAATTCTTAGGGATTTTGGATTGACGGAAGTGTGTGTGAAAGTGAGAAGTCACTGATCTCATCTAACTGCTCAATGGTAACATCCTCAGATGAGGAATGAGATTTTACAAGCTTAGCAGTATCATCGATGGTCATGTGATCCTCTGTGTTTAAGAAATCATCAATTAACAAACATGCATGACATTTCTCTAGACCGCTACAACAATCAATGCATGATTCATTACCTAACATTTCAATCAATGAAGAATACTCAGAAAGGGGATCAGGTGAATGAAAATAAGTTATTTCAGGGGAAGGGAGAACATCAATTTAATTGATAGAGAGAGAGAAGTGTTCTACTGAGGGGTGCTTCATGGCATCAAGGATATTGAAGTGGATAGTATTACCACCAAACTCCATAGATAATGTACCATTATGGATATTCATTATGGTTTTGGAAATTTTCAATAAAGGTCTCCCCAATATAATTGGGGCATGTCCATTCATCCTATCATCTTCCATTTTAAGCATGTAAAAATCAGCAGGAAAAATTAAAATTTTCACCCTCACAAGAACATCCTCTAACAAACCCGAGGGGTGTGTTGTACTCTGATTTTCTAGCTGAATTACAATACCAATGGGCTTTAGTTCACCGACCTGCAATGAAGAGAAAATAGAGTGAGGCATCACATTAATAGAAGCACCCAAATCAAGCATAGCGTTTGAACATGAATAATCCCCTATGGTGCATGGAATCAAGAATGTCCCAGGATCATTGCACTTGGTAGGAAGTGATGGCTCTATCAATGCTGAAACATTCCTCCCCAGGATCACCTTCTCATCACCACGAATCCTCCTTCAGTGTGTACACATCTCCTTCAGAAACATGGC
The DNA here is from genome assembly GCA_963277665.1 of Viscum album. Lineage (NCBI taxonomy): Eukaryota > Viridiplantae > Streptophyta > Magnoliopsida > Santalales > Viscaceae > Viscum > Viscum album. Next base: position 1,507,025,205 of record OY728152.1, read on the forward strand.
ATATCTTGGAATTTGCTTCACATCATCAATCAAAGGAATGTAAACCTGTAATTTCTTGAATGTTTCCAAGATTTAATTATCAAGTTTGGGTTTTTTTGTTTCCTAGGTTGGTCAGCCCTTTGAGGAAATGGAAGAGGAATGGTTGGGATAGGTGGCTCATCAACAGCCACAGTCTTTCCTTTAGAAGGGCTTCTCTTAGGAAAAAGTGTTTTCTTCTCTTGGACCATTTTCAGCAGTTGGGATGGTGGTTTCCATTGGATGGGAGGACTCTAATGGAGGGTTCATTTGGATTTTGAGTTGTTTCCCACTCCTAAGGGTGATGTCACTAACATTTCCTTTATCCCTAGGGTTTACTACAGGTTGAGATGGTAGTTTACCCGACCCATGACTTTGGATTTCCCCCACCGAGTTGGAAAGATGGCCTAGTTGGGTCTTTATGTATTGTATGGCTGCTTGGGTGGTTTGTTGGAATTGGATATTATTGGCAGCCATTTGCTTCATCATATCATCTAGGCTAGGCTCGGTTTTTGGAGGGGGTGGTTGGAATGGCCATTGGGGTGGTTGAGGATTTCTGGGTGGTGGTGGATGACTACTCTGGCCCTGTTGGTTCCATTGCTGTTGAGGTTGGTTTGAATACCCCCTTGCCTATTGGATTGGTTGTTCTTCCCCCCTTGGTTGGATGGATAGTATGGTTCTTTCCTAATGGGTTGGTTAAAGGGGCGTCCTAGAAATATTGCCTCACAACTCTTAGAAGTTTCTCTCAATGGAGGACATTGGTCAGAATAGTGGGTTTTAGAAGAGCAGATTCCACAATGGATGGGAGGAGGAAATTGAGATTTCCCTTGGAAGAGAGTAAGTTGTCGTAGAAGGGTACTTACCTCTTCAAACTTCGTGTCCACCTTCTTCTCAAACTCAGTACTTTGCACCTCATGGACACCTCGAATTGGGAACACTGGATCGTGTACCGAATTATTCAGTGTTCTGTGCCATTTCTCAATGAGGGTTCTTGCAGCAATTGGGGTCTTATCTACCAATGTACCACCTGTAGCAGCATCAATCATATTTCGATCAATAGGAATCAAAACTTCATAAAAATATTGAATTAAAAGTTGATCACTTATTTGGTGGTGTGGGAAACTCAAACATTACCTTTTAAAGCGTTCCCAATATTCATGTAATGTTTCCCCTTGATATTGTCTTATACCACATATTTATTTCCTTATAGTTGCAGTTCGAGAGGTTGGGAAGTATTTTTCAAGAAAAAGGCGTTTCATGTCTGCCCAGCCCCTAATTGGGGAATTGACATAGTATAACCAATCTTTTGCAGTGTCTTCTAATGAAAATTGGAATTCCCTAAGCTTCACTTGTCCTTCATCCACATTAGCAGGTTTTAAGGTTGAACACACAGTATGAAATTCTTTTAAGTGCTTATGAGGGTCTTCTCTAGGAAATCCATGAAATCTTGGTAATAAATGGATTAGACTGGATTTTAGTTCAAAATTAGGTGCCTCACCTTGAATTTGAATGTAAGTGGGTTGGATATCAACATCAGGCGAGGTTAATTATTTTAATGTTCGATTATTTTCAGCCATGTTATTGAAGATTATTTTAGGTTCTAATTTGGTTCCAGAAGAAGATGGGTTTAGAAGAGTCTCAAGTGGTGTGTCCTCTTTCAGAAGGGGGTCTTGTGCGTCTCGGTGTCACTAACGTAGGATCCTCTCCGGTTAGGGTTCAAAAGGTGGTATGTCTCTCGAAGAAGATCGCGTCATGCACAGAACCTACACAAGATATGGATCAGAACACAAGAAGAAATAAAAAGGTAGAAAAAAAAACAAACAAATATTCACAAAATTTACAACTACTTTATCAAAAACACGCACTAAAAACCAAAGCTCTCCCCAGAAACGGTGCCAAAATTTGACCGTGCTATCATGACACGTCAAATTGATAATGTTTTTGAGGATGATATATAGTCTAGGGAAGACCCTAGGTCGTCTCTCAAGGAGCGTTGGTGGGTTTAGAGTGTGTGTTCTTAATAAAAGGGACTAAAAGGGGGGTATTTTTTAAAATAGTTTAAAGAAAATGAATTGATTTAAAGATTTTAATAATTGAAAAATAAAAGAGGTATTTTAAAATTATGAGATAAAGGAGATCATTTCAATTTCACTACAAAACTTCGATAGTTCATTGTTCTGAAAATATTGACATGGTTTTGTTCAATTCTTTTGTTGAGGGTTGTCAAGATCTTGATTCCCCTCTTGCCTCTTAAAATGTTGCACAAAGAACCAACCCTTGACAAAACAATCGTGTTGTCAAGGATTGGATCTCAATAAAAGAGTTAAGGATACCAAAAAATAATGAAATCTTATGTATGTGTGATATTAATAGGGTTCTTGTCTTGTCCTATCGGAACAAACCAAGATCCCCACTTGAAATCTCAACCCAATCGGTGTTGAGATAAAAAGTGTTTCACTTAAATTAAACCACAAAAATGCATTCAGAAGAGAAGAGCATAGAGATTAATCATAAGTGAAATATTTAACACACAAATTATAAAAAACCAGTGGAAGAAAAAGTGCTGGAACTCCCTCCCAAGTAAGTGTAGCTCCCTCGAAATGATCGCCCACCGTTTAGCTCGCCATCGTGAGAAGGAGGATGCTCGGGTGGAACTCCTTCATCATCCTTGATCCCCCTATGAGGTTAGGGGAATCCAAAAATTCTTGGATGATGAGAGTACTCCCTTGGGTCTCCGAAATACAAGAGCATTTCCTCCTGGTCTAACTTACAAATGAGGAGCCCAAGGTTCCCTTTTATAGGAAATGTGGGAGGTAGTTTTGGGCACACAAATTTACTAAAACCGCTTGGCACATTGTTTTAGCCTACCAAACAGTCTTAAAACGTTTTTTGGAAAACTTTAATGTTTTATCCCCACATCTGGAATATCTCTACCAAAAGTTTGGCATCATTTAAACAAGTGGAGCGCGAGATATGGACAGATCACAACACACAACTTTTGACCTCGAGCAGATTGGGTGTGCTGGACAGATCAGGTCAGATGGGCCCCTTAATTGCCGAATATCTCTTGGATTATTAAATTAAAGTTATAGCCCAATAAGGTTTGGATAGGTCCACAAAATATCAGCCCATTTTGATGCACGAAAGAGTATCAGCATGAATTTGAGTCCACTGAACTTCTTGGATCCTACGCAGTTTGGCCCATTTTTCAAGGACTTCATCATGGGCCCTCCAAATCACCTCCACCTACATTTTAATTTTCAAAAAAAGTATCATTTCCCTATTTAACAGTGATAAAGACAAAATTATTTAATAAAAAATGAAGCAAAATTTGATAATATTTTTATAAATTTTAATAAAAAATATGATTAGCACAGCGGTGTAAGGGTGAAAATAAAACAGTGAATCGTGGTACGATCACTTATCTTTTCTATTTTTCTGGGATTTGTAAGAAGTTTCTCATATATACCTTTTCTTATATAATTCATAAATCTTACAATCATAAATATCATAATATTCTCATGATTTTGTGGTGAAACCAACATTCATCCTCTTCAAGCTGTCATCACTCAGCAACATGATCTTGATGATTTTGGGTTTAGAACCCTATGTAATTTTAAAGGATTCTAAACAAAGAACTATGATCTTAAAGAAGATCCATAGATACATTATTATCTATGTATTTAGAGTTCAATTATTGATGTTGGAAATTGTTAGATGGATATAATTCACTAAATTTAACATCATATGGTTATCCAAAAATTCCATAATAATCAGATAACATTTTTTTGGGAGTTCATGTCTCCATTTGTCAGAATGAGGAAACCATGTAACCATAAAGATATGATCTTGAAATTGTTCTATGGTGGTTGATCTTAGATTACATTAGTCCTTTGAGTCTAAGGAACTGAATTTTTTTTTCCTTCTAAAAACATTTTCACTCTTTTGGAATGTTGTGAGTATTGAAAATTGAATCACCTTCATATAAAATTACAAGAATATTTGTGGCCATATTGAATGAAAGAGAATGGGTTCCACATAGATATTGAATGATAAATTACCTCTTCCATATTCCTTATAAAAACATACTATATCATATAACAATATATGTAAGTCAGGGTAAACCAGATCCTGAATCATTGGAATAGGAACAAAAAAACATTCCCATCCATTCAGATTGATATTCTTGGTGATCAAGTAATTATATATAGAAATGAATTTTGGGTTATCCACCATTTCCCTATATATTTTCAAATCCATAATTTTGTTATTTGAAGACCTCTGTTTTTTGTGGGGATGTTTCCAGCGACATCATGAGTATAAGAAAACATGAAAAAAATTAATGACCTTTTTGATGAGGGCATAGTTTTGGAACACAAAGTCTTGAATACCAATGGGGGACAAATAATAAAGGGGTTGTTATATAGGCTTCTAGGTGATGGTTCATACTCCCAATTTGGTCCAATTGTTTAAATAAGAACGATATGATACGATAGTTGAGATAAATGGCATATATGGATTTGGATGATTTCAATATCTAGAGGTTTTAATAAAAAATCAGTTTTAAGGAAAGATAAAAATACCAACAATAAAAAAAATCAATTAAAAAATTTATGTTGGAAATCATAACTTCTAGATTTCATAGGAATAGAATGTTAGTTTAGATACTATTTTTCTTGAACAAATTATATTCTATTAAATTTTTTTAAATTTTGAAATTTTTAATTCAAGAAATTATTTTAAGTAATGGAAAATTATTAATATGTAATTCTAGGTTCAAAAAAAATTACGAAGGGGAAATATAACTTTTTACGAAAAATTGTATTAAGGAATAAAGTTTCATTAGGGAAAATTTGATTAAGAATAAAATTTTTTTATGGAAAATATTATTGAGAAGAAATAGGTTCTAAAAAAAATTATTTAAGAAAAAAAATTAGAAACAATAATGAAATGTTCCCCCCAGTGGAAAATATTTTCTTTTTTTCTGGATAAGGTTAAAAAAATTAAATAGTGAATATTACCTTACAATAATCTTTTTAAACACTTTTGTAATGTATTAAAATATTTTATATGGTAATATTTTTGTCAAAATGTCTGCAAGTAGATCTAGCGTTCTGATAAACTGAAGAATAATATCTCTTTTATGGGTGTTATCTCCAATAAAATGATTCCTAATATCATTTTTTTAACAAGAGTGATGGGTAGGGTTCTTGCTTAGGGAAATGAAACTTGTGTTATCACAAAATATTTGTGTTTTGATATAACACTTGCTATATAATGCTAGGGTGTGTTGAATCCACAACCATTAATCCCAATAACAATTAACTACTACATATTCAGATTCAGCAGTGGAAACTGCTACTGAGTGTTTCTTTTTGCATGACCAAGAATCTAATGAATATGCTAATAAAGGAAAATCTCCAGATGTAATGTTTCTATCCATTCTACATCCACTAAAATCAGCATTTGAAAAACATTTTTAAAAAATCATATCTAGATGTATTGAAATGTCCTAAATCCATTGTTCCATTTAAATAGAGAAAAATTAATTTTACTACTTTTAAATGAGATTTTTTTGTATTGGATTGACATATTGCACATAAAAATACTGAAATATTATGTTCGGACGACTATATGTCTAGTATTGTATACTTCCTATCATATTTCAAAAAGATATTTGACCTATTGTTTTCCCAACTTCATCAAGATCACAAGAATTTGAAGTATTGATTGGAGTGTGTATACATTTATTGATTTCATATCCATACCTTTTAAGAAGATATTTAATATACTTATATTGATAAATAAGTTTTTCTTCTAGTTTTTGAGAAATTTGAAACCTAGGAATAAATGTAAACTCACCCATTATACTCATTTCAAACATAGATTTCATAATATTCACAAAAAAATATTCTAAAGATTTTTGAGTAAATATGAATATAATGTCATCAACATATATTTGGACAATCAAAACTAATTTATTATTATTCATTATAATAATAGATGGATCAACTCTCCCCTTTAAATAATTATTTTGTCACAAAAATATTGTAAGTATACCATAACAAGATATATGGGTTTGTTTATGTTCATATAATGATTTGGTATGTTTTAAAACATGTTCAGGATATTTTGTGTCTCCAAATAATGGTGTTTGTTCAACATAACCTTACTCAAGAACATATCCGTTATGGAAATAACAATTCTCATCCATTTTAAATAGTTTGAAATTAAATAATGTTAAAAATCCAAGTAAAATATGAATAGATTCATGTTCGACTACTGGAGGAGAGGTTTCATCAAAGTCTATTCTTTTATAGCAATTATAGCCATTAGAAAATAATTAATCTTTACTTATTACTATTTTAACATTTTCATTATATTTTTTTATGAAGACCCATTTTACTCCAATTACAGATGTTTCCTTATGTATTTCAAACAAGGTAAATACATTGTTCAATTCATGTTCATTTAGCTAATCTTGCATGGCTTTAATCCAATCATCACCACCTAATTCTTCATAATTCATTTTAGGTTTTAATTGGGAATAGAATGCTAGATGTTCTACTTCATTTCATAAGAAACTTCTGGTCCATACAGGTTGATTTAAATCACCAATGATTCTATCTTTGGGATGAATATTAAGAAACAACTAATTTGGGTTTTGTAAAACATGTTCATCAACCTATTTTTGAAAATCTACTTTACAAATTACATCAGAAACAATTTATTGAGTATTTATCTTAATAAAATATTCTTCCAACAATGGATGATAATTTGATATTGAAACTAATCTGAGAATGTCGGTTGGGGATGCTTAAAAAAATGATAAGTTTCATAAAATTTAACATGAACTATTTTTTCAATAGTACATGTACATTTGTTAAAAATTATACAGGGCTTAGAAATAGTGGAATATCCTAAGAATGTTCCTTCATCGGATTTGGGTGCAAATTTATTTTTGTTATCTTTAGTATTCAGATGGAACACTTTGCATACAAATACTTTGATGTGATAAAGAACTTGTTTTTACCTGTCCACAATTCATAATGTGTTTTTTTAAGACAAGGTTAGATTGAAACTCAATTTATTCTATAACAAGTAGTACTAATCGCTTATTCCCCAAAGTGTTCAGCTATAAAATATTCACTCATCATGGTTCTACATATCTATTAAATAATTATATTTCCTATTTCAAAAACACCATTCTTTTGAGGAGTTATACGGGATAAGATGTTATTAGTAATTCATTTACTACTTAAATAAGTATCAAAATATGAATTTTGAAATTCTCCTCCAAGATCACAGTGATTAGATATCAATGGATTATTTTTCTCATTTTGAACATGGTCTATAATTATTATAAAATATGAAACAACATCAGATTTCTTCACTATAAAATATAACCATGATAATATGGTATAACCAACGACTAAAATAAATATATAGTATTTTCCTCCAATACTTATAGTTTTTGTTATAAAAAAAAAGATCCATATACACCAGATATAATGAATCAAAAGCTGAGGCTTCACAAATTGATTTAAAACATTACTTATGTTTCTTTAAAAATTTACAAGGACCACAAACTTTTAATGAATCAAATATATGCTCCAATATATCCTTAATAAGTATTTTCTTCAAGAGTTTTCATAGGTTCCTATAGTTACAGTTTCCTAGTCTTCTTTTCCATAACCATTATTGATCATTTATTTCACTAAGGAAAGGTATATCTTGGCTCTTATGGTCATTTATGTTCAGTTTATAAACAATCTCACTAGAAATAATAAACTCTTCCTTGGAATTGTGTAATAAACATTAATAATTTATAAAATTCACAAGGTATCCTTCATCACATAATTATCTTATGCTAGTGAGGATGTTCTTAAGACCATTAACAAATAAAATAGTTGAAATCATTATTTTACAAGATAAAAATTGTTACAAATACCTATAATTTCTATTAATCATTATAACAGTAGGTTACTTTTACTCCTTTCATTTTGATACTCTTTTCAAAGAATAATTTGATACCAGTTATATGCTAGGAATATCCACCATCCGTTTACCATGTATGGTTTTTAGTACATTGTTTATTTTCTTAATAATAAAAGAGATAGACTTTCAGAATCTAAACATTCTTGTATCCTAAAAATTCAGAATGTAAAATCTTAAGAATCCACATTTTCATTGAAAAATAGGCTTTATGAAAACCTAACTATTGGGTTTTATTTAAAGAACAATTTCTTTCCCATTTTCCACCAAATTGAAATTTTGTACAAAAGGGATCAATTTGGGAAACAAAATAATTATTACAAAAAACTAGTTTTGATTAATTATATGCAAATCTAGAACCATTTCTTAGATGATGAAATTTATAATACATTTTATCAAATTCCATCCTTCATGAAGTAAAAGTTGACAAAATTTTATTTATGGAAATAATTTTGGACTTTATTATGATGACTAAATTATCATCCTAAAGGTTATTAGTTTCAGAATATTGGTTAACCTATAAATTATTTTTTTTAGAAATTATATTTTCAAAATCCTTATAATTTTTATCCTTATCAAAATTATCTTCCTTTAAATTTACAGAATCTCTTTCAGAATCAAATTGTTTTTTTATTAATATCCATAGAGAGATATAATACATTATTTGTTAAAATAGAAAATCTTGAATTTTCTTTCACTAACTTATTTTTTATCTTAAAAGTTTCATTTTTAAGTAGTTTAGAAAATAAAGAGAACTCATCAAATTAAAGTAATGTATTATCTTCTGATTAATAAGAATCATCATCTGAAGATTCATAATATTATTTACTTATAAAATTATAATTTAAATAAATATTGGTTAAGGATTCACTATTGTATACCTTAGCCATAAGAAAATGATTTTCAATAGTTACACTATCTATAAACCAACATTATTCTAAAAAAATAATCATATTCTAATGATTGATTTGAAGAATCAACACCACTGGAATTGTAGGTGTCATTTTATTTTAGAGAATTATTATTTTTAGACTTTTAATACTTTTTATATTTCTATTAGAATGATTTTACATTCTGTATTTTATCATAAGAAAAGGATAATCAGGTCTGAAATGTCCAACCATTTTATATTCATAACAAGTTACTTTAAATTATTTCCTTTCCCTTCTATCTCTCTTCTATTATATGTACATTAAATATTTTGTTCAAAAAATCTTGACAAACATTCAAGAAATATTGGCTAATTCATCCACATATTGATTACATTCACTTGATTCTGATATAACAACAAATTTAATAGCTTTAGATCTAGTCACCATTTCTAGTGTCTTCGATTTAGATGTAGTAGTGAATGATACACTTTAATTAACATTATTCTTTTTGATGAAATAAGCATCTATCTTCATTCATGTATCATGGTTTGAAGAGTTCCAAATCACTAATGATGTGTAATGTTTGATACTTTTATATTCTCATCAATAGATGTCCTTTTTTTATTACCACTCATTAGGGAATTATATCATTTATTTTAACTATAATAACATCATCATCGAGACCTTTCTATCCTATAGATTAAAGGATATTTACAATATTTATAAATCATTATTGTACTTTGAAAAACAATTTCCCTATAATGAAATAAGAATATGTGATATTCATCTAACAAAACAGATCTTCTGGTTAATATCACTTTAGAAGTACCAAAATGTGTAACATCATGTTTCATCCAAATACTGTTGGAAGCTTCACAAGAAGATATTTGAATATATATATTCAAAGTCATAGAACACAACAATGTATTCTCAAACCATCTATTAGTTATAAATAATGAAACAAAATTTCATAGGGTCTGGAAATATGAATCTGGAAAACAAATTTAAGAACAAATTTCATAGAGAATGTTTTTAACTTAACGAGTATAGAATCTTATTTATTAGATTATGTATGAGTACAAGAATATATATTCTAGTCACACATTCTTTCATTATCAGAATATAATGGAAATAAATCATGAAACAAGAATAATTAATAAGTAAGAAATGTTTTATCTTAAAGAATAGGTTATCCAAAAAACATGGATAAAGGTCCCTTGATTTATACATTCATGAAAGCCTATCATAGAAACACTAGGGTAACCCCTCGATAAGAATATCATGGTATGTATTTCTAACCCTACAAGCCCTATGAAATTATGGTAGTCGGATCCTATGTTTCCATATGCCCCGAAGACCTTGATATTACTCAGTAATAATTAGATTCTTATGAAGCTAGCTGAAAAATATGTTCATTTCTGAAGAAGCTGTTCACAAAAATGCACAAGGCATGGGAGTCTTTCTCTCTTTAGAAATCACATCACGGAATGAAATCTCTAGAATAGTGGACCAACTAATAAACTTTGAGTTCATTAAAATTCCCTTTTCTATAGGAAAAACATCAATGGTTGGCACCATCTATAAGGACCCAGCCTTAAACCTTACTTAATATTAAATTAAATGAATAATCCACAATGAGGATATTTTCAGGTTTAGAGTTTTAGAGAATTAGGACATAACTATTACATCTCAAAAGATTACAAAGTAGACACTTCTACTAAGTTTCCATAAAATAAAAACTTTTAAAAAGAAACATGACTAGTTCCATGTTTTAGACAACCTAACATTTCCTTGATCCCATACTTGACCCCATTCAACTTTATGTCCTATGAAAAACATTTAAAAAAAAACTTGGGATGAGCATAAAATGCTCAGTAAGGGATACACAAAGAAGGAAAACTATTAGTTTTTCAAAACAACAAGAAAACCATGAGTACTTTATCAAAGTAATATTTTTCAACTTTATGAAGTAGTATAAACTCTTCAATGAATAAAAGATCATTAATTACCCTTTTGTAACAAAAATATTACCATAAAACCTATATACATAACATATAAAGGTAACTTGGGACATTAACATACTTAAATGGAATAACCATACGGTCGACTTCCACACATATCACTTAATGAAATAGCCATACGACCAACTTATATACCCAATGCCTTGGAGGTTATAACGTAACCACCTATCCTGGTATTCACTACACCACTCGTCATATGGTTTATCACGTTACCACCCGTCAAATGTCCAAGTACCATTATAAATTCATAAGACATAAAACAAATATAATGGAAAGAAAAAATTTCCACATTTCGATCATAATATATCACTACAATATATTTTCATAACAAATCCATTATAAAACCCATTTTCAATACCAAAATACATAAAAGAGTATATGGTATTTATTTACTTTTAAAAACATTATGGCTTGTTGAGGAAGCCAAAGACCAAATAATACTCATGGCGGCGGAAAAGGTCGTTGTCACCGCATACGTTAAAAGAAACATTCCTTTTTGTCATTTTGTAAAACGCTTCATAGAAAAAGATTCCTTTTTTATAAAATTAAAAGTCAAAGGGGTTTATACACCATATAAAAGAAAGCCTTGTATTAGAACAAAATATGCCGTAATGAAAGGAGATTGAGATGAACTCCCTTACAAAGACGTTATCCTTGGATTAAGGATAAATCAATTACATAATTATTTTTGAAAAAAGAAATCACCAAATATAAGTGGATATTAAGTGTAAAATAATCAGAGGTAATTCACAAATTTTCATAGAATGACATATTCACGGAGTACAAGTTTATCCCAAAGAATCAAAATTGGGTTAAGAAGTTCCCTTGGAAAAATTCAACAGCCTAACGGCGTCACTTCAAAATTTAGAAAAAGAGTTGATGAGAGAGAAAATGGTATCTCATCACTTGGACATAAAATTTAAATCATTAAGGATATAGAAGAACATATCCTAACATAACAATATGTGAATTAAAAGACCCAACAAAAAGAAGTCTTTTAAAAAGAGGATGGTGAAAGGTTCCCTTACCGACTTGGGTATCTTTCGAAACATACACCCCATGAAAGAAGGACAATATAAAATTGATATAAATACTCATAAAAGAAATTATATTACACAAAGAGTATAATAATGGGCAGTACTTATACCAATCAAAGGAAATTGTGGCAAATGTATCATAAATCTCACGAGAATAAAAGTGAGATGAAAAATCCCTTATGAAAACCTGGCAACCTAACGGTGCCACATAAAACTTCCAAAAATGGATTGATGAGATCAAATAGGGTCTCTAATGATATTAAAATAAAATTTACAGTAAGAGGAATATAAAATAACATCCCCCAACATAAAAAATAGGAGCTTAAAAGAAGTGACATAAAGGAGAGTACTTAAAAAGAGAGAGATTGCATCTCTTAAGAAAATTCGGCAGCATAACGGCGCCACTCAAAGCATCCAAAATGGATTGATGAGAGAAAATAGGGTCTCTAATAATATGAAAATAAAACGTACACTAAGATTAATATAAAATAAAATCCCAATAATTAGAATGATGAGCTTAAAATGAATGACATAAAAGTGTGTACTTAAAAAGAAAGAGAGGGGTAGGATCCCTTACCTCATGTCCGACTTGTCTTGTTTGTTTCTTTATATTCCTGAATAATAAACTTTGGTCAATTTATAATTTCTTAATAACCTAATTTAAATATTATTATTCAGTTCATATAACATATTAGAATGTTATAATAATTGTTTAATAATGTTAGTTCAATCAGACGTTTTTGCCGATGTTTGGTACATGAGTCAAAATTGAACTTGTTTGAAAAAGATTGGCATTGTAGTTATTAGTAAATAATTTCCAGAATAGTATTAATGATTAAATTATCATATATATCCAGTAAATATTAATTTTATACTATTCCATAACATTTGGAGATAAAAAATGAAAAGCATCGTTCATGGAGACGGTAGGCCGTACGTACGCATGAACGCTACTTTCATTTTTTTTTCATATTAATGGAATTTAAAATAAATGAGATATATATATATATATATTCTAATTCCAGTATAATATATATGTTATATAGGTCACATATGATCATTAATTTCAGTCTTTATAAATTCCATGTATTGCATGAACGAGTCATATCACTTGAGGGGGCGGTAGTCCACACTTCCTCAGATGAAATTATCGCATTTACACAACATGCAAAGAATAAAGGTATGTTTTAAATATAAAATACTGAAGCATATAGTAAAAATAAATACCATATATATCATATATAAAATACAGTGATATCATAATGTCCACCATTAAAGGTTTTAAACGAATATTGAACAATCATCGTTTCATGAGGCAGTAATTCGCCATCCACAGAAACAGTATGTTCTTTAACCATTAGACGGATGTGTGTGTAAGTGTAGCTCTAAAACTTATTATAAAAACATCCAAGTATATTTAATATACTAGTGTTGTTACAAAATAAAGGAATAAAAAAAGTTTAGGGGGTTGGAGAAACAAAATAAAACAAAAGAACACTAGGGAAGACTTTACCTTTAAATCGGGTAACTCTTTTTGATTTGAGCTCAAAGGCTTCCTTGGAAAGACTTATTCCAAAAGTGAGGCTTCTAGGAGTAATAGAGGGATGCGGAGAGACAAAATGGGCAGGGGTTGTATAATCCAAAGCCTTGAGAGGTGTTGGTAAGGAGGTAAAGGTGGGGGCCTTTTATAAGAGGAGAGGAGGGACACTCTTGGACAGTCTTGAAATGTAACTTTATTATAAAATGAGTTTCGGATTTTAATGGTCCAAAAATTATATATTTCTAGGATAAGGTGATAATAGTTCGAAATACACACATACAATAGGTTTTTTACGAGTTTAGGTCTTAGATTTTACATTATCTTTTCATTTTATTTAAATTGTTAAATAATGAGGTAATTGCTGCATCATCATACTGTCATAAATACTTTAATTTATTTAATGTATAAAAATTATAAAAAAAATATCATGATGTAGGAAATATATTTATCTTTATAATTAATATTTATAGTATAAAATATGAATTTTATAATCCCTTTAAATTTTTTTTAGTAAAACAACACATGTTTGTGACATATTAATTTTACCTTTAAATAAAAAGTTATTAATGCCATTTTCCTACCAAAGTGGCTCCATGGGGTCTCCAAGATGACCCATGGATTTACTTGGTCGTCCATGAATCATCAAATAAGGTTAGGAAATGTGTCAAGGTCATTTCATATTATTATAACATTATCTTTACTTTAAATTTCACTAATTACCTTTAATCACGATTAATAAAACTTAAAAGATACTATTCACCAAAAAATTATTTTAATCCCATTGAACCACATTTTACATCCTAATGAAAACCATGTATGTCGGATTTTTTAAATTCAAATCATAGAAGTGGTAAAGTTTCATTTAAATGAAAAATCAGTTTTTAAACTACCACTTAGTGGTTTCATTATTCATCAAAAATTGAAGTTTTTCAGAAAAATACCAAAAATTCACCCAAAGCTATATTTGATATTACGAATTTAAAAATGTTGTCTATTTTACAAAATACAAAACATATAAGTTCCGTTAATTAATTTAATAAATAATTCCCACTGTTAAAACAAATAGCGTGTTTTTAAGAAACAATATCTATTAAAAGATTGATACTAGTTTAAGTCCAATTTCAAATTGAAATTAATTCAAATGACCGCCATTGGATTAAATGGTAAAGATATATTCTAATTTCACTTTAAAACCAATTCAAAATATGATCTAATCATATAAATAAATTAGATTAAAAATAGGTTTTGAATAAAAATACAACATTTTTCACTTATTCATTAAAAATGAACTTTATCGTAAAAATACCGAAAATTTACACAAAGTAAATTTTGATGTCCTGATTTTAAAGAAGAATTTTATATTGTCAAATATAAAACATAAAATTTTCAAAAAGGGGATTTAAAAGAGGATCTCCATTAAAAGGCGGTTAATTGACCTTTTAAAGAATATTAGAATGTTTACGCTTAAAATTGGATTCATTCGCATTTTTAATCCTCTAAAATTTATTGTAAAAAGTAAAAATATTTGAAAAACATATATAATCATTTTTTAGTTAGTTCTGTTCATTCCTGTCATTACAACGACTATGTGTTAACTACCATTTAAAATAAAATTATTTTATTATTAGAGTGCAACGTAAGATTTCAAAGGAACTCGTTGTTGCGTATTGGGTAAGCCCTCGCGCATAGCATTCCCTTTAAATTTATATTAAAATTTTATTCACAAATATGGATAAATAAAAAAATGTCATATTCTTTATTTACCTGTGGTGTTACATCCTTCCCCCCTTTTGGGAATTGCGTCCTCGCAATTTTAAAATTGGGCTCAGAAACCTCATTGAAAGTCCCACATCAGAACAAGAGTCGGTATAAAAATCACATTAAATGAAAGAAAGATAAGTATAGATTTCACTCGAGTTAACCCATACTAGGATTCCATGTAGGAAAACATGGATATGGAAGAGAAAACAAAGGGTCATGTTCTGATGGAGAGTGATTGAAAACATGTTCAGGAGAAAGTTAACCACCAGAAAATCAGAAAATTGTGATGGGATAAATGGTATTCGATTCACCAGAAGGAAAATTTAATAGAATTTTTTTTTCTTTTAAGTTAATTTTCATTGAGTAATTTATTTTCGATCATAAGGAAACATACTTACCTGTCATGTTGACTTTCAACTTTTACTAGATTTCTTACACAAAATCATACTTTTCTACAAATGATGAGTATTTAGGAAGACATGTTAACATTAAGAGTACTATAATAAACTTTTAGAGAATCACCTAATCCACAAAACAGAACTATATATTTCCCATGTCTTTATACCCTTACCAAAACCAAAATTGTTAGAACAAGATCAGATAATCCAGAAAAGGATAACCCTTTATAAAAATAAAATCTATTCTTAATCTCCAAAATATGTCCAACAAAACCCAAATATCAACGAGGACCATTCGATAAAAATTTTGTACATAAAATTCTTCAAAGTAAACTAAACAAATATTGAAACCCAAATATTTGAAGGATTTAGTCACATAGTCTTCCATGGTACAAATTAACACTTATCTCCAAATAACTTCATTTTCTCTAAAAGTCTCATATTAAAAAGTAATTAACCTAATCACATATCCTCCAGGATAGGTTTTTAATTTCCATAGATAACCCAAAATCAACATACTCTTTATTCATAAAATCATCTAACTAAAAATAATAAGTCATACTAACCAGGGAAATCATGTAGTCCAGTGGTAGGTGATAAATACCAGTCACACTTTGGTTGTGGGTTCGATTCCCACAGCTTTGTCCGACGCGACGGGTTGTCACACGGTCTGTGTGTTGTCCTTTTTATAAAACTCAAAAAATAACCCTAACATGTTTTAAACTCAATAGTTTCCTTATACCTCTCATTTTCATCCAAATTCATTACGATCTAAACTTCTTCATTATTGATGTCTTATTTCACCACCATAAGATAAAATAAAATGATTCCCAAAATGAATAATAGCATACCTTGATCATGGCATCCACTCTGTTTCGTCGTCATCTTGTTCACATAGGTAGAAGTCCCATGCATTAAAACAATGATTTATAGAACCTTCAAAATCATTTGCTTCCTCCATCCAAATACACCTTGTACAACATTGGTCATATGGGTGTTCACAAAAAAATAGTTTTGGAAAATAATCATGTATGACATATAATTCCAAAACATCTGATAAAACATGATTTCTATAAAATACTCAGACAGAATTTGAGTTGAAACTTTATATTATTGGTCCTTTTAAAATACCATAAGTATGTGTTGAGAGACTATATTTTAAAATCAAATATAAATAGGTTGCGCAATGGTCTCCTTCCTCATCACCATTTTTAAAATAATAATATGCTTCGAATTTTTGTGATAAAGTAAAATATTTGAAAATACCTTGATAATATTTACCTTTCTTGAAAATATGAGAATATTGTCAAAATTGTATTTGTCTAAATACAACCCATGATCCACGATGATAACGAGGTATAGTGGAGGTGTTTTATATCTCAAAAAACTTCTTGCAAGTGAGTTGTATGCTAGAAAAAGTTCCACCATCATCCGAACATGACTTTGCAATAATTATTGAAAGAATGTCATTAGGAAGAGATAGGAATGTCATTTGAGATCCTCCTCCTTCCATTCGTAACTGACTTTACTTGACCTGATAAAAGTTATAAAAGAAGGATTAAAATGAAATAATAGATATAGGGACTAACCATGTGTCTAACAAAAATTCCTAATCCCTAAAGTTGTCTAAACCGACCTCTGATACCAACTATAAGGCCCCGGCCTTAAAACATACTTAATATTGAATTAAATGAATAATTCACATTGACGATATTTTCAGGTTTAGAGTTTTAGAGAATTAGGACATAACTATTACATCTCAAAAGATTGCAAAGTTGACACTTCTACTAAGTTTCCATAAAATAAAAACTCTTAAAAAGAAACATGTCTAGTTCCATGTTTTAGACAGCCTGACATTTCCTTGATCCCATCCTTGACCCGATTCAACTTTATGTCCTGTTAAAAACATTTCAAAAAAAAAAAAATTGGATGAGCATAAAAATCTCAGTAAGGGGTACACAAAGAATGAAAACTATTAGTTTTTCAAAACAACAAGTAAACCATGAGTACTTTATCAAAGTAATACTTCTCACCTTTATGAAGTAGTATAAACTCTTCAATGAATAAAATATTATTACATACCCTTTTGTAACCAAAATATTACCATAAAACCCATATACATAACATATAAAGGTAACTTGGGACATAAACATACTTAAATGGAATAACCATATGGTCAACTTCAACACATATCACATAATGCAATATCAATACGGCCAACTTCCATACCCAATGCATTGGAGGTTATAACGTAACCACTCATCTTGGTATTCAAGACACCACCCGTCATATGGTTTATCATGTAACCACCCTTAAAATTTCCAAGTACCATTATAAAATCATATGACATAAAACTAATATAATGGAAAGAAAATATTTCCACATTTCGATCACAATATATCACTAAAAAATATTGTAAGAACAAATCCATTATAAAAACCATTTTCAATAACAAAATGCATAAAATAGTATATGGTATTTATTTTATTTTAAAAACATTACGACTTGTTGATGAAGCCAAAGACCAAATAATACTCGCGGCGGCGGAAAAGGTCGTTGTCACCGCATACGTTAAAAGAAACATTCCTTTTTGTCATTTTGTAAAACTATTTATAGAAAAAGATTCCTTTTGTATAAAATTAAATGTCAAAGGGGTTTATACACCATATAAAATAATGCCTTGTATTAGAACACAATATGCCTCAATTAAAGGAGATTGAGATAAATTCCCTTACAAAGATGGTATCCTTGGATTAAGGATAAATAAATTTCATAATTATGTGTGACAAAAGAATTCACCAAATATAATAGGATATTAAGTGTAAAACAATCAGAGGTCATTCACACATATTCATAGAACGACATATTCAAGGAGTACAAGTTTATCCCAAAGAATCAAAATTGGGTTAAGAAGTTCCCTTGCAAAAAATTCGACAGCCTAATGGCGTCACTTCAAAATAAACAAAAAGAGTTGATGAGAGATAAAATGGTATCTCATAACTTGAACATAAAATTTAAATCAATAAAGATATATAAGAACATATCCCAACATAACAATATGTAAATTAAAAGACCCAACAAAAATATGTCTTTTAAAAAGAGGAGGGTGAAAGGTTTCCTTACAGACTTGGGTATCTTTTGAAACATACACCCCATGAAAGAAGGAAAATACAACATTGATGTAAATACTCATAAAAGAAATTATATTACACAAAGAGTCAAATAATGGGCATTACATATTCCACTCAAAGGAAATTGTGGCAAATGTAGCATAAATCTCACGGGAATAAAAGTGAGATGAAAAGTCCCTTACGAAAACTCGGCAGCCTAACAATGCCACTTAAATCATCCAAAAATGGATCAATGATATCAAATAATATCTATCATCATATTAACATAAAATTTACAGAAAGAGGAATATAAAATAACATCCCCCAACATAACAAAGAGTAGCTTAAAAGAAGTGACATAAAGGAGAGTACTTAAAAAGAGAGAGATTGGCTCTCTTACAAAAATTCGACAGCCTAACGACGCCACTCAAAACATCCAAAATGGATTGATGAGAGAAAATAGGGTCTCTCATCATATGAAAATAAAATTTACAGTAAGATTAATATAAAATAACATCACAATCATAAGAAATATGAGCTTAAAAGGAATGACATAAAAGAGTGTACTTAAAAAGAAAGAGAGGGGTAGGATCCCTTACCTCAAGTTCGACTTGTCTTGTTCGTTTCTTTATATTCCTGAATAATAAACTTTGGTCAATTTATAATTGCTTAAGGACCTCATTTAGATATTATTATTCAGTTCATATCACACATTATAATGTTTTAATAATTTTTTAATAATGTTAGATCAATCAGACGTTTTTGTCGATGTTTGGTACATGAGTCAAAAATGAACTTGTTTGAAAATGATTGCCCATGTAGTTATAAGTAAATAATTTCCAGAATAGTATTAATGATTAAAATATCATATATATCCAGTACATATTCATTTTATACTATTCCATAAAATTTGGAGATAAAAAATTAAAAGCACCGTTCATTGAGACGGTAGGCCATACGTACGCATGACCGCTACTTTCATTTTTTTGTCATATTAATGATATTAAAAATAAATGAGATATATATATATATATATATATATATTATAATTACAGTATAATATATATGTTATATAGGTCACATATGTTCATTAATTTCATTCTTTATACATTCCATGTGTTTCATGAACGACTCACATCACTTGAGGGGGCGGTAGTCAACACTTCCTCATATGAAATTATCGCATTTGGAAAACTTGCAAAGAATAAAGGTATATTTTAAATATAAAATAAAGAATCATATAGTAAACATAAATACCAGATATATCATATATAAAATATAGTGACATCATAATGGCCACCTTTAAAGGTGTTAAAAGAATATTGAACAATCATCGTTTCGTGAGGCAGTAATTCACCATCCATAGAAACAGTATGTTCTTTAATCATTAGACGGATGTGTGTGTAAATGTAGCTAAAATCCTTATTATAACAACATAAATGTATATTGAATATACTGGTGCTGTTACAAAATAAAGGAATAAAAAAAATTTAGGGGGTTGGAGAAGAAAAATAAAACAAAAGAACACTAGGTAAGACTTTACCTTTTAAATCGGGTAACACTTTTTGATTTCAGATCAAAGGCTTCCTTGGAAAGACTTCTGCCCAAAGTGAGGCTTCTAGGAGAAATAGAGGGATGTGGAGAGACAAAATGGGCAGGGGTTGGATGAGCCAATGTCTTGAGAGGTGTGGTTAAGGTGGTAGAGGTGGAGGCCTTTTATAAGAGGAGGGGAGGGGCACTCTTGGAAAGTCTTGAAAAGTAACCTTATTATAAAAGGCTTTTCGGATTTTAAAGGTCACAGAATTATATATTAAGAGTATATGGTTATAATATTTCTAAATCCACACATCCCATAGGTTTTTGAAAAGTTTATGTCTTATATTTTACATTATCTTTTCATTTTATTTAAATCGTTAAATAATGAGGTAATCACTGCATCATCATGGTGTCATAAATAATTTAATTTATTTAATGTCTAAAAAATATAAAAAAACTATCATGATGTAGTAAATATTTTTAGATTTCCAATTAATATCTATAGTAAGAAATATGAATTGTATAACCCCATGTAAATTTTTTTTAGAAAAACAACACATGTTTGTGACATTTTAATTTTAACTTTAAATAAAAAGTTATTAATGTCATTTTCCTACCCAAGTGGCTCAATGGGGTCCCCAAGTTGACCCATAGATTGTCTTGGTTGGAAATGACTCATAATATAAGACTAGGTCATGTGTCAAGGTCATTTCATATTATTATAACATTATCTTTACTTTAAATTACAATAATTACCTTTAATCGCGATTAATAAAACATAAAAGTTACTATTTACCAAAAAAATATTTTAATCCCATTGAACCACATTTTACATCCTAATGACAACCATGTATGTCGGATTTCATAAATTCAAATCACATAAGTGGTAAAGATTCGTTTAAATGAAAAATCTGTTTTTAAACTACCACTTAGTGGTTTTACTATTCATCAACAATTGAAGTTTTTCAGAAAAATACCAAAAATTCACCCTAAGATATATTTGATATTCTGAATTCATAAATGATGTATATTTTAGAAAATTCAAAACATATAAGTTTCATTAATTAATTTAATAATTAATTCCCGCTGTCAAAACAAATAGTGTGTTTTTAAGAAACAATATCTATTAAAAGATTGACACTAGTTTAAGTCCAAATTCAAATTGAAATTAATTTCAATGACCGCCATTGGATTGAATGGTAAAAATATATTCTAATTGAACATTAAAACCAACTCAAAATATGATATAATAATATAAATAAATTAGATTAAAAAGAGGTTTTGAATAAAAATACAACATTTTCCACCTTTTCATTTAAAATGAACTTTATCGTAAAAATACCAATAATTTAGACAAAATAAATTTTGATGTCCCAATTTTAAATAAGAATTTTATTTTGTCAAATATAACACATAAAAGTGTCAAAAAGTGGATTTAAAAGAGATTCATCATCAAAAGGCGGTTAATCGGCCTTGTGAAGAATATCAGAATGTTTACTCTTAAAATTGGATTCATTAGCATTTTTAATCCTCTAACATTTATTATAAAAAGTAAAAATATTTGAAAAACATATATAACCATTTTTTAGTTATTTCTGTTCATTCCTATCATTACAATGGCTAGGTGTTAACTAAAATTTAAAATAAAAATATTTTATTATTATTGTGCAACGTAAGATTTCAAAGGAACTCATTGTTGCGTATTTGGTAAGCCATCAAGCAAAGCGTTCCCTTTAAATTAATATTAACATTTTATTAAAAAATGTGGATAAATATAAAAAGGTCATATTATTTATTTATCAAGGGTGTTACACCATCCTCCAATAGAAATAATTTTTCTCTAATTTTGAAGGGACCTATACACATTTCCCTCAACGAATTTTTAGTTAAAAACAGATTTTACGACATCCTTTTATAGTTAAAAATGTATGTGTAAGGAAAATGATCTATCTAAACTAAATGCTTATTGAAAATGAAGTCGCATAACAGAATGTGTATGGAGGGTGAAGTAACTTAACTAAATATCAATATCTAAAATATAAGGTAAACTATAATTTATAATATTATTAAAAAAACTGAATTCTAGAAACGTGAATATTCAGATTATGATTTTCAAAAAATTCAGAGTTTAAATTCTGACGAATTCAGAGTTTGAATTATAAGGAACTCAGGGTTTGAATCCTGAGGAATCCAGAGTCTGAATTATGAGTTATTTGGTGTCTGAATTAAGAGAAATTCAGATTCAATATTTCAAATAATTCATAGTCTGAATTTCATAGAATATGTAGTCTGAATACAATATGACATGGTAGATTAAAAAATTGTACCATTACAAGATTATTTATAAGGATCAAGATTATTGAATATAGGAAAAAATAGAATGTGTTTTGAGAATACATTTAATAATATAATTAAAACCAATTTAAGGATATAACATTTCTTATAGAAGGGAAATTTTCCTTTAGAAAATAATTAATAGGGAAAGAAAATTTTCTTTATGGCAAGGTGTTTGTGATTTTCAAAACATAGAGGAATGGAAAATTCATAAGGAAAAATTATTTAATCAACAATAATAGTGTGACCCTGGCTAGGTAATAATACTAATTCTCCTACGAATGATATTAGCTACCGCATGGCTATTGAATGGTTAGTCAGACTATGCATGTTTTCCATGACGTAGGTCTACTTATTTCTGAGACGGTCGCACGGTCAGCATACGGTTTGACCAACAGTAGGGGCTAACTATTATACATTTCTAGGTAATTAAAAAAACTTTCTCTATCCCATAATTTTATAGCTTAACCCCTCTTTTTTCCCAATTCAGCATTATCAGACCTAATCCACTCCCAATGGTGGTTTTGGCACCCTCCAACATCTCCAAGAGGAATCCATAGCGGTTTCGTGGTGATTCAATACCCGATTCAAATTCTTATGGTTTTTTTCTTCTACATTGTTGATTTATATCCCCTATTTTATTCTTCCCTTACCCTAGTGGTTATGTTGGCCAATTTTCATGAATAGAGTAACATAGTTTTTGTGGTTTTGTCATCTTAGGATTCCATAAAGATGGATCTAGAATCCCTTGTATGAGGTGGTGGTGAAAATGAGGTTTCACACTAGATTTCATATATTCTCTATCATTTTTGGTTGGATCCCTTTACTATAATTTTAATATTTCATAGATTTATTATTTTTTTCACCCTCCTTGATAGATAAATATTTATCTAATATTTTTATGTTATTTATTCCATGTTAAATGTGGTGTTTTACACAATGGTTTTGAATTTGTAGAGTGAATTTGATGAGTTTTTGGACACCAAATATTTATTAAATTTCCTAGATAAAGATCCCAAGTGGTTTGTGATTTTATTAATTGCATGGATTATTTTTATAAGTGCATTAAAAACATCAAAAAATGGCGGGATGGACTGATTTAATTGGTTTCCCAAATATTTGGTTCTTAAAAATGTTTGTCTATGGTTCTTTAAGAAATGAATTACTATTTTGTGTAGAATTATTTTGAGGACTATTTTTCATTGTTGAAATAGTTTATTTGAAATATCATTTCAGGTAGTTAGTATTTACATGTGGGTTTAAGATGATATGGGAGTGTCCTCAAAATGGGACCTCCCTTGTGTGATAATTATTTTATGGAATGACACTACTCCCAGAGGAGGCTAGGGTGGGGTGATTTTTTTGATACTTATAATGGCATGTGTATGTGGCTTGTTATTTGGATTTTTTGGAACACCCCTTGGTTAACATATAATGGAATCCTAGCATAGAAAAGAGAAATTTTGAGAATCTTTCTTTCAATTTTATAGTTTATTTCACTAGCTATTTTCCTATAGTAGGAGGTCATTTTTTTGTTATTTCTATGGATTTGGTCCCCACGACTAGGAAATGTAGGGAGACAACCAAGATTTTTTGAATTATTATGGCATGATGTAGGAAATTATTTCAGGATGAGTCACTTGTATTGTATTTTCTAGTTCACCTATTTGTTAATAGGTATTCCCATGTTGCTTTGATACTAGTATCGCCCACCACTTACCTCATAGTGAAGTTATATTAATCATTATAGGTTATGAAGTTTTCTTCGTAAATTGTGAATGTGTGGTTCTATTAGAAAGGTTTCAAGAATGTTTTTTAAAGAAAAATATTTTTTTCTTCGCCCCTTTTATGAAAAATAAATGTTACCAAATTGTTTCCTATTGTTTTTTCTATTAACAAAAATATCCCCCATTAATGAATATTATTTCAAAACTATGAGGTAAATTTATTTTTTATTCTTGTTAATTGAAATGAAAATTAAAAAAACCATATATTTATATGATGTATTTCAATCCAAATAATCAATGTTTCTTTATTTACCTATTATGCGTTGGGAATATAATTATTTTGGCTTACCTATTGAGTTTTAATACTCATTCCTATAGGATTTTTGTGTTTTTATTTTCTATAATAGGTTATATATTTGGATCAATAACCTTGAGAAATTATTGGTATTGAATTTTAGAGTGATCCCTTGGGTCAAATGGAGATGTTGTGGTTTTCAGGTTCTGTCAGGGTTTCCTTGTACAGTTTACTATTCAATTGTTATATTTTTCATTTGGAATGTTATTGATGTAAAAATATGGGTAACCAAGTTTATATTATTTTATATTTATTTTCATTGATTTTTTTATATTTTTGGGTGAAACCACTCCCATTATCTCTAAGTATTCTGTTGGTGCTTTTCAGTAACCCGTGAGATCGAGAACCGGTCTTAGTAATTTCTATTGATCTGCAAGGGTGACTAGTTCATGGTTGACCTGGGTTGGATCATGACACTACACCCATAATATTTTAGAACCTATATATGAATTTTGTTTTAATTTTTATGTTTTAAAATGCTAGGATAGGATAATAAATGATTAAAGGTGATTTTTTTGGATTTTTAAATATTGTCGTAAGACTATATTTACCGAACTACATTACTTAATTAGAGACAATGCTTTTGGGCTCGATACGTGGACCTAATGTTATCATGTATTTGACAAAGAATGGTTTTCTGATGTCGAGTTGTTCAGTTTATTAGTTTTTACCCTAAAATTGTGCATGTTTTGGATTCTATGTTCAATTCATTTAATATGAAATCGAGTTTTTGTAATATTAAAGGTAATGGAATTTTTTAATTTTATGGGGGGGGGGGGCTCGAGTGCTTCTGATTTTCATTATGGTAGCTTTTATTGTGTAATACCATTTGTATTGTTGATAATTCTATTTTTATTTTGTTCAGTATAAGAGTAAATGTTGTAGTTGGATGATTGATTAAAGGGTGGTTAGAGAATGAATATATTATTATGATTATAGAGGTTTTCCTTTGTTGATGGATTGTCCTACAGTTATATTTTACTAGTGAAAATGGAGAGGTTGATAATGGGAAGCTCTCCCATTCTTCGAGCATAATTATGATAAAATTCCATGCGATATGTTATGACGATTTAATTGTTTTTTATCCTAGGCTCATAGATGTATGAATCAATGTATTTTGATTTTTCTTATGTGAGTGTTTGAGTGAAAGAGTGCATCCCTAATGTTTCATGTGATTTATAGAGGGAATGTTATGAAAATATATAATTTCATAAGGGATATATGAATATTTAGATTGATATCACATTCTAATTTTTATATTAAATCAATTATCTATTTTATAATCAATATAGATACGTTGATTTTTATCATATAAATCTATTTTTTAGTTTAATTGTGAATTATTCAGGCTATGTTGGATGTACTCAAGTACGGTTTTGGTAGTAGCTCTATAGAAATTTTTTGATCATGATTTGTTGGTATATATTTTTGATGAGGTTGTGATTTTTGTTTCAAGAGTCATTATTATATAACTATTACCAATACAAGATGTGATTTATTAATGAAGGGAGGATATGGCCCTTTCAAATGGTTTGTAATGATAATATAATTAGTAGAGAAATCACAATTGATGGGTTTGATTAGTCACTGATGAGGAAATTATAGTGTAATGCCATTACAAAAATAACCATTTTCAACATCTTCTAAGCATTCAGATTTCAATATTAGATAATTTCCTATACAAAAATCCATTTAAATTAATTATATTATTTGATGATCGGATACATTGGGAAATGAACTCAAAGTGTAGTTTAAGGAATACATTGTGACGGGGAGACCACCATAAGATTTTGGAGGATAATAGTTACATGATATGGTGTATTAGTTTTGACAGATCATCATTTGGATGGTTGTGGTGGAATTTTAACACCATTGAAATGAAGAGTTTCATTTATCTGGTTCGATATAATCATCAAACATTATATTTGGGTGGGATGTTTGATGGAGTTCATGCATTGAAATTTAGATTCAAATATTTTAGTTCTAATAAAAGTATTATTGAGGGTAAGATCACATTTTGGGCCATTATTGAATTGGTGATCTTATTTTGTTTTTGATTGGAAGGACTATATGTGGCCCCATAAATGATGAATGTTGTTAAAAAATCCCATTCAAATTGTGAATAGATTATGCAATACATAAAAAAGGTTCTTGTGGGGGAAGGGATGGTTTATTATGGGAATATGTTGAAAGAAGTACTTTCCTGAGAAATACCAATATCAATGATAATATCGTGTCCTAAAACACATTATCGAGGACAATAAATACAATTTTCTAACAAAATCATGACATGAAACCAGTTTTCATGATTTGAACATATCATGGGATGAACTACATAATTTTTAAAATAATGATATCGATATATATCCATAATTTTCCAATTCACTCAAATCCTTAATGAGAAGTATCATTAACTTTTAATTATTTTTATTGAAGTATAGGATGACATTTTCCCAGATGAAAGAGCATATGATCGAGGATTATGAGCCTCTGGATTAGATTGGAAATAAGATGTCATATTCTGATGAACATGTATAATTGAATGATGATCTATTTGAATAAAAAGGGATATATGTAACTCCCAAGGATAGTTGGTCATTTAGTTTAATATGTGAAAATATATGGTGCTTGGGGCATTGAGATGGGTCTATTGGATGTGGGAAGAGGACAGTTGATCTTTATGGGCCTTGGAAAATAATTTCAACAAATATAGTTTAGTGTAAAAGTATAATATAATGGTTAGTGTCTCAACATACATTCCATCTACATTTTATATTTTCTATGTTTCACATGGATGTTTGAGAATTTCATTACGGGAAATTCCTATTATTTATTTAATTTAGGGGGAACTTTTTGTAAATTTAAAATTCTAAATTTTAATAATGAAATTATAGGGGTAATAAAGAACTCTTAAATTTTTTTATTGACACCTCACACACTAATGTATGTGGATGAGACATATAAACAACTAAATGTCAAAGGTGATGGTGGACTCAAAGATCCTAGACAAACTATGTATTAGTGTAACAATATTATGATTCAGGATATTTAGGATCCTCACAATGAAGACTCAGTGAGTGTATATATTCCATCAAATATGACAATTTCTATGTGGATAGAGTATATGATTACCTGAATTGGTTAGGTTGAGAAAACAAAACCAAAGAAACTATCATGATTGATATTTTTCATTTCAATTTATTAAATTATTCCAAATTGGTGAGAAACTATATGAATGGAAAGGATTTAATAAGCTATTGATGATAATATGGGTCATGTAATCCATGTATGTTTTGTTCTAACATGAGATGGTGATATAGAATAAGCAACCACACAGGGGTTTCTCGATTCTATTGAGACCAATGGGACCATCTGGGTGCCTCTTCAACTCACCAACATTGAGTGGTGAAAGTGAAAATGGTTGAATATGTCATCATTCATGATTTCTTTAGGATGAATTAGACTATGTCTTTAGAACAGTGATGGATATATTTGGGACCCCATTAAAATCTATAGTTTAATTACTAGTTTGAGATTCAATGGAGTAAGATATCTAATAATAGAGTTACCATAGATTTAGAACCATTATATTGGGATATGGTGGACCTCATTCTCAACATCATGATAATATTACTGGGGTTTCTATGGATTTTGAGATCATGAACATGTCTATAATGTTCCTCATTCATAGAGTCATTAGGATATGATTGGAAATTCAGTAGATTCTCAGTTCAAAGATATGACTATTATAGAACATAATACTAGTGTAATGAGGTTATGATTAGAGATTACATGGATTAAGAGCCAATATATTAGGAATATGTGGGCCTTATTTTAGAATTAATAATGATATGACTTGGTATTCCATGTAGTTTCATCTCAGATATGTGGTTTCTGTAATCATCGTTCGGAATGTGTGCAGGTATGATTAGGTAATAAATATATTAGTATCTCATATATAGGGTTGTCTAGAACCTCATTTATCAAGTTCTGAGGATATTATTGGGGCTTCAATGGGTTTGAGATCAGATATAAGGTTTTTGTATACATATTTCTATAAGTCATGAGGATATGATTAATGCAGTTGTGGATATGGATCTTAGTGATAAGGTAACTATGTCATGTTTCCCTAAAGTCATGAGGATGGTTTTTAATTTCAAATATAATAGGAACCCATATGGTTGTTAGGAGTCATAGTCTCCAATAATTAATAATCGAAAATTAATTGTTTTTCAATGCATTTATGGTTGACCGAGGATAAATACCAAAGGATCAACAGTGAAATATTTAATTGAACTTGTATTCATTTTAAATGAGCATTCCCATGACAATATCTATATAAAACATTTTCATTACAAGACCACATTTGTAGTGACCTACTTATATTTTGACCCCTAAACTTCTCGAGTTTCCACAATACATGGGGACTTAGAGGATCCTTACATGGTTAAAGGTGTATTTTGGGAAATGCCTTAGGATATTATTGTAGAGTAGGATTGATTTGATGGTATCAATAGATTTGGTGATTCTTGATTAATAGATATTGTAAAACCAATTTTATTTTCATTATTTTATTCTAATATTGATCTATAATTGGCCTAGTATAGGGATTATTATATATATTACATGAATGTATTATATTATATTGGGTTGTTTATTTATTCTTCAAATAATGATTAATTACTCTTATTGATGGATTTTTGTAATTTAATGATTATTGGTAACTCTGATATATAGGGTATATTATACCCAATATAAAACCTTAGACCGCAAAATGAATTAAAAACCTCTGGAATATTTAGAGGGACCCATGAGATCCTATGGTTAACCGTTCAATGTACTATTTATATAGTGAGATGGTGATAGTCATTAATAGTATATTCCAGCATGATATATCAATTTTACATTCTCTTTTAAATGAAATGAACTGTATTAAAGACATCCATAGATATAGGGAGATGATTTTTTTTAGAAATCTCATTTGTAATTTGATTATCACAATGAAATATTATAGGTTTTTCTATTATCATGTTAATATATTCATGCGGCTACTTAATCAAGATTATATAAGATAATTAATGAATAAAAACCACATTAAAAAATCTGTTGTTCTCAAATAGAATGATTTCAGTTTCTTATTGTGTAAACATACCCAAATATCACACTTTAAATAAAATCCACATGTCATCTATATTCTATAATACATTATCCCACTTTATTTATATATATAAATCATGATACATTTAGAAATAAGAAATTTGGAATTCCATTTATATATCTAAAGAATATTTTTTCATTAAAAAAATGTTACACCCCTGGATAACTCATATATTGATCATATATATTCACTAATTATTGGGTGGATACTCAGAATCAGAATATGTCTATTATTTGGAAATTTGTGGAAGTGTACCCAGAATATTTTTTTAGACTTCCAAAAATATGTGATGTTGATTTATTGATAAAACTAATTCTTTGTTCCATAAAAAATTCAATGACACCATTTATAATGAACCCAATTAATTTGTATTAATTAAATAAGATTCATAAAGATAACATAGAAAATTGATTCATTTAGTCATGTGTTTCACCATGGGGTGAACCTATTCTTTTTGTGATAAATAATGATGGATCAATTCATATATCATTTGAGTATTAGGGGTTGAGAAAGATAATGATCAAGAAAAAGTGTCATCTACCATTTATTGATTAATTTTTTGATCAATATCATAGAGCATAATAACTTTAAATGATTGAGATTAATTCTATATATCATCAGTTGAGGGTCCTAAAAGAGGATATACTAAAGATATAATTCCATACAAGGCATGTTTACTCGGAATATATAGTGTTTCCATTAGGTATTACTAATTCCCATTTCCTTTTCATGTATTAGATGAATAGAATATTTGTAGATTACTGCGATCTATTTGTGGTAGTCTTTATATATGATATTCTTATCTACTCAATGAGAAAAGATGATCATGAAGAAATTTTGACAATTGTTCTATAGACACTGAGTAAGGACAAATTCAATGGAAAAAAATTAAAATGTTGATTTTTTTCCACAAATATTTTCATTTTTAGGCCGTAAAATATAACGATATTGTATATTAGTAAATCCATCCAAGTTGTTTGACATAAATTGTTGTCTAAAACAAATCACAATGATTTGGATGATTATTATTTCTGTAATTCCCCAACCCCAGAATCCCAGAGTAGTTTTATTATTACGTATCATTGTCATGTTCACAAAAGAAAAAGTGTCGAAAGACTGATTGTTTAGAATCCTTGGATGTAATAGATATATTCATATGTTTTAAATTACATAATTGAATGGAAAACTAAAACTATATTTTTTTCCATAGACAACACAAATATCCCATAGACTATCCCCGTAGGTCAGTCATAATATACATCTTCACATCCTGGAAAAAATATAACATAGAAAGGGGTGAGCTCAGATGCTTAGTAAGGATAACAATATAGCAGAATCTTTAATCAATAAGAATAAACATTTAAAACAATGTATAAAACTAAAATAAAAGCCTTTTCAACATAAACATCATTATAATGTGGAAAATATAAATCAAAATAATTCCATTTACTTACTCACATGGATATTCTACTAGTTAAATAATCACATTCAATATCAATAGCCACATTCATAATGATGAAATGCATAATGTCAGAATTCATAACCACATAGTCAAGGCCTTGTGCCAGGACTACAAAAACTATTTGTTCATGGCCAAATGTTAAGACACAAGTTTTTCTCATAAGACCTACTGATGAATCGATGAGCTATAGCGGGCTCCACCCATTATTTACTATGTCCAATGTATTATTCATTTGAAAAGGTTTAAACCTAACATAAACAGTCATATTTAAATTGGCATACGAAATTTAAATACTTCATCCATAAACCATGAATGTTATAAAAATAAAACATCCATTGTCAAACATATCACAAAACCATCAATACAATATGGAAGTTCTCTATCATAATAAATCAACTTCAAATAAATTTATAATCCATCAAAGGATGTTGACATAGATGAAATCTAATTTTTTTTAGAGAAATATCTCTTTACATTTTGATGTCATTAAAGAAAGAATTTATTTTGAAAATATTCTTATATACATTTAAGGGAAGCTTCGACGATGATATAATGGAAAAAAATTGCAGCACCCGGCGTATAAGTTAAAAAAACATTCTTACATTAATTTTTTCGAAAAGGTCATAAGGAACCATGTTTGGAAAACAACAAAAAGATTCTTTTTGTACCATATCATAAAAAGTCAAACAAGGGTATAAATGTCTTTAACCCATAGTTTTGTAAATATTAAAAATGATTTGGAATACATTTTTTAAAAACATTGATGTGGATGATAAAGTGGTCCCAGTAGATACTTACATAAAAACAACCTCAGATAATAAAGAGATTGTGAAATTAAACCTTACATTGTACATTTATTTGGTTGAGGGTACGTTAACTTCCTATATAATAGTCGAAAAATCACATGTAATATCAAAAGGTATTTTCCTAATGATGGAATGCATAATGAAAAACTTCATAACCACACAGTCAAGTCCTTGTTCCAAGACAACAAATAAGATTGTTTCAAGATCCTATGAGAATACAATAGTTTGTCTCATGAGACCTATCGATGCATCGAGGAGCTATAGTGGGCTCTACCTGTCACTTACTATGTTCAATACATTCCTTATATAAAAATTATTAAACAAAACATAAAAATTCGTATTAAAACCAGTATATGAAATGTCAACACATTATCCATAAACCATGAATGGTATATAAATAACACATCCAAAATAAATCATATCACAAAAAAACTTCAATACAATATGGAATATTTTTATCATAATAAATCATCCTCGATCAAGAATCATATCTCGTAATGGATGTTGGCATAGTTGAAGATGATCAGTAAAAATATTTGAGAGAAATATACCTTTTAATGAAATAAATTAAATATCATATAATTTATAATGGAAGTCATTTAAAATATAGTTTTTAATAAAAGTGTCACATATCACTTTGAAACATTTTAAAGGAATTAACATTTTAAAAAATTAATGTCCACATAAATAAATCATTAAATCCATTTTGAAAACATGGAAATTAATGAGAAAGGTGTAGAAGAATAATTATCGAAAACATTTAAAATGATTCTTTAGTAAAAAAAGTACCTTAAAAATAATCCCTATAAAAACTATTTTATGAATCATGGGCATGTAAAATAAATATCTCCTAGTAGATACTAACATAAAAACAATCTTAGATAATAAAGAGATTGTCGAATTAACCCTTACCTTTCACTTTACTATGGCTGATTGTACGTTTAACCTCTTGTATAATGTCCATAATAAGTTATTAAATTATAAAAGAACCATATTCATATTTATTATGTCATACATGATTAATTTATGACTTTATACTACCAATTTAATAATAATTTCCATGTTAAATTTACATTTCAGGTTATAATCACTTTCTTTATCGTATGTGTTTTACCTTGTTATTCTTGATCAAATCATTTATATTGTGATTTACATACTAAAAAAATATAAGACATGATTTATATATCATATATATTTATAATTTAAATATGTATAGTAGATAGATATATGAAATGGAAAGCACCGTTTGTGGAGACGGTTGGTCATACGTACACATTAACATTGTTTCTGTTTTCATGTCGTATTGAACAGAAGAAAGTGAATAAGACATTTGTAAGTACACACACACAAATATATATATATATATATATCTCAAG
Organism: Viscum album; assembly: GCA_963277665.1. NCBI lineage: Eukaryota > Viridiplantae > Streptophyta > Magnoliopsida > Santalales > Viscaceae > Viscum > Viscum album. The sequence continues at coordinate 1,507,058,708 of OY728152.1, forward strand.
TAGAATTATTATTTTATATAATACATAATTATTAATAATATGTATTTTTAAAATCATTTTTGAATGGTAAACGTGGGAATGAATCTCATCATTTCGTGGAAATGGTAATCCGTACATACGCACGAGCGACAATATCAATATATTGAAGGTGAAATCATTTGTAATTAGATGGTATATCATATATAAAGAATAATTAACATGTTATATTTTTTATTTACATTAGTTATACTCATTATTATACCCATCCAAATAATGATGTTTTTGACTAATAAACTACACCACGATGCGGAGACGGTAAGCCGTACGTAAGCACGTATGGAGACTTTGTCATTTATAGGATTGATTGAATAATTAATATGGTTGTTCCATATTTATAATAACATCAAAGTGTGTAGGAGGTACTAGATTTATTATTTTTATATGGAAACAAAAAATAAATAGGATGTGGAATAAGGAAAGAACTTGAAAGAGGGTGGTGAAATTATTACATGTTCTTCAAGTGTTTTCTTTTTAGTTCATCAAATGAACTACTTAGGTTGGCATTATTATCAATGTAAGGACACTATGTTGATTTGAGGGAAGTTTGGAAGCTATTTGGGCCAGGTTTTTATGATCCAAATGGATTTGGAGATGTGATTTTGAGAGAATGGGAAGTGCCCTTTTATAAGAGGGGCGAGGGTCACTTTAGGAAATGATTAAAATATTAATTTTTTATACAATCATATTCGGTTTATAATGGAAAAAATAATTTTATTTCTAGATTTAGGTGGTTATGGGTTGAGATCCACTCAACCAATAGGTTTTAGACAAGTTTAGGTTACCATTATAACCATATCTTTTAGATTTATCTACTAGTTAAATAATGTAACTTTTACCATGTCTTCGAGTATTATTACTCTATAGAGTTAATAAACATACTATAAACATCCAAGATAACCTCATGTGGTTCATTAATGACATATATAATGTTATTTAAACCCTTTTTCTGATCCTCATATTTTTACTTATATTTTATAATTTAATAATATAATATTTCTTTTAAAAACCCATTTATGTCAATTTTGACCTTATTTAGTATTTGGTTTTTGTGACAGTCATAAAAACTTGTTTACATCGAACAAGATAGAATCAATATACCATAACATTTCATATTCACCCATAAAATTCAGGGATGTCACAAAAGTTTAGAAAATATATTTATTTTAATATTTATAATACCATATATTTTATTTTTTCATTAATATGGAAATTACTGCATTAACATTGTGTCATAAATATATTTATTTATTTAATGTCTATAAATTAAAAATAAAATACAATGATACAATAAATAATTTTATCTTTCTAATTAATATTTATAGTCTAATTTATATTATGTATAACCCCATATTAATTTTTTTATTTTTTAAACATTGAATTTAACACTTTTAACTCTTCTTTAAATAAAAGTATAATAAATGTCATAATATAATCCTAGTGGACCTAAAGGATCATTTTTTTCCTAAGGATGTTCTTGGACGAATTAAACTTATCCAATAGAATTATAACATGTGTTAGGGTAATTATAATATCATTTTTACCTTTAATGACCCTATTTACTCTTAATGGTGGTAAATAAAAGTCAAACGTTACTATTCACCTGAAATTATTTTCATCTACTTCATCCAAATTTTACTCAATGATGTTAACCGTGTCGTTTGGATTTTTTAACATCAAAACCTAGAAGTGGTAAAATTATTTTTTATGCAAATTTGCTAACGTGCCTAAAATGTTGGTAAAAGACGTTAAAAAAATCAATAAAATTTTATACACTGAATTTTATTATAAAATACTCCAATGAATTATTGTGAACTTATACAGGTATTATATATCTATTTTGACTGAATATAAATTTAATCTAAATAAATTATTATTTAAATAAAAAGTCAATTTTAAACAAAAATGTAGTGTTTTTCACTATTTATCAAAAAATTGAATGTTTTCAAAGATATACCCAAAATTCACCCTAATATAATTTTGATATTATGAATTAAAATATTATAATATTTTAAAAAATTCAAAACTTATAAGTTTCATTTATTAATTTTAAATTAATTCTCATCGTCAAAACAAATAAATAGGTTTTTAAAAAGTAAAAACTATCAAAAGATTGACATGTGTTTTTTTAAAATTACTTATAATGACATACATTGTTTTAAATGATAAAAATATAATCTAATTATACTTCAAAACCAATCAAATGAATAACTTAACACTATAAATCATTTAGATTAAAAAAGTAGTTTTTAATTAAAATATAGAATTTTTCACAATTAATCAAAATATGAAAGTTATCTAAAAAGTACAAAAAATTTAACCAAACTAAATTTTTATGTTCCTCATCTAAGTAAGAATTTAATTTCATTAAATTTAATATTAAAAAATTTAATATATCGGTTTCAAAAAGGGCTCTCCATTTAATGGCAGTAAAATTGCATTTTTTAAAAAATACTTCTTTTATCTAAAAAAATAAATTTGTTCTTATATTACGTATAAGAAACAAATATTATGGATTTTAAATTTATATAGAGAATATAAGATTCAAAATTCAGTTAATAATATTCATAACTGTATTTTGGACAACTAGTTTGGTATGTTGTGGTGTGCTCGAACTTGGTGTTGTGTGTAGCACAAGCTATTGAATTACATTAATGAGATAACGTACTATGAAATCTTGGGGAGTTACAACATTTTAATTTATAGGATGGATTGAATAATGAATATGGTTGTACCATATTTATAATAACATCATAGTATATATTAGGTACTGGATTTATTATTTTGGTATGGGAACAACAAAGAAATCGGAATTGGAAGAAAAAAATAATTTAAAAGAGCATGGAGAATTATTACCTCTTTTTTGGGTTTCTCATTTTGAGTTGATGAAAAAGACTCTTATGATGTATTTCTGATCAAAGTAAGGACTCTATGTTGATGTGATAAAATTATGGAGGATATTTTGACATTGTTTGGCCAAGCCAAATGGCTCTGGATATGAGATTTTGAGAGAAGGGGAAGTGCCAATTTATAAGTTGGCTGAGGGTCAATTTATGCAAATATTATAATATTTATTAATAATAAAATCACATTCAGTTTATAATGGCTCCAAATGAGTTTATTTCAAGACTTATGTGGTTATGGGTTGAAATCCGTTTAACCAAAAGGTTTTAAACAAGTTTAGGTTACCATTTTAACCTTATCTTTAAGATTTAACTCTTAGTTAAATAGTATAACTTTTATCGTGTCTTCAAGTATTATTACACTATATAGTTAAAAAACATACTCTAAACTTCCATGAGAGAGTCAATTGATTCATTAATGTAATATATAATATTATTTATTCCCTTTTTCCTAACCGTATATTTTTATGAATAATATATAAAACAATAATATAGTATTGGTTTTAAAAACTAATTAATGTCATTTTTGACAAAATATGGTATTTTGTTTTAATGAAAGTCATAAAAACATTATCACATTGAAAAAAAATTATCTAATCAACCCTATAATGTCATATTATCCTTGAAAATTCTTGGATGGCATCAAAACATTGGAATTCTATTTATTTTAATATTTATAATATAAACTATTTTAAAATTTCATTAAGAAGGTAATTACTGTATCATCATTGTTTCATAATTAAAGTTAATTATATAATCTCAAAAAATTATAAATAAAATAACATTATGTTTGAAATCCTTTAATCTTTCTACTGAATACTTATAGTCGAATTTAACTTATGTATAACCCTATATTAAATTTCTTTTTGTTAAAATAATTAAATTTAACACTTTTAACACTTCTTTAAATAAAATAATAATAAATGTCCTAATATAATACAAGTGGACATAAAGGATAAAATTATATTCCTAAGGTTTCTTTTGTTCTAATTAAACTTATCCAATAGAATTAGGACATGTGTTTGGGTAATTATAATATCATTTTTATTTTTAATTACCATATTTACTTTTAACCGTATTAAATAAAAGTCAAATATAACCATTCAAAAAAAAATATTTTAATATTATTGAATAAGATTTTACTTACTCATGTCAACAGTGTCTCTTTATTTTTAGAAATTATACTCACAGAAGTGGTAAAATTATGTTTTATGCAAATTTGCAAATGTAACTAGAATGTGGGTAATAGAGGTAAACATCTTCAATAAAATTTTATACATATATTTTTTTATAAAATAACACCAAATAATAAAATTAAAATTATATAGGTATTATATATCTATTTTTACTTAAAATAAATTTAAATAAAGTAAATAATTATTTCAATAAAAATGTGTTTTTAAACAATAACACAATGTTTTTCACTATTAATTAAAAATTTAATGTTTTCATAAAAATGATAAAACATAAACCTAAGATAATTTTGATATTATGAATTAAAAAATTAATTCTATTTTACCAAATTAAAATCATAGATGTTGCATTAGTTAATTTAAAATTAATTTATGTTGTCAAAACCAAAAAGAAGGGTTTCAAAAAGTAAAAACAATCAAAAGATTGACATGTATATATGTCAAAATTAACTGTGAAATTTCTTATAATGAACTATATTTTATTATAATTACATACCATTAAAATTAAAAATTTAACACGATAAATTATTTTGATTAAAAAATTTGTTTTCAATTAAAATTTATTATTTTTCAGTATTGATCAAAATATGAAAGTTATCCGAAAATTACCAAAAATATATCCAAACTATTTTTTTATTTCCCAATTATATAGATGAAATTAATTTCATTAAATTGAATATATAATGTTGTAAAATATTTGTTTTAAAAAGGACTATCAATTAAATTTGGCGGTAAAATTTCATTTTTCTAAAAAATAATAATTTTATCTTAAAAATTAAATTTTTCATCATATAATGTCTAAGAAACACAAAATATGATTGTAAAAATTATATATGATATATATAAAATAAATAAAGTAGTTAATACTATTTATAACCGATTTTTGAATGGCTATTTTGGTAAGTTGTGGTGCGATCGAACTTGGTGGTGCATGTCACACAATCTATTGAAATACATTAATGAGATAAATTACTAAGAAATCTAGTGGTGAAACATTCTCCCCTCCTCTAATAAATTGTATCCTCGCAATTTGAAATTTTTCTTCAAAATTAAAAGGTTAAAAATAGAAAAATACGTTTCTTTAAAACCCACATCGAAAATTGGGTTAATAATATTTAGTCTTAATAAATGGGAAAGTGAAATTAAAACCTCACCAAAAAATTTTGATCTCAGTTAAGAAAATATTGTTTAAAATTATAGACACATAATTGGAGGGAAAATGTCCATATTTATAAGGAGTGATTGGGGTCATCAATCACAAAAAAATGTAAAATTGGTGGCCTCAAAGACATCAATCTACGATGATTTAAAATATCATCGGTTCAAGAATACATAAAGTATTAGGATAACATATTTTGTTTTGTAAGATCCCTTCACTAATCTTTAAGTATTATTTTATTCATAGAATAAGATGGAAAAGAAAATATATTCTTGACAAATAGTGTTTCATCCGTCAACTAATTCCTACAACATACTCATCTTTTATTCCAAACGATAATAGAATTAAAAAATACTCTATCCATACTAATCGTATCGTATTCCAAAAATAATGAATTTATAATTCATTTGTAAGACTATTTAAAAAACTAATTTATTAAAACAATGACACCACATAGGCCAGTGGAAGGTGATGCCCCCTTGTTGCCCTTGGGATGTAGGTTCAAGTCTTGTGGCCTTACCGTACGCGACGCGTTGTCTCCTGACCTCCAGCTTGTCATTTTTATAAAAATCCAAAAATAATGTTATAAAACGATTTAACCTTAAACAATTGTATCCAATGTACAACTTAATTTATTTCAACCTCTATACTTATCCAAAATTCTTATGTCCTAACTAACAATCCAAAATATATATGGAAGGCAAACAAAATGAAGATATCTTTTTCCACTTAAAAACATATTAATACCTTCATCATGTATTATTTTAAAACATGGTAACACTTTGAATTACCATAAAACCTTATTGATTACATTCATGCTCTTTTATTCCTTATTGAATACTAGAAATATTCTTTATACCCAAATATTTTGAATATTCCAACAATGATGGAATAAACAAAAAATTAATCAGTTCCAAGGTAGTCAAGAATATCCAATATAATTAATCCGTATCAACCATCTCTTATTCCAAAATCACTAAATTAGTATCATGAATATATTATGGTTCACCTTTCCTTCATCCACGTATTTTAGAAATCATTTAACTTGAAACTGTGTCACTTTACTTTGTACCATACAATATTAAATCGTTAATTAAATATTACTACTGAAAAATATTTTTATATATTACAATTCTTATAACATATACATCTTTAATAAAATACTCAAATAAACCAACACATTAATAACAACATAATAACTCTAATCATTCATCTTCATCATCAGTAGTATCATAACTTGATTATTATCCAATAGCAGTATTAGTGATATACTCTGATGATTTGGACATTGATTTGTGTAGTGTCCAAACTCCTTCCAGATGAAGAATTGTAAACTTGAATCCTTTTTCTTACACTTAGAATCACATACTTTGTATCCTTTTTCTCCACACTTATTAAAAAATCGCATTCCCTTCTAGCATTTACCAAGGTGATTATATCAACAATTATCACATATGGGAAAATCCTTATTTTCCCCCTTCCCTTTATCCATCTTTCTCTCTTCTATACTTTTCATCTCTTTCTTCCCTTTAAAGACATAGAACATAAACAATTCATTAATTATATTATTAACACATGATAATATTTCTTCATATTAAGAGAATACATGGGACACTATTTCCCTTCTAAATGTTGGATTAATACCATGAAATATATGATACTTCTTAATCATTAGATCATGTGAATTCCTAGAGATCTCATTCCATCTACTAGGAACCATTTCTAAACAATGAGATACATTAGGTTAGTTTATGAATCATAATGTATAACTCCAAACATGTAATATACATAATGTAATATGAAAAGATTATGCTTATAATTTATAATCATTAAATGTTTTGTTTGCGTAAGTATTTAATCCTAAATCCTTCATAATGGATTGTAATGAAAATGCGAATTATGCTAAGAATATCCTCCGGGAGAGTCATAACCAAAAGTGAATCAAGGACCGTTGTCATGTACCACGAGATACCAGGTCAAGGCCAAAACTCCTTGTCGGAGTTTTCAATCCTAGGTAAATCTGTGCCAATGTCGCCTCAACCGGATCATATCCATACTGGGATGTATTTCATGGAAAATACAAAAAATATCTACATTACCATAATTCAAGTAAGTTCTTCTATACTAATACTAAAAGTATATCGTAGGGTTGTGGTCTTTGATGGTTCTGGGTGTAGCGGAAGCACGTGGGTGGATGTTCCCACTTTGCTTTTTGTCATTAACAATGATCAATCCGTGATCAATACAAAGATAAATGCCATTCTCCATGGATCAAATCATAGAAATGGAAAAATAATAAGATTGCCCCAGAACAAAAAATTAAGTTTTTTACAATTTGATTATAATTAATTTAATCAATTGAAAATAAATAAATTTGGGTGTTCCTTCTTTATTAATGTTCTTGATCAAGTTCTGATGTGATTCTTCATTGCGTTGCAGAAGCCATGTGTAGACTTCCTCTAGCGGTGATCCACACGTGTACCCCGTATCTCGGGGAGTCACCAAAGGAGTCTCTGGGTGCTAGCACGGAGAAATATTTGCTTGCGGTGTCTGCCTTAGACCGTCTTGATCCGATGGAAGATGATCTCTCTCTGTCTTGAGAGCGTTCTTGGAGGAGGAGGTTCCTTCATCCTTGAAAGAATTATCAAGAATTGTTGTGTACAATGATTCTCATGTGAGTAGGAAAAGAGTTGGGGTTTTGAGGATATTTATAATCATGTTTGAGGTTGTAGAGTTATGATAATAAATAAATGTGTTACGCGTTTTATTTATTTAATTGACTCTTATTTAAAACCCCATGTCCAATAATTAATTCCTTTACCAGCTCCCAGGATTATTATAATAAATATAATTTAATAAAATTATATTTCCTCAAAATCCCGACTAGAAAAACTACACGGAGTGTAATAATAAATACACGGCGTGTACATGTATTTTCATTGAAAATTACATGGCGTGTACATTCAATGTACACAACCTGTGTATCTAGTTTTCATTTATTCATTTCCTTTCCAAAATAAAAACTACACGACGTGTACATTTTATAATAAATGGATTGTACTTGTCTTCAAAATAAAACTACACGCTGTGTAATCATTGATACACGACAGATACTTGTTTTATTTTATTCTTCTGCCAATCATTAAATCGATCTAGGATTCCATGAATAATTATTAAACCACATATGTGAATAATCTTTATTCTACTTAAGATACATGAATACACTTAGTGTGTGACCCTCTAGGCCTCTTTCTCATTGGCATTTGGCGGGCTTGCCTAAAGTCCAAGATTACTGTCTAGCAATGGGTCAAGGCAACCAAGAGAAATAAGTTGATGTCGCATTGACGTATCACTTCATACGAATGATTAATGTGTAATTTAATCCTTTTTTCTCGATATCTCATCAAGTTGGTTTCATGGTAGTGTCATAAAACTATATGCTTGATCCGTCGTTCTTTGACTTCCTCAAATAAACTCGTCGTTTACACCATGGCCATGGAATTTAATGCAACAGTTCTATTTCAATCAAAGGGTCGAGATATCAACTTCCATAAATGGAAGGGAAAATCATTCCTTTACTTATCCATTAACAACATGTCTCTCGTGATGCACCCAACGTACCCTACATCCTACCAACTTTCTACGTTACAGTTTTCATCAGTAAATCTAAGTGCGCGAGTTATGACATGAGTTAATTATAATCTTCCAGTCTGAGGAACATTACACAAGCTCGTAGACAGAAATGTCCGATGACACCAAGACATGTAGAATTGCTACTGGCAGGTATGTTCTCATAATCTTCCATCATGGAGATTACCAAGTGAAAACTCCATGAGAGAGAGTCTCATCTTCTTACTAGTTCTCGCACATGACGGTCTGTATACTATGTTTCCTATCATTGTATGTCATCCAACCGTAGAACTTTATTTAAGAATATTTTTATATCATTTCATGGTTCTCATTATAGCAGGGATCTGCCATGAACTTATTAATGAAACAAATATTCCAAGGTATTATTATATTATAGTCATACAGAACAATAAAAAATATATAATAAGTGAACTTTTATTTAGTAAAAGTACAAAACAGTTGGTTCTCAGGACACCAAACCTAAAAAACTCCCACTTTTACTAGAGCCAACTGCCTATGACTTTTAGTCCACTAGACCTTACAATATGATCATGTTTTTGGTGAGTCAAGGCTTTATTCAAGGGGTCTGCCACATTGTCTTCCATGGAAATACTACTCACAGCAACTTCACCTCTCTGAGAAAAATCACTCAAGAGATGATACTTATGATGTATGTGCTTTGTCCGCTGATGTGACCATGGATCTTTTTCAAGTGCCACTGCTGCAGTATTATCACAATAGAGTGTGATGGGATATTTACTACTATGTACTATATCTAGATCATGGATGAATCTTCGCATCCATACTGCTTGTTTTTCTGCCTCAGAAGCTGCGATATACTCGAACTCCGCTGTAGAATCTGCCACCACACATTGCTTTGAGGTCTTCCAGCTCACTGCACCTCCATTCATACTGAATATGTATCTAGTCTTCGACTTTATTTCATCTTGATCTGTATGGAAACTAGCATCAACATGTCCTCTGATGAATAGTTCCCCATATCCTCCATAAACCAGGAACATATCCTTAGTATGCCTCAGATACTTAAGGATAGTCTTGACTGCCATTCAATGGTGGTCTCCTGGATCAGCTTGATATCTGCCTACCACACTTAATGCATAAGCAACATCTATCCTCGTACATAGCATAACATACATGACTAACCCAATTGCAGATGTGTAAGGGATCCTTGCCATTCTATTTCTTTCCTCATGTGTCTGAGGACACATTTTCTTGGAATGATGAATGCCATGTGACATTGGAAACAATCCACTCTTGTATTATTCCATACTGAATCTTTTCAGTATCTTGTCAATGTATATACTATGATTCAGGCCCATCATTCTCTTTGATCTATCACGATGGATCTTGATCCGAAGAATATATGTTGCCTCACCCAAGTCTTTCATGGAGAACCATTTATCCAACCAAGTCTTAACTAACTGTAAGATAGATACTTCGCTTCCAATTAGTAATATTTCATCAACATATACAATTAGAAAAACGATTGCACTTCCACTAAACCTCTTGTAGACACAAGGCTCACATTCATTCTTAACAAATCTAAATTCTGTTACAACTTCAACAAAACGAATGTTCCATGACCTTGATGCTTTCTCTAATCCATAAATGGATTTATGCAACTTGCATACATTGTTGGCATCCTTTGGAGTCACAAACCCTTCAGGTTGTGTCATGTAGACATCTTCCTGGAGGTTCCTGTTAAGGAATTCTGTTTTGACATCCATTTGCCAAATTTTAAAGTCATGGTAAGCGGAAATAGCCAATAGGATTCTGATGGATTTTAGCATTGCAAATAGTGAAAAGGTTTCATCTTAGTCCATTCCTTGACGCTATCTAAAACCTTTTACAACCAGTCATTCTTTATAGGTGTTGACTTTCCCCTCCATGTCCAGTTCCTTCCTGAATACCCTTTCATTACCAATAGTCTTTACATCAATTGGGGGATCTACCAAAATCCATACTGGGTTTTGGTACATGGAATCCATTTCAAAATTCATGGATTCTTGCCTTTGGGAAACGTCTTTTCCTTCAACTTCTTACTTGTAGGTAAGAGGATCATCATTGTCAACCAATAATGAGTCACCATCCTCGGTGACAAGAAAACCATATCATTCTAGTTCTCTCACCTCTCTCATGCTCCTACGCAGTTATTGTGTCTTTGGAACAGTTTTTTCTTCCAAGGGGATTTGTGGAATCTGTTCTTGTACCAACTCCTGTGTATCTTGAGCCATGACTTCATCGAAGTCTATCATGATCCCACAATCTCTTTTTTAGTTGTGCTCCCTCTCAATGAATATGACATGTCTTACCACTGTATCCTTTTTGTCTGAGAGGTTGTATTGGTAATATCCCGTTATTTCCTTGGGATATCCTATAAAGATAAACTTTGTGCCTCGGGGTGCAAGTTTTCTACCTAAAGAGTCCTTAACAAATTCTTCTCTACCCCACACATGGAAATTCAATAACATGGATTTGTGTCCACTCCATAACTCGTATGGAATACCATTTATCGATATAGTTGGTACTTGTTTTAGTATGTGTGTTACTGTTTGTAATGAATATCCCCAAAAGGATAATGGAAGACTCGCATGACTCATCATTGATATCACCATGTCCAACAAGGTGTGGTTCCTCCTTTCTCTAACACAATTCCACTGCGGTGCGTAAGGAGGATTGAGTGGAGATAGAATCCCAAACTCCCGTAAGAAATTAATGAAGTCCTGATTAAGATATTCTTCTCCTCTGTCAGAGCAGAGTTTCTTAATCTTCTTACCAAGATGGTTTTCAACTTCATTCTTGTGTTCTTTGAACCGATCTAAATAATATGAATTATACCTCATTAAGTAGATATATCCATATCTACTAAAATAATCAGTAAAAGTTATGGAGTATGAGAACCCACCCCTTGCTTCAACTAGAAATTGTCCACAGGAATCTGTGTGAACTAATTCTAGAATCTCTTTATCCCTTTCAACATTCCCACTATATGGGGCTTTGGTCATTTTTCCTTGTAGACATGCATGACATAGACCAAGTGGTTTTAGTTCGAAAGAATATAATTACCCATTTTGATGTAATTTTGTCAAACATTTCTCATTGACAAGACCTAGCCGATGATGCCAAAGTTGGGTGTGGTATGAGTCATGTGAATTAACTTTTTCATCGATTGCCATTAGTTGGTCTGTGTAGTCTAACACATGAAGGTTGTTATATAAATGTTCCCTACCAAAACAAATTCTATATTTATAAAAGTAGAAACATCCACTTCCAAAATTGAAGATGAATCCATAAATATCTAATCTGGATACTGAAATAATGTTTTTAGTAATAGAAGGCACATAATAACAATCCATTAACACCAAGATCATTCTAGTAGGCAATGTGAGGTGGTAGTCTCTGATAGTTACATGAGTGAGTCTGGCTCCGTTGGGTACTCATAGATATACCTCTCCTCTATCAATCATCCTACATCTACTTGGTTCCTATATTTCGATACATACGTGAGCACCACAAGAAGTATCTAATACCCAATTTGTAGAAAACGATAGATTTCATTCGATAAAAAACGCACCTGAAGGTACCCCTTGCTTGCTTGGATGGGTGCAGTTTTTCATCCAGTGGCCCTTCCTGCCACATGAAAAACTAACAATATCTTATTCCTTTGCGCCCCCTTATATCTTCCTTTTCTTGGAGGGCCTTGAAGAATCATTGGGCTTAAAGCTCTTCGCCTTCCCTTTCCTTTTATTCACCATAAGGACATAAGGTTTTTCACACATCATGTCATTATCTACTTGGTGAATGAGGATGAGAAGATAAGACAGAGACTTCTCAATGTTGTTCATGTTGATGTTCACAAAAATCTTAGAGAATCTCTAGGGGAGTGATGCAAGAATGAGATCAGTACCCAGTTCGTCGGGGATTTTAAACCCTAGAACCTCCAAGTGCTCAATGTATCTAATGAGCTTGACTACTTGAGGCCCAGCTGGGGCCCCCTCTCCAAGCTTTCTCTAAAATAGAGCCTTGGAGATCTCAAACCTTTCTTGTCTTACTCTCTCCTAGTATAAACCACTGAGGTGCTCGAGCATGCTGTAGGCATCCATGACTTCATGAGACTTCATGAGCTCACTAGACATAGATGATAGCATCAAACAATGAACGTCAAGTGCGTCATTCAGATGTTGATCATAGACTAAGAAATCTTCACCACTCGCCCCTGGGGAAGGAGAATCAGTACGTAAGGACTCCAGCACGTAAAACATCCGTTCATGGTGTAGGATAACCCGAATGTGCCTATACCATTCCTAAAATTTACTACCAGTGAGGATGTTGTCATTAACAAGAATTGATCACAGAGAAAATGTGGTTGATGAGTTTGTCATATTCTACAAATGAAAAGAGAAGATTTATCAGTACTTTCTTGATTACATTTTATGAGAAATAATAAATTTTAATAATTCTCCCACTATTTTATCAAGTCCCAATGGCCCTCACCATTTAACTTGGAATGTCCAGTTTCTTTGAAATTCTAGTGGAAAGGATCCATATTCCCCTTTTCATAACCCCAACAAGGGTTGGCCAAGCTATTTGCTGCTATTTAGGTAGGAATGTTTTTTCCAACTATGAGCTTATAGTTCCTTGATATGTTGAGTGGACTTCCCAATCCTGAAATCCTGACTTGGATTTCCTCAACTATTTCCTCCAATATCAGATCAATTTTTGCAAGGGATACTCCACTTGATGTAATATGGTTAAGTCAACCAGAAACCATTCATAAGGGATTGCTTTAGAAAAGAAAGTGTCCCAACAAGGGTTGGACAAACACATAGTTTTATTGAGTCTTTCCCTGAATCAGGTAACAGAAGGCTAGGTTTGACATAATATGGTATTGAGAGATTTTAATCCTTTATGCATATTTTTTCATTATCACATTCTTGTTAATATTAAGTGATGCTAGCTTAAGTGATTAACCATGTTCTGATAATGTTTACGCATAGTCTGGTTTTTATTTTATTCCTTATTTTCATGCTTGTTCATTTTATTAACTATGTGATCGTGACAACACATACATAATAAATAAACCATGCAATTTAGACAGAAATAAAATATAATGGCATGATCCTTAGCTTCTATTGGTTATCTTATCTAGAGGTTTTGATAAGCTAACCCTGACCTAGGGAAAACACCTTGAACCTGGTGGTTTGTGTTTTGCACCTCCCACCTCTCCACCTTTGTATCTTCATGCACCAGTTTTGCCTCGGCTTCGGGATTTGTACCATCTCCCCTATCTTGGGTGGTCCTCCATTAGATGGGTTTACATTGAAGAAAACATGGGCACACATGCCCTACATTTTATTAGAAGAAGGCTTGCAAGCCAACAAATTTAAATTAAATAAATTTAAATGAAACCATACACATACATAGGGTCTTTGGTCTAGCTCATGATCATCCATAATGTGCAATGATATTTACGCATATTTAGAATTCATATTCTTTTAATCGTTCTATCATTTAAGTTATGTCGTGATCGAATTCAATTAATTATGATCTTATAATTAATCAATTATTTATCATAAATTACTTTCTTAATTTCCTTGAGATTATTCTCATCCATATTCCTTGTACGGGTCTTTGTATATTGGAGGAAACCAGGTGAAATTCCATTTCTAGAAAGTACACGGCATGTAGTTTATAATTACACGGCATGTATTTCTTTTCACTCTTTATCCAAAGTACAAGTCAGGGATTTTGTGTGTTTTCTGAACTTTGGAAATTTTAGAGTACACGACATGTATATAAATCATACACGGCGTGTACTTGTTACGCGGTAACCGGCCTGACGATCCCATGTACGCGGTACGTGGCTTATCCTTGTACACTGTTTCACCTGGGCCAGAATAGACTACATGGCATGTTGCTCTGACATACATTCCGTATATTCCAGTTTCCATTTTCCATTCAATTCTGGTCAACACATCGGGATTAATACTTAGGCGTATTCAATTCACATGTCGTGGTTTGGTGGACCAGTGCTGGTTCGTTGAACCTAAGTACACAATGTGTAGTTTCAATTACACACCATGTAATGCCATGTTGTATAGACAGAATGAGAGGATCCTCTGGATGAGTTCCTCATTTTTATTTTAATAAAAATTAAAATTAAAAGGTCATTTTTGTGATGTGAATCGAGAAACGAAGGAGGAAGAATAGATCTCGTTTATTTATATTTTTAGAAAGATTTATTTCAAATTGAATCAAATATGAATGCGCAAATTACCAACGAAAATTAAATAACTACAATCAATGTTGTAAACTCCCCTTTATACCAATTTATGGTTTTGGGTGCAACGGAAGTTCGTGGGTGGATGTGCCCACTTGGATTTTTTTTCATTAACAATGATCAATCCGATATCAATACGATGATAAATGTCAGTCTCCACGGATCAAATCATAGAAATGGATAACGAAAAGGAATTTCCTGGAACCACAAAGTAGGATCATTAAACATTTATTATAATTAATTTAATCAATTGAAAATAAATACCTTTTGGGTGTTCTTTCTTCATTGATGTTCTTGATCACGTTCTAATGTGATTCGTCATTGCGTCGCAGAAGCCAAGTGTAGACTTCCTCTTGTGGTGATCCACATGTGTACCTCGTATCTTGGGACGTTGCCAAAAGAGTCTATGGGTGCTAGCGTGGAGAAACCTTTTCTCACGTTGTCTGCCTTAGATCTTCTTGATCTAATGGAAGATGATCTCTCTCGGTCTTTAGAGAGTCCTTGGAGGAAGAGGTTCTTTTGGCCTAGAAAGAATTCTCCAGAATTTTTGTGTACAATGATTCTCTAGTATGTAAATAAAGAGTTGGGTCTGTGAGGATATTTATAATCAGGTCTGAGGTTGTAGAGTTATGACAATAAATAAACGCGTTACACAATTTATTTATTTCATTGAATCTTATTTTAAACCCCCATGTCAAATAATTAATTCCATTACATGTGCCCACACTAATTATAATAAATATCATTTAATAAAACGATATTTCCTCAATATACCGACTGGAAAAACTACATGGTGTGTATTAATAAATACAAGGAATGTACTTTTTTTTCATTTAAAAATACATGGAATGTACATTCAATGTACACGGCATGTGTATCTTATTTTAATTTATTCATTTCCTTTCCAAAAGGTAAAGTACAGGGCATGTACATTTAATAATACACGACATGTACTTGTTTTCAAAAAAAACTACACGGTTTGTAATCATTGATACAGGTCATGTACTTGTTTTAATTTATTCTTCCTACAATCATTAAAACAATCTAGGCTCCATTGAATAATTATTATACCACATACGAGAATAATCTTTATTCTACTTGATATATTTGAATACACATAGGGTGTGACCCTCTAGGCCTCTTTCTCGTTGGCATTAGGCGGGCATACCTAAAGTCCATGATTACTGTCTTGCAACGGGTCAAGGTACCCATGAGAAATAAGTTGATGCCACATTGACGTATCACCTTAGATGAACGCTTAATATGTAATTTGATCCCTTTGTCTCGATATCTCATCAAGCAGGTTTCATTGAAGTTTCATAAACCCATATGCTTGATCTTTAAATCTTTGACTTCTTGAAATAAACTCATCTTTTACACCATGGCCTTGGAATTTAATGCGACAGTTCTATTTCCATCAAATGGCCGAGACATAAACATTGTATAAATGGAAGGGACAAATCCTTTCTCATTTATCCATTAACAACATGTCAGTTGTGACGCACCCAAAATACCCTACTTCCCGCCAACTGTCTATGTGACGGTTTTCGTCAGTAAATCTAAGTGCGCGAGTCAGGACATGAGTTAATGATAATCTTTCTGTCTAAGGACAATTACACATCCTCGTCGATAGCAATGTCCAATGACAACAAGACATACAGAATTTCTACTTGCAGGTCTGTTCTCATAATCTCCCATCTTGGAGATTACCAAGTGCGAACTCAATGAGAGAGAGTCTCATCTTCTTATGAGTACTCGCACATGGCAGTCTGTATACTATGTGTCCTATCATAGTATGTCATCCAAACATAGAACTTTATTTAAGAATATTGTTATAGCAGTTAAAGGTTCTCATCATAGCGGGGATCTTCCATGACCTTATTAATGCAACAAATATTCCAGGACTTTATTATATTATAGTCATGTAGAACCATGAACAATATATTATATGTGAACATTTATGTAATCAAAGTACAAAACAGTTGGTTTTTAGGAAACCAACCCTAACAGTATCTAATCAGAGTTTATCAAAATCTTGCTTCCATGGTTTGTACTAAAATTCTTCTGATACCAACTGTAACTCCCCAACCCCAATTACTGAGTGTCGGAACAATATATTATTACATTGGGATGATCACAATAGGTCAAATCCTGAAAGATTGATCAGTTTTGTAGCCTTGGAATTAATAGATACATTAATAAGTATTACATTACATTATAAAATGAAATTAACAAAAAAACATTGTTTCTATTGACCACATTCAAATCCATTAGACTATCCCTATAAGTCAGTCATAATATACTTCTTGGAAACCTGGTAAAAATAAAACATAGAAAGGGGTGAGCTCAGATTCTCAGTAAGGATAAAAATATAGTAGAACCTTTCACAAAAAAGCATAAACATTTAAGGAAATGTATAAGACTAAAACACATTCCATTTAAACATAAACAACAACAATATATGAAAAATATAAATAAAATAATTCCATTTACTTATTCACATGGATATTCTACTAGTCGAATAATCACATGAAATATCAATAGCCAATTTCATAATGATAGAATGCATAATGCCAGACTTTATAAACACATAGTCAAGGCCTTGTTCCAATAAAAAAAAATAAGATATTGTCAAGTCCTTATGCCAAGAAACTAGTTTGTCTCATGAGACCTACCGATGCATCAAGGAGTTATAGTGGGCTCCACCCATCACTTATTAAGTCCAATGCATTCCTCATATGAAAAGGTTGAAACATAACATAAAAATTCTTATTAAAAATAGCATATGAAATGTTAATACATTAACCATAAACTCTGAATGGTATACAAATAACCGATCATAGTCAATCATATCACAAAACCTTCAATACAATAAGGAAGATTTGTTTCATAATAAATCAACATTAAACGATTATAAAATCCTTTAAAGTATGTTGAAATAGATAAAATTAAAATTATTTGATACGAATGTCTCTTCGTATTTTGAAACCATTTAAATGTCACACAATTTTTAAATGAATACATTTAAAATATATTTTTGAATAAAATTGTATCAAACCACTTTGAAATTTTTTAAAGTAATTAACATTTTATAAAATTCATTTCCATATAAATAAATCCTAAAAACCACTTTGAAAACATTGACATTAATGAGAAACATTTATAAGAAGAAATATTCAAAAAATTTAAAATTATGTTTTAGTTAAAGAGTAACATAAAAATAATATTTGTGAAAACTATTTTATAAAACATGGACATGGATAATAAATATTTTCTATAAAATACTTACATATAAACAATCTCAGATAATAATTAGATTTCAGAATTAACACATACGTTGTAAATTTCTTTGGTCGAGGGAACATTAACCTCCTATATTGTATTTAAATCCATGTCATTAAATTATACAAGAACCACATACATTAATATGATATCATATATGATGATGTAATATTTATTTATTAATAATATTTTAGTATTATCATCGTTTCGGGTGTTAACTGATCCGTTTCCCATTGTATGATTGGTTATGTAAGCCATGTTTGTTATGGGTAAAATTTATTTCATCCATATTCAGAATGATATTAATTTCTTACAAATTATTTTTAATAATAAAATGAAAAAAATTCTTGAAGGATTACGATGGGGAATGAATCTATTCACGTTCGTAGAGACGACAATCCGTACGTTCACATGAGGGACAATATCATTATATTGATGGTGAAATTGTATGTAATTGGACGGTATATCATATATAAAGAATAATAAACATGTTATATTTATTATTTAAATAATTTATAATCATTATTATACCCTTCCAAATAATGAAGTGTTTGAATAACAAACTACACCACGACGTGGAGACGGTAAGCTGTACGTACACACGTACGGTGACTTTGTCATTTATAGGATGGATAAAATAATGAATATCATTGTACATATTTATAATAAAATCAATGTATGTATGAGTTACTGGAGTTATTATTTTAGTTTGGGAACAACAAAGAAAGAGGAAGTAGAATAAGAAAAGAACATGAAAGTGGGTGGTGAAATTATTACCTATTCTTCAAGTATTTCTTTTTGAGTTGATCAAATGGGATATATAGGATGTCTCTCTGATCAATGAAATGAATCTAGGATTATGTGAGGGATGTTGGGAGGATATTTGGTCAGGGTTTGGCAGAGCCAAATGGATTTGGAGGTGTGATTTTGAGTGAAGGGGAAGTGCCCTTTTATAAGAGGGGTGAAGATCATTTTACGAAAAGATTAAAATATTAATTTATTATACAATCATATTCGGTTTATAATAGCTCAAAATGAATTTCTGCAAAGAAATATGTGTTTATGGTTCAAAATATACTCAAACAATAGGTTTTATACAAGTTTAGGATATCATTTTAGACTTATCTTTTAGATTTAACTCTTAGTTAAATAGTTTATCTTTTACCGTGTCTTCTTGTATTTTTACACTATATGGTTAATAAAAATACTCTAAACATACAAGAGAACCTAATTTGGTTCATTAATGACATATATAATATTATTTATACCCTTTTACCGAACAATAGATTTATATGAAAATTATATCAACCAATAATATAGTATTTTTCTAAAAAAACTAATTTATGCCACTTTTGACACTATTTGGTATTTTGTTTTTTAAAAGTCATAACAGCCTTATCACATCGAAAATTTTTTATCTAATAAACCCTAACATGTCATATTATCCTAGAAAATTCTTGAATGGAATAAAAATATTCGAACTCTATTTATTTTAATAATTATAATGTAAACTATTTTATTATTTCATTAAGAATGTAATTACAACATCATCATTGTGTCAGAAATAAATTAAATTATTTAATCTCTAAAAATTATAAATAAAATACCATTATGTATAAAATGTTTTTATCTTTCTAATTAATATTTATAGTCGAATTCACCCTATGTATAACCCTATATTAATAATGTGTTAGTTAATAAACTTTGAATATAACACTTTTAACTCTTTTTTAGATAAAAAATATTAAATATCCTAATCTAATCCTAGTGGACCTAAATTATCATATTATATTAATAATGTTGTTTTTGGTCGAATTACACTTATCTAATAGAATTAGTACATGTTTTAGAGTAATTATAATATAATTTTACCATTAATTTCCATATTTATTTTTAACAATGTTAAAATAAAAGTCAGTAGTTACTATTCACCAAAAATTGTTTTTATCTTATTAAATCAAATTTTACTTACTGATTTCAACCGTATTTCTTGGATTTTTGAAATTAAAATAACATAAATAGTAAAATTATTTATTATGCAAAATTGCTAATGTACCTAGAAGGTGTGTAAAAGAGGATAAAAAGTTTAATAAAATTATATACATCTAATTTTATTATAAAAGGAATCTAATAAATTAAATTGATCTTATATAGGAATTATATATCTATTTTTACTTAAAATTAATTTAAATAAAATAAATAATTATTTTAATAAAAATTCAGTTTTGATCAATAACGCAGGGTTTTTCACTATTTATTAAAAATTTAATGTTTTTAGAAAAATACCAAAAATACACCCGAAGCTTATTTTGATATTTTGAATTAAAAAATAGCTTCTATTTTACCAAATTCAAAAAATAAAAGTTTAATTAATTAATTTAAATTTAATTCATGTTTTCAAAACCAAAATGCGGGTTTTTATCAAGTAAAACAATCAATAGATTGATATGTGTTTATGTCATATATAAATTTAAAATTACTTATGATGACCTAAATAGTATTAAATGATAAAAATATCATCTTATTATACTTCCAAACCATACAAATGATTAATTTAACACTATAAATTATTTAAATTAAAAATGTTGTTTTCAATTAAAATTTTAAATTTTTCAGTATTCATTAAAATATGAATGTTATCAGAAAAAACAAATAATTTATCCAAAATAAATTATTATGCCTTGATTTGAAAAAAGAGTTTAATTTAATTAAATTGAATATATATAAGTGTCAAATAGTTTTTTATAACGATTCTTCATTAAATAGGTGGTGAAAATTTATTTTTTGAAATATAATTCTTTTATCTAAAAATTTGAATTTGTCCTAATATTATGTCTAAGAAACACAAAATATGAATTTTAAAATTATATACGATATATATAAAATTCAAAATACAGTTAATACTATTCATAACTGCTTTTTAAATGGCTAGTTTGGTAAATTGTGGTGCGCTCGTACTTGGTGTTTCATGTAGTGAAAACTATTGAATTACTATAATGAGATAACGTACTATGAAATCATGTGGTGTTTCATTACCCTTACCTAAATACTTTAAATAAATTTTTAAATTTTATTATAGAAAATTTGAATTTCTCAAATAAAAATCCTTTGAAATTATTTTCATAGAGGGTTTTAATGTCTTATAATTTTTTGGGTGTTACACATAACCATATTACAACACCAATAATAAGATATTCATATTAGTATTATAGA
Organism: Viscum album; assembly: GCA_963277665.1. NCBI lineage: Eukaryota > Viridiplantae > Streptophyta > Magnoliopsida > Santalales > Viscaceae > Viscum > Viscum album. Next base: position 1,507,080,425 of record OY728152.1, read on the forward strand.
TATGAATAAATGGCTACTTCAAAGAAATATCATATTCTCTCTCCCATACTATTTCATTATGGGAATTTCCCGGTAAAGGATGATGCCTTTGATTAGGCTCATGTCCCCATTCAAATAAGGGGATGTCATTCCAGTTTAAAAATTAAAACATAACATGTCAATATTCCAGTCAAATAAGGCCTATGGAAAATTCCAAAGGATGACTAGTATTAGAAACATATTACTTCTCTAACCAAGGTTTTCTGTCTTATTCCTACAACCACCTATATGTAGGAGAAATTCATTCCATAAATCATAGATCATCTAGATATATATTGATAGGTGATGGGAGTTGACCGTATGTAACCACTACCACTAATGAGTGACCATACCCATATCCTTTAGAGGAAATATATGAAGATTCCAATATTCCTTCTACAATTCTAGAGGTCTATCAGAATATTCTGAGATGTAATGTAGATCAAAATGAAGTTTTTATTCATGCTTTGACCATGGTCAGTCTTCATATTATGATGACCACTGAAAGGAAGCCTCATATTACAACAAACATTAAATAAACATACCATAATACTTTAACAGCTTCTTAGCATGGTGATCATATTCCCGTAGTAGAATAAAATTGTTGACATACTTTGGAAACCACTACATATCCTACTCATAATCTTGTGCAACCCCAACTGGTTGGATAGAATATTCCTTTCACAACATAAGATGAAATACATATTACCGAGCTACATAATATAAATATCATTTATTTTTTTCAATTAATATAAATAATATTTCAATGGATCATTCACCATCCATATGTTTTTTTGGAAATTAATTCTATGAATGTCTTCCTCTTGGAAATGTAAATATGAATTATGGGTATCCTACACCTGTCAGAAATCATAAAAACCTCGTTATCATATAATATCACCCATGAAAAGAAATCCCCCATTTCCCATAACCCTTTTGATAGAGCGGTACACTCAACACCATAAATAACCATTTATAGAGCCCCATAAACTATATGAAACACATCACTATAACAAGCAGAAGAACTAATGAATAAACATATGAGGTATTACCTGGTGTATGAATTAAACACTAATGAAAATGGGTAAAACATAAACATATTGAATTATATGGATATTAAAAATCATGAAAAAATGTTATTCCCACTTCTACATCTTACATTGAACTCCCAGATGATTAAAATGAGGAGTACCTGACTTACATATGTAAAAAAATCTAGGAAGATTTTCAATATATAATGTATAAATACCTACATTATCAAGGATATGAAAGTTTTCTTGCCTCCATGAAGAAAAACTTTTTTAGATAGACTATACTACTTTATCAATTTCATGGGACCAAATATCAATCTACAAAATTGAATGATCCTATGAAAAAATTTCATTCAAAGATTAATAGTCCTATGGAATGAAATCATCAAATCCCCTCCTGATGTGCCTATTAGAGGATGAGGTATGTATGGATCAACGTGCATCACCCCACCTCTAGTGTAGAAAATTTCACTAGACACCACAACTTGTAACATCATAAAAACATTTGAGATCACTGGAAATAACAATGAATGATCCATTTGGAAAATCCAATGAAATTTCCCCAATTCCAATATAAAAATTGCATGTGAGTTAAGGGAGAGGGATATAAATAAAATATTGATAAAAACTTCTTAATATAAAGAAAATAATCCATAAACATAGAATTTAATGTCTTAGTACTATCTATGGATCCATATAGAAACTGCTTCCCTTCCAGAGATGGAACAACACACAGTTCATGTGTGAGCGAAAATGTTCCAAATAATTGAAATAACAGTGGAGTCCACCATGATATCCACATTAGAGAAACCACATCTCATAGTCCTAGAGTAATTTTTACCATTTCCTATACCCCATGATCATTAAATAATAGCAGGGTCCCAAATAAATGTTTTTTGACTTTACATCAACCCCATTTATCATGGTTTGTGCAATTTGTTCTTTGACCACCACTTCGAGAGTCATGAAACCCTCATAAGGTTCCAAAAATACAAGAAAAAGTCAATCGTCAACACTATAACTTAGGGTAGTAGTAATTATAACTATCACATAATATGAGATCAGTCTTATAAATACACGGGGGTGACTACAATGGGATGAAACCCCCTACATTTCCCCACCACCAATATTTTTTTTCATTTTCAAAAAAACTAACTTTTTGTCGAAGTGAGAACCTTAAAACTGAAGGAAAATTTCAAACAGTGGACACATAAAATAGCATTCACCACAAACCTGATTCCAAATATCCACATTCAAAACAAAATTTCAAAATCCCGGGCATAGCATGCCACCTGAGAAACCCAAACTCGAGGAAGACCTAACATGTATCATCACTCACCGGCCTAATCATCAATGCACTGTCAACACTGCCGCCTCGTCATCATCACCACCAGCCTCATCTAAAGTTCACCACGAACACAAAACTCCGATCTACCACCGCCATTGCGTTGCCAATAAAACACCACAGAAAAACATCACCCCACAACTTCCTCAAAAAATCACCACAAGAACCCCATCAGGAGCATCTGCTTCAACATGGCATCACCACTACACACCATCGCGCGTTCATCTCTAAGACTAGCGTGAGATCTTCAAGATTTAAAAACCCAGAAAACCAGAATCAAACAGATTAGGACACCTGAGTCGAAAAGCGAAGCCAACAATCTTCAAATCGCCGACTACCAGAGGAACAAAACCCACCGTCGCACACAACCTGAACTGAGACTCCAAAATGAAATCATGAAAACAACAAACAACCGATATTCATAGATTTCCAATGGGCCTCCAATGCGAATCGTCACTCAGAATGAACAAAGGCATCCGAAACCAAAGCTATTGCAAAAAATAAAAACAGAAGATGATGCTATGTGCACTAGGGGCCATGGAAAGAACCAATACCCGAAACCTCCAACTTATGAGTTGAAACCTCCTTGATTAAATTTAACATGGTATAAATGGAGTGGAACAATTTTATCCCACTCACCACCCCAAAATGATGATGTCCCCATAATGGAATGGAGGCTAGTGAAATATGAAATTGATATATACAAACTTAGATAACTGAATGAGGAATATCCAAGGAGAAATATTCCCTGATGGAAAATAATTTCAATAAAAAAATAACTCTCATTTCACCCATAATGAGGGACCTAACCTCACTCGATGGATATAACCTAATAATTATACTCTCATTAAATAAATAAAACTAACTTTTCTAAATATTGGAAATACGAATTTACACAATTGTCCACTTTTATGGTGGAATCCTATTGTATATTAAAACAGTCGTCTTGTCCTGTCATAGACAATTAATCTATAACATGTGAATGTAGGGTTAATGATAATATTGTTTCGACTACATGTGCTCAAGAGGAAGCTCAAACAATTATACCCAAAAAATATATCAACATCATCAATTGTCCTACAGATCAAATGGAATCCAAGGACGGTAATCATACCCTAGTTGATCCCATGTTAAATCCATACCATGAATAGGGATTGAAATTGTACCCCCAACCAATTTGTGAAATACTACCTTATTAACCATTTATGTAAAGAAGGATCTGGCGATTTATCTCACACACTTTTTATCAAGAAGATGCACCATGGTTGAACGTTGAGACCAATAAAAGGCCACGACATTGAGATGATTTGTGAATAATCTCTCATTTCCATATATTATTTTGTCAACCCACCACCCAAAAGTGTCTGTAAATAAATAATAATACATTTTTGTCAATTTATTTATCAATTCATCTCTAAACTAAGAAAACAATGATTTTGAACTCAAAAAAAAGTAAATATATTTTCAATGTTATAATCTATGACATTTTCAACAGATGGAATGGGATAATGTAACCACATATAATTCCTTTACCATGAGGTAATTTTTTTGGAGACTATGTTGAATGTCTCTATGAGGAACTACAGACACCGTTAATTCTAATAAAATTTTCCTGTGTATTTTTTGGGTCTATTGAAATAAAAAAATTCCTAGAAAATTTCATTGGGTACACTAGGTCCACATTTTCATCCACGACTATTGATGAAAATAAGTGGTTGGGTAAAGAATAAAAAATAATTTTCACAATTTAATTAGAATTGGTTCCCATATAAATTCCTAATAAATCCTTTCATCACATGAAACCTCCTTTTGAGTGTGGATAGTTGAAAAGCTACCCTAGATATCATGACATGATATATTAAGATCACCCATTTTTTTTAATAAAGAGTGAAAAATTATATTCATTTCAAAGTTATTAATTGATATGTTATTTCCTCATATCCTTGTAATAAAATATCCACAGGCTTCATGAACCCTAGAAATCTAGTGAGTTCTTCCACAATGACTTCCCCAAGTGTTTTGGTTTTCATCCGACACAAATGACCACAAGAAAAGTCTTCTTTGTCTTTAGGTACACCTTTATAGATTTGTTTTACTCTTTATTGGTGATACTAAGAAATATCTCAATGCAATATACCATTGATTATACCATTAAATCTAATGAAAAAATACTATAAATATATTCTTTTTATGAATGAAAAAAAGATCAATAACTATATGACCCAATATACTATTGACTATAGTCATGCCTTTCTCATACTGCATCTTCTAAAATCATTCCTGATTATGGCATCGATGGTTTATCTATGAGGGTTATATCAAAATCATCTCCTTGAGGTAGAAATAATATTCAAAATCATAATATTGTATAATAAGAATTGTCTCATATGACTCCCAATCGGGAATTGAATTTTATGGATTCCATTCTGTCATTATCTGGATCACTTCCCAACAATGTGGAACCCTCTTTAAATTAAATGTTTATTATTTACTCTATTAACATATTTAAAATAGTACACCCTTTCATTAACTATAAATATTCATATGATTCTGAGTTACATATATATTAATGGGTTTCTAGAGGCCATGATCATATAATATGATTGGAATGTGGAATATATATTTTTCATTGATATAAATATCTTTCTCACAAACCTTCCATAGATATATATGATGCTGGGTGCCATAGAAAATCACTTTAGTGATCCCAATAAATGTATTTAGTGTCCCATATGTCCACTAAGAATCATTCATGGAATTTTTTGAAAAACTGATTGGAAGGTTTATATAATTATAATAATTATAAAATAAGATGTAGACCATCTCGATAACTATTTTTTGGAAATTGATGCACCCATGAACTCAGTCTATGCGCTACATCTATATACTTCATGCACTTTATCCCCTCTAAGATAATATATGGAGGTAACCCCCATATTAATGTGTAAAAATATGGGAAAAATATGACCAATTTATGTACATAGTGTCTATACCATCCAAGATATTGATCACAGACACTAATATTGATTCCAATGAGAATGGGGGAATTATTTCTAAATCCCTCAAGAGTCACAATGAGAGTATGATATATGTGACCACATCCAATTATTTCAGAGTATAAAAAACATCAACAAAATATCATGCCACCGTCTACATTATAGTGAAAGATCAATAAGAAAAAATTCAAGAACATATCACACCCATGTATAAATAACAAAAGAATGATAATATCTCATTTTTATGTGATCTAATAGAAAATTATTTTGGGATTAATCGAATTTAAAATTGGTACCACTAATATATCAGATATATCGATGATTATTTTTCTCCTATACAGGTGGCCACTCATTAGTGTGATAAGAAAAAACAAAATCCACCCATAAATAACTATCATTATTCACAAATTAGTATATAATTTATAATTATTGTTTAATTTTTATCCATATATATATAGTATATAATCTATTAATATGGAGACCTTGGATTCCTTAAAAACATAATAACCACTGATATTCCATCATTGATTGAAATACCCCATCAACGTCAAATACATCATGTTATTTGGTGATATACTCCACACTCTATGAATCATGTAAATAATGTAATCTTATGTGGGGCTCTATTTAAGATAAAGAAAAAAAATTAAAGACGGTTACATGCTTATCTCTACTCCCAATAACTTGGGAACTACCCCAACCAACCCATTTATCATTCTCAACAATGACTATATGATTGTTATAAAAATGATCAAGGAGATATATCCAAACCATGAAATCCATCGAAAACTTCAATCATCAATTGACCACATCTATTAAATTTTAATTATGCTAGCTGAATTTGTCCCATCAAAGGATAGCTAGACCAGTTCTGTATGTAGATCATAAAATTCTAAGACACTATATATAAAAATAGATAATTACTCTATTAAATTTCATGAAATTCATAAATTTGATACTTCTTCTACCATTGGTAACAACATAGAGGGAGAAAGAAAAATCTAAAATCTCAAATGATGTCCCATGTAGATAAGGATGTCAATTATTATTCTCTAATCATCTATTACCTCTTCAGGGATAGATATTCTCTTATTTTTTCTACCATTGAAAATTAAACTCCATCAATATGGTTATAGAATAAGAATATGATTACCTTAGAGACAACCATACATCATTTTAGGAAGTCGTATCCACTATCATTGATGATCATGGGAAGGTAAATCAAGCATTAGACAAATACCCAAGGACCATATTAATCAGTACAACCTTTCCTGTAGAATATTTGTGTATTCATATCTCATTCTTTAAGTAAATATTATTTGTGTTTACCTATAATTTTACAATAATTCTAAGACTAGACCACAATATGGCTACCCACCTCTTGTGTCCTCCAAAATATAATAACTGTTCTCAATATAAATCTCGGAGAAGGAATATCTCACATGCTTCCAAGGTGCCATCTAAATTAAATATGATTATAAATTCTAACACTATACATGAAGTGTAACACCACAAAAGTATTTCCAAAATCATTACTGTTATGAAAATAACAAGAAGTCATTGGATTTCATCGATTATAGAGATCATAATCCAGAAATTAATAATAATTATTTATCTATTATAATCTTATATATTTTTATTGGTGAAACTATAAATTTTAATCACATTCCTTTATATTAGGGTAATCAATGTAAAATAACATCCTGATGGTCTATATAGTATAGGAGTCCAATTAATTCATTGAAACATAATGGATATTCTTTTATCAATTCATGTCATTCGATTTAATGATTATTAGAGAAAATTATTAACATGGTATGAGTCACACATTCAATCCCATCTTAGGATGGGTCGCAGAATTTTATTTCGATGACCTTGTGATTTTGTATCATAAACATTATGATACCGACCCTAATATTAAAATAAACATCAATGAAATGAAGCATTGTAATATGATGATGAATCATCATAAATACTCAATTTGTGTTACATCTAGAAAATTATTTCAATTTAGGGTATTAAACTATAGTGTGAAGGTAAATAATTAAATTTCTACAACAATAATAACTATGATTCCCCCTTAAAACAATAAAAATATTACAGGAATCAAGGGATGCAATTATTAATTGTGACATTTCATATCTATCCAATCGAGAAAATGCGTCAACCTCACATTGTAAATGAAGAATAGAGGCACCTACTTATGGAATGAGTACTCCAATGATGGTTTTTATAACCTTAAAAAAATTGTTATGAATCCACCGGTATTGTATCCACCAGTATAAGGGAATACAATAATAATATATATGACCACCATAGAGTAATAACTTTTCAACATTCTCATGAAAAATAATGATTCATGATATGAAAAAAGGTTCCTTTATCTCAAATTAATTATTCTAGATAATGCGATCAGATATTATGAAATATTGAAGAACTATTATTCACTCATCTTCACAATGAAAAATATATGGCATTTCTTAACGTATCAAATGGTTCTGGTTATCACTCATATTAACCCACACATGAATTTTTTTATCCACCCTATACTAACAAAGAATATTGAGTGATGGGAAATTATCCTGAAAAAATATGATATTCAACATATGTTAGAAAAGGAAATAAAAGGGATATCATAAAATGAATCCATCATAGTATATCATGTCACAGAAATAAAACCAATAATAATAGAACTCCCAGTAAATGAATTCATCTATTCCCATGAAAACCTAATCATTGGACTTTTATTTTTGTTGGGTTTATTAATGACTGATCAGGATGTGAATAAAAATATTGACATAAAATTTGGTCACACTAGGTATTTCTAGTGTTTCTATAAACAAGGAAAATATTCCATACTCTTTCCTAGTATCCAATGGCTATACCAATAATGTAGTGTAATAAATAAATCTTATATCTATTTTAAAACTATACTTGTATTAATATATATCCAATATACTTATTATATATAACATAGAGATAGTGATTAAGTATATGAATGGTGTGTATACCATCATGAATGAAAAGTTTTCCCCTCTCATCGGCTATCTGAAGGGTCTAATAGAATATTTCCATTTTGATACAATTCTCTATCACATCCCTTGATATCAAAATTCCTTTTTTGGTTCATTGGCTAGGGAAAGCACATCCCCATCTGATAATATTCAAGATGACATAATCTTCCCAATTTTATAGTAATGGGTGGTATATATGATCATAATCTATGATATTAAAAGGATTAATATAATCAATGAAACTGAGAGACATGGTGATCCAACATATATTCCAAGATAGATGAACCCCATAATGTATTACGTTTAAAATAAGACAGTTATATCATATCAAGGAAAAATAGCTCAAATTCAATTATTAAAAATTAACATTTCCACTCAATTATTCCAAAATGAATAACATGTCCTATATGAATTAGGATTCCATATAGTCCTCTTAAAATTAATTGAATAAGGATAAATTCTCAATATACTGTAAGAAAAACATAAAAGGTCCCTGTGGGGCTCACTAGTCTATAACTTGGATCACTCCCCAATTTAGATGCATTGGTAATTCCTAGCCAATGATGATATGCGAAAGCGTGGAAATTACTATGAAATGTCAGAAATTTCAAAACCATGAAAACATCATCCATTAGACACCTTAGTTATTTCACACTGGCAAATACACGTGGTCATTTTCCATATGGAATAAGGGATGTCATGGGGCCATATCTTATTGTTATTGGAATTACGTTCAATTACATCATTCTTAACATATAATTTTTCTCCAAAATGTGTCTTGAAAATACCCATTAAGGATGAAGGTTATTATAATTCATTATATTCATGAAGTCTAATATCATTTCCATATTTTTTCTCCATCACATAATAATGTTTAACAATGTTCCAGATTATATTATTTCGAGTTGAAATTGTTTCTTCTGAAGAAAAACATCTATTCCATCCAATCATCTCACAATAATGTGGTCGATAATGGACTAATATAAAAAAGTTTAATAAAAAATATCAAACATAATATATTAAATAATTGAAAAAGATAGTATAACATTACTGAAAACTCTCTTCCATATTTTATGGGCCTATCATAACATAAATCACAGAACCACATGAGTGACCCCATATTTTATTGTTTATGGAAAAGAGGTAGTAACACCCATGAAAGTCTAGTTACCCTCCCACTGAAGTGCAAGAAATAATCTTCTCTCAAAAGATTAGTAATCTCAAATTCACGTGTGGATATATAATAACATGATGATAAGAATTTATATAAAATTAAGAACCTAAAGGCCAATTTAAAATAATATCAAAAGAAATAAAAGTAATTTTAAATTGTACTTGTTCTTAAATAATGAATTGTTATTGGTTATTAGATAAGCTATTATAATAGGGAATAAACCTAAAGAGATGAAACCTAGGTGGGATGAACTCAAATCAAACACATGGACTATTACAATGGAGCTTACTCTTTTTCCATGAAGGATCAGGAATGTTTCAAACCCACATCAACGATTATATTCTTTATAATTATTTTTCATAATCGGTGTGTGACCAATAATGTCTTGTAATCAATAATTTTAACTAGATTCTTATTTTTACTAGAATCATGTATTAAAACTACACATGACATTTGTATTGGCACCAATAATTTAAAATTTATTAAACATAAGACTACAAAATAAGACACCAGACTATAAAAAAATTCTGGTAGTAATATATTAAATTTCACAACATCAAAGTGTTTGAATAAGTACTTTTAACTACACAACACCTAATTCCTAGTACTCTAACATTAAACTACCAGACACCAAGGTAATGGAAGAGAAACATTAAACTACACTACACCTATTTATTTGAATGAAAATATTAAATTTCATTGCACCTGTGACCTACTCCCATGACATTAAACTATATAAAAAATTACAAAACACTTGTCATATAATGGTAAATAGAATTAATAAGTTATTTCATCATGATGAAAAATTTCATGTACTATGCTATATCCTATAATATTGTAATGTTATTACTATTGGTCACATTATAGAGACCATTATCCATGTGATTTCTAGATCTATGTATAAAAACTACCCCTACCTATATATGTGCCAGATTCTTATGAAATATTTTTTACTTAGAAATATGTGTGGCCTAATTCTTATGCATATAGGATACATAGTGATGTCCGGAACATACACTATAGGCACAACCACATATTTGTAAAAGAATATATAACTATTTTCCCCATCATAAAAAAAATCAAAACATCCCCACCATTTCACGGTGCTTAAAACATCATTCTGTCATCATGATGTTTTTATCATGACCCATATTTGAGGCAAGGTCCACATATATTCTAAACAGACCCAAATAATATAAAACCACACATCCTCACTAGATGATGTCAAATTTACATCTCATCATCATTACTGCATGAAATCAAATAAAAAGATTAAATTTCATCATGTATGAATCTAAACTACTTAGAGTGTCCCAATAAATTTTTAAACCATTTCATATGAATGATGTTTGGATCCATGCAGAAGTCATAAAAAAATTATATACTGCATAGATCATATATGACCCATATTCCTCAGAAACGAGCGAAATTTTTGAAATGTATCCTTCTATCATAGAACTGCATACAAGCCTGATTACCATCAGTATGAGATTTATCGTGATGTGAAGGTACACTTTAGAGAACTCAGAAACCACTTCCATTATTTAAATCTAGAAATTCCAACAACCACTTCCTTTTTATGATCTATATCTACACCAAAATATTCAATATAACTTATCTAATTAATGGACCTCTTCTTAGAATAAAATTCCCCTTACCCTAAAAAAGGGTCAGATTAGTGTAGTAGACCATTTATTCAAGAACAATGTCAAGCTTCATTCATACTATTTCATTATATATAGTGAATCATAGATTACCCAATTCGAAGCCCATCTATTATGTCAAGACAATATAAAATTCTGACATCCTTATAAAAAATTCAAATATATAAATATAATTTTATCAATAATAACCACTTCTAACTTGATCCTTGGACTCATATGGTACATAGCGACACATGGGTAATTTATTTTGGGTCATGTGATGGGTTTTCCAGTATAAAAACCTTCCCCACGACACGTTCCATATAAAAACTAGTCACCCTCATTTTTCTATAAGGACATAATGATACCCCTCCAATGAAAGCCTCTCTGAATATGATATACCATAACTATGTTTATATAAATAGTACTTAAATTCGACACACCTCGATAATAGTGGATAAACATATATAGTATGAGTAATATTCCATGTTCCCATGACTTTGTGTTAGTTTTCTACAAAGGGACCTTTTTATTTATGAACTACATCTATCATGATTCATTCTATTACAATATATGTTGTGATATATGGATCCCCTAATATTGTGTTTAACCACAATATATCTATTATCATAACCTTCCCTAATGCCTGGACTATATCAGAATTTTTCACCCTTACATTTCTACAAGTCGATAATTATTCATCAACCTATGAATTCCACTCCCTATATAAGATCCATTCACATTTGTAATATTGGAATGATTTATTTATCATTATCCTAAAATATTATGGATAAATTATATTTTAAGATATACACTCCCCTTTACCAGGCATATGATTCAGATTTGTGAAAGGGTCATTTTTCTTCAATAACTACATGCAGATTGATTCATGTGAGAAATATATATGTAGTAATACTAGTAATATCCATTATGGTAGAATCATTTTTCCATAAAATAATAGTAATTATTTATTTTCTCAACATAGGAGCCATATATATGGAGTGGAATGTGAATTGATTCCAATAGTCATGTAATTCACTATAAAAAGAAAAGAGATGTGACAATTCATCATTTTACATTGATGCGTTTTCTTCCATCAACATTATAAATACTAATGTTACAAGGGGAAACCCTTTTCAGATTCATTTTTATATGAATAAGATCTATGAATGTGATATTTCACTCAATGAACTGGATTTGGAGTGATTTTTGATCGAACATGATACATATTAACACTCAGATATCTGACCTCTAGATCCACAAAAAATTTCTAAAATAAAATTCTCCCTCGTAGCTTAGTTTTTAAACCAATATTTATATATTACAATTATATGTTGTTCACATACTATGGTGTGCATTAATTATCATTATTATTACTTTTGTTTTATCTTTTAAGGGGGCCTCAAAAATGTTGTGTAGAAGATACTAGATATACCCTCATCACTATATTTTAGATCATTCTATTTTGTGAGGAATAGATTAACCTCATATGGATAGATACATATCTAAATATGAAATTTTATAACACATCTATTCTCCATCATAGGCCCTTCAACACTTTAAAAAATTGAAAAATACCATATTTTCCTCTATGTATGATCTAGATTAGCAAAATTCTTTTTATTTAACAAAAAAAGGGATATTTACAAAGATTGAGAAATATCATATTAAGATTCATAATAGAACCCAAATGGACTCGACCATAGAAATTGAAAATTCCCTTGACTCATCATAAAACTTTATTATTTCACATGCCAATCACAATGGTTTTCATCAGTTTCCCTGACTAAGGTGAGTTTCATCTATCTCACATGATAATAAAATTTGCATTTAACCAGGTACTATAAAATGGTATCATATTTTATATGAGTCATATCATCCCACGAGTCCATCCAATGTTTCTCACATACATATATCCATGTAATGTTTTGAATTCCAGTATATTTTTAGTCCATCTATACCACACAACCCTCTCCATCACAATATGTGTAATTCTTGAATGTCATCATAATTATCACACTTATCATTACTCACATGGGGTTATGGGACTTGACCGACCCTTTAAATGTTTTTGGGTGTTACATAGATAATAAAATGGACAACATTAAAATAACTTAAATTTCTCAATAAAGGAGTCATAAACGCTCTCATTTAATATTTATTGGTAAGATCTAAAAAAGGTTTTATTATGTGTGAGTTATTTCTACAAAAGGGGTTCCATATTACATTGCTGTTTACCAATGAAATAATAAAAGAGATGAAAATTTCACCCATATTTTATTACCCCATCCAATGAACATCATCTTAAAATATAAACGACATAATTTTATAATTGTTCTCAAAACCCTAGTATGATGATATTAAACTATATAACCATATTCCTACATAATATGATATTAATGTCTATAGAAAAGTCCCTCAGACATTTATATTATCTTTAAAACATATAATTCATCATCATATATATTAAAATACATAACAATCATTTCCTTGCTTCATGATTCTAAGCTACAATGGCCTTTATTAAACATTCTCCTTATCAAAGGACCAAAAGATCCAGACCAATGTCATCTGAGGATGGGGTGATTCTATCATCTATAAAATCACATCAATCCATGAATCACACATCATTTCATGAGTATATTAGGATTCCATAAACCTACCACTTCCCTTCAAATGGAGCGGTGAACCCTGTGCATGATTATGCATGAAATCCCATATTGTTTCTTATATAAGGTCCCTTGAACCATTAAGCATATGTGTTTTTTTACATCATAAGAAATACCTATGATCCCAATGATCCCTAAAAACTTGGTATCTATGTAAATAAACTAATATTTATTTATGGTCAACCCTTGTGTATTTATACCATACCATTACTTATGATCTGAGATCCTTGAACTCTGATTTATATCTCATTCACCACCTATTCAAAATTGGTTTGGATTACTACTTAACATTTTAATCCTAATTTGGTTATTAAATCATTTATCCCTCATAAATTTTCCATGAATTAGGACCATACACTACAAGTAATTTGGTCAAAATAATTAGGCCATAAACTCTATAACACAATTTTCAAAACATGTAGGGACCTAAACAACTAGTGAATGAAACATAGAACAAATCAGGAATAAATACAAAAAGGGAAATCATATTTAAATTTATGTCTATAATAGCTAATCTCTTCATCTATAGAGTTTGTGAAAATTTATAGTATAATTAAAAAACTCCTAAATATCATAGGGTATATCTCATCAACCAATAAAAACTAACTCATGCTCATTAGACCCGTATTGTATATGAAAAAATAAAAAAGAACTAGTTATCATCCATTTTCCTAGATTAAGTGTTAAGTACATGATGAAATATCTATTATTGATCTCATACCCTTAATGAATATAATTTTTTCAATAACCAACATCATGTATTTAATTTCTGATTTAATACCAACTAGTTTCATGATTCGATTCACTTCTGATGGAACACCATAACCTTGAGTTATCCCACTTTATTAACCTATAAATAATATTTGTAAAAGTAAATGTCTAATATCATGAAACCCTACTAATATTCATTGGTGAATAAATAATGATCATATATAAAATTACTTTGGGAATATTTTGGTTATAGAAGAAATTACCCCCTTAAACCCATGTAATATTATCCTAATTGTGTCTGATATTGTCATCCACCAAAACAAATTTTCAGCCTAAAATAACTAGTATTAAATTTTCATTGACTCGTATATTACTAGTTAGTGGTTAAAAAGTCCCATAATAAAACTATTCAACTGCATTTCCCATCCACAATATTGCTTCACTATACATTTTACAAATTCTCTAAGAAAGAATAAGATATCTCATTCTTGAACCATTTTGTAGTTCTTATCATGTGACCCTAAACCACATGATATATAGGTCCAATATCCATTACTATGAAATAAAATATAGATATATTAAGGTATTATATATCAAAAAAATTCCCTTCATTCATGAAAATTTTCACTTATCTCTCATTGTGTTGACTATCTCCAACATGACTGAACTCTTCTTGAACAACCATTTATCTATACCATTCATCATTAATCATGTTTTTGAATATCTCAAAAATATTTCATCACCCTTGAAATGAAAATTTAACTACTTCATAGGACCCCTCTGCCTAACTGTGAATGATATGGATTAGTATAAGGTGACATAACCCTTCAACTGAAGATGTCATTACCATGAAAAGGACCACTAATCCAGGACATCATTAACAATGATTCTGATAAAATTATCACCTAAAATTTATTTACAAGAATCCATAACATGTTTTATATATCACTCCATCCATAGTTCAAACTCCATGATATGTTATTTAAACACCCAATAATCGAAATATCCAAGTGGATTAGACATCATTGACCAAAACATACTATATATTGTGCGTGTTATTAAATTATGGATGTAATATGTTATATCCTTTCCTATATATTCATCCAAAACTAATGTAGAAAGAATGTAGGGTAACCAAAACCTTGTTGAATAATCACTCTTTATACCAAAGGTAACGATGCATGATGTTAGAACCCATCCTGAATAAAAATCATCAATGATCTAACCCATTTATTAAACACCCATATCCCATAAAATCTTCCACAACACTTGTAAAGAAGAATGGTTAGCTTAAATGGGAGTATATCATTGACTATGTAATAGTTGAATATGTATAATGGCCCTTGAACTATAAACCATATATTTCAGTTTATTTTAATAAAGAGAATCAAATCCTTATGAGCACAAGAGACATAGAAGAAGAACCGAACCACTCATTCTATTTTGAAATCTTCCACACAATATTTTCCCCATATCATTATCATTAATTCAATATCATTAATAAGTCATTTACTATTTCCATGCATCCAAAATTGAAGACACAATATTTAATATTAAAACATGGTTTAATATATAAAACCTTAAACTATATCAATATAGGGTTGAAATTGATTGAACATAATGGTAATTTATATTTTTTCAACATTAAAGACCCTAAAATTTTAATTGAAATAGACGCAATACTTAGTTGGATAAAAGAACACATCGGGAGTTGTAGGGAAAAGATGAATCCATGTTATCTAGAAACATAACATATCTTATCTACAAAAAACATACCTCTAATTAAATGAGATATAAAACTGATACTGGTTATGAATTGTAAGGGATAGCCTCTAAAAAAGTCAAATCTCCATCTTCTCATCATTTATCATATAAAACATAATCTTAAATAATAAAATGACCAAAAAGCTGGTATAGCCCACTAAAGAGAAAAATTAATATTGAATTTATGCTCACTAGGCCATCATACTTGGAAAATTTAAATGAATCCTCATTCTGTGACATTTTTACCGACATCATCCCTTTCAGCTAGATGAATTGGATGGGAATGACCCAAAAATAATAGTGATGGTTTTTATACTGATGTCTATCAAAGTCAATTTATAAGTAGGAATCTATTATGATGTGGACATTTAGAGTATGGATTTTGATTTACCTCATAATAAGAAAAATGTTTCGGTATTCATAAATTAATGTGATTCTTAGTGATCAAGATGCCAGGAATTGTTTAATGGGTATGTGAAATATAGATTTCAAGTAAAACATTTAATTTGAATGATTTCTTTATTAATAACAAAAAGTATAGGGAGTAATCTCCATAGACTCGATTCTATCATATAGTCTCTCCAAAATAAAAGAATGATCAAAATATGTTTAATATCATGAAAAAATATCATCCATGATGTTTTGTTTATTGGTGAGATCAGGGCAGGATGTGTAAACTGAATAATGATCATTCACCTTCTCGTATTTTTCCATCAACACTAGTTGGTGAAGATTCCCTAATAGAGAAGATAATGCATGTAAATTTTTATTGTTTCCTACAATAAGTGAATTTCCTCTAGAATATGAAACATTTCAAATAAAAAAATATTATTTATGTTCTACAATCAACAAAGAGTAAATATTCATCCATTTACATAGCTATGAAGCATTGTAATTTTTTATCCAATTCCATTTAACATTCTTTCATGGATTTTTGTAGAATTTTTTCACATATAAAAATATAAAATTATCTTCACCGATAGATACAATCATCTGAATTAATAGTCCCTTCTTCATAACTTCATATAGCTTCTAATAATTGATTCCCACATTCCCTAATTTGTGGATGATTCGACACAGGTGTTTCCCATGGTAATCGATCTCTTCTAATGTGTTTCATAACATAAATTATTTATTCGGTATGAATCTTAACATTGTGATAACATCATATTAGTAGTCACTCAAAATGGTTATATTTCATGAGGATTGGAAACTGAGATATACTCAGGTATCAATAATTTTATGGGGAAGATCATTTTATCCAAAAAGGAACCAAATTATGTGTCATAGGGCACATCCCCAACCAATACCAAAATCAAGATCTAATTTGATCAATACACCACCCACTTCTACCATATAAGTGACAATATAATTAATTTCTATCATCTCATCACTAGATAAATTGATATAATAACAAACACACTTACATGGAGGAATTTATAACCTTGAACTAGTTCCATTTGTGCAATATGCAATAGGATTGAACAAACATAGGGTTTGCCTACTCACTTAAGTAGTTAGTATAATATACCCACTAGGTATTCTTTAAATGAGGCATGGTAATCATATTTAGATAGATGAGTACCTATAGATACCTAGGCTTTATATATATTTATATATATATATTTAAATGTTACAACTTTTTTGATTAATATTCAATACATGAAAAAAAAACTCAACTGAGGGCCCTAACATCTTATTTTCATTAGAGACTAGATACATAATATTTTTATTTATTGATGATATTATGATCTCTCATAAATATCATATCAAATATTATTAATCTTATACACATCCTACATAATATCATTTTTCATTTCCAGGGAATGGAAAAATAAATAAACTTGATCCTATATGCATTGTAAGGTTAAACTAAAGAGATATCAATTTCCAATTATTCATAACGTTAGCATAAGGGCACGATAACATGATAATAAAAATTGAAAACCCATACCCTACATATCATATATAATAAAAAATTGTATAAATTTTATCTATCCATAAGACATTGGTCATAAATGAATAAAAACAAGATCAATGATAACATAACATTGGAATAATATATAGATTTTTGGAATACACATTGGCATAGAAACATTAATGTAAAAATTATCCACGAAGTCATTCATTAAATGTTAGGAAGAATATAAAAACATGTGAACATTATTTTGTCTTAGTATAACATCCCATATACCCTCTTTCATGATTCAGATAACCTCCCATGCAGCCTCTTTCAGGCTTGGGATAACATCTTATATACTCTTTGAGATTATGAAACATTAATTATTTTCCAATTAAATGAATTTTTATATAGATCCAAGACATAAAAATTTATATTTAATTTATTCTAAAAATCATATAACATTAATAATTTTATAACCATTGAAAATAAATGGGCTTCATAAGTCATTTATCATATCAGAACCCAAATAAAGAAATGGGTTTTGATAAACATTTCAACATACTGTAATCCATGAAATGGATATAGGTTTCATAATCATATTTTTCATCATATACATAAACCAAATTAAGAAAGAGCATAAATTTTATCATTGGATCAAATAACCAATTATTATTATTCATTATCAATGGTTTTCATATTATATGGAAAATGATTATGAAAACAAATCACATGGAACATTTCATGAGAAAAATAAAATTTCATTGGAAATAACTTCTTTAAAAAATTAAATTCATCAAATATGGTTGAAATAATTTTTTTTGAAAATTGACTTTAAAACATATTATGTAATATTTATAACACATAGTGGTCATGGTGGTGGGAAATTACATTTGTTTCATAAATTATAAAACAATGTTACCTTTTATATTTTTTTAAAAAAGCCATAAAATGTCATATATTAAAAATTATATGATTAATTTATATATAAATTATTGAAAAAGTCATAAAAGTTTAAAAAATTACTTTAATAAAAAATATGGTATTATAAATCCTTATTTGTTTTATAAAACATCAATATTGATGAAAAAGGTGTTTTCTTCTAGATATTGAAAAACATGCTTTTCTTTAAAAAAAGGCCTTGGAAGTCATGAGTGTATAAAGAGAGAGAAATGAATTGAAAGAATTTATTTTTATGAAAATAATATTTAATATAATTCGTGTTTTTTATTAGATAAATAACATAATATTTAGTCATTAGAATCATAATAATAATCCATCTAAAAAAACAATGAGATTTTAACATAAAACATTTCCACATTGGTATATTTTAAATCATAATTCCTTTGAAACAAAATTGGAATTTAAATATTAAATATAATTAGGATAAATTATTTCATGATATGGCATGTGAATGTTCTTTATATACACCTCATATATGAAGATAGCGGCATAACTTATAATATGTCCAAAAAGATATCTATTTGAGACAAAAACATATTACCCTAAGTCTCAAATTAATTAGTAGACATTCGATCCTCTGATATAATAAATATATATTTATTAAAAATATATTACCAAACCATAATAATATATATAATTCCATATATTATATATTTATGACCATATATTAACATTTTATTAAGAATTTCTTGATATAATCACATTTTAGGGAATAATTGCTTCCTTTTTCATGTATGTTTTCAATTGGTATTTTATATCCTTTTACCATGATATTGGCCCCATAATCTAGAATAATTTAACAATTATATAAAAATATTATATATTTTCTAGTATATAATTATTTATAGTATTTTATAAATGTTAGATATAGAAAAATAAATACACCATTCAAGGAGATGGTAGGTCGTATATACGCATGAACAATGATTCCATTTTATCAATGGCTAAAATGAAAATTGGTAAATAATATATTTCACTTATAGAATCATTTTAGGTAATATATATCATTTTCTTTCATTAATATTATCCTTATTAAGTTCCATGTTAATTATAATTGAAGAACAAATCTCATCGCTTCGCAAGGTGGTAGCCCACCGTAACCACAAGCGATGTTATCGTATTCCCACTTAATTGAATGTATGAAGGTATATGTGTAATTAAAATTATATAAGATTAATTATTTAACTAATACAATATAAATATGGTGAATACATTATTATATTCATCCTTGATCGGTGGTGAGAGAAAATGAACTACATCGGTTCATGAGGTAGTAGTCTTCCATACACACGATCAACAATTTCATTTTACATTTATTGGAAGTGGAGATATATATAGTTTTGTACATCACCATAATATATTCTCAGTATATTATATATATTATTTTATAATATTGTAACTAATATAATATGTATGAATGTGGTAATAAGATAGTTATAAAGAATGAGTGTAGTGATGAAAATTGACTTCACTTAGAACAACCCCCTTCAGATATATTATTAAAGTCACTAGGGAAGGTATTTTGGGATAAAATGATGATAAAGAATATGGATATTGATTTTGAAAGGGTATTCTGGTATTTTTTTCTTTATTAAAATGGAATAATATGTATGAATAAGAGAGTGGAGGAGGCGAACACTAATAATCTAGGATGAGTATCAATTTCGTAAATAATAAAAATTATTTAATAATGCGATATTTTTCTCACCTCCAGTCCCTAAAAAATGGATAAATAAAGGATTTTATAGATTATATTTTTTTACCACAAAAAACCAATAAAAAAATTTATGTTTTATGTATGATATTACTTGACATTTAAATTTCATTACTTTTACCATTTTAGATTTCACTATAGTAACCAGCCTTTTTATATACGTCATTAATCATTTAAGATTAGAAAAAAAATGATCCTTAAAATATAATTTTTACACACTAGTTTCAATTAATATTTATAATTTGTTAATTAAAAACAATATTTTTTGGTCAAATTAAGTATAACATAAATGTATGAAACCTGAAACACAATATTATACCCTTTACCATGGTAAGAGAATTCTGTACTACTTAAGGGTCAATATAATTACTATAAAAAAAAATTGGCACATGAATGGACTATGGATGATAGGTTTAATCATATACCAAATAAAATAGAATAATATAGGATTATTTTTTAAATTTACATCATTTAGTAAAATATTATCTATTATAATATATCATTAATGTAAATTCTGACACTATTCATTTAATTTTACTTAAAAACATCAATACAAAGGTGGATCCCAAATACATAATTTTAAAACATGTATATCATGATATATTATTTTTTAAAATTCATTTAATATAATGATTAATTTAATTTATATCAATTTTAACATTTTTATTATCATTTTTATTTTTTTCTGTTAAATTGTATAATTATTTAATAGGCGATGCATAAGAGTTTAAATTAACTATATAATTACTAAAAATTTAAAATAAATTAATAATATAATATATATTTTTATATGATTAATATTACCATAAATATTCATTAACATCTTCTTTGTGCCCATGTGTGAACTTATAATTGATATTAAAAATCATGTGAATATTTTAACTTTTTTTCTTTAATTAAATTATTATATCAGTCACTTCTAAGAAAATGTGTCCCAAAGTCATAAGAAATTTATAATGTGGTAATAATGTTAGAACTATCTCTATTTAACATAAATTGGACAAGTATTTAGATCATTTAAAACCACAACCTTTCAGTTTAACCCCTACTAAATAAGGTTTCCCTTTATGAAAAGTAATTAAATTTTACTATATATAAAATTAATTTTGGGTAAAAAAACATTTAACATATTATTTAAAATTAATTATTCTGAATCCAAATATGAAATATATTTTTCAAAATTCCATTCACATATATGAAAATATTTATTTCAGTATTAAACCCGCATAGGCGATGCAAAAACATTTTTCCAGAGATAAAATTTTTATTAGTATATTTAGATTTTATGTAAATTCTCAATATCAAATTGATTAAAATTATATAAATTATTTTATTTAGTATGTAATTGTACAAATTATTCAATAAATATTTCATAAACTATATTGGACTTTCAAATTCTTTAAAAAATGATGTTTTTAAATAAGAATTATGAATTTTCACTATTCAACAAATAAATGTATCTTCTCAGAAAATTCTCAGAAATTTACCCTAGATTATTGTGATATTTTGATTAAAAACTACTATGATGGATTAGAATAATTTTTATAGAAGATTCAGAAATATATTTTATTTTTATTTTATAACAAACAATTAAAAATGTTTTTTTTGTAAACTTTCATTATTGATGCAAATACGTACATTACAAAAAAATTACTTATATATAAGTATATTATATTTATCTAAAAAATTTGTGCATAATTTTAAAAAGAAATATTTCTATTAATAACACTAATTTTAAAATCTAGGCTATAACAATCATGTTACAATAAGAATACTAATATGATATCATGGTTCGACAAAACTCAGTGTTGTGTGTAATGAAATACATCAATGAATTTGAATTTACAAGTAAAAATTTTAATAAAATAAAAGGGTGTTATATTATACCCTAAAATAAATTTTAACCCATCAATTGGAGATTCTTCTTGATAATTAAGAGTTTTACATTTGAAAAATTTTTCATGAAAAAAAACATAAAAAGGGACAACAAAACATCTACATAAAAATAGAGAAAACAATTTATGATGATCATTATATTACTCGTTTCCCAAATGAGAGATAATTGTAGGGAAGTGTAGATATGGAATTATAGATATTTTTCTAAATATTACTAGTGAGTGATATGGAAGCTATCAAGGATAATGTAAATAATAAGAAGTCCATAAATTCATGATGTGTTAAATGACCATCTATTCAATAGAAATGAAAATAATCATAAAACGTTTTGGACTCATGATCATTATTCAAAAGGCTGAGGGATTTTCTTCAGTCCTAATAGCTATCATGATAATATAATCTTAATTTATTTATTTTGATTTCCAATGTACAATATCATATTTTGGTTTTGATTCAATCAATTTCCACTCCATCTCTCTTTTCATGAAGTAAAGATGAATTCTTCTTATGCCTAATGCACTAACATATCATAATAACTATAAATTAATGATAATGCATTCCTTTTATATCTATTTATCATCTTAAATAAATATTTAGTATATATTAATATCCAACCCATATACGCTAGTACCCTTATACCTTGGACGAAAATGACATGGCTCAAATGGTGTTCCTGATCCCCATGGGTTAGTGACTATAACCTAGCATCATACAAGATAATGGTTGGAATGAGTATTTTCATAAAAGTAGAATAAGAAACATATAAATGTAATTATTCTAAACATAAAACTCTATATGAGAAATAGTTTCAGAATTCAAATTTGTATATAAAACCAATGTACAAAAACAATGTACCAGAATTTGAATGATAAAAAACCCAAGTCTCAATTGATGAAACACAGAAAACCAGAGATCAACAGACACCACCTCCAAGAGGTTATTTTACCTTGGTTGAACTAGTAGAGGGAGATATGAATATACTAGAGGGAATAGGTAGGGAGTGAGTTAAAATCCTAGAAGGGTCTCAACGAGTGTTCATAATAATATTCCAAAATAATTTATCAAATAATGATTTCAATTTTAAATAAATAGGCCTGGAATTATAATATAATAATTTAAAAAAATCATTATAGATATTTAAATATATTGAGACATTTTTAAATTGGCATAATGATCATTATATATAAAACATTTCATAAAAATTATCAAGGCACATGTAAAGTAGTTTTATATAAAATTAAATATATATCAAATTATAAAAAATTAGTAACACTTTCACCATAAAATTGGTTAGATAGTTCTACATTATGAGATCGTCATAAAATCTAATAGGTGATAAAAACATATTTGTAAACATGTTCCCTAAACACTGTTCAAAGAGGACCTACCACCACCACATCATGGATATAATCTTCCAAACAATGCTTCGTAAGTGTTGTAATTCATCAATATAGTGTTGTATAAAATAACACACTATATATATGGGCTTTCATGTACTAAAAAAAATCATTAATGGGTATATTATTTCAAAATTGTAAAAAAATAAAATTTCCCTATTTTCTATTTCAATATGAAAATTTCTATTTAAAAACCAAAACATGGGATTTTGATCAATATATTAGTTTTCCAGGTTAAAACCAATACATGGTTAATATAAAAATGATTTAATCCATTTATATGACCTATTAATTCAAAATAAATTACTTCCAAATAGATTCAATAATTAAATCTATTTCATGAAATCCAAATCACACACCAATTCAATAGAAGTGGGGGGTCTCCCCAATTTTATTAAAAATAAATAGAAATAAAATTTCGACGCGAATTGGTTTTCCTATAATAGTATTTTTTTTAAAAATATTTATCAATAAATTATAGCTTAATAAAATTGATAATGATTATACCAAACCACCTGCTATATATCATAGAATTATGTACAAAACATATTTGGAAGGATTCACCAATGAAAAACATTAATAATGAAGATCAAGAAATAAACACTATATTCAAATTATGATATAAAAAATATTAGGTCATCCAAAAACATTGATATATAACAGATCCTACTGAAGAGAGTGGAGGGGATGAGGATATAGATAACGACAGAAGAACATTTATCGGGAAAAGATCAAATGATGATCGAATACCTTCAATACACCTTGGGTAGGGTTTAGAGGTGACCAAAGGGGTCCTTAAGTGCCCAAAAAATAATAATCCAAGATATCATGAGTTTGTGTTGAGCATGGGTCCAAAATAGTTTTATGTAATTTTATATCAATATATTTTATATGGGAATTGAACCTGCAAGGTTAGATACGCATGGTCGCATGGTTTTTAAAACCATGCACCCTTACCATGCACACATAGAATGAGGTTTCATAATTTATCCCATGTGTTTGTATAGAACAATAAACTATAAACCTACCGTGAAAACCCCTAGTACATGGGTTTTCACGGTTCTCAGTAGTAGGGAGCATGGTTTTAGAAAACAATCTTCCAACCATGCATAGCTCATGATCCATCCAAAATAAACAAAATATCACATGAAGAACCTCAAAATGAGACCCAAGAAAAGAATGATTATAATATACGGTCAATGAGTACTTGAAAACAACAACATGATGTTATATCCTTCCCACCATTGAAAATTTATGTCCCCAGAAACCCCATAAAGAGGATTCCATATCAAAAAATGAGGCCACTAATCTCTCATCAATGTATCTCTATCCCATGTATCATCAGAATTAGAACCATGATATCATTGTACTCAAACTAAAGGTACCATAATCACATAACATATCATGGTTTAGAATCATCTATCTTGACTAGATTATTAGTTATGGATATATCAGGCTCAACATCAATATCACTACGACTAAAAACTTGGCATAGATCAGATAGATACATCTAGAGGTGTGTTATATGGAACACGTTATATAATGATGTCATCTATGGAGGAAGTGATAAATAATAATCCACTTTACCAACCTTCTCAACAATCTCCAAAGATCCCACAAAATGAGGATCAAGTAAATATTGCCTCCAAAACTGTCGGTGATCCAAAAAAAGTGAAACATTCAAGAACACATGATCACCAACTGAAAATTCCTATGGTCTACGGCGATGAGAAGCATAATACATACACTAGATCTGTTCAATCAATATCCATGGACTAAAAAATTGAATCTTTTCTATCATATCATTAGTAATATTGGTTTTACAAGGAATATTCACCTATATGTGGCCAACACAACCAATATTTACACGATCATCAACAAGGGGCCTCAATAGATCCATCTTAATTATTAAATGGTAATTGTTTTTATATGAAAAATCAACCCATCCAAACTAGTTACCCCTGGACCCACCATAGTCAACAACAATTTTGTGACATTTATCTTCATAAATTACTCTTTCTCTATGGAAATATCATTATGGATTGTATGAAGTACTCAAATAGACTTCACATAATCCTTCCCCTTAAGGGCCAATCTAAAATTAAGAAGTAAAATTAGGTTCCCTTTTAGAGACTATAATAGATTCAACTCTATGGAAACAAACAATTTCATTCAAATAATATATTTCCCATCACATAAATTATGGTTGTATAATGAATGGGTAGTAAGTTAGCCAATTTGGTCATCATATTGATCACAACCCATCTCACGTTATTATTTTTCTAGGATAGAGGGAACCAAAAAAATAATTATAGAAATATCATCCCAATTCCATGTCAACTATGAATAGTGTTGATGCCAACCTGAAGGCATATAGGGATCTTCCTTGACATGTTAGAAGTGTAAAAATGAGATACAAAACCATCAATGCCTCTCCTATTACCTAAAAACTATAATTTTTTCCAAATATCATATAATATTTTTTTGGTTCCTGGGTATAAAGCCCATTGGGAATTTTCTAAATCCCACAAAACAAATTTTCTCATTGGAAAATGTTTTGTGTGTAGGTTTTTGAAACATTGAATACACTCTATGTAGAATGATCACACTACAATGATCTCCCAACCATAATGATAGTAAATAATTCTAGATAACTCATCATAATGATATTGTTCTTCATGAATTATTTATAGAAGAGTATAGGAACACTGAACACTGGCTAAGGAAACCCCAGTCCTAGCTTCCTAGATAATATTATTCAACTGTGTAAAAACCACCTTAATGTTACACAATTCTTATGATTCAATCCTAGCATGGGTCAGATGTTTTCTACTAAATTTATTTTAGAAGAAATCTTTATTCCCTAGTGTATACGATATGATAAAATAAAAATATTGAAGCTATTCTACCCAAATCCTTGGGAGAAGATTCAATATTATTTTGGGAGGTATAAATAAATCTATTGTGGTCAGAATACACAGTAATCCAATTTAGGAAAAGGAAATTCCACCAAATCTTATGTGTATGCATCACAATAGTGATTTCAAGGTAATAGGTCCTATAATTCTTCTATTGTGGAATAATATTCTGAGATCTATAGTCATTACATGATCACCCTACATAATAAGAAAACCCAAACCCAAACTTACTATATCAAATAACTACACATAGAACTATGTAGCCTCTAAAGGGTAAACAATGGAACAGTTGAAAATAGGCATTTCATCTCAATAAATGGCCTATGAAATTAATCATCCCTTGATAATAATCACTCGCTTCTGAATTAGAGAACTCATCGAAGAGGCCAAATTCATGAGAACCTTTATAAACTGGTAATAATATCCAACCAAACCTATGAAGCTCTGAATCTCTAAAACATTTAGTGGTAAATCCCATTTCATGAATTCTTTCATCTTCTTATGGTGAACTAAAATACCATGCTTTCGAACCATGTGTCCCAAGAACATAACTTCATAAATATAGAAACCACATTTCAATGGATTAGCATAATTTTAGGGATTTATCTATAATTCCTTTACTAATATCTGATGCCACAAATGATCGTCATCATACATACAATAATCAAGGATGGAATCCATAGACATTACAACAAGAGTATCATGATACCCATAGAATATCATGTTTATTAAGGAAAATAGAATTTAAAGTAATTTTTTAGATCAAATGGCATGATGAGGTACTGATAATTAACATTACTACTCCAAAAGGATGTTTTTGAAATTTTAGATTCATTCATTCTCATCTTAACATAACTAGAGGAAATTTCAATATTTTAAAACTACTTATCTTATTTTAAATGATCAAATAAATCATCAATAAATGGAAATAGATACATGTTGTTTACAATAACAGTTTTTTTTTCTATTATCAACCCAAAGGCTAGGTGACCCATAAACATTCTTAGCAAAGAGAACTGAGATCACCCAAGGAGACACAATCTGGTGTATAAATCCTTTCATAAAAATACCATCGAACTAATTCTTCACATATTTATTTTTAGATGGTTCCATGTGGTAATGAAGAATATATACTAGGTAATTACCCGACATTGATTCAATTGATAAATAAACCACTATTATCGATGGAAAACTAGATAGGTCTGATGGAAAATGTTTTGAATCTCGATTAAAAGTGGATGAATATCATTACTCATACATTCACCTTCTATATTAAAAGAGAAAACAAATTTCACTTCTCGAAAGACTAGATATGATTGTATGACGCTACTTGGCTTCATGTTTGATTCTACATAAATGATACCAAAGAACACATCGAGTGTAGTAATTGAGACCCATTGAAGATAAGAAATTGATTTTTGGATTTAGTTTTAATGAACCAATCAATCTCAAATATGACATAAATTGGTTTCTTATTGAGAACCATAGAATACTATGAATTATAAATCCCTTATAGAGAGAATAGAGAAGTAGTATAATAAAGAACAGAATATAATTTTGTCGTGAGGGGTTTTTTAATATTCATAAATTGAGATAAAATATCCATAGGAATATTAATAATAATTAAAAAAACAGGTTGAAATAAATGAATGTGATGCACTAAAACAAAATAAACTAATCACCACAGATGAGGAAATAGTGATGGAAACTATTAAAACCACTAGACCCATATCTTATTCATTTGGAGACACTTCTATTGTGTGAAGAAGCTTCATTATAGATGCATGTGTCTAGAAGCATATGGTTTCACTATTATAATTCTTGTAATAGATGATCATGATCCACTATATAGAAAAAATTAGTCATGAAATAACATCATCCAAGGTCATAGAATCTACAAGAACTACATACCTTGGGTTTCACATTGAGAAATCATTTTGATTTTCCAGTATTTACACATTGGTAGAAAATTGAAAGGCCTTCCCAATGTACTATAAGTGGTTTGAAAAAACCCAACTATTAAGAACCACAATAAGAATTATGACACATCCCCTTCCATTTTTGAGGACTCATAAAATTACCATTGAGGAAAAAAGAACTCTTATTAAACCTGAATTTAAAACTAGGTCTAACATTATTAGATGACATTGATGACATTAGAACAATACAAAGTTCAAAATTTAGATAAGGGAAGCAAGAAAATTATTTCCGTTAGATAGATAAAAAATGTTTGGTTTTCAATATGTAAAATTAAAAAGAATGAAAATACTAGAACTAATACACAATAATTCTATTCCAAACCACACCTAGATACATAAGGCTCATTGCAGTGTGATATGAATAGGAAATCACTAGTAAGTACCTCATCTGCCTCGATAAGATTACAGAAAAGTAAACTGACATCAAGGGGAGATTATTAACATGAACCTTTGATACCACTTTTTCATGAACCATCTCGGTTACCTAGTTACCCAGATACTGAAGTGACCACTTACATCACATAGAGGACATTAACAATCACCATAATTTCTTGTCTTCCACCTGGCATCAATCAAGACAATTTTGGGAATGAGTTTTCCAAACAAACATTATAAGAAACAAATACAATACAGTATGATCAAAAGAAATTTCAATAGGCAGAATAGTATCAGAAGTCAAACTAGTATACAAATCCAAAGACCAAAAACTACGTAATATGGATATAAAGATAAATAATCCACATCCCAACAGATGTATCACCCAAGACAATATATCAATAAAACCACATCAATGTGGTTCATTAACCTTGATCGAGGATAGAATATTGATATCTACAAACATCCGAAGTCATATGTATGGGTGGGAGATAAATTACAAGTAGGTTATAACTATGTTTTCCATAATAACATTCCACACTAATTATGTAAATAATTGTTTCAATTTAAAATAAATAGTCATGATAGTATGAAATAATATTTATAACAAATCATGGTTTTTAGTTAAATTAATGGACACAATTAAGCTATAGATTAATGAAGATTTTATATAAAAATATTATTTAAATTAATGACTCATGTGTAAAGTAGTTTTATAAATAATGGAATATATATAATTTTTTTGGAAAATGATTAACATGTACGTCTTCCATGAGGTATGACAGTTCCATGTTGTGGGATCCCCACACACATGAATAGATGATCATGAAAATATGTCCAAACACGTCCTGTAAAAATTTTCCAAAGTTTACTCATCACGATCCCATTGAGAATTTGATCTTCTACAGTATGGTGTGTTAGAGTTTTAAATATTCAATATAGTGTTGTCTGAATTAAGTCACAAAATGTTATGTCTTTCATGTGTTTAATCAAAAAACAATAATGGACCAATCATTTCAAAACCATTCAAAATAAAATTTCTCCATTTAAAATTTTAATAATACAATTTATCATTAAAACCAAAACCTAGGATTTTAATAAGTCATTTTATTTTCTGGGATAAAACCATTCGAAAATTCATATTAAACATTTCAATAAATTTTTATGAGGTAAAAAATTTAAAATCAGTACATTCCAAATCAATTTCACAATTCCATTAGTTTCATCAAATCCAAAGCATACCCCAATTCACTCGAATTGGGGGATTTCCCCAATTTTGTTATAAAGAAAATTAAAATCCCAATTAGATGAGAATTAGGTTTTCCATTATCCAGTTGAAAAAAATTTAATTTGAATCATGATATTATTGGATAATTAAATTAGAAACGATATATTGAACCATTTAGTGGTGATCATAGGATCACATAATATAAGTTACGCAATGTGATTTTTCAATTAAGATTAAAAAAAGATATAATGAAATAATGCCTTGATTATATATCCCAAAAAAGGATATTATATCCTCCATCAACATGGGGATCTAACAAACCCTATAGAATATACGAGAATAGATCAGGAGATAGTGAATTGGAGAATAACTTTTTTTTTGGGAAAGGACATAACAATGATCTCCAAGTGTCGATCCACCTTATTGAGGGTTTGGAGAAGGAAAAATAGGTCCTTGATATCCCCCCAAAACATGGAATATTAAGATATATTGAGTTAGGAATGAGAAGGGGTCCATATAGAGAATGTTTAAATTTAAAAAAAATTAGAATAAAATAAATTCTTGAACAAAATAAGTTGGGACGGTACAGATGGTTGGTCAATCCATGTGCCCAAACCATGTGCCTGTTATATGGGGTGAAATATTTCAAAAACCATGCAAAACCATGATAACCCCCACTATCAATTTTATCGAGGTTTTCCCAAGAATAAAACACAGCTTGGTTAAACCCACTGCCAACTATTCAGAAACCAAGATCCTTACAAAATTTTTAATATTTCACATGATTCACCATAAATGAGACTCAAAAAAGAAAGATTGAAAATAGTGTCTAGATTTTCCTAAAAATAGTAATAGGATTTTACATCATATGTTATGGAATAATCATAAATAATCATATGGTGAAATAATACATTAATCACTAAAACCCCATCTAGAGTAGAACATAAAATCTTCCATACATAGTTTACTTTAATACCCATAAAAAATTATTCAATTTATTGAAAATGTATCTAAATTTCAACATAAAATAATCCCAAAAATATCATGATATAGGTTTTGATTACTAAATACCAATGGTATGAATACCATGGTTATATATTCTCCTAAATTATTGTAATACCTTGAATTAACATAAAATATAAATGAATACATGCATGAATCCACATTACTAAAACAAAAAAAAATTATTGTGGAATAAATTCCTTATATATAGATATTTTTTAAATTCCATAAATATTAACATTATAAATGTTCTCATCAGATTCATAATTAGATTCTCTGTAAGAAATTCTATCTAATTTTCATTAACCACATCAATCATCTATTTTTATGAAAATCATTATCTCAAACATCATGAAAAAATTAAGGTCTATCTTTCAATTAATCATGTGTTTTCAATAAAATATAATCTTTTTATTAAATTTCATTTATTATTCATTAGTAAAACTCGAAATATTCATAAAAATCCTTAATGACAAAACATCGATATAATATCACTTATATATTAATAAATTATTGAAATCCAATACATAAATTCTTCAATCCTTCTATATCCTTATTAAACCATTAACTATTCTTAATTCTCTTATTTTTAATACCTCATTCTTAAATGACATTTGTATTTACATCATAAAAAATAAAAAATATTTACTTGCACCACATTTCTTATCCTCTTGTTAAGCTTCCCCCAGGACATTTACCTATATAATTCCAAAACTTTGCCCATTTATAATATACCACTATTGACGTTTCCTTAATGAAACCATTATTCTCATCTATCATGTTAAATGATATTCTCAATCTTCCTTCATAATCACTTGATCTATGTCATTATTCCCTACAAATTAAACATCATCTTGTTTGTATGAGAAATTACCTAGAGTGCTTCTTTCAATATTCATGACATATAGGAATTTTTATCTTCCTTCCACTATGCTCTCCACCACCCAATGTCTCAAACAACTCTACCCTTCAATTATTTTGCGAGGATGAGAGTTTTTTATGGTGAAATATGTTAATCAAATACTATGAAAAATAATTATTCCAAATCAAATTATCCATCACTCTAGTCATCATACAATATTCCCCCTGATTTTTTCCTATTGAACGATACAAAATATCTTTTAGTTACTGTAATTGAAAAAAAACAAAATATCAAATTTTGAGAAACAATATTTTTATTCAAAAATAATATAATCCTAAAAATTTATTTATAGGGTATATATATAATGATTTATATGTTTCAATATAAATGTAATTATGTTTAATCATGGCCATTAATGCTCACCAATTATTTTAATCCATCATTATGGTTCATAATGAGTTTTTTTAATCCCTAATGTATGTACCATGGTAGAATCCATCTAGGTTTATAGCAAGGATTGTTGTTTTACACTTAGTTATTATCAATTCATGTTTATTGTACCCTTATTGTTGTTATTACCCCTTGGTATAACTATTTGAGATCACAATCTGATTGTAGTATCTAGAAAATAGGGTAATTTATAAGAAACCAATTTCACTGTCCTTCACCAAAATTCAAGGATATTTTACTATATATAGAATCAACATTACTGTTATCATTAATGATATCACCATACATATCACTGAACTTATCCCCATGAATATCCAAATAGATATCACCAATTGTTTCTAATTATATTTTCCAATGTATAATTAATCCTTTTTATTAATACCAACTATAGTTACCCATGCTTGGTATACATACATTTTTCATATTTTTGAATAATATTCAATTTATTTGACAAAAACACACCTATGGACCATAACAGATTAGTGTATTTGGAATTCATATACAGAACCATCTTATTTCTAGATTGTGTATAAACATCTACCATATATATCTTCTCACACTGTTTACTTATTTGACATACCATACATAAAACTATTAATCATAACCTATGGAACAAAAAAATATGACAAGTTGATCTCATATGCACAATAAGGGTTAAGAAGGGATATATTAGTGATCAAAAAATTATAACATGATCATAAGGGTATTATAACTTGAGAATAATAATTGAAAACCCATAAATTTCTAATCATAGAACACAAACAATTGATATGGAAAAAGTAATTATAGATTATAATAATTGAATCATAATTGTATAAATGAACATGAGCCATTATATCATAACAGTAGCAAAACATATAGAATGTTATCATATAATTAATTATAGAAAATATCATATGATAGGTAACCCCAATGATATTCATAACATGTTATCCATGGAAGAAATTATTATGTACCTAATTATGGCATGTGATATCCTCCCATGTGCCCTCTTCCAGTCATAGGATAACCTCTCATGTCACCTATTTAAAGATTATGATAACCTTATATGTACTCTTTGATTTCATATTGCATTAATAATTACCCCATGAATATGAGGGATATGTAGGTCCCACCCATCACATAACACATACATTATGTGAATCATGATCATAAACCATTCATCATTTAAAATCCCGTGAAAATAAATGCTCATTATAATACATTTATAATATAAAAAACCCATGAAACTAAATGGGTTTCACAAACATTTCAACATAGAATAACCCATGTAAAATAATTGGGTTTCATAAAAATATTTTCATCATATACAAAATCCGTACAAATAATTAATAAAGATGGTTTCATTAGATAATATACACATTAATCCTTAAGTAATATCAATTGTTGCATTCTAGGATAGAAAGTTATTTTCAAATTAAAATCACATGGATCATTTTATGAGGAAAATAACCATTGTTAGAAAATCATTCACTTAAAACTAGAAAATTAATAAAATTTTGTTGAACTTATTATATATTTAAAATAACTATGAAAATTAATAATGGTTTTTTTATAACATTTAGTGCTAATGAAGTTATTTAATTCCATTAATTTTGTATATGTAAAACCAGATATCCATTCATTTTTTTTGGTAATATTCTATAAGGGACTTATTTGAAAAGAATCTTGAAAATTATATTCAAAAGACTTATTAAATCATCAAAAATTAAAAAAATGAATTTTAAAAATCATATAGGACAAGAATACCGTCATTAAACATTTTTAAAGACAAATATATGGACGAAAAAGGGTTGTCGACTAAAGAGAGAAACATCGATGATTTTATTTCAAAATATTATTTTGAAATCATTTGTATATAATGAGAGAATAAATATGGGAAAAAAATACATTTTAATGAATTAACAATATGATATGAAAAAATGTTCATTAGAAGAAAACCACATATTCCTTCATTAGATGTATAATCCTAATCAACCCTAGAAAATAAAGGGATGGTAACATTAAACCATTTCCCCATTGGTTTTTCTTGAATCATAAGCCCCATAAAATAATGACCCTAAATTAAAAAATATATATCAGATGTATAAAAAATAAACTATTTAACTTGTCAATTGGGGGTCAGTATACACCATATAAAATAATATAGGTTCATAACATAACATATCTCCCAACGAATGAATCATAAGATTAGAATCTCATACCTTATTTTCCAAAAATATTTTTATATATAAAAAATAATTTATAATTAATATATATTTTTTAAAAAAATATTAATAAATAATTATTATATATATAATATCATATATAATTTTATTATGACCATTTATTACCTATTTATGAATAATTACTAGTGAAATGAGGATTCCAGTAATAAATTCTTTGGTTTTCGTGTCTGTATTGATTTAGTGTTTTCGATCCTTTTATATTTATAATGAATCCTAAATATAATGAATGATAAACATAATATAAACTTAATATATTTTCATTATATATGTTTTTAGAGTAATACATAAAATTTATATATATATAATGAAATGCACCATTTATGGAGACGATATGCCATTCATATGCATGGATGTTGTAAATATTTTATAAACTGATAACAGGAAGGAACGGTAGATAATAAATTAAACCTATATAAGCTTATTTATGTCACATATATCATATATTTTAATTAAAAATACCCTTATAACATTTAATCAAATTTGTAAGGGAAGAACCATTCACCTCACAACACATGGTGGTTGTCCGCCACATACACGAGCAACATTATTTTATTCCCATCAAATGGAATGTATGAATGTATTTATGATATCAAAACTCCATATGAATAATTATGAAATAAAAAAAATTAAACAATTATTATATCTTGTCATGAGATGTGGTAATAAAAAATTAATTACAACTATTCCGGAAGACGTTGTGCACCATACACATGATTGACTGTTACATATTCATTTTGAGGAAAGACAAGATAGATATAGGTTATTAAACAAGAATAATAAATTATATTAATATTTTATATACTAGTTCAATTTTATTTAAATTAATATAACATGAATGATGTTGGTATGATAATAATATAAAATAAATATTTTACTGATGACAATTAACATTTCTTGGAACAAAACCCATTGTTCATCATTTTAAGAACCCAAGGGTTGGTATTTGGGGATGAAAAACATATGTATAGAATGGATAACTATTCTTGGTTGGATTATGTTTGGTTTTGGTAAATTCAATGGGATCAAAATATCTGAATAAGTGACAGGCAGCGGTAGCCATTTAAAATGGGGGAGGAGAGTCAGTTTTGTAAATATAAAAAACTATTCAATACAATAAAGTCATTCTCACCCAAACTCCCTAAAATAATAATATATAAGTGACTTTATTAATGTTTTTTTAAATAATACTTACTATATATAAAAAAATACAAAAATATTGGTCTTTAAATTCTAGGTTTTCCTTACATTTTTCATTTTATTTTTCACCTCTGTAATATACATTTTTATCTACGTCATTTTTCATTTTAGAATACAAATAAAATGATAATTATTAGATAATTTGTATCCTTTGGATATAAATGTGAAATAATATTTATATTTTAAAAGTATTATTTTTCTGGAAAATTTATTTTACCACAAATTCATGAAATGCGCAAAACCATGTCATACAATTTACCATGGTAACGATGTTTTTACTTTTTAAGGTTCAATATTATTATTATAAAACTACCATTGAATCATTAAAAAAACATAGAAGAAATTTTTAAAAAATACCATTAAATTGGATGATATATTATTATTGGTAATTATGAATCATATAAAAAAATATTTATTACAAATTTTCAATAATCATAATTTTACACAATTTATTTAATTTCAATTTAAAGACATAAAAACAACAGTGGAAATAAAATATCTCATTTCAGAAATTTTATATCATGTTATATATGTATATAAAATTAATTTAATCTAAAATGATTAAATTTGTAGTACTATTAACCTTTTTTGTACAATTTATTTTAGTTTCCAATTAAATAACATATTTTTGTGCAAGTGTTTTTAAGAATTTAAAGTATATATATAAATATTAATAATTTTATAAAAATTACCTCCAATAAATTAATTTCATAATTCTCAAAATTACAATAAATATTCATAAAAATATTTAATTTTTTCAATATGATAACTCATAACTAAAAATTTAAATCAAATGGATAAAAGTTTGTCTATTTTCATTATATATATTAGAAAATTGGGAAAAATCATGGAAAAGTGTCCCAAAAGAGAATATAATTGATCATATGTTAATCAAGGGTGAAATATGAGAATATAATATGAATTTGATACGTTTTGGGCCATTTTAACCCTTATCTGTGTTGTTTGACACACCAATAAATCAGTTTTAACATTATCCACAATAATAAAATTTTTCAATTTATAAAAATAAATTTTACGAAAAAATGTACAAATTGTTATATAATATTATAGATTATGATTCCAAATATTGAATATATTTTTTCCCTGGATTTGATTCACTCAAGTGTATCAATTAATATAAAATTTATCCAACAGATGTTTTGAAAATATTATTTTCCAAAGGAAATATATAAATAAGAATAGAATGTTTTAATATTAAGATTCAATATGAAATTTATTAAAATGATTGAAATTTGTTTACTCAATATAAATTTGATCTAATTTGACATTTTATACATTTTATAACAATATATAAAATTTTAAATGTTTTAAACTGAAATGCAATTTTGTAATAAAATTCATGATTCTCCCGATTCTCTAAAAAATCAATAATTTTAAAAAATTATAAATAAATAAAACTAACCTAAATTTGGAATGACAATTACCAAAATTATGTTAATTTGGTCATTTATTTTTTTCTGAATGTTTCAAAATACATATTTATTATTTAAATCCTTATAATGAATTAAAATCATATTCATGAGAACATGTATTTTTTATGTCGATAAAAACAATAGTAAAAATTATCTACTAATTTATTAATATATTATATTTACATTAAAACAATATACTTATTTTTATGAAATTTCTTTTGATTATTCATACTACCCAATTTAAATGATGTGTTTAACTACATGAGTTAGAATATTTATATTAAAAGAATATTTTTATTTGTTGAACCTCAGTGTTGCATGTAACGCAAGACGTTGGCAAAATTACATTTATTTGAAAATAAATTCATAAAATATCGGTGTGTTCAATTTCACCATTTATAGTTTCAAGTCTAATTCTATTATTCGTATCTTGAGGATCCTTCACTAACTAAAACTAACAAAAGAGTATTGGGTGGTGTTCAACTCACACCCAATTAAAGGGTGTGGAAGAATCCCTTTGAGAATAAATTATCATGAAACAGAATATGAAAAGGGAATATGACCTGAAAATGATCAATTCATCCATGTGAGATGTATGTAACCCATCATCAATCAATATTTCGAATCCTTTCTCGTCAGGGATCACCTATCATCATCAATAATTATTCTATAAGGTGTGACATTGGGTATAAAATTGAAAATGTGATGATTTCATAACATGTTGAAAACCACACCAAAGTAAACAATCATTACCTCATCTCCAAAGTCATTTATCAATATGGGTGAAATACAGAATGATGAATATTTATGTTGTGTTGTTACACGCAGCATCATATGTGTTTTCTTATCTATCCAGGTAGAAACTGGAGTGTCCCAGTAATCCAGTAAGGTTATTTTCACTATTGGATGTGGCCAAGGTGTTGATAATGATGGTTAACAGTTGGTGTATCTCATTGAAAAGGTTTCCCTTCTTCTAATGAGGCCACTATCACTAATGGTTTTACCCTGATAACCAAAGATACACCCCAAACTATGATGATCCATCCATTTAGAAACATGTCCTAAAACCCATCCAACAAAATACATGGGGGAATTCCTTGTATTACCATGTATCCCTATAAGGAATAATACCCAGTCTTTAAAATATCCCAATAAAATCCCTCTCCAACTCAATTATTTTTAGATGGATAGTATTGTAGGTGTACTATATTTTTTTAGGACAAATTCCATTAATGTAAAATCCTTATCCATTAAATGTATGATTTAATTGAATGTTTTATTATCTCGATATTAATCTTCTAAATTACAAGGACAGGTATATCTACAAATAATGAGGGAATATATTTAGGATAACATGAAATATTCACAGTAGGGAGGAACTTATGAAACATATTCACAATATGATTTATCAACATAAATTTGTTGATCTCTCTTAGGTCGATCTGTTCCTCACCATGGGGTTGGTGGAAAGAGTAAGTTCCATGACTTCTGTAATTGATCAATTCTCTAAGGAGCTCTAATGTGGTGTTAAAAATAATCTATGATATCCATTATACCTCATAGAGATTAAATTTATTAATTTAAATAGTGAATTATGCACAATGTTGGGTAACCTAGAGATTCCAAGCCAATTCATCAATGAAATTGAAGATCAACTGAAGTCCACACTATGAAATCTTGTTTCATGTTTTGTTTATCTGGGATTAGGAAAATATGCTTCAATAAATCTGAGTGATGTGTTTAAGGGAGAACTTGAGGTCCTCTATTGTCACTACCCATTATAGTTGGGCCCGCCCCTCTACTCCCCAAGACCACCACCAATCGGCCAGGGGCTGGTGAATAGCACCGAGTAGGAATAATACTAACATTAGAGGCATTTACTATGTACCTATACACACGCGCAAATCTCCAAGCCCGAAAATGATGAAATGTAGAAAAACCACTGGGGAAAAAATGAATGCATACAACTAAAACCAATCAAAAGAGTATGATGGGAAGTAATGTACTTAATGTAAACTAGGCCAGAATACACGCCCACTAAAAAATAAGAGTCTTAAAAGAAAAAATTCCAACTTGTAAACACAAATAGGTACTGGGACTGCTTGTCATAGTCATAGGAACACCTAGTACTGTAGGGAACTACGAATTCTTTTTCCTATCCTGGTCCGCACTCAACCCTATCAAAAGATTGATCGTCTTCACAAGACATGAAACATGCAGGCAATGCCCATGTAGGGGTGAGTATAAAAATACTATGTAGAGGACCCTGAAAGCCACATATCCATATAAAAGGAAAGGTATAGTAATCTCAACCCATTATTGTCTACGGAACATATAATTGGTGAAATCGATCGAGATATACTCAAAACCCCAACCCGTAGTCCAGAGGGAAGTTACACAAACACATTCCCCCGCTATGGGATTTAGTTTGAAGATTCCACATACACTCATCCGGGAGAAATCACTCCCATGTATGATAGCTCTGATGGCCTTCGTCTAAGAAGTAATATCTGTTGGAAAATACACGATAGATAGATACACTCATTCTGGGAGAATGTAGTCATGAGTGGGGAAAAATTACGATACACAGATGAAGATCACTTCCAAGGCCTTGGCGAATACCGAAACTCATCCGGATTCACCTGCTAAGTAGAGGATCGACACCCAGTGGTTATAGTCATGCCAATACCTGACTCATCCTGGGGTCAGGAAATGATATAATATCTTGCTCCGGGCCTCTCAGAGGGATACATGACTCTATCATGGAAAGTCCTGCTGATGAGATCACACTCTTGAAAAAGGAAACGATACCCATCCTTCATGGGAATGTGAAAAAGGGGAACCAACCCAAAAAAACATGTCCAGGATATGGTGGACATGACGATCAAGCCATTTACCTAAAAAGTGCATGGGATGCATAAGTGTCACATGCTTTGTCTTCTGACCACAGGTACTACCTGTTTACAATGGCCCATGTCGAATGGCTTGTCGTATAAAAAGTTCAGTACACGACATATAGTACAAATCACACGACGTGTCTGAGTTACTAGGTTCATCTCTATGTATGCGGTAATGATAACATACATGGCTTTATCCCATGTGCCCCATATCGTGTTATCTGTACACTGGGTAACCCATGCAGTCATCTTGGTCTGGCCGTCTGGTAGAGTACATAGCAGTGTACTCCATCCCGTGTCCATGTATCACCTGAGAAACATGCCGAGTCTGCGTAAGGACCCACACATTGTGTTCATCAGGGAACATGTTGTGTCATCACTTCATGTATCGTGGATCCCTAGAAAATTCTAGGCCAGTCCCACAAGGCTTGCTTTTAGGGATACACGTCGTGTTATTCCGGAATTTTCAGAAATGATGCCCATCACTGCTATGCCCATGTTTCTCCTCCAAACCTTGATTCGGCCACACAATCTTCCCGAAACTCAAGATTTGAGGTCATCCTACCATCAATAAGTTGATTCCATCTGTTTCGGGCCTCCAATCGGTCCTGAAAACACATTTTGATCCACCCAAACAAAGAACTCTCAATGAATGAGAACATTCGAACTGTGTCGATGCATCTGCCACAATCTCCATTGCACCTCCACTAGGTTGTCATGATATCAAATCTCTAATTTGGGATGGTTGCATTGAAGAATGGATGCGAAATGATCCATTGTTCACTGCATCACAAAGAACATGAAGGAAACAAGAACAAATGGGGATGAAATCCAAAAGAAAATCAAGGAACAAACCTCAACTGACATTCATCACGATGTTGATCTGCTCATGTTAGTAGGATAAAATGGTCCGGAATAAATACAACCAAAAATAATCTTGCATGGATTCAATCCCTGAATAAAAAACCCAATGAAAAGAAAATAATAACCCTACCACAAGAATGTATGATCCGCGGATCAACCAACTTGTGGGTTGATCCACATTCTTCATATCAATCCCAGAACATGGAAAAGAAGAATCGAAATAGAAACCCCATACCTCAGTCATCAACAAAGAGGGAGATCGGTCATTGGTTTGGATTCTAACTCGTTGTGAAACGATCCATGTGTAGTCGTTCATCATCGTTCATCAAAAATCCTCCAACGTTGGCTCCATTCCAGTGCCTCATAGGATTCAAGGGGAAAACTCCAGGGCTGTGAGTCTAACCTTTCTATCATTCTTATTTAAATAAAATAAGATTCATTTAATTATTGAAACATTTTAAAATAAAATAAATTATTATTTTATTTTATTTTATTCAAAAACGTTCTTCTAAAACACCTAAAAAATAACTTTGGCAGCTGACTTGCACCTGTAAATTTAATTCTGTACCTATGGTAGAGTCTCTTCTTTGAATGCAATAATGACATAAGATTTCTATTCTGGGGACCCGTTTTAATGTTATGCTACTTTTATAGGAAAATTTCTCATGCACAATGTTTAAAATTTTAATTTATTTCAATCATTTATTTCGAGCACTCCGGGCCTCAGAATCGAACGTTTTCAAAAGGTCTGGTCTCAATATAATTCAACATAATATTTAAAAATAATTCACAGAAAATCAGAGACATTACATTCTCTCATCCTTAGGGATTTTTATCCCTAAAAATCCAAAACAAGAGAAACTCAAAAATATGTGGGTACTGGTCATGGATCTGAGTCTCTCGCTCCCACATGATTTCTTCAAAATTCCCATACTGCCACTAGATGTGGACTAAGGGAATTGATCACCCACGAAGGATCCTCTCCTACCGATCCTCGATCTCCACTGGATACATAGAAAAGGTTGCTCCAT
This sequence comes from Viscum album, assembly GCA_963277665.1. NCBI lineage: Eukaryota > Viridiplantae > Streptophyta > Magnoliopsida > Santalales > Viscaceae > Viscum > Viscum album. The sequence continues at coordinate 1,507,123,124 of OY728152.1, forward strand.
CCTCGATGTCCAGTATTCCCCAGTCGATGACGTACGATGGGTCATTCACGCACCTCCTTAGCTGCGAAACATGGAGGAAATCATGTACCTAATGAAACGGTGGTGGTAGATCTAGACGGTATGCCACCTCTCCAACTCTGCACTGTATCTGGAAAGGTCTGATGAATCTCACATATATCATACCACCCCAACCAAATCTCCACAAACCTCTTTATGTTTAGACATAAAGAAATACATGGTCTACCCCCTCGAACTCCAAAGTTCTCTGTCGTCTATCAGCATAAGACTTCCGCCATCTCTTTGTAGTATTCATCTTCTCCCAGATGATCTAAACCTTCTCAATGGTAGATCACACCAACTCTGGACCCAGGAGTGCTGACGCTCCAGGGTCGGTCCAGCAAAGCGGTTACCGACAAGGTCTTTAATACAAGGACTTGAAAGGTTCCATACCGATGGTGGAGTTGTATCTGTTATTGTACAAAAATTCCACTAGTTGTAGTTGGTCCTCCCAGCTACGAAAAAAGTACAACACACAGGCCCACAACATATCCTCCAAAACCTGAATGGTACTAAATTTCGGACCATCGGTCTGGTGATGGAACACTGTGCTCAAGCATAGATGAGTCCAAAAGGCCTCATGAAAACCCTTTCATAACCGGGATGTGAAGCAGGCATCTCTATATGAGACTATTGTCGAAGGGTCTCCATGATTCTAAACTATCTCCTACACGTAGTGGCATCCCACTCTCTCTACTGAAATCTACTGTTTGATTGCAATGAATTTGGTCGACTTGGTGAGTCGGTCAACGATCACCTAGATGGAATCATGCCCCTTGTAATTTCATGGATGGCCTGGCACAAAGTCCATAGATATTCCATCCCACTTCCACTCTGGATCTTCTAGGGGTTAAGGTAATCTCACTGAAACCTAGTGTCAATCCTTCAATTGCTGGGATGTAAGGCAACAAGAAACAAACTATGTCATTGCCTTATTCATGCCTGACCACCAGAACTGTCATCAAATATCCTAAAACATTTTCGCCACTCCCAGATGTACCTCCAAGGGGGATGGGTGAAACTCCCTCAGTACCTCATCCTGTGACACCACTGGTACAATAGTCCATCCTCTGAAAAGAATTATGTCCTCCCCACCTTGTGAATATCCATCAGGAGTATATCCTGTGGATAACAGAGCATGTAAAGCCACACAGTTGACACCCCCATGCTTTGCATCCCTATCTCACTGTATGAGTGGAGGGGTGTCAACCATTGAATGTATGTAAGATTCATCCTCTCTGTCAACGAAGGATAACTGAAACATTGCGTACTGCTCTGTCACCTCACTCAACAACTATGGGATCAACCTTCTACTAAGATCATATTCCACCTTGTTCCCCTTCCCGAGAGTGTAGATGATCTCAAAATCATTGTTTTGGAGGAACTCTAGAAAAAACATTTTTCTTAGATTCAGATATTTCTGTGAGAAGATGTACATGAGGCTCTTGTTGTCCGATTGGAAAATAAACTGCTCTCCCATAAGATAGTTTTGCTACAACATCAATGCAAAGACTACCACTGCCAACCCAAGATCATGGGTAACAAAGTTATTCTGATGTCACCTAAGCTGGTGTGAACCATAAGCAGTAACTGCATATCTCTTCATTATAAAAAAACCATTATTGTTCCCTAATTCTTCACAAAAAACTATTTACTCAATAGCCATCTTCTATATTCTCATGATCGGGGCGCTCTTCAAACTCTACCTCAAATTCTTGAAAGCCTGCTGGCCCTTCTCCGTCCACATGAATGGTGGCCCCTTCCTGGTCAAGGATGTCTCCAGTTCTAATATTCTATAGAAATCAAGAATGAATCTCCAATAATATCCTGCCATCCCTAGGAAGCTCCGCACCTCCATCACGCTTCAAGGTGGCTCCCATGCTAACAATGACCCCACTTTGGCAAGGTCCACTACTACTCCATCTGCTGAAATGACATTTCCCAAAATGTGGACCTTCTGAATCCAAAACCAGAACATTGAGATATTCTTATAAATTTTGTTCTCCAAGAGTATTTCATGAACCATCCACAGGTGTCTCATGGGATCCTCCTATGAAGCTGAGTACACAAGGATGTATTTGATGAAGACCACTAATAAATGGTCTATGTATGGATGGATAATCTGGTCCATCATTCCCATGAACCCAGCGGGGGTGTTTTTCAAGCTGAGAGGAATCACCAAGTACTCACAATGACTGTATCATCATCTGAAATCTATCTTTGGTATATCCCCATCTTGTTCACGTAACTGGTGATAACCTGATTGATGGTCAATATTTCAGAGCCACTATTCCCCTCTTAGCTGATCGAAGAGTTCATCGACCCTAGGCAGTGGATACTTATTTTTCATTGTCACCTGCTTCAGGTACTAGTAATCCATGCACATCGTCATGCTCCATTCTACCATTTTGGAAAACAAAATCGAGGGCGCCCAGGGTGAAATTTTGGGTTTTACGAAACCCTAGCTATGAAAATCCTCCAACTGCACCCTCATCTCACAAAGCTCTGAGAGAGCCATTAGATATGCTGGTGAGGAAATTGGTATCGTCTCGTGGTGTACTTTGATGTAGAATTCGATTTCTATGTGGGGAGGTAGTCCTAGAACATATTTAGGAAAGACGTATTTGTACTCTTCCACTACTGCTGGGAACTGTATACTCACAACAACTACTACTCCGAGGGTATGGCTAGCAAACTCATGAGTGATCTATTTCACCCTCATATGCGTGAGCCCATTCCATGCGACCTGGTTCTCCTTTTCTCCGACAAATTAAAACCTGACCCCATAGCTGCGGACAAACCGCACTCTTCCCCTAAAACAGTCAATATGGGTATGGGCCGAGGATAACCAATCCATACTGGGAATGTCGTAGTAATGCCTCGATGCTACCACCATGAGGTTCCAACAAAACTCTCTCTTCCAAGGGATAGATCAAACTACCTTGAAATGTGTGTGATCATCAAGTCTCCTCCTGGTGGTGTCTCAATGCGTAAGGATCGAGTCAATGGATCAATAGAAATCTCAAGGATTCCCCCAAGACATGTATTGAGGATGGAATGATTGGAACATGTGTCTGTAAGTACAGAAGCTAAGGTAGAGAAGAAATAGATCATACCGCAGATCATCCATCGAGTCCCTGGGTCATATGCCTAGACTGCATGAAGCTCTCCCTGCCCCTATCCCACAATTCCCTGAGCATGGTGTAGACCTCCTGGGGGTGGTGGGGGAAGTAGATCGAAACGTCTGATGCAACATGAAGCTCTCCCTATTCCTCTTCCACATCCACTGAATGGAGGGTCATTTTCCCCCACTCTCTACCACTACCTCGATAGTCCATCCACCGCTTCTCTATCAGCAGCTTGATGGGTCTGAAAAACCATAACAAGATTTCCCCTACCATCGCATCAGTGGCACTACCTCTTCTTAGGATGACTGGATCGAGCCTGAGAGCCCAATAAAGTCCATCCCATGTATTGGGTATTCCTATGACATCTCCCACGTCTTGATCCATATTCCTGACATTGGATCTCTACTGCCGAGGTCTTCGCACCAGTGTGCCTTCTGTTAATTGCCATTAGATGTCTCTGCTCTTCTAAGAAGCTCTCGATCACCATTTCACTCTCGAGCACTCCAACATAAGTCAAAATGCATAGAGGCATGACACTAGCTCGGATGTCCCATTGTAGACCTCACTCTAATGCATGAGGTCTGAAGTATTGATCCCTATCCATATCCATAAATCACCTGACAGGGTTGGTGAACCTCGATGAACAGTCAGCCACCGTAAAACTGCCCTGCTAGAGTTGAAGGAGCTCCTGGATATGCACAGAAATCAGCATAATTGGGTACAACTCCTCCATAAATAGTCTCTCAAACTCTGTCCATGAAATAGTATCCTCATAGTGTGTCTATGAGGATAGACTCCACCATCATCCCATCAAACCAGGAAGAAGGCTCGCCCCTAAGATCACAATCTTGTCCACTAGTGTCATCATTTGACAGAAAACTTTGGTCACCACCTCAAACCAGTCCTCAGCTTCCCAAGGGTCGTGCTCACCTCGGAACTTGAGGGGTCTCTATCTCTTGAACTCATGGAGTGTGCTCAGCCTCCGACCCTCCATATTCGGTACAGCAGGTACCACAGGTTGCTCCACTGGTGGTTGTATAGCAGGTGCACCGCCTGGTCGATACACATGGGGAACTGGTCCCTGTATCGAATCCTCATCACTGAGGGGTTATCCTTGTGATTGCGCTACTGAATCCTAGTGGTTATGCACCACATAGGCATCCTTCAAGGAACAAGATGTACCAAGTTCAAAGAGTATATCTGAATAGCTGACCCAAAGTACATGGAAAACACAACCCATTCCTATATTATGCATGAATCATTCCCTTATTTCCCCGTAACTAGTGTTTTAGTGTACCGGGACAAAAAGCAGGTTATCAGAGCCCTGGTATAGGGATATTTCGGCCTCCCGCACAAACACTAGTGTCTATGGCATGAAATATGATCTCAAATCACTTAAAATTTTTTTCCCAAACCAAACACATAGACTCTTGGTCCTATTATAACGACCCATAATTTATATACATTTTTAATACTTCAAAATTGAAGCACACTTATTACAACATATGACAAAACCACAAAGGACCGTATAGGAATAGTGCCTTTAGAAACTGGGAAACATAAACAACTGGTTCATAAATATTCTACAGTGTCTCCCATTTATTTCATCATATCTAGGGTCCCTTTTAGCATATTCTACTTAATATCCATCTTCCTAACATGGGGAAAAGAAAACATACAAAAAGGGTGAGCTGAAATGCTCCGCAAGGGCAAATAAAGGAAATAAAAATCATATCATATCTTTTTGAAAATCATAACCTGCGAAAGATATCATAATATCTTAACATGGAATAAATCATAGAAGTGAAAATGAGATCCCCATAATCATAACATAAAACTTGAAACTTTTTGGCATGCACACATAATCATGGAAAATCATTTCTTGTTAGTCATGACTCATTTCCAAGACTATCTTAGCGGACAAAGTCCATTTCTGAACCGAGTTCACTCCTCGTTTCAGTCCTGTATCACTGAACCGAACTAACCTTCTGTTCTAACCATGTCTATCTAATGAGATATAAACCATTATCCAATGTATTGGAGGGAGATATAGGTCCCACCCATCTCATAATTATACCATTCTTATGTGTGCCAAAAAATCATAAATCATACATCATTACATAACCCATGTAATAAAAATGGGAATCTTAAACATCATGATGACATAATAAAACAATTCATATAGGACAAATGAATTCATAAAAATATTTCCATCACAACATAATCAAATCCATGTAATAATAGGGATAGAAACAGAACCCTTTATTATCTTATATGGAAAACAATTTTGATAAAACACTGGAACTCCATTCTTGAGGAAAATATCCTTTCTACTTCAAAAACATTTTTCCTTTCTTAACATGTCATACAACTTTAAACTAAAATAAGTTCATTAAAAATAAACTTGAAAACTTGTAAAGGATTCTTCTTGGAAATAATGTTTTAAAAATCCATTCTTGTCGTATAAGTTAAAAAAAACATTCTTCGTACTTTTGTCAGAAAAGTCAAAAAGTACCTCGTACGAAAAACGACAAAAGATTCCTTTCAAATTCTTTACTAAAAAGTCACCGAAGGGTAAAATTTGGATTTAAACTATCGTATGTGGATGGAAAAAATATTACATATTTAGGGAACATGGATGTGGATGATAAAATACACCCCATTAAATGCCGAAGTAAAAACAATATCGGATAAAAATGAGATTGTGATATTTCCCTTACCTTAGGTCCGATTTTCTTTGTACGTGTCCGAAGCTCCTGTATAATGGTTTAAATAATGTTATTGACTTATTCCAAAATCATAAATATTGATATGATATCATATATGGTCATATTCTTAGCTTCTTATTAGTAATATTTCATTGTTACTTGTTACTCGGGTCTTTATTGCCTTTTGTTCTTATGCGTGTTTTGCCGAATAAATTATTATTCTTCTTTTAAGGTTATAGATACCTTATATCTAGAATGGTATTAGTGTAACATATATCATATTTATTCATTCAATTCATTTATATAATTACTATGGAATGATGATCATGTAGAACGAGTCGCATCACATCATGGAGACGGTATTCCGTACGTACGCACGAGCGATGATATTGTTCCCATGATCATGGAATTGTATTTAAGTGTATTTATACTATTTCAGTATCAATATCACTTTATAATAATCATATATAGTTACTCATTACACCATTATACCCATCCTTGTAAGGTGATGGTGGAAAATAGATTACACCACGGCGTGAAGACGGTATTCTGAACGTACGCACGCGCGGTGATTTCATTTTTCCATAGGATGGATAGAAGGTGAATTAGGGTTGTTTCATATTTATAATAACATATCAGTATGTAAGTAATACTGATGTTATTACTTTATCATGAAACAACTAAAGAAGAAGAAGTTGAAGAAGAAAGAAATTGAAAAGATCGGTAATGGATATTACCTCTTCTTTGAAACGCCTCTTTGAATCCTCCACTTAGGGAACTAAGATTGGTCTTTGAAGAAGACCAGGACCTCTAGGATTATTATAGGGAAGTTGAGAAAAGATTTATTCAGGGGTTGGCCTAGCTTGAGTGCTCAAATTGGTGTGAGGAGGAGGGGGAGGAGGTGCCCTTTTATAAAGGAGGAGAGGGGCACCTTAGGAATATCTCAAAATATTATTTTATATTAAAGTCAAAATCGGTTTATAATGGTTCCAAAGGGTCTTATTTCGGAGATAAAGTGGTTATGGGTCGAAATCCTATCAACAAATAGGATTTAGACAAGTTTATGTTATTATTTTATCCTTATCAATTAGATTTAACTCTAATATAAATAATTTAACTTTTACCGTGACTTTTTTTTTCTTACACTATATGGTTAATACACTTACTATAACATGCCAAACGAACCCCAAGTTGTTTATTATTAATATATATATCCATATCTAAGTCATTTGGCCGAACCTTAGATTTTTAGGAATAAAATAACAATTAATAATATAATATTTGATTTAAAAACTATTTTGTGTCAATTTTGTCAGTATTTGATATATGATTTTTGTGAAAGTCATAAAAGAATTATATGTTCGAAAAAAGTTGATTAAATCAACACTAATATATCATAGTAACCTAGAAAATTAGTGGAATTAATAAAAAGTCTCAAATTACATTTATTTGGGCATTTATAACATCAATTATGTTAACATTTCCTTAAAAGGGTAATTACTGCATCATCATTGTGTCATAAATAAATTAAATTATTTAAGGTCTAAAAATTACCTATAAAATACCATTTTGTAGGAAATATTTTTTGATTTCTAATGAATATTTATAGTCGAATTTATCTTATGTATAACCCCATATTAAAAATTATTTACTTATTAAACTTTGATTTTAACTATTTTAACCCTTCTTTAAATAAATTAATAATAAATGTCCTAATCTAATCCAAGTGGGCCTAAATGGTCATATTTTATTCCTAAGTTTGTTTTTGGTCGAATTAAACTTATCCAATAGAATTAGGACATGTGTTAGGGTAATAATAATATCATCTTTACCCTTAATTGTCCTATTTACTTTTTACCGTGGTAAAAAAAGTAAAAAGTTACTATTCAAAAAAAAATTATTTTTATCTCATTGAACCACATTTTAGTCCTTGATATTAACCGTGTCTCTCGGATTTTCTAAATTCCACTCACAGAAGTGGTAAAATTATGTTTTATGAAAAATTCAGTTTTTTAACTACCACTTAGTGGTTTCACTATTCATCAAAAATTGAAAGTTTTCAGAAAAATACCAAAATTTCACCCTAGGCTAATTTCGTTATTCCGAATCCAAAAATGAGGTCCATTTTGAAAGATAAAATTTCAAAAAGTGGTTATTACTATTCATAACGGCTATTTAAAATAATATTTTAATAGCATATCGTCGTTTAGTGAAACTCGGTATTGCGTACAACACAAGCTATCGAGGAAGGTCGCGACTGCGTGTAAAGTAAGCTAAGCTAGTGTGTAGTGAAATATTACTTTGATGATATATATATAACATAAAAACAAAATATTACTCATAAAAATCTCGGGTGTTACATTCTACCCCCCTTAAAAAGAATTTCTCCCTTGAAATTCGTCACTTTGTAACAAACAGATTAGGATACTTCTCCCTCATCATATCCTCAAGCTCCCATGTAGCTTCTTCAAGTTGGTGGTTCACCCATAAAACTTTCACCAATCGAGTGGTCTTGTTTCATAGGACTTTTTCGCTACGATCCAGAATCTCTATCGGTTGTTCTTCATAAGAAAGATCTTGCTCCAGCGGTACAACTTCTGAGCTGAGTACCTGTGAAGGATCAGGTATGTACTTTCTCAGGAGAGATACATGGAACACATCGTGAACTTGAGAGAGATTCGATGGAAGCACCAATCGGTAAGCTACCTTTCCAACACGATCCAATATTTTGAAAGGACCGATATATCTAGGGCTCAACTTCCCCTTCTTTACAAATATCATAACCCTATTCCAGGGAGATATTTGTAAGAACACTTTATCACCCACTTCAAACTCTAGGTCTTTTCTTCGGTTGTCGACATAACTTTTTTGTCGACTCTGAGCTGCTCTTATGTGTTGTTGAATAGATCTGACCTTTTCTGTCATTTTATCAACGAGATCAGGTCCTAATAGCTTTCTTTCCCCAACTTCATCCCAGCAAGTTGGAGTCCTGCATTTCTTTCCATAGAGAGCTTCATAAGGAGCCATCTGAATACTGGAGTGAAAGCTATTATTATAAGAAAATTCCACCAAAGGTAGGTGTTGATCCCAACCTCCTTTTAAATCCATAGAGAAAGCTCTCAACATATCTTCTAGGGTTTGAATTGTTCTTTCAGACTGACCGTCTGTCTGAGGATGATAAGCAGTGCTGAAACTCAACTCTGTATCCAGAGTATGCTGAAGACTTCGCCAGAACTTCGAGGTAAATCTCGGATCCCGATCAGATATAATAGAAAGTGGTACTCTATGCAATCTTAGCACTTCCTTTACATATATCCTGGCAAGCTGATCTAGAGAGAAATCCTCTCTAATAGAAATGAAGTGTGCAGTCTTTGTAAGACGATCAACTATGACCGAGATAACATTATTTCCTTTGGATGTTTTAGGAAGTCCTGTGACAAAGTCCATAGTGATGTTTTCCCATTTTCATTCGGGTATGGGTAATGGTTGTAACATCCCCTTAGACTTCTGTCTCTCGGCTTTAACTTGTTGAAAAACCAAGCATTGAGAGACATATTCAGCAACATCTCTTTTCATGCCATCCCACCAGAAGTACTCTTTCAGGTCCCTATACATCTTCGTGCTTCCAGGATGAATAGAGAATGAAGAACTATGAGCCTCATCCAGCAGATCCTTCTTTAATTCGGGGATGGGAGGAACACAAACCCGATTCCTGAACTTTATTATCCCATCACAATCAAGGTTGAACTCAGGAACATTTCTCCCCTTCTTTTGTAACTCGACATCTTCTTTCTGTGCCTCTTTAATCTTCACATGTATAGATGGTTGAACATTCATTTGATAAAGATAAGATTTTTCCCCTTCCATTATAATTCCAAGATCCATCCTTTGTAAATCCATAAATATTGGTTCTTTTGTGATCCTCATCATGGATAAACTAGCATGGTCTTGTCGACTTAATGTATCTACCACCTTGTTTGCTTTCCCAGGGTGGTAATGGATTGAGCAGTCATAATCCTTAATCAGCTCCAACCAACTTCTTTGACGCATATTCAGCTCCTTTTGTGTGAAAATATACTTTAAACTTTTATGATCAGTATAAATATCACACCTTTCACCATAAAGGTAATGCCTCCAAATCTTTAATGCAAAGATTACCGAAGCTAACTCCCAATCATATGTTGGGTAATTTTTCTCATGGATTTTCAACTGTCGTGAGGCATAAGCTATCACCATATCATTTTGCATAAGAACACACCCCAATCCCTTCTTGGATGCATCACTGTAGATCACAAACCTTTCTCCACCACAAGGCAGTGTGAGCACAGGTGCACTGGATAACCTTCTTTTCAACTCCTTGAAATTCTCTTCACATTCCTCTGTCCAAACAAACATAACTCCTTTCCGAGTCAACTTGGTGAGTGGATTAGATAATCGTGAAAAATCTTTCAAAAAACGTCGATAATATCCAGCCAAACCAAGAAAACTTCGGATCTCAATTACTGTTGTTGGTCTCGACCATCTTTCAATAACCTCTATTTTTGCTGGATCCACAGATATCCCCTCTTTTGAGATTATGTGACCCAAAAAATGCAACTTTTTGAAGCCAAAATTCACACTTGGTAAATTTGGCAAAAAGCTTCTCCTTTCTCAGGGTCTTTAATATAATTCTCAAGTGATCTTCATGTTCTTCCTTTCTCTTTGAATAGACAAGAATATCGTCTATAAAGACTACCACAAATTGATCAAGATAGTCTCTAAAGACTCTATTCATCAGATCCATGAAGACAGCAAGGGCATTAGTAAGACCAAATAGCATAACTATAAATTCATAGTGTCCATACCTTGTACGGAAAGCCGTCTTTGGTATATCCTCCCTTTTGACCCTTTATTGACGATACCCTGAATGAAGATCAATCTTGGAAAAGTATTGAGCTCCACTTAGTTGGTCAAATAGGTCATCAATGCGTGGGAGAGGATATTTGTTCTAGATAATGATCTTGTTAAGTTCTCGATAATCAATGCAGAGTCTCGTTGATCCATCTTTCTTCTTAACAAATAGAACAGGTGATCCCCAAGGTGACGCACTAGGGCGTATGAATCCCTTATCAAGATTCTCTTGGAGTTGCTTCTTCAATTCCTGCAACTCAATTGGGGCCATTCTATAAGGTGTCTTTGAAATAGGCAAAGCACCCGGTATGAGTTCTATTGAAAACTCAACTTCATGATTTGGTAGAAGACCCAGTAATTCCTCTGGAAAGACATCATCAAACTCCCGTACTATGGGCATATTCTTAATCGTGAGTTTCTCACCAACCATTTGAGATAAATAACCTTCATTTATTGGAATCAATACCCATAAAATGGAAGAAATTTCCACTGGAAGGTTATGTTCATCCTTACATTGATAGACGATCATAGATTGATCTGGAATATGAAATGTGACTTCCCTTCTTTGGAAATTGATATGAGCTCCATATAAAGAAAGCCAATCCATGCCAAGAATCACATCAAATTCCACTATAGGAAGGATCACAAGATTTGCAGGAATCAATTTCCCACAAACTTCGATCGGAGAAGAATTATAAACTTTTTATGCGACTGTTGTGCCATTAGGTGTTGTCACAGCTACCTCAACATCTAATTGTTGAGGTAATACGGTGATACCCTTAGAAAATTCTTCAGAAATAAAAGATTGGGTGGATCCAGAATAAAATATAACATTTTCTACTTTAGAGTGGATGGTAAGTGTACCTTTCACCACTTCGTTATCGTACTCCACATCGCTGATAGAAATTGCATGTGACTTTCCTTTGTCTTTAGCCTTAAGAGTTTGTTGACGTCGGCCATCATCATCAACCCTTGGATTTGGGCATTGATTGTCATAATGCCCCATCTCCTTACACATGAAACATTGAAGTGTATTAGGTTCATTCTGTGTATCCCTTCCTTTGTTTGCATCATTAGACATCTTCTTCCCATTATCGCGACATTCAAATTCCCGATGACCTTCCTTTCCACATTTGAAACATTTACTTGTCCCTTTAAGATAACTCCCTCCATGTTTCTTTCCACACTTTGAGCATAAGGGAAAGCTCATCTTCTTTTCAGTGTGCTCTTTAGATTTTCCTTTGAATTCCATTTTCCTCTTCTTATCAAACCCATATGACTGATGGGTTACTCCAATCTCCATCTCGACTTTGAGAGCACATCGAACTATTTCCTCGTAGCTATTGAAGTCCCTTATGGCTAACACCCTTCGAAGACTTGGTTTTATGCCACTAAAGAATCGATTGATCTTACTCTCAGGTTGGATAATAATACCAGAAGAGTACCTTGCAAGTCTTGTAAAATTTTCTTCATAGGTACAAACAGATTCATCATCCCTTTGCTTCAGTTCAAGAAACTCTTTCTCCATCTTTGTTCGGAGAATACAAAGGAAGTACTTATTGAAAAATAAGTTCTTGAACTTGTCCCATTCCATGGACTCAATTTCATCCCTTTGCCTTGTATTCTTAATAAGATTCCACCATTGATCAGCATCTCCTTCCAAACGATACACTGCTAGGATGACTTTATCATGTTCAGAACATTGAAGAACTGAAAATATCTTTTCAGTAGTACTAATCCATTGTTTAGCAACTAATGGATCAGTAGACCCGCTGAAAGAAGGCGGACGCTGCCTCATGAAGGATTCAACAAAATGTTGCTCCTTCCTTTGTTCGTTTGGAAGTCCTGCATGATTCATAGCTTGAGAAAGTTGTGTGAGCATGGCTACAAGATTTTGCATTCCAGCTCCCATATCGTTTGGTTGCTCAGGGGGACAATCACTGCATTGCCCATCTCATTACGCATTAACACGGTTCCTTCGGGTTCCAGCCATTGACTAAAACCAAGAAGAATAGTGTGAGCAACACTAATTATAATAGGAAAACCACATAATTCATGAATAAAATTTTCATGCTTAAGGTCATATCCTAGGTTATTCATGGCCATTTCTAAAACACTAAGATTGTGTTCTATGCTTGGACTTATCCTTAGGGTTCTTACTAAGGCTTTCACATCCTAGTTTCCTAATGTTGACTATACCTTTCCTCTGATACCAACTATAAGGACCCATACTTTACATTCATTGTTAATACTTCAAAATTTAAGCACACTTATTACAACATATGACAAAACCACAAAGGACCGTATAGGTATAGTGTCGTTAGAAACTAGGAATCATAAACAACTGGTTCATAAATCTTCTACAGTGTATCCCATTTATTTCATCATATCTAGGGTCCCTTTTAGCATATTCTACTTAATATCCATCTTCTTGACCTGGGGAAAAGAAAACATACAAAAAGGGTGATCTCAAATGCTCAGCAATGGCAAATAAAGGAAATAAAAATCATATCATATCATTTTGAAAATCATAACCTGCAAAAGAGATCATAATATCTTAACATGGAATAAATCATAGAAGTGAAAATGAGATCCCCATAATCATAACATAAAACTTGAAACTTTGTGGCATGCACACATAATCATGGAAAATCATTTCTTGTTAGTCATGACTCATTGCCAAGACTATCTTAGCGGACAAAGTCCATTTCTGAACCGAGTTCACTCCTCGTTTCAGTCATGTATCACTGAACTGAAATAACCTTCTGTTCCAGCCATGACTATCTCATGAGATATAAATCTTTACCCAATGAATTGGAGGGAGATATAGGTCCCACCCATCTCATAATTATACCATTCTTATGTGTGCCACAAAATCATAAATCATACATCATTTCATAACCCATGTAATAAAAATGGGAATCTTAAACATCATCATGATATCATAAAACAATTCATATAGGATAAATGAATTCATAAAAATATTTCCATCACAACATAATCAAATCCATGTAATAATAGGGATAGAAACAGAACCCTTTATTAGCTTAGATGGAAAATAATTTTGATAAAACACTTGAACTCCATTCTTGAGGAAAATATCCTTTCTACTTTAAAAACATTTTTCCTTTCATAACATGTCATACAACTTTAAACTAAAAGAAGTTGATTAAAAATAAACTTGAAAACTTGTAAAGAAGCATCTTGGAAATAATGTTTTAAAAATCCATTCATGTCGTATAAGTTAAATAAAACATTCTTCGTACTTTTGTCAGAAAAGTCAAAAAGTACCTCGTACGAAAAACGACAATAGATTCCTTTCATATTATTTACTAAAAACTCACCGAAGGGTAAAATTTGGATTTAAACTATTGTAAGTGGATGGAAACAATATTACATATTGAGGGAACATGGATGTGGATGATAAAATACACCCCAGTAAATGCCAAAGTAAAAACAATCTCGGATAAAAATGGGATTGTGATATTTCCCTTACCTTAGGTCTGATTTGCTTTGTACGTGTCCGAAGCTCCTGTATAATGGTTTAAATTATTTTATTGACTTATTCCAGAATCATACATATTGATATGATATCATATATGGTCATATTCTTAGCTTCTTATTAGTAATATTTCATTGTTACTTGTTACTCGGGTCTTTATTGCCTTTTGTTCTTATGCGTGTTTTGCCGAATAAATTCTTATTCTTATTTTAAGGTTATAGATACCTTATATACAGAATGGTATTAGTGTAACATATATCATATTTATTCATTCAATTCATTTATATAATTACTATGTAATGATGATCATGTAGAACGAGTCGCATCACATCGTGGAGACGGTATTCCGTACGTACGCACGAGGGATGATATTGTTCCCATGATCGTGGAATTGTATTTAAGTGTATTTATACTACTTAAGTATCAATATAACTTTATAATAATAATATATAGTTACCCATTACACCATTATACCCATCCCTGTAAGGTGATGGTGGAAAATAGATTACACCACGGCGTGGAGACGGTATTCCGTACGTACGCACGCGCAGTGATTTCATTTTTCTGTAGGATGGATAGAAGGTGAATTAGGGTTGTTTCATATTTATAATAACATATCAATATGTAAGTAATACTGATGTTATTACTTTATCATGAAACAACTAAAGAAGAAGAAGTTGACGAAGAAAGAAATTGAAAAGATCGGTAATGGATATTACCTCTTCTTTGAAATGCCTCTTTGAATCCTCCACTTAGGGAACTAAGATTGGTCTTTGAAGAATAACAGGACCTCTAGGATTATTCTAGGGAAGTGGAGAAGGGATTTTTTCTGGGGTTGGCCGAGCGTGAGTGCTCAAATTGGTGTGAGGAGGAGGGGGAGGAGGTGCCCTTTTATAATGGAGGAGAGGGCACCTTCGGAATATCTCAAAATATTATTTTATATTAAAGTTAAAATCGGTTTATAATGGTTACAAAGGGTCTTATTTCAGAGATAATGTGGGGATGGGTCGAAATCCTATCAACCAATAGGATTTAGACAAGTTTAGGTTATTATTTTAACCTTATCAATTAGATTTAACTCTAAGTTAAATAATTTAACTTTTACCGTGACTTTTGGTTTTCTTACACTATATGGTTAATACACTTAATATAACATGCCAAACGAACCCCAAGTTGTTTATTATTAATATATATATCCTTATATAAGTAATTTGTCCGAACATTATATTTTTAGGAATAAAATAAAAATTAATAATATAATATTTGATTTAAAAATTATTTTGTGTCAATTTTGTCACTATTTGATATATGATTTTTGTGAAAGTCATAACAGAATTATATGTTTGAAGAAAGTTGATTAAATCAACACTAATATATCATAGTAACCTATAAAATTAGTGTAATTCATAAAAAGTCTCAAATTACATTTATTTGGGCATTTATAACATCAATTATGTTAACATTTCCTTAAAAGGGTAATTACTGCATCATCATTGTGTCATAAATAAATTAATTTATATAATTTCTAAAAATTACAAATAAAATACCATTATGTAGGAAATATTTTTATATTTCTAATGAATATTTATATTCTAATTTATCTTATGTATAACCCCATATTAAAAATTATTTACTTATTAAACTTTGATTTTAACTATTTTAACCCTTCTTTAAATAAATTAATAATAAATGTCCTAATCTAATCCAAGTGGGCCTAAATGGTCATATTTTATTCCTAAGTTTGTTTTTGGTCGAATTAAACTTATCCAATAGAATTAGGACATGTGTTAGGGTAATAATAATATCATCCTTACCCTTAATTACCCTATTTACTTTTTACCGTGGTAAAAAAAGTAAAAAGTTACTATTCACAAAAAATTATTTTTATCTCATTGAACCAAATTTTAGTCCTTGATATTAACCATGTCTCTTGGATTTTTGAAATTCCACTCACAGAAGCGGTAAAATTAATTTTTATGAAAAATTCAGTTTTTTAACTACCACTTAGTGGTTTCACTATTCATCAAATATTGAA
The DNA here is from genome assembly GCA_963277665.1 of Viscum album. Classification (NCBI taxonomy): domain Eukaryota; kingdom Viridiplantae; phylum Streptophyta; class Magnoliopsida; order Santalales; family Viscaceae; genus Viscum; species Viscum album. The sequence goes on from OY728152.1 coordinate 1,507,139,444, forward strand.
AGTTTTCAGAAAAATACCAAAATTTCACCCTAGTCTAATTTAGGTATTCCAAATCCAAAAATGAGGTCCATTTTGAAAGATAAAATTTCAAAAAGTGGTTATTACTATTCATAACGGCTATTTTAAATAATATTTTAATAGCATATCGTCGTTTAGTGAAACTCGGTATTGCGTACAATGCAAGCTATCGAGGAAGGTCACGATTGCGTATAAAGTAAGCCAAGCTAGTGTGTAGTGAAATATTCCTTTGATGATATATATATAACATAAAAAAAATATTACTCATAAAAATCTTGGGTGTTACACCTATGGTAGAACCAACCACCTCTTATACCACTGTATCATGACCTGTCCCATTGGGGTCGGCGCCGCGACTTCACCAGACCACGTCTAATAGGACAAGGGATGGTGAATAACACCAAGTTGACATATTACTAACATGGGAGGAATTTCCTATTTACATGTACACACACACACATATCCCAACCCACAAGTGCTGAAATGTAAAAATAATAGATGGTAACAAAATGCATGCATACAACTAAACCCAACCAACAGAGTACGACAATTAGTAAAGTACTAAATGTAAAATGATCAAGAATAAAATCCTACAAAAAAGGGTCTGAAAACTAAAAATTCCATCCTATAAACAGAAATATGTACTCGGACTACTAATCATAGTCTTAGGAACACATCAGCCTATAGGGAACTCAGAAATCATGGTCATTTCTTTGTCCACCCTGGACTATGTCAAAAGGATGCTCATCATCAGATGAAATGACACGTGTGGGAAAATCCCATGTATGGGTGAGTATAACAATACTCCATAGAGGACCTTGAAAACCACAATTCAATACAAAATGGAATGGTATAGTCTTCTCTACACATTATATGTCCACTCAACATTTAATAGGGGAACACAATCTAGATATACACAAAACCTAGACCCGTTATCTAGAGACATGTCACACAACTAAATTCCCCCACTAGGGATTTTTTTGATGATTCCACAAAGCATTCGCCTGGGAGAACTCACTCCCTTGTCTGATAGCTCTAATGACATCCTTCTGAGAAGTATTGTTTATCAGAAAATCCATGAGAGATAGATACACTCGTTCTTGGAGAACACACTAATGAGTTTGGAAAGACCAAGATACATATATGAGGATCACTACCAGGGCCTTGGAGAACACCACGACTCATCCGTATTCAACAGAAAATTAGAGGATCAATGCCTTGTGGGTATAGTCACGTCTATACCGGACTCTACCTAGGGTCAATAAGGGATAGAGGATATTACTCTGAGCCTCTCAGATGGATACATAACTCTATTCTGGAAGGTCATACTGAAGGGATCATACTCATTAAAAATGAAATGACACCTGATTTTCAGAGGAACTAGAAAAAGGGGCACTAACCAAAACGAATCATGTCCAAGAAACGTTGGATAAGATGATCAACCCATGTACTGAAAATTACATGCCGTGAGAAGTGTCACATGTTGCGTCTTCTGACCTTGGGTTCTCCCCGTGTAAAATGGCTCATGTCGCAAGGATTTTTGTGTAGAAAGCTCAGTACACAACGTGTAGTATAGATCACATGCCATTTCCATGTAAATTAGTTCGGCTCATTTTAAGAAGGCATGTTCTCTTACACAGATTTATCTTGTGTGTGCCATCCCGTGTTACTGGTACATGGGGTTACCCATTAAAGCAGCATGTTCTGGCCATGTGGTTGAGTACACGACTGTGTACTCCATCCCATGTTCGTGTATTGCATGGGATACACGCTGAGTCTGTGTAAGGAACCACATGGTGTGTTGTTTTGGTAACACTCCGGGTAATCTCTTCATGCATCACGGAACCCTAGCGTCCACTGAGACGGTTCCACATGGTGTGTTCTTAGGGGTACACATTGTGTTCTTCAAGAATTTCCAAAAATGACACATGTCACCGCCAAACCCCAGTTTCTTCTCCCAATGTCAATCTGGCCACCCGATCGCCATGAAACTCTTGATTTAAGGTCATCCTACCATAAAGAAACTGATTCTGTCAGTTTTGGGGCTCTGATAATCCCCGAAAATGAGTTCTAATCCACCCGCGTAAAGAATAATCGAAGATCAGGAACTTCTGAACTGGGTCGATTCGTTTGCCACCATCATCGTCACACCTCCTCTAGGTCGTCACGATGTCGGATCACAAGTTTGGGATCGTTTCATTGTATAATGGTGTGCAACAATCCGTTGTTCGTTTCCACATGAATAATTAGAAAAACAAAATTAAAATATGGAAGAAATGCAAAAGAAAATAGAGGAATTAACCTACGGTGTCATTCTTGACGGTGTAGATCCACTCCCATTAGTAGGATCAAATGGAGAAGAATAAAAAAAATCAAAAATAATCTGGCGTGGATTAAATACCTGAATCAGAAAATCGAAGAAAAGAAAATAATAACCCTCCCACAAGACCATACAACCTACAGATCAACCTGCCCATGGGTTGATCTGTGTCCATCATTTCAATCCAAGAACGTGTAAAAGAAGAATCGAAATAAAAAACACCTACCTCAGCCATCGTCGAAGAGGGAGATAAGTCATCGGTTTGGATTTCATCTCGCTATGAAATGATCTATACATCTTTGTTCGTCGTCATTCGTTTAAAATCCCCCAAGGATAGATCCTCTCCAAAGATATAGAAGAATCTAAGGGAAAACTCTATAGAATTGAGTCTAACCCTGGTATCCTACTCATTTATAGAAAATAATAATCGTTTAGTTATGGAAACATTTTAAAATAAAATAAAATATTAAATTCTTTTATTTCTTTTAATATGTTTATTCTAAAATGCCCAAAACTATATTTTTCAGCCGACCCACGCCAGTCGATGTTAGGCCCTACCTAATGTAAATTCACTGCACGAAACGCAGTGGTGCCCTCTGATTTCTGATCTAGGATCCAATTTAAAATATATTCTACTTTCACAGGAAAACCAGTCATGCACTCTGTTTAACATTTTTATATATTTAAAACCTCCGAGCACTATGGGCCTCTGAATTTCACATCATCGAATGGCTTGGCCTAGAAATAATTCCATATAATATTTAAAAATAATATACAGAAAATCCAACACATAACATCATTTCTCAAAGGGGTGTTTTTTAGTGTATAATTTAATCCATGTAGAGGCCTGAAGACTAATTTAGCACTCTCAAATGTGATCAACTATGTATAAAAATTAACTGATGAAAACTAGGGTTTAATATTATTATGTCTAGAAGGAGGAATAGAAATTTAATCCAAAATAATGAAGTTATAGAAATTAAGATTGTATGATAGTTGTAGTCCTGACAATCAACAAGAATAATGACTTTGAGAGTATCATTACCAAAAGTGTTATGGTATTGGGTATCATTTTCACAGTTCCGCAAAGTCATAGTTCTCTGACCGGTTTCATTGGAAGAATTCTGAAATCATGGTACACTATTGACCAATTTAAAGAGAAGAAAAAATTAAAATAAATTTTGATTTAATTGTTTAATGGGTCATGTGACTCAATGTGATTCATGAGATCACATATATGTAGTGTGGTCTTGTGATCATGTGATCATATAAGGTCCATTTGATCCTATAATAATTCAAGGGTTCACTAATATGACATCCCATTGAAATACAATAGATCATTTAGTAGAGTGACATCCTAATATACAATTCATCACCCAGACCATTTTTAGTTGGGCGTTATGGGTGATATATAATCTATAGTTACTATATAATTGATATGAAAAATCTAACAAGAAGCTTGATAACATGACATGGTTAATGAGAAGTGATCACATGAGGTGATCATGAAATATATATATGTGAATTCCCCCTATTAATTTATTTTTTCAGATATTTTTTTGGAGATCTCAAATCCTGATATATTCACACGAATATTTATTCCCCTTTCCATCCTATTTTTAGGAATTAATGTGTTATACCACAAGTAACTCAAAAGATTAAAAGTAAGATGAAAGAAAAAAAATGTAATCCCTAAGGACTTAGGTTGGAAATTAATTCCAAATAAAAAATTTCAACCTCCTATATCAATAACGTTCTTCTGGGGGATATTTCTCACCACATTATAGTTGATAATTGGAAAATTTTATATTGTTTATATGAACAAAACAAAGTGTCTATATTTTTTATAAGTAAAAGAAAATAGGGTATGATCGCTTTATTGTCATGTGATCAGGTTATTTGATTACTAGTTACATTAAAGGATATGAAATCATATGATCCCCCATCGAATCAAATAATACCTCAAATAATAGAAAAGCATATATCCATGATGTAGTTTACACTTGATTATGTGACCCAAAATTTTTCATGAGATGCATCTTAGACACACATGATTATCCATCCCCAAGTGGATCATGAAAGAATGAAATGTTGATATTGGGAGGTCATTTGGTAACTATTAATTTTGAAATTGCATCAAATTTATGTGTCAAACACATTGCCTAATGACCAGGAAATTCATCTAGGGAAATATATCTGAGTCTAGGCCTCCATCCCTATACTAACCTTTACATCATTCCTCTGATGTCCATATGAATACCTTCTGATGGATGGATATGGTTATTTATGACACCAGGGTATGGTTTTTTGTGATGATCATATCCCAAAACCACTATTATTTCTGTAATCCGTTGTATAACTCCATCGGTGACACATTACTTGGTCATGCATAAAGCATGATTGTTAGATGATTTGTTCAGATAGTCTTGTCTCTTAATTATGAAATGGTATGTGGATTTTATGTTTTTATAAGTAATGTTGATATAATGGTGTAGAGACCTATGACACCCTCCCCTATAGAAAATAAAAAATAGAAATAGAGAATGATGAAAGAGGAGTTCCGAATTGATTTAAGAGAGAGTGGTAATTTTGGTGTTGGGGAATCAATGGATCGTGGATCCTTTCACATGATAGATTCAGGGAGAAACAACAAAAAAATAATATTAAGGTATTGTTGCTACTCATGACCAATATCATTTTGATATGATCATGTAATGACTCCCATGTAATTCAATCCCATGATGATGCCAGATCCATGAAATCATGAGATGACCTCCGATTTATGTGATCATACTATATGGCCTTAATACCATTATACCAATTAGGTGATCACACAAATATTATGCTATTGCATGATCATGTATCTGAATGGGACCCTATTTGATCACATGGCCTTCCTAATATGTTATTCTCTCAAGACTCCCTAGCACATAATATGAAATGAAATATCTTTCTTCCTTCACACGATACACATCACTTTTCATTCATTACAAGGAGCTCATGATCCCTTTCTATTAAGGTGTCCTCTAAGATATCATAAATATATCATGTAACATAATTATTAAATCATTAAAGATACTATAATACCCCATAATTAATGGGTTTATAATCCATAGAAGATCCTTATAATTTGATTTCCCATCACCAGTAATGTGATTATATGAACTATGTGGATTTTTATTATTGTTCTATTCATGATATGTAGGAAACCCCTTTCAAAGGTAGATACCTATAATATAATCATATATAAAGGGGTTATCAAAGGGAATAAATCCCCATGAGGACCACTATTACCCAAAATGGCACTCAAACTCCAATATCCCTTATGGAAGCCTATATTTATTTTCTCATGGAGCCATAATCCCAATTGGATTCATAATAAAATTTCATTCAAGAAACACCATGGTTGAATCAAGATACATTTTAAATATTATAATAATGTGAATGTGTGTTATATAATTATCTCTGTTATTCCACACAATAATCACGACTCATGTGATCTTATATATCTATGATGATAATACTAATGACATAATAAAAACTACCCCAAAATAGGTTTCATCCTTAATGGTTAGTCCAGATTGGACGATTTTCTATTAAAAATTTGTGTGCACAAAATGAAAAAGGGTACGTGAGAACACATATTCCTATCATAAATATGATATATAGGATTAATTATTAGTTCTTGTTCTTCATATTCAAGGAATATCAGTTTAATCACCATTTATACCAATCCAGATTCTTCAGAAGAACCATGATGCCCCACATTGCCTCTATATTTGAAATATTCATTGTGAACTATTATTCCCTTAATCATGGTGATATATCCACCATGGGACATATAATAATATTCCCCCAAACATTCCTTAGTGTGTTTGATCCTCCCCAATACGATACATTTCTGATCTCCGAATATCAATTGTTTTTCCAACCAAGCATGACTCACATGGGATTTTATAATTACATCGACCATACCATTAGCATAATAAAAATACCCCATTACCATCATAATTATCTATATTAGTCATGAATATATTTTTAGCCTCCAAAGGTTCTTAATATCTATTAATCATATAAAGGTTTCCTTATATGATTATGTCATCTTCAAAACCCAATAACTACACGATTTATGAAACATAAACCTATGAAATCTGAACAACATGTACCTTAATTTCTATCATCACATGATATATAGCATTCCGCTCTTAGGATATATCCATATATAAAATGTTTAAATGTTCCCATATAAATAATAATCTTGTGGTGTAAAACTACATGGTACACTCCAGTCACATGTCATTAAACAGTGTATCTCAAATTATGTAGGAATTGATTAACAATTAGATGGGATATGTGGAACACCTCTCCAAGGATCATGTCAAGTATCATTAAATTTCCCATTATTATCCTCATTTGAAGATACCACCATGATAATAATTACACCCTCAACTGACTATATTTCTGTGAGTTCTAACATCTAATCCATCTAACCATATTCTCTGCTAACTATTTTCTAACATGATATATTCTTGATAGAATCATTTCCTGACCAAGATAGATATATTGTTTCGAGGACCTCAATATATTATTTACATTAATCCATATTTTCGGTAAGATACACCTTAAATGTGGAATATTCCTTGAGAAACAGAATCATATTTATGGGTCCATATTCCCTTTGAAGACATTTAGATAAAGGAATCTCATGTGTAAGGAATGCATCAACTATTGATAAAGATATTTATCAACATACCCCAATATCATAAACAATGATTTCCTTCAAAACTATATTTAAACTCTTCAGTGTTTAGCCATAAGGATATGAAAACATATACATCCCTAATCTAGAATCACTAAGTATGAAAGGGTAACAATATAAAGAATATATGATACATATAGATGGTATCACTGATATGATTCCTCTTATATGTACCGAAAATCCCCTTAATGAAAGTGTACAATCGATTATTAATGATAGGGTAACTATTCTCGTATTAGGTATGAATAAAAAATAAAAATCATATATTAAATCCATAGGATAATCCCAAACTAAGAAATAGAAGTCCCCAAATAGGGTGTGATGTGGTTGAAAACCCATCCTCATGACCAATATGTGTTCTTAAGTGTCATTATTATTGATTCACAATGACCACATGCCTTTGGAAATAAGTCTTTTATCCCATTATGGATGACATAGTCATTGGATTTTTATGGTTCCATGAACAAAAACCATTTGAAACCATCAAAAATGTAATGGGTGAAATTTTCATTAATGATTGGGAAACTACAATATGACTCCCACAGTCAATATCCTGGAGATAAAAACAATGATTTCATGTGAGAAAAAGAATAGTGAGCTCATCATGAAATTATATGATAAGAAAGTGACTGAGTAACCATTTGCATTCTTTGTTTCCCATTCACAAAAAACACATTTCAGGGTGAAATAGTTACCATAATATGGTTATAATTTTGTAAGATCATTGAAACAACATGAAATCACATGACCATAACGTGGTTACATGATCACATAAACATGTAAATGATACAAGAACCCCCTGAAATGGATATGTGAATAACAAATGTTAGTCACACGCCATTGTTTATATAATGTTTATATGTGATGTTGGTTTCAAAATGGATACACTTGATGATGGTTGAAATATAGTGTTCTGTGATTTTATTACATGATGAAATCACATGAAGAAAGAAAATATAATAGCTATGGATTACATTATAGTATGTATAGATACACCCCTCTACCATTCTATTTATTTTGATGAATGTTCAGAATTCTATGCGTGGTTTGGAATCCCAATGTTCAAATGAGAAATCAATGCGATTGAAACATATGAGTGTATCAATATCTTCATAAATGAGACATTGCATATTCTTACATGCTTTTTTTTCTGAATGGTGGCAATTTTTTTCTACCTCCATATGCATGTTGAAAAAAATAAGTTGGGAAAATTCCCAAACATAAAAAACTTTCACACATGTAAAAAGACACATAAAAGGAATATCACACATCATGCCCAGACCAGATGAAACTATAATAGTCATGTGATAGCATAACATTCAAAGAATCATGAGTCTCCCCAAAGTCTTGTGATCTCTTACTCCCAATAATTCTACGAGACAAACATCAACTGAAACTATCTATGGTGAAAACCTCTCATAGTTTATCTTCATTATGGGATAGTCTAGTGATATTTTATCACTTGATCCAAAACTAGTAATATGAATAATTTTCTAGGATTTTGTAACACCTTGACTATATTTAAAAGTAAATTAAACGTTATATCATACATAACACACAACACTGATCTTTATGAAAATTATGATATACTATAGAAATATTAATATTTAAATGTTAGTATTATAACATAGTCATTGATGTTTGTTGGTGTTTATAAGAGTAATGACATTCTGAAACATTTTTACACTATTCATACTCCACAAAAATTTATTTATTAATTCTTATAATATTCTTATGCATCTTTATGTGATGTAATTTTATGATTTAAATATTCATTTTATTCCACAAAATGGAATTCGTTATTTTTTTATGAAACAATTAAATATATTTCTACAAATTTTTTAAAATATTTTTTATAAAAATAATATAATTGTTTAATCATCATATTAATGTAATATTGATGTGGGATTTTGCGAAATTACTAACTAGGTTATTTTTTCTGTGTGTTTTATAAAAATATATTTTATATGAAAAGGCCTTTTCCATTATTGTATTTAAAAGTTACTAACTTATTTTGAATCTATTTTATAATTTCATTTGGTTTTTGTATAGCATAATCTAATTATTTTTATTGGAATTTTAATTATTCTAATTTTATTTAAGAACATTTTTATACTTAGAATTGTAAATTTATGAAAAACAATTATTTATAATATTTTCGATGTTTATTTTAAAATAAATATATAACCATTATAGAATACTAATTACAAAGTTTTATTTTCATATTTATAATCATAATTTATTAATTTAATTTATAGTTCATCATTATTTTTGGGTCATTATGATTAGGAACCATGGTAAATATTTTCCACCCCGGTAAGGATAAATCGAGTATTTAAGTTTAAAAATAGCGTAACGAATGCTTAATGTTTAATATAAAACCAATCTTATTTCTAATTGATAATTGTTTTTAAATAATCATCATTTGATATTTATTTATATAGAAACATGGTGATACATTTCATGGATAATGGCCTTAATACTATTTAAGTAAAGAATACACCCAAAATTTCACCCACTTTGTTTTAATAACTATTAAGAAAATTAGTGGCGATAAGAGGTTTTTCTGTTCAGCTATAAGTGGTTATTTTAAATATGAAAATATTATTTTTATCGTGGTAATTTATTTTTTCATTTATTATTCAGGGAACAATTATGTTAAATTCTAATGAAATACTGACACAATGTTTTTCAAGAAGTTGAAAACAATTAAATAATTAATTTTAAAAATATTATAATTTGTAAAATTTGGATAAATTATTATGTACCAAGAGTTTTATAGATAAATATTACAAATTAGTTACCTAATTATTGTTTTTTTATTTTTCCCTCTCTTTCATACTGTCTTTGAAGTCAACCTATGTGATTAGTCCTGAGAATTTAATTAATGATATCTTATGTTGATTAATATTTTAGTAAATGAAATGAAATTTATAAAATAGTTATTTTCAAGATGTTTATTTCTAGTTGGTAAATCATATTATCCATTTTTAAAATATGAGGCACTTGTGATTTTATAGTAATATTCATGACCCATAATAATAACAATAATTAATATCACAGTGATAGTCACAAGGGATAATGAGGAGTTAAAACAAATTGTTAAATGTTAAAATATATAATAAAAATGTATAAATTTTATTTTATAAAATTAATAATAATTATGATAATAATATATTTTACATATATATATGTGGTGACACATGAATATAATAAATTAAATCATATTAATTTAATACTTTTAATAATTCAAGGGCTGCCCTATCCCCTCTTTCTCAAACTTTTGGAGCCTATTAGCTTGACCAAACCCTCCCATAATGACTCTTAAACATCCTTACATACACTCTATAGTTTCAGTATCCTCAAAATTCCATCCCAAGATTCCTTAAGGATAGATAAGAAAGAGGTTCTTTAAAGAAGACATAATTGTATTATAAGAACACTTTCATCTTACATGTTATTGAATGTTATTTAATTATAACATAAATATTCAATATAATAACATCGTGATATCTCATATATAAAAATATTATATAAATTTTATTAATTTATTCTTCTCCCCTTTTCACGAAATGGGAAATAAATGAGTCTCTCGTGTGTATGTGTACACTACCACCTACAAGAATTGATATAACTACTCTTCCACCACCACCACACATGGGTGTTTAAAATATTGGATATAATAAATATATTTTATATTTATTATTTTATTATATTTATATATTGATTAAATACTTTTCAATTTATTTTGTTCCATTCATTTAATAATTTAAAAATCACTCGTGTGTACGTACGAAATTCCATCTCCATGAAGTGATGTATTTATATTTTTCTCACCTATTTATATAAATAGTTATATAATTTTATAAAATTATTAAATATGTTACACATGAAAGGATTAAATTTTACGTTTTTATGTAACCATGATCATAGTTTAATGACTAGAATCTCTGAACCAAAACATATCTAAACATGAAATAGTTAACACTTGAAAACAATGTTTTTTTATAAAGAAATATAATTAAATGGGTGTCAATATGTTATTATTGGATCATATATGATTTTAAATGTTTTATATGTTACATTAATGTTAATATAAAAAATGAATAATTATTTTATAGGAATAATATTTAATACAATGAAATTTAGTTATGAGTTAAGGGTATCACCTCTAACCATTATTTCATTAAGACATAAGATATATTCAACACTTAGTTAACTTATGTGGTATATATACTACACATGAGTGACTATTATGATGATTTTCATGAATATTTTGTGGTATTTAAAACCCATATGTGACTCTATCTATCATTAATTTATTATTTTGATGTTACCAAACTACTAAGAGTTTATCTTAATAAATTGTCTTCCATGGGATATTTGTTATGTTACACACCTGTAATAATTTATGAGTTGTACATACTACCAATTTTAGAATTTTTATCATGAATTTCCCAATTATCATGGTATTTATTGTTTAATTTTAATTTATTTCTTTTTTGGGGGTCATGATTCAACATTAACCATGGGGAAAAGGGTTTTATGTTAACTTCTCATTATTTTGTGGGATTATTTATGCTTAGGTTTTCGATGATGAAATTTTGTGGTCAATATCTAAAAAAAATATCTTGAAATATATTATCATTATGATAAATCATGATATGAAATATTTTCCACTCATTTTAATATATTTAATTACTCAGGTGATTTTTTTTATAAATTCAATATTTTTATTATTTGTGATGAATATTTCTATTATATGTCCTTATTATCTATAAAAAAATTCAAATGTTTTTTTTCAATTATTATAATTTTGTTTGAAGTAAATTTCAACAATACTTTACTTTACATTAATATTTTAAAATTCAATACTATTTTCATTTCCAAATGAGTTATATTTGAGTTTTAACCAAAAATAATGAATTTATAAATGATTTAATGTACACGAAATGATGATAATTTCTCACCATCATGAATGATCCATGATTTGAATATTTATTTTCAAAATTCAATTGTCAATTTTAATGAAATTTTTTTACTTATTTTTTTATAAATTATATATTTTAAATATTTGGTTTCAAAATGCATGGGTGTTTTCTTAAATTTTTAGTTTCTTCGATTCTTCCTGCATAGATGTTCACTTTATGGGGAAATCTCATGGTTTCTTCATGGCTTCTCCTGGATTAAGATAGGGTGACCCAATCTCCCAGAGCCTTTTTCTCCTATCCCAATAGTTTCTCAGCCGCCTCTTTCATCAATGTTTGGACGCCAAAATGATCCTCGTTTACAATAGAAAATGGAATGCCCCCTCTATCTCCCATGTCATGTTTTCATACGACAACCTTATCTTCATGAATGATGTTAAGCGATCCATCCATGGCCTCATCAAGGTTTTGGAGGAATATTGTCATTGGATTGGGCAAGTCACTAACAAAAGTAAATGTAACATATTCTTATCAAGAAAGTGAGCCCCCAAATGGGATATCAAGATTTTCCACCATCTTGACATTCAAAGTTGTAGTCTACCTATGAATTATTTGGGAGCTCCACTTGCTTCAGGCCATCTTTGAATTCATGATTTTGATCATATTGTTAGCCAAATCAATGATAGGGTACTCAACTGAAAAAATAGGTACCTTTCATTTGGGGGTCAGATCACTTTGGGGAATAGTGTTCTTCTAGCCACACCCGCCCACACACTCTCTTGTGTGAAAGTTCCAAAGGGGGTGATAAATAAGATCCACAAGATCCCTGCTCATTTCATTTGGGATGCCTGGGCTGAGGGAAAACATTCTTGGGTCTCATGGGGGAACATGGAGAGGTCCATTCAGGAAGGGGGGATCAACATTCGTAGTCTTGCTAATACCCTTCTTTACATGAATGATAAAATGGTCTGGGAACTTCATGAGCATCGTACCCTTTGTGGAATTATTATGGGAATTACTTTGATGGACAAATCGCTGATAGTTAAGGGCCATATGTCTCCATTCATGGCCATGCTTCTCCTCCTTTTCACTACTATCTAGCCTCACGTTCGGTGGATCAATGAGAAGGGAAAAGTGTCATTCTGGCATGAAAACTAGGCAGTATGCACTAATGGATTCCTAGAGTGTCCTGCCTATAATATCACATATGTGGAGGATACAAGGGTTCTAGCCTTTATCAATGATGATCTCGACAAGGAAAAACAAGCCTCATTTTACCTTATCACCACTAATGAGGAACTTGATAGATGTGTTTTCCCCCTCAGCCTCAGGCTCCTTTTGTTCAAGGGACTTTCGTCGCATCCTGGTTCCTCACCCTTATGACGAACAATGGAAGGTCACCCTCTAGACCAAGAGTATCCCAACTAAGCTGAACTTCATCACCTGGAGGCTTCGGCATGGTGTAGTTTCCATGAATTAAAACATCCTGAAATGTGGAATCTTTATGGTCTACCACTGCTTTTGTTGTGCTGTGCATAAAGAGGAAAGTAGTGATCACTTCTTCTTCGAAGGTGAATGGGCTAGGGAGGTCTGGAATCATTTCAGTGGAATTACTTCTATCTAGGTGCACCCTCTGTAGGCTGGCACCTTCTTCGAATGTTGGTTCAGTGACTCCGGTAATGTATGGGTGGAACGTCTCTCCATAGCATTAATTATCTATATGGGATTTTGGAGTCTCTGGAAGGAATGGATCAAAGTGAGGTTCGAGAGAACTTTTTCCACTAGGAGATCCATAATTTCGTGTACCCGAAGTCCTTTGCATGATCTGACAAGAAGTATTGATAATTTGTGTGATGCTCCCTCCCTCCAGTTTCTGCAAAAGACATACTTGGTGAGTCCTCCCCCCTATTGGCCGCAGAAAATGGATCGGATGGAAACTATCACTCTCAAGACTGAAACTGAATACTGATGGATCTTGTATTTTTGGTGTTATGCAGGGAGGTGGGGTGATCCGCGACTCCAGTGGCACTTTGTGTTGGAATTATCGGTGTACCTTGTAAGTGGCTCCTCCGTGTAAGCAGAGGCCCTTGCCTTTCTGTCAGGCCTTACCCTCTCTAGTCAAGGCAGCATTAAGATTGTGGAAGTAGAAACTAACTCGCATATTCTTTTCAAATGGATCCTAGGCACTGGCCAAGTTTCCTGGTTGATCACGTACCCCATCAGGAAGAGTCATGCTCTTATCTCCAACACCATCCGGTTAAGTCACACATTCCATGAAGGAAACAAGGTGGCTGATCATATGGTTAAGCTTGCGGTGCATGATCCGAGTATGTCCTATTTCTACAACATTATCCATTTGGAAACCGAGGGGGTTATTCTCATTATAGAGGGATGCCCTCGGTCTCTATTACTTCTGACCCCCCTAGGCCACTCGTTCTCAATGTACACTTTTAATCATTCCCTTTAAATAAAGAACTGATGGTGATGATAAAAGAGAAATTTTCATCTATAATAACATAATTTAATGTTACTTATTCCTCACAAAAGATATTATTTTATGATACCATTATTATTTTTTATATAGATGTTTTATTGTTATGATAAAGCAATATCGTTGAAACCATTTTTTATTTTTTTGGGTTATGTTATGATTAATAATTTTTTTTATCATGATATTATAGAATATAATTGATTGTATTATGGATATCTGATTGATGGGACCAAAATTATATATCCCATAAATTAATTTTGTTTATATTAATGTTTTATGAGATCAAAGTTAACATGAGAACCTATAATAGTATAAAAAGAAGGTACACGACTAGTTTTACCAATCTCAAAAATGGGTACAATGGATGTTATCTAAAAGAAAAAATATGGTTCAAAGGAGATTATCCTAAGAATGAACCAGTTAACCAAGTGGTTATCCTAATCCTAACACGTGATGAATGTATTGGTGGTGATCATTGACATAATATATTTATTATTAGTATTATAACATAGTCTATTCTGCAATTTTATTATATGAACATCTGATAATATTATTCTCTTATGGATTAGGTTCATTGATTCCTTTATGATTCTTGTGTTATAAAAAACCATACATTATTCCATGATAAATGATTATGATATACTATATTATGTGTATGGTTTTTAGATTTTATACTCATATTCTCAAACTATTACTCAAAATTTATAAATAAATGATCATCGATGTCTAATTTGTTTACCTTTACTAAGAATTTGTGCTAACAAATTTTCATCTTTCTTTCCCCCTGAAAATAATGAAAGTTTTTATGTATGATATGCATTATAAGGGTGATGGTTATAAAGAATATAATTGTATATTTAGTATAAATTTTATAAAATAGATTCTTATATATGTAAATTTACAATGACACTATAATTTTATGGTTCTATAGTGGATTTTAATAATATGTAATGATTTTTGATATAATAATATGTATTATTTATATGTGAAGTGTTTTGATCACAATAGTTGTTATCAAAAAAGGATTAATTATTTTCGGATACTTGGATATGAAAAAATTATTGATAACCCTTATGATAATACAATGAATAGGAGAACACAGAAATGTTATGGTAACGAAATGATTGATGATGTACGAAAAAAACATTCTTGTCTATATAATATAATGTGGATATGGTTATTGATACGATTAAACTTGGGGTGACAAATATGATAGGGGTGGATTTTATATTAACTATATCATTACGGATGCACAATGTGTGGGATGAACAGTAGACTCAGGGATAGAAATTCTCAAGGGGTTATTATTGAGTTAATTAAAATTTCCATTATAAACCAATATGATGAATTCACATATATTTTAACCATGATTGTTATATATGAAACATAATGTTTTATAGATTAAAAAGATGTTTTCATGATTTATATATCATTTTATTTAATTTTATGACCATATAGTTACTCAATATGATTATCATTTCTCATAATATTAGTTTTTTTGTTTTAGAAAATGGATAATACATAGTAGAATAATGGTAACACTGAATGTGATGGAAAATTTTATCATAATATTCATGATAAACCAAATGATATGGTATATTGAATAAAAAATTATTTTTTTATTCTCAGATCAAAATATCAAAAATATCTAATAACATTAACATGGGTGAGTTTTCTAACAAACTTAAAAAAATAAAAATGTTTTTTAGGAATGTTCATGTGAAAAATACTTTATATGAATAAAGATTAATTTTCCTAGATGTTCTAAATTTGAGAAAAAAATATAGAAAAGTGTATCAATGTAAATAAATGATGATTTAGTTTTGTGAGAGGTGAACATAAAGAATATAATTATTGATAAACAATAGTGAGTTTGTTGGAATAAATTTATGATCTTCCAATGGTATCATTAATATTTCGATTTCATATGTGTGGTGAACTGGGTTATTATCTGATTAGGTTTCTTAATCAAATGGCTATCTCCTAGAAAAATGAATATCCTATGTTACGAAATCATTGATGTGGAATGATTAAATGATTTATGTATTTTTAATAGATAATTTTCTAATACAAGTAAATTATCAAAGATACTATTATTCTTATAATTATGAATAATCATATGATTTTTATGCATTGTTTTTTCATTAAAAGTTTTCATGAATACGTTGAATGGTATAGATATACTAAAACAGAGATTTTTTGGAATGGTGGTATTTTATAGAAAAATAAGACTGAGGGATATATAACAATAGATCTATTCCTTTTGTTGATGTAAATTTTATTTGTGCTTTATTCATTAAAAAATTATCTTTACTATTCATTTCATAAAGTTACAGTTACTATGGAATGTTATCCTAAAACAACTAATGAATGAAATGTTTCTAATTAGTTAATAATAAATCAAGTAGGTATATTTTATCATTCTCTCTATATTGACAGTAAATTAATACCGATATATTAGTAAAAATATCTTGAAATTTAAATATAATTCTTTTGAATGCATTTTTAATGAAATGAATGTAATTTCACCAGATAATAAATTATCATTTTATGGGTATTAACATTATCATTATCACTGTTTATTTTTCCATGGATGTCATTTTCCCCTGAATATATATAATTTAACTTCGCATAAATTTTATCCTTATCTAGGAACACTATTCTGTATTTTTTGGTAGAATTTAGGTTTCCCACTTCCCTTTTTTCCATAGGATGTTTTAATATCTTGTTTTACGATGGATTTTTTCAAAAACAAAATCAATTTTAAATGTTAATATACTGAGGATCGTGATGAAATTGCAATGATAAAATATATGTATGGTGTGAGAATGTAACGACATAAATGTTAGTTTAAAAGAATAACATGCTAGATGGAATTCTTGACATGAAACACTGAGCTTTATGAAAATTGTAATATACAGTATAAATAATACTTTTAAAATGTTTTCATTATAACTAAGTCAATGAATTTGAGGGTGTTAATGTTAAAAACAAACTTATGAAATAAATTTATTTTTCCCCTTGTTAGAACAAATATATTCATTACTTATTTTAAAATATGGAAAAAAGTTTAATGAAGACATTTTAGCCATAATTTTTTTAAACAAAATGGGTAATTTTTTTGAGTAAATATTATAAAATGTTCATATAAATATTAGAAATTATATTTTCTAAAAATGAAATAATTGTTAATTCCACCGTTATGAGATTTTTTATTGATTTTACATGTGATTTTTCCAATAGTAGAATATACACATGAATGTTGAAATGAAAATTTTAATTTCTTCATTCCATATTATGATGAAAATACAGTTTTAAAAGGATTTTGTTTTAGGTTTTTTACCTTTAAATAAATGTTTATACTTATTTTGGATAGGTTCTTCTATATTTTATATCCTTACTGATTAACTGAGCTCACGTATTTATTATGCTTTATTTTCCCATGATTCCATGAAGTGTTTTATGATTGATATACAGGGTTAATCTAGGGGAATAATTTCATTCTGAAAGGTTTACATGTGTTCTGTTTTATATTAGAAATTTCAATTTAATGTTGATGTATGTAATCGGTTTTCTAAGACTTCTAAACTGATCGGTCCTTCTAGATTTGAATCCTTCTAAGGATTAAAATGAATTAAAATAATGCACTGGCTCTTAGATTCTAGGTATGAGATGTTACATATATTTTTGACATTTTATATATGAATTTATTGACACATATACAATTCAATTTGACATCTCATGTATGTTTTTTATTTTTTTGGTATGTATTCATTCTTTAATATTTTTAGGAGATGTAAGATATTGATGTTATTCCCACTGTTATTGAAAATTCATATGAGGTTATAATCAACCTACTATACCACCGTAGACCCTATCAGCTAGTTATAAGCCTTTTTAATTATGGGGAGGCATAGTATATGTCCTCTTACTCTTCAATATAGTGACTGAGTAGTTAGATGGGACAATGACATGATAGATAAGGCTTGTTCTATGTGGATCCAATTCATAGATGGTTTGATTTTTATAAATCACCATCATTCTTTTGTCTTCATTTTCATCCATAATTCACATTCTATCTAGTACATTTTATATATTCACTATGATAAATATATTGCCTTATCTATATACTGATTATAATATTAAATTATTTAGAAAAGAATATTAGTTTGAAATTTTTTCTATAAGGATAAGAATATTAATATTCTATATAAATGATTCAATATGTATGTTCATTGAGTATTGAGTAATACTAATTATATGTTGAATTATTCATTAAATAAAATAAGAATTCATTACAAATGTATAGTTTTGGGAGGGTAAATGCGTGACACCATGACCGAAATTTATTCATAATTTATATGTTTACATGATATTGGATCTTTTAGGAGAGGTTCGGGTTGAGTGTTTGTTGATAATTTTTAAATTTTGGTGCTTTCAAGCATGTTTTGTCCTTCTGAAAGATTTTTCACCATGGTATGAAGATAAAATATGTATATTCTTGATGAATATTGAGTTAAAAAATTAACATGTTATTAAACTGTATTATTTCTATCTCTTATGCATGGTTTCACCCAAATAGTTCAAGAAAAAGAAGAAACTATGAGGCTTGTTTTAGGTATCTGATCTGAGCAGTATGGTTTTCACACTGTCAGAGGAAACCATGTTATAATCTTATAGAATGTCACTATCATTTGATATATATGAGTTTCAAGTTTAGTTCAACATCTCCAATAAATTGTCACGGACCTATGAGGAGTGCACCCCTTCTTTAATAGGGTTAAAACTATTAAAAACACATTGGTAAAAACCATATTAGTTTCCCAACTCATTTAAATGTTGAATTTACTCTTCTTCCCCTCATATGTATTAACCCCAGTACATGTTTATACTACTAGGTTTGACCTAATTTTAATATAGGGATACTGAAAACCCTCCTTTATCACAGTACTACCATATTTAAAGCTCAAATATGTTCCTATGTCAAATTTCGTAAAGGCTTAACCAATCTTCTCTTCCTCTTCTCCATCTCATTTGGTTCATTGGTTCTTCCTTGATGGGGTTCCTCTTATCAGAACCCAAGGGCTTATTTTGGATAATGTGGTTTGATTTTTTTGATTTTAGTGTGTGCGGATTGTTTACTAGGATTATTTCATTCTTCCTTGAAGGATTAGATGTAATCTCAGATCGTTGAGGTATGTTTTTTATCCATTTTTTATCAATCACATTCCATTGTTTCTCATGCATTCATAAATAATTTTGAAATGTGATATTATTTCTTGTGAATTTTTGTTATAAATTATTATTTTTCATTACAATGGTTGAAATTTGGTGAAAATGTGTTTTGAAAGGGGTTTATTAATTATTCCTATATCCATATGCTTACAAAGTGGTAAAAAAAATTCTGCTTGGACTATAATGATGAAATTGGATTCTATGGGTTTTGTTTAGACTTATTTATATTCTATGTAGTTTATATATCATTGAGAATTGTGTTTTGTGTGTTTTAGTAGTTCTTATTTGTGTATTGGGGATCATGTGTGAGTTTTTGTTATTGATGGTGATGCAAGTTGTGATTATTTAATTTTTTTCCTATATATTTTATGGTTTTTGAGGGGCGTTACATTAGATATGGTCATATTCATATATGCATGGGATGTACATATGGATAGGTACAAAATTGAAAATAGAAATATTAAATTGTTCTCAACTTAAACCAGATATATTGAAAAAACTTCTCGTTTTTACCCATCAAATTCCAAATTATTACTCTAAAAAACCTATTGTGTTCGAAAACATTTCTAGGTTTTTAATAAAATCAAATGTGGATTTCATAGAATTTTTTGAACAATTTTTTTTATTAGGCCTAATTGACATGTGTTTTGGTAATGAGATATTAATGAAGGAATATTTGGAACCATTATATATGATTGTGGGTTTTCAACATTTTTTCAAAAATAGTTTTGTAAATGAGATTATTATCAAAATATTAAGGACTATTTTATACATTATGACCTTTTGGTAAAGTGTTGTTTTGGTGATATGATGTTTTAAGATCCTTTAGAACTTGTGGAATGGTTCAATGTCATAGTAAAAACTGTATGGTAGTCCATAATAGTATTTTTTTCATCCCATAAGTTATGTCACAGTTTTTTCTTGGAAATCACAATAGCATATGTGGGTTTTTGGTTCATGTGATGCATTTATGGACCTCCTCATTGTCCACGAACAATTATCATAGAATTCATGGGATCCATATATAGGGTAGTGTGATAGTTCCATATTATCAATGATTAGATGGGTTGGTATCCCTGGATTTGGAAAGTGGCCATGTGGGATGTGACACTAGTGATGCTAGTTTGGAGTAGTCAGTCGGTTATTGACTTTGGAGCCGCACCATATGCCAATAGTTGAGTATTATCTGAGTATGTACTAGTGTTTCATCTATATATTTTTAAATAATTTCCATTAATACTCTATTTATATAACCCAGAAAGTCCGATCCAAGCAAGCTTGGACCACCAAATTTATTAATAAAATAAAAGTGCAGAAACAGAAGAAAGAAGAGAGAGAGATTACAAGTCAAAACATTCATAGTCACCACCCCCATACCCGATCGTGTCATCAGCATCAGCTGATTCCCATTCTGATTGGGTCTCGTATTGTTTAAGAAGCTTCTTATAGATCTTCCGTTTGTCCATCTGCTCCTTTGATAGCTTCTCAATCTCCTTCTTGGCAGATGCCCTAGTGGTCACGGTCTTCGGAACTGCATAGTAGTCCTTCCTTGGTTTCCTTGAAACAGGGGCAGATCTGACACCCTCACTGTCAGAGCCTCTTTTCTTTTCTCCTCGGACAATATCACTATATGATATCGTAGTTGCATCCATACCTCTTCCCTTGGTCTCAACATGAGAGGCACCCCCTTTGCAGAGGGTTAGGTCCCCAACTCCAGGAGTGGGTTCCTCCGCCCTTCCTTTCTCAGTAGTCTTTGACTTGTCACCATTGCCTGAGACCCTGATCGGTGTACACACCCTCCCCTGTTCATCTTCAGAAATGTTCCCCCATTCCTCATGTAACTCAGATATCTGAAATTGCTTCTGGATTTCATGATGATAATCAACATGTAAATGCACATCACCCTGATTATAAACATCAACCTGGTGAGAGTCAGGGATCAAATTATCAGAAGTGATAACCTCCTGATCTCTGGAAGGGCCGCTATATGATCTTTTCGGAGTAGAATCAACAATCAACCCTTTGCCCTTTGAAGGAGTCGGCACATCATGGACTGCCTTCATAGGAGGGTCGCTGTCCTTGGTGACATGCTTTGGCGAGGACAATTCCTTCAAAGTATCCTTTTTTTGACAGAGATTGGAGGGGTGTCCTCGCATCCCACACTCTTTACAAGAGTTGTTTTTCCGACACAATTCCAAAGAGTTCCCCACAATCAAGCATTTAGTGCAGAAAAGAGGCATCTTTTCATATTCAACATCAATTTGAATTTGATCAGACGGAATAGAAAGAGTTACCGTATCAATGAGAGTGGATCTGAGATCAACTTCCACCAGCATTCTAGAAAAGTGCCCAAATCTGACATCAGTTGTTTCCTTGTCAAGGCGGATGGGAGTTCCAATTGCCGTTCCAATATCATGCAGGATCTCTGGATGCCAAAGAACCCAATTAAGACCATGAAGACGCACCCATACTTGTGCGAAGACATTTTTTGCATTCGAGACATTAAAGTCCAGTGACCATTTGTGCAGATGAAGCCATCCCGGTTTTAGAAACATGGAACCAGAACTCCATGCCCTAATCTTGAGATCCGCCGATGGAAACAAGCAGTGAAAGAATCCCCGCCCAAGGGAGACACATTTCCAGCTAGCAAAGCCCCACAACATCGAAATTCTACGGAATAAATCTTCACATTTCCAGGGTTGCGCACCTTTAGGAAGAACAATGCGAGCAATCAATGAGTTCTCACCCAAAGCAAACCTTTCAGCAATCACACCGGGGTTCGCCTCAACGTGAGCCAAAGATCCCTTTCGGAGAATCCTTCTAAAGCAGGAATTGTCAATCTTTTTCTGATCCGATAGCGAATCCTTCATCACATCAACAAATGAACGTTGTCCACATGATGCGGCACCAGAAGGAACCCTCATAGATTCCTGAAACTGACCAAAATTGACATCGGAAGAGGAAAACTTCAAAACCTCCTTTACCTTGGACCTTGAAGAATCCCAAGAAGACTGATTAAGGGGTTTGCCGGGCGGCGATTTCGCAGCGTTCAACCGGTCCACCCTCGCTGCATCATCCTCCGATCTCAGCAAAGCAGTCCCACAAGAGGAGACCTTCGCGCCACCAGTCGATGCAACATCAGCAGAGGAAACCTCCAAATTTCTGAAGCTGCTCGGGTCCGCATCCTTCCCAGAAGGCCGTTGCTCTCCGGAGAAGACCACCCCACCAACCGACGCGAGCAAATCACGGGAGGAAGCCACTGGTTTTCTGACATCGGAACTCGGCGCTGGTTTTCTGAAATCGGAACTCGGCGCAGGGGAAATACCGCTCAGAGCCGGATCCCTCCCCACCATTCGCATGTCGAGGCGATTGAATCCCAGGAAGTGCGGAATCGCCATCTCGGTAGAAAACCCTAGCAGACGCCATCCCGCGCCTTCGCTCGGTTCGCCTCCCGTCTCTCCTCCCGTCTCGCCATCCCTCGAAGAACCTCTATTTATATAATGTTTTACTATAATACACATGTTTATTTACCTTTCTAGCAACGAAATTCTTGATTTATTTATTTATCTTATTGGAAGACCTTTTTTACCATCTATTTTGTATCATATATTTTGTATTGGATTTTTTATATGGGTCTTAAACTATTATTATATTTTGATAAATTGGAATGGTGTGTGTGTGTTTGAGGTTTTAAAAAGAGAAATTTGTTTTTTATATCTTTCAAATGATGAAACAGTATTTTTTATTTGTATATAAAAATATTATTTTTGGAATATTTCAGGGAAGGAAATGTATTGATTCTGTGGTCCTTACTTATAGATAAATTTTATGGTTACACCCTACTTATTCCACTCAGTGATGGTAGACCTGATATGCTTTTTAGGTCCGGTTTTCTAGTTTGAGTGTTACTTTGGAGAATGTTCATATTATAGATTGTTGTGACCATTAGGTCATGTAGAAGTAATTTTAGTTATGGTTTGGGTTTGATCGGTTTTTTAGATTCTAAATCATTCTGTTGTAGTTGTATCTAGATCCTGATTACATATTAATTGATGACTATTATTTATTAGTTATTTCAATGTGACATTTTTTTGTAATTTTACCCTGGATTTGTTTTATTTAAATGATTCCCATCATAGAATTCATAATGTACCTCAATAGTTTCCAACCTCGGAGGATTATGAATGACTATCGGGCCATAACATGGGAATTTTTTTGTGTTGGTTCAGATGGTAGCACAACCAAGTTAATGAAAAAATGGTTTCAGAGCATCCCTTTTTTATTTGGATCATCACATAGTTGGAGATTAGGAGTATCAAAAATTAATATTTTTGTACGAGAATAGAATTGTGATGTATTCTTCAATATGATCATTGAGTTTCCTAGGGTGGACCAGTTTTTTAGTATTTCATTTAGTTTTTCAGTATAGAGGACGATAATGGAAGTGATATGGTGTTTTATGGATGTCATACATAGAGTAGTGACACAATTTAAAAATGGTGCATCAGTTTGGTGTTATATTGGTTCAGTTGTGGTCTTAGTTGGTTTGGGTGGATTTTGAAAAGAAAATGGAATTTTTGTAAAACGTTTCATAAAAAGGGAAGAATATTTTTATATTTAATTTTTTTAAAAAGTGTTTTTGGATGTTCTTAATTGGATTTTGTAATAAATTTTAGTATTCTTATAGTCAACTAGGATGAATATAGTTCTGAAATTTTAATGGAAATGGTGGGATTAAAAAATTATTTTATTCATCTCTCTTTTTTTTTATTTTGGAATAAATTTTTTGAACTAAGATATTTTTTTGAGTGTTGATTTCAGTTTTTTATTTGTTTTCTGTTTACATTACACATCCCCAAAACATCCTAGAGGTTTCTACAGAGTCTTTTCCAGTGGCTGATCCTTTATACACTCCGAATGGGGTTACAATTTAGAGTTTTATTTTTTCATATCCCATATTCCATGGTGATGATTTTCCATTAGAGGCTGCATAATGGAATGAGGATGTCCAATGTGTCTTCATGTCCTTGGGAACTCCCAATGATTTGAGGGTTTGATCTATTCTGAGTTTTCATGAAGGTAAAATTTTGGAGTAGTATAATTTGATTATCCTAGAATCATTGGTTTTTTATGTATTGGGATGTGTTTATGGAAAATTTTATCTGATATTCCATACCTGAGAATGTGGGTGTGAAGGAAGTGGTGGGGTTATTGGGTGTTTAGAAACATTACCAGAAAGTGAAATTCTGCATTGATCATTTTGAAGAGTTGTCTCTTTTTCAATAGACATCATAAACAGATTAGATATAAGTTTAACATTTAATTTGGGTTATTTATCATGCGACCAATGAGATATTATTTTCTTCTAAAGATGTTCTATTCCACATTTGTTGGGTGAGGTGTTTCTAGATGAGTCAGTTCCTAGGGTGTATTTTATCGAAGTGGGTTCTTGGGAAGAATCCCATTCTAGAGAGAAGTATATTCCAAAGGAACCTATTCTTGAGGAGTCCCTCATGTTGGTTCCAACTTCCCACTCATCTGAATGATCGATTTTTTCTTCAAATGGGGATTGTTTTTCATTCGAAGTCTTCTTTCCATAATCATCCAATGCCTTGTAACAATGTGTCCATTCAGGTAAATTGGGGAAGTTCTATAAAAATCGTGGATAGAAGATGAAATATTAAGAATATGACATTATATCCAAACAATGGTATAATAAATTCATCAAGACATAATGTTTCTATATATGGACCCCAGTGTGAAGCTGTCCCATATTCAAGAATCACTGGGAATGTGGGGAACATTGGAATTGGTAATGTTTGATCTCCCATATTATTGTTTGATTTTTTTTTATTTTTTCCTTCATTTCAATAATATAATTGGTATTATTATTTTTTGAATATAGTTTTTTACCTTATAAATGTTACCCAAAAATTGATTTTACTTATTTTATGTGCTTGATCTTTATTTTCATTGTTTTTGGTTTATGGATATGATCACTTTGGAGATGCTTTTGTATTGGGAAAATTACGAATTCTGTCTAGGATATTTGTTTGGTTTGAGTTTCTTTTGTGAATTTTAATTTGTTTTGTAGTTTGGTTTATATTTGGAGTTCCCAAATTGGTATTGTTCATATTAATTATACAATGTTGATCTATGCTAGGTGTGTTCTTTTGGCTGGGATTACCATTTTTCATTTCTCTATATCACTGATTTTCTATATGATTTAATTATATATGGATGATTTTTTCTTTTGGAGTTATAGGTCACAATAAGAATCTTGGTCTCATTATGTTGCATTCAATTTCGATCTTGAGTTGGTTTTGTCATTTTTATGGGTGAAATTCTAGGTATAGACTATGTTTATAGTGTGAAGATTTATCTGATCCTAGATACATTTTTTTATTTTAATTTTTTCCTATTTTTCATGTATGATCATTTATGTTATGGTTTGTGCTATTTTAATGGGAGTATTCATTGAATTTTGGAGGTTTCAAGTTAGGTTTTCCCTATTAAATATTATTTATACATTTTGAGGGTAAACCATTTAACTTTTAGCGGATGACGCCATTCCTAGTTTTTTTCTTGAATAGTTTTATTTTCATGGTTTGAGAATTATTTAGTACAATCCATTCGATATAAAAGAGAAATCATGTGTCTTGTTTTATGTTTCTAAACACAGGTGCATGGATCATGCAACATTAGATGAAACCATGAACCATGCTTGGAAAATTGATCTATAATTTGAATGATCTATGTGTCATGGTTGGTGAAATTTTTTAAAACCATGAAACCTATCTTTATAAAGGGTCCCTCCTCTCTAGTATGGTTCAGAAGGTTAGAACATAGTTTCAAAAATCACCATGCCAAACTCTGTGAGTTTCCTAGTTCATTACGAAGTTGAATTTCCTCTTCTAACCCTCAATTATGTTAACACCCATCTGTGTTTCTATCCCTTGGTTCGACCAATGCAAAATAGGAGGCTCTCAACAACCCTCTTTCCATTCAATCCATACAGATTGGGAGCTCTTCTATGTTCCTAAGTTTGTTTCATTTAGTTTTAACCAAATATAACATCTTATTATCCTTCTCATTTGTTTCCTTTATTTTTCTATGGTCGTGTTCTCTCTTGGTCAAACCCTTGGGTGATGGTTGGATAATGTAGATTTAATTATTTGATGTTAAGGTGTGAGAATCATTTGATAGGCACAAGACATTATTTATAAAAGGGGTTTTTGTGTGTTAAAACCATTGAGTTATGTTTCCCATCCATTTCGTTTCCTTAAAATTATTTGAATTCATCATTATTCTTGAATGATTCTAAAATGTGATATTATTTCTTGTGAGGGGTTGTGGTTAATTGTTTTAGCATTTCAATGGTGGTAATTTGATGAAAATGGATTATCAAAGGGTTTTATTAATTATTCTAATATCCAAATGCTTACAATTTGTCTAATTAAATATCACTTGGACCATAAATATAACGTTGTATGATTTTGTTTGTGTATTGACTATGTTATGTTTTGGGTAGACTGTATTTCATTGTGACTTGTGTTTTTTGTGTGGATGTGAAACTGATTTGTGAATTGGGTCTTTATTGGGATTTTTAATGGTTGGTTGTGATGTAAGTTGTGATTTTTAAATCTGATCCTATTTATTATATTGTTTGTAGGGGTGTACCATTGGATGTCAGAATATCTATATGAGAAATGGTTCATATATGTGCAGGCACATAAGTGAAAATAGAGCTCTTAAATGATGGTCAGTTGAAACACTTAATTTCAATAGAACCTTTAGTTACCCCTCTTTGTGTTGTTTCCCATATCTTTATAAATGATTCTTCTAAATCCCCAATGTGTTCTAAATGGAATCATGATTTCACTATAATAAAAAATGTGGAATTCAATGGCCTTTTCGAAATATCATCCCATTTGGAATTATTGAGGGGTCCTATGAAAATTAAATATTAATGAAGGCTAGTTTGGAACTATTAAAAAATATTATTAATTTTCAAAAAAATAAAAAATAGTTTTGAAACAATTTGGTTTTGAAAATATTATGTCTCAGTAGTACTTTTTGAACATTTTCAGATAGTGATTTTTGTATAATTTGATGTGTAGGACTAGATGGAACATGTAAAATAGTTTTATGTATGATTTCAACATCTATGGTAGTCCCTCCTAGGATAGGGTCATCACATAGGTTGTGTCATAGTTTGGGATAAGAACGTGAAGTGGAATCTATGGGTTGTTGGTCTATGTCATGCCCGTGAGTACCTCCTCATTCTACAAGTATTATTACTATGGGATTCCCAGTTATCAACTAGAGGTGTTTTTGATGGTTTCTTATCGACCCGAATTTGATAGGATTATAATCCCTTTATTTTGGAAAGGCCAGATGGGATTATTAATTGTTGTGTTCAATTTAGAGAATCTAGTTGGTTATTGATTATAGAGAGTCACCATATATAGGATGGTGAGTACGATTTGAGTACATAAAAGGATTTCATATAGATATTTTTATAAAATTCTAATGATTATTATCTATATGTTGTATTTTACAATGTTACACTTGTTTTATTACCTTACATTTATCTACCTACATGATTTATTTATTTATCCTCTTGGCATAGTTTTTTGATAACTTGTTTTCTTTCCTTATTTTAGTATTGTTCATTTGAAAATGGTTCTGAAATGGGAGTCTATTTTGAAAAAGTGAAAAGGGGAATGTTTTCCAGTTTAAAAAGGGAAATATATGTTTGGATCATTCAAATTATAATACCCTATTTTTTAGTATTTAAAATTAGTATTTTCGAAATGTACAGAGAAAGGAAATGTATAGACTATGTGGTGCTTACCAACAGAGTTATTGAATTCTCACACCCAACATCTGCCACTCAGTATTAGTAGTCCCGTATTGCTTTGCATGTTAGTGTTTAAATTTAGATTTTTTATTTGGAGAAGGTTCTTCTTATGATTGTGGGTGTCCATGAGGTCACCTGGATATGTTTTATGTAATGGTTGGGCTTAGTTTCATTTTTTAATTTCTGTTTAATCCTATCATATTTGAATCTAGATCATATTAAGGTATTCATTACTGTTCTCTATTTATTGTTTCTTGCAACATGTGTTTCTTGGGTATTTGATCCTTAATATTTTTTGGATAAATCATTCCCTATTACATATTCTTTATTCATATCACTTGTTTCCAACTCGCGAGGATTTGAAATTCCATGTGGATCATATTTTTTAATAGGTTTGGTGCCAAGTTCGATAAAATCCTGACCTATTTTGTGAAACCATTAATTATATATCTTCTCAATGCACCTGGTAGGTCTCAAGTGACAAACTTGTTGTCATTCCACACTCATTTTTGGGAATATTGTCCATTTATATTCATTTACTTAATGGTCTCTAGAATTGGCTTTAATGGTAAGACTAATATTATCAACTATATTAATTAAATCATTGAAAAATTAGTTATTAATATTCATTTTAGTATTATATATTTTTTATCCATATATATAAAATTATAAAGTTATTAATAATATAGAATATTTATTGATTATCAAATATATTATATTTTTTATGCCTTATGTATTCATTATAGGTTCTCTTGTTTGAAACCCATTATTAGGAATTTGAGACCGTAATTTATTTTATTTTCCTTTTTCATTAATATAAAGAAGGGTTATTTTAATTAATTCAATGATTTAATAAAATATATATAAATGTTTTATTGATTCTTATATGATGTGTTTTATGATTCCAATGTAATATGGACCTCATTAATATTTCTAGAGTCCTAATACAACTAATTTGTTTATTGATTGTAATTTAACCTAATATATCTTTTGAATATTAAATTTAGCAAATATTATCTCTTTGTCACTGGATTGTGGGTTGTTATAGTTGGTATCAAATAATTTTTGGCTGCAACATATCAAACTAGAATTTTAATGAACAAAACAAGCACTATCATTTTGATAAACACTTAGAAAAATTAGGATCTTTCATATGCATATGTCTTCTTATGGATAAATATTCATAACATTGTAATCCAATTATGTTTATTCAATTATTTAAACAATTCAATTTTTATAAGAATTGGAAAACATATCAACATCAATAATCAATTTATTTTTTTCTTTAAAAGTATATCAATATGGATAGTGATGGAGATGACACATTATTTCTATATTACTGCATTTTACTAATCCTATGACCAAGAACCTTTCTGTTATAGAAAAAACCCGTTAATCATAGAAATATTATAATATTCTATCATGTTAGAAAATATTTCTCTTCAAATAAATTATATTTCGATATCATGTGATACATGAAACAACGAGTCTAAAGGAATGTTACTATATATTATAATCATAGCCATGATTTTAAGTTTGTGGGTATGAATAGGATTAATTGATTTATGAATATTTTATGGTTGTCAAATTAATAAAATTAATTACTTTTTTATAATGTTGTTTGAACGAAAAATAATAATAAATCATTTGAAAGTAAAGAGTATTTTTTTCAAAAAAGTTTGTTTTAAACAATAAATGTATATTTATAAATTATATTTATCACTATTTGTGAATTATCTTTAGGAAATGTATATATTATATGTTAGATCAAATGTTTTAACATTCATATAACGCTCTATCTATATAAAAGATAATAAAAAATCCTATTTTATGGTTAAAAACAACAATTATTCTAAAGGTGTTTTAAATTATCTTATTAAAAACAATTTTGAAATAAATTTATAACAAATATAGTAGTGAATTTGTTAAAATGGATTACATATTTGGAAATATGGAGTTCAAATTGTATAAAATTTTCAATTTTATTTTTAGGCATTATGTATAATTTCAATGGTAACATTCATCATAATAATAAATGATAAATAAGGATAAACTAGGTTTAAACTAAGTATTAAAGATATTATTTTTAATAAAGGTTCAAATATTATAAATTTAATTATAATTTTATCACCACAAAATAAAAAATAAATTTTTATGGGTCACGTTCCTAGGAAATTTTCATTTATGTTTATTAAAGAAAAGAAATTTACAATATGTCACTCTATTAGTTTTAAACATGTCTTATCTATCCACATAAGAAAAAAAGATATTATTGAATTTAAAATTAAATTATTAGTATAATGAAATTATTCTCATTTTAGAAATTTATTTCTTATTTTTATTAATAATATAATTACCTTAAAATATTATTCAACGATGAAATAAACTTTGTACAATATAAAAAATAATAATGATTATAAAAATATTAAAAGTAATATATTTTGATTGAGTTGTTAATTTAGAAGAATTTTTCTGATAATAATAAGATATAAAAGATTTTTAAATTAATTATACTCTAATTTTATATATTTATTTGGGCCTTTTATTTTAAATTGAAGGAGTACATCCAAAATCGACATTAATGATATTTTATATTAAATAAAATTTTATTAAATGATCTAAAATTAATAATAGTCTTATATTTGGAAATTTGAATATAATATGGTTGAAAATAATATTCTAGGATATATTTATGTTTAACTTTTAATTTATGGTAACATTATTCATACATTATGGTTAAAATAGTTGTTTTTATTGTAAGGTCAAAAATATTTAACATTAAAATAAATACAAACTATTAATTTTAAAATGACACCAAATCCAATCTATATTTTATTAGATGATTTTATTTTAACCTAAGAAAATTTTTATTTAAATTAATGGAAATATATATGCATTATTATGGGGAATAATTTCATTATATTTTATTCATTAAAAAATACAATATATTCACTCTCACCCCCTTATAAATAGAGATGTCACCTTCATCTTCCTTACAAATATTTTAGCCATTTACCTAAATAATACCCTTAAAAGTCAATTACTGACTTCCATATATAAATTCTGTAGTTATTTTTATTCCCAAAAGGCCAAACATATGATCATTATGAGGATATATAAATGAATTTTTTCGAATAAGGTGTAATTGCGTTAACTTATAACATTCATTTTCAATTATTATTTAAGTACTCTAAATCTATGATATTTTTCATAAAATAGAAATATTAATATCCTAAACATTCTAAAATGTTTTTATGACTATGAAATCACCATTATACATCCAATTTCATATAAAATTGTAAATGAAAAGAAAGAAATCGTGCATACGTACAAATTTCTATCTCCATTTTGTAATGTAATTCATTTATGAGAACCATATTTTATAGATGTATATTAAAATGGGATTATTGTTTATACATTTTAATTATGAAATATTTATTCTTTTATAATATTAATATCACATATACCATATTATATTCATATTATTTTGAAAATAATAACATCACTCATGCGTACATGTGATATACCACCTCCACTAAGTGACGTAATTTTTTTTACATTTCCATTTTACTTGGAAGATAATAAATTTTTTTATTAATGTAATTATTTATTAAGAAATAAAAGTGATTATGGAACGGTGAATTATTTTCTACATTCATTTTTTCTATCTTTTGAAATTCGAAAATATCATTAATTAATATTTACAGCCTACTATCTCATGTAATATTGAAATTCATTTTTATATCACTATATTTTATAAAGGATTCTAAATATGTTCATACATATTGTATATAATTATTATAACATGAAAATTATTCTAAATATTATGTAACTATGATCATTATAAATAACCAAATGGGGGAAACTAGACAAGTCACCTAAGGTTTTTTTCCACATGGTGAAGTACAAAAAAGAGGAAGCAACAAGTCACATGAAAAAACTAATCAAGGAAGACATTCAAGGTACAATTAAAATGAAATAGAACATATCAATGAGACATAAAATGTAAATAAATATTACATAACCCATTAATAAATATAATTAATTTAAAAAACAAATTCCATTGTGACCATCTATCACCAACAAGAAATATCGCTATCATGAATATGACAATAATATAATCATTAATTCTATACCATTAGATTCCCATTACATGATCCATGAAAAATAATAGTTAATAAAACCCTATGTAAAAAATAGGATGGGAGAAAAATTTAATAGTATGGTACCAACAAATAAACTATTAGCACTATAATTTCTGGAAGACATCAGTTCTAGAATTAAATAAAATCTAGTTTTCATAGAATTTTCCTTTAAATAGTTATTTGTAAAACTATAAATTATATATAATAAATAATAGCATATTTTCCATGTCTGGGAAAACGAAATGGATGAAATAAAATATGTAAGAATTTATAGATACACCATTCTATAAACATATGAGAAAAGAACCATGAAATTACCATCATATAGTAAAAATAATTATAAACGAAAAATGACACCCTTTAGGACATATCCAATGGGCATACATTCTAGAAATACAATAAATGTCCCAATCAAGGAATATGGTATGTTAATAAAATTTAAAATCTGGATGAATCACATACACTAATGTGGAAAAAACCCTATTATGGGATCACACACAAAAAGACCGACATGTCTATTCTCGATGCACCCTAAGGATACCCAATGTGCTGAGTTCGTAAAAATCCATTTCAAAACATTTCTAAAATTTAATAAAAAAAATTCACATCAAATCCATTCATATTATTTTATTCAATATATATTTTCTAAAATTCATACATTACATCATTTAATCTGATACATGGTGTGCTCAAATATTTCTTTTACAAAAATCCAATTTAAAAACAAGAATCTCAACTTTCAAAATCATTATAATGTCAAATAATAGGTTTTTATTGAATGAACCCAAAATAATTGATAATAACACACAAATATTAAATAAACATATCATTTTATAGAGACAAATGCCTCAATAATAGATGAAACCTAATTACCTATGATAATAGATATTAGAAACAAGTAGATAGGTCACCGAATGACATGGAGGGTGGGAAAATTTCTAGGATTCAACAAATATTTCATCCTAATTATTAAAACATAAAATTTAATATACACACACCACTAGAAAACTGAGATCATCAATTATAAATAGGGATAAAAATACCACACATACACAAAGAAAGACAACCCACTACACTACCAATAAACAAAAACGAAAAAAATGATATGAATGGAAAGAAACACTCTAAAAACAATGGGGAGAGAACATGGTATCAGGGGATACGACTATAGCGTGAAATATGTCGGAGTTATGTTGGAGGAAAATAAAACCCATTGTGAATGAGGGGTTTATACTATTAATATATGTCTTATGCTATAAATATTTTATAACTAATTTATAAAAAATTAATCCACAATAGGTTATATAGCCCATAGTGATGATTTTTCATCATAAGAATGAGTTTTCTAGTGTAAAACCATTTTATAGATTGAATGGTTTTACAAAACTAATAATTTCTATATGTTGTTCTGAAGACTGAACTAATGAAATAATTTATAAATTCATGGTGTAACTATCTATTTTAAGAAGTACCTATTATTGGCTCATGGGGATAACTAGAAACAATATTTTTCTATATAAATCCTTTATGAAAATTAAATATATACTCCATTAATTCAATCAAACATACACTCTAAAACATTAGGTCATTTTTGTTGATAAATTATATATATCCACAAATGTACATAAACACACATAAACACAAATGAAAAAAAATAGTCGTCGAGATGTACCTAGAAGAAATCAATATTATGTTATAATTACCACACCATAAACACTTTATATCCCAAAAATTCCTCAAGATATGGGACTAACAAAAATGGAATCTCACTACTACCTCATCAATAATTACAACATAAATTTCTCATGGATATCTTATCCTATGTGTCATACTACATGGACCAACATATATTTTCTTACACACAATACATTCTCTTATTTCCCTATAATAAGTACTAGATTTTTAACCACAAAGGATTCAAGATAGAGATCATAAACATACCATTCAATCGTATATAAAGGATCCAGTTGTAAACTCATCATTTAGAAAAAAATAGAATACACCGTGAATGGATGTAAAATAATATAAAAATTCTAATTTTCCAACCACCTTAAAGAGATTGTCACCAATATTAAAGGGTACAATAACATTTGGTTCCAACATATTAAGATATAGAGTTTCATAAATATTTTTTATAATGTCTTATGGATCAACTTTAACCAACAGATAATTTCCCACGTGAGGAGAAACATTGAAAAAAAATCATCACTACCCTCAAACACCAACGGTAACCAATTTTGGTCAATAGAGGATTTATGATAACCATATGTTGGGACTAATATCATATGGATAAACATTAAAAGTTCCATTATTTCCTCAACAAGACATATCCTATCTAAGTGATTCTCTCTGAATTTTTCCCTGCATAAGGGGGTCTACATGGCTTCCCATACAACAATTAAAATGGTGTATACTTAATCATGGAGTGATAACAAATTTATATGAAAAATCAACTATATCCAAATTATTTTCCCAAGAACCACTTAATTCATGCACAAAACATTGAAGAATATCCTCATGAACCTAGAAATCCCTCTATATCTATTGGTTTGTCTGCAGATGTGATTTCATGCATGATTACAACTACGAACCAATATCCTATAGAAAAATCTTCCAATAAATAGATGTGAGATATGGTTTCATGTTAACAAAAATCACATTGGTAATCCCATGAAGTCTCATAACCTATCATATACATAATTCTCTGAGATATTCCACCTTCATCGTCTTCTTATAGCAAGCAAATACATCGTTTTTCAAATCCGATCAATGAAATCACAAATTTTATCCTTCCCAATTGAATTCAATATAAAAAATTGAATATTTATATATAAATAGTAATTATTTTATATACAGTAATGGATATATAATGAATCAAAAAATAGATCATTCAAGATCCGACATAATTCAAGGACACGCATAAGACAACATGAAACAAAATATAAATTGAACCATCTTATTCATGGTCATAAATACTGATGTCTCTGATTATGATGCATATTCTTAGATCTACTATAATCATACAGATAATAAATGTGTCCAATATCTATCAAATCCTACCCAAACGTGAATGGAGTGCCTTTCCTTCTTTGGAAACACAATTCTACACTATAAGAGTGGGTCCAATCACCCGAGTGCTCCCCATTTTTTAGGATTTCACTAAAAAATTGAAACTTATAGTCAGGTAATTTATTAAGCTAAAACCCCAAATAATCTGATGATCCATCCTTTTTCAAAGTCAAATATGACTTTCTACTAGTTTCTTCTATTCTCATTCTCATATCATCAAAAAAATCATTTCAGACCACTCTTCCATTGCTTCTTTCAGTTCTTGTGTCAGTAATTTTATACTCAACACATCGACAACCACATTACTTTTCCAAAGTGTATAAGTTGTATCAGTATAAATTTTTTGGAGATACTCGACCAAATTTATTTATTTTCATGTTTATATCCCTCTATGTGAAAATATAAATCATGGTTTTATGATCGGAATATACTACAATATTCTCCCCAAATAAGTAGTTACACCATGTTTTGAGTGCCTACATAAATACTTAAAACTCAAGACCATTGGTATGATAGTTCTTCTCATGATGTAATAAATAATGAGAACATTTATCCACCACATGTTTCCCCAATATCAAGACACATCCAAAACCCATACATGAAGCATCCAAGTAAATATCACAATGAAAACAACGTTCCAAAGAATCATAATTGTTGATAAGTTCAATGTGTTCATTAGTTATTCAAAATATATCTGAAATTGGTCATTCCACTCAAACATCATACCCTTATGGGTTAATAAAACCATGAAGTATAGAAGCTTTGAGAAATCTGAAAAAACCACCCATAATAACTAGATAACCCAAAAAACACTATATCGTAAACACATTTTGAGGATTCCTCTATGAAATAATAGATTATATCATTTCATGGTCCATTGAGACACCCTTTCCAATATAACATGAACAAAACAATTTCCCCTTGAATCACAAAATAATATTTTCAAGGATTACCATAAAATAGATTTTCCCTCAAAGATTAAATAATTATATCCAAATAATTCATGTTCTCCTCCATTGACATGGTGTACAGCAAGATAACATCCATTAAGAAAAAAATCCAATAATCAATGAAATATCTAATTTATCAATTTCAAAAATACCATTGGAGTATTACTGAGATTGGATTTCATAAAAAGAAACTCAAATTGACCGTACTAACTCTAAAACACTATCTCAGATATATGTTTATCTTTGACACTCAATTGGTGGTTCCATGTCCAATGTTTAATCATTGAAAACAAACAATCTCCCTATATACTATGCAAAGAAGTCATAAATTCTTAGTAAGGGATATTTTTATTACTTGTAACATTATTTATCTTTTGATAAACTAATAAAATTATAAGGCCCTCTTCTTTCTTATTAGAAAATATGATAGTTGAATCCCATAGGTACACAATAAGATGAAGAAATACTTTATCTTTGACGTCCACAAGATGAAACATATCTTCTAAAAACTCATAATGTACAATGAAATATGGTGGAAAAAAATTGATACCGTACCAGGTAGACTATCCAGGGTTCCCTTAACCTCTCCTTGTTGTGGTAAACTAGAAAAATAATCCTGAAGTATCTCAAGGAATGTAAAAACTAGCATAAGAAGTGGTATTCTATAATAGGGATCATGATCATCATTGAAAATCCCCAACAACTGACATGTGGTTACCCAGAATCAGAAAAAATAGTCCTTGTTCCAATGTACCATTAATTCGAATCACATTTGAAGATATGAGTGGCTTACAGTAGTGATAAAATATAATTTGATGATGATAATAGCTGATATTGGCCTTAAAATTTTTCATCCGACCTGTTTCAATAATAATGGTGAATATATCATGATCATGGACCAATAAATCCCACTACATCATTGACAAAAAAATCACAAATTGACGTGTCATACACTTGAATCCTTTTCCAGACCCCATTCGAAATTTCATAAGAAGATGCAATAATAATATAATAACCTCAAGACCCAATTCCAAAACACTAAATAACTTCAATGATAAAAAATAATGATTATAACCTATATCTAACAAAACCAGAACCATAGAATATGAAATAAATGTAGTTCCTCTAATAGTAGCTTGAAGACCTTTAGATTCCATTGGTGAATACTCGACAAATAAATATGTTGTGTATTAGAACCTACATGTGCTTCTTTAGCCAGATAAAAAACCAATTGTTATGAGGAGAAGTCCCAAAACCCTTGGAATCATCTGTAAAAACATTCAAACTCATGGTGAAATTTGATATAACTTTATTTCATTAGGGTATCCTTCCAAATAACCTCCCAAATTAAGAGATAGACTGCAAAATTGATATGTATTTTGAGAATCCATAAAATTAATATTGGTATCACTAAGCCATGAATATTAATGATATACAACCCATTATTTTCCTAACAATGCCAGTAAAAATGGTCTTGATGAAAACTTTTTACCTTTGTGATTCATTTTAGTACCATAAGGCACACCTTAGCTAAAGACTACACTAACCAAATCTCTAACAAATCCATTATTACTATCTATAACTGCTTCATCCAAAAAATCATTATTGATGACCTCTACAAAGGTTAGAAGGTATAGGGGAAATATAAATGACTAAATATCACCCCTCAATGTGTACTCAATACTTCATTCCATTAGGTACCAAGTGGTGACTAGATCCAAATGCAAACACACTAACATAAAAAAATGAATTTTATACACTAGAATAGTATGATATAGAAAATCTATGTATTGAAACACATGGGTATTTTTAAAACATAACATCAATGCATAAAATTAGTGGATGATGATTTTATAGAAGGTAGTTGATGTAAGATCCTCATGAAACATTGTTTTCACATCATATTCCCCCACCTCTTTCCTAGTGGCTCAGTTTAATATGTGGAAAAACCCACTGTAGACTCCTCTAAAGTCTCCTAGGATCCACTAAATCCACTCAAGTCACAACTCTAATTCCTACGATGTTCTGTCACCATAGAATATGAGTGGATTCTACATACTAAATTTTGATATGTGGTACACCACTCGTCATGGGTCCTTGACACCATTTGGGACCATATTCTAAATAGTGTGTAGTATAGATTCTACCGAAGTAGTGTCTACTATAGGATTCACTTCTAGACCTTTCCACATTGATTACTTACTCGAATTAATAAAGATATATTTAAAAAGGAACGGTCTAATAATAATTAGACAAATAACAATCAAAATAATTGGAAATTGAAAAATAATAAAACCAACATCTAGTATCTATAACTTTTATTTAAAAATAAATAAATTTAATTTAGTAATGGATTTTACGAACAAAATACAAAAAAAAATTAATACGTATAATTTAATAGAAAAATATATAGTTCATTTGAATAACCCTATCCACCATATCTGCATGTTGTAGTAAAAACCATCACAAACACAATAACTAATATTTTTTCATGGATGTTAGTGGTCTAGGCACCTAATACTCACATAAACTCTGAATTATAATTTTAATAACTGTAATATACAATGAATCCAAACTAAACCATGGTAGTGTCACAAAATAATAGGCTCGGCAATGGGTTTGATACAATTATCTAATGAAACAACTCGGGGTAACTGGACATGGAACCAAATGTTCTCTTCCACATGGTGAAATCCATCAAAGAGAAAGAAAAAATGAACATGAAATACCTAAATAGGGAAAACCAATAAGTTACAATCTGAATGTAAGATAATATATCCACGAGGTAACCAAGGAAATTCCAAACTATAATGATAAAATAAGACATTTACAAATAAGTCCATTTGTGACCATACGTAAACACCAATCCATATCTCTATGAAGACTAAGAAAATACGGGAAATTAGCATGCTACAAAACACCATTCGATGTATGTGAGTGCTGAAAAATAATCCATAGACACTTAATGGAAGATGTATGATATGAGAACAAATGATAGTATGATAACACTAATAATATATAAATGTTATTATATTAGTACTGTGTAGGTTATATCATCAAATCCATTTTAGTTTATATAAACATTTAATTAAAAACCCAATTTTGAAAAAAAATCATTTTCATAATATCCACCAAATCCAATAATATGTAAATTGTGAATGAAATTGGGTAAGAAAAAATAGATAAAACATATCATAATTATCTGAGAATATAACCATGAAAATATTATCATATGATAAAACAGTCATAATTGGAAAACCACTCCATTTGGTATCTATCCTATGGGTAAACATGTTAGAAATAAAAAGATCTAATACATAAATAAGGTGGATTCATACAATATAACATATAGTGGAATTACACATTTTATAGTGACATAAAACCTCTTGTGAAGTCACATAAAAAAAGAGTTAAAAGTCAATTCCTAACACAACCCATTTCAACCCAATGTGATATGTTTTCGAAGACCATTTCAAATCCATGATCACATTTAATAAAAAATATTTACATCAATTGAGTTATTTTTCGGTCTTGTTGACCCAATTGAAAACCAAATTCACATTTTGAAACTTTTAATAAAACACATGGTGTTCCTAAATAAATTTTAAATAAAATAACTTTCCAATCATTAATTTAATCTAACAAAACCATTCTAATGAAAAATAATGAATTTTAATTGAAGGACTGAAAATTATTTATAGGGTAACACCAAAATTCATGAATTAACCCCTTTGTATAGAAACACATAACATAATAATGATGGAATCCTAATAATGTACATCATAAAATATTGAAAAAATGAATATAAAATTATAAAAGAAAAGGAAGAAGAAAAATATTAATGTATTGTCTGAGATCATATCCCTAATATCACACAATTAATTTCATGACATTTACATCATTAATAAATTGAGATCATCAAATCTAAATCGTGACAGGTAGATCACACATACCTAAAATAAGAAATCCTATCAAACATGTGATCAAAGACACCCTGAAAATTAATTCTGAAAAAAAATAACTCAATACATATAGGGGAGATACATATGTATATAAGGAGAAGTTTACCCCCTGAAACATGGGGGAATTATGTCAGTTGTAAATAAAACCCATTGGGAATGATGCATTTACGATGTAAATCATTGAATTATGATATAAATTTTCCATTAATATCATAATAAAAAAACTACATTGGGATAAATTATCCAATGAAACTGTTTAATGTGGTAAAAATGGGAGTTAGATATAAAAAGAATTATATCCTCAATGTTTTTATGACATGAAGAATTTAATGATGATAATTCTAATGATATATTTTTTTCATTCTATGGTATATTTTATACATTCATGTTGATAATTTTAATGTTATATGTGTTTCATTATGATTTTAATTATTTTAGAACGTTTTATGGTCATATATTTTTATTTTTTATTATTTTTTATTTCATTATATTAGAAATGATCACTTATTCCCATGGTTTTTTATTTAATCCTATTGGGTACATTTATATGTTTCACATTATTTATATTATAGCTCACACATTTTTATGTTTCTTATTTCCCAATGAAATTATATTAAATTATATATCTATAATTATATCTTATGTAGCTTATTTTTATGGAATATGGTATAGAAATATTTCTCAATAACTTGTTTATGTAGCAAATCACTAGTGAAAAAAAACCTTAAAATCATGGGACTATGTAAATATAAGATATGTAATGATTTTTTGGGAAAAGTCTGCAAAAATTCATTTTATGTATGGTTTTCTTAAATTATATTCACCTATAACACTACATATCCTAAACAAACCCCTTCCTTACCTATAATGTAATATTTCTGTATATTATATTTCAAAAGATTCTCACGCATCAAGAATAACACAATCTATATTTTTTTTATAATTATTCTCCAAACACAATGAGGATAGAAACACATCATTGGAATATAAAACTAAAAAATTTCTTTACGGTTAGAAAACCATGTTCATCAAAGCAATGAATAAATTCTGTGCATTTTCCTCTTAAGAAACATCATTATGGACTCATATAGGATATGTTTTCTCTTGAATTCCATTATTGTCAAATGAATTGGTATATACACATAGATAATTTCAAATGGAACATATATAAATCTTTTAAAAACACTAATCACCCCTAAAATGATCAGAAAGATAATTCATCTAGCAGAGAAGATAACTATCTAATTATTTTTTAATCATTTGTACATAATCATAAACACTAAGAGGATTTTGGGGTAAATAATACTAGATCTCTACTTGGGAACATTATATATTGAATAAATCACTCATCCTCAATGTTCTTAAAATAAACATTCAATTATTTTAACACAGATAAATCCATATGTTACAAATGAATTTATATACTTTCTACTTCTATAATCAAATTTAATGTAATCATTTATAAACTCTCTCATTTTAACCTATAAAAGATATACATATATATGTGGAAAGTTTTTAATTATGATAGAACATATATTCCTTTTTCTATCCAACAATGAAACTAAAAATGTACCAACCATTGAGTGCTGAAGGAACACCATTTCATATGGTCTAGTCCAACAAATCCATCCTATAAATTACATTATTTGATAATGTTTTAGTTATCATTAAGGGGGTAATTAAAAAATAGACATCACAATTATAAATCCATATAATTCAGAAAATCATTTATCATGTACAT
This sequence comes from Viscum album, assembly GCA_963277665.1. Classification (NCBI taxonomy): domain Eukaryota; kingdom Viridiplantae; phylum Streptophyta; class Magnoliopsida; order Santalales; family Viscaceae; genus Viscum; species Viscum album. The sequence continues at coordinate 1,507,181,925 of OY728152.1, forward strand.
ACTAATAATTAAGTTAAAACATAACATATCTGGAATAAATAAATACCATACATTTACTTATACTCACTATGATCATACATGTTGGACATCTACAAATCATTTGAACTATACTTCATGAAATAGTACATCTTAAAATTATTTTAACAAAAAAAAAATACATCGAGGTAAAAAATGTATAAAAACACATAAATGAGTTTGAAACACCCATATGAAAAAAATAATTAACCATTGTAAACAATAATAAATTATTTCATAGAATTGTCAATATTATTGCTCAAGTATATTTTTGTCTTTTTGAATTATCATGTGAATATATTATAAACATGATCCATCACCATAGATACTATGAAAAATTAAAATCATTAGTAACCTAATATTTTAACATAAACTACAACAATCTACATACCTAATATTAAAACATATACATATGATTGATGATAATCTTTCTATGTGTGATCATTAACCCTATGTGTTTAAAAATGCTTACACACCAACAACATAAGATCTATATTGAAAAAATCATTTGGGGTATCTTCTAATAAATTTCATAAATCAATATCATAGATAATGTTTATTTTCCAACCATATTTTTCACATACTACTATACTATAAATACAACATAAGATCTCTCCCATGTAATGGTAGAAATAATCAACAATTTGACCACCCCTCAATAACCACATTGAAAAATCCCATCAAAGATTTTATTTGGGATTCAGGATGACCCACCACTTAATCCCACTATCAAATTGGTCATGAAATCCTGTTTAAATCCATATAGGTCCTTTTAAAACATAATTTCAATAGTCACTTCCTATATATAATTTGAATGAAAAACTATTTTTTCATTAGATTATAATATCATTCTCGGTCCAATCTCAAAGTATCATAATTCATAGAGTTATCATCACCCAGAGTTATATGAAATTTGAATTGTAATTTAAATCTAATTTTGTAATAAATCAGTAGTAATTATCCTTATATCTACCCACAAAGTTTTATTCATTATCTGTCTTCAATTGTTGAGTATAACTACACATAAAATGATTCCTAAAAAATATCATAGTTCACGATCTAATCCTTTGTGGTCTATAATAAAGGGTCTTATAACCATTATATCTTATTATCTATATTCTAATTCATCAATATAGTACATCATATGATTCTAGCATCACTAAATGCCAATATTATTTCCCAATCTATTAAGGAAAATATATACAATCGTAACAATGTTTGTGAATAATTTTAGTACATTGTTAATTAAAATTCCACTAATAATTTATATAATTTTTTTATAATTTATTAATTATATTTTTTATAGACGATATCCAATTCATTAATGTTTTTAATCATTAATTATATTTATGTAATCACATTTCTTGTGAAACAATATTCTAATTTGATTCATAAACTAAAACACTCATGCATATATGCATCAGAAAAAATCATATAAACATTAATATCAATTATCCATAAACCTAGAAATCATAACTCATACATTAGTAATAACTAAGAAATCTATGGTGATGTTGATATAAAATAATTACAACTTCCATCACTATTATAACTAGTTCTGGCTCAGGATCACTATTTCCCAAGACAATGTAATATAATTGAAATCGGGATTTTATTTAATATTATAATACAATATAATATAATACCAAACCAAAAAAATGTACCAATGTGACAACATATATCTGTCATACCTCTTAATATTCCATAGGTTTTCATCTATTAGTCAGGACCTAATCAAAATGATATTGATATTATACTCTTTATATTGTAAGCAATAGAAAAAATCATTAAAATAATTACACACTGTAGTAATTATCAATAAACATATGAATATTATAAATACTGGATTGATAAAACCAACCATTTTATTTAATATCATCACATACATTCAAAGATTTAATAGTTTTACAATATCATATAATAATATCATATATAAATTTTTGTTAGAAAAAAAATAAAATACTTAAGGAAGACATGTTTCTAACCGACCATGTTCCAAAACAAATATATCACATCAATAGCCATGAAACCTAGACATAGAATCCTTTATTTTACGTACGTCATAATCTATAAAATTAATACATACATTACGTTTTTATTTAGGTTGTATGTAAAATTATCCATTCAATTATCAGTTGTAGTACTCTAGATTGTCTAATACGATATTTTAAATTGATTTTCTATGATTCCATGATCAAATTAAAATTGAATAATATTGATAGTTTTTTGTTTCGTAACCAAGAAACCATGAATCATAAACCAGATTTCTTTAACTAATTATATTTTCACATTCATGTGAATCCCTGAATTGGGTAACCTAATATTCAACACCGAATGATCCATCATTAATGATGCACTTATGGTTCATAATTCATAATATATAAGTTATCTATCCATAAATCATCATTCCATTAACAATATATAATTTTAAATACCAACCAAAATAGTTAAACATAAACCATTATAGTCAAACATTAATCCAAATAGTTTTATATTGAAAGAAAATGCTACATATTGACCATATTCATCTTATAAGGAACTCTATAACTAACCCCAATAGTCCCTAAATTTCTCTAATGATTAACCACTAACTATAATATTACATCATAAACCATAATATATGATCACTTACCTAAATGATATGTCACTATAACCAAGGGTTGGTCCTAGAAAACAATTGTATATTGCTTAACCATGTGGTCTTAATATACCACAATGATCTCATGCTAAATGTTTTCATAGTCATATATCATAAAAACCTATCAATCAGAGTGAATTGAAATTCATAAATATTTCCATGATTGTGAACATGTTTGGCCCAAGTTGTTTTTTTGTATAGTTTATCAATATATCATTATATAGAAAATCATTATGATTGTAACAAAAATAGGTAATAAACATAACTGGTGAAAAGATTATAGAAATATAGATAAAAGTAGTGTGTTCGAAAAGTTGATAATCAGGGCCACCCTTTGGAATCATTAAATTGGCATGAGTAATTGAATATAATTCTCTATATTGGAGTTTTGATATAATTTCAGATGATGCTAAAAATGTATTCACTCGGGAATGACTGATTGGATTATAATGAGAAGTTCTACTAGAGTCTAAATTTGATACTAAATATAATGATTATTTTCTAAATATGGAGTTCACATAAAATGTGAATTTGTCATGATAAAATCTTTAGTATGTAGAAAAGACGAATATACTATGTGAAGTATTATTGGTGTTGGTCACCACTAAGATAAATACCACGCATAAAAGGATGTATATAATATGCAAGAAAAAAATAGGATATTGAAATATTTTTGGTTTCTAAAGAAAATAAGTCACTTCTCATATAGGTCCATAAGAAGAGTCCTACATATGATTGATCAAAATGGATTCATACACTAATTCATATTATAAATTTTTGCCATCTTTATGTCATTGTGTAAAAATATTTTTTGGATGAAGAATTGATTTGTTAAGTTGTTGAAATCAATGAAACAAATGATAATAGAGACTGATCACCTTGATTATGATCAACAATAGAGTTATCCACTTATCATCAGGTTTAATTGTACTATAACTGGGTTAGGAGAAAAAGTTTTGTTAGTATTCATAGTTAATCTATATTCATTGAATAATAGTCAACACTGATCCATCAGAGTGATCCAAGGACTGATTCATCAGATGCATCATGAAACACACATCGTAATCATATGATGAAATCCTTTGGACATGGGAAAATAATCATAATGAAAATAAAAAATAATATTTGTTTGAAATTTATTTATTGAAATGTTTAAGGGTATATTTTAATGTGACTAATTGTTTTATGAAAAAAAATTACAAAATGTTTTGAAATAATGTTATCAATGTTTTAACAAGTGTTTTGAGTTTGTATTAAACATCTATATTTAAATATATTCATTTTTTAAAATTTATCATAAGTATTCATTAGTATTTTGTATGGATTAATCTTAATGAAGAACCATACTGTAATATAATATAGAAGATATGATTGAAATCATGAAGATGTCTGATGTTTTTTTAAGACTTGAGATGTTGTGATAATCTCTTATAAGATGTAAAAATATTTGAAGAATTAAAATACTAGATCTAAATGAACAAGAATTTGTAAATTTTTGAAATTTCATTGAGCAGGTAGTGGAATTGGTTTTTTTTTCATTTCCATTCTGGGTGCCTATTAAATTATAACATAGTCCAATAATACTTAGATAGTGGTGAACTATTCACATGCTTACATTACAAAAATTTTGGGGTTTGAATTGAGTTTCAAACCATATATTGATTTCAAAGTTGAAGTTATGGAAATTCCATCAGGGTGAGATTCAATCAAATCAATAGATAAAAATAAAAAATTTGAAGTCACATTGGAGAAAGTCCATTGGATTGAGCCCATCCGAGAGACATTAATTAGAGAAAGGGTCATCAGACCATCTTCCATCACACATAGGAATTGGGAGCTTCCAATTTTGTTATTACTCATTTGATAAAGGAAGAGTAGAAGGTGAATTGAAATGAAGCCAAATTTATCGATCCAATCATGCATTATTTTTTAAAATGAGAAAGAACAGTCAAAATTTTAATGATGATGTTTTTTAGATAGAGGCTATAGAGAATGATTCAAGACCCAATTGTTCTATAAATAATTTACGGTGATCCTAAATACTTTACATGGGTATTGTCTTATTCATATTAATTGGAAAAGTGTATATTTAGAAGTATAGTTGGAGGGTATAACCATAAATAACTGGAAATATTTTACTCAGATTGTAGAATCTTTCCCTGCTTATGCAACTGTATTTTAAAAATAAAACAATAAAACAATCCATATTTGAGGGACTACCCAAAATGGAATGGAGTAGGCATTTGTATTATAACAAGTAAATATTAGCTTTTTATTCTCATTATATTTGTTTCGTACTAAATTTAAGGTTGAAATGTTTAATTTTTTAGGATTTTAGCATTTAATAGATTGAAAAGATAATTAATTTTTCTAATGTTGTTATGAAACACTATTTTAAAATAAAAAATAACCACTAAATAACTCATATTTGTAGTCAAGATCTAATCTGGGAACAAATATTAGTATCATAAGTAGTTCCCTCTAAAGGATCAATTTATATTAATGGAGGATTCTAATTAAGTGAATAATAGAGGTGTTCTTAAATTTTATGGAATGAAATATCACTATTGATTGAATAAGATGTTACCCAATCTTCTATATCAGAGCCCTGAACTTAGAGATGCAATAATAGTGGGGTTCAATCACATCAAAACTATTCCTAGGATAGTTGATGACAAGAGATATTCTGAAGCTGATGGAAAATGTACAAATTTTCTATTGATAAAGAATAGAGATAATTTTTATTAAAATATTATGGGGTTTCCAATTGCTATGAAAATGCGAGATTACATGATATGTATGTATGTAGGAAATGATAATTTTAAAGAGTCCAAGATACAAATTTAGAGTAGTACATTTTATGATTTTAATGTAGATGTTAATGATAGCCTTGATTGTTACATTACAAGGGTAAATGGGATTCTAAGTAAAATCATATGTTTTTTAGAAGATAATAGATTATATAATTGTTAATAAATATATGAGAGACTTTTTAGAATGATTTAATGAAAAATATTATTTATTAGATCGTTAAGGGTTATATTTTTATGAGATTTAGAAAATTATTGTGACATATGAGATGTGAAAATACACATCTTTTAATAAAATAACCATTAAATAAATGAATATAAATGATTTTTAAAAAGTGATAATAGATAAATAAATTCAAGGCGAAGAAAAATATTCAGATCCATAGGAATAATTTGAATAATTCAATAAATTTTTTTCCTCCTCTCTAGGACATACAATAACAAAAAAATAGAAAAGTTAATCTCTCAAATGTTGGAATTGTGGCTGGGAAATAAATTTTTCCACCAAATTTCCCAAGGAAGATTATTTAATAGTATGAGTATAAAGTGGATGATAATAAATCTCTATAAAACCTTAATGAAACATAATGAAACATTTCCTCATGATATGATGAATGAATATTATCCGAGAAAAACACAAGAAGAATAATTCGTAATGTGGTGCTGCATCAGATCATCAACATAACATCATTGATCAAGTTAGAAAAATAAGTAATTATTCTAGTGTTTCTGATGATGGTGAAGATATTCTAAAAATGGAGTTTATAATTAAAATAATTATGGAAAATCAATTGAGGAAAATACACATTTGAATAAAGAAATAAAAAACATACATCAATATGTCAAAGATATATCTTATTAAAATGATAATTGAATGAAGAAATATAAGAAAATTATCAATTTTATTAGACCATAAAATATTAATAAAGGTGATATAGATGTAAGGTAGAAAAAATAATGAAATTTCAGTAATAAATGAGAACCGAACCATCACATAATTTATATTCGTCATAGAAAATAAATAGAAAACGTTGAGGCTAGTTTAATCTAAAATGATGAGAAATGTTCTAAATGTAATTCAAGATAAGAATTAAGGGGAGTTTTTTAAACAAAATCAATGAATATTACAATAAAAATGTGGCATTACAGATTATTTAAAACATCACAAAGGAATTTGTTTCTAAATGTGAAAATTCTAATGGAGGTTAAAATAAATGTTTAAAAATTTATTTTTGACAAAACATATTTCACCAAGAAAGATAGTAATTATTTAAGAAAGTATCCTCCTCGTAAAAGTGGTCTATGAAATTTGATGAAACCAAAAAATAATTTTTTATACATGTTCACCAGTGGTTTGAAAAATAAAGATTTGAAGGACACCATTGGTGGGGTGGATTATCCAACATGGAGATTATTTTTCATCGAATAACGTGTCTCTACCATAATAAATATATGAATCAAGGGAGAGATATGATGGGTATATAAGATCAAAATTTCCCCAAAACAATGTCGAATAAATAAAGGAAACTCAAAAGATGATGAACGTTCAGTACATTAAAGAATATGAGAAAAGATAAAAGGTTGTGAAAAAAATAAGATTTTTGACTTTTATGACAAGAAAATATTTTGTTATAAATTAAAATTAAAAGAAAAAAATATAAATTGATGAAAATGGGATGAAAAAAGTTTATGATGTTGAGAACAACATTAATAAAATGTTTCAAAAATATGGTGATTTGGAAATTCTAAAATGGTAATGATGGTTAGATTAAAAAGGTAATGTTACTAAAAAAAGAATGAAAATTTTATCTTATATAGAGTAAGGTATGAAAGAGTTTTTATATACTGACAATAATAGATAGGGAATAAAATAATAAAATAAGTCAATATACTTATAATTAAAATCTACATATGAAATAATTCTTTTTTCCTATTCAAGGTAGGATGAATATAATGATTAAAATATATCATATGTAATATTCAAGATGAAAAATGAAAAGAAAATACTATGAAATTAGTCTCATTTCAAAATAATCATCTATGAAACTATTGATGTTATTATTTATTTCCAAAATATTTGTGTATTTGAACTTACTTGTATAGATTTTAATGAGTTAAAACAATGAAGAAGATGATGAGTTTGTTAATGTTTTTTAAAAAAGTAAGAAGGGTAAAAATATGAGTTTTTGGGATGTTTGGGTAATACACATGAACATTTTGAGATTTATTTTTGAGTTTGGTTTAGGTTAGTTTCATCCTAAACAATCCCATCAAAAATTAATTTGGAAATGAAAATGTTGAATAAAACAAGAGAATATATTACAGGAATTTTAGGTTATGGATAAAATTGATAAACATGATTATAAACTATTGTTTTTCACACAGAGATTTCCAAGGAAAACATAGATTTGTTTAGTTAATGGCACATTGATAAGAAAATCATGTGATACTTATGTTATCCAAAAGTATAATTTCATGAATTTTTGTAAGAGCTAGGATTTTCCCAGTTTTTTTTTTTAATTTTCTAGGGAAATTATAAGAGTAGGTGCTGACTCAACGTGTGATTATGAGGACCAGAGTAAATGGAATGGTCCATTGAAAAATGTTAATTTTTTTAATTACACATTTGAGAGGTTTTCTTAAAGAATTTAATAACACATAAATGGTCGTATAGATCATAAATTTGAGGGTACTGTTGCATCCATATTAGTAGGTTTAACGTAGGTATGACTTAACATTAGTTATCTTGGGCCTCCAGTGAGAAAACCCAAAAATGGAATAATCGTAAATAAAATATATAAGTAAAATTATTATATTTTTCAAATCAATATAACTCACAAACGGTGACATGTATTTAAAATCCGAGACAACTATTGAGCTATTGAAGGCCAGATTTTTTTAGGAAGAGCCTAACATTGACCACTTTAGGCCATCTATAGATTGAAATTTTTGAGATGCGGCCATAAATAAAAAAATTAAATAAAAATTATTTAATTTTAAAATATTTATAACATATAATTGGAAACACTGATTTGAAATATGATAATACATTTGACCTTATGTGGTTGTGCTTTCCTTAGGTGGGTCCTAATAGTTACCAGTGTGGGTAGAGGGTAAAAGTTAATTTATTGGTCTTTTAATGAAAACTAAATTAAATGTAAAATATTTATTTTATCAAAAAAATGTTTCACTGCAACGTAAAATTGTGGATTCAATTTCCTTTCATAAATGAAAAACTGTATCCCACAGTGACTCAATGTAACCAAAACTCTTAAATTTGTTTCATAATTGAATATCCTACCATGGATGTGGGATCATTTCCACGATATAAGAAATGTTCATGGAGGTTTTGGATGCTTTTTTCTTGAAATAAATGAATAGGGATGAACAATATTCTCCCTTTTCTACTCCTCCAAAGAATCACAAACAATAACTGTGGATCAATGGATTTACAATGATAACTATAGAATGTGGATAATGGATCGACCAACTATGGCGTACTACCCAATTCTTCATCGAAAAGAAATCCGATCCCATGTAATGGATCTTCCCCATGTGATTATTCTTTCACCGTTATTCATTTATAAACAACGAACACAGTCCATTTCACTAACATGTTAATCCACAGGTTTATCATACTTTCGAGTTTGGGAATTCATTAAGGGATTAAAGAATAGGGGATATGAATTAATATTTGTTCGAAGTATTTCTTCTACTCACGCTCCTCACCAATGGACCCATGTTGTCTGGTCGGACATTGCCTAGAGGTTCCAAGCACGATAGGACTCCCAGATCGACAACAAGATGAGTTGGAGCCCACGACTGTTGAATTCATAACCTCAAGACTCCAAAAAACACTCTCGATCAGATAATGGACCACCTGAGTAGGTTTAATGGAGCACCGAAGGACTTACTGACAACAGAATCTGGCGGCAAGAAATTGTAGAGCCCCGTGGGGGTAGAGGTCGCCCATGGAAACTGCCAAATTTTAGGAATCAGTGTCACCAACAACAACCTGCAGTGGCATGATCGGACAGAGAGAGCTGTGAATCATCAAAATGCTGGAGGTCGTGGTCCTTCAAGATCACGATGAAGAATAGTGGCAGCTACTGTGGGCGGCATGTGGCGCCCGCTGCGTCCTTGTAGAACCGTACCATTTCACCCATCCACCCAAACCTGCGACCAAGTGGGCCAAACCTATGGCCCCAATAGACTAGTAAATGCACTTTGGACCGGGTCCGATCTGGGTCAGGTCAGACCCTGGTCACCATAGTGGACCTCGTTCCAGGTTGGGTCGGGTCAGACCATGACCTGGACCCAACCGTTCCATTTTTACTAAAATTATCATATCATGTAAAACATACGTCTGGTTGAAAAGACATTTGAATAATTGGGACCCTCACAATGATACGACCCTTTTGACACACTCCATGTGAGTTTCTATCAATATTGAGATATGATTGATAACTTTAGGAGTAGATTCTCTCAAAATAAAGCACACTACGAGTGGGAATCTTGTGGCTGGGTGTGATGAGAAGCATGTGACGAGTGGAACTCAGTGGTTAGACGAGCTGAAATTAGTGGCCCAACATAAAAGTAGCTGGGTGGACTATAATGGCCCGGTATAAGAGCAGTACTGTAGACCTGTGTGTACTGGCAGAAGAATAGCCATGCAGAACTATGGGGTTTGGTAGAATAGTAGTTTTGTAGACCTTAGTGGGCCAAAATACGAGTAGCCGAGTAGACCTCAGCTTCCTGTTAGATGGGTATAAGAGAAGATATCAGTGGTCTAGAGAAATAAAAATAGAAAATCAGACCTTAGTGGCTTGACAGAAGAGATGTATCTGAGAAGACCTCATTGGGTCGAGAGCCGAGTGGACCTTAGTGGCCTGACAGATGACCAGACCTCAGTGACTCCTTGAGGATGAGTCCTCTGGCATTACAATATTTTCAGCATTACGACTGAAGAATTGTACATAGAGTAGTTCAAATTGTGTTCTCTTTGGTCAGGTACCAATGAAGCCTCCCCTCATTGTGTGTCTTACTAATGAATTGATGGAATAATCAGTGACTTCTCTTGGTAATAGCATGCCTTGAGCATAATCATGTGACGAAGTATTGCTTGTCATATTGATACTTCTTATCTAAGTGAGACTAGACATATTATGGAAACATTTCGACATCTCATGAACTGATGTTCACATGGGTACATTTGGAAAACATTATCTACATAGATACTAACAAATAGCTCAAGGAGTGGGATCTCCACTAATCGATTATACTACGCCCCTACCCATATGGATGTCATAAAATGATACATTACATCATGCAATCCCTTATGTGTATACCTAGGTGTTTCCATTATATTTTTTGATGAGATATACCTTTGTGAGATTAATTTAGTTATTATCTATCGACTGTACATCTTAGAGGCTACACAACGTGTACCTCATTGGCAGTCTAAATATTGCATACATTCCATTGTGGAATTACCTTTAGGTTTTGGGGTTATTAATGATTATTTTTTTACTCACCCCTAAACGGGATCTGCCCGCGCGTGTTTTATCCCTTGAAGATAATAGTCAATCTGATAGAGACTTTGGTGTTCCATCACTATAAAAATTCCCAGTGAGACCCAACAGATGTGGTGTACATCAACGTCTTCAGAAGTCACCCCCTTCACCTACCATTTAGGTAGGGATTACCGCATAGAGACTCCAAGAACTTTTATTCATTATGTTTTTGTTAGTCTTGTATTCTGGTCTCTTTACATACTAGTTTCTACTAATTATTTATGTGGTTATCTCAGTGTAATTCTTGTTTACTTTTCAGTAGAGTGGGTTTCGATGAGTCTGTGTGCATGCATAAAAGTACTCAGGAAAAAGCATCCCACATAATGTATAATGCCTTCAATGCTAGTCGCCAGCCCCTAGACATTGGTATGCGAGTTTGGGGTAGTCACATCATGGGCCTTGAGGGACTGGTTGTGACAGAGTGGTATTATAGGCAGTCAGTTGTACCTTAGGAACCCATAGACTATGATTTTGGTTTGGGTAATTATGTTAAATGTATTGAGGTTAACATTCAGGCCAAGGAATCTAGTGTTGGTGCAGTGGTTGACGTATCCACAAACCAGAACCCTAAATTCTTATTTTTGACTTGGTAATAGAAAATAATAGCTGTAGAAAAAAATGATGGTACGTGCATCATATTAGAATGGGTAGAGTTTTCCATGTCCTTCTTGAGTCATCTAACTTGGTATACTCTATGGATCAAGGTACATATTGTTTTGTATCATGCTGCTTCCACCTAGAAATCCAGTCAAGATTTCACCACATGATCAGAAGTATTATCTATTTGGTGACAAGATGGGAACAATGATTCACCCCAATTACAGCACCACAGGGTGGTGTACCAACTATACCACCACCTATGGAGTATCACATGGTACCATAGTATTTATGGATCAAATGAGAGGGTTGAGCGCACTTCATGGTTTTCAATGATAGAGACCACTCAGGTTTCAAGGAGAGCTCGACACATAGATGACTAATGATTGGATTGAGGAGGTGAATGAGTTCTCTGTCTTGTCAGGGATCCATTAGAACAAAATGAGGTCTTTTTAGTGAGCCCTCTATGTGGATCGGTAGGGCGATGTCTAAGTTTTAGTTAACCAATCTTACGATGAGGTGACATTTCTGTTGATAGAGCAAGAGAACAAATCTCAAAGAAGAGAATTTTTCTATAAAAACCATGGACTATGTGTGATCTTGATCATCTACCGCATCTTTATGATGACATTTTGATAGCTATGTATTCCTCAAAGTGTACCGACCAATCCAGGTACTTTATTGATAGTTACGACCAATGCTTCAGGGCTTGGAAGTTTGGGAGGTATGTGATTCGGGACATCTAATCCAACACAATTACATCAAGAATTCCTACTTATTCTAGGATGTTAATGAGAAACATTGTGGTTTAATTTTGGGTGGATGACTATATACAACCAATTTATGTTAGCAATGGGAAAGCAAAAAGATGACGCTAGTCTTTGATACATGGACATGTGAGATTTTTTGAGATGATGTCCTAATAAAGGGATTCTACATCTCAAGGATCATAGGGTGAGCCAGTAAGCCTAAAAAGAGATAATTATTTTCAATAGATGGTAGGGGACATCTCTCTACATATATTCGAGCTTACCATGCTAATAAAGAAACATTGGATGGGTCACCAGGATAGACTAAGTGATAAGAAAAGGTTAATATATAAGATGATATTAGTGGAAGAGGAGATGTGAGAGAACCACGCGGTGGTATACATTTCGAAATGTTATAACCTCCGCTCCAAAGTAGTCCACACTGGCTCTAGGAGCTAGAGAACATGGGAAGGGGAAGGTGCATGTATAAATCCTTAGCCACATGGTTGAGGATGTTTTGATTTTTATGTTCCCTACATTTTGATTTAGTTTTGGGATGTATTTCCAAAAGATGTCTCCAGGATTACCACCGATTAGTGATATAGAGTTTTGTCTCATTCTACACCCTGATATGGAACTGATATTGGCATCCGTATGTCAGATGGATTTCAGAGAGCATCATGAGATGACGGTATAGGCGGGGGACTTGTAGAGGAAGGGCTTAGTAAGATCCATTGTTTGAGGTAATGTGTGGGTTACCATCCCTTTAACAATGAGTTAGTGAATAATGAGTTCCCACTACCAAAGGGATGATGAACGCATCAATCAGTTGAAAGGGGAAACCTTTCATGTCCATGGAATGGTGCGAGTATGATTTGTAGAAATTGAGACATAGTTTGATGAGTGACCAGATGTTGAGTTGGCAGTGGTAGTCTTTTCATTTATGATGTGGAGAAACTAACACCATTGGATAAAAGTTTACCATCTACACTAACAACATGTGTCTCAATTATATCTTCTCTAAAATGAAATTTATATTGAGACAAAAATGATGGTTGGAGTTCACCTAGGATTGTTTACATGAATTACTCTATAATAGTGGTATGGAGAACATAGTAGTAGATTCCCTCAGTACGAGATCTATTTTGTAGTTGCTGACCGAGGAAATATAGTAGGTGGCCTTGTTATAGTTATCCTTCATGGATGGGGATGAACCAACTTATGTCTTATAGTTGGTTGTTAAGCGCCCACTCATAAATGATTTAGGGGGACACCACATATTTAAACCAACAATGAGTCTTTACGTTCTCTATTTTACATGGGGAATTCCCCTTATGGACATTTTAAAGGTTGGGAGCACATTGTTCTTTTCAGAGGATGTGAAATTTTAGTAGTGATGCCTAGAGTGGAGGGATGCATCAGGGTTGGTGTGTGGATGTCAAGGTGGACACCAGGGATGAAAGAAATAGTTTGAATCTTGGATTAACTATTATTATAAAAATAAGAACATTGTTATTAATCAGTTTAATGGGTTTTTATTTTCTCTATTTATGGGTAACAAGATGGATGTGAGAGGGATATCACCAGAATTAATGATTGTCTTACCACGTACATCTAGGGGACATGATTCCATCTAGGTGATCATTGAGTGACTCATAATGTCGACCCACTTCCTAACTACCAAGTAGAAGAGTTTAGTATAAGGCTTAGAATGCCTCTACATGATGAGAATTTGACTACGTTGAGTTGGAATCTGATGATGGGGAGACATTTGAGGATTTTTTGCTAGAGTTCAAGGATCAACAAGATGGTACACTCCATGGGTGACTAATTCCTTTGGTTCACAATCGATGTCATCACATGAATTTCAAAGAAAAAACATGTTATTGGGAGGCTCAGTTTCATTTTTATACCATCATCTATTAGTAAACCCCTTAGTTTGGCTTTTGGGGACATAAAACCTTAAGGTGGGGGTGATGTAATGGATTCGATTTTCCCAGTTCTATTATTTTTAAAATTATTGGGATAATTATGAGACTAGGAACTAAGATGACTTGCGAGTATGAGGCCCAATTTTCCCGGAATGGTGTGTTGATAAATGTTACATTACTAAATAGAACGTGTGTGAGGGTTTTCTAAAAAATGGGAGTATTTCTAAAATGGACTCATAGATCAAATATAAGAGGGCATGGTTGCATTCAGGATGGAAGGTTTAGACTACGTGTGACTTAACTTTAGTCTTCATGGGCCTCTAGTTAGAAATTTTAAAAATGGAATAATCATAAATAAATTAAATAATTAAATTTATTTTATTTTTCAAATCATTATAACTCATGAATTGGGAATCTGATTGAGAATCAGAGACCACTGTTGAGCTCGTGAGGGCATGCTTTGTTTAGGTAGATCCAAACATTGGCATGTGCGGGTCAACTATAGAAGGTAGTTTTTGGGATGTGACCATAATCAAAATGATTAAATAAATACTATATTATTTACAAATCCTTATAAATCATAAACTGTAACACAGAATGGAAATATGTGATTATGGTTATGCTCATGAGGGTGAGATTTCCTTAGGTGGTGCCTAACCTCGACCAGGGCAAGTAATGCGTAAAAGTTAAATTTTGGATGTTTTAAAGAAAAATAAAGTAAACATAAGAATGATTATTTTATCAAACAAATGTTCTGTTGAAATGCATCGAGGAGACAACAGTTTCATTTCAAATGTGAATCTGTGTAACGATGTGGTGACTCAGTGTAACAGAAATGTTGAAACGTGTTTCATCATTTAATATCCAAACATGGATGTTGGATCATTTCCATGATCTTTATAATATTGCGTGGAGGGTTTAGAAGATTTTCATCGGTGAAAGACAATCATTGACGATCAATCTTCATCACTTCATCCACTATCGTAAGATATCCAAAAATAATGGTGGATCAAAATATCACTACCCACAAAGGCGAACTGCAGATCAAGGATCGAAGAACGACAACGTGTAGCTACGTTCTTCCTCAAAAAATGATATGATCCCATGTTTAGGGTATTTTACCAATGAATTTTTCATTCCCCATTATTTCATTATAAAAAAAATAATGCAGATCAACTCAGTAAAAATTTGATATGCATGATGATATTTATTGGAGGGTTGTGAATTCTTTTTTATGGATTAATGAAATAGGGAAATGAATTATATTTTTCATGTATGCCCTTATTCTAACGTGACGAACAAAGGGAAAATGAACAAGGCCAATGTTCATTTCTTGGTTGTTCCATGAAATATCTCCTTTTTCCTCGTTCTCTTCACCAACAGACCCATATGGTCTCGTAATATGTTTCCAGGAGGTTCCGACAGTGATCAGACCCCCAGATCGACAATAACATGAGTTGGAGCCCACGAATAGCAAGACGACAACCAGAGGACTCTGTGACACTCTCCAGATCAGAGAACTAAACACCATATTATGTTTGGTAGATAGAAAAATGATCCATTCGTGGCCGAGTCTTGTCACAAAAGAAGAATTGGGGCCACTGGTAACAGCCAGCGGGGCACGAGTGGATGCGGTGAGTCATGCCGCATCGTGTGTCTAGTAATCACGGTTCAGCTGGACTATGGACACGACCCCAAGAAACTTCCATTGGTGTTATGAGGCACTCACCACATCCTGTGGAACTGGAATAATGAACCCAATGGGCCAGGCTGCCCCAGTAGACCAGACTAGTGGTTGAGCAGGTCCGTCCCGCGGCCGAGTGGGTGGGTCCTACGGCCTAGTTAGTCCGGGCTGGGCCCTGCAAACTAGGTCAGTTTCAGATTGGATCAATCCCGAGTTGGCTCAGGGGACCCCCAGGCCTGGTCGGGTATGGTCAAGCAGAGACCTGGACCCACCCTACACTATTTTACTAAAACAGTCATCACATGTAAATTTTATGTCCGATTGATGAGATGTTTGTGATGTTTGGACCCTCAGGATGAGAAATTCCTTCTGAGATACCCCATGTGAGTTCTTGTAGAGATTGCGATATGAATGATTTATTAAGAGTATATTCCCCTATAATCAAGTGCAAAATTAGTAGAAATCATGTGGTAGGTTGTGAGAATGATGAAGCAAGGAGTGGACCTTAGTGGGTAGCTGAGTAGCCCTAATTTTTACAGAAAACGAGTAGCTGAGTTGACCTTATTTTCATGGCATATGACCAGCAATACAGACCTATGTAGCCTAACAGACGAACAACCATGCATACATGTGTGGCCTAATATAATAGTATCCATGAAAACCACATTGGCCCCAAAGACGAGTAGTCCAGCATCCCACAATGGCAAGGCAGATGAGTATTTGAGTGGAGCTCAGTGGTCTAGTGGAAGAGAAGTAGCTGAATGGACCTGAGTGGCCAGACAAATTAGAGATAGCCAAGCAGACCTCAGTATCCTGGTAGCCTAGTGGACCTCAATGCCCTGAAAGACAAGAATACCTTAGTGGAACATTGAGGATGACTCCTTTCTTCAGTAAAAGTTGTTTAGTGTTACGAATAATGAAATGAACGTAGGGTAGTTTTCAATGTGTTCTCTTTGGTTAGGGAAAAAAGGAAGTGACACCTCTTTGGGTAGGTCTCAGATGTATTGATTTCACAAGGAGTGATCCCTCCCTGGATCAGTGTTCCATGATCATAATCATGTGACAACGTATTTGATCTCATATCGGGACATCTTCTCTCAGTGAGACTAGAATTATCAGGGAATCATATTTTTATAACGAGTCCATATGTTCTATTAGTTTCTTTTAGAAGAAATTCATTAAATAGATAAAACCAGATAGCTCGAGGAGTTGGATCTCCACGTATTGATCATCCTACACATTAAACCAACTGGATGGTAGAGGATGAGGTGTTGTGTCTTGGAATCCTTTATGTGTATACAAGGATGTTCTTATTATATGTGTTAATGAAATATTCTTGTGTGAACTAACTCTAGTAACTCTCTCTCGACTGTACTTATTTGAGGCTACACATGATGTAACTCATTGGTAGTATTATTTGTGCATACATTCTATTGTGGTATTACTATTTTGTGTTGGGGTACATACTATGTATTGTGCTACTCACACCTATATGGGCTCTGCCTGAACGTGTTATGTCCAATTTAGATGATAAACATTGACAGAGAAATTGGTGGTCCAATACCAGGAAATTTTCAGGGAGATCTGACATTTGAGGCTTACTTCTATGACTTTATGTGGAACCCCATTCACCCACCCATAAGGTAGGCATTACCGTAGATGGACTTAATGAACTTGCACTCCTATTGTTTTTGTTGGACTTGTATTCTATCCCATTTACATATAGTTTTTTACTTTTACTATCAGTGGTCGTCTTAGTGGAATGCTTGTATTCATTTCCACATAGTGGGTATGGATGTGTGCATTGGCGTGCATACATGAATTTAGAGAAATGCCTCCCACTTATGAGGTCATTCTATCAGCGCTAGTCACCAACTCCTAGAAATTAATTGGAAGGATTGGTGTAGTCACAAAATGAGCCATGAGAGACAGGTTGTGACATTTTGACATGAAAAATTCCAACCCATGTAAATGATATTATTGGTCAATAAGGGGTAAACCTATCCGGATGACCGCTTTGAAAAATATTTTCAATAACGGGTTATGAATTTGAATCAGGGATTGATAAGGAAGTTTGGAGAAAAAAATTAATAGAGAGAGGAATACAAGGAGAAGACATGTATAAAGGTGGGTAAGAAAAAGTAGAAAAAAAGAGGTATACATTTGTATTCGTTATTGATAAGTGGATAATAAGTAGAATTTTTTAAAGTGGGTATTGGGAAAAAAACACAAAGCGGTAGAGTTTAAAACTTAACTACTGTGTTTGTTATGGTATTTTCAAATAGATCAATACATGGAAGATGTTGAAGACTATATGAAACGTAATTAAACAACTCAAATGGTGATAAGGTTATGGAAATTTGTATAAAAGAGAAGTTTTTAAAAAATTTACTATCACAAACACCCATCATACCTAGTAAATCAGCATGAGTCATTGGATAAAATTCATCATATTTGATTTTTGAGAGAAATATGGATGCTACATTAAATTTTGTTGAGTTTGGAGTGATTTTTTAATCTCATCGAGATTTTATATCTGAGTCTACAATCAATACTAAATTTGAAAATTCTTTTTAGATCATGGAGTTCTCATAAATCGTGATGAATTCAGGATTCAAGCTAGAGTTTGTAGTAGAGAGTAGAATATGATGTGAATTATTTTTTCTTATACTCTTTTGTGTGAGGAACACCATACATTGAAGGTTTTAGATCATTTTAGTTACAATAATAGAAGTATGGGTTATTGATCATGCTGAAATATATATCTCACTACCAATACTAGTCCATCGGTTTTAGTGTTCCACTAATTCCTCATAATGGATTCTAACAGTGATTCATTTTATAATATTTTGGTATATTTAACCCACAATTTACATAGTTTAATTAGAGGCAGAATATAGTGGGTTGTTTTTTAGATTGATGAAACCAATGTGAACATATACCTATCAAGCATATGGTGATAAATAATGTTGTAATCGTATATTCTCTAGTTTGATTTTTATTTCAATTGGGTCATGAAATTTTTGTTTTTTGTTGTTCAATTATTTTAATAGTCATCAAAGAACACAGGAAACAGATTCATTGATTTTATGTAGAGAATGATCCTTGAGATGCTTGATAACACCGACAATGTCATCAGATGCTGAACTCCATCAGACATGGGACTATCAATTTAAGGAAAATAATGAATGAATATTTGTCTGAATAGTTTTTTTCAAATGGTATAATGGTATTTTTTAAATTCAAGACTATGTTTTTAAAATAGAAAATTAAAAATATTTTGAAGAATGTTATTAATGATATTAAATATGTAGTTTTGTTTATAATAAATCATATCTCTTGAATTTTTTTTAGTTTTTCCAAGTGGTCAACATGATGAGTAGTCTTTTGTTATTCATATAGTTTTATCATAATGGAAAATAATACTGTTGAATCAGACTAAAAAATCAGAATGAATAAATGTTTCTAAACATATAGAAGTCTACTGTTTTGGGATTATTTTATTATTTTTGAGAATTTCCCCAAACTATTGAGAATTTTTAAAGAATAAAAATTTAACGAAATTAATAAACATGAAATTTGACATTTTTAAAATATCAATGAGTGTGGAGTTGAATTGGTTATCCAAAACTTCCAATTCGTGGGTGCATATAATAGAAGTAAATTGTACATTCAATCTTTTTGAGTGTTGAATAATTCACATAAGCTAGATCATCAAAAATTGTGGCACATATATTGAGTCTACAACCTTAGTTTTTTTGGTTAAATCTATTGAAGATCCATCAGAGTGAGTTTCAATTTGATCAATTCAGAAACGTTCAAAGGCACACTCTTTATCAGATCAAGTCCCTTCGGGTGAGCCCACTTGGGAAACATAAATCAGAGAAAGGATCAATTGATTGAGTGCCATCAGAAAGAAGAATTATGAGCTACCAATTGTTTTATTAATCAATTGACTAAAGAAGAGTAGAAATATAATATGACCGAATCTAATCAGAAAGATCATATCAGACATAGGTTACCAAATTGAGAGAAATATTGATTTATTTTTATGAGGATGATACAAGTAAATTGTTTTTAGGGAAATTTTTGTGACCAAAATGTTCCTTATTTAATTTTTTATAATCTTAATGATTCGACACACACACACACACACACATATATATATATTGATTCAGCTTACTTCTAAATAAGTGAGGAAAATTATAAAGTGGATAAAAAAAAGGAATGTGAAGCATGTAACAATGTATACTAACCAGTTAATGAACATGATTATATGTTTGATGGGGTGTATAACAATCTATGGGAAACTATGAACTGAAAATGATATTTGGGGGGGATAACCAACTATTAAAGAAAATATTCCACTTGGATTGTATAATTGATCACTACATGAGCCATTGTATTCCAGAAAAAATATTGTAAAATAATTGAGGTTGGTGGAACTCTCCAAAATTGAATGGGGTACTCCTTCTAATAAAACATGTAAATATATTGTGATAACAACTATTTAAATTTGTTACATAAAAAAGGCTTGTTTTTGAAACTGTTTTTGGAGGATCATAATGTTAACAAGTTTGAGAGGCGAATAAATTTTGATAAAAAGGTTTAGAAACTATCTTATAATTTAAAATGGAACCACTAATTCAGCCCCTATTAGTGGTCTCAATCTTATTTGGGAACAACATTACTAATATATTATAGCCTATATAAAAAACAAAATTAATCTCATAATAGATAAATTTCTATAATTAACCATTTCATTGAATTCATTTGAATAAAATGGATTATTTAATAATTAAAATCTATTTCACTCAAGAAATCATTAGTAAAACACCTAATTTATATTGTCATAGTTCATCTTACCATTGAAAAAACTGAATTCAAAATTTAAATATTATTTAATAATTTAATTACTACTTTATAACCACATTGTAAACTTTTCATGTCCCCATATGTTTGGATCCTAGTCTCTTTTCATGTGTTCATACAAAAATAAAATTAGAAATCACCACTTACAGTATATAGAACCATACTACATGTCAAAATAAATTCCTACAAAAAAATTTATAGCTAATATTATGAGATTGTTATAATAAAAAAATATAGTATATTTGAACTATATTTTTGGTCATTTCATACGAAATTATAAATGGTTCCATCAGATCTAGGTAATATTAATTTAGCCTCACAACAAAGGACAAATAGTGTTAGACATATATAAAATATAATGTCATACCATAAAACTAGACTCCTACATACATGACGAGAAAACCAAAAAGGACAATGATTATAATTTTTGTCCTATTATCATGAATAGAACCAATACATACTTATTTATATAATTAATCCATTAAAATACACCAATCATACAATTTTAAATTGATATTCACTGGTAATATGAGACTTATTTTGATCCCAGCTAGAACTATGTTAATGAATATTCCCTATAATATATCATCTTTTATCCCTTAAAATATTCGGTGACCACCCACTGAGTTTTTTATGGGACATATAATACCCCAATAATCATTATTTTCTCAATTTATAATAACTTATCATCCAATCATCCACTAATTCATTAATTAATTAAAGGTAACCCTGGATATAGAAGGATATGAAAAAATAAAATCCATTAATTTATATTTGAGATGATGAATATTAAAATTTTAACAACCATAAATGTTTTGTAGAGTTGTGATTATAATTTTTGTGAAATTTGAAATAAATATAAATTGAAGCACTATACAAATAAAAATTTATAAATTAATAATTTACATGTTATTATATATGTAGTTACTTATGGTTATTAAGATTAAATTATATATATTTAATTATAATAATTTCATGACCTTATGTGTTATATTGAATAATTATTTGATTTTTTTAATGGGATGGTGATGGTTTTAAATTTATGCACTAAAAAATAAAATTCTTCGTACTAATAAAAATGTATGTATATTTAACATAGTTATATCTACATTAAAATATTATTTTTGGTATATATTCTAAAATTCTAAAATTAAATATTTATTTTATTTATACCTATATTCATTTACAGGGTTGTGAATGAATTTATATTAAAAATTCAATAATACAATATTTTTTAACTAAAAAAATTTTATATGTTGTTGTGAATGTAGATATCATAATTATTAAATAATATTTTAGGTAGTAGCAAATTAAATTTTTTTATATCCCAAATGTCATAGTGGAATTATATTTTCAATTGTTCAAATTATTATTGTAATGTCTCTATTTTTTCGATCTAATGCCTTCAGATTTATGTACTAATATTTTAGAGACTAGGTATTAAGAGGGTGCATGATTATGATGCCTATTAAGTGAATTTTTTTTCTTAAATATAATAATTATATTAATTGAATGTGTGTGTAGAATTAACAAATATGGGGAATAATCCAAAAATAAAGAATAATTTTAGAAATGTAATGGCTCAATTGAGTTATAATGTGTTATTTTTACACTAGAAATGTCATAACTGTGGATCGCGCTATATGTTTGGGATGAGCATCGAAACAAGAAGATTATAAAATAAATAATATAATTCATTTATTTCATTAAAATAATTTAAATGTCTTATACCATTCTAATAAATACGTTTCTATGGAAACATTCCAGGGTCTATCCACATCGCCGTGAAGAATAGAGAGTGTGTGTTGGGGAATCATTTTTGGAAGAACAATATCTAGATCATAGATCATCTATTGGTGTACAATGGGATTTGAGGATCTGACCAATGACAAGGATGGATTTTCATTCTTCACTACTAACAAATCCAAATTGAGGTAGGAAGTATTTTCTAAATGGATTTATCCCCATTTTATTTTCCCATGAAATATTTTCAATCAATTAACTAGTGAAATGATTGAAATATTGTATATATTACAGGTTCGGGTATCATTTTTCTGTGATCATGGATTTATTTAATTTATTATTATACCTCATCATTCTATACTCTAACAAAAATGAATTTTAACTAACACAAAAACATTACAAGGTATAATTCTCATGTTTTTAGTTTATGAATTTAATCCCACTCCCTTCATTAGTTCATCAATGATCTTTAGTTTGGATGGTAGTTCATTAAATATATGATAAATAATCAATACACACTTATTTCTTAGCACACCAGATTGAAACTGAATATATTGTTTTGTATTGATAATGGGATTGGGGAACAATGTTATATAAGGCCATTATTATTGTTCTTAATTTGGTTTTTGATATGTGGTGAATGGATGACAGGAATTATGGATCTCTCGTGTGATTTAGATGGCCAGATTAAGATGAGCAAGTGGTAGAATGTAATAGTCGTGTAGATACACCATGTTCTGTGATATTGGTGGAATAAATTATGGGAGGTGATGGTGGAGGAGATAGATATGTAAATATCATTTGGTTTTAGAAATTCTTTATTTTAAAAGTGTGTAATCCATGAATACATTCCATATGGGACCTTTTTTGGGGTACTAAGCATTCTATGTAGTCGGTAATTATCAAACGTGTTGTGATACGTATCCCATGGTCTGTGACCCAACTTGGTGACTTTGTGTGTACTCTTGGAATACCGTGCCATGTAGACATCTAGGCACACAACCAAGAAAATGGGAATTTATAGGTGTATATAGACATAGAATCATCAAAAATCCATGATACAAGGGTATCTTTGGTGCCAAATTGACACATCATACACTTTTAAAGAGATATCATATAGTCTTTGATCTATTTATATTTGAATAGTTTTTTTGTATATTCCCTTGGCCATTTACCTAAGTTATTACTGTGGAATTGCATCTTGTTCCTTGGATGGTAATCACATAGGGGAAACATCAATCTCGGATATATTTTTTGAATCGTTATGTGAGACCTGATGTGGTATCCTCTACCACCATCAGCCATAGGTTTTGTTCTCAGAATTGTCACATCCAAAACTATAAGGGAATAAATACCATACATTGAAAGATAATGAATATTGGTTTATAGGTATATTTCGTGGACTTAGGTGTGATCTTCATATGTGTGTTCATGTCGTTAAACATATATTGAAAACATCTTATGCTGAGACCCTATGAGAACTACATCACAAATTGACCCCATTAGTAAAAATATCCATTCATTTGATTATTGGTATGATATTTCGGGGAAGTGCACATCTAGGATATTTTATAACATCACTATGGTTGTACCACTGTGGGTGAGTATTCATCGAGGTTCATCAACCTCTATCATTATTTTACTGGATATGATGTATGATAATTTATTTCGAGTGAGTATCCTAGACCAAGTTATACCTAGATATATTTGTGAATGTTTATTATCTAAAATAATTCATGCCTATATTGTGGTGTTAGAGGGTTGTTTTTTTTTCGAGACAATCCTAGTTGATTACATATAGACAGTTGGGGCCAATAGTGGGCACACAAGGGTTGAGACTTTGATGAAATGTTAGTTGATGATATATTCATAGAACTAGAAATGTAATATGTTTCAGGAGGTGATATAAATTTGGGGATATGTGGTTTATGGAACAAAAGATGGACCCATTCATCATAGAGATTGTTTGTGCAAGTATTATGATATTTTGGGACAACATATAACGACCAAAACAATTATAACCAATATCCAGCTCCTAACATTATTACATTGGAATTAATAATAGTTATCAAAATCTGAAGGACATAACAGTTTTTCATTTTTGGAAAAATTATACATAAATGATACCCATTTTATAGTTGGAATAGGAAATAAAACATAATACATAACAAAATTTAATTCTCATCATTAATGAAATCTAATTCAACATATTAATCATCATAACATAGGGGAAAGAAACAAATTAGGGGTGAGATAAAATTATTTATAAGGGTTAAATACCATTTATAAAATAATAAATCAATGATAATGATAAAAATAATTAGGTAAATAAGTGAATTACATAGAATTTAATCAATATACATTGAATTAAATTCATCCTTAGATTTTTTTCATTGTGAAAATCATCAAGATAATAAATACTAAATTCCATATGCATCCAATTCGTAAAAATATGACTTCATGTATATTGAACATTAACCACTACCAACATGATATTTCAAAAGATGGTATAGTCTACATGAAAAACCCTCTTTAATTTGTCCAATTATTTATTCTCATGAGTTATGTCAATGAATTGAGGTGCTATATAATGCTGATCCCCACCCATCATTGTAATTCCAGTGAATTATTTATATATTAAATAAACTATTTAATTTATAAATTAACATTATTTATAAAAAAATCATTATTTATTAAAATATATGGATTCAACATTATTTCACCGATCAATCAATTCAATTTCAATGGAAACTCCACGTATAAAATGGTATATTAAGAAGAAATAATATATCCATGATACCAGAAATATATATATTTAAGGGGAATGAAATTTTCGATGAATTGTGATCATAAAAAATGAGTAGGGTTATTTGTTACAATATATAAAAGTAAATAATTGTATATTATTAAAATATGCCTTAATGAAGTAAAATTGAGATGACGTCTTTCACAAATATCATACCATTAATCAAATGAATCGATTATGTGTATACACAATATATCCATATAAATAATGTCAAAATAAAACATTAGATGATCAAAATTAATTTCACACATAACCTTATCATGAAGTAATAAATGAAATAAACTTTTAACCAAATGAATGAAAACAGAGTTATGAAATCCCTTTCCACTAGTATGTAGTCGAATCATTTTTCCGTAAAATTAATAATTTTAAAATGATAATTTTAATAACATAATGATAATGATATTAATGTTATTATATATCAATGTGTATTATTTATACACCACACACAAGAAATAATTGGTGAATTAAGTATATATATCATATAATTAAATGTGGGATGACAAAACACATACCTCACACTTCCCCTTTGTGTTTCATACTTTAACCTTGTGTAAATGGTTTAAAGAATTTTATTAACATAGCAAATAACTATTTACATAATTTAAATACCTTATATAATAAATTTATTACATCTTATAACAAATTCATTAATCATATTTCATTATTTTTATGTTTTCATGTGAGTTCGTTTCAACGTTTCACGATGACTTCATTTTTGTAAAATTACGAATGATTTTATAAAATGAGAATAAAAATACAAAAGTAGAATAAAATAGTATTAATTCAATTGTAAAAGTTAAATTTCTCCCATATCTCATTTTTTTTCTAGTGTTATGATTATTCATTTGATAAAATGTTAATAAATTATGTTTAGGATATATTTGTTGTTTATCCAATAAAACCGATCTAGTTTAGTTTTATTTAATATTATGAGAATATATATGTACCAGAAAATAAAACATGTAATAATATACCTATTAAAGTATTATTTAACACTAATTATATTTTTATGACCATACATTAAGTCAGTAATGAAAAAATGAACGAAATCATTATTCTGAGAGGCGATTAATCACCATAACATGGACAATAGTTTCATTTCATTTAATAAAAGGTGGAAATAAAAGGGATGAATAAAGTACATTCTTTTATAAACATAAAAATATTGTATTTATATTTTATATAGTCATTATTCATTGATTTAATAAGGAAATCATGGAAAACTACAATATGAAAAGAAAATAAGAGATTTGTTTTTATAAAATTTCCTCTTGAATATCACCTCCTTGAAGAATCCTTTAAAATACATGTATATGGTATTTTTTAGCACAAAATAATGTGGAAAAAGGGAAAAATTAGGAGATGTTTTTTTGGTATTTTAGTATCTTAATGACTTTTTTGGAGAAATGGGGTGGTGAGGGGTTTAATTTATACATGAGTAGGGGGTTTTAAGTTATTAAATATTGATTATTGTTTAACTAAATACAACCACATTGAGGTGGAACTAATTTCCATGAATATGGATTATAATTAATGTTCTAAACGATTTTTAGGTTCAATAAGAACATAAAAAAAGCATTTAGTTTTTTAGTTATTATGTATTTCAATCCTTTACCCTATTAACAATAACTACCTATGTTATTTTACCTATAGTACGGTAAATAATTTTTTATGATAAAAACATATTTATACCATAACAATTAAAATGAAATTAAAACCAAATTTGGAACATATTTTTGATAATGAAAACTCAATTTTCCAAATTAAATTCATATAATAGGAAAAATTATATTTAATATTATTCATGAAAACGAAATGTGAAATAAAGGGTTTTAATGTGAAAAAATTCAAATGTTTGAATTGTTTTTTATATCCAATTTAAATATGAAATTGTTTTAAAAATATAAATTTTATTTATTAATATATTGCTGAAATAATTATACTTTAAAAAACATTTTATATATTGTATTTCATTATAAATTATTTATATGAAATTATATTTTTCTGTTAAAATGTAGTAACTTTTACATTTCGTCAATAAATGAAACTAATAAGAAAAAGATGGAAAATTCATCCTTATTTATTTTTTCAATCCCCATTTAAAAAATACAGTTTATTTTGAGAAATTAAATTTTTAAATTTATCAAAAATAATTGTTAATATAGGTGAACTATTAAAAAGGTATAAAATTTTGTTTTAGAGAAAATATAATTTTTAAGCATTAAATTTGATTTATTCATTTCTTATTCTTATATAAGTTATTGATTGAGTTTAAAAATTTAATTGAATATATAACACATAAATTTTAAAAATAAATTCCCATAATCTTGATTAATTTAGTATATTAAAATAAAATTATATTGTATGAATAAAAATAATTTGTTTTAGAAAAACATGACATCTATTTTCAATTAGATTCCATTTTTTTAATTAATTATTAACCGATGAATTAATTTTATAAAATTTTGAAATCTATTGTTTCATAATTATTCCTACCTCATTAAATCTTTCCATTCCCAAGGCTAGGTGGCAACTATCACATTTAAATAATCATATTTAATTATATATAAAGCATAGTGTTCAGTGTAATGTATGTAATCTTAGAAATTAATGTTATTAAAAGTGATCCATATAATAAAATATTGAAGTGTTATATTCTCCCATTATTCTATAAATTTCATCTTCAAAATATGGAATTTCATTTCAAATAAAAATATATGATATTGGAAAATTTCTGGATTAGAAAGCCACATAATAAATAGGGTTAATTCAAAATTATCTTAATAAGAGTGGTAGGGAAATAGGAAAGTCACATTAAAATCAGTCTTTATAATAACATAACATTATCGAAATGTGAAAATTGGGACATGGTAGAGAAATATAACTATACTTTTCTGGAGGAAAATGATAGAAGATATAGTTATTAGAAGGTTAATACTGGCCAAACCGTAGACTAGATTGGTATGAAAAAAGTCAGTAATATCAATAAAAATTATTGTTATAGGAAATCATTTATTTCAATATCAAATGAGAAGGTCAAATTACTTTATTTCATCTTCTAAGTAAAAATTTAAATTTTTTTCATTCGATATATATTCATATCAATAAGTAAACTAAGATGTTGATATTCAATATGAGTTTTCCCAGTATACCTTCTATCATCCGGACCATAAGTTAATTATTTTCCCTTTAAATATTTTATAAAATAAAACATGTTAGTAAATGATATAAAATTGATAATTAATATTTTATCCTAAAAAAATAAAATCCAGAGATCAAAATAATAAATTTCATGAGTAGTTAATCTTATGAGACATCCAAAATATGTCTTCCAAAATTCAATGAGAAAAAATAGAATAAAGGTCATTAATTTGTCAAAATATACAAATAAAAATATTTTACTAACAATATAGTTTATACATAATTATCACATAATAGATATATAAATACCTTGGTTATATTTAATCCTAAATTAAAATAATTAGGAATCTGAAAATAATATCTTGGGTTGTTGAATATATTCCTTAAATCAAAACATGGACTAATCCAAGCCTAAACCATAAAATCATTATCCAATTTTATAGTCACCAATATTATCCCATAAACATATATTTATCATTATTATCTCCACAAAAATGACCACATATTAATGATATATTCCCAAAAATATTTGATTTCAAAAAGATCAACTATCAATAGAATAACATATATTGGTTACGAGTATTTTTCATTAAATTATTCCAAAACCTTAAGAACAAGTGATGTTGTAAAATCTATAAATATCTAATTATTATTGAAACCACTATATCATTTATAATATTATTTTATAAATACAAAAAATCAAATTAATCTATATTATTTATATTTGTTAATTATATAAACTTGACCGTGATCCTAATAACTTCTAATGATATATATTCCCTTGATTCTTAAGGAATTTATTTTCATAGCATCCCATTTTACTATAGTTAAAACATTAAATATTATTACATTCATTCAACCCTTTTCATTATATAGGATGGGGAATCATTTCTCCACACTTATAAAAAACACCCTATAATTTCATGTATTTCCTATGGTGATTCTTTCCACACATATAACATTTTGGAAAATCCTTCATTCTATTATTTAATTTATTCATCTTTTTTCCCAGATATCCTATTCATATAATGAATCCATTAAAATATATAATACATAGATAACTCTTTCTCCATTTTTTAGTACATGATACTAAGTCCTCATATGATTAAATTTTTTAGGATTCTAGTTCCCATAAAAATATATGATTAAGACCATAAAAAATTCATTCATTATTATTCTTCCGAAGATGTTACTTGGCGAGGATCATATTCCACATCCTATAAACCACTTCAATAATATGATATATACATGATTAGAGCATATATTTATGAAACATAATATATTATCACAAAACTAGTGAAATACTTAACATTAATTAAAAAATTAATGAATTTATAATCACATAATCCTTAATATGGATTCATTTGAATTTTCTTATATACAAATACTAAAAGTCTACATTAGGGTTATGCTTTAAAGTCTATGTTTTCCTAAATATAGTTCTCATTATTTCAAATAAAAATCCATTGATTCCAAATAAAAATATCCATACTCATGAAACATATAGTTTATGCCCTAAATATCACACTGGAATTGTTACAAGGTGTAAAATGAAGAAGATTTGAATTGTTAGTAGTTTTGGAATCTATATTATTAAATTATACCCATTTAATAATTCAAATAGATAAAAAATCATAAACCATAAAAAATTAAATGATCATCATCCATTAAATTTCATTCAAATATTTCATCTTCTAAACCTTATAAAAATAATATGGAATAGATAAAATAATAAGTAAATTTTAAAAATAATAGAAAAAATATTGAATAAATGATAATAATTAATATATCAAGGTAAATAACTAAAAACACATTACATTTAACCATCAATATGGTAATGAAATTTATCCATAGAACTGTTCATAGGGAAAAAAATTTAGATAATAATAACAAATTTATGAGTATAAGAATTGATCAATTATTGAAAATCATTTATGTAGAAAATCAAACACTACCATCAAGACCTTTTACATGATGATTTAATTTACAAGTTAAAACCTGTTTAATTTGGGAAACTATTATTCTTCTTGAGACATGTTAATTCATCTAGGGGTTATAAAATACCAAAACCCACCCTACATATAAATTCCAAAAAAAAATTCATATATAAGAAAATAAAAATTATATATAAATGAATATTTATTATCAGAAGATATACATATTGTGTACAAGATTCATATTTAACATTATTTCACCAATTAATCAATTCCCATTTAATGTAAAAATCATATATAAATTTGTATATATATAAGGAATAATCATATTTTTGATACAAAAAATAATGATATTTAATATAAATGAAATTTTCAATGAATGATGAATATAAATAAAAAATGGATAAAGAATGTATAGTAAATAAAAAAATTAGTTTCATAATATTAAAGTATGCCTCAATGAAGTGAAATTTAGATGAAGTCCTTTATAAAGATCATATAAAATATCAAATGGTTTTTTATTTATTTAATGTAAATACACATTAAAAATTTTAAATAAAACATTAGATAATCAAATTTCATTACACACATAACCTTTTCATTACATTATCAATAAAATTGAATTCTAACCCAGAGAATGAAAAATTAGTTATGAAATCCCATAACAATTGTAATCAGTGAAATTGTATGTCCGTAAAAGTAATAATTAAAAAATTAAACATTTAATGCCATGGTTATAGAGATAATAATGATATTATATATTAAATTTCAGAATTTAAACACCACAGACAAGAAATGACCGGTGAATAAGGAATATATATCATTGATGTGAAAGTGAGATGAGAAACCCCTTACTTCATGTTTCCCATTAGTTTCAAATAAAATAACCTAATTTATAATGGTTTAAATAATGATATTAAATTATTAAAAATCTATAATAAAATTTATTATAACTTATATGATCCATTTTTTACATCTTACTAACAATTCATTAATGATATTTCATTATTTTCATGGTTATTGGGATGTTCGTTTCATGGTTTCATAACCGATTCATTACCTAAAAATTATGGGTGTCACAGAAAAATAGTATTTAAACTTCAGAAGTGGAATTAAATCATATTAATTCACATCAATAAGAATTAATGGCCCCATATGTAATTTTTATTTCTTCTATAAGGTCGATTCATTTGATAAAATGTTAATGATATATCTATTGCTTTTTTTGCAGTTTTTTTAAACACCACAAATTATTTTTGTTTTATATAATAAAATGAGTATATAATGGCTCATTAACATTAAATAGGGTATTATATACAAATTAAAATTTTATTTTAAGTATAATTATTGTTTAAAATCCATCCATGAAGGCGTAAATGAAAAAAAACAAAATCATTATTCACTACGGTGATTAATCACCATAACGTGGACAATCGTTTCATTTATGTGAATAAGAGGATGAAATTAATTAAATGGTTATAATATATTCAATTATAGACATAACAATACAATATACACATTATTATAGAGATATTGTTCCTCGAAATGTGAAGGATTTGAAGAGAAATTAAAAGAAGAAAATAAAATAAGAGCCATGTATTCAGAAAACTGCCTCTTGAATATCACCTCCTTAAAGGATTCCTAAACAACCATGAAATTTATATTATGTTGAGATAATAAAAACAAAAATATTTTTTCAGTTATGATTGGTTTTTTGGTAGATATTTGATAATATTAAATTATTGTGGGGAAGAAATGGGTTGTATTTGTACAAGAGGGAGGAGACATGGGTTATTTGATTAAATAATTATTAAATTATAATTATTTAAAACCAAATTAATGTGTCCTTAATTTCCTCAAATTTGGAATTTAATTAATGTATTAAATTAAATTTAGGTCTTATAATAGATTTATCCCCCAAATTAAATTTTTTATTAATAAAAACCATTTTAAGGAAAAATGGCCAACCATTGTTCATCAACAAAAACCACTACATGTAGAAAGAGTTGAAAATGATTAAAAATGAGGATTAGATTAATTTGATCCGATAATCTATAAATATCCTAGTGTATCATGATCACTTGGGTTTCATGATCCTTTATAATTAGCTCTTCAAGGTGAGTGATCATCCTTTCCATTGTCTGAATAATTTCCTCTCTGTTGATTTTCTCTGATTGAATCCTCGAGCCAGTATGTGGTCATGTTTGTCTATCCACACTTCATTATCCTCATTGGTGTCAACTTGAAACTGATGATCATAAATTCATTTGACATCTTATTTTGAGACATTGGGCCAACGACTAGTTTTATGCATTTCTACCTTGGAGTGCAAGATAATTTTCACGGTCTCCCCATCTTCTTCATCTCTATCTCTTGAATTTCATCTCAATTATTCACATTCCCTATTATAAACATATTTACCATCCTTTTTTATACCCTTTATTGTCAACCAAGTCTCTATTGGATTTGGAAATTATGAGTTTTCCTTGGGTCCCTTCGGTTTTCCCCTAAACCACAATGCATTTCTCAAAGTCACACATGCATTTATTCTCCTTCATCTTTCTAGGACTCTGAGGTTCATTCCCTTGAATTTGGTACATGCAATCAACTGAGGGATGTCATCATTATAAGACTCCTCCTCAAGAGGTATTGGTGGATTATGGACCTCCACACCATGAAAACGGTTTCCTAACTCCATCACCATGCCGTTATTATGGCCCATCTGTATACACAGAGACTCCATACATGTTTTATTTTCCAAACCAGATTTCTTACACCAATCCCCAACATTCCTGATATATTCGAGGTTGGTTACAATGTTGTTCTGGTATATTGGCCCCCTGAAATTCTCACCATCCATCCTTCCAAGTCCACTTTGAGAACCGGTTGCAGCCGACACGAAGGCTTCTTCGTGCGTCAACTCCCTTCTTATAGACTTTTCAGATCCTTATCCCATAAAATGAGGCTACATGTTGGTGACTTCCCAGACCCATCCATGAGAGCCCTCAGTACTATAAAAATCACTAACTATCAAGCACATAATGAAGGGGTCATCGTTAGTTGTCTCATGAATTCCTGAGTCCTTCTTTGAAGAAGAAATCACATCCACAACCAATAGCTCAGACACTTTAGGTGTCACACACTTCACTGCCGCCAGAGGGGCCAAGGAAGGCCATATCTATTGACCCTATTTAACAATGGCCTCTTCACCTTTTTTGGCTATAGCCAACACCTCACGACCAACCACACACACCTTCGCATGCTCGACCAAGTCATCAAGATCCTGCACAATCTTGTTCATAATAGGGTCAATCTACAACACATTATCCTCAAATCCAATAGTCTTAGCCTAGATATCCATGTTTCTGTGATGACAAACAGGGACCAAATATCCATATTTATGGCACCCCCGGTAGAAAGAAGTCCACAATTCCAACACGACACTTTGTTTCCAATGAAACTATTCTCGAACAGAAATCCACAACCACACTGTGAGATCTTTTGCAACATCATCTTATTAACATACTCGATGGGAGATAGGATGGAAAAAACCAAACATCAAGCTATCTGATCATAGGATTCTACCAAAAAATTTTCATAACATTTCAATAATTGAGGGGTTCTCGAAACGGAGAGGTAGGTCAAGAAATCAATCCCAAACAGCAAATGAGGGAGTGTCACGATTCATGTTGATATCAAAAGTCCATCTGGGAAGAAAGAAGCCGCCTTAGTTTATTGCACGAGAGGCTTAGGACCAAGAGGTATTCAGGTCGTTCTCCATGGAGAAACAAATCATTAGTTGATGAATATAGAAGAGACCCACCACCAGGAATTCTAACAGATTCCATTAATGAAATATGAATCAATCAAAAGCATCGACATAGGGACAAATTCTTACTAAATTAGTCAATCAGTGTCATCCAGTGATGATCTAAGGCCTCATTAATCTCCATTGAAGATATCGAATGCATAGGCATGTGGAGGTAATGATTAGGGACAATAGGGAATATTAGGATTGAATGGATGGGGTGAAGGAAATGTGGATTTGTGAAAGGGATAAAGGGTTGAGTCGTCAAGGAGGATGGGTGGAAATGCCTCCCACCCCCCACCGGGGAGGAAGGGGCCAGATCTGTGGGCATCCCAGAAGGTAATTGTCACCATGGAATCTATGACATCATATAATTAGTTCATCAAACCATTTAATGTTTTATTTTTTGGTATTTTAATCCCGTACCCATTAAAAATTAACTAGTTCTATTACTTTACCTATACTTCGGTAAAATAATTTTTTACCAAGATATTTATTTATGAAAAAAATGAAAATAGACATAAAAACATTATTATATTCTTATTCCATATATTAAATAAATATTTCACAATTAAATTCTATGAATTGTGTCATCTACTTTTAAAATTAATCATGCATACACAACAAGAATGTTGGCATTGAAAATAAAAAAAATCAAATGTTTGAAATTATTATATATCAAATATAAATGTGATACAGATTCAAAATAAATAAAATAGATTTATTTTTTATTTTTTATCTAATTATACTTTAAAACATGTTTAAAATATAACACAACAATATTAATTATTATTATCTCAAGTCAGTTATCAATTAAAATGCATTATTTTTCACTTTTCATTAATAAAAGAAACATATAATAAAAATTACAAAACAATTTCTTATGATAATTTGTAAACATATATTTTAAAACTAATGTTCGTTTTTCATGTAAAATTTATTAAACTTCCAAATGATTGATTTAAATTAGGTACACTATTAGAAGGTATCAAAATTTCATTTTAGTAAAATATAGATTTTTATGATTAAAATTGTATACTTTCATATTTTATGTATATAAAACGTCTTTTATAAGTATTAAAAATATTATTGAATATATTAAATATAAATTTCAATAAAATATTTCACTAAAAATGATTAGTTTTATTTATTAGCCCAAAAATCCAAATGTGGGCATACAAATATTTTCTTATAAAAACACATCCATTATGTTAAATATATTTTTATTTTAAAATATAATTTATTGTAGACCAATGAATTTATTTTATAAACATGTATAAACTATATATTCATAATTTAGTTAATCTAATTCATTACCTCCATTCCAATGGCTAGGTGATATCTATCATAATTAAATAATTATTTTTAATCATTAGTTTATGTTCGATGGTCTATATAATGTATGCTATGAATGAAATTTTGTTTATTTTAGAAGAGAATTAAAATATAATATTGGGGTGTTATACATTTTGAATGATATTTAATGAATAGAAGTGTTAATGATAGATAGGTAGTTGATGGGATGCCTCGGTAGATGAATCACTAAGGGTAGACAGTCCTATAGGGTAGCAGGTGTGGTAGTGGAGTTTGAGGAGTAGTTGAAGCTGGAGGAAGTTTTTACTCTGTACTCCCACCATACTGTGTGGTCCCTGCCTAGTTGAAGAGGCCATCATTATGGGTGAGGGTGGTTTCTAGTGGTCATGAATTTGATATTATGGTTGGCAATTAGATTTACTATTTCAATTGGAGGCTCCTAGTAGAGGTGGCCCACTGATCAAACTCTTCAACCGATGGCCTAACATTACTCATGGAGTTGATAGTTTCTTTTGGGATCTCCATGTAGTGGTGATGATCCCTTATGATGTAATATTAGGTATGACATGTAATCTATTTTCCATGAATTTATATACAATTTTTTTGTGGAAGGTATCATTTCTCTATAGTGATGTGGTGTGGTTTTTATTAATGGGTGAAAATGAAATGCAGGTAGAGTAGGATGTGATCATGTGTAGGAGGGTGAAGTAGATAACAAACCATTTAGCTAGCATGACTCTTTGTATGATAGACTCAATTGGAACATAGTTTCTAGAAATGGTGGTAGAGTATGAGTATGTATTTCTTGAGTACATTCTATGATTTCATAATCTTCTATGATATATAATTATTCATTGATATACACCATAATATGACACTACCTGAGCTGAGGGTGTAGTAGGAGGACATGAAAATAAAGTAATTTTTTTGACCCAGTATCTCACCATGGTCAACTCTAGTTTTGTCCTCCAAGAAGGTGGATGATAACATGGAGTATTTCATTGAGTAACATCACCTAAACATGGTGACCATATTGAATTATTATCCAACACTAAGGATATATGATATATTAAATAAGATGGGAGGGATCGATGGTTCTCAAATATTGACATCATACAACATTTTATGTGGAAATGATTACATGATGATAATATAACAAGGATATATTTATGATGTGGTTATAGTCACTATAAACACTTTTTGATGATGTTTATAATAATGATATCCCCATTTTTATTCATGTTATTAAAGAACCTACAATTTATTCTTTCTAAGACACGATTGAGGTAGTCTCTATTGATAATATATTAGTGTACACTTCATCTGAGGGGGGGGGGGAAGAAAAAAAATGGGGATAAAATTTTATATAATATTTTAGAAAAATATTTATAAGAAACATTATATTTTCCAGTTCTAGATATATGAGGTTCACATTCTACGATACTTATCTTCGTATACAGTGTTTCAATGGACCCATTAAAGGATGAGGTAGTTATAGAATATGTTCCACAAAATCACGTGATAGAGGTGAAAATATTCCAGGGTTTTTAAGTTTAATATTATAGATTCATACCAGATTTTTCTAGTATGTCAACTCCCTAGAAATATTTTACCAGAAAGACGTAGTGTTTTCAATGGAAAAATAAGTACAAACATGCTTATTAAGAGTTGAGGATGATATTTATGAGCACTCTAATCTTGAGATTTCACATGGAGGGTGTATACTACATAGTGTTTCAGATTCATTAGGTGTCGATCATAATTATTTTTTGATGTAGAGATTGGTGGTTATTTCCTATGGTTCACGGATGTTCGAACCACATGAATTGAAATACATGACCCATAATCTTCATCTAGATGCAGTAGTATTCCAACTAAAAATGTGTAAACACTAACTTATTTGTTAGTGATTTATTCTCTATTGTGAAAAAATAGTTACATATATATAATCACTATGAAGGGTAATGACATGGGATAGGGTTTATTTTTAGAGTATATATAGTATCATGTCATTGTGATTAATTGTAATCCTATTTAGGGGAATGTGGTTGCAGATTCTCTCAGTAGGAGATCTTGTTTGTAGATAATGATTGAGGAGTCAGAGATGTTGTCCTAATTATTGTTATCCTTAGTGGATTGGGATTGAGTTTATTACCACCAATAAATGGTTGTTAGCCACCTATTTCTACAACGAGTTATGTATTATCTACATGAACAGACTGAATGTGAAATGCCACTTGATCAGATATCCACTACACATTCTCTAGATAGATTTTATAAATGAGGGGATAACACTATATCTTTTACTGGACACATGATAGTACCAATGAAGATTATAGAAGATTTGTTGGGAGATTCATTAATCAACTTTTTTGGTTAATCTAATTGTGTGGAATATATACCGGATACTCCAATATCAGTTTTGGTGTCCATGGATATAGAATAATGTTGTTGGGGAAATCTCTCAATGTATTACTTGTCTGAATGTGATTGATGAGAACCATTTTCTAGTGGGATTATCCCAACCCCTTGAGGTTATGGATTTTAATTTGGAAAGGATGTCATTAGACATCATTTTCAGTCTTCCACATAAGTGTATAGGACAATACTCCATCTGAGTGATCATAGATGGACTGAGAAAGTCATCCAACTTCCTATATATTCAATAAAAGTGTTCATTACAGATCATGATATGTCTTTAAATTGGAGATATATCTCGACACCATAGATTTACCTTGATTATAATTTCATACTATGATGCACTCATCACATCATAGATATCGAAGGGATAAAATATTTCGTTTAGGTGTAAATTTCTATTTAAAATGTCTTTTTTTGCTAAATTGAGTGGACCATTAAGGTCCTGTCAGACAAGATGCAATCTTACAAGTTAATATTTTTCTATATTTGGGAGTATCACCTACCACTGGTGGAGTTTTTTTATAACAACCGCTACCATTATACTAATGGTATGCCACCATTCAAGACCATGCACATGAGACCCTCTATGGAACCAATATACTTGACCAACCTAGGAGATTCAGTACATATGGGCATAGTGTTTGTGTGACCCATGATATATAATTTAAAGGTCTTCAGGAGTGGATGAGGATGTTACAGATCAATCATAATTATTATGCAATTATCCAATGATACATTTCGAGTTCAAGGAGGGAGACCATGTATTCAAGTGGGTCCCACCTCAACGTGGGTTGCAGAAATTTTCCCATGGTGGTATGGAATATTTGAAATTTTCATAAAATTCTAGATACTTTTTATTTTTGGTGGGATGGAGTACCACATTGATCTATCCCCAAAGTTAGACAGTGTACACGATGTCTTCCAAGTGCTGCGGTGAGGAGGTGTGTCCATGACCCATCACATGTTTTCAATTGGGGCTAGATAATCATTGTTGGTAGTGATAATTTTTTAGTGTACATAGTTGATATTGCAGATCATGAGGATAATATAATTCATTGAAGAGAGATTCCATTAGTTTGTGTCCTGTGGAAACACATGATTCTTCTAGAGTGTACCTTTAAGTTGGAGATGACGATTTATGTTCAATACCCACATATCTTTCTACAGTAATTAGTTTTTAATTTTGAGACGTAAAGAAATAATTGGTAAGAATGTAACATATTTGTTTTTTATATGTAATGTAATTGAATATTTCTAGTTATATTTTTGATACTATGAGATGAGGCCACACATGATTCTGTTACTTAGTGAGCCCTAAAATTTATGTTTTGAATATAATATATATATTAAATTCATGTGAAAAGATTGTTCTTGAATAAGTTTAATAAATGGAAAATGTGAAATATAAATAGAAAACTAAGGCCTTTTTGTGTTTAGATCATGGGATTTATCCTATGTGTTATATAACTTTTGAGTGAATTTGAAATAACGGATGAGGGAAGTCGAATGATAATTAATAAATAAATAAACTAATTTGTTTATTTTTTAAAAATAATTTCTATAAACTAAACCTTGATTATAAACATGTTGGTATGTAAAATTCTCTTAATGATCGACATAACCCTATATATTTTAGGGAGATAATTATAGAGTCATTATTGGATAATAAACAATTGAATCTTGGATTTCTGATCAAATTGTAGTAAGATTAAAATATCTCACAAATAATAATGATACAGAATCACCCATTATAAGAGATTGGTCCAAATCGAGGTAGGAAGTTATTATTTGGATATATCCCATTTTTATTATTCATATGATTAAAATGAATCAATCAGATAACAAATTTTTTCGGGGATCGAGTGTATTGTGGGTGTGGGTTAAATATATCAAGGATTGGGGATTTTATTATTGATTATTATATCTATTCATTTTTATATCTTATCGAAATGAGTCTAGGCCAACAAAAACATTGGATGAGATTCATTCCTCCTATTTTTGATTCATTTATTTCATCTTTCATTCTTCAATCATTCATCACTAGAATTCACCTTGGTCGGCAGTTCACCAAATACCCAGTAATCAATCATTGCACACCCTATTCACGGAATGATGGATTGACACCATATGCATGAGGATAGAATTATTATGATATCGGGCTATGATAATGGACAATTATGGGATCATACATCTTTATATAATATTTATGTTCCTAGAGCAATAGATTTCATTGATGGAATTCCCCTATGATTCAAATGGATATTCTATAGTGTGAAGCAAGATAACAACACTATCACTCTTGAATCCCAGGAATAACATATATAAATATTATATCATTTTAGATGAATATTCATTAACTTAGTAAGAAAACTTTCCTGAGGTCCTTAATAGTTTAGTGTCCTTGGAAACATGGAAAACAAAATCATTTATCCTAGTGAATGATCATCAATAACTACCAAAAATATCATCACCTTTAGTACTCC
Organism: Viscum album; assembly: GCA_963277665.1. Classification (NCBI taxonomy): domain Eukaryota; kingdom Viridiplantae; phylum Streptophyta; class Magnoliopsida; order Santalales; family Viscaceae; genus Viscum; species Viscum album. Next base: position 1,507,222,447 of record OY728152.1, read on the forward strand.
TACATAAACCACTTATTTAAAATATATAGAATGGAGACATAATAATGGGGTGAGATATGATTTTCAGCAATTGTAAATAAAGGGAATGTAAATGAAAAACATGGACAATGTGGTATAGAATTTGAGAAAAAAATGTAAAGACTATACCCTTAATATTAGAGATCACAATAAAAATATAATGTTTATAAGACATTAATAAAATGTAAATAAAGAACAGAAGCCATGAAATAATAACTAAAGAATAAAACATGTAATTGTGGAAAACACACAGTTAAAAAATATTATTTCCATATTAACTAAGGTATAGATTCCAACAACATCGTAGTTGTATGAGTTCGATCCCCCAACCATTTAATAGTCATGGTTCACTCCCATTATGATATTAGTACCATGAGTTCACTCCTTAAACCATTATGGTTGTAATGGTCCACTCTCATGGCCTTATTAGTAGTCAAGGATTATTACCTTGATGATCTTGGTCTATACCATGAGATATACATTTTTACGCAATGAATTGGATGGAGATATAGGTCCCTAACATATTATAATTAAATCATAAATAAATGTTCTAAAAGATCATAAATATTAATATCATAACTCATAAAATTAAATTTGTATCATAAAAATGTAATTATATCATAACCAATAGAAAAGATATAGGTTTCATAATCATTTCATCAAAACCGTAACACATGAAAGGGAAATGAATTTCATTTACATATGACCCATGATATAGAAATGATATTCACAAAAAACCATGAAATTATTCATAACCAATTCATAGAAAGAATATTAATGCAAACATAAAATCATTTCCAAGAACGTGATGAGTAGCATCAACATATATCATAGTTGATAGAATAAAATTTTGAATTATCTTTCAAAAATGTATCTTCATGAAAATATAATTTATTCTTGGAAAAAATAATTTTAAATATATAGAAAATTTTGAAAATTATTTTGATAGAAAATAACTTGAATAAATATAAAAAGTATAGTAATTCATTTTGAAAACATTTTTCCATGAAAAGAAATAAAATAAGTTTAAAAACATGTTAAAACCCATTTACGTTGAGGGAACATTGAAAATATATAAAAAGAGATTGAAAAAGTTTTGAAAACTAATTTAATTGAAAATTTATTTTAGAATAAATATTTTAAAAATTACCCTATAGAAATTAAAATAAATATTCAATGGATTGACATCTTATAAATCTGTACATGTCGTACAACCTAAAAATGAGCATTCCTTTTGTAGGATAGAATGATTAGAAAAATGCATCGATCGAAAAGAAAAAAAAAATTCCTTTGATTTTTTTTAAAATACATAAATGATAAAAATTTATTATAATTATAACAGGATATTAGTAGAATATTGTCCATATTCCTTTTTATAAATTGTTTTTTAAAATGAATACATATTTCTAATATAAGAGAGGGTATAGTCAGGGTTTCATAGAAAAAAATTATTAACTATATTATGTACCAATGAGTGTATTAATGCTACCAATATATGAATAAATCATGAATAACCAATTTATAATACATGTCGTGATTATTCTTGAGATATATATCTTAAAATTCAATAAATATTGTCGTAAACATAAAAATTATCGAAAAGTGATGAGATGTTTATATAAACAATTATTACATCGTATCTTGGGAAAACAATCAAAATATAGTAAAATATGATTACATGAAACATAAAATGTCATGAAATTCATGAAATTCATGATATAGAATCTAAAATGTGAGTATATAAATATCAGAAGATACTTTTGGTTCATAATAAAACACGTCTCAAAGAAGAGAAATTGTGACAAAACTGTTACAACAATTTGGTAACATTAGAAACCGAACCCCCCTGAAATATTCATAAAAATGGATATGATAATACCAATAAATTTAATTATATGATAAATAGAATAAAATTATTGGTAGTACATACACCACAAAAAAGGAAATAATCGTGAACATAACATATATGTCACGAAAATTAAAAGTGTGATGAAATCTGATTACCTTGTGTCTTGACTCTCATAATAATCATTCAAACCACATTTATAATAAATATAAAATAATTAGAAATATTTTTCAGAGCCATATTAATATATATAATAAAATATATGGTTTGATTATGACCTTATATTACCCTCTTGTTAACAATCTTATACTAAGGTTTGACTTTGGGTAATATCTGATTTGTTCTTTTCATGTGTCTCGATTTGTTATATCTTGTATCCTTAAAATTATATAATGAATCTATAATTTAAACAATCATATAAATTTCATTTATATTCATTATATTATTATTATAATTATCAATTCTATATAGAAGTATGAAATAAAATACACCATTTATGGAGATGGTAAGTCATACGTACGCATGAACACTGTTTCATTTTTTATTATTGTATTGAATGAAATAAGGAAAATGATATATATTTATATATTTATATAATTTCATCAAATTATAATTATAATTATATATAAATTTTAATTTATATTATCCCATCCTCAATACATTCCATGTATTGTCTGAACGAATCACGTTACTTTGAGGGGGGGGGGGGGTATTCCACACAACCTCAAGCGAAATTATCATATTTGTAGAAAATGGAAAGTAAACATGATATACATTATAAAAGTGGTAATGTTGCTTAATTAGAAAATAAATTTAATATATTACATATATAAGTATATTTTTCATCATAATATCCACCATGAGAGGTGGTAATGGAAAATTATCAGTCATTCTTTAGTAAGGCGGTAGTTCACCAAACATGTAAACGATATTTTCGATACCCATTTTATGGATGTTTGTGTATGTGTAGGATCAAAATATTGAATAAAAATATTTTATTATATTTAGAATATTGTTTTTATTCAATCATCTAATAAATATAGTTTTGGGGGTGGAGATATAACATAAATGAATGGAGCTTCAGAGAAGTTATTCCCTCTTAATTGTGTAACTTCTTTTCAGTTGTTCAAAAATGCTTAATTGGATTTTAATCTTCATAATGGGTGGATTCTATGATTAAGGTAGGTATTATGGGAACTTTAATTTGAAGTGTTTTTCAACGTGAATTTTTTTGAGAGGGTGAGGGTGTGGGAGGATAAGAGGCCATTTATTGTGGAGGAGTGAGACTCATGTAATATTTTGGAAAAGGAATTCCATACATCTCTTTCACATATTAATTGGAACAAATTTGATCCAACAGAGGATAGGGTTGAAATAGGGCCATACATTGGTTTTTGGACAATTTCTAGCAGATGATTCCCCCTAAGATTATTTTTTAGTCCAAAATTAAGCTTAATTTGACCTCAATAAGTGTGATTAATTTTCATCACTTTCACTAATATTTTTGGTTAAAAAAATAACTTAATATTATTAAAATCTAAATATTATGATGATTATAATGGTTTATTTCATTTTTTTGAAATATAAATTCATATAAGAAAACAAATTAATATTAATTCTAATCCTGAAAATGGGAGGAAATAACATGGTTTTCAATTACAATGGAGTTCAAAAATATTATTAAATAATGATTTTTCTTATAAAAATCCCAAAAAATAAACCTAAAATATTTTTTTTATTATAATTTCAAAAATAGAATTTATTTTATGAAATTATATTTCTCTTTTTTTAAATTTAATTTTATAATTTTTCTGGGAAGGACATTATAAGCATCTCATTTGAGAAAATATACAATTTAAATATATAAGGACATTACTAAAAAGTATAGCATTAATTATCAATATGTTTTATTAATATAAATCCACAATATATAATATTTTAATATTACATATTAATATTCATATTACTATGTTTTAATGGTTAGGTTATATCTAACACATTTAAATAAGTATAAATACAAAATTCTATTTCGTATAAACTTGGTTCTGCGTGTAACATACTCCATGTCAGTGTCGCATGTTGTGCTAGCCAAGTTAGTGTTGTGTTTAGAGAAAGCCATGTTAGAATTACATGTCGCATAGTAAAATTTTGTGTTGTGTGAATAGAATGATTCACATAGTGTGTAAATAAATAAATAAATATATATATATATATATTCCCAGTGTCATGTGAAATGAAAAATATGAAAATAAAAATTAATTTTTTTAAAAATATTTCCCAAACTCTCATGGAGTTACATTCAAACACCCTTAGAATGAATTTCACCATCCAAATTCATCTGGTTCATCAAAGGATTAATACATTAACGTTTCATTCACAGAAACCCACATGATAAAAATAAATACTACAATAAACATTCAAAGGGAAATGTTCTGAATATGATGGTTTCCAAATTAACATATAAATAGTTTTCCACATATGAGAAAATAAGTAGGAAGTGTATATTGGAAATGGAAGAATGTTTTAAATATTTATAGGATTGGTTGAGTTTATTAATCACAGACAACTGAATGATTAAAGTATAGTTTTGGGCCTCAATGTCCAAAATTTGGGATGATTTAAAAGGCCAATAGTTACGACAAAATTATCGTATGAGGAAAAAACATTTTATATCATTATCTTAAGAATGATTAATTCATTTCATATAAAAGAATATAATAAAGAATACTTACTTGATATATTCTTATAATAAAATTCATTCTTTATATGTTATTTTATAAATTCTTAATTTATCCATTACTTCAATTAATGGACATCGAAAATTATCATTAATTCTTGATGTGCAAAATACACTTCTACTGGATCTCAAGTCCCTTAAAAAAGTGATATATATAACTATTTTCCTCTAACTATTATTAAAAATCAGTATGGTTAATAAACTAATCTCTATAAAAAAATGTAACTCAACTAGTCCATCATTTATAATTATAAAACAAAATTAACTACATAATAGCCAACTCATAAAATGGTCTAGTGGTTAGTGTGAAATATTTATCATCCTTCAATGATGGGTACATGAACTATAGCATTTTACTAATTTATTGGATGTCAACCAACAAATATGATGTTCTTTTATAAGACCACACTAATATAATCACCAAAATAAATAATATGGATGTACTTGAAATAATGTTAATCACTAAATAACCTTTTATCAATGGTTTTTAATAAAAACATAGTGCATAATTACTTCCTCCAAACATTAACATAAGATTATAATTAATGGTTAACCTTATAATGTATCTAAAAGTTGAAAATCCATAACATTTGAAATGAATTCACATAACCATCTTAACATTGATCATACATATATCAACATGTACCACTAAGTTATCACATTTCAAACATGTCAATACCGACGTCACATTTCCTCTTGAAACATGGTAATAACCATAATTACCATAAATAAGTTGGGAAAACATGAATTATTACAAATTCCAGAGTATATTGGATCTATTAAATAAATCCAAAAATTCTAGAAACATCATTAATGATAGTATAATCCAGTTATCGATTTGTCTTTAATTAGTTCCAAGTTAATAAATAATGTTCAATTGGTTATTCATAACCCACATGTCTTATTTAAATCAATATTATCTTAACATATAAATAATATTTAGGGTTTATTTTCCTTATTAAAAATATCACCTTGTCATTACATAACTTCACAAATCAATTGGAAACATTCAGCAGAAATATGTAAATATAGAGAAAACAACACAAGTAGATCAATCATTTTATTTTTCATAAGTTATAAAACATAAATTATGAGTCCAAAAACATATAAAAATTGATTATTACACTTCATCATTATGTTTTATACAAGGTTACCATATTCTGTTACATAATTACTCTTTCTTCTCACATTTATACTATAGTATAGTCACCATCCTCAATGTAACCATTACACGCAACAAATTTCTAGTTAACTATTGTAGCATAAATCATGGTAAATTTAGTTTCATAATGTCCATGTATTACATAGATAAAACACATAAACATTGATGGTGTATTAGGTACTCTAATATTCTCATCCATTTGGTTAACCTAGCTATTCATTTTTTTGTTGAAGTTACTTTCTTTGTGTACTTTTTTTCCTCATTCAAAACATATTATTTTTACTCAAATTCATTCAAATTTGATACTATTTTTATAATTCATGAACAAAGGTAAAAAATAATATTTCTTCCATGGTTTCCATTACCCAAATACTTACACAATTTATTCTCTCTCTTCTTTGGTGAGTCTGAGAGATGTTTATGGTATATTTTGTTAATCAAGTTCCGTGAAAGCTGATTAGGCATGGTGAAAATATTTATCACTATAGTGATAATCCCACTTGACATCTAATCAGTAAATCATCCATCACATTCAAAATTATTATAATTCTTTCAATTTCCCACAATTTAGTAAAATTAGAAACATAATGTGATAATTACTTCTCAAATTAAAATACCACATAGTCTAAAAAATATGTACATATAGGATATCTAAATCATGACACCTTACATATTCTAGGACACCAAATGTTCACTATAGGATATTAATAACCATGTTATATTTAAATCCATCATTATGTATTGTGATGTGTTTGTGAATTCCTAAAACACACCCTGAGGGAGTGTCAAACCCGGAGTGCAGTAAGGCATGTACTCATGTACTAGATTTCCACAAATCTGGCCCATGACATGATTTGAATATATGTACCCCATGTTATATCTAATCTAGAGCCACATCAACTTGTAGTATCCCTAAAGGGACATATTTTTAGAAATTACCTCAGAGTATCCCAAAAAAAATTTCTAGGACTTTTTCCTAAATGGTAAATCATCATAACAATTATCATTAGAGACATGCATTTGAATGTTCAATGGAATTCCTATAGGGATATGACTATGTTATTATAATCCTAATTTCAAATGGTAGACTATAACATTTCATTTTATACCAACTATAGTGACACAAGAGAAACATACCAATATATTACATAATATTAGATAAATATTTTTTACATTAAAAAATAAATTCCTCAGTAATCGTAATAATTTTGTGTATTTGAAAATCTAGAAAAACTTTATTCTCTCTGGATGAGGGGTCTTCATCATCTCCAATATAGATCTTCAGCATCATTACGTATAACTAAAAAAATTCTTTATAGCATGCGTAAAGGTAAAATATTATTGGTTTGATCTTAGAGTCTCAATAAGCATAAATAAAGTAAATTTGTAAGAATTAAATGAATTAAGGGTTGAATCATGAGAATAAAATTTAATTATCAGACACTACCTTTTGTAAATCATTAAAATGATTAAAAGTTCATAAGATGTTAACTATTTGGAAATAAATAACATAATCCATTAAATCATTACACTGGAATAAAATAAATAATTGAATCAAACAAACAAGAATATAATATGATTTCCATAGTAGAAAAGGAATCCCATCCCAGTCCATCTCAGTAGTATGGGTTCACTACCCATTCCATCATGTTAGTCTTGGTTCACTCTCATAATCATATAAGTAGCATTATGTCAATACTAATACAATCTTGGGAGTCACAGATCACTATCATGGCCAACATTATAGTCAAGGATTACACCAAATATCATCTTCGTCTATCTTAAGAAAAATAAATATTTACCAAATTTATTGTAATGAGATATAGGTCCCAACCATATCATAATGAAATCATACAAACATGAGACAAAAGATAAAAAATAATAATATAATATCCCAGAAATTAAATGGGTATCATAAACAAGTAATCATATCATAACATTGGATAAAATAAAGGTTCACAATCATTTAATCAATATAATAACCTATTAAAAAGAAACATATTTTATAAAAATATAACCTGTAAAAAAAACAGATTTCATAAATAAATCAAAATTATTAAAAACGTATTCATAGAAATAAAATTAATGTAACCATTAGATAATTTCTTAGAATGTCATGAGTAAAATAACAATATTCAGTATTATATGGAAACTAATTTTGAAAGATCATTCAAAACATTTCCCAAGGAAAATATCATTTCATCATTGAAAAATTATTTCTAATATATAAAACCATTTGAGAATACCCTGAAAACATATAATAAACACAAAAAATCAAATTGAAATCCTTTTTCCTTGAAAAAATATCAGATAATATTTAAAAAATTTAAAAACATATTTCTTCCAAAAAAATATTCAAAAACTATAAAAGGATCTTGAAAACATATTGAAAACATTTTCTATGAAAAATATATATTAAATAATTAATTTAAAAAGTCATCATTAAACCTAAAAAGAAATATTCAATGTGTTGATGGAAGATTATTCCATTATGGTCATATGAGTTAAAAAGAACTATTCTTATTACATTGTAAAAAGGATAGAAAAATGATTCGTTCTGAAAGATAGAATAATATTCCATTGAACAAATTTTTAAAAGACAAAAAGAGTAATAATTTATTTAAATTATCAAATGATATGAGTTTAATATTCATGGATTTTTTTAGAAAACATGGTTTTAAATGAATAACGATTTCTGACAGAAGAGATGATAATGTCAAAATTTTATAACAAACATATTCATAATTATCATAGGAACAAAATAATGCAATAAATGGTAAATATATATGAAGAAATCTTGAATGACCAAAGGATAATAAAACTAATTAATTTTATTTAGATATGGATCAAATAATTTCATCCACAGAAACATAAACATAAAAAGTCTCGAAAAATTATGACATTATTTCAATAAAATATTAAAACAAGGTAAATTGGGATCAAAATCTCCATTAAAGAAATTAAAATTTAAAGAATCATAAATTATCATGAATTTAAGTAAATTAAAGAAATTACATGTATAATTTAATTATATACATCTGAAATAAACTAGGAGGGTAACAAAATGAGAGTCTAAACGAAGAGAAATTTTGAAAAAACTATTTCATCAATTTGGAAACTTTTGAAAATTAACCACCATTAACGAAAATATCATAAAATGGGTATATTGAAACACAAAAATTATGTACAAGATATGTAGAATACAATTATTGGTATTACATGAACCACACAAAATGAAATATTGGACAACATAGAATGTATCTCATAGAAATTAAATGTTAGATGAAATCCCCTTACCATTTGTCTTGACACTCATCATACTCATTCAAAAAACCTATATAATAAATATAATAATATTATGAATATTTAATAGATCCATATTATTATTTATTATACCATATATGGTTTGAATATTTCATTCTATTTTCCTATAATTATCAATCATATGCTAACGATTCACTATGGGCATTATCTACATTATTTTTTGTATGTGCCTTATTTTGATATATAACATATAATAATACATATAGTAGGACAAACTAATGTAAAACTAGATATAAATATCATTTATATTCAGTATATCTTTTTTATAATAATCTATATAATAAAGATGTATGAAATTTAATACACCATTCATGGAGACAGTCTGTCGAACATACGCAAGAACATTGTTTCCATTTTTATTATCATATTTTAAGAAATAATTAAAATTAAATGTGTTTATTTATATAATATCCTTAGTTTAGAATAATAATTTTCTATTTATCAAATAATTTCCCTGAACCCATCCTAAATACATTTCAGGTAGTTTTTTAACGAATCACATCACCTTGAGTGTGTGATAGAAAACATTTTCTCAAGAGAAATAAAGGTATTTACAGCAAATGGAAAGTTAAAAATTGATTTTTTTAAAATAAATATAGATTCTTAAAAAATAATAAATATAATTTATTAAATATAAAAAAAAAAATTATCTTATCATATTCACAATGAGATTCTTTAATAGAAATATGATCAATCATTGTGTAGTATGGAAGTAGTTCTCTATACATGTAAACTGTATGATTGCTATCCATTAGATGGAGGTGAGTGAATGGGAAGTTCTAACCATTAAATTAAAATCATCCTTGAATATATAAGATAATATTAACTTATATAATCATGGAAAAAATGTAGTTGAGGGGGTGTAAAATGAAAATAAATGAAAGGAGATTGAGGGAAATTTTTACCACTTAATTAGATAACTCTTTTTGGTTTATGCCAAAATAAATTCTAGTATTACATTACACCCAAATGGATTTCTATTAGGGTAAGGCAGGGATGTTTGGAGCCCAATTAAGTAGAGGTTGGTAATTCTATGGGGGTATATTGGAGTGAGTAAGTGGGAGGATGGGATGCATTTTTATAGTAGATTTGGAGTGGAACAATTGTAATATTTTGAAAAAAAAATTTCATATATGTGTTTCAAATATACTATGGGTCCAAATTTATCAAAAATGACGATAGGATCTATATATGGCTAGACAAAGGATATTAGGTAAGATTATACTTCATTTTCCACCTATGTATTTGTTTTAGTTTTTTATTAAGCTTAATTTTACCCTAATCACTGTGATTAATTTTAGTCACTATCAGTAATATTTGTTTAAAAAAATTAAATTTTATTAAATATAATCTAAATATTTAACTGATAACAATTCAATATTTCAGTTTTTATAAATTCAATTCATATAATTGAAAAAATACTATTGCTGTTAATCTTTTATATAGAAAAAATAGTGATATTTTAAAGTAGAAAAAAGTTCAATTTATTATTAAGTTTTTAAATTCAATTTCAATGTGAAATTTATTATAATGAAAAAATTGTATTAATAGTTTCATTTTTTAACTAATTTTACCTTAAAGTAATTTAAATTCAAATTTTCCATTTTTAATTATTTAAATAAAAATGTTGTAATTAAATAAAATGAAATATTTTACACTATTTATCAAAAAATGATGTTTCTCAAAAAAAATCCAAAGAATTCACCCTATGATAATGTCCAAATTCTAAATTAATAACTAAAATCTATTTCCTAAAATTTTATTTCTATATGTGTCTAAAAATTATTTCATTATTTTTAACAGAATGGAATTCTAAGAAGTTCATTTTTAGAAAATGGTATTTTATACATATAAGAACATTATGATAAATTAAATTGATCATAATACATATTTTTTATTAGTTTTAAAAAATGAAATATAATATTTAAGAAGTATGGTTTACTATTCATATAACTGTGTTTTAATTTTAGGTTATAATTAACTGGTTTAAATAATTATAATTATAAAATGATGTGATGTAGAAAATTAGAATTGCATGTAACATATTCCATGTCAGTGTCGTGGGTAGTGCAAAACAAGTTACTGTTGATTATAGAGAAAGTAATGTTTGTGTTGGGAGTAGTGAAATCCAATTCGGTTCCATTTTAAAATAATTATTGACAGGTAATTTTTAAAAAATATATATATATATATATATACTATTTCTAGTGAAATGAAAAATATTTAAATGATAAAATAATTCAAAAAAAATATTTCCCAAAATCTAGACGTTTTACAGCCACATTAATAAAATATCTTCGGATATATTAGTTGCAAGAATGAGGGTAAGAAAAAATAGTGTAGACGGCCATGTGAAAATCTTTGTTTTATAGAAATTCACAATATAAAAGATGTGTAATATTGGAATACATGACATATGGGACCCTGGATGTTGCAGTGGGGTTTCTATAAAGGAGAAATGTATTACATAGCTTGAAGGAAATTTCACCAAGTGGGTGACCTGACCTGGAGACTTGGGATGTACTCTATGTCTACCCATCCTATAACATGACCAGGAACACATCCAGGCACATGACCATGAACATGGACATGATCAGGTGTACACAAACCTAAACGCAAGTAGATGCCATGATACTTGGATAGTCTTAGTGATGAAGAGACATGTCTTGTTCTTTTAAAATGATTTCTAGAACCCCATGAGACCTCAATCATTTGGAAAATTAATCAAGGTGAACTCCATTTATCCATTCCATTAGGATTTTGTTTTTAAATTCATTATATTTGTAGGATATAGATCTCCTATAAGGATCATAAGTCGTAGATAGAGTTATTGGAATCCATTTGTGAGGCCCAGAGCGAGATCCTTTTTCATCATTAGCCGTTAGTGGGGTTCTCTGAAAAATTCTGACCAACAGTATGTGGGCATCGATCCCATACATTGGGTGGTAATTTAGATTAGGTTTTTGGTATACCCCATGGAACTAGGTGTGATACCCATATTTCTATCAATCTATTTAAACTTTTATTATGTACTTCTTATCGAGTGACATGAGGAGCATGGCATCTTAGATGAATTTCATCATGTCTATCATACTCATGTAGTTTTTTCTCCCCCCTGAGTATTATATGGAATCATTGTGAAGGAATCCTAGTATACATATACATTTGTGACTTTACCAAGAGACTGGGAGTCTTCTATCAGTATATCAGGATTCTATTATAATATTTTCCATTGAAATATCCAATGATGAGAAGAATGTTATTCTTAATGCATTTTTCTTTCTAGTTTAGGGGTGTCCTATTGGGTTTTTTATACTCTCCCATACAAGAGATCATACAACATGGTCCATGTCCTATACAGATGAACAACAATTTGATGGGATTCTTAGTGGACCAGGAGTAGACATATCATAGATTTAGGTAGAACTATTATAGGTCATTCCAAGAATGAAATTTCATTTTCATCCATTATTCTTATCTGGATGGACTTCATTATAGTCTGTAGTGGACTTTTATTTAAAAAATATAACATTAAAATATTTTCTTATACAATATCTTTTGGATTTATATTTATTCATGCATTTTTATTAGTTTTATTTTACAATTAATGATTTCATGTTCCTGGTGTTTGTGTACAAATACCTTATTCTAATGTCTCTCATGTGAGTTTTATGCCTACTTGGAGCAAGTCTCCAGCCCCTATCCTATTGGAGGTGAGATTGGGGTAGTCACACTGACCTTGATAGATGAAAATAAGGCACCAATGGGTTATGTCATGGAAGAGTTGTATCAAATATGTGATCCATTATAAGTCTGGTTCATTGGATTTTATTCTAGATGTGAGATTGGATTGGGTTTGATGAAAATAATGTCACGTTTTTCGAGTTCAAATAACAATACAAGAACTATAGTTTTGGTGTGGTGTCCGACGTATCTGATTACCAGAACTCTGACTATCTATTTGTTGACTAAACACATGAATGTAGTGGTTATGGGAAATTGTTATTCATATTAATCATATAGTAGTTGTTTGTATTTTTCATGTCCTTCTTGAGTCATCATTTTGGATATTATAATTTTCAATGGTATATATTATCAATCATAAATTACCACCATGATGTTTTCCATCTAGGTTTCAATATTAGAATCATGAGGATAATACCCCTGGTGATGATCATTCGGTATATGAACATGTTCACAATGTTTTACCTCTAGGTGTTTCACCTATATTACAATAACATATCAATCATCAGATAGTACATAAAATACCAGTGGAGGTGTAGATAAATACGATCATGCTTCATGAGTTTTATGTAATGTGATCTATCATGTTTTTAGGATTTCTAGACCCCCATGAACTCGAGGTTGTATTGAGGTGGTGAAATGAGTCGTGCATCTCATCAGGATACCATGAAACTATATGTTGGTCAGGATATTTAGACTTATCCAGGAGTCTATGGGATGACGGTTGGTATTTGTGATCTAATTGTCTATTAAGTAAAATAGTTAATGTAAGGAGTTCATAATATATTCATAGAGATATTTTTTCTACTATTTTAATCATTTTACACATACAAGAGCTTGTACTACTTCAGTAGAGTAATATAATTGTGTCTTTGAATTTTTCAAGGTTAAAAACCCTCTATCAGAACTGGATGCATATAGTGAGTGATCAGTTATTCTAGGGAAGAAATTTGAGTGAGGTATATTCATGAAAATATTATCTACCATGATAAATTGAATCTATACTTCATATGATTTGGTCCAGGAGTTTTCTTTTTTTGTCGAGTGTGTTCTAGATGAGCGCACATATACAATTGGAATATATAATTTTGATATTGGAGTTGAATGTTATGTGTCAACTTGGTGATGACAGATGCAAGGAACTAGGAATGTGAGATGTTTTAGGCGGAGATCTAGGGATAAGGGATCTACGATTTATGGATCACAATATGTATATATTCATCTTTGACATAGGTGGTTATATTATTATTATGGTGATGTTTAGCTTCCCTTATATTTACTGACCCAACATGAATATAATAAAGAGGTAGTTGAAGTGATGTGTATATAAATGAAGTGACAAGATCAGGTAGGACTGTAGGGTGGTGGATGTGGTAGAGGATATGGGAGACTATATAAAGGTATAAAACGTTTTTTTGGTTACCACCACAACTGCAATGTGGTACCTACTTAGCTCACGGAGTTGGTGGTGATGGGTGAGGGTAGTTGTATGTTGTCATGGATTTGACCGAGATGCTTCATGGATCATATGAGATATGATTTTTCTCTTTTGTACATTATCTATTTAATTGATATCCATAGGTATGAGCCACTCATTTAGAGAATTTTATCTACATCTTAAAATAGAGATTATAGATGAGATATTGGCATCACCGACGTACTTAGAGATTAATAATAGAGGGAACTATGTGATCCAACACATCTACAAATGGTTTACTCTAACTTCCAATGGCATGAGTTTGTTTTTGAATATATTTTTAGAGGTGATGATCCCTAGAGAATGAATATTTTTAGATACATTTTAACTATTGCTCATAAAAATATAGAATGTTTTAAAAATAGGATGTGTGTATCCATAGTGGTGTGATGTGGTTTTACATTGTTGGTGAAAATTAAATCTAGGAAGATTAATAAATGATTTGGTATTCGAGGGAGAATAATATTACTCACTAGTATGATAAAAAGACTCATGGTTCAGTGGATGCTTTGAGTTTACAGTGACCTTCTATAGTGGAGAAGTATAATGATATATTTATTTAGGGAATTTAACTCTTACATATCCACATAAAGATATATATAAGAATTTATCTACACCATAGGATAGAACTAATATTTGTGACAACTAATCAGGTGTATTCTGTAAAGCTTCATAAAAAAAGTGTGCAGTTAGAGGAGATTCAGTGGATGTGATTGTGAATCATAAGGTTTCACCAAGGGTATCCCTAGGGTAGCACACCAAGAAGGATGATGGGAGCATGTATATGTTTGTCGATTACCATCTCAAAAACAAATAGACTATAATAGAAAAGTATCAAATAATGAGGATCATTGAACTCTTTAGTCATTTCATAGTGTCCTCATGGTTTTCCTTGATTCACCATTGAATAGGGAGTCACTGATAATTTTCATGTGACTTGTGAACCATTTCATTAATCCTTTATTATGATTTTTTTTGGTAGTCTTCATCAATGAAATCTTATTGTACTCAACATTCACAGAGGATAACTCAATAAACATGGGGATGTTCTTGTATGTACTCCAAGAGAACCAGCATTATCAATAGCTTTGGAAGTGCCATTTTTGGTGTCAGAAGGATGACTTTATGGGACATATTATCTTAGAACAAGGTGTATTAGTGGAATCATAGAAGATATTTGAGGAAGAGGAACCAACATGCATTATAGGATTTTAGGAAGAGATTAATGATTTCTCAAATATTTATGGTGCAGAGGTTGTTTTTTGTATTTAGTGTTTTGTGATCCATCAGGTATCATGATTTTTTGTGTTATGATGTAAAGGTAGATGGTGATTCATAATGGTTCTTGACATCTAATACTGTATGTGCATAACTATATTCACCCCAATAATGAGTAAGATGTAGTAGTATCACACTAATGTGTGGTGATACAACCTTTTCGGTGACTGATTTCTCACCTATTGTGAACAAAAGACTCACAAGTACATATTCTCTCAAAAAAATATTAACATGAAATACAGGTGTATGGTTTAGTTCTTCTAGGATTAATAATTAACTATTTTATATACCCTTGTGAAAGGGATTTTTGTTTTATATTATATCAATTGGATATGTTGTTTGAAACTACTTATCATGGAATTAGAGTAGTCAGATTTATTATAGTAATCCTTATTGGAGTGGGATGATGCGGCTTACATATACTCATTGTTTTTTACCAAGAAACTTCTACTGTGATTTAGGGATTCAAATCTAGGAGATACTAACCATGAGGGATTACATCCCCATATATCCTCTATTCATGATCATGATAGAATTGAAAAACATGGGGGTAACATCATCCATTTTAAAGGACACAAGACTATACAAGGGGTATTTGGGGAAGTGGATCTAATGGAGTTTCTTTAATATCTATTTGAGGTACTTCTAGGTGTTCCAATGATGTTCCCATACCAACATTGTTAGTTTTTGTGACCATGGATGATGATTGAAATTATATATTTTTCTCGATGTTTCATGTTTTTCGGAAAGCAAAGGCTGTGAACAAGGTTCCAATGGGTTTAGATCAACCCATTGAGGTTCCAGAGTAGAAGTGGGGTGTCGTATCGATAGAAATATTGAAATGGAATCCATGCATGGTTGTAGGAAATGATGATATCTAGCCGACCATATACCCTCTCATTATGTTTCCCATATCCCATTTATATGAGATAACTATTTAGTAGAGATATTATGATGAATTTTCATTTTAGAGTTTGTATTTATCTATGGAGTACCCTTCATGATAATTTATGACTGCATTTATCACATTATTTATTTTTTTGGAAGACATTTTTGGATTACTAAGGGACTCTATTTGATTATAGAATAAATATGCATCCCTAGGCTGATAACTAGACTATGTTGACCATTAAGTGATAGAGGGTATGATGGGGGATTTCATGTTAAAATTTTTCTATAGTAGTGAGGATCACATATAACATGTGTATTTTGTGTCGAAAAACATATATCATTCCACCACCGTTACTGTCCACTCAAGTCATTTTAAATTCCACCATATAGGTAACCACTATACCAAAATATCATTTTATATTAAAAAATCATGGGGCTAGAGTTGACGTGAGAAATGATAGAGAATTTTCATAATAACTAATAGAGGATTGAAATTTCATAGATCAATTATAAAAATTATGGGTATTGATTGTGGATAAGTTTAGGCTCTGAGGATAGAATCCATAAGTTCCTATTGGTCTCACCTTGATGTGGGTCGTAGAAAACAGTATGGGTTGAAAACATATATCCATGATTTTTTCTATATTTAATGATTCTATGTAGAATCAGAGATGTGGTGTACCTCTTTGATATATCCCCTTAGTTTGACTGGGTACATGATGTCTCCCACATGTCACAATTGAGGAGGTGAATGCCTGGAAAATTCCATTTTGTTTATTAGAAGAGATTGTAATCCAGGATGGAACCACTTATATTGTGTACAATGTAAAGACTGAGTATTGATAGGATATTATCAGTTGTTGGTGTGTGATTACATTACTGTGTGTGTGGTGGAATCACATGAATATTTGAGAGAGTACCTAGGAGTTGGAGACAAGAATTCATGATCAATTCCCACATATCTTTATAGAGTTATTTTTTATTAATGGAATTTACATAAAAATGTCAGGGAGATTTTAACATCACCCTTCTTCCCATCTAATTTCTCCAAATATATGTAGTTATATTTTCAATATTGGGCTCTAAGACAACTCAATATACCAATGCATAGTGATCCTGAAATTCATGGTTGAAATATATTAAATATATTAATTCCATGAAAACGTGGATTTCCTTAAAATTTTCAATAACTACATAATTGTGGACTTGATTAAGAAATATAAGTTCATTATTTATTTTACAGCATGAGATTAACATAAGGCACGCCATAACAATAGAGTGCCTCAGATTCTCGGGTTGAGTTCCGTCACATTCTTATTAATAAATAAATTATTTATTTTATTTATTTTATTAAAATAATTACTTTTAAATAAACTGTGATAATAAATATGATTCTATTAAAAAATATCTCGGTGAATTACATAACTATAGAGATTTTAGATATAGAATTGTTATATCATTCTCGGATGGACAATAATCTGATCTTGGATCTTCGACCAATGTGTAGTGGGATTCAATGATCTTAGCAATGAAAATGTCCTAAATTTAATATTTTCTAGTGATTTATCCAAATAAAGGTAATATTTTTATTTTATGATGATTTAGGCACATTTTATTTCTCCTATAATGAAATCAAATTGACAAACTATCAAATTACTTCACGCACTAATCATATTATGTGTACAAGTTAGATTCTTCCAAGATTGGGGATTTCATTTTTTGAATATTATATATCTTCATTAATAATTATATTGTAAATAAATTAAGGCCAAAACCAACATTTCATTATTTCCATTACTCATGATTTCTTATCATGAATTTATTCCCATGATGTTAATTTGTTCATCCTCAATAATCTCTTTGGCCCATGGTTTGAATAATACAAGATAATCAATCATAGTGCACCCATTTCTTAGTGTAAAAGATTGTTACAACAGATATAGGTAAAAATTGATGATGAGATTGTACTAAGATTATTGATCAGGTCAGGAACATAGATATTCTTCTGAATTTTTACATGAGATGATAGGGAGATGTGAGGGATGGATATCCCTTGTGATTAAGAATGCTAGATTCTAGAAAGAAAAAAACAAGGCACAGTCACATAGATCAACTATCTATGGTGTTATTTGAAGTGGGATTCACAAGAAATTATTAAGGATTAGATGACCACAATAATATCCATGGGTTATGGAAATTTTTGATATAGACTATATGTAGTCTTGGTAAAATGTTGTGTTGGACCCACTCCCTAGAACTCGGGTTTCTGGAGAGGTGATATGTATCACATGGGTTGTGACACCCATAACACAACCTGTGACACTTGTCATACAACATGTAACATGAACTAGTTCCATAGTTTGTACTGTATGAGTACTTTTCTAGGCACACAACCATGTACCTGGGCACAGCTAGGTATACACGGACATAGACATGAACATGATCTATGATTCATGGGTAGAACTTGGTATGAAGAATCATTCCATATATACATACTTCACAACATGTAATTTTCAAAATATGGAATAGAGCCCTTATTCACATCAGTTTGGATATGTTTATAGGGTGTGATCCAATGATTCATTCTATTATGGTTTAGTGTGGATTCACATTATGTGCATATGGTGGTGATCCCCTTTTATGAACATATATCCTATACAGAGTTGGTGAATCCCCACTATGATGAAAAAACTGAGATCCTACAAAATCTTCATCTATAGGTTGTGTTCTTCGAATGTTTGTAACAATCACTATGTGGTCGTTGATACCCTACTTAGCAATTTAATGTATATTGGTTTCCAGAACTACCTCATAGATATGGATTTGATCCCCATTTGTGTATCAAAACCATCATAATTCGATTGAATACTTTTTTAAGTAGAGAGCTGGTGATCACGCCTTCTTTTATTTACACCATCTATACCTTCTGACTCATGGAGTTTTCACTCTCAGATGTGTGTTATTTGGAAACATTGAGTATGTATCCTAGAATGGAAATATGGATGTTGATTTACATTGAGACTATATTTCTCTTATGATTATATTTGGAGGTTCTTGATATATATACTATAGACCTATCTATATGATGTGCTATCTTATATTCTTGATTCTTAATTTTTAGTGATTTTAGGGTGTTCTAATGGGTATTATTATACAAACACCTATATGGTATTTTCCTACACTTTTCATGTCTTATGGGGATGAAAGAATTTTTGACAAGGTTCTTGTTGGAGCATGAGTAGATTTAAATTAGATTATGAATAAATATACTCAGGTTTATACAAGAGAGATATTTCATTGTAGCGTCCTATATATATTAGGTTATACTTATTTATAGTTTTTTTTGGTTTTGATTTGGACCTTATCATTTTACAGTATTTTTTTATTCTCTGATTTGTAGATATAGATATATGTATGCATTTGGTATTAGTTTTATTTTATATTTAATCATTGTATGTGGGTTTTGATGAGGATATTACTAAATAAATCATATATTATGGCATTCAATGTGACTTTTAGGGCTACTCGATGCTGGTCCGCAACACATAGCCAAATTTAGGAGGACTTGGTGTAGTCATACTCAACTTCTTTCTAGGCAGGCAGACCTTAGTGGTTTGATTAATGAAATTTTTTAATGGATTAACATTTAACAACAAAAAATACACAAAATTATTGAACTAGTACAAAATCACTATTTTGGGAATTTATTTATACATAGTTAATAATTTAATTTTAGTTAAATATAGAAAATTATGTTTTTATTACATTAAACATTCTCTAAAATTGTAAATATATTTATCCAATGATTTTTAATTGGAGTTTATTTTTAATGCTGAAAAATATCTAAAATAATAATAAAAATTAGATGAATTTATATAAAAAGTGGGTGGTACAATAATAATGTAATTTCCCACAAAAAAATTCAATATTGGTGTTATAACTTTCCTTGATTCAGGTCATGTAATATTATAGTGTATGAAAATACATAAATAATTTAGTTGGATTTATAACAAAAAGTGTAACATTAAAGATTAATTTTTAATATAAATATACATCATTGAATTAAAATATTTAATTTCCTATATTTTATCATGAGAATCATTATATACAGGTATATATATAACATTTTATAGTATTATTTCCATCTATTCCATATTCTCATTAAATGGATGTCCGAGAATATATTTTTCAATAAAAATTGGATCGATAAAATATCCTCATGTATGATGGTCATTAGAAAACTATTTTTTTTCTAAATATGGTATCCTAACTAAATGTTATCCAATGGAAGATACATGATACAAGTTTAGGGATGAAATTTATATTTGAGAAAAATATTATTTTCTAATGAAGAATCACATATATATAATATTTAACATTTATGAAATTCATCTAAAACAATACAAAAGTATTCTATAATATTTAAAAAAAATTATATAAGTAAAAATTCCCTATGAATTTTTTCTATATGGAACATACTGAAAAACGATGTTCGAAATTATATATATTATAAAAAACAATTTCATTATATAGTAATAGATTAATTTGAAATGATCATGCTATATATATAATTTAAATGAATAAAAATTTTCAAAATTGACTTATAATTTATCAACATATAACATAGTTTTTTTAATATTATACCAAACGTCTGGAAAAGGTCTCTTGATCCTAGGACACATTTATACTCGCACTAGCGAAAATCCTAAAAAAATTTAATTTGCATATTTGGTAGTTGTGTGTCTTAAAAACATAACAAAATAATTATTCTATTCAAATGGATGGAAAAAATTGACTTTTTCCAGATATGGTATTCTACTCTAGAGATTTTATTCATAATTTATTTATGATATGAATTATCATTCTGTAAAATGATTTAATTTTCTAGTAGGAAACTAAAAAACAATTTTTAACTATCACTGTCAAACAAACATTATCATAACAAAATTAAAAATGTACTATAAATTTTACGCAATCCAAGAAAACCGTGTCAAATTAATATATTCCTATAATACCAAGATTCCTCATTTGAAATGACAAAAAAACCATTGTATCATCATAAATACCTCTTTAAAAAATATCACATAAATTTACATTTTTATTTGTATATGACATAATGCATTGTATACATTGATTTTTAGAAATGTTGTATTGTTTATCCCCTCGATTAGGTCAATTAAATTAATGTGGAATTTTATCAGTTGAAACGTATAAATCCATATAATTTTATTGAAATAATAACATATGACAAATATTCCATGATCATGTTATTTTATAGAAATATATACATTCAAAAACATGAAAATATAATTGAGAATATATTAATAATCTATAAGGACTTTTACATACTCATATATTCAGTTTTAATATTGTTGAGATTAAACATTTAGAGGCTAATTTATTGATTTACTATACCTTATTACCAATGGATTTTTGAACACATAACAAATCATTATTATTGAAAAAAACTATAGAAGATTTCATTTAACTTTTCTTTTACTATCAATCCTCCATGACAACATAACGATGTGATATTCTCTCGAATAAACTACAGAGCACCATAATCGCTAATATTTATATTTTTGATGTTGTTGTAGATTATGGTGATTATTAATACACATCATAACCACCAAAATAAATACCTCTATGTATTATAGAATAATTATTAAAAGATTACAAGGGTATCCTACTACACCACCTAATCCAGTTATCCATAATGAATAAATAATAGTCTCAATTAACATTACATAATGACATGATCTAGATTATCATAGCAATAATATTTTGGAATGATTTAAACATATAAATACAATTAAATATTACATATATTCCTCCTAGAAATATGTGAAAAACCTTATGATTTTCTTAAACCCACAACAATAAATATATAGTTTCCTAAATAATAAAACAAACAAACAAAGCCTAAAGTGATTGTAATATTGTAATACAACTTATAAAAACATATCATAAAAATAAAAAATTGACAAACAATAGAAAAAATATGTCTGAAAGGGTAAATGTTAATGTTTATAAAAAAATAACATATTTATCACATAGGATGGAAAAATCCTCAACCCAAGCTAAAACATCTCATGACCCAAAGTCACCACCACCTTCAGTATGCCATTGATGGAATATGAACATTATGACATACCCCCATAATTAATGGAATCTATCCCTTACCTATATTATTCAGCCAAATATTCTATATGTACCACATGGCTCTATATAGGGTTTGAGGAAAGGATCATTAGGATACCACAATTATTCATAAACTATATTTTATCAACAGAGTAGTAACTTATGGGTTGAAAACTTGTTTTTAAGAATAATTAATTTATAAAATCCTGAAATCAGTTGGAATATTTTAAAAAATAAAATTCTTTTAAGAAATTAATGATCAAAGAATACATATATAAGATAGTGGGAATCATTTAACTAATAACATATATGTACTATCGTGAAATAAAAAAATAATAAACAGAACCACTGATTCCAAATCAAGTCACGAAACATGGGTTCATATACACGAGAAATAGGAAACTAGAACATGAAATAGGAACTATATCCATCAAACTTGATCTTGTCACTATCCTAATAGTACTCTCGTACATTCCATGAAATATATTAAATCCACATCATGTAATCGAATTCATCCTATAATTGCAGTTGATCAAAGTGGGAATCATTCTTTTGAGGGGACACTTTATAGAGTAGGACAAAATTTTATGGACTAGATTATCATTGTGAATAAAAATATAAATTGTAACCAATATAAACCAATGAACCACCAAATAATATCTATAATAAATAATCCATTATGATAAATAATAAAACTATTGTAACAAATTCATATACACCACTTTGGAGTCAAGGATCTCTATAAAAACATTTATCAAACACATTTGAGTTGTAATTTTTTTAAAATAAATATTTGTAAAAAATATTTTGATTCATAAATATACAATAATCATAATTTAGAATCATAATAGAGACCATATAATTTCACATGAACAATCATTATTTGAATTTACCCAAGGTAAAACTATTTAATAATGGTGTAGCATAGAATAAGAATATTAGATGGAGAAAACTACCATAAGTATGATTGAATCCCATGTATTTAATATGAAATCACTATAAATAGAATAATGGGATCCTAAAAAGCCTCTAACATGACCAAATATCCTTAACCACTTATTTTAAACCCTTTGTTCATATCTTATATAAATATAATGTTTCAGACCCCTAAGAAGAATTGGGGAAAGGATAAGGTATAGTGGAGTAAATATAATAAATAATGGAATACCATAATGGAGTCCACCATGAATTATAGAAGATCACAAAATAACGATAAAATAATGAGGTCCAGGAATGGAAGTAATCTAGATGTATGAAATGAGGGAAACAAGATACAAATTCAATATGGAAGGAAAGTTAATTTAAAATTTAAAATTATACTATGTTACTCACATGATATAACCATTGATTTATAAAATCCATGATCAAAATATGTGGTTCACATCCCATTGAAAAAATTGGTTATTCAATTATTAAAAAGATCCAAAACTATTAAAAAATTATGTAGTAACCATGAAACAAGGTCATCAATCCTTCAAACCCCTCTTTCATGGTTGGGAGCATAGTCAAAACTGACCATGTATTTACCACAGGACATATACATTAGTTAATAAATTCACATGTTTTACCCCCAAATCCCATAAATTTCAATGTAAATTTAATAGAAAATATAATTTAAAATGAATATGTACCAGGGACCCAACATGCTCCACAATTATCTCTACGTACAACATTATCCCCTAAAAATTACCCAAAGTTGAAAATCAAAGAATATTAGCATCCTATAATCCCTCAATAATTCCTCACACACACTTATCATATGATTTTATATTATCTACTATATTAGAACATAGACCAATGAAATTGAATTACAAAACAAAAAATTTTAATAAAAATCCATGATATGAATATGTTCTGCAACTACTATAATTTTTTCATGAACCTCTAGTTTCTCTAATTAAATTACATGGGATATTTTTTAATGGTGATTCACATTATATTAGATATTATGAAAATTATAAATATATGCTATCAATGATGGTAAATCCCATAGATTAAAATCGTTCCTTAGATATATGATCTAAAACACCCCAACATCATACAGTGATATAATACTCAATCATTAAAAATTATTGAGTGTCACCTAAGGAGAAACTATATAAAACAAAATTTCACCAACCAAAATCTCTAAAAAATGATTATTTTTGATAAATAAATATTTATAACGACTTTGACCACTTAAAAACTTCTTCATTATCAATTTTAGTTTCTTTTTATCTATCCATTGATATTCTCACCCCAAATAAAGAGTGTGAAACTAGTTTTATCTTATAGAGTGGAGGTTGATAAGGTTCACCATATAGATCCTAGATGGGATCCATATTAATAGAATATTCATTTATATTATTATAAATAATTTTACCAATTATAGATTTTTTTACTAAGAATTAATGAAATCATGCACATGTGTTTTGATAATATTTTGAACTATCTCAATTTCCTAAAAAACCAAGTCATCAATCAAAGGGTGATATTCAATAATTAAATTTATTTCAGAACTCAATACCTATTAATTAATTATCTAAATCTAAAACACATAGTGATTTTATCATTGACAAACTATGGCTGAAAAAACTCAATGAATCCATAATATCATGTGAATATAATGGATTCTAGGTTACTATAACTTCATTAACATCCTAATTATAATAAAATGTGTTTATTTGGTCAACCAATCGATGATTATGAAAATCAAAACCTTCCCACTACGAATCTCATGCATTTATGTCATGAAATAAATGTAAATATCCTCTAACTAGAACTGTATAATGTTAAGGGACTTTAAAATACTCATAATTCTATGATACTCATTCATTCATTTGATATGTATGGTTATGTGAAAATATCAACAAATGATTCTCTTATTTTCATCCACCAATACTTCTGTTTCAAATCATAAAACACCTTTGTAGCCTGGGAGGAGGCTAAATCAATGTGTGTCCACCCACCATCATCTCTTACCTCTAAAAATGGAATGAAATGCCTCTTCATAAAAAAATATCAACCTAAATAAGCCATTAAAATGTATCACTGGTCTTACCACCATTAAATAAAATGTTAACATTCTATAATTATTTGTTTTCTCTCTGATCAAGCTAAATCTGATCATCCATGGATGACTAGACCTACCCACAAGTCAATAACATTTTTTTGATTCATCCTTCACATATAAACATGTAGTTGAAAATAATCTCATAAAACTACATTAATCCTCAAATTACATAACAGTCTAATTTTTTATTTTCCTACACATATTCTCTACAACATAATTACCATTTTTTGTTGTATATTCAAAATTGTAATAAATAACCAGGGTATAATCCACCAATAATAAATTATAATAATGGATTTCATTATTTACAAGAATATATTTTTGATCATTTTTTCTAAAAACAATACATATTGCTACATAAAATATAGTGGTGTAATATCTTAAATGGATGCCTCATAGTTACTAACATGTTTTCATGAGTGGGTAAATTATTTTAATGTTTGATTGATAGTAGATATAGATTCTCTATGATATAATTAAATTGCATCAACACACTCTACAATCGACACCACAAATAATAATAATAAAAAATTTCCCTAACCTATTATTGGTGGAATTTTTACTATGACTAAGGTCAATCACACTTCAAGATCCTCAAAGGACCTCTAAAACTTTCCCAAAAAAAATTAAAAATCACCCCTTTTAAGTCAACACTATAAAATGAAAATTCAACTTTTATGATGTTAAATTAAATGATTGTAATATCATGCTAAACATGGGAATATTATTATCTCAAAATTATTATTGAACTACTGCCATGAAATAATTACTTGGATCTTCTCATGATCCACCAACAAAAACATTAATTAAACAAATTACCAATGAAATAAAATTCATGAAACTAAAACTGAAACATATATCTTTTATAAAACAGATGATACTCGTTCAACATTCCTATGATAAAAGATATTTGGTCCTTCCCCGCTCCCCTTAACATGGAGTAAACTAGGATATCATCTATAAAGAACACCCGAATGGAATAAAAATATAGATTAAATAGATGATTCATTAAATCCAAGAAAACTGCAAGATTACTAGAAAGAAGTTATGGTATAATAATATAATCATAATTCCCATACCATGTTGTGAAATAAGTTTCAAAAACATCTAATTCTAGAATACTCAAATGAAGGTATCATGACATCATATTTATTTTTGAAGATCATTGGGATTCAATTAGTTGATCACAGATATAATCAAACTTGGAAATGGTTAGTTATATTCTATAGTGATGGGAATCAATTTCATGTAATGGATATAAATTTTGAATATTGTGCCACCCTCCATGGAAAAGATAATTAGTGATTCCCATAATGACACAATTTGTTAAATAATTTGACTTCCTTTAACATCCTCTTAATGGAATATTTACACCAAAACTTTTCATGATATATAAGGTGAGATAGAACTGATATGGGGATCATCCTGGGAAGTAATTCACTAGATAATTCAACATACATCTAGTGTAAAAAAATAAAAAAGAACAAAAAATACATCAGGATATCATTATACCAGCATTGGAATATATCCAATAGAAATTTTCCCAACAAAATGATATATATATATATATATATATAACTACCATATGATCATGAAAATATAATGAATAATTGGTCCTACCCTACATAACGTTCTGTTTTACTCACCTTGGATTAAAGGAGTGTACAATCATGAAATTATAATGAAAATATTTGAAATTAATAATCGATATTAACATTAAATAAAACAATATTATACATTTTAATAATGAGATCTAAAAAATCTATCTCAAGGACCTATAATTATAAGTAGATATCAAAATCAGGTTTTAAAAAATTAAACTATAGAGACATGAATCCATGAACCTTCAAATTTCGAAACATAGTTGAATATTCCATCCTATACGTATTCTACATTGAACAAAATACAAATGCATAAATGAATATTGAAGAAGACAAATAATGGTATATTATTGTATAATTGGTTATAAATCTATAGAATAAGTAAAAAACATCATATCTCTCACAGTATCCAAACCATCTTAAAAATATTCTATGATAAGATCACATATATATAGATTCTCATAACTGGTCCCAGAACATATTTTTTATCTAGAAATTAATCCCCTTTCCCAAAGAATAGTGTCCCAAACCATATAATGATTTAGATAAAACCGAAGAGCATTGTGGTAATGAAGACCAAACTGTTATTCATGGAGGTGGTCCTATACATAATAACTGATGATGGGCTTAATTCCTACATTTTTTCATGTCTTGGGAACCTATATTAAATCTGATATAGTGTGGAAAAATTTTCCACATCGTAGTAAAGTTACATATCATTTCACTAATGAAATCACTATCATATAATCTAATGAAATATCCACTACTGTATTGAAGTAACATTTTTACCTTACTATTCTAGACTAAATAATAAATTAGATTTCCTATTTCTAGGTGAGAGATACCATTGATCTTGGAAAATCATGCTAAATTAGACTCTTCTATAATTGATTTCTCGATTACCAACAAGTAGATATGAATGGAATAGAAAATAGGATTTGACTAAATATTAAGATTCCACCCCATTCCAAGTAGTCAATCCGTGGGATACTATTTTATAATGATAATATGACGAATATGGACCAACTCAAGAAAACATGTACCATACTTCTTGGTCAAAAAACTCCCTTAATCTATGTTCAAAAACAATGGTCACTAAACTCCATGTTTAATGAAAAAACCTTCGATTGAATATCTTCTTAAACATATACCATGAGAGAGCCACATGAAACGTGTATTGCACTTCTGAATCCCACAACATCCGACATGATCTATCTAAAATATAGGTGGTGAATAAAATATCACAACATGATGTGATATTGAGGAAATTAAATATGAACTCAAAACATCTCATTATATTACATAGGGTCTTGAGTATCGTTGTCATTATGAATGGCCATTGGGTTTTTTCATATTAAAATCATGTGTGGGGTCAACTATTATAACGTAACATCTTTCAATATATTGGCCGAGGGATTGGATTATTATAATGAAAAAACCAATGATTGAGTGGTCCATTTGAGGGATTTCCTATGTGTTAAACTTCTTCAATCCCTCTATAATGTTTATAAGGTCCTATATAGAAGAAACGAACAATAAAATATAATTCATAAACAACATCAAATAAAAAATCATAATTATAATGAAAACATGAAAAAAATATTCCATTAATTATAAAAAACCATTAAACAAAAAAATTATAAATCCCAAATAGCAGAAAATATCGAAAATTAAATCATTTTATAAATTGAACATGCCTTTGCTATATGGTTTGGAAAAATATTTGCAAACAATGAAATTTCCAGTAGAATGATATCAATACTATACTGCATGGAAACCAAAAAGATAATATAATCCATTTTCATGAATAGTGTGTCCTATTTTACTTCTATGTTACACCCCATATAATTCACAATAAGCAAACACAATTTCTTCAAAACTTATAATCAAATGAAAAATGAAAAACCCTCATCAAAGAAACTAATAATAGGGTTCAATTTTAAGACACAATTACTAACCACCCTAGGTTTCTCAATGTTTGATATAGAGAAGAAATATATAGACACCCTTCTAAATAAACATATCAATGACTAATGGTTATATTTATTTTAACATTACTCCCCAATAAATAAGTATGAAATGATATTATTTTCTAATGAACTGAGCCGGTTTATCCATCCCAATTATGAAATCCTACATTCCATAAAGAATTAAGCACAATTTAGAATTACATATCATAACATGAAGCCATAGGGTATCAAAATACAACCACTGTTGAATAGTATCAATCTTTGAATCTGAATAATGTCACATGTACATCACTTCAGAATAAAGCCTGAAAAATCTATAAATTGGACCCAACACAAATAAATACATAGTTTCAAAAATAATATGAATAAAATAGAAAATGAAACATAGGTAATATTTCATTACAATAGTTAACATTATAACATGAGAAAAATAAACTGATAAATAAAATCAGAAATAAAAATACATCCATAAAGATATTGTCAATGATGATGATAAATGAAAGAATATAATTTTTTTTAAAAAAACTGGTTTATTAAAAATAACCCAATCATTGTCATGGGAACCAAATTTTTTCAAAAAATATGCAATTCCTTGTGACCTCTGGAAACCCCAACAACCAGTATGTCCAAAAAGAACAGTTAACATATATAAGATCCACCTCATTAAATAGAACCATTTACATAACCTTTATTACTTTAATATATATATATTCCCTATAGTTATATATAGTTTGTGAGGAGTGTCCAATAAGGATACTGGTATGATTACACAAATGGTATTTTATCATGAAAAGCATCAATTTTTTTTGAAACATGTTTTGAAAACACATTATATGAACAAATTCATCATCCCTTTATTATATGAGAGGGCATATTATAAATATAAAAAACATGGAAATAACATATAAAATATGGGGAAATATGGAATCAATAACATAAAATTATAATGGAGAAATGGGAAATAAAAAACAAAACCATTAAAACCCATTATTATTATGAAACATATTCTTAGAACATTGGGGTATATAAAACTATAAATCATAATAGGAGATCTGGAAGGTTTACATGAACCTTTTTCATTTCCTATAGTCCTCTCTATTTAAAATATAAATATGATCCATCATATTTTGAGAAATAATAACCATCCCATTAGCACACATGGTTTTACTGTGAATAATTCCCCACCTAGTGAACAATCTACACTAGGGTTATTTTATTTCACTCACATACTCACACAAGCTCCCCAATACAAATAAAATTATAACCCATAACCAATAGAAAGTAAATATCATTTTTAATGATATCAATAATAAATAAAAAATTATGAAACGAAATACTAGTTTTTAAAATCATTCTTCAAATTCACTATGGATTAAAGGATTCCTTTGAAAACATTTATCAAACAGATTGGGATAAAATTTTAATTTTATGGATAATCATTTAAATATTTCCTTTGATCCATCAGAAGACAATAAAACTAATTAAAAATAGTAAATCCCAAAATAGCCCACATAACTTTCAATTTATTTAACTAGTCCAAATGAATAAAAATAATATATGTTTCCCCACATAAAATACTGATTATATATATAATAATACCTCATACCTAATATAATTTAAAAAAATCAAAATAAATCACTATGAATTGAAAAAAGATACTCCCACAAGATTATAAAATTCATAAAACTCATTAAACACTCCTCCCCAACATTATTATTGGACCTTATGGTATTATAGGGTTTCAAAAATTCATAGATAATTAATAAAAATGGATGGGAGGAGGAAAAGAGGAATAAAATATATTAAATTTAGTCATGATTTAAAAAAATACAGCCTAAAAACGAATGACTTTAAGGATGAAATAAGGAAGGATAGACTAAACTAAAGGTTGTCTTACCTAACTAATAAAGAGAAAAAGTGGAAATAAGAGTGAAATTTAATAATGTAGGAAAGATATATTCATATTTTCCAATATACTGGTAGACCATATGGTTTGACCACATTATTGGGAAATCAATGTTCCCAGTATATCAGTCACTACCACATTAATGAAATGAATGTGAGATTACATTGAATATCCCACATGGCTCTAAAAAATATCTTCCAACAATCAGAATTTGTATTAGAATCCCTCACACCCTTATTAAAGGATTGGACAATAACACTAACTGTGTTCCAATAAATTTCCAGTGAATATTTCTCAAAACATAAACACTTTTACCCCCTAAATAATTATAAAATAAAAATATATTAACATAAAAAGAAATGACAAAACAAATACATATCATTTACCTTCTAGGTGTTTCGTCCTATAGGAAATAAACCATACAACTATTTTGATAAAACACTCAAACATCATAAAATAATTAAAATAAATATCCTTCTATAAAATATATGACACTATAAACATGTCTATACTGTAATAGAGAATTTTCATTACCAATTTCATCAATGAAAAATAAAAAAATATCAACAATTTCCCACAAAATTCTTTCTATAATCAATGAAATAACCAACAACACATCCAAACCCCAATGTAGAGGGCCATAAATTTTTTATTCTTTATAATAGGTATGTTTAAAATGATTATATTGCAAAAGAGTCAAAACTATGTTTGTGGAAAAACACTCCCATAATCAAAATTTTTATAAGATTCCTCTCATAGACAAAGGTAACCCTTATCGAGATCCAAAACACATCATATAAGGGGAAAAATATCACCATTTATTATATGATTAATTTAATAATTTCAAAACTATATAATTAATTATAATAACTTATGATACTACCTAAACATATATTACATGGGTTCCCATGTGCACACCACAAAACTATTGTTCTAAAAAATGAAAAAATATCAATTATGGTCCCACAATTCACCTTCTACTAATGATCTTGAATATGAATAAATCATATGATGAATTTCACACACCCCATGTGCGTAACTACCAAACAAATAATAGGTGAAAAATATTAATGATTCCAAATAAGATATGTTATATTTTTTGAGGAATTCGATCCATCGATGGCGGAGGAGAGAATTGACACCCAACTTCACTAAAGTAATACAACAACTCTAAAGGACTAAGATATTTGGGGGAAATTTTATCACCTATATTTATCCTCAACATCCCATAATGATAAGAAAAAATTTTAAAAACTTGTGACCTATGAACTCAAACAATAGTGGTCACAACATCTGATTAGAATAACACATCTAGAGATATTGAAAATCCATTATACACAAAAAAATCACATATACCTTCTCTCTTATTATATGTACTATTTTTTTAAACTACAAACAGTAAGACCTCAGTCTCACCAAAAAATATCTTCATTGTTTTTCACAAATCATCTTCGGAAGAGACACAATAGTGGAAAAGTGATATTAATTATTATTGGAAAACAAAAAAAAATATATATTTCACTCCAGATATTTCAAAATATATAACTCATTCTAGATACATTTCCTATAAATCTGGAATCATAAACTAAACCTATCAATAATTTTATGGATGAAAATTATTTGAAATGATAAAATATGATCTGATAGAATGAGTTCGAATCATTCAGACTCTTGAGTTAATATGAGTATCATGATCAGATATGATCATCATAGGAAACTCAATATGTCATAAAACCTATTCAACATTAGTTATTGCAAAATAATATACAACACATGAATCCTTTCTCATTATGATATGTCTATCATTATCAACTGATCCATATTCAAAGAAATATCATCAAAAACAGCATTATATCATGGTGACCCGTAATGAAATCCCTATAAATTTACTACCATTTAAACCAATAACATACTATTTATGTTTTAAACCAATAAAAACATGATTCTCAACATTCAACTATGAACACACCATACACTAATACATAGACATGGTCATCAACATATTTATCCTCGATAACCAAAAATGACTTATACAAACATGGTAAATCATTGATATATGATTATTCAATTATGATGATAAGTTATGAATCATACAATGAGACACTTTTAAAATATTCTAAATCATATTCATATATCTATAACTGAAAATATATCTTTGGATTTTATTTTTGAAGAACATGATAAATTATCTGATATAGTAATTATATAATGGATTTAGTGAAGAGTGTATATCCCCTAACATAAGATCATTATTAGAATTTTTATACTGATTTGGATGTAAATACTAAGACTCAATAGATACATAACCTGTAATGCATCACAAAATAAAATAGGTCAATATAATAAGAATCATATAAAACCTCAATCAGAACCCAATTTTGTTCGAAATATTGAATTAAATCACTAATTGGCTTCCATTTTAGGTGATCAAAGGTTTATTAACACTTTATTTTCCATAATGAATGCATGATCCTCAATGGTTGAGGATACTAATAGGTCAAAAATGTAGGTGAAATTATAAATTAACCTTTAGTAACACATTTAAATTCCAAAAAAATATTTTTTATTTATTTTTTTGATTGACCATGAAAAAAGGATAAAATGTTAGTCGGATTGACTACTATTATCCTCCCATAAACAACATGAAAAAGAAAATAAACCTGTGAATTCCTATAATTTGTAGTTGGAAAATTTACCAAGGGTTAATTTACTAAATTTAACTCTATAATAGTATAAATTATTCAGAATTATCCTCCTACAATCTCAAAAAAATGGGGATGAAATCGATGAGTTAAATCATTAACTTATTTGGGATCAAAATGATTGAAAATCTTATCATCACCATGAAAACAATTACAATATTCATTACACTGAAAATCATAACTATTGATTCATTTAATACATGAAATGAATTTTTTATATATTAATAATATCTTCCAGATTTTCAATAATGTTATGAAGGATTAGAAAGGTGGAAAGATGAGAGAAAAGACTACTTTGGGAGAACATGATCCTTTTTTAAAAATTGATAATCATGGGAATAAAATTAAGGATTATTGGGATCATTATTATCCGAATATTATTTGTAAAAATATCTATTTTCTCTATGTATGAAAAATAATCATATTCAATTGGATAATTTAAATTTTTAAGGTTCATGATCCGGGATGAATTTATTTGAATGTTTTCAACTTTTTGGGTTACATTTATTTCCTAGATTGTGATGTGAATCCCCATGAAGAATCCTTGTAATGAATATAATTTCACATGTATCAAAAAATTAAAATTATAATGAAAAACATGACAGCCTCTACAATGTTTCAACTATTTAAAGTGTATTGATTGGAAAATGGGATAAACCATGGAATTTTAATGATCTCAACAATAGGATTTATGAGATATAGGGGTTTGATGATTGGATGATGACATCTATGGTATAATTAATTTATCATATTTTTTCCATTTAGAGAAATGGAATAAAAATTTGTTGATTTTAGGATCAGGGTATATGAACCGATCATTCTTCATATTCCTGAATGGGATTAAAATATTTATCCCAGTAATGTCACAAACACTCATGATCACATTAAAATTTCAATCTACTATCCAAATTGGCTCTATTTGGACCCACATATTCTATTGGATATTTCCTATTTTTTAGTTTCCCTATATGGTAGACCAGGTAAATAAAAAATCCAATATTTGGAAATATCTTGTGGATATTTTTGATGTAGATATGTATAAAACTCTTATCGAAGTGGTTGTTTTAACTACATGATATGAAAGATGTATTCTTTTAATTTTTTTGAGTGGAAGAAAAAATTCTATTTGATTTATCATTTCATTGGGCATATCATATATGTATTCAATAGTAACAAACTGAAAAACATCTCTATGTCTAGGGCACATGATGATGTCAACTATAATAGGGTTAACTAAAAGGGACATTCTCCATGGTTTGGTGATAAGGCCACTAAATATAGTCCACCCAATAATACATTAGATCCATCTCATGGGGACAGAACCAAGGATGATCTGAATGTTAATGATAATTATTCTTATTTAAAATTTTTTAAGGTGATAAATTCTGGGAATATTGTTGTATTCCGATCCCATGGTTTGTCATATGGACATAATATTGAAGATACTATAAGGTCTAGAAAACTGCAGCCTCTGGCTCAAGGACTAGCTTCCAGTGATTAGGTCACTAATTCAACAAAAGAGCATATTAACAGCCCCACCTCTCTTCTAGATATTTAGTAGTTGTTTTCTTTAGTACTAGAGAATTCTGATAACAATGTCTCTAATGTATAACCTGATCTGGTTCTTATCTAATGTATTTCCTCATATCCTGGTTGTTCTTTGAGTAAGGATATCCTTCCATATATGTAGGATGCTTCACCAAAAAAATCCAGGAATACGTGGTCCTAAATCATATCAATTTATCAGATTCCATGCCAACATGTGATGTGAAGATATGTTCAGATGAATAATAGATTAAACAATTTTCATAGGTTCCAACATCAAAATCTGCAAGGTAGAAACTATTTTATATCTTTAATACCCCAGCTGAATCATCCAATAGGTTTAATACATTTTATTATTGAATAATCTATTTAAGATTAATGGTATGTGTCCTCAACTAACAAAATCATGAGTGATCACTCCTATCATGATGTAGGGGAAGAAAAATTGGTACAGTTAGAAAATCTGTTCTTCTTCAGAAATGTGGTGAAAAAATTTATGACGGTCCTAATACTACTATTAGGTCTTCCAAATAATGAATATTATCATCTAGAATGGTAAAGGACTTTGTAATTCTTCCACATTCAAAACCACTAGGAACTTTATTGTGACAAAAAATTATTTAATTATTGGCCTCATCAAGACTAGAATAACTTTTTTCAACTGTATGGAATTAAAATGGTTTCAACATATTAATACGTTTTCAATATAAATTTTAAAAATTCCATAGAGTCTTTGTTGTCTCACAATCATGATAGTGTCATCATCAATTATTTTTTTTCATTATGACCAACATTTGACAATTTCTATAGTATCATTAATAATAATGTCTTTGTGTCTTTGTTGTATTTTATCAATGTATATACCAGAGGAAGAGATCTTTGGAGAAATATCATATCCATTTATTGAAATATGTCTAATAGTTTGATTCTTATTGGGGATTTTAATGTTGTTTTGAGGCCATATGAAAAAACTAGAATTATCATTTCTGGAATTTAAGACAATGAGTTATCTTCATGTATAGATAGGTGTGTCTAGATTATGGTCCCCATATCTAGAAATTATTATACTTATAGTAGCTATAACTAAAATTGAGGTAGGAAATAAAATTGGATTGATGTTTTCTTCATTTTGATGGGTGGAATGATGCAGTAGATATATCTATCCCAAGTCATCCAAAATTGAATTCTGATCATAATAATTTTTATTGATATTTTTATTTACAAATCGTGGTCATTCCAATTACCTTACAATTTTATTAATTCTTGTATTATTGTTCCTAGTTGTGGATAAATTGTTTTGGATGGTTGGAAAGTTGTACGTATTATAATACCCCTATAATATTTATCAACAAAGCTATGGAATTTTTAGTGTAGACATGCAGAATGGAGTACTGCAACATTTTATAGTCTATAAATTGATATTAAGGAAACTCAATCTCATCAAGATATTTGACCACATGAGAATACATCTCAAGATATTCCCTCCTGGGAGGAGATACAAACCACATCCAAAAAAATAGTCCCTTGAGTTTTAAAGAAAATATTACATGTAATTAATTACAAATAAATGTTAAAAATAGGTAGATATGAATTATAAATTTTTCTGTTTCATGCATAGGGAGAATAAGGAATGAATATGTCTTTAATCCCTTAATCTTAATGGGAGTTTTTTAGTTTTGATAAGGAAATTCTGAATTATGTGACATGTTACTTTGAGGGTCATTATTCAGATAATGGGGATGGAAAAATTGGAACAATGCTTAATTGAGATGAACCTAATATTGATAACATTAATAATGGAATTTTGAAATTACCAATTTACTGTATATTAATGATTATCTTTTATCTTTTTATATTTATAGTGATGTTAGTGCTTATTTTATCACAATAAAATTATTCATGTAATACAAGAACATTTTTGATCTTGAGGTAATTAATGTAGTGAGGGGGTTATTTATTCATTCATCGTTGCCTTATAGAATGAATTCCATTTCTTTTTAAATAATTAATATGAAAGATAAGTATATAGATATAATGTAGTTTAGGGAATTGGATATTGTAAATATTAAACGTAATTTCATTAGTTAGTTCAAGACACATATGCTATGTGAGATTGATACGAGGTTTATTTGTCCAATTCTGTTTGAGATTGTCCCTATGTGGAACGTTCAGAATTCCATCTATGCTATTTATGAATGTGTGAAAGTAATGAACAAAAATTTAATGAATTGTAATATGGATTTGAATATTGATCATGAGGGTTCAGGTTTTGATATCCTTTATCTGGGAAGTTATTTGTGATAACTGAGGATTATCTTAGTTGGTGTCGTACAAAATTGGTGAATATTGTTCCTTATCAATGTGTGAGG
The DNA here is from genome assembly GCA_963277665.1 of Viscum album. Classification (NCBI taxonomy): domain Eukaryota; kingdom Viridiplantae; phylum Streptophyta; class Magnoliopsida; order Santalales; family Viscaceae; genus Viscum; species Viscum album. Next base: position 1,507,260,210 of record OY728152.1, read on the forward strand.
ACTGAGAGTGAATTATTTTGACCCCCAAATTTATTATATCCTTGTGGTGTTATTCTTTTTAGAAAGGTAGATAGAGCTTCAATTTCCCATATAAATATCATTTTTTCAGATTATAAAGAAGCTATAGTTCATGTTATTAGTTGGATCATTTTTTCTATTATGTTTGGAAAAGGTGTTCTTATTTAAATGAAAAATTGGGGGCTTGAATTCTGGATGTGAAGATAGTATTTTTGCCTTTTCTTTTCCTTGGGTTTCCCCATTTCTCTGGTGGGATAAAAAATATCACATGGAAAATATGTCTATTAAAATTTTCAATCAATTGGATACTTTGAAAGGGAGAACATGGTATTAGTTAAGTATAATTTTCTTATTCAACTCTATTATCAACTCAATGTTTGTATATTATTTCAATTTGTAATTATTTCCCAAAATCCTCATTAGGTAGTTTCAATGAATGAATCTAATTTTTTTTGAACTGGATAGATTCATGAATACAATTTAGTGACAGATTCCTAGAAGGAATGTTTCACCCCTCTGATTATAGGGTGAATAGGAGTTAATGATATCTGAATATTCAAGGATAAATTGATAAAAAAATTCCAAGGATGATAATTTATACTTCTGATTCCGCATTTGAATTTCTTGTCAATCGCTTGGTTAAAAAATTTCTTACGGGATATTCCATGCACATTCCCTCATCTGTTTGGCCAACAGTTAAGCATGATTATGGTGATCTTATGGACTGCTTGAAATGGGTGGTTTGTAGGCACCCATAGTTGAATTGGTGGAGTACTCCGTGGATTTATATACTTATAAGGAATGATTTTATCATATTGGATTCTTTGAAGAAAATTAAAATTTCATAATTAATGAGCATCCCAGATCTGTATAATCTTCTACCCACTTATATTTCTACGGATGTTTTCGGGTATCCTTATTCAGATTGTTATATATTGTTTTGGTTGCATAATCTAGATAGTAGTATCAATACAAGGAATTGTTATAGTTGTCAATATGATTTCACAACAACATTTTTAGTTTGGGGTTCAGTTTTTAGAAAACTCTTCATCTCCCCTACTGCTATGCTATTGGATTGACATTTTTGGAAACTCCACTTTCTCATTGTGTTCCTTATACATCATAGATAACTTCATCTTGCACCTTCCCTCTTCTTCATTATTCATGTGGCTCATGTACTACAATTTTACTCTCTGGTTATGGAATTATTTTAAGGTGATATTTTTACATCATAAATATTCACAATATTAAGACGTTACTACTTCCAATATGTCATATTTCTATAATTGAACAGATTCATTCTATTTTGTTGTATTACATTGATATTGTAATATCAAATCATTGGAGGGAAGCAAAATATATTGTTTTTAAAAATCATGAACCTTCGTTTCATTCTATCATTTTATCTATAATTTGTATTCTCATTATTACATCTACAATACAAACTAGATCAATTTAATATTAATTTTATGATCTAGTTATTTTGAGATCTCGTTCAGTCAATGGAAATGTAAAGAATCCATTAGTTTAAAATTAACCCTATAAATACCACTAATATTATGATGGTTGAAAATAAATGTTGATAAGGAGACTATAGGTGCACTACGTCCCTCTAGTTGTGGTGGAATCAATTTTTCCCATTGGCATCTCATTAGATGTTTTTTATATCATTTCATTGGGAATTGTTTTCAAAAATAAATTGAGTTGTGGGATTTGATAAAGGAGATCAGGTATGTTTTACATTTTGGATAGAAGGATTTAATGTTGGAATCATATTCAACTATTACAGTGAAATATCTCAAATGTCATTCTAGGAATGTACCACAGAATATGATGAAATCTTAAATTGATTTCCTCTATCTCATACATTTTATTTACCTTGAGGTGAACTGTGATTATAAAGAGGAAAACCATTATGTTTATTCTTTTTATAGTAGGGAAGTATGGGAGGACAGTTCTTACTTGTCCATTGTGTTAATAGAGTATTGTTCTGGTCTAGTTGAGGAAGACTATCATGGTGATTTAGAGACTCGAAATTTTAAATACTACTATGTAATGTCATTTGTAAATTCCATTTTTTTTATGAAATTTCAAAAGAGAATGTATTCAAACATCCTTAACCTTTTGGAAACACTAATATTATTATAATAATATTAGATACAAATAATTTATAACCTAATAGATTCATATAATTGATCAAATAAATCATAAATGTTTTTTGATGGGATAGTGCTTCCTCCCTATCATTTGATTAAACAAATGCTAATAGATGAATAAAACAATATACCATCATCTTTCTTTATAAAAAAAACCAGAGAACCTCATACAAATAAAATTTTCTATTAGAAAGCCTTCTATAATAGATCATAAATATGAATCTATTACATCTTTATCATATATAGAGTTGTCTCAAAACAATACATCAAAACCATAAAGACACCATGTTAACAATATGTCCCAATAATGATATCACATCTAGGGAATTATATAATTCCCTATTCTAGAAAAAAAGAAAATTCATAAATAAATATGAGAAAAAAACAACATTAACATCCATGAAATTCAAAATCAACCCTTCTTGTTAAAATTAATGATGTTATATTCATTTATTATATATCTGATATTCCTAATCACTAATGTATTCTATAATATCATGTAACATATTGGATAAAATGTATGACATCCTTTTTATATTTGATTTTGTTTAATATTATTTGATGGAATTGTGAATGTTATTTGTTTATTTTATTGATCCAATATTGTGTGTTATATTAAGAATGTTTTTATGTATTTAGAATCTATCTTATGACATAAATAAGTTATAGATTATAGGCCATAGAACTATTTTATTACATAAAATATTTATTTATTAAATATTTATCTTACATTTTAATATTTTCGGTCATGTTAATTTTATATGAGGAGTCATTTTTTTAGATATAGACAAAACATAGTAAATTTATATCATAAATCAATGATTTATTTTGAGAACTGATCATTCCGATTAGGTCTTATGATCTACAAGCCAGAATCATAATTCTTTTGATTTTTTCTATCTCTAACACGAACTGTAGTCTCATCCAATTAATTTTGGGTGTCTCCACCTCTTTCGGATCGCATCATACAGATCTTGGTCTCCATATGGATTTCCCTACTTCTCTTTATGTAGGTGGCCCTAATGATTCTTCATTGATCATTTTTATAGCATAATTGGGGTATGTTTATGGATCTATGATAAAGTGGTTGTTTGTTTACTTCATTCCATCTAAATCTATTATTTCATTTTCTTCTATGGGATAACATCTATACTATTTGTGGGGCGACATGTTAGTTCTATAATGCATTTTTTTATTTATTCTCTTTCCCAACCATTTTATTTAATCAATAAATTATAGGTTGTGGTAATATCCTATGATGGATGTTCCTTTAATCACTTGTCTACATAAATAATTTTTTAACTGAATCTTCATGATTTATTTATTTATATTTAATTTTTTTTTAACAAAACATGGGCCCTTTATTTTTCTAATAGAAGAAGTTATTTTCAAAGAATCATGAAATGTATTTGTGAAATGGCTTAAAAAATAATGGTTTTGTTAAAATTATTTGAGAAATGTAACACATGGAATGAATTATGTAAAATTTTGGAAGGCATGGAAATATGAACCACTAATTGATACTATCGAGGGGTTTACTCATTGCGTGTTCTTATGTTCCCTAGAAAAAAATTCATAGGTTATTTTTAGGTACATTTTGCAGTTTCACATTCTAGTTTGTTTCTCTACTCCCGATATTTGATGAATAGGTATAAGGACTTGATGCACATTTTTTTAAATTTTGGGGAATGGATTATCCATCTAGCTTGACATTCAAGGATCCTTGGGGTTATTTAACTATACATTGTTTTGTGATTTTTGGAAATTTATTAACTTATTTAATTATTGTGATATTATTAAATGTTGTTTTACCTATTTTTTTACAACTATTAAAAAATGAATATTTTTTAACCATACATTTGTCATAAATAATTTTTAACTATATAGTGTTCCATGATTTTCTGTAAATTTAGTATTTTTGGATTGTCAAAAATAGACATTATATAGAATTCATGGGTACGATCTACGATTCTGATTTATCTCACACACTTAATAACCATTCAATAATGTGTTGACATTATTTTATTGTTTAACACTAGAAAGGGAAAGGGAAAACAATGAGGTAGAGTGTTTCATATATGTTGGGTATAAAATCTTGTTGTGTGATAGAAGAATGTTTCCAACATATTAGATAAAGTATTGTTTTCTGGTTTTTGTGTCTCCATTTTCTCATAGACCTGTATGTTCAGGTATAATCTAGATTTACAATTTTATTTATACCACTATTTTCCCTTTGATTACGGAATATATCTTTTTTTTCACAACGATTGTTTTTTCTAATATATATATATATATATATTCAACATCTATTATTCAATTTTGGGAAAAACTTTTATCATTAATTTTTATTGGATTTCATGGTGTTAATGTACATACTCCGAGGATTAGGAATTCACCTCAAGTATATTGAGTATCAAGTGAAGAACTTGCACCAAAGGGTATCTTATGTACGTTTACTACAAATTGGTATCATGAGACTTGAGAGCATGTATCATCAGTGAGTGATCAAATTCCTTACCTTTTTTGGGAGAATTCATATTCCACTTGAGTTCACTATGATTAATAGTCTTATATTGGAGAGATTGTGACATCTTGGATAAAATTCATTGCTTAAATTATGATTAAGAGTGTTATTATAACGTTCAATGGGAATAGTAATGTTTTTGGATTTTTTCAATAGTGTATAGTAATACTTTTTCATATAAGACAATTTTTCATCCTAAGACAGTAACATATTGTGTAAATATGGCATGAAAACTATATATAAATAATTATTAGTATGTAAACTCTTAACAAAAAAATATGAATCTTATGTTATATAATAGTTTCATAGTGTAATTTCACTTCTTAAGGGGATGTTTTTTTAATATAAACTCAATATAGAAAACATAAATAGAAAATTAGTTATATATGATTAAAACACCTCATGCTCAGTAGGTTTTATGAAAAGTAATATTTAATCCCAATTCATTAAATTTTCGTATCCCCTTATCAAACTATAAGATCTTTAATGAAACATTAGTTTTCTCTTCTTCTTCTGAATCACTTCTTTCAGTGCTAGATCTCATGTTGGGTTGTGTTTCATCTCATAACACAAGAAGCCTTTATTTTAATTCATTTCTCATGATGAAACTGTTATATTGGGCTACAATTATGGATCCATGATCATGTGGTTATGTTTATCGTTATTTACTTCTATATATGTTGTGTGATTGTTTTCTAGGGAACAATCCTTGTGTTTTTTTTGTCTGATATGAGACTTTCTTGAGTTATGATATGGTCAATCATCCCATATTACTATTTTGTTTTTGGAATCCATTATAAATTATGGGAGTAATAGTTTGGGCCTCTATTGATATCTCTTAGTGTCTCCTTTCCTATGTGGATTCTGTTGACGATTTGTTTCCACCGAAGTGTTAGTCGGGTGGTCCATTCTCTACCCTCTGTTGGATGAACCTCAAATTCTCTCATTTAATAAGTTGTTTTATAAATTAATATAAGTGATTAATTGATTTTTGGTTCTGTGAATAGTTTCTTATAAAATACTTATTACATTTGCTTTGGTAATGGAAAAAAATAATTTTAATTAAATCATCAAATATACTTTTGGAATGGGTTTGATGAAGTAATTTGGGAAATGTAGTACATGGTGAGCCTTGGGTACATATTTAGAAAGTTATAAAAATTACAATCTATTGAAACTACATGGGGGTTCACTCATGGGGTGTTCTGTAACTATATTGGATAATATTTCTAGGAACTTATTAGACACTATTGGTGGTTTACTTTGTGGATTTTTAGTGTGCTCCATAGATTTGATCCATATTTTTTGGACATGATGCATGTTATTCTCCAATATGGTGTATGAATTATCTTGGTATCCTATGATATATTGATCCTTAGTTTTAATTACATATGTTTCTATTATTAGATTTTTATTTTTTATTGCGTTCTTTGAAAAATTTGATATTATTTAATTTTTTTACATGGATGTTTTAAGAACTATTTAGAATGGTTGATTTTTTAACAAATATTTGATACAAAAACTATTTATATTATTATCAATCCATGTTTTTCAATAAATTGGGATTGTTGAAATTCATCTATAGAATATTGATATAGGACAACAATGTGGGATCGTACTAAGCCTATTTAGCACACTCCATGCACACCCCTTTAGTGGTGTGTAGACCATGTTCTATATTTTGATAATATAAAGCTCATGAATCCACAAGAAGGTAGTGTGGTTGATTTCAGTTTGGTACGTGTAGTGGGTGGTGAGATTGTGGGAAAATTCCCATTATCACTTGGAGTAGGGGTTTCTTATTTTGGTTGACCATTTTAATTTTTTCAAAGTTTTTTTGGGTTTTATTCAGATTCTAATTTTTATCACAACCACTATTTATCTATGGTTATAGAATATATCAATTTTAGTAATTTTCCTATGTTTCATTCTAATGGGTATGTATTATATATATATTTTTTGGTATGGGTTAAAATTTTCCCAATGGGGTGTGTTTGATACTCAGGTTCTAATCACCAGCTCATGGGGATCAATTATTCATCTTAGGTATGTGGCAAGTTGGGTAGGGTAATATCGTTAGAGGGTAACCCATGTTGGTTTGTTACAACTCACCTTAGCTATCATGGAATAAAACCCATCTTCATAATAAATAAATAATGGTGCTCATTGACAATAACTAATTCACATTTGGGATGAAATCATATAGATGTATGAATATTAAATATAAATATCCAAAAAAAAAAATTCCTCCATCATCAATTCACAACCTCAAAGAAAATATATATATATATTAGCATATAATTAGAACTGTAAAAATAAGGCATCTGAAGTCTCGCTACATTGAGTCCCAATTCAAACTATATGTTAGGTAAATCAATGGAGAATAATGATCCCTAGTATTTTTATGAATGATATAATGTACATTATAAATAGATGTTATCTCATACAATCACTACCCATCCTATAATTACTAAATATATTGCATCAACTAACCACACACATCTCAACATCCTCAAAAACCATATTGAAATCCACATCTAGGAAAAAAATCATCCCTCTATCCTTTATGAATGATAATATAAGGTAGATATCATCTACCAGCTATTTCAACCATATCCTTTCTAAAATTATAAAGACCTTATTTTTTTTAAGATAAATCCATTGAGTAAACATTTTTCTATGTAATATTGGAATCTAACCACATGTACAACATTGAATTCCATTTATTGAAAGATAATAAAATAAAAATTGTATATAACATCTAAAAATTTCATATAACACTAGAGAACTTGGTAGAGGACCAATAATTGAAAAATCCATACAAACATAAAAATAGATTGATGAGGTTGACTCCTCACCAATCATAGGATTGAATTCCTAGATACATAAGAACCTCTATCTCCATATATACTACACGGGATGTTTCAGCCACTAAACTCTTATGATGATAACATTTACTCTATTATCTTTTTGATCATAGTACCCATTATAATATCTTCAACATATGTTCAAAACATTATTGGGTCACCTGATTCTAAATATTTCGATTTATCACCACCATGAAATGTCAATCCCCTGATTCATCATCCAGAATACATTTAAAAGTATAGATATTTATCAACTAGTGTCTATGATTCCACAAGCTCATCCTCCCCTACAATTGATAGAGAGAAAAAATATACCTCAACCCCATTTGTAAATCTGAGATAAATTATGACAGAAAAGTATAAAGTAGCATCTCCCATTATACCCGTAGCTCACTATGACATAATATTAATCGAATCCACCAGTAATGAGTATATCCCCTTTAAACCCTAATATATAGTAAAATATAATGATCCTTTTTTATAAATATCATATTTAAAGTAATCATTATGTCATCTCAAATTTTGTTTGTCTCTATTCTACATAAAATATCATCCTGGTTTCCTGAGACCCGATATTTAAATTCATTTTGTGACTTCCTAAAATAATTCTAATCCTAGAGGACAACTCCCCTATACTCAAAAAGAGGAACCTGATACACCTATACTATATTGAAAACCATTGGATTAATTGAATCATCCATCTCAAAAAATGTGATTTTAAAATCATAATCATTGGAAAATGTATTCAATTATGATCACTTAGTTTAAATTATATTCAATTATCAAAATATTTTATCAATTCTCACATAGGTAAAATCATCCTTAAATTGTTGATAACAACTATGTTTATACAATGAACCTAGTATCATCCTAATTGTGTATGTTCACTTAGATTATGTAACTTTGTTAGGGTCATATGATGGGACAACACATTTTCCCCCGTTAATATCTCATTAAAATGTCACAAATAATTTTGAAAAATGTTCTTTTCCTGATGGCCTAAGGAAAACCTCACTAGTTACTAAATTTAAAATCCATCGTTACACTAAATTAGGATCTATTAATACTCTACCATAATATAGTCAAACTAGAAACACTCCATAGTTATAGTGAACAAAAATGTGACTCAACCCCAAATCCCCCCTATTATTAGAAATAGTTTAATAGTAAGTAATGATGGTATAAAACAGAAAATGGAAGGTATTACATAAATAAATTCAATAAAAACATTAATGTACAATCTATTCCAAAAAATGACTCCAAATAAATAATTAAAATCAAAACTTATATCGAAGTGACTGTATGAACACCCACTAGCTCTACATCATGACCATGTAATTCCTAACTCACTGAACATATTTTTCCTATTAATATGTTAAAATTAATATAAATATATATATTGGGGTGAGAAAAAAATGAATAATTTGTAGGATCTTACCAAAATTAATCCTACGAAAATTTGAAGAAGCATATGAATTCATTATTGTATAATATGTTGAATAACAAAAAATCTTACACTAAGTCATATACAATCCTCCCTCAACACTATATTCTCACTAAATATGAAAACATGACATTAACATTATAATTTTATTAACACATAAAAAAAGGTAAAATTCTTGACTTAAAAAAAACTATTAAACCCAATAACACAAAAACATACGTTATATAGCTCAAATTAATTTTATATTTACATAACCTTATTCCCCAAACTATATCATAGTGACAAAATGTTGACCATAATCACATAATACATGTTTATCTTCAACCATACACTCATACCAAATCAACACCTCATTCCATATAAAATTGTAATTGTTACTAACAATGAATCATAAGAGACAATACACTCAAACCCTTAACCCCATGAACATATTAACCACATATCTACATAAATTCTTCATTGTCATAAAACCACTCCATCAAAATCTAATATCCTGAATCCATTATAGTCAATACTAATATTGTATGTTATAGAAAGGAAGGCTATGAAATTATCCATATGTGTATCCTCTTTCCTAGATTTTTGGGGTTCAATCAATACCAAAATCCTTATATAAATATAAATTGAATTACCTAACTCATCTATTGATATTCAATAAATGATAGAAATATACATGGATATAATGTATTTTAAAATTACTAAAAAATTTCAACTATCCAATGAAATTAATCTTTAATTAGGAATATAACTAACACCTCGTCATTACGGGCTCCATAAACATATTTTTACATACCTAGATAACACAACAACACAAAAAAATACACAAAAATATAAAAACTACATCCCTTTTTGATATTCATTATATATTACAGTTTTCCATTCATCATCCACATATCATTCATTCTATTTCAATTATATAATACCAAAATCATATTTAAATATCATTAAATATGTTTACCAAGTATCATGTACCATCCACTAATTTATTAATTCTAATGTATTAAATATTACAAAAAATACCATTTACATCTCCCAATATAATTTTTTTAACCACATTACTTACCCAGAAGCTACTATAATTCAACCAAATTGAATACTATACTTCACAATATGGAGAATCATTCTAACATAAATGACAGATCCCCACCATAACGATAAAAATATTTCACCATCATATTCAAAAAAATATAATTGAAACCATAGTAATCATTCTCCCACAAGAGTAAGATGAGCCATAATATTTATAGTAGTATATAAAATCAATTAACTAAATTTATATAACATGGATACTAATGGATCTGATTTTGACTAAAAATATGAGACAATCTATCTAGATTTCTAATTAATCATTAATTACCACCATTATGTTGATAACCAATAATGGTCATGATGAATCCTATAAAAAAGAATGGTAATAATTTCATAGAACATGTTTATTAACAAACCTATGTTATATTTTATGACTAACGAAATATATACTATATGAAAAACCCAAGATTCAATTTTTCCCTTTTATTTTGTTAATCAGTTCCACTATCATTATTATTTTTTATCGAGTTAATTCTATATTTAAAATAAAAGAATTAGATTTTCATAATCATCAAAAGGTAAATAGAAGAGATATTTTGAATCCTAAACATTGGATAATGCACTGAAAACTGACACATATGGTTATCATAGAATAAAGACCAACGTTAATAAAATTTTATGTCGAAATGTCGACAACATATACAACAATATCTCATTAGACAATAATCATTTACAATAAAAAACTAAATCCACATCCTTCAAAATCGATATATATATATATAATAAAAATATAAAAATATTAAATGGTAAATAATATAACGGGATGTATGAATGAACACTTTATATCAAGAAGGGATATATTACTAAAATATATTATCTGGAATTCTCTAAATACTATAGAATAACAAATCTAACATTTCCATTTCCATGAAACCATCCACTCAAACACTATTCCGTGATTTATTTGACATATCCTAGAAAATGATGACCTATAAAACTCAAATTTATGTACTAATAATGGATTATAATGACTCCTCTAAATTACCACACCCAATATAACACCTAACTACATGTTAAAATAAATATCCGTAGAATAAAATGTCATGAAGAATATAAAATAAAATGAAACATCACTATATCAAAAAAATTGTATTTCTTTCTATACCATAGAAGATTCCTTCACAATAATCATAGTATAAATGAGAACTAAAAATTATATTTTATCCCTAAAATATAATAAACTTATTTCTATACAAATAAAATCCTTTACATATCAAATATTGCACATTTAAAAAAAAATGATAAATAATAGGACCATGGAATATTAAAAATTCCTAATAATCCTTTAAATTTTATTACATGAATTATTTTATATGTATCTCTACTTATATTGTATAATCCATGTAGAATTCACTAACCCATAAAAAAGACTAAAAACCTCACATTAATAATTTTGTATCCATTTTCATTGAAAATTAATATCAATGATAGATTATAATTTTGTTTTTCTATTTCATATACAACATGTTTATTAAGCTAAATAATTTATTGATCAAATGAATTTTTTATGACCAATATATATGATTTCAATTCAAAAATTTCATATAACATAAGAAATATCATACTCTTAGAACAAAAAATTATTAAATAACATCCATTATATTATAAAATTATTTTATTAGGGAGAAAACATAAAGGTGTCCCATTAAATAAAAAATATGTAATACGACTAAAAATATAATTATTGTAACAAAAATTTATAAAAAATAAATAATTTTATTATTTTATGAATTAGTATTATAATATATTTCATCTAAGAAATAAAAAACTATTTGGGTATTTTTAATTATAATATCATTCACATTCAATTATTTACAGTTACATATTAATTTTTACCCTGAATGGATTATATCAAGATATTTGGGGTGAATCAATTTTTATAAAATAAAAACTTTTTTCCCAATTATGATATCATTTCATTATTAATTGGAACGCTCCAATTATCATCATTGAATGTTAAATCAATTTGTAACATGATCTAATAAATTTTACATGTTTCACATTCAATGGGAAATATCCAAGGATTATATAATGGATAATATTTTGATGTACCTAAATAACTTAATAATAATAAATATAAAAGATTCATGGAGGACTCACTATCCCACTTTTTTATAAGATCAATAAAAAAAGGTGAATTTTTATCAATAACATGAATAATCAATAACAATTTATTATATAGGAATAATCCTCCTAAATAAAACTAGAAAATAATTATAGCTCAATTATAATAGGTTGGGGTGGTACATAAAAAGATCATGAAAATGTAATAAAACCATTAAAAAGACTAATTGATGTTCATTAATTACAGACAACCTAATAAATAGAAATAAAAAAGTTATACCATCCTAATAATGATCGCATCGCTATCCAAAAATATCTTTATTGACATCTCTAAGAAATATCATTTGGGTTCTTACCACAACTTGTAGTTTAATGGCCACTAGGATCCTCATTCATAATGAGATGTTCACTAAATACCAGTGTTTTGGTAGAATATTCTCTATGACGTTAAATTTTCAAAACAGATAAAGAGAAATATTTATTGTCTTATTAATTGTCAATTTCATTCACAACTTATTTGGGAATCCTATTCAGTTATATATACTCCCAAAGGTTAACGCTGATAATCGAGAATCAGCTTACATTTCATTGTAGAAGTAATTCATTATGATAACAAATATCAGAAATATTTATAAAATCATCAAAAATTCATATGATTATGTGTCAATAGAAAAGAATATGTGCATTTATTTATAACTGATCATAAACTATATGGATTATTTGATATTAAGAATGATTCTATATCTTAATTTATATAAGATAATATGATATAGGATTCAAATTCTTTATTTTATATAATGATATCCTAATATTTGATATATATTAAATGAATATATTAGGCTATGAATTTTTGGATTTGATAAAAAATTGAATCCCTTTTTTAGTTCATTTACATAATTTACCAATTGTACTAAAATTTAATATGTATTTCAATGAAATTCTTAAAAAATAATTGTAAATCAATCAAAACTTTATTATATACAATTTTGAATACTCTCTTCATTTTTGAAAAAACAACCTTTCTATTATATAATTCTTTTCACAAGGAAAAATGGTATGGCCCTATAATCCTTTGTATCATTGAAAAAAATATGATGTCTTGATTTCATATAATTTAAAAACGTTGGCCTCTAAGATAATATTAGTGATACTCAAGATATAAAATGGTTTATTGTGATATCGATCTAATATAATCATATCTTTATATGGAAAATTTAAAAAAAAAATATGTGTTGTATATTTCATAATTATACCTCTATAATACTATATTACATTATATAGTGGGACCAATGAAAATATAATATATAACAACTCGCACATTAATTTTTTTTTAAAATATAGTAAATTGGTTGATGACCACATAACATGCGATTCATCTAGAATATGACAAAATCACTTGTCATCCAACCATGTTGTTGAGAGAATCATAGATATCTGAACCATGAATATATATGTATTTATGATATATTTGTGAATAATGGTTTTAGATTCTGTCAAATCATTATTAGAGCGGATAAATTAAATCTTGGTTGAACTCTACTAATAAAGTGGATGAAAAAATACTTACCTCCACCCGGATTAGAAAAGTAACCAACCTTCTGTTTCTAAGGGATTAAAATATAATGGCTATCCTGATAGTTACATCACTAGCCTCAGGTAATGTATATTCATAATATGGGAGACATTCCTATGTATATAAATTCTTTTAAGACATTCCATGTGATAGACTTCGGTAGGTAAACCAAGATAATGAGTAACAATGTTTTATCACATGAATTTATTTCATGTATATCATATATACTATTTGTATTTCTTATAGAATTATACATACATTTATATTAACATATCATCATAACCCATAATATTATCTAATGATCATTTATTTTTGAAACCCCATTGTCATAAAACATGGGGATATAATAATTCTATAGATATTGTAGATTATGAGCCTCACACTTGAATGAATGATATTTATTGATGACCTTTTTTTATAAAATCATGACATATTATAAATTATTTACATCAAGTCTCCCATTTATCTCATCCAAAGAGATTCAACATGATCATCATGGTTTTCTAATGTTATTTTTTTCACTGAATGATATTCATTCTCCTTCATATCCATGGATGAAAAACTTTATATCAACACTTTAAATGATCTCATGAATGAAATGCTGCTTTCGTGGGATGAATTTAATCATTTGGTGAGACTATATTTCCCTTTTCCATGAAAGAATTCCATTTTTTTCATAATAAATATTAGTTACAGAAAAAACTCTTGGAGCCACCCCATATTTAGAATTGAACATCTTGATCAAAACACCATACTTCATAGAATTTAATAGAGGGGTTTTTTCTTACCATGTTATTATGTTCTATACAGTGATTTTTTTGAAATATACCAACCAATAGGTGCACCATTTATGAAAAAAATGAACCTATATTCAAATATCACAAAATCATTGTCAGATTAGAATCATCTCTCTTTGTAACCTCTTACATTGAGCTCATTTCATCCCCAAAGATAAAGAACATCCCAAAGATAAAGAACATATACTTACTTCTTCTTAAGAATGTAAGTATTTTTTTACAATAATTTATTGAATCCCATTAGAATTAGATTGGTATTTACTTGTAATAATCACAATATAAGAAACATCATTTTAAGAATAATACATACATAAAACATTGATCACGTGGTGTATTTATATGAAATACAATCTGTCTTTTCTAAAAAATTACATTGATCTTGAATTTTCCAAATTTCTATTCCATGAAACACTTATAAATACCCATTCATTAGATTTTTATGAAAAAAAATAATTATTTTGTTTACTGTGTGTTTGAATTAGTATAAGAAACCCTTTATAAATATGTGTGTGTTTCTATATATATATATATATATATTTCTCATAATACCTATTAAGTAGGTTTCTAAAACCACTTCTTTCATCGATTAGCATTTTCCAAACCCCATCATTTTAGATTATAATAACTAGACATAATTTTTTAGAACTATTATGTTATACACATTAAATATAAAAAATATCAATAAAATCATAGTAACATTATTTTATAATCGAGAATAATCGAAATTATTATTTAAACCATATTATTTTGTTGCAGCATCAAACCATACATTTCAATTTCGATACAGATTCCTTATTCCATAAAAATTTCATTGATACTTCAATACCATAGAATTATTATTCTTAACATCAACACCATAGATTTGTGTCATATAATAATCCTTGAAAAATTCCAATAAAGGAATTTTTTTAAAATACTATTTATATATCTCATTATCACAATGATTATAAATGAAATAAGACATCAAATTGGGAATTTTGATCATAAATTGAGATAATGTTTCCAAAAATACAACAACAATAGTTACTAACCCTTTTCCATGAGATAATATTTTTTCTATAATATGGTTCATACATGCTGGGCTTCCTATAAGAAACCCTTTTAACCATATCGGTATCACCTCATAATGTTCATCCATTAAGTTCCAATCATATTTAGTGTACATGTATTCCATTTAAGATTCAATGAATTTTAATAGTTACAAGGATTCATACTTTGTAACAATATCTAGGAATATAGATGGATTCTTATACATCATATATATTTCATCATTAATTTCCACAAAAAAAATCATATCTCTATATCCCCAAAATAAATCCTACAAGTTCATCAATTTTCTTCTGAAAATTGAGTGAGTTCTTCTTCTATAACACTTTACAAAAGCGATCAACTTATATCATGGTCATGCATCGTAATTTCTAGTATTAATATTATATAAGGTGAATTTCATTCCCAATAATACAAAAAATAATGTAATAATTCTCCAAGATAACGTAATATTAATCTACAATGACTTTCTATACTATATTATAACAGAAATAATGTTCCCTAATTTATTTTTTATAATAAAAAATAAGAAAATTCTCTAATTAATGGTTATGTTTATTAGAATCAAAACATTATCTATGTGATTCAAAACACAAAACCCCTTATAAAATATATATTTTTATATTTATCTATCCATAACTCATATGGATTTCTATTGAATACCTAATATAGAATGAGAATATGTTTGAATGAAATTATTTCATGTTTATATGCTAAAATTATTAATTGATTGGAGACACTAACTCATCATTAAAAAAACCACGTCCAAAACATTCCTCATTTCAAAAACTATATTACACAATGACAATACAAGAGGAGTCAGTTATGGAAATATTAAATAATATCATATATGGTTAGTTAATTCATGTTTTAGGTATTAACCACTATGATCTAATAATAGAATCATCACAATTTTTTTCCAATAGATTCATTTATTTATTTTAAATCACTTTTAACTAATTAAAATTTTCATTCCATTCACACTTCAAAAGCACATAGTCATACAAACTAAAGTCAATGATAAAATTTATGTTGTACATAACCCAACTGATTTCCATAATACAATGTTTTCTACACATATCACAATTTTTAATATTTATTACCCCACTTGCCGAATTAAATTTCGCAAAAAAAAATTCATTGTTAATCTATCATAATAACTATTATTTTTCATTTATGAAATGATTTATAATAGAATGTTTCTAAAAATCCATCTATATAGAGTCTTTCAATATTTTTATCATATAGAATCTCATGGTAACAATGATAATGATATGTCTTGATTGAATAAATTCAACGTCCATAGTTCTATGAATAAAAAACTACTTTCAATAGTATACAAGATACGCTAAATCGAATATAAACTAAAAGTAAATATTAGAATTTAAATGATTCAATTATAAGCTAGAAACTGGAAAAGAGGAAATAAATAATATCAACAGAATTATGAAAATATGGTTTACACATATATAAATAATGATTTATTGGGTACCAAATTTATTAGAAATGAAAATAAAAACAAATTGAATATAAAAATGTGTTTTATGAAAAAATAT
The DNA here is from genome assembly GCA_963277665.1 of Viscum album. Lineage (NCBI taxonomy): Eukaryota > Viridiplantae > Streptophyta > Magnoliopsida > Santalales > Viscaceae > Viscum > Viscum album. The sequence goes on from OY728152.1 coordinate 1,507,277,345, forward strand.
TTAAAAAGATAATAATTGTATTTAAAAAATCATATCAACCATTAAGGATTTTTATTTTATGGGTAAAGAATTTGTTTATATTAAACTTAATGTTTTAAATTCATATAATATTTTTTCTATTTATGATATAAGAACACATTGATTTTTATATATAAAGGAATTATTTTTCAAAAAATATAGTTTTACCACCTTTTGATGGAGAACACTTTTTTAATTTTTTTGAAACCATTATATATTCAATTTGATAAAATAAAACTCTTATTTACAAGAGTTGTATAAAAATTTACTTTTTATTGTTTTTTTGATATTTTTTGATAATTATAATGTTTTGATGAATATTAAAAATATTCTAGATTTTATATGAAAACATATTTTTTCATGGTGATAATTTATATGGATATATCATATTATCTAATGGATTGAATGTATTTATTTAATAGTTACCTTATGACACCATTTTGGCCATGGAGTCCTTAAGGCCTTCGGGTTACCCAGGTTTTCTGGTCAGCAGGGCTTTCTGGCTACCTTTACGGCCTTCGGACCACCTCACGACCTTCATGCCCGATATAGTTTCCCCAAACAGACTCTGCAAAAAATTAATATCCCCAGAGGAGGATTCAGAGTAGGTGCACTCACTAGTGAAGAGCCAAAGGATTTGGGAGAATGATAGGGTATGGCTAAGCCACCGGGACCAGCACGTTATTGCACGAGAAGCTTAGCCAGACGACCATGTGAAGGTGGAGAGCTACGCTCACAATGCAGATGCTGGGGAGGAGTAGTTCCTTGTAGTTATAGTCTTGATGAATTACCTATGACCTTTGGGTATTCTAATGTCTCTAAACCCTATGGAAAATTAAATCCATAAGCCTACGAGCCATGTAAGGGTTCCCCCTCATACCTTGAAAGGAGGGTTATCAAAAATAAAATAAAAATGAATGTCATCGGGATGTTTGGGTAAAAACATGCATTCACTTTTGGACAGTGTGAATTGATTTTAAGTAAAATTTTCCAATTCTATTTTTTGATTTTGGAAAATGGAATTCCATCTTTTGAATCAATATTTACAAATTGTGTAAATTACTACCTTTTATTTTTGTACATTATGAATAGTAACATAAAAAATTATTTTTATTTACCATTGTTAAAGGGTAAATCAAGTAAATAAGGGTAATAAATAATATAATAATAATATAAACATACCCTTAAATGTGTACAAATCCAATGCGATGAGATATTTACGACCATGTGAATCCACATGATGATTCTTTGGAATTTTGGAGCCACTTTGGTGTAATATATGGAATTTTATGACATTTGATTTAATGAAAAAGGGAAATATAACATAAACATGCATCTTTTACTAATTTTTTTTAATATACAGTTACATAAATGATATCTATGACTATATGTGAAAATTCGAAAGATAAAAAATTCCTAAATCATGGTATTTTATTTTGAATAATTAGACATTAACTAAAAAATTATTTATGACACCATGATAAATAAATGATTACCTTTTTAATGAATGATTCAAATAAATTGAATTATAAATATTACAATAAATTTAATTTGAACATTTCGATGTCATACACTAATTTTCAAGATTATTTTGACATATTATATTTGATTTAGTTCTTTCAGATCGAATTAATCACGTTGTTATAGATTTAACAAAAAATAGATTATAAATATGGTCAAAATTGACATAAATGAGTTTTTAAAACAAATATTATTTTATGAAATGATATTAAAGTTCAAAAATTCTATGATTCATGAAAATAACTTATATAATTGAAAAACATTCACTAACTAACCACTGGTGGTTCTCATGGTGTTTTATAGTAACTATAAAAATCATATATTATTAAAATACAAGAATACCTGGAAAGAGTTAATGTTTTTATGTAATCGTTAATGATAAAAGATAAGGTTAATTTTATGACCTAAAATTTCCTAAAACCTATTCATTAAGAAGATTTGAAATAAAAATCAAATTATCTTTGAATTATATCACTTTGTAACTATTATAATTTGGAAGTCAATTTATAATAAAATAATTTATAAGATATTCCTAAAGTTCCCACCATCTCTATTATAAAAGGTCACCACATCAAACCCCATAATAACAACTCTAAAGACCATTGAAGCATCAAAAATCTACACAAATAAGCTCCCAACATCCCTTTATTACTCATAGTGGCCCCGCATTGATATGAAATCCATCCTATAGAGTCCTTTTGTAAAAATCAAAATGAAATACTCAAAAACAAGAATTTGTTTATTCACCTCTTTCAAAATTATTTTCTTCTTATAATTCCTCTTTATATATCATTTCTATAATAAATTAATTAATCTAGTATCTTCTACATAATGATATGTTTTTATAGATATGGTAAAACCTTATTTCTCATTTTATCAATCCTACAAATAACAATATCACCATGCATGCATACGTACAACTTACTATCAATAAAAAGTGGTGTAAATTTTTATTAAACAATACATAATTTTGATGGGTATAATTAGAAATATAATAGAAGTAAATTATTAATAAAAAATTAAAATAATTATGTATAACTAATATAATATATAATTCTATAATGTTTAGCCATTAAGTGAACGAGATCTTTTCTCTTGCGTGGTACAACTTACCATCTCCACGATGTGATGCGATTCATTCTAAATAAATGAGTGGAATGAATATATATGACTTATATTTTATTTATATTTACTCTATGAATCTGTAATTTTTATTTAACATTTCATTCCATAATTTCTAAATACTATAATTTTATTTGAGGAAGTGTGGATAACCGCCCCCTAAATTTGATATGACTCGATCATGACTTACAAAGAACATTTAATGGATGGCATTGATGACCACATTTAACATATATATCATAGATATTATAATAGATTGGTAATATATATATATATATATAATTTATTTTTCATTCATTTAATAAGATAAGGAAATTGAAGTAGCTTTCATGAGTACGTACCACCTACCGTATCCATGAACAGTGTATTTCATTTATTATCTCCAAATGTTATGGAATATTATAAATACGTATATACTAGATATATATGATATTTAAATTATTAATAATATTCTGGAGATAATAGAATTTTTACAACATGAAAAATTTACATCAAACAAGTTCATTCTTTACTCAAGTACTGAATACTGACAAAACGACCAATATGAACATAAATATTTATTTAATTTTTATAACATGGTAATAATTTATTTAAATGTAATAATAAAAATGAAAAAATATATCAATAAAGTAGGAATTAACATATGTCTAGTATTTATGAATATAATGAATGAACGAGACAAGTCATATTTGTGGTATGGGACTTCGTCTAATTCTCCTTTCATTGAGGCATATTTTGATACGACCCAATTTTATACAGTGTATAATCATCCAATTTGACTTTTAATTTCATTGAATAGTTTTCAAATGGAATATTTTTTAATAAGAATTTTACTGAAGGATATAAGGAATGATTCTTTTTAACATACATGGCAACACCAACCTTTCCACCACAACAATCATTATTTGATATTTGGATATCTCTATAAGATGTAATTTTTTAAAAAATAGATATAAATATGTTATTAATTTCTTGATATATTATTACTTAAAATGGATATGGGAATTGATTTATTATATCAATATATTGATATAATAACTTATAATTCTAATACATAAATTTTATTTTTTCATTATAGTCGTTCGTATGTTATGATTATGTTATGCTTCCTGGGAATTACTTGTGTATTCTATATGTTTTGTATTTATCCCGTGGGTGGGTGATCCCATGATAGCTCTCCAATTACATGGGTAACATGATGAAGCTAATATTTAAGGTTTATCCTAAGATACTTATGGAATATATTGTGGTCAATATTCGAAAGGTAACCATGATGGTTACTCCCTGTGTAGCTATGAAAGTTACACTGTATGTTTGTTATGGATTTCACAAGTTACCTTTATGATCTATGATTTCTATGAGTTATTCATAAATCCTATGATTTCATGAGATATGTCAAAGAGTTTATATTTTAAGAGTGAAAAAGTATGATTTAGTAGATTTTTATGTATTCCTAATGTACTACTTTCCTTCTATATTTTAAATCAATTATTTATTTTTTTATTATCATCTAATGTTTTTGAAATGATTTTTAAATATGGTATATGTATGGGTATGATAATGGAAAAATTCAAGAATATTTTTATAAGAAAACAATTATCGTTTTATTTAAGGAATATTATTATTGTGAACAAATGGGATAAAATAGACGTTCATACACTGTAATATTTGAGATGTAATGTATTAATCATTGACTAAATTTTTAATTATCTAAAGCTAAAAATATCCTCAATGTAAAATAATGTAAATTCTTGATCGAAATTCAGGATTATGTATTGTTTAAGGCTATGTCCTTATAATCAAACCTGAAAATCATATTATATATAATATAGACATGCTTATCTATACATAGAATGTATAAACCATTTACAAAATTTGAGATCTCATAGAATATTTAATTCATATAAATTGATAAAATCTTGCTGTTGTTACTGTAAGAAATAGACATATATTCTAAAAATGTTATATAGGTATAATTATTATTTTTCTATGGAACATAATAATAATTTCCTAATTATAAGTCTAATCAACCAAGATGAAATATATTATATGTGATATCATATAATATAGAAACACTTTCTCCATAGAAAACATGTAGATCTATGTTACCCATGTATAATTCACTCATATCACATGATTCTATGTTCAGCAACAGATTAGTGTGATTCCCACCCTTTATCATTGTCGAATTATTTAGAATTTATTTATATAACATTTATTTTTTTATTCATATATACCCTCCTTATGAGTACCATTATCGATTGTAGATACCAATCATGAATGTGTTTATAGGTCATACTAACATGATATCTTCAAATGAAAACAATGGTGAACTACATAGTCTACATCATTGAAATTTCATTAGATGAGTATCAAGTTTTATATTATATCATCAAGGGAATTTTGTTGAATTAAATCAAACTATGAATGGGTACCCAATAAATAATATCTATTTAGTGATATAAGATCCATATTTCACTATCTAATGAACCTTATATGTTTTGACCCTCAACACATTATCTAGTTTGGCAGGAAATGAATAATTATGTGCCACATATATTTGGATATCTAGGTAGACATCATTCTAACTACAAGAAATATGGACAATAATCTCCTATATTTCATTGGTCTGTGAAATCGTAGCCTTTCCTAGATAACTCATACCAAAAAAACACAATGGAATATAAAGACTTATCTATTACGATTAGACACATCCACCATTAGATACACAAGATACAACACTGTCACACAATTTTATTGTTGGGATAACTTATTTGATGATCAATTTGAGACATAATTATTTATTGTAATTAATAATACACTTATAATTTTAGTTTTTTCTATATAAGGTTTTATAAATTTATTATGCATAACAAGAATAATATTTTCATAACTATTACATCTAATGAAATATTTATCATCATATGTTATATTATTTTATAAGTGAATTATTATATTATTTTAGTTTTTTAATCCCTATTCTGTATTCCAAATTAATATGTTTAGGTCATATTAAAGTGACCCTCTTTATACAAACACAATTTTTTTTACTCCCCCAAAAATAATATCCAAATATTCTCACACATATCCAAATACAAATTAAACATAATAGACGTAAAATTTATTAAATAATATAATAATTTCCTGATAGAGACTATCCAGACATGATTAATCCTAGAAAAATGAACTGTTAACACCCACACTTCTAAAACAAGGCATATTCCTCTAGTAAATAGGAAATTCTGACCTAAAATCTCTTTACCCAGAGATAAATTACACATGAGAGACTATATTTCATCATAACTACAATAAATAATATATATATATATACTATATTGAACAAAAGTAATTAATATATTAAATATATTTATCATCTCAGTTAAAGGTAAATGTTAATAAAATATTGTTTTTTATTGCCTGTTTTGTAATTTCATGCATGAAATTTTTTATAAAAATAAAGTTATAATAATAATAAAATCATGAAAAATATTCAAATTTCACATGTAATTAATAATCATGATCATTAAAATATAATATATAAACAAATAATTATTTTATATACTTTCTAAACATGTGATAATAGTATAAACATTTCACATTTTAGTTTGGAGTGAATATTTTATATTTACAATTCCAATAATTTATATTGTATAAATAATTTACAAATATAAATTGATAATAAAAATATTAAATATAAATTTATTAGGATTACAATATATTTTATGACATATAAGAGGTGTCATGTATCATATTCTATGAACCAATCCATACTTACATTATGAAATATTTTGTTATGGAAGGACAACATGTATTGAGTAAACCATGCATGATATTTTTCTTAAGCATAAATTTTTTTTGTCATATATAAAAATTTATTATATATTCATTGATCCAAAAATAAAAATATATAATATATTCTCTATAAAATGTAGATATTTTTCATAATTTTATGCTTCTTATGTTTGGATCATGTGATCTACAAAACCATAAGTATTACAATATATTCAATTATATAGGATAGTAAAAGATTAAAATTGTGATTAACTTCTTATTTGTGTGTAAATATTTGATGAAATTCAGTGTATAATCATTATGAAATTTTGCACTAATTTCTTATAATATAATATTTTATGTCATAAATCCATGGAGAGAGATATGATATATTATATTTAGCCACAATAGATAATGCACTATGATATTTCTTAAAGATGATAATAATATTTATTTTCAACATATAAATATTAATATAACATGATTATTCATAGATGATCATGTCTCTAACATCATTGATGAGTTTTTGTGTATCATTAAACGATAATTTTTGTGAAGGGAATTCACTAAATTTACCAACAAATCATCACAGATCAACATGTAGTATGAAGAACATAAAAAACAAATGCACAAATTTTCAAAACGATATCTATTTATTTCATACACGATATAGATTTATATTAAACAAATAGTAGTAAAAATTATCCATTTTACTCAATCGTCTATTGGTTTCCAATTGGAAATTAGGATACCCATATGTTATAAATGAACCATCAATCTACAATGGTCTAATAACACAATCTGTGTTGATATGAATGGTGAATAGTAAAAAACACATATCATTAACTTTTTATTATCATTATCATATACACCTAATATGTAGACAAAATTCTTTTATATATACTCGATTTATTTAATTAAGAGAGTAATGTTTCAACTTTCATCTCTTGATAGTAAAAATGAAATATAATAATTTATTCTTATAGTAGTTTCATACTCATGTGTAAATTTCAAATTTTTATGTGGAGCCAAAAATGATTCGTCCCATTTATTTAATAATGTTGGTTAACCACCCATAGAAAATAATTGGAGCCATTAAATCATATTGTAATCCCATGGAATGTGTGATGGTGTAATCACAAGACCTAAATGATAGGATCATAACATAATCTATTACAGGAATTGCATAAATATCATATGAAATGAAATATGGGAAATCATATAATATTATATCACTTTGTTAGTATATTAATAACATGTTATTGTAACAATCACCTCTATATTCATAATGTTTAATGAAATCTTTACTCTTATTCCTCATATTAGTCAATTTGAGTTAATAATGTCCAATTTTATTTTTTATATATTTTTATCTATATAGTTTTATCTAAAATATATAATCTGACATATAATATCATATAATTTATTATTTCAAATATCTCCAAATATGTTTTTAATAAAATATTAGTGATCAATGGTTATGATTTCATCATGGTGTTTACAGCCTCCATGATTTTGACAATTTTAATTTCCATTAATGAGATAATTATAGATTTATTATATGGATCAATGATATATCAATATCTCATTTTAAAACAAATATCTTTAATGGATTTATAATTATTTTTAAATCCTATAACATGAGTAAATTGTGATTTTAGCATGGGTGTTATGGGGTAATGCCATAAAAATATATATAACTATAAATTCATTTCACAATCCATATCATAACTCTAAATTTTAAATTGTGAAAAATTAAAAATATACTTATTAGGTATTGATTTAAAATATAGCAAATATAATGATAAAAATTTCATTTCATTACCTTTATATGAGGTGTGATACCCATTTCATAATGATCATCCATGCACACATTTTTTTAAAATTGTTTCCATAATAATTCATAGAGTATGACTAAAGTGTGAGAATCCATCCCTAAGAACTACTGTTGGATTTAGGGCCTTACAATGAACTACATTCGACATTATATTATTTATATATTCATGTATTTTTTACATTAATAAATATATAATCGATTTATGATTTTTTTCTATGAATTGGAATTGTAATAATGTTATAGTAGTATCTATCTCACTAAAAGGTCATAGTAATGCCTTGATATAATACAAAACTTGATGTTCTATGATATAATTCACAAATAAACATTATATATGCATATGATCTATATATAAAGACACATATTATGTAGGTATCTAGTGTTTTAGGCTCATAATTCATTGAGTCTTCTTCTCATTAGGTTCACAATTAGAAATTTGTATGATATGATGTTATGGGAAAAGTCTACGTGTAATAAATCCACATGTATTGTCCTTGAATATCCATAACTATGAAAATGTGTATTCTTCCTTATACCTGATATTTTTATTAATTCATATTCCATTTCATTTTCATCGATTAATTATTTAGAAACCTATAAACATATTCTCAGAGTGAGGTAGGATATGTTGGGAAGGTCATGATTGATAACTAATTAATAAATATGCCATAATAAAATTTCATTCTTATTATTATTGAATTGGATATATCTAGAAAACTAATTGAGATTGAACATTCTAACAAATCATGGACATGGATTATATGTATTCATGTTGATTTCTAAAATTCATATAATAATAAACCTGGTATAAGGTTGATCAGACAATTTAAATAACATATGTCATGAGATATCGATATAAATAGATTTTATTGTACAATAATTTTTCTAGAAAGTTATTGTCATTATAAAATTAATTTATTACCTATCTATCACGACCTTCCTTCACCAAAATGAGGGAAGGGTCCGCAGATTTCCATGCCCTTCCTTATTTAAGTTGAAGGAGAGATAATGACCCCCGAAACCCGCATTTAATAGGTCCCAGAGTGGTGACCAGCACCAAGGGTATGGAATCACACACTAAATGGAAGGAATTACCCTTTTTCGTTTAATAGGATCGGTAGATATGATAGTGAATCCCAAAACACCAAAAATGAAAGTGCAAGTATGGTTGAAAGTATACAATTTACATATTCATGTCCAAAGGTAAAAGATACAAATCAAAAAAATCCAAAGGTGAAAAGATACCATGAAAATGGAATCAACAACAGCAACTGCACAAAAGGTCCAATCTAGTACAGTCTCGCACGATCCCTGATGTCCTCCTGGAAACCTAAAAACAGTTTTATACATGTAGGGTGAACATACAAGTACAGTCAGTAGGGAAAACTAATGACTCTTGTGCACAAGTGAGGAGACATTCTAATGTTCTGTGGAAAAAATAAATAACCAAACACCCAACCAGGAAAAAGCTATCCAACCAACCTCACCGAGGCACGCTCCCCAAATAACACAGGTCATGTAAAGTATAGTGATCGCACATCGATGTTTGGGTACCCCATGCTGCATTTCCACTATTTATTGAAGACATCCTATGAATCGAACCAATCCCGCCATTCTCACCGCAGTCCCACTGCCACACCTGCCCGCACACACCTAGGCCACAACCACACATCCCTCCCGAAAACACCTGGGCCACAACCGTTATCCCGCCCGTAGAAACCTGGGACACAACCGCTATCCTTCCCTCAGACACCTGGGCCACAAAAATTTCAAGTAACCATGCCCACAAACACCTAGGCCAGAACAACCACTACCACACCCGAAGACACCTAGGCTAGAAAGCTACCGTCACGCATAAAGACACATGGGCCTCATCCCGAAGATACTTGGGAAAAACCTACCCGTAAACACCTGGGCCAACAACCAAAACCACCCCTCCCGAAGATTCATGGGTTAATATGGACTTCAGGCCATCACAGCCTGCCTGAAGAAACTTGGGCTATCCGGGAAAGGGATCAGAAAGGAGCTAATAACTAGCCACTAATAGAAGTTTTGGGAAAAACATCATCCCCCATGAAATGTGGGTGTTCAGCACTAAGTGCTCAACTTGGGTGGAACACATATAAGAAACATAAGAACTACACATATATGTATAAGTAACAAACACTCATCTCAACCTAGGGTTTCCAAATCCAACCTAAGAACAAGCACACTCGTCCCTATTCATATGAAACACACTGCTCATATCCGAGTAACAACTCACCCCCAGGACCAATTCCCATTTAAGATATTATTGATTCCATGTTCAATTAATCTCATTTAAATAATGCTCCAAACTTCTGGGAAACTAACAACATAAGCACAAACCAAGGGAAAAAGTTACAACCAACAACAATTTAAGCATTCACACCAGGTTCTCTTGGAATTTCACAACAACAAATGGATAAGTGAGATCCCTTGAAGTACTGTAACCATAGAAACCCCTAAGATACAGCCCCATGATCCCAAAATCTAGGAGCCAATGGTTTCTCAACAACAGAGGATCCCCCCCCCAATTCGTGATAAAAGCATAGTAATCACACGACCTCAAATTCACAACTAGCGAAAGTATAACAATAGGGGATCCCATCGCCACCCGCATCACCCCAACAATCATCCCGCCAAAGAAACAACCAAACCGCTACCACCAACACAAGGAGGCCCATGCATGTATTTTCAGATTTAAAATATTTAACACACTCCATGGTTTCAATTCCACTGTACTTTAATTGGGGTTATCACAGAAAAGGGTTGATCCTGGTGCTTTCAATTTATTTAGCTGAGTATACATAATTAAAAAATTCCATGTTACGGTCATTTAAACATATAGGGGTACCGAGGTTCATTAGTACGCAAGGAAATACCACCAACTACCATGATTTTAAGTGAGCACATGACCGTGCAATTAACAACACATAACATCATAAAAAGAGTATAGCAGAACATTGGTCACACCCCCTTCATTCTTTAAAGGTCTATTTATTATCTTCATTTAGTGAGGATTCATCAATTTCCACATAGACAAAAGCATTCCCACCCCACATGATACACATAAGTAGAGACGATGGATAAAATCTCTACTTGACGGATCAAGGATCGATGTAATGTCCTCGCGTGAGTAGCATGAACTCCCCGGAATGTGATCAAGGAAAACTTCGAGGGGTTACAACCCGTCGGGAGGAAGTGTACTCCGAGCGCAGGGTGATTGAGAAAAATAAATGTAGGGAGAAGCCTTTACCTTATAGTGGTTGAGATACAACATTCCCGAGACGGTTAAGATGTAGAAAGTAAAACTCAAAACCGCGTAAGAAGTGGGATCGTGGGTTGACCATGCGGCCGGGACACCCCACACTCTATTAAAAGGTCCCCGACTTTTGGGGCGGTTTAAACAGAAGAACACCTCAAGGTTATTCATTTATGTAGGGTACCTCACCAATGATTTAATTTAAATTCCATTAATGGGAATTAATGGGCTTTAAAACAATATTAAAGGGTTAAAACATGGTTTAAAAACCAATTTGCGTAAAAATGTGGCGCTACTACAAAACTCGTGGGGGTAGGCGAGAGATACCAAGCGCTAAGAGCTACCAGTTGGAGATAGCTACTAGTAGCCGAGAGCTACCGGTTGGTGATACCTACTGGTATCTGAAAGCTACCAGTTAGAGACACCTACTGGTAACCGAGAGCTACTAGTTCTCCACAACTACCGGTAGCTGAGAGCTATCGGTAGCCTAGAGCTACCGATAGCCAAGAACCACCGGTAGCCGAGAGCAATCAGTAGCTGAGATCTACCGGTAGTCGAGAGCTACTGGTAGAGGAGAGCTACTGGTACCCCAAGGTCACCGGTAGGGTAGGTCTACCTCTAGGAGTCACCGAGAAGTTGCGATGGACTTCCAGACCACCCAGAACACCTCAAAATCAGATTTTTACAAAGTAATGGACCCCAAAAACACGGTCTATTGCATCATATACCTCTCAAAGTATTCTCGTCCTCGAGAATATAAGAACAACCCAGAGAGAAGAACGGTGGGGTCCAAACAACCACCCTCTAAAGATACTTCTCCGGGGAAAACCACTGAGTTGTTCGAAAGCTGGAAAAAAACCCTCCCCCCTGAATCCAGAAATACTCCCCCAACTGTTATCAACCACAAACATTCACAACATGCATAGGGATCACACTGTTCAATGCATAAGTTATGGAGTACACTCCAACTTGTTGGGATATTATCCACATTGGGCGGCACTGACTCACCTGCACGGGTTTAATCGCATCCACATTAATGCATCCTGATTATTAGCCAGGTTTTCCCATCACACATTCGTACACACACACATAGAGAACAGGGAACAGATCATCTAATAGCATTTCAAAAAAATCATTTCATATATTAATGAACATGGTACAATATCTCAAGGATTAGAAGAAAAACAACAAGGAAGTCAAAATAGCTCTGGGTAGTGAACGCGTAACTGGGCCACCTGCTCCCAAGGGATTTCTTCCAAGCCACCATGCCTCCACAACACATGAACGAAGGGGATGGTTCATCCACGAAGTACATTCTACTTACGATCATCGATCTTGATTGGTCATTTTATGAAGGTCGCATCGTCTTCGACATATAACTCCCCCCAATCGATGACGTGGGAGTCATCGTGTAGATATCATCGAAGTTGGGAAACGTGAATGACATTGTAAACTTTCTCCAATTTAGGTGGCAACACTAGTTGATACAACACCTGACCAACCCTTCCCAACTCCTCTAATGGTTCGATGAACCAAGGGGAGAGCTTACTCCCCTTCCCAATCCTTCGCTTCCCACGTCGGGGGGAAACCTTCAAGAACACATGATTCCCAACCTCAAACTCCAAGGGCCTCCTCCAATGATCGACATAAGACTTCTACTAGTCCTGGGATGCCTTCATGCTCTCACACACGAGATGAACCTTCTCAGTGGTGCCCTGTACCACTTCTGGCCCAAGAAAAGCTGCTTCCACAATCTCTGTCCAGCAAATAGGTGAACGACACGTACTTCAATACAAGGCCTCAAATGGTGTCATACCAGTAGTGTAGTGGAATCTATTGTTATAGGAAAACTCCACTAGAGGAAAATGTCGTACCCATGATCCCCCAAAATCTAGAACACATTCCCTCAACATGTCTGCCAATGTCTGGATCACTTTTCTATTTTCCCATCTGTCTAAGGGTAGAAAGTAGTGCTAAGGCGTAGCTGGGTGCCAAAGGCATGCTGTAATCCCCTCCAGACTCGTGAGGTAAACCGCGTGTCTCTATCAGAGACAACAGATCTCAGGATCCCGTGAAACTGCACCAAATCATCGACGTACCACTGGTCTAAGGTTCTCACCAGGCTCGACAACTTAATCTCCAAGAAGTGTGCTGATTTTGTCAACTGATCCACCACTACCCAGATGGCATCATAGCCTACCTGATCCCTAGGTAGCCCTATGATGAATTCCATCGAGATGTCATCCCACTTCCACTCAGGAACATCTAACAGCTGTAACGGCCCTCCAGGAAAACGATGTTCATCTTTTATTTGCTGGCACACGAGGCACATTGCTACAAACTCTACCCCTGCCTGGTTTACCCCGGGCCACCAAAATTGTCTCCTCATGCCTTGGAACATCTTTGAGACCCCAGGATGTACCACTAAATATGATCCGTGGAACTCATGGAGGACAACTTTTCACATCATCTCCGAAACGAAAAGCCTCCTACAGGAAAGCATCTGATGCTGACCATCCTCCGACCATCCCTCGGGAGAATTTCCCTAATACACACAATCTTGCATCACTTCCACCTCCATATCCGCCCATTGAGACTCTTCCACCTGCACCACTAAGGAGGGAAATACAGTCATTTGAAACAAACGACCTCTTCCACCTTCCACCCTTTCATCCAAATGCAAGGACTCTAACTCTTCCATCACTCTCCAAGAATCTGTAGATTCTCGAACTACTTCCTTATGTGATTTACTACTTACAGAAAAAACCACCTTGTTTCCTTTCCTTGAGGTGTAGGAAATCTCGAAATCGTAATCATAGAGGAAGTCCATCCACCTTCACTACCTTATGTTCGGGTCCTGCTGGGAGAATATATACTTCATGATTTTGTGGTCTGTGAAGACCACAAAGCGCTCACTGGTGAGGTAATACCGCCACATATTTAGTTAAAAAATTACCACTGCATGCTCCAGATCATAGGGGTAATAATTACACTCATGGGGATGTAACTACCTATACCCATAAGAGATCAACCCTTGCCGATGCATCAAAACACACTCGAGGACCTACCCTAAAGCATCCCAGAATACCTCAAACACCGACCCTTATTCTGGAAACCTCAACACGGGGGCACTAACCAACTTCTCCTTTAGATTGTTGAAGGCTACCTCACACTGCTCACTCCACACGAATGCCTGGTCCTTTTGGGTGAAGGTTATCAATGGTACTGTAACTCAAGAGAATTTGGGTACGAACCTCCAATAGTAACATTCCAGCCCGAGGAAACTACGGACCTCTACCACATTCTTTGATGCTGCCCAAGAAACAACCACCTCGACCTTCGATGGTTCTACCGCTACTCCCTGCTCAAACACTACATTCCCAAGGAAGTTCACTTATCTCGTTTAGAACATTCATTTCGAAAACTTCCCATAGAGTTGGTGCTGTCAGAGGACCTCGAAAATCATCCTTTGGTGCTCAGTGTGGTCCTCCTCTGATCTTGAGTAGATTAGGATTTCATCAATGAACATGACTACGAAACGATCCAGATACTCCCAGATGACGGAGTTTATAATCCCCATGAACACAGCTAGATCGTTCGTAAGGCCGAACGACATGACCACAAACTTGAAGGGCCCATATCTGTACCTGAAGGCCGTCTTTGTGATGTCACCCTCCATCACTCTTAACTAGTGATATCCAGACCATAGGTCGACCATTGAGAACTATCCTACCCCATTCGACTGATTAAAGAGATCTTATATCCTTGGAAGAGCGTAGCGATTCTAGACCGTTACCTAATTCAGCCTCCTATAGTCTACGCACCACCTTAGACCACCATCTTCTTTCTTCGCAAAAAACACAGGAGCACCCCACGGTGACACACTCGGTTGAAAAAACCCCTTCTTCATCATATTGTCAATCTTAATCAGCAACTCTCATAGCTTTAAAGGCACCATCTAGTAGGGATCCATCGAAATCGGACGGGCACCCGGCTGTAAGTCTATCCCAAACTTGACATCACGTCGAGGGGGTAGAGTCGTCACCTCCTCAGGGAAGACGTCCATAAACTCATTGATGATTCCTGGTACCTCTACTATCTCTGCATCTGCTGACTCCACTGATAGCTCAGCTAACAAGGATAGGATGGGTTCCTCTCGCCTGCTGTCCTTCTGGCCTCCCCGCTCGCCGGTGAAATTAACACATCGGCCACCCATGTCTGAAAACATGACCCTTCCTCAGATGTTGTCGATGAAGGCACAGATAGAGGACATCCAATCAATTCCTAGGCTGACATCGTATGGCTGTATCCGCACTAGCAGGAGGTCCTTGACTAAATAATGTGGCCCTATCATCAGTCTGCATCTTCGACAAACATAAGATAAGTGAGTCTGACCTAAGACTAGTGTGCTTATCACCAGGGGAACTAGAAGTCTCTAGCCATCTAGACCCAAAGCACAGGCCAGACTGGGTATAACAAAGGATTTTGAAGCTCTTATATCGAAGAAGATGTAAGAAAGAGTACTGAACATACTGATCGTACCTCAAATGACCTCTGGTCCTGCTAGAACTGCTCCCTCCACGGCATGCAACTTCCTGCGCCCGACTCCTCTGCCTCTCGTCTGTCAGCCACATCCCTGACCACACCCTGGTCGAGGTCCCCAATGAGTGACCTGAGGTTGGAATACCCCTGAAACATCTTCCCTCGAAGGAGTGGGTTCTCGCTGAACCTGCTGCTGCTGCTAGAAAGGCCTCGATGGACACTGCTGCTGCTGAGGTGGATGCTGAACATGCCCGCCACCGTCATACTACACTCTATCCAGGAACCAATTCCGAAGGTTCCTGAGGCACCCACAGACGAAACATCTCATCCCTATGCCCAAAGGGAAAGGGTGAGGTCCAGGGGATTGGAACTAGAACTGCTGAGGCCTGCTCCCTAATTGTTAAAACCTACAGGGTCTTGATGTTGGAGGCCTTTTACTGACGACCTTTCCCTTCGATGATCCCAGATGGTCCCCTCACGTGACACACCTCCCAGTGGGTGCATCCTCTCCACCACTTCAGCCTTCTTCTGCACCTATAACTATGTCGGAAAGGTGAATGGGGTAACAGCGTACTAGAGGGAAGCTCGAAGCACCTCCACTAAACGTCTCGCCCGAGACTCCTCACCTGGAAAGAGGTCCGGAGAAAATCCGACGAGATACTTGAACTTGATCCCCAGCTCCCTTACTGACATACTCCCCTAATGGAGGGAGATTAGCTCCTGACTCTTCTCAACTTTCATGGTAGAGTAGAAGAATTCCACCCAGAACTCCATCTCAAAATCAGCCCATGCCACCTCTGCCTCTCTCCTCTCCCCTAGGTAGAGCTTCCACCACTGACGCGCTGCTCCACACATATGGCTCATGTCTAGAGGAACCCAGTACTTCGTTGGAGCCCGAATCATGCCGAAAGCTATCACCGGATCCTCTAGACAACTTTTCATCTTTATGTCCGAGGTGATGCCCTCATACTTCTCAAGGGTCTTCCGCTGGAAAGCATGAAGCGTATTCTGCCACTGATCATCCTCCTCCTCTTGATCTGCCCTATGCCGATCGGCCATGTCAACCTCCTGGTCCTCAATCGCCCACACCACTCATGGTTGTCTCCCAGGTGCCATAGGTGTAAGGTAAACAGGGAATGCCTATGCCCATGTAGTGCAGAATATTTATCTTACATTTTATTTGACTTCATTATTTATTTTGAATCCCCAAGACACCCATGAAACATGAAAACACAAGTCATTATGATGAATTAACCATTCCTAGGGTCTCTACACTAAAATCAGTGTGGCCTCACTTGGTCGTTCGGTTGGTCCAGGGTCCTTGCATCAGATCATGGGGGCCCTAAAATCCTGTGTCCTGGCTGGTCTTCCCTGGCCTAATTCACGCACCAAGGTCACCCAAAACTATTTCCATACCATCCCATGCAATTCTTACTGTGACTAACCCCAGACTCCATCCTATCTCTCAAACCTGCTCTAATATCATTCTGTCATGACCCGCCTTCACCAAAAGGAGGGAAGGGTCAGCAGATTGCCAGGCCCTTCCTTATTTAAATTGAAGGAGAGATAATGACCCCCGAAACCCACCATCAATAGGTCATGGAGTGGCGACCAGCACAAAGGGTATGGAATAACACACTAAATGGAAGGCATTACCATTTTTATTTTAATATGATCGGTAGATAAGATAGTGAATCTCACAACACCAATACTAAAAGTGAAAGTACAGCTGAAAGTAAACCATTCCCATATGCTTGTTCAAAGGTAAAAGATACAAGTCACAAAACTCCAAAGGTGAAAAGATACCAAGAAAAGGGAAACAAAAACAGCAACTGCCTCAAAGGTCCAACTTGTATGGTCCCGTACGATCCCTGATGTCCTCCTGGAAACCTAAAAAAGGTTTTATTCACATAGGGTGAGCATACAAGTACACTCAGTAGGGAAAACCAAAGACTCTCGTGCACAACTGAGGAGACATTATAATGTCTCGTGGAAAAAGAGATAACCAAACACCAAACCTGGAAAAATTTATCCACCCAAACTCACCAAGGAACACTCCCCAAATAATGAAATTATAGTAAAGTATAGTAATATCACATCGATGTTTGGGTACCCCATGCCACTTTCCAACTGTTTATTGAAGACATCCTACCCATCGAACCAATCCCGCCATTCTCACCGCAGTCCCACTGCCACTCCCGCCCACAGACACCTGGGCCACAAGCACACATCCCGCCCTCAAACACCTTGGCCACAACCGATATCCGGCCAACACACACCTGGGCCACAAAAATCTCACATAACCATACCTGAAAACACCTAGGCCAGAACAAACACTACCACGCCCGAAGACACCTAGGCCAGAAAGCTACTGTCACACCCGAAGACACCTGGTCCTCATTCCGAAGATACTTGGGATATAACCTGCCCGTAAACACCTGAGAAAACCACCGCAACCACTCCACCCGAAGATTCGTGGGCTAATAATGGACCTCAGGCCATCACAGCCTAGCCAAAGATACTTGGGCTATCCAGGAGAGGGAGAAGAAAGGAGCTAATAACCAGCCACTAATATAAGTTTTGGGAAAAAAACCCTCCCCCATGAAATGGGGGTGTTCGGCACTAAGTGCTCAACTTGGGTGAGGCACGAAAAAGAAACAAAAGAACTACAAATATATGTATATGTTAAAAACACTCAACCCAACCTAGGGTTTCCAAAGCTAACCCAAGCACAAGAACAGTCGTCCCTATACATAGGAAGCACACTGCTCACAGCCGAGTCAAAACTCACCCCCATAGCCAATTCCCATTTAAGCTATTCTTGCTTCCATGTTCAAATAATATCATTTAAATAATGTTCTACACTATTGGGAAACTAACAGCATAAGCACAAACCAAGGGAAAAACTTACAGCCAACACCAATTTAAGCATTCACACTTAGTTCTCTTGAAAATTCACAACAACAATTGGATAAGTGAGATCCCTCAAAGTACTGGAACCAATGAAAACCCCGAGATACAGCCCCATGTTCCCTAAATCCATGTGGCAACGGATTCTCAAAAATAGAGGATCCCACCCCAATTAGTGATATAAGTAGAGTAACCACACAACCTCAAATTCACAACCAACGAATGTATAACAACATGGGATCACATCCCCACTCCTATCGCCCCAGCAATCTGCCCGTGAAAGAAACAACCAAACCTCTACCAACAACACAAGGCAGGCCCATGCATTTATTTTAAGATTTAAATGATTTAACACGGTCCATGGTTTAAATTCCACTATATTTTAACCAGGGTTATCACAGAAAAGGGTTTATCCTGGTGCATTCAATTTATTTAACCGAGTATACGTAATTAACCAATTCCCTGTAACATTCATTTAAACATACAGGGGTACCGAGGTTCATTACTACACAAGGAAATACCACCAACAGCCATGATATTCACTGATCATAGGCCCGTGCAATTCAAAAAACATAACAAAATTAAAAGAGTATAGCAAAACATTGGTCACACCCCCCCTTCATTCTTTAAAGGTCCGTTTATTATCTTCATTAAGTTAGGTTTAATCAATTTACATAGAGACAAAAGCATCCCCATCCCACATGATACAAAGAAGAAAACTCAAAGGATAAAATCTTTACTTGACGGATCAAGGATCGACGTTAAGTTCTCACGTGTGTAGTAGGAACTCCACAGAATGCGATCAAGGAAATCATCGAGGGGTTACAACTCATCGTGAGGAAGGGTACTCCGAGCGTAGGGTGATCGAGAAAAATAAACATAAGGAGAAGCCTTTAGCTTATAAAGGATGAGATTTATCATTCATGGGAAAATTATGATAAAGAAATAAATACTCGAAACCATGTTAGAAGAGGGATCATGGGTTGACCATGTGGCTGGGACACCCCACACGCAATTAAAAGGTCCCTGACTTTCGAGGAGGTTTAAACTGAGGCACACCTCATGGTTTTTCATTTAGGGAGGGTACCTCACCAATAATTTAATTTAAACACCATTAATGGGCATTAATGGGCTTCAAAATAGGCTTAAAGGGTTAAAACATGGTTTAAAAACCAATTTGCGTAAAAAGGAGGCGCTACTAGAAAACCCGTGGGGGTAGGCGAGAGATATAGGTACCAAGAGCTACCGGTTGACAACACCTACCAGTAGCTGAGAGCTACTGGTTGGTGACAACTACCAGTAGCTGAGAGCTACCGGTAGCCTAGAGCTACCGGTAGTCTAGAGCTACCGGTGACTGAGAGCCACCGGTAGCTGAGAGATACCGGTGGTTGAGAGATACCGGTAGCTGAGAGCTACCGATACCACAAGCTCACCGTTAAGCTTGGTTTACCTCTAAGAGTCACCGAGGAGCTGGGATGACCTACTAGACCACCCGGAACACCTCAACATCAGATTTTTACCACGTAATGGACCCCAAAAACCTGGGCAATTACACTATCTAGGCTATATTTTGTTGTCAGCTATAGGTCATGGTCATTAGTATAGTTTTGTTTATTACACTCATAATATAAAATAGATGCTCACACATACGTGTATCTATAAACATAATGAAATTCTATTAAAATTTTACTTGATGAATAATGATTGTATATAACATATGAAATAATAATTATAAAACCTTTTTTCACAAAATAAATTCATTTTATGGTTATTTAAATCATAAGTGAGTTGAATAATTATAATATATTTACTGGTATGGAAATTAACAATTACATGAATATATAATTGTTTATCTCTTTTTCATTTTTAAGGTAATGTATAATTTTTTATTTGGTTACATAACTGCTAAATGAATATGTATTAATGAGTTAGTGAATAAAATAAAATATTTCATTATTTATTTACTAAAATAAATTTTGATTTTTAGGGGACTACTTTGGGGTATAATCCCTATAAAGAGGGGTTGAATTAGTGATTTGATCATTTTAATCCAAATGTATCTTTTATCGCTTTTACTATTAGATTGGTTTGGATATTTATTCCCAAATTCTCTTTTCCGTTTCATATGAAAGTATATTAAACCATGTAAAATATGAAACATTATATTTTCACAAGGTTCAATACTGAATAAGAGTATTTATTTCTATAGACATAATGTGATAAGAAGTATATTAATCCTATAATATAATGTGCCAATAATAAGTTTTTGTTCGTTGGAAGAGAATCCTCATCCATATTGTGATTCCATAAAAAATAAGATGAGGTGGACACAATCCATCAATAGTAGACTGGTGATTAACCTGTACAACTTTCATATCCTCCCTATCTCTTTATACAACCTACTAAATATAGTATACACAATTATTCTTAAAGTACATTTTTACACAAATAATGTCTTCTGCATGTTGGGGCTTATGTTGGATACCAAAATCCTTCTCCATAATTATTTTCCATTTCCCTTATTTTTAACTTTTACAACAACATAGATGAAACATTCTTTATTTTATTCATTGTAGAAAACATATATACTACTCATTTTCAATCTACTTCTATGTATAAAAATTATGAAATATTTTTTCTAATCTTGTAATTTTTATATTCATTTTATATTGGTAGATATGTACAATACTTTTCTTATTATTATCTTCTACTCTCCTTAATAATTTATTACATGTCAGTCATGTGCAAGAATCAATTGATGACCACTATTTTGCATAAATATGTGGGATGTTTCAACTAATATTTCTTAAATAACAACGAACTAATAGCTTGGTAAAATATCTCTCTTCTTATTTTTAAATGACATATATATTACCGATTATTGTAATCTAATAATTGAATTATTCAAAATATAAAAAAAATGTTATTTTATATTTTTAACTTAATTGTTTTTAGAACAATGTATATTTTTCAAATGAATCATACCACACCATTAATAATATTTTATACAAGTGTGACCTTGGAAAATCTCAACTACCAATTATAAATTTTTCAAATCCTAGAAAAAATTAAAAATGCCTTATTATATTATGTGTTATTTTAGTTTGATTTAATTTTCCTATTTGGGATGTGTTATAAATTAGTCACAAATACACGTATATATATTTAGCTATCTTTTTATGTATTCTTCTGCTTGAATGTTTCACAGTTAATCATGCATACAAAATGATTTCCTCTCCCAAAAAAGAACATGCATATCATATTGTGTGAGTTTTCATTTATACATTAGTTAAGAACTATTTCTATCTCACATTTCTCACACTAATCAAAATTTAAATAATATTTATCAACCAAAAGATCAAATGAATCCTCATTTCACATGAATGTAATTATGATCAAATGAAAGACCTTAACATGGTATCATCAATCCTCTAAAAAATAGAATAGACTTCATGATTAATATCATGAATTCTAATAGAGAGAAAACATATGATTATCTCATTCATGGAAGATAAAGATGACATACAATGATTTGGGTGATCAATAATGACTACTTCCAATCAGTTTGATTTGTGGAGATATTCAAGATCATGTGTATCATTTTTGGTCAAATGATGGATGTCTCCAAAAACAATTAAGATGTTAAATTGAGGAAAACCAAGCCAATGATAATGGTGAAGCATATATGTGATCTAAAATATAGGTTTAGTGTGATCCAATGACCATTCTTATGTCCCTATATTTTAATATAGATAAACAATTCTTTTCTCATCATTTAAAACACATGATTCATCCTTTCATTATTATACTTAACAATGTATAACATTCCATCATCCACTCAATCTAACTCCAGGTTCAGTAGCACAATCACATTTTCACAACACTATAATTGAGTGTTTCCTAAACTATGTTGTCCAATCAGGTATCCTCATGAATGTTAGGAGCATGCTTCTACGTGCTCTATGAATCCACCATATTTTGATTCCATTATTGGCTACATATGGGTTCTATAAACCCACTCAATACTTCCATGGATACCCCTACACTGATGGTATCCAATTTTGTTTGATCCAAGATATGAAATGGGTTTTTTTAATCCCTCCTTGGGTTGCAATGGTTGGAAATATTTTTGATAATGGCCAACTATAAAAATATAAATAAAATTGTAATATGTGTATAATTTTAAATTAATATACTATATGAAATTCTTATGAAATTAATTATTTATTTTCAAATAACACATCATGAAATAATATTTTGATACTTTTTACATATTCTCCATCTTCATGAAACAGAATGTTTTGAATGATCTAAATTAATAACATATTGTTCAGAGTTATTCAATATTTTTTGGAAAAAGTGGTAACACCAAACTTTTTTTCACTTTTATATCATTTAACAATATTATATCATCTATTATAATTGAACTAAAATCTTGTAATGATGCTTCTAGAAATAATTATACTTCAGGAATTCATTTCCTTTCATATTTATTCAATCATCCATGGTGTAAAACCTTTATAAATAAGCTTGGATACATAAAAAAACATAAAAAGGAATTATTATTTAGATCATATTCCCTATAATTATATTAATGATATATTTTTTGTCATTGACATCAATTTAATTCCATTGAAATCAAATACATCCAATACACAAAGAGGTCTCTACAATCTTACCCATTTAATTTTTTGTCAATAACTTCAATGTTCTATCAAAATGTATATTCCAATATGTGGATCATTTTATTATTTTATCCCCTTTATTTTTATGATATTTAATCTCATAATTTGTCCCTATTATTGAAAAGAAATAAATATTTCATAAGAAAAGGGTATTAAATCATTCTAATTCAATGTGACATCCATCTTTTCACACGAAGTCTACGTGAGACATGATTGATATAGAATAAAATTTTATTTTTGATTTAAGGAAAACAAGATGCCATTTACTGAAGGATGTTGATACATTATGAAATGATTATAGTTAAACCATTATTCAATGGTTATCAATATTTATTCCATGTTCATGATAAATAAATAAGATATGAACATTTAGTATGAAAATTCAACATGAAACTCTAGTATTATGTTAAAAAAATATATCAAAAACATTCAACATCAACAAAAATGGTATATGTAATTAAGATAATTTCATATTCTAAAATTTCTTATAAAAATAATTATTTAAATTTATACTACATTTTGTTATGTTTATTATTTTTACTAACCATCCATTATATCTTGATAAATGAAAACTTTTTCCATTACATTCATTTAGGAACATTACTGAATACTTATAGTTTCAGAGGTTAATGGTATTTTATATATCATTAAAATTAAATAAAAATATATCATCATTAATGATACTTATCTTATGAAATTCATAATTTTGAAAAAATTCAATAAATTATATTATGAATCTTCAGGTAGAGAAACCATCAAAATTAATATTTCTACAGTGGAAGAACAATATTTTGACTATTTTGACAATATTAATAGGGATTAACCTTTCATAATATATTATAATAAAAATTATTAAGATAAATTAAAGGATCATGCAAAACTTAATAAATGATTACTATTTTATACATCTATTTCAACATATTAGTTTTTCCAACTATGTTTTTCCTAAACATCAATTACATATTTTAAAAGAGAAAACAACAAACCAACAGGTAAAGGGAATAATGTTTCCCTACCATAAATCATAATTAGATTAATATGTTTAATATGATAATCTCTACCAAATATCTCCATTTTCTTAATTATTCATGTATTAAATTATGAACATCAATTTTGATTAATTTTTGGAGGTACTCATAACTTCTATAATTTTATTTTGTGTGAAACTTATTTGATTAATGTATTTTACCAAAAATGTATCAACATGTAAATCATTCATCTCACAAAAATAATTATATTATTCTAGAACAATTGAAGAAATATTTTGTTTCCAGTGCATCTAACCATGTTTTACAGCACACACAAAAATATCATTACAAAGACTATTATATTTTCTATTTGTGTTACATTTGTTTTATAATTAATTTGTTTTCATCATTGTTTTTAAATATTTTCTTTTCAGATTTATAATTTAACATTATGATAATTAGATGAATGTTTTTATTTTTTACATGACTTATTTTGAGGTCTATATAATTTGTTTTGATGTAGTAAATTATTTTATTTCATGGATTTAAAATCCATTTTATTCTCACCTTTATTACCTGAAATCATCTAGGAATACTTTTTTTATAATATTTTTTTTCCTGTGGACGATTCTTCTTCGTTACACACCTCCTGTGGTATTATTTTCTTATATATATATTAGATACATGTCAATATGATAACAAAATAACCAACTAAAAACCATAATTTCAAAAATAAACGTTATTTTAATCATTCCAAATAAGTTTGATATATTTCTATTTTCTATTACTCTTTAAATATTAATTCATCATCTATAGTTTTCCCATAATAATGGGATCCTATAGTGATTATATATATAAAATATTTTATGAACAATCAAATAAAAAATTCCTAAATATATTATAGAACCAACATTGAACCCCAAATGATGATCATATTATATATTTTTTATGATAATTTTAGGTCATATTTATAATATGTATGGATCTTCATGGAGAACCAACTTCCATACTGCTTTACCTATCCACCATAGTCACAATGGAATTATTTTTATCCTCTTTATTAATTCATACTTGCACATATTATTTTTTCTATCCAGTACTTTGTATAAAAATTTGTGTAGAATCAATATTACAAGTTGTTATGGATAGAACGTAATTCATCACTGTTAATTGAAATATATTATTTAACAAATTGATGTTCTTATTATAAAATTATGGTGATATTTTGTCTATATAATCATCCAATTATAATTTTGTAGATGTAGTAACTATTTCCTTTTTACAGTCTCAATATTTATATTCTAAAAATTTTCCAACTACGTATCCAATTTTAGAATATTTATATTGACGTGATTTTATATTATATTCTATCATTACCAACCTTTCATAATAATCATTATCCATATTTATAATTTATTATTCATCTCTATTAACATTTTTTTATAAAAAATAGTCATGTTCAATAATATTCATAGATTATATTTCTAAATTTAAATATGCATCATCAATTTATTATTTCAATATATATTTATTTTACCATATTGTTTCCTCTTAATGATTATTGACTCCATATATCTATTCAACTTATATTCTTCATTTATATTTGAACTCTATAGAACATATTTCTTTCCCTATATTTATTTCTTTAATTGATCCATAATATTGATATTACATTACACATTCTTGAAATTTTTCTTAAAATTCATTCTCTATTTGCCTTTTTATCTGATTAAGCTATGGGATCTCTTCCAACATGATTTCATATACACCAAATATAATAAAGAACAATTATTTTTGGGAAATAATGAATTGTTTTGTTTAACAAATCATTTGGAAAATCAATCGACATGTTATCACTCCTAAATGTTCTTGAATCATCATAAACATTGTTTTGATTGGAATTGACACATATATCTTGATTTAAGTAAAGTAGGGATTTTTTCCATCTCCGTGGTGGAAAATAAAATCACAAATTACTTATATCCCATTAACGATATATTTCTATTGTTATTATGGAATAAAGATTCAGACAATTCTACATAATTAGATAATAGTGATATTGTCTTCATCATTATTTTTTATCGTTTTCCCGTACACATTATTTTCTTGCTTGAAATAATTTTATTCCCATAGATAATTGAATCTTCAGAAAAAATAAACATCATTGATAATATAGAAAATAAATTATAATAATAAAATATATTAGTTTTAACATAGACTATCTAACATTTTTATATATTCACTCTAATATCATTTAGTAGGAAAACTATTGGATATACACAACTCTAATAGGGATAATGAATCAATGTTGAGAACATTTTAAAACAATTATAACTTTTATACATTTTATACATTTTACCGTTTAAAACTAATAAGATCGTGATCATACTATTTACAATTCCTTATTATATGAAAGTATATAAAATAATGTAAAATAAGGATCATGGTATTTCTATATTTTTCAATACACAAAATGTGTAGCTACTCCTTAAAATTTATGTTGATTACCAATATAGATATTATAAAATATAATTTGATACCATTTAAGGTTATGTGGACTATAAAAATCCATTGGAAAAGTGTGACTCCGTACACAATAGGAGGGGGATGGAAGTCGTCCTATTTCAAAACACAAGTGGTGACCTAGGCCATTGTGAATATCCTCAGTAGTTCTTTATAATACCTATTGAATATATTAACCACCTACTTTGAAAATATTGTTTGTAACACCTAGAATTTCATCAACATTTAAAAGATTATGATGGATTCCAAATTAATTATTTGTTGTTATATAACTTCTTATTTACATGTTAATTTTACCACATTAAGAATTAAACATTTCATTCTTCTATTCATAGTAGAATACTAAAATAAAACTTCTTATTCCTCATTTTTAATGTAGACAAATTCACATTGTTCTTTTATTCACTCTTCATTTTTTCTTCTTATTCCTATGAAAAGAAATATGTACAAATATTTATTGTATTATTATATTCTTATAACTTTCTAGATTTTATGAATTATTGTTTATTGAAATACTAAAACAGATACTTATATATTATAGATAAGAGTTAGTTGGTTCATATATTCTATCATAATTAATAATAAATTGATAGAAGGGAAATAATATCGGTCTTTATATGTCTCAAGGATAAGAATATTATGGTTGAATAAAATATCATAGTTTCTTGATACATAATACCAATAATTGTAATTTTCTCATTTATCCTCAATCATCTTTGGAGATTTGGATATTTTTTATACTAAATCACACTACACTTTTAATATTATTTCATTTAAGAGTGACGATGTATAATCTAAAATGTAGCTTCTCTGTTTTTGTAACACTATAATAAATAAGATTTTACTATTTTTATTTTATGTTATATTTCAATTGTACATGATTTTTTGATTTTGTATTCTTCTTAATTATGAATCAACAACATGTGTATATGTTTAGTTGTATTTTTCCATTTTCATGTGAAAAAATAATTCATAATTAATCATCTATGATAAATATATTCCTCATGTATTCCAAAAATGTTATAATATACTGTGAATTTTCTCCTTTATCGAAGTGTAGAGAATTTGTTCTCTCTCTCTATACTTCCAATAAATTGATAAAAGAATATAAAAACCTCAACAAATCATGCATAAAATTCTTCCTCATTACACATGGACATAAACCTCCTCAAATATATTTTTCCTATACTAATATATTGGGGTTTGTTAATTTTTTTTATTAGTAAAATCCACTACATCACATAACTTACTTAATATAAATTGAATTCACACAAAAATAGTATGAAACACATCTATACACATATTTTTATTCATATGTGTAGATTTTATATATATAAATATTTCATTATTGTGTAGGGTTTTATATTTTGATCACCATTATATAAAATAGTGATATAGAAACTCAAGAACTATCTCACATTAATAGTTCTCCATTCATGGGTTATGAACATTACTCTCAACTTCACATAGTTGATTCTCCCCTGAAAAAAGATACGATAATGAATATAAAATATTATTTGAAATCAATTTTCTTGAAAACTTATGAAGATGTTGTGTTGGGGAAAAATGGATGAGGTTGATAGTGAAGGATGATTTGAATAATTGAATGAGATTTGTTTGATCAAATAATCAAAATTATTATAGGTTGTTTTAATATGGTTTAGTTTTGAAGCATGTAGTGGTTATCCTAAAATGATATAACATTCCTTCTTCAACATCCAAAAAATTCTAAAAATTCATCCCACCAATCAAGCCTACATCTTGGTCATCAACTGGGACACATTTCAAAAAAAAACATATTAGCATTATGTCTAACCGAAAAATTACACCAATGATCCCTTATGCACTGCATCCATACACCTTTATGGGATCTATGATTCCACCCACCTATTATTCCTCTATGGGAATTCTTTGAGGACTATGATACCCCTATATGAAACCATGCATTTTTTTTGAAAACGTGTTTGTCCCATGTGGTTTAACACTATCTCCCATATTTGGATTGAGATGGAAATACTAGGTGGGCTATGGTTCGCCCAAATTTTTATAATGTCCCCCCAATCATAAGATATATATAATTATTTTAATTATATATTTTATTATCAATAAATTGGAACATATTAATAATAAATTATTTTATTCTCTTCTAACAAACCCTTTTGCAATAATATGTATATTTCATACCTTCCTCTTATACTACATGAAAAAATGTATTTTACATGATATTAATTAAAATATTCTTCTTATTTTTATATCTTCATCATTTAATGAACAATCTTCTCACAGTAAACTATTTCAGAAAATTTTCTAGACATAATGAATAGAAAAACAATTTCCAAAATTAAATTCTATTTATTTACATATGTTTCTTGAAATATTAATACCTTATGAATTCAATTAAAATCAATGATATTCTTTGGCCCCAAAACTTTTTCTATATCCTAAAAACATTCACATTTTATCAAAGTGGTCAGATATTAATTTATAATTATTTAATAACCATTAAATGAACATTGAATTTGTTGTCCATTATCCATTAATAACTTATTTTTAATTATATGATAGTTTTAATAATTTCATATATCTATTTTATACTAATAATATCATTCCATGAATTGATGAACCAAATTATAACATATCATTTGGAGGTATGAAATAATTTTTTATCAATATCGTCTACAAGGTTTCTAAAATAATATTAATATCCTTGTACACATGTTCACCTCACATCAATGAGTCTTCGAAGGTGAAACAAAAAATATTGGAGAACAATGTGTTGTGTTATTACACATAAGACACTGAAAAATCTATATGAAACATGGATTCATAGGTTACATGATGTGTATCTAGAGTACATGTCATATAATGCACAATGACTCACTTGATGTAAAATAAATATTCCTTGTGGTTACAATATGATGTATGTATTAATTTCTTATCACATATTGATTAATAGCTGAAAAAAAATTTATATATGTGTTTGCAGGTTTTATATATTGTGTAAAAGTTTTATAACTCATGAGTTTTCATCTATATTACACAATTATTACATAGGAATGTGATTCTGATAAAAACAAAATAGAGTAAATGGCATGTAATGCCCTTCACATGCCATATAACTCATACCCATTTACACAAAATACATTATATTCCAGTAAATAAATGTGTGAATTAATTATGTGTAATGTAAATTAATTATAAAATTAAACAAATATATATATCATTAAGATGGTGTGCCCACCGTGTGACATAGATTTCATAATATTAAATGATAATTTATTATTTCCATGTTATTTAAAAAAACATATCAGAAGTGATTTTTATATAAATTGTGCACGTGAAATGAATTCAATGTGTTGGAAACTACATATATTATCATTTTTCATTGTATACATTAACTTCATGTCAATTAATAGGCATGGATCAAGAAACTACACTCCATTCAATTTCATAAAACCCCTATGTAAGTAAAAACCTTCCCCTTTAATTGTTTTTAAATCCCATTAAATTTTTAATTTTTTTTCATAGAGGGATTTTACTGATAAATGAGATTGATATAGATAAACTGATAGTTTGAATAGAATAAAAAAGTGTTTTGGGTACCAAAAGAGGCCTAACATGTGCTCAAGGGATTTTGGCGATGAATAGGTGGAGTCAAGTTAACATGTAATGAGATTTTGATATAGGTAAACCACCATTGGGAGGGTAAGATGTAGTGGACAACATATTAGGCGAACAATCACCCAGGTCATAAATGTGGATCCTTGTGATTTTCATGGTTTGGGGGGATAGATCATACGGAAAATTAGAATTCCAAAATGCTTGTTTCCATACATTTTTCATTTTAAAAACATATAAGTGGATAGAATATATTGTGATGGTAGTATATTTTGGCGGGTAGACCCTATAATGGAAATACTTGAGGTACAAGGGGATAATATGTGGTTGTATTCATTTCATTTGGTAGATATTCATATTCGAAATATCAACCGGGGAGGATCATATGAAAGTTGAACTGGACAAGATGGGATCCTAGAGGGCTTTATGACAAGCACCCCAATCACAAGTATTCCATGTGTAATTAAATTTTCAATACATGGTTTTTAAATTATTGGGGATTTATTCCATTCACTAGTTCTGTTATTTGAGTACTGATCCCCTTTTATCTTCATACCCAAGCACAAAAAACCTAGTGAACTCCCTCCCTTTCTCCCACTTATTCGTAATGGGTTGGGATTGAATGTTAATGTGATTTCCATGTACATTAAATATGACATCTCTTATAATATTTTTTTTCATATTGATACCATTTTATTTTCGGTTTCCTTATATTCAGGTTAAGGAATATTTTTATTGGTGCATGGAAGAAATTATGCAGCCTCTTTGGGGTTTTGAGTTTGAAATGAAGATCACAATACCAAAGGGAATAAACTATCCATTGAACATAATTTAAATCAATGTATGTTGATTTGTCAATTTGGTTTTAATTTTTCAAAAAATTTAATATAAATTACCTATTTTTTCAAATTGTGTGATAGATATTTCTACAAAATGGTGATAGGATTGTACCATGGACCATCTTTGTGATTTTTGTCATAGTTGTGGTGAGATGTGGTTGTATAGTGAATAAGTCAGTGATTATTCCTGTATTGATTAATTTTTTTAATTAATTATTATTTTTTTAATTAAATAAAATTAATCATGTAATTAATAATAATATTTTATACCATATTATTTTAGTGTTTGATCATGACTTAGTTTATTTTGAGTTTAGGATGATTTTTTGAAGAACATATGAATCCATTGACGAGTATTTAAATAAAAGTGAAATAACATGAATTATGAAAGGTTTCTTTAACATTATTTTTTCTTTTTGAAATTTGTTTGTAAAACCTATGATTTTAAATTATATTCTCATTTAAAACTGAATTTGTTCTATAGTGGGATTCACATGCATCATTGGTCCATAATTAACCATAGAACAATATATATCTAGTAAAATATAGTCATTTATTTAATAGTATAAAATCGATGTAATTGAATTATGAAATATATAAAAATAAATATAAAGTACAATGTTAATAATACAGAATTTAATATTTGATTATGGTAGTTTAATTACTTATATAACGAATTTAGGATTTAAAATGTAACATTTGTAAATATTCTGTTTCAATGTATATTAGTATAAGAAACCCAATATACTATGTATAATATATAATATTTAAATGAGTATGAAATTAACACCAATTTTATTATTAATTTGTAGGAAATGAGAATAATAATGGTTAATATTTTAAACAAGATATTTTCCATTGGACATGTTTTTCATTAAATTTCTAACATTTTACTTAAAAATAAAATTGAAAATTTTTAAAAAAATTATTATAAAAAATGATTTATATTTTTTAATACATAATTTGATAATTATAAAATGACAAATTCTAATATTTTCTAGTTTAATTTACATCTATGGGAATATGGATAAAATTTATGAATATTGATCATTTTATAAATTTTTCATTAATTATGATTTAAAATCATCAATGTTCATTTTC
This sequence comes from Viscum album, assembly GCA_963277665.1. Taxonomy (NCBI): domain Eukaryota; kingdom Viridiplantae; phylum Streptophyta; class Magnoliopsida; order Santalales; family Viscaceae; genus Viscum; species Viscum album. The sequence continues at coordinate 1,507,310,083 of OY728152.1, forward strand.
TATAATTAAAATAAATCACTAGTTTTTACCCCCTTTAGTTTTTAGTTGTATTCATTTTTGGGTGAAGTCTTATGTAATTTTATAAACATTAGAGTATCATAAGAATATTTTGGATGTATTAATGCCTAATGTCCAGTGGAAAAAACTTGGTTGAGATGTGGTGCTCAGTTATCTATGTATTCATTCATGTTAGGGGAATCCTCACCATTGAATATTGGATTCCATGTTGAGGGTAAAAGAAATAAATTATTAGATCCATTTTATATGGATTTTCATGGAACTCAAGAATACAAAGGATAAGGCTACTATGTGGTGGAATATGAATCAAAAATGGGTTTTTTGGAATGTATTATTTAATTATCCTAATCCATTTGATCATGAATTTTTAAATAGTTAAATGAAGATAATTTATTTATGGGGTTTTTATAGAGGTTATTAATTTATCAATAACCTCCATTATGAAACTAAAAACATATTTTCTAAATGCATATTCTTTTTCCTGACGCCTTTTGTTGAAATTCATAAAAAAAATCCTTTTTTATGTTGATGTTCAAATTAAAATTAGTTTCATTATTTCACAGGTATATTTTATTCTATTTTATCAATCTATGACCTTGAAATATCCATATTCACTATTTTTAATAGATTTGGGATATTTTTTAATGGTTATTGGGAGTTTCAATGTTTGAAAAAACTTCTAAGATTCCATTAAATTTCAACAAATTGATTGGTGTTGTCCAGGAATAAACGCACATTACTTATATATATAGTGAATTAATTCCAACATTGGTGTTAAAAAATTATTTTTTACGAAAAATAATGTTTTTTATAACCTATGAAATTATTCAACAACATTGGAATTCTCCTGGAGAATCATTATTTTGTTTCTATCCATGACTGGATGTTTTCTACTCCATCCAAAATTCTCTGATTTAATTTTTTCAATTGTCCACATTTTTATGTTTTTATTATACCCTTGTAAATTTATGTTTCTCTACATTTTTTAGGAACCATTTTTTTTAAACCAATACTTTTTTCTTTTATGTCAGAGCTTGTTATTTATAGTATGAGAATGTGGTTCGAGTGACAAAACTATTGAGAAACCATTACATTGACCATGAAGTCATTGAGGTAGAATGTCCCTTTCCTTGTATAGTAAATTTATATGATCATTATCATGATATGATGTTGTGCCTTGAAATACATTATAGATTGTTGTGTTGCGTCACATGCAATCTTGTTTTTCTATTATTTATATTTTATAATATTCTACGTGTTCCTTGATATGATATGTCATTTCATCATGTGTTTTACCTGAAATATATTGAATTTTATTATATACATATGAGAAAGGTGATATGTGGACACATCAGGTCTAGATGGGCATATAAGTGTAGAATGTTTGAATATTGTATATGACATGATGATAGGATCATGATAGATGATGGGGGAATGATGTCCATGTGTGTCCTAACATATGTGCGTGATTATCATATGTGATCTAAACCTTGAGAAAATAGTGGGGAATGATGGCCTTTTCAATTTGACTTGAGATATAGTGACAGGATGTGATGAAATATTGTGAAATAACCCGGTGAAATAGGAAACGTATACCTATTGAGAAGATTCGTGGATGGCTATTATACATGTTACCACACCACAGGAATCCAAATATATTTCATTAATGGTTCTATAGTAGATACAATAGGTGTTTTTTTCACACATGGTTAGTGCAATATCATTCCGTATGGTTAGTCTTATTCAGTTTGAATTTTTTTGATTCATGATTTAAACTCTTAAACATGTTAAAAAGTGTTTTGGATTCATTAGTGGTGTCATACTGAGAATTATTACTCGCACCATACATGAAAAACTTAATATGAATGAATACTTTGTGTATAGAGATCCAGAAAAAGGAAGGGGAACATTAGAAGATGTTTGAAAAAAGTAGCACGATGTATGGAATGGTAGAAGGATGTAATATTTATGATTCTATAATTTTATTTATTTATTTATTTTTAATCTATGTACTCTATTTCTTGTCTTTCCATGATGCATTATATTTTTTATTTGTTTTTTAGGTTTTTATATGATATTAGCATCTTTATTTTTTATTATACTGAGTTTTTTTTATTTTTTATTATATTAATATTGTATGGATATGTTCTGAGGATATAGTATCCACAATGACTTTATTTGGACCCTCAATACTATTGGATAACTTCTTTCACATTGAGTGTCTTGTAGGTAGTCATCTGAATCTCTAGGTCGAACCTAGCAGTTTAGGATATGATGTTACATAATGGTATTATCGTAAAATTTTCATATTTTAATCCATTAACCTAGAACATGGTTCAAAGGAGTTTGGATTAATTTTATTTGTGTTGGGATGTCTCCACACACATATACATCTCTTTCCTAACAGACATCCTAGTTACATTTATGGGACTACAATTGTAGTTTTTTTAGGATTTTCATTGCATTCTTGCATCATGAGTAGGAATGTAGGATCAAATTTAAAATATATAACTAGTGTTGTGGTGTGTAATACTATTTTACTATAATTCCATGATTTTTTTTCTATTATAGAAAAACCTTTTTTTATGATTGGATCATATATGTATTTTCAATTCTACTGTGATATATCTGATTAAATTATTTTGTTGAACCTATGAATTCTATTTATTTTGTATATATGTTACTAATAGGTATGATCACAGATAAAGGACCACTGTTAGTGATTGGAGGGGTATACCATGGGTAGTGGTTAAATCCTAGGGTAACCATTATATAATCTCATACAGATGTTAGGATTTTTCATTAATGATCTAAATTATTCCATTCAAGTTATAAAAAATTCCACCTTATAGATTCTTGATTTGATATCTTGTTGGAGTAGGATAGAATTCTCCCAGGAGGGAGGATGTTCCTGTCCTTCCAATAACCATGCTACAAAAAACTCTAACTCCATCTCTGGTATTTTAGAATGAAATACTTATTCCACAACATGTTTTTTTAATAGTTTCCATCCAATCCATGGTATTTACCAGCACAATGGATTGCTATGATATATAATGTTATATCAAGAATGCAACATATTTCTAGGTCTCTAGGGTCCCTCGAGACGAAGAGAACTATATTAAAATATCTTAGAGGATCGTAAACAAGATATTTAACTTGGGGGATCAATAGGTTAATGTTAGACCTTAAAGTATTAGGGAACTATTTGATGTTGGTGGGACGTAATGTATTAGGGTGGAAGATGTGAGTGTCTTACATGGGATAAATCCAATAAAATCATCATTGAAGAGCTATTTTCTTGTGTGATAATGATTGATTGAGTTCTAATGTCCATGGATATTCCTCAGGGGATGTTAATGATATCTATATAATTTAATATTTTCAATGAGTTTTTATTCATTATACCTCTATTAGATTAGGATTAAGAACAAGAATATGGTAATTTTTTATTACAATTTATTCTATGTTGAGAAACCATGAATGGAACACTGACTGTGTGACATATTGTTTCGTTATTCCTAAGGACCTGATAACCGAGAAGGTTTTCCTGGATCATAGACATCTAGGTATTATCATAGACTCTAATGGAAATCTTATGGGTAATTTCACTATCTTAATGAAATAGTTAGATGATTCATTTTCCAGTAGTGGTAGATTTCAAATGTTGATAGGATTCTACTAAACCCCTTCAATGGAGGAAAGAGGTCCATAGTACATCAAATGAGGATATTAGGGTTATTAGCATATTTTATTCTATAAATTTTATAACAATTTTCATCAGTGCAGTAATATGGGAAATCTACAACATTGCAGATTGAAGATACCATGATTGAGGCCTCATTGGTGTTTAAGCTAGACAGAGGCATCAATCTGTGGGATATGCTAGGTTCCTATATTGTAGTATTAGATGATGATGAATTGGGTGAATCATTATTATCAGGGATAGGGTTACATAGCTATGTCATAATATATTTATGTAGAAGATGAAACTCTAATAGATTGTAGTGAGGGATTGTTTGATATTATGGGTTTGGCTATTTTCAGTTATATATTATATTTTATCATGTTTGATACCGACATGATCCTTTCCTTCATATCAACACATCTTGTTTCTGGAATTTACATACATTCGAGTATTTATCTAATGTACTTTCCAAAAAATCACTGTTGCGCATGCAATTGGGCCATCTTCATTGATTAGCCGAGTATACTATAGTCATTACCAACTATATACATATGTAGTAATTTATAATTCTCATGATTACAATCATAGGAATTATTATTGTCATTGATTAGGTGAACTCATTTTCATCCCATGTCAATAGATATAAGTTATATCTTCTGTTTATATCACCTAAGGGAGTGAATTTCATTATGACTAGAGAATGTGATTTGTGACTACATAGAGTTGGAAATTAATTGAGTCGTATTGGGATGATCATGAAATACATTAAGGTATTGTATCTATTATTATGGTAAATGGTATACCAGTCATTGATTACTGTTGTTGTGGATCTCCATCTACAAATATTCCTATAAAACATCACTATACATCCCCTGGATAGAGGATTTCAATATGAGATTTAAATCATGCCAGTTACAAAACACATATGTATATAGTCATATCATATGAAACTAAATATGTTGATTTAACTAAAGATACATCTCATTAACTTGAATCATAATTTAATTATCAGGGTGTGTACTTCACATTGGGGTTTTCCAATATTATTCACCATGATGGGTGATGGTTGAATTCAACTATACATATTTTTCTAGTAGATTTATCATGTGACATTGAAAAACAGTTAACATTTTATATGATAAATTATCTTTATAACTTGTAATAGGTTTATAGTTTTTTCTATATGATTGAAATTTTATTGTGCCATCACCAGTTGTGGTTATAGAGGAGAACATCCCAAAGAAATAATTTCAGTGTTTATACAATGTTTTTGTGACCACAGTGATGTTTTATGGATTTAATAATGTGTAAAAATATTGTTTTGATATCATAAATTAGACCATCCAGTCATTCCATGACACATTCATTATGGTGTTCATTGAAAATATTCTCATATACTCACGAATCAAAGTGCATCATGTTATACATCTTGAGAGATAGTCCATAGTAAATTTTGAGTTTGTTATATTTTTCAAAAGATGTCAAAGTGTAGATTTGTGATTCATGAGGTAACATTTAAAGGGAAAATCATTTATACGTATGGAATATCTATATAAAATTATATATTGGTGGAATTTACCTCCTAAAAATCTTCATAGATTGTTTTTGGGATCAGTATATTTTTGGGATTATCATGATATTTTTGAAATTTTAATGAGGAATTATCACATATATCGACTACCATGATCATGATGATGAATAATGGAGTGAATTACCTATGGTAGGAAAAGTTTTAAGAGGGTTTTCTTGATCCACTATGAGGTTTACTTCATATCCATTGTTAATTGTTCATGATACATGGATTATATATTATTAATATTCCGATGAATAAAAAGTTGGTTTGGAGATTTTATGTGAAATATGAAGATGGTAGTTTCTTATTGGATGTGTAACCTATAAACCAATAAAAACCTATAATATCCATTAAATAAATCTATAATTCATGGCCTATAACTAGAATTTTTAGAGACATTGTGTCTTTATTTTGAGGATTAATTTCTACATGATCTATATGATCATTCGATACATCATCAAATTTCAAATACTAAGTTTGATGAATAAGAACTGGGTTGATTACCTATAGATATTTGAATATGAGATGGAATATGTACTAGGTAAATGTTACATCACTCTATACAATCTTAACTATAATACTTTAGTAGAGAAACTGATTTGTGAATTTTTTTAGTGGAACTATGAAACATAATTATACTGTTTTTTGAGTGGAGGTTTTATAATTATGATTATTATGGATTGATGATATTTTACCAATGGTGATCACATCTACTCTTGAATACTACGTAAATGTGGTTTTGTAATTTGACCCTGACTTTTTTGTATTGTAGGAATATCTTGAAAGGGGGGACCTAATTCAAAAGTTCACATTGAATGGATGTGATATGATATTTGTACATATGACAGTTATAGTACTTCAATACATCAGGGAAGAGATGATGAAAGAAAACCATAAATAATTGTTAGAGGTGCATCATCAGGTGAAAAATATGTACAGTGAAACTAGGTGGATATTTTGGTGTCTAGGGATGAATAATAACAGTAAATGTATTGTATCTCGATACCTTAACACTTAGATGATTAAAAATGGGAAGAAACATCCTTGTGATATAATCCTATGTCCTAAAGTTCATTTTTTGGATGTGTGTGGGATCCATGATAGACTTTTGGATAGGGTTACACAAGACCCTGATAAATCATGATATTTTTGGGAAGTTTTTTTATTATAAAATAAATAATTCTAACTTATTTCCAACCCATGAGAATCACTCTGTAAATGATATGGGAATTATTTATAACTATGGGATCATATGATTACATGGATTTATCTTTATCATCATAACAAATAGAAATTCTTGTTTTACATTTAGATTTTTTCATGTCTTCTAGAAGGCCTTAGAGACTCAATTGAGACTATAAACAACACATCATCCAAAAAATATGAAAATTAAGTTTGGATCATTCATATATAAGATTTTATGAATTAATATTGCATCATATAAATCGATTGAGTATGAGATGATCATATATAGATAGTTTATATTTAATATATAAATAGTTACAAGATCTCAATTAATACAGTAATTTATATGTCCCTCAATTATAGTCCATTCCGTTCACCACATTTTTAGAATTTGTATGTTTAGGAAGTGTTTTTGGGGGCCATTTTTGTTTAGTAGACATATGAGGGAGTGTAGTTTTTTTAGAATAGGTTGATCACATATCATAAAATCCATATATCTTAATACAACTATAGAAGGATACATATGGATTTCTATAGGTGAAAACATTTTCATGTGAATGAGTATGGGGATATGCCACTAACATTTTAGAAGACAATAAAATCTTACAATATGTTATGTCGGATCTATCAAGAATATGATTGGGTTGGAAGATAGTTTACCTATTGTATAGCCCATCACATTTCCACATTATACACAATTTTTTCAATATTTCATATTTATAGATGTATAGGTTCCACCCCATGTATATAATCGAATATGAGGATATTGAGTTGGATATTGAGACATTATATTAGGTGTTACTAATATGGATCCGTGAATGGAGAATGAAAATACTTTTAGGGATTATGGTTCAATGTTTCTATATCTTATTGTTTCATGGAAGAATATAGTAGGAGACAAGGGAGTGGGAAGCAGATGTTTGAGGACTTTGGCCTGGGTTTTTTGGAAATGAATTTATATAGATGGTTCGTGGGGATGATTTTTCGATAGATGGGAAGGATATAAAATCCAAAAAATATTTTTTATATTATTGAAATCCCTGACTCATTTTTAATCACTTTATATTTTTAGGGGATACATGTGTGGGTAAAGGCTTGTGGGATTTTAGAATTTTTGGAGTGAGTTATGATGGTTTTTGAGTTCTTACTAACAAAAAGTACCAATAGAAATGGCTTGGACATTTAGTTTACAATCAACGGTTCTAATGTAGATGATAAATTATACAAATATTAGATAGAAAAAACATGACATAGGTGAATCTGTGGTGAGGGTAAAACATCCAGATTTTTGGGTCCTCTTGTATGAATAGTAATGGCTCTTAAGAACACAATAGTTAAGGATATGGTGTCAAAAAATCTGTTTCAATGGTGAGTTATTTGGAACATTCAATTGATTTATTCTCCTAATTTGGATCATTACCTGTGAAAATAAAAATGTCCAAAATTTATTTAATGGTTTTATGGTGGATATTAATATATTATTAACCCCCATTAATAGAATTAAAAACCTTTCATAGAGATTCCTTAATTTTGAATGAGTTTTAATGAAATTTGTAGAACCATTTGTTTAGTTACTATTTAAATTTTCCTAGTATTTTTCTTTCATTAGTCTTGTATTATTTCCCACTAACTGATCAGTCTCCTCAGATATTCCATTATCACTATTGTCTCATGGTTTTGGTGATTTTATATTGGTTTTATTGAGTTTTTTTATAAAAGGTTCATCTTTTCTCGTTATTTTTATCATGGAACAATTTTTTTTGGAAAAAATGTTAACTCCATTTGCATTTAGTGATATAATTACATAGATGGTGTATCAATAATTCTCTTGATGATCTATATATTTCTTGAATCTTGGTGGAATTATTTAGTGTTAGTGGTGTTCATTTGGTAATTTATTCTCCTATAACAATCCATGGTTGATGTCTTCTTCTTCCATCAACCACAATCAGATTCAAAGGTATTTTTATATTCATTTTTGGGTAGGTTTCTATTATCCCTTTGACTTATTATTATTTTCTCCATGGTTATGATCTATAGTCTTGTTGGTTTGGAACATGTTATAAGATTGAATTTTCTGAATATATGTCCAGCTTGGTGTGATAATTTGGTCATGTTGACAATTCTATTGAAAAAACCCATGATGTCGACATCAAAAACCAATAGGTGGGAATTCAATTCCAATGTATGGGACATGTATATTACCATTATCATGAAATGATGTTGTGTGTTCATGTCCATTAAACCATGTTGAGTTTGATCAGATGCATGAATGTTTTCATTATAGTTTGAAACTCATGACATGCTATGTGTATATTGAGATATTATACCATGTTTAGTTGTGTTGAACATTGTATATATTGTATTGAAATTTTTCTAATAGTAAAAAAGTCATAGGTTGACCCATAATGGCTTTGGGGCCCTATAGTGGGAACATGTTTAGATGTTGAATGTGACATAATGAGGAAACCATAATATATAATATTGAATGTTGTCCATGTGTGACATGAACTCAGTCTCTGTCAATCATATGTGACCAAATAAATTTGAGAACAATTGTGAATGACATTCTAATTGAACTGAATTAGGAGATTGAGACAGGTTATGAAAACCTACAATTTTATGACGATGAGACCTAGGCCATGTACGACTATTTAACTAATTCAAGGGTGTATCCAATGATTATTTCATTACACTAACATTTATGATTTTTTCACAATGTGTATCGAAAACAAGTTTAACAAGTGCGCATAGAGTCCTAGTTAGTTAATAGATAAAAGATAAATTTTGTCTACACATTTTTTATCAGGATTTAATCTCTTATACATGTCAACTTTTATTAAGGATGAACTGGTGGTGTCCTACAAGGATATATCACTATCACCCAACATGTGAATTTAGATATGCATACAAAATTCAGCTATTGGTATCCATGAAATTGAAACTGTCCCATTTATGATATTTGATCTAAGAAGTATAGAGCTGGGACAGGTACTAGAACATACTCTGGGTGATTATACAGTGTGGTTTATTTATTAACATGAATTTAATATACTATTGATTAGAATTACACAATATGAGATAATTTATTTATTTATATTCCTTGTGTGTAATATGATATTAATTTTTTAAATTTTATTTACATTGAGTTATTTTATATATTAATATATTATTAGGTCACAGAAATAATTTTGAGTGTATAGTATAACAACAAAATGATCTTTTACCATTTATCCTCTTTTGTATCCTTTTTCATTCAAAGAGGCATATAAGAGTATTAGTGGCACTCCATCACAAACTTGGTGGTCCATGCTAGCAGGTTTCATATTCATTACATAAAACCATAACAAAAATTAATTATATGAAAATATATTTAATTAATAATGTAATTATTTTAAAAAAATTATTTCAATATGTAAGATCCATGTTTAATGATTTGGAAACATAAGTATTATTTTACTGTAGACAATTTTTTTTGGATTATATTAAAAATCAGATTTCATCACTTGTATAAATTCAATAATAAAATATATTTTTAGATCAACGTGTTAATATTATTTAAGATGTTAAATTTCATTTTTATCCAAAAAAAATTCATTTCAATGAAAAATGTTAATAATCAAGATAATGTTGGATCGATTATTTTCAATGAATTATTTTATTAATTTTTTTAAATTACTATTTTAGAAAATAAACTGATCTATTTTTTAAATAATTTTTTTTGATGCTTAAAAAAATATATAATCTTAATATATCTAATTGATTTTTTTATTTGATTTCATAATATATTAATAACACGTAATGGTGAAAAATATATTTTTTTAAAAAAGAACACATTTTCTATATAATATATTTTATAATTTTAATACAAATTTTCTCATATTTATATATTTTATTATACTAGATGAAGATAAAAATTTTGTCTATAATAGTAATTTTTTATATAATGTATTCCTTATATTTTAATAATATATAAATTATGTGATAAAATACAAGATAACATGGTAAAATCAAAATTTATAAATAGTAAATATTTTTTTTTTAAGGCTAGAAATATTTTACAAACATGTATACATTTCAGTTATAGATTGTTTATCATCGTTATATGTCATAGAAAATTATAATTTCCCTCTTTTGTATAACGCCTGGACCCTAGTTACGCAGATTCGGTGCATTATTACATAACATTGGCATGAGCATAAGGAAATCATGTCCCGAAAGACCGACCAGTTTAGTATTATTGGAATCAATATTCATAAATATGTTCAACTTTACAACTTGAAATGAAATAGAACACTAATTTATTCCATTAGCAACATCCAAGCCTCCTAGATTATTCCTACAAGTAACTCATAACAAACTTCTTCATATTCTAGTAATATGAAACATACAAAATGGGTGAGCTCAACTTCTCAATAAGGGTAATCAATACAGTGGAAGATAACATAAATGTTATGCATGGTGAATAATTAAAAAAAATCCCTTACAAATAATACACATGAACAATATTATGGAAGGAATATGATATGATTATATAATGCCATAATAAAACATAGTCATGGTTATTATACTAGTCTAATAACCACATGAACCATAAATATTATTTTTATAATGATGAAATGTATAATGCTAGATATTCTGAAAGTTTTGGTCAAGTCCTCGACCAAGATGTCCAAACATTATAAAGGCCTCGGCCAAAATCATATATCAAATTTGGAAATACCTCAACCAATTCCACATATACTTGTGTCGTGATACCTACCAATTTATCGAGGATCTATAGAGGGCTCCACCCGTCACTTATTAAGTCCAATGCATTCCTCATATGAAATGGTTGAAATATAACATAAAAATTCGTATTAAAACTACAATACAAAGTGCCAATACATTACCCCAAAACCATGAATGGTATAAAAATAACACATCCACAATCAACCATATCACAAAACAATAAATATAATGTACAAGATTTGTATAATAATGAATTGACTTCAAACAAATATAAAATCCATGAAAGGATATTAACATAGATGAAACCAAACTATTTCAGAGAAATACCTCTTTCTTTTTTTGAAATAAGTTAAAGATACATAATTATAAAATAAAAAATGTATTTTGAAAATATTCTTATAAGAGTGTTAGGTAAGCTTAGAAGATGTTATAACAGAGAAGAATAACCGCACCTGCTGTATCAGTTAAAAAATACATTCTTACCTTAATTTTGTCAAAAAGGTCGTTATGTACCTTGTTTGGAGAATGAATGAAATATTCCATTCAAAACATATAAGTTATAATATGGGTATAAATTAATTTTACCTATTTTATAGTAAATAAAAAAATGTTTTGAAATAAATTTTTAAGAAACATTGATGTGGATGATAAAGAGGACCCTGTAGATATGTACATAAAAAAATGTCGGATAATAAAGAGATTGAAATTAACCCTTACCTTGTACTTTTCCTGGGTTGAGGGTATGTTAACCTCCTATATAATAGTTAATGAGTTGTTATTAACTTATTCCAGAACTATATACATAAAAATGATATCATATATGATCTTTTAATATTGCTCTGTTAGTGATATTTTAGAAGTATCATCATTTTAGGTGTTAAGTAATTAACATTCCTTTATATGATTTGTTACATAAGTAATGTTTTTTATGAATAGGATGCATCTTATTTATATTCAGAATGATATTATGTCTTTAAAAATTATTTTTAATCATCAAATGAAAATTATTCTTGAAGGGAAATGATGGGGAATGAATATCATCACGTTCGTGGAGACGGTAATCCGTACGTATGCTTGAGTGACAATATCATTCTCTTAATATTAAAATAATATATAATTGGATGTAATATCATATATATAGAATCATTATCATATTATATTTATCATTTATACTCATTATTATACCCATACAAATTATGCAGTGTTTGAATAACAAACTACACCAGGACATGCATACGGTAATCCATACGTACACACGTATGGTGACTTTGTCATTTATAGGATGGATAGAATAATGAATATGGTTGTACCAGTTTTATATTAACATCATAGTATATATAATATACTAGAGTTATTATTTTCTAATAGAAACAACAAATAAAGAGTAAGTGGAAGAATAAAAGAATTTGAAAGTGCTGATGAAATATTTACCTCTTCTTTGGGTTCTTCTATTTCATTTGATCATAAGGGCTCCATATGATGGCTTTTTGACTAATGGAAGGCCTCTAAGATGAAGGTAGAATAGTTGGTAGGATATTTTGGTATTGGTTTCCTAAGACAAATGGCTTTTATGGTGTTCATTGGAGGGAAGGGTAGGTTCCCTTTTATAAGAGGGTTGAGGGGCACCTTATGACAATATTGAAATATTATTTTATAATTAAAGAATTTTCTGTTTATAATGGCTCCAAAATGAATTATTTAAAATAAACGGTGGGTACGTGACGAAAAAATTTCAAACCATAGGTTAAATACAGTTTTGGGTCACTATATTAACCTTATATTTTAGATTTAACTCTTAGTTAAATAGTTTAACATTTACTACGTCTCTTTGTATTTTTATATTATATGTTTAATAAAAATAATATAAACATCAAATACAACCTCAAGTGGTTCACTAATGATACAAATATAATTATATGATTATTTGGGAAGATCCATAGAATTTTTGGATTATTATATCAACCATTAATATTGTATTTTTTTAAAAAACTCATTTATGTCAATTTTGAAATTATTTAATAATTGATTTTTTTAAAGTCCTAAAACATTATTACTTAGAACTAAATACTTTTAATCAACCCTAAAATGACATATTAACCTCTAAAATTAGTGTAATTCATTAAAAGCCTCAAATTATATTTATTTTAATATTAATAATATCAATTAGTTTAATCATTCATTAATATAGTAATTACTTCATCATGGTTGTGTCCTTAATATATTTAACTATTTAATGTAAAAAATTTATACATAAAATTACATTATGTATGAATGATTTTTATCTTTCTAATGAATATTTATAGTTGAATTCATATTGTGTTTAACCCAATATTAAAACTTTTGTAGTTATTAATCATTGAATTTAACTCTTTGAACTATTTTTTAAATAAAAGAATAATAAATGTTCTAATCTGATCCATGAGGACCAAAGTTGTTTATATTTTATTCATAAGTTTGTTTTTGGTCGAATTATACTTGTAGAATATAATAAGGACATGTGTTAGGATAATAATAATATCATTTTTACCCATAATTACCATATTTACTTTTAACCACGGTAAATAAAAGTAAAAAGTTTCTATTCACCAAAAATTATTTTCATCTTATTGAACAAAATTTTTACTTACTGATATCAACCGTGACTATTGGATTTTAGAAATTAAACTAACATAAGCTGTAAAATTAAGTTTTATCCAAATTTTGAAAAGCTCCTAAGAGGTGGGTAAAAGATGGTAAAATGTTCGATAATATTTTATATATAAAAACTCATTAAAAGTGAATCCAATGAATTAAAATTGAACATATATAGGTATTATGTATCTATTATGACCTAAAATAATTTAAAAAATTAAAAAATTATTTAAATAAAATGTCCATTTTAAACAATAACTTAGTATTTTTCACTATTCTTGAAAATTAAAAATTTTCAGAAAAATAACAAAAATTCACCTTAAGCTAATTTAGATATTCCAATTCCAAAAATGATGTTCATTTTGGAAGATAAAATTTATAAAATTTCAAAAAGTGGGTTTTACTATGTATAATGACTTGTTTGATTGGTCAAAGTGTGTTAGAATCTCAATGTTGCGTACAATGAAAGCTATTGCATTATTCAATTGGATACGTAACATAGATGCTTTAGGTGTTGCATTATCCCCTACTTCAAATAATTTCATCCTCAAAATTTCTAGATTAATTCTTCATAAAATGATTCAGGTGGTTCTTCATCATAATTTTCTCTTGTTCCCATGTTTTCTCTTTAATTTTATGGTTTCTCTATATAAATTTTACCAGAAGAGTCGTCTAGTTTCTCAACACATGTTCTTTTGTATCAAGAATCTTGAAAGGATATTCGCAATAAGACATATTGGGTTTTAGTTCTAATTCCACAAAGGTGAGTGCATGCATTGGGTTAGGAACGTATTTTCTCAATAATAATTCATGGAACACATCTTGAACTTTGGAGAGACTAGGGGGCCTTTCCAAATGGTAGTCTAAATCCTCAATTTATTCTTGAATTTCAAATGGTCCGATGTACATGGGACTCAATTTACCCATCTTAACAAATCTTATAATTCCCTTCCATAGAGATACATTCACGAAAGCATGATCTCCTACCTGAAATTCCAAATCCGTACTTCGGTTATCATCATAGATCATCTGCCTAATCTAAGATTCTTTGATGTGGGTTTTTATGACCTTCACATTTTCCATCATTTCCTCAACAATTTCTGGGCCTATGTGTTTTCTTTCACCAATATCACCCCAAAAGTGGGTGTTTGACATCTCTTTTCATATAATGCTTTATATAGTGAAATCTGAATACTTGAATGGAAGCAATTGTAATAGGTAAATTCTACCAGAGGTAAATATTGATTACACATACCATGAAAATCAATTGAAAATGATCTCAACATGACTTCTAATGATTGAATAGACTGTTCTGATTTTCCATTAGTTTGAGGGTGGTATGCAGTGCTCAAATGAATTTCAGTATCCATGGATTTCTGAAGACTTTTCCAGAATCATAATGAAAAATGTGGATCACGATCAGAAACAATCGATAGGGGTACTCCATGAAGTCTTACAACTTCATTAATATATATTCATTCTAGATTTTCATGTTGTAAATCTTTTCATACAGCAAGAAAACGTGTTGACTTGGTAAGACAATCAACAATGACCCATATTTCACCATTCCTTCTAGGAATCTTTGGTAGTCCCATTACAATTCCATTGTAATATTATCCCATTTCCACTCAGGTATGGAAAGTGGTTTCATGACTTGTTGAGGTCGTTTCCTTCTAGATTTCACTTGTTGACAAACCATACATCTTGACACAAAATCAATAATCTCCCTCTTCATGTTGTCCCACCAAAAATGTTTCTTCAAATCATTATACATCATAGTGCTACCAAGGTGTGTAGAGAAATTGGAGCTATGAGAATCATCTAACAATTACCTTTTCAGATCAAGCATATCTGGTACACAAAGCCTCTTCCAAAATTTAAAAATCTCATCTTCATATATGGTGTCACTCAATCTCCCTTCATTCACTACAGTAATCTTCTTTTGAAACTCCTCACCATCAGTATGAGAACTCTTTATCATTTATTGTAAATATGGTTTGGTATCCATTAGAAAAAGCATTGATGTTTCACCTTCCATGGTTATTCCCATATCCATCATTACTAGATCCATGAAAATAGGATCCCTTTCAACTCTCGTCTTGTTCAAAATTCCATGATCTTTTCTACACAAATCATTCGCCGCCTAATTTTCCTTCCACGGGTGGTACTGTATCGTGCAATCATAATAATTGATTAGTTCATGAAATCTCATCTTCATCATGTTGAGTTCCTTCTGAGAGAAAATATACTTCGAACTCTTGTCATCAGTATAAATCTCACATTTTTAACCATAGAGATAGTGTCTCCAAATCTTCAATGAAAAGATTATATCTACTAACTCAAGATCATGAGTAGGATAGTTTTTCTCATGAATTTTCAGCTATCGTGATGCATATGCAATAAATCTATCATTCATCATAAGGACACAACCAAGTCCTTTCATCGAGGCATCACTATAAATAAAAAACGCATCACTCCTAGATGGCAGAGTCACGATTGGAGCATTAACTAATATTTTCTTCATTTATTCAAAAAATTTGTCACACTCTTATGTCAAAAAAAATTTAACCCCTTTACAGGTCATATTCGTTAATGGGTTTGCCAATTGGGGAATATTCTGGATGAAATGCCGATAATAACCTGCAAAACCAATAAAACTACGTACCTAATTTATACTTGTCGATGCGGGCAATTTTTGTATTGCCTTTATCGTTGAAGGTTCAACAGAGATTCAATCCTTAGAGACAATATAGCCATGAAAAGAAATATCATGAAGCCAAAATTAACACTGCCTAAACTTCCTGTATAATTCAATTCTTCGAAGTGTTTTCAGAATGGTGCACATGTGATTTTTAGGATCTTAATATATTTTGGAGTATACCAAGATATCATCAATAAATACCACTTAAAATTAATCGGGATATTCTTTGAAAACACTGTTCATTTGATCCATAAAAATAGAGGGTTCATTTTTCATCCCAAAAGCCATTTCTGTAATCTCGTAATGCCCATACCTGGATATAAATGTTGTTTTCAGAATTTATTCCTTCGTCACACACAACTGATGATATCCAGATCGAAGTTCAATCTTTGAAATTTTTTTACCTCCATGATGTTGGTTGAATAAATCATCAATGTGAGATAAGGGATAATTTTTCTTTATTATTATATCATTGGTCTCCATGTAGTCAATGCACATTCACATAGATCCATCTTTCTTCTTAACAAAATGAACAGGGGATCCCCATGGAGAAACCCTAGAGAGAATAAATCATTTATTACTCAATTACTCCAGTTTTTTCTTTAGTTCCACTAATTCCACAGTGTTCAATCCATAAGGGGTCTTTGATATGGGCCTTGAACCAGGAATTAAATCAATAGAAAATTAAATTTCTTATTTTGGAGGATATCAAGGTAAATCTTCTAGAAACACATAAAAATATTCTTGCACAATAGGTACATCTTCTATTTGAACATTAACATCCTCACCCTCAATTATTTCATTCTCTTTCTCCCCAATAATTTAATTTAGTTGAGCTAATGGGGTGGATCTAGATAATAATTAGGTGCTGACGTTTATACTCTAAACATAAGGTACTCATTCTCACCATCGAAAATTATAACCTCCTTCTTCGTACAATAAATATTCACATAATGGTCTAAAGGCCAATCCATTATTGTGGATTATATCAAATTAAATAATGGGTATGATGATGAGATTAGAAAATAAAGAACATTAATATTCCTTAATGGGAACTAATTCACAAAACGTTGTTTCAATGATACTGCCTTTAGGAGTTTTGACTGACAACTCCCTTTTTAAATTAAATTGGAAATATGTAATTTTCTTAGCAATATGTGAAGATATGAAACAATACAATGATCCAGAATCAAATAACACATTGTATAAACTTGATGAAACCATTAAATTACCTTCCACCACATCTTTCGAAGCTTCAACCTCAACAGTAGTGATCGCATAAGCATGTCCTTGATCCCTTGGCCTTTTCTGAGGTATGTTTCCCTGAAACATAGGAAATTAATTTTCATAATTTCTCATCTCCCTGAATATGTATCATTGATCATTGGTAGCATCTGTATTTCCCATAAAATATCCAGCATGATGGCCTTTCTATCCACATTTGTAGCATACTCCTTTTTCCTTTTAGATAGCCACTAGGGTTCGTCCTTCCACAATTATCACAGTGTGGAAATTCAATTCTTCCCTTCTTCCCTGTTTCCAGATTTCCTTTCCTAGAGTGTTCAATAGATCTCTTCCTCTATTTCTTTTCTTTAAAGTTATAAGTCTTAGATAATTCCTTTTCTTTCCTGATAACACATGAGACAATATCATCGTATTATAAGAAGGATTGTGATGCCAATGCTCAATAGCGAAATGGTTTTAACCCATACAATAAGCATTCAGTCTTACTTCTTGGATTACGTATATAGTCTGCAGCATGACTTTCTAATCTTGTAATGTTATCCTCATACATTGCAACATTCTCATATTCTTTTTCCTCATACTCAGAAATTGCCTTTCCATATCTTCTTGAGGGTCACAAGGTAAGTATTTTTCAAAGAAATATTCTTTAAACTCCTTCCATTATATACTGGAAACTTATTTATCTTCCTTTTTGTTTTGAATCACTGATCACCATTGATCTGCATCTCTAGTGAGGCGATAAACTGCCATGACAACTTTTTCCCTTTAGCTACTCCCCAAAGCATGAAATATTTTCCCTAAAACATTTATCCATTGTTTTTCTACAAATAGATTTTTACTCCCATTTAATTTTTTTGGTTGTTTCTTCATGAAGCAGTCTAACATTGATCCTCCCCTTTGCGGATCAGGGTGACCCATATGGGTAAGGTTATTATTCATAACCTGAGTGAGTTGTCCCAGTATGGTTATTAGATGATCAGCACCATTTGCATAATCAACACCGCTATAATTATCTTTAGTCGGAGGGAAATACTTGCATAGATTAAGTCCATTGATATGGTTTCCATTTCTTCCACAAGGCTCCATTTCTAAACAATGGTATAAGCTATATTCATTTACGAATAGAAATACATAATTATATACTTGTAAAACACTTAACATAAATTGACTGGTTTATTGATATAATCCATATTCATAAAAATGTGTTTTTGGGGAATAATATACTCATATACCCTTTGTAAATTTTTTTATGAAAATGATATTATCCTAAGCATATCCCCCGGGAGTCTCGTAACCAAAAGTGAATCATGATCCGTTGTCATTCACCGGTTTCTGTTCGAGTCTATCTCAAAGTAGTGTTTTCTAGTTTTACCCCAAGGTACATCTGTGCCATATCCACCTCTACATGCTCGTATCGAGACAACGATGTATTGCATGGAAAACTCAAAAATTCTCTACAATACAAAAAATCTAAGAAGTTCTTCTATATTAGGATAATGTTCTATAATTAGAGTTTATCTAAATCCAGTTTCCAAATTTTGTTCTAATTTTCCTCTGATGCCAACTATAACCCCCCGACCCCAGTTACCTAGAGTCGGTGCATTATTAAATAACGTTTTCATGATCACAAGGAAATAATTTCATGAAATAAATATCATTTTAGTATTATTGGAAACAATATTCAACCATATGTTCAATATTACACTTTGAAAATAAATACAAGACTAATTTATTCCGTTAGAAACATCCAAACCTCCATGATTATTCCTTGATGTCCCTCATAAATAACTTCTCCATATTCTTGGAAAATGAATCATAAGAAAGCTCTGAGCACAAATGCTCTATAATGGTATGAAATATAGTACAAGACAAAATAAATACTAGGCATGGTGAATAATTAAAAACAAATGCCTTTACAAATAATAAACATGAACACTATTATGGAAGTAATATGAGATGAGTAAAAAATAACATAATAAAACAAATTCATGGGGATTATACTAGTTGAATAACCACATGATCCATCAATATTATTTTCATAATGAGGGAATGTATAATGATAGACATTCTGGAAATTTTTTTCAAGGCCTCATCCAAGCCGCCTAAAAATGAATAAGGCCTCAGCCAAAACCATATATCAAATTCGGAAATTCCTCATACAATTCCAAATCTTGTTGTCTCATGAGACCTATAGATGCATTAAGGAGCTATATCAGTCTCCACCCGTCACATATTAAGTCCTATACATTCCTCATATGAAAATGTTCAAATATAACATTAAAATTCCTATTAAAATTAGCATAAGAAATGTATATACTTTAACTATAAACCATGAATGGTATAAAAATAACAAATACACAATGAAACATATCACAGAACCTTCAACACAATATGGAAGACATTTATCATAGTTAATCGACTTAAAACAAGTATAAAACCCATCAAATGTTGTTGACATAGATGAAATCAAAACTATTTGAGAGAAATATCTATTTCTTTTTTTGAAATCATTTAATATTAAATAATTATAAAAGAAAACATTTATTTATATAATATTATTATAAGACTTTAATGGATGCTTTGATGATGTTATAATGGCAGAGAATAACCACAACCACCGTATAAGTTAAAAATTGACATTCTTACCATAATTTTGTCGAAATGGTCATAAAGCACATTGTTTGGATAATAAGTAAAAAAATTTCCTTTCAAAATATTTAAGTTCAAATAAGGATATAAATTTCATGAAGCAATTGTATATTAAATATTAAAAATGTTTTGATATAAATTTTTATGAAACATGGATGTGGATGACAATGAGGACATAATAAATACCTATGTAAAAACAACCTATGGCAATAAAGATATTTTTAAATTAACCCTTAACTTCTAATTTTCCTTTGTCGAGGGTATGTTAAACTTCTGTATAATAGTTAACTAATTGTTATTATATTATACAAGAACTATATATATAAATATGATATCAGATATCATCTTTTAATATTGATTTTTAATGATATTTTAGTAGTGTCATTGTTTTGGTTGTTAACTGATTAGTTTTCCTTTATATGCTTTTTTACATAAGTAATGTTTGTTATGTAAAGGAATTATATTATTCATAATAATAATTATATTATTTCATTAAAAATAATTTTTAATAATCAAATGATAATTTGTCTTGAATGGATACAATGGGGAATGAATCTCATCGCGTCCGTGGAGGCAGTAATCCGTATGTACGCACGAGCGACAATGTAATTATTTTGATAATAAAATCATATATAATTAGATGTTATATCATATATATATTTAATAATTATCATATTATATTTATAATTTATACTCATTATTATACCGATCCAATTGATGATGTGTTTGAAAAACATACTACACCATGACGTGGAGACGGTAATCCGTACATACGCATGTAGGGTGACTTTTTCATTTATAGGATGAATAGAATAATGAATATGGTTGTAAAATTATAAGAACATTACATTATATAATATATACTTGAGTTATTATTTTATAATGGTAACAACAAAGAAAGAGGAAGTGGAAGAAGAAATTAACTTAGAAGAGGTGATGAAATATTTACCTATTCTCTGGGTTCTTCGTTTTGTTTTGATAAAAAGGGATATTTAGGATGGATTTATGATTAAAATATGTCCTATAGGATGAAGGGAGGAATGTTGGGAGGATATTCAGGTAGGGGTTGTATGAGCCCAATGGAATTGAAGGAGTGAATTTGGGAGAAGGAGAAGTACTCTATTATAAGAGGGGTGAGGGGAACCTTAAAAAAAGATTGAAATATTATTCTATAATAAAATCATTTTCGGTTTTTAATGCCTCCAAAATAAATTATTTAAAGACTAAGGTGGGTATGGGTTAAAAACCTTTCAACCAGTAGTTTCTATATAGGTTTTGGTAACTATATTATCCTTATATATTATATTTAACTCTTAGTCAAATAGTTTGACATTTACCATGTCTCTTTGCAATTCTATATTATATGGTTATAAACATACTATAAACATCCAAGAGAACCCCAAGTTCTTCATTAATGATACACCTATCATTATATAAATCTTTTGGCCGATCATTATATTTTTAGTATTATTTTATCAACAAAAATAATGTATTTGTTTTAAAAACTCATTTATGTCAATATGGAAATTATTTAATAATTGATTTTTGTTAAAGTCATAACTACTTTATTACTTAAATATAAATATATTTAATCAACCCTATCATGTAAAATTAACCTATAAAATTATTTTAATTTATTAAAAGTCTCAAATTAGATTTATTTGGATATTTATATTATCAATTATTTTAATCTTCTATTAATGTGGTAATTATTGCATCATCATTGTGTCATTAATAAATTTAATTATATAATGTATAAATATTATAAATAGAATAACATAATTTAGGAAATATTTTTATCTTTCTAAAAAATATTTATTGTTGAATTTATATTTTATTCAACCCTATATTAAAAATTGTTATGTTATTAGACATTGAATTTAACTATTTTAACTTTTCTTTAAATAAAACAATAATTAATTTCCTAATCTCATGTTGACCAAAGAATTTCATATTTTATTCTTTTTTTTGGTCGAATTATACTTCTCCAATAGAGTTAGGACATGTGTTAAGGTAATTATAATATCATATTTACCCTTAATTACCCTATTTACTTTTAAGAGTGGTATATAAAAGTAAAAAGTTATTATACACCAAAAAATACTTTCATCTAATTGAACCAAATTTTACATACTAATATAAACTGTGTCTCTCGTATTTTTTAAAATAATCTCACAGAAGTGGTAAAATTATGTTTTATACAAATTTGGAAATGCCCCAAGGAGTTGGATAAAAGACAGTAAAAAGTTCGATAGAATTTTATATATCTAACCTCATTATAAAATGATTCCAATGAATTTCATTGAACATATATAGGTATTATGTATCAATTTTGATCTGAAATAAATTTAAATAAAAAAATTATTTAAATAGAATGTTGGTTTTAAATAATAACTTAGTGTTTTTCATTATTCATAAAAAATGAATATTTTTGGAAAAATACCAAAAATTAACCCTAAACTAATTTTCATAATCCAAATACAAAAATGAAGTCCATTTTGAAAGGTAAAATCAATAAAATTTCAAAAATTGTGTATTACTATTCATAATGCTAGTTTAATTAGTCTCAGTGTGTTATAATCACAATGTTGCGTACAATGCAAGGTATTGCATTATTCAATGGGAAACATACCGTAGAAGCATGGGGTGTTACCTTTTGGATCCATTTATACTTTATTAGTGGAATATATTCATTGAAATATTATTATTTCATAAAAACAATATATTAGGATGTCATATAAAATGATATCACTTCCAGAACATTTAAAAATATTTAGAATAACAAAAACTCTGGTGTAGTCTCTCATAAACCCTCTCACCACATCCATTAACCCCTTGTCATTCCAAAATAACATCCTATAGAGCGTTGATATGTTACCTAAGGGAAAACATCCAATGGTAGAGATAATGTTCTCAACGTAACACTATTAATTCTATTGGTTTTAATCTACATAAAATACATAATAATCAATAAAATTATGATAAAATAATTATAATTAATATTTTAAAATATTATTATACTAATGGAATATTATTTTTCTACTTTCCACTATAAATATTAAAAAAATGATGTCTCTATGAGTACGTATAGACTACCACCTATATGTATTGCATATTATTCACTTTCATTAATCCCTAAAATGTATAACAATAAATTTTTTTTCATGTATAAAAATTATTTTTATGATTATATTTAGAATATTCATTTTTATTAATATTAATAACGTCAAAATTATTTGTCAATATTTAATTAAAAGATATTTTAAATTTATTTCAATCAATTAATCTAATATTTTTCATTTGATAAATTTCATATTGATTTTTTTTGAAAAAAACATTTTAAACATTTGAAACTCTTGTATTTAGAAGACAACGTTTGCATCATGTATGTGAGAATAATTTTTAATTAAAATTTTCCACTTTTGTGAATGGAATTTAAAAAAATGGGTTTTATTTTTTGAATCTTCATAATATGTACTATCTAATATGTTCAACAAAATATTATGACAATAATTAATAATAAAAATAGTAATATTTAGTTATCACCGTTGTAGAGAAAATGGTTTTATCGGGGGTAAAAATAAAATGATAAGCAGTAAAATGAACTAGAAATATTTAAATAATACTAATGTAGATATCTAGACCATATCACACATCAACCTCTATTTTAATATAATTGTCATTATTTTTTGTTATATATATTTTGGAATATAATTTAACTGTTAAAATAAATTTAAATATTTCTTTTCAACAAATATCATTATATTCCAATATTCACCAACAAAATTATTATTTTTAGGAAATTATAAAACATTCACCAAAGGATATTTTTATCACGTGTATATAAAAAATGATTTTTATATTTTCACATAAATTTTCTATAATTTCTTAAAAATAACATTATATTATGTGTGAAAACCCCAACAAATCCTAATTTTAGAAATAAAAAAATTTCTGTTAACATTCATTTTCATTTAAAATGATATTTATATTCATTTATAATTAATTTATTTAATATGTGATTATTTAATTAAGTTTTAAACAATATAAATTTCTTAAATTAGACATTTCTTATTATAACCACCAATTACAAGCTATGTTGTAACAAAATACTATATTACGGTTCATTTGGACTTAGGGTTCCTATTAATACATGCTTCAAAATTGAATATATTTATTTAAAAGAAAATATATCTTGAAGTCTTGAGGTTTTACAATTCTTATCAACAATACATTTAAACAATTAATTAAATTACACATATATTGTATCATCTGTTTATTATGCTATTTTCATTCTATATAGATCTATCATTTGAATGTTCATATGTTTTTGGATTTATGTCATTTTATGTAACCTAATATAACCCACATATGGTTATCTATTTTTGGAAGAGTTAAATACCAATTTTCCAATCATGGATAGTATTTGTAATGAATTTATGGGTAAAAATTTAATATGATAGAGATAATTGTAACACACATGATGTCACTTTAATTTAGAAAATTAATTATTAATTATTATTTAATATAGTATTATTTTTAGGTAGTGTTTATGGAAAGTTTTTTGAAAAATAGAGTAATATAAATTTCATGGTTAGAGGTTGGGTAGTGATAATATAGAAACATAGACAAAAGGTGTGTATGAAATTATAGATTTATTTTCATGGTCTGAAGATAGTTTACTAATCTATGTGGTTAAACCATGAAAAATCCATTGGTGATCCAGAGGTTGTCACATCATTGGTGCAATTCTTGATTTACCATATGAGCTACATAATATTAAAATCATGAAATTCCATTTGTTACCCAAAACACATTATTAACCCCCTCAGATAATGTTTTATTCCCAAATAATTTTTCATTACCCTTATATATCAACTCATTTTCTTCTCTCCTTCAACGTATGACATATTTATAATATTTTATAAAATCATCCATCCCTCATTAGATATGTGTTCCCTTCCACATTTCTACACACCTCATTTATTCTTATTCTAATCTCCTCTCCCATGGTCATGGTGACTAAGTATTTCATATTTCATCAATTTATTAGGGTGAATACATGTAATATGGTTGATAATGGTCCTTTATTGTTTACTTTTTTCTCTACATAGTTGATTAGCATCATGAAAAATAAATTTAAGGGAATCAATGATTTTTGTTACGTGGCTTCATGCCAATAACATTATTTTTAAAACCACGAGTTCATGAATTTTAATTCATGTTTTCAATGACTAAATAAAAATAATATACAATATCTTGGATTATTTGTGATGAATTGTTATTTTTGTACCCATAGTTTTCATGGAATTAAAAATCCATTCATATTACTATAAATATTATAAAAATTATTTCATGTAAATCATTCAAAGATAACATTTGATGAAATATAAACTATTATGATTTCATAAATTATTAAAACCTACTTTCATGGAATAACCTCTTACGATTTATTGTGAATATGAAATATGTTTTTATATGAGTTTTCAAAGGACACAAATTTATTATATAATTCAAAATATTTCTTTCTCTATTAGTAATAATACAACGATGCTTTGGATTTTTACCCTATTTCTAATATTTTCATATTATTTAATTGAAATGGGAATCTCATGATTTATTATTTCATTCAAAAATTTGTGGAATTGAGGTCAATTTGTTAAGATTAATATTAATTTTTAATTTTTATTAAATATTATGAATATTTTCACTATGATGTTGTATATGTGAAAATTTTAGTGTAATTATTATTTGAGATGATTATTGATCTTATATATTATAAATATTTATTTGATGTCATTATTTAATATATTATCCATAATGATTAGGCATCAAAGTAGTGTGTTTATTCATGATTTTTTTAATAATTTTTAATTTTTATAAATTATACTTTTATAAAATTACTCTCTTTCATGTTTTAAAATCCTTTGAATTCTAGTTTCAAAATAATGGTTAGAATATTACATAAGAAATTTGTTTATTTTAATTTGGAATAATGAAATAACTATTTGATACATATTATATTTTTCCTCATTTTCCAGAAATTTAGGAAAAATATTACTGTTTTGGTGTCTAATTTACATCACGTAATTCAATTTTATGGATTCCATTAATGTGATTTACCAGACTATCTATATGGACCCAAAGTGTAAACATGTATGATGAATGTTGACTATAATATGGTTATTTTTATTTAATTATATGATTATAGAGTGTTTAAATCTATTTCAGGATGTATTCAGGTTTTTATTACAGGGCCAATTATATTTTTTCTTATTATTTTTATTTAATATTATTAAAAACAATTAAGATTGGTTTCTTGGAATTAAACAGTTATAATCATTATAAATCATATTCAAAAATAATTATTTTCATAAAAAGTAAAATTTAGCACTCACATATGATTTTCTCATTTAAATATTCACTCATTATTTATTAATTTGTTGTAATAGACTAGAATTCCAAAAGAATAACATTTTATTCAATAGCGTGTATGCCAAAAATAGAAATAGAAAAAATGAATATAACATCATGAGTCATGATAATATATTTACCATTTTGAAAAAATTTAATCTATTATATATATGGAAGTGAAAAAAACTTAGTTAACTTGGATTACAAAAACACTGAGTTTCTTTGATAGCTTGTGTTACACGTAAGGCCCTGTTTTTCCAAATACCAATATACTTTTAATAATATTATTTAATATTATATTTATCTCATAAAAATTTGAATAATGAGAATAAATATTATTATGTATCTTATTAAAATATATATTTTACACACATATAATCATTATATATTTATTAAAATATACAACATTATTATTTAAAAATAAAATAATTATTTTCTGGAAAATAAATTTTTTAATGTAAAATTAGTCAAACATTCATTAAAAATTTAACAATAAATTTTAACTTTTTAAATAAAACATCTACGCAAAAAATAATTTTTTTTAAAAATTAATATCAAAATTATCAGAGGATAAATTGTTGCTTTTTTTGAGAATTTTAGTTTTTTGGGGAATAGTGAAAACTAATGTGTTATAAATAAAAACTACATTTTCATTAAAAAAATTATTAATGTAAATTTATATTTTCAAATGGTTATATATTAAAATTAGAGAGTTATTATATCCATTAATCATATTAATTAAATTGAAAAATTAATTTTATTAAATTTCGATATTAAACAGTTTTCAAACTTTTGAACTTTTTCAATTTAAAAACCAGTTTTGTCATCATGTCTATGTGATAGACAATAAATTAATATTTTCGATTTAGGTGGATTAAATTTAGGAAACAAACATTCCATATTTTTAATCAATATATTTTATAATTTCTAATATGTTCAGTAGGTGTTTTTACCAAAAAGATCAATGAAAATAATTTAAAATAATTATGGAAAGTAAGAAAAAACAATTTTTATCAATTCTCAATCATAGAAAATATGTTTTCTAAATTTCCAAAAAAATGAAAATACATTATTTTATGTCCATAAGTGGTACTTATTAAATATTGGATAGATAATAGAGAATTATTGGTTCCTAGTGTCAAAAAAACGAAAGGGATTAACTCTTTTAAAATATTACAATTGTTCCACTCACCCAATTTATAACATTTAACCCCCTCTCTTACTCTATTCAAAATATAATACCACAAGGTAAAGGAAAATACCAACCAAAAGAAACAAAAAAACTACATAAATTCATCCTCAAAGCCTTATTTTTGGATGATACAATCCCTTTAGTGGTTTTACTACAACCCTAAGGGAGATACCAGAATAAGCGGTGTTATTATTGTAAAAGAATTTCTATTTTATATCCTCATCATCCTCATTTAATTATTATTTTATAATGAATATATAAAAACTTCAGTACATTAATTATAGTATTTTCTTACTATGTTAATTGTATTTCCTAAAACATTACACAATTCCGTCGAATAGGTTATAAAATCATCATTCGTGTGAACAACAAACTACCACCTCACCAACAGAGGTTGTTTTTTCCATTACCACAATTCTCGGTTAATAATAATGATGGATTTAATATTTATAAATTATATATAAAATATTTATGAGGCTATTATTATTCTATAATTACTATTTCACACATTATTTGATGATTTACATTTTTTGGGAATATGATGACGTCACTCGTGTGAACGGTGTATTACTACCTCTAGAAGCGATGTGATTCATTAACACATTACAAGGAATGTATTAAGGATGATTTTATGAAACATATGTGATAAATATTACATGAAAATTGTACCTTGTTGAAAATATATATATATATAATTTATTTAAATTTTAATATAAAATGAATATGGAAACAATATTCATGTGTATATAAGCCATACGATCTCTAAGATCTATGTATTTTATTTCCAATTAACAATTACCACGGATTACTAAAAATACAAATATAATTAATATATATTATAATTTAATCATGGTATAAATTACTTAGATTAATGAATCATAATACATTTTAGAGTAAGAAAATAACAACTGAATACATACTAAGAAAATAAAGAAATTAATAGTCTTGATAATGAAAACATTGAACTATTAATAACAAAATGGTCATAAAATGTTACAAAAAAATATTGTATGATATCATACATATTATAATGATTATGTTATAATAAAATAAATTTTTCAAAAAAACTATATAGTATGTTTACTCATGTAAAACGCAAAGGAAAACCCAAGGTAATTGATTTCATCAAAATTTCATTTTCATTGAGGCATATTAGCATTATAAGGCCTCAAGATTTTATGAGATATATTATTCTAATGAATTTTATGACTTGTTTTGTACACTACACACAGATTATCTTGTGCTATATGAAACACCGTATTAGCATGCAGCATATGTAACACTATTCTAGGCCTGTGTTGTACTTAATTTTATGTTCCTTTGATAAAACTCATTTCAGGAAACATGGAATATATATTTTCATAAATTTATATATGAAATATTTTTTTATTATGTTATAAACAACACCTAATGAATCATTCACTACATGCAACACTGACATGGATTGAGTTACACGCAAGAGATACCTTCCTCAATAGCTTGTGTTGTAAAAAATACCATGTTTCACTAAACAATGATATATTATTAAAATATTATATAAATAGCTATTATAAATTGTATTAAATATATTTTTAATATTATATAACATTATAATTCATGATATACATATTATAGAATATGATATGATAACAAAATCTTTTTTTCAGATAAAAGAAATTGTTTTCCAAAAATACAGTTTTACCACCTTTTGATGGAGCATCTATATTAAATACAGTTTTTGAAACTTTTATAAGTAAAATTTAAATAAATAAAAAAATTATTTGTAATAGGGACATATTATTTTACTTTTGATTAATTTTTGGTTTTTTTCCAATAGAATTATAATTTTAATGAATTGTAAAAAATAGTGCATTTTAACTCGAAACTGTATTTTTATCTAATTCATTTGTATATTTAGATTATATTTTCAATTTATTTTAAAATATAATTTGATTATAATTTTATCATTAAAAAATTGTTTGTCATTAGATGTTTTTTCAGTTTTATGTTGGACATAAACACATGTCAATCTTTTTATACTTATTACCTCTCAAAATCCCGCTTTGTTGGTTTTGACAAAATGAATTAATTTTAAATTTAATAATTCTTCTTCTATATATTGAATTTGGAAAAATTTATTCAATATTTAGAATCAAAAGGTTTAAATTGTGTACAATTTTACCTTATATTTTGAGGAAATATAAATAGTAACTACAATAATTATTTTATTTACCATTGTTAAAAGAGTAAATCTGGAAAATAAGGGTAAAAATAATATTTTCATAATATTAAAATACCCTAACACATCTCTTAATCCTATTAGATGAGATATATGTGATCATGGGAATATTTGGGTCGATTAGGGGACCCCATGGATTCACATGGATGTGAAAATGACATTTTATAAGAATTAATTTAATGTCAAGACAATTATAACATTAACATATAACTTTAACTAAAAATATTTAAATATTGTAATATATAACAGATCTATATGTCTATAAATATTAATTATAATGATAAAAAGATTTCATCCATCATATTAATTTATTTATAATTTTTAGACATTAGATAAATATATTTATTTATGATACAACTATGATTTAGTGATTAACCTATTAATGAATGATTCAAATAAATGAATTTATAAATATTAATATAAATTTTATTTGAACTTTTTTGTTAAATAAATTAATTTTATATATGAAATTAATATATTATTGATAATTAAATGCCTTTTTTGAAGGAATCAGGTTGTTAAGAATTCTTTAAAAAAGACAAGTATCAATAGGGCCAAAAATTAACATAATCCGTAACATAAAACGTAAAATAGTTTACTAAATAAACATAAATTCATAATAATTTAGGAATATATAAAATTGTTAATATAAGTCCAAATATGTCATAAATATCTTTTCTTTGGTCTTTTGACATGATATTGTAATATCATTATTCAATAATGAGAAAATAACATGATATAATGCTTAGATTAAAATGAGTAAAATATGTCTTAATACAAAAATATAAGGACAAAAAAATATATTAATATTTTCCAAAAATTATTGTATTATTTTTTTTAGAACAAAAATAATCTTATATTCTAATTAAATCAGTTTTGGACCATTATTATTCGTAATTGATTTTATAATAAAATAATATTTTCAGTGTTTCCAAAAGTTCCCCCTCCTATATTTTAAAGGGAAACTCATCTCTATTAAATTCACTCGATATTGAACGATAATTCTGTTTAAAAACCTTTAATTTCACTTATCAACATACCTAGTTACTTTATAGAGGTGATGGACGTCTCAAAAGAAAATCTCCAGTGACCTATGGGGTGATCTAAAAGGGTCACGTCGAGGAAGATGTAATCTTATATACCGATTCTTTGAAATTTCATTCCTATTCTACATCCTGTTATTTAGTTGTTTCATTATAATATAATAAAATAATTATCAATATTATACTTATATGTTATTAGAAATATGAAAAAACCTTTCTACCCTTCTATCCATCCTAGGGAAAGCTATATCATTATGCTTGCATATGTATGACTTACCGTCTCCACGCCGTGGGGTAATCTCTTTTTCACCACCAGCATATGTTGATGGTAATAATGGTGAAAATAATAAAAATATTTTATTATTATAAAATTATACAAATTATGAGATATTCTACACTATCCACTTCAATATGGGAATGATATCGTCGCTCGTGCATACGTACGTCTTACCGTCTCCACAATGTGATGAAATTCATTGTCCATGTTAACAATTAAAAAATTATTATAAATTTTACAAAATAAATAATTGTCAAATATATTATATAATATTATTAATGGATATATATATATATGTATATATATATTTATGTTAATTTCTTCAATTCCATTCAATAATGAAACGAAAATTGCATTCGTTTTTATGTACGACCTAACGTCTCTATAAATGGTGTATTAAATTTCATTAATCTATCAATTATATATATATATATATAATTAATATATATGATATAAAATCATTTGTCTACATTATTTATGTAAACAAAACATGATATAATTATTCATTCCAATAACAATAAGTCCATACATCTTTTATAAATAAAACAATTATTACCAGAAACGTTGCTTTAAAATTAAACTGACAAATGAAAGGGTAATATAACGTTTTAATTAAAACATATATGATATAATAAATATGATTATGGTTTTGTTACAAGTAAATAATATTTTTAAACCCAAAATACAACATATTCAAACACATTTGGAAAAAATCAGACCTAAGTTAAGGGATAATGTTTCAATCTCATTTTTATTCAAGATTGTTTATACATAAGTATTTTCTAGGGATATATTTATCATCTATCATCATGTTTTCCTATAATGTTATCATAAAATTTAAATTCTTCTTTTATGTATGTTTAATGTCATTTTTATCGATTTTTTACTTTTATTACATGGTACGGAAGAAATCATTCTTTTTTTTACCATAGGAGGTACTTTTTTACTTTTCTAGAAAAAGTACGAGGGGTGTGTTCTTTTATGTTATTCATCCGTAATGGATTTCTACATTTTCTTAACACTTTAAATCGATGAATCTTCCTCTTCATGTTTACAATTTTTTTTTCAACTAAATTATTTATGTAAAAAATTGTATGACATTTTGATGAAAAGAAAACATTTTCAAAAAATGGTAGGATATTTCCTCAAGAATTATGTTCAAGTGGTTTCCCAAAATTATTTTCCATATAAGGTGACTCTGTTTAAAAAGTGTTATATTTATATCCCTAATATTACTTTTATTTTATTGTTTTTATGAATGAATAATTTTTTTTATTTCCATTTATCTTATATGGATTGTTTGTGATGAAATGATATTTAAGAATCAAATTTTATTTCATGGGTTATATTATTATAAATGATTTATATTTTTGTGGAACATGTAAGAATGATTTATTTATTAGATACATGGGACCTATATCTCCATCTAATTCATTGGGTAAACATTTATATCTAATGACACAAACCTGACTATAACGTCATGTAAATCCAGTTCAGTAATGCAAAGCTGGAAGGGAATGTAAATCTGATTCAACAATACATGGCTGGAATGCCAGGTAAACCTGGTTCAATAATGGACTACATCTCATATGATGGTCTTGGATGTAATTACTCAGCTACTATAGAAATCATATTATGTGCTTATTATATTTCTATAATTACATGTTTTAGGCCAATTCATTTATATCATAGTTAATATTCAATTATGATGCATGTCTTATGTAAATCCAATATATATTTCACAACTCAAGATTTTTATGTTCAAACTTTATGTTCATGTTTTTAGTTTCACATTTTTATGGTTTTTTATGTTCTACATGTTTACCCTTACTGAGCATTTTATCTCACTCTTTCTATTTTTTCATTTCCCCTGGATATAAGGAAAGGTTTTAGGTAGGAAAAGGAAAGGGGAAGATATTTATAGATGATTTTGAAGGTCTTATAATATTATAGAAGATTATGTTTTGATCTTCCAAATAGAGTAAACTAATACGATATTTGGGCGTCTGTTTGGGTCATATATTATGTATTCCATAGAGTAAATTTAATGTCCATGTACATCAAGATTGGGTCTCAATAGTTCAAATCAGAACATAGATTTATTCACCATTTTGATATTAGGATATGAAAATGTTAATGAGATCCCGAGAGATATTTTTAAGAACATTCCTATGGATGTACTAAGGATAAGAAAAGTATAGGTAAAAAACCTAAGTTTTTTGTGATAATCATGTCTATCCAAGGGTTAAACTGTAGATATCATATATTGAAATATTATATGTAATTAGCCTTACTTATGTGTTTATAATCTTAGATATGTGTTTCTCACAGTTTGCATTCTAATCATTGTCAATAGCCAAAACTACATAGAACATAGTTTTCCACTGAATTTTATAGATGTGGAAATTATGGTAATTATGAAGATCAATTTCCTATGTGGAAATATCATGAATACAATAATGACGATAGTACGAGTATTGGTCATATGGTTTTGGATAATTAGATTGAAAATGATATGTGAAAGGTATGTGATGTTCTTCTAGTATTGTGTACATTAAACCTAAGAATCTTATTGTTGAGAAACCTTGAGAAATTATTCATGTTTTAGGAGTGAATAATATAATGGATCCAAAGTAATGGTATAAGAATAAAGATGGATGATTGAGGTGTATATGTTTTGGATATCATATATTATGATATATGAATCCATAATTATATATGTATTTCCAGTATACATTTTTTCATTATATATTGGGAAGGATATGTTGAATATTTATAAGCATATAATTATTTATTGATGGTTAAGTTGATATACATATAGATTTCATGATTATGGGGAATATGACTCATTATATACCACTTATGTTTAGATAATGTTTTTTGGATAATGAAATGTTTGATTTGAATAAGTAAATTAGACGATGATAGTTTCTTGAGAACTAATTATGGATTTGTTGACAAGAGGGTTATGATATCAAGGATGTTGTGTTCCACATTTTGGGACATAAGGAACATATCCAATATGTTTTGGAATAAGTAAACATGCTTGTTTTCAATAATGATATCTGATAACTCAGGTTGTTACTATGACTCAGGAGAATACATGATTATGATATTGACAAGTTTGGAATGTGTCAATAATGATCTTATTTATGAGATATGTTATAGAAATTTAATGTTAAGATAGTTTATCTCTTTCTATGTTTTATATTTTTGAATGAATTGTAATTTTATCCAATTATGAATTGGTAATGTTCTATTCCTGTTGAAGTGTATTATATTAATGTATTTTCTCACCATATGCGGACTTATGCATATATGATTTCTTGTAATGACTGTTATATTGAGAAAGATGGAATGACCTATCATTCTATCACAATATCTATTAATTCATCATGAATTACAAATTTGACTTTAGTTCCTTAAATAAAAGATGAAGTGGAAATTGATCAAGGAATGAAGAAAGATGAGGCTGTATCAAAATCAAGTAAGTATTTATTCTCATGAATTTTTTTTCAAATTTAGTGAAAGGATGACTAAAAACAAAAAACAATAACACTTGTACCCTCATATCTGATGAATCAGATGGTCCCTTAAATCATTAAAGATTTATGGGTTTCTGGTAGTTAAAATTTTCTAAACCTTACAATGTATCACTATCCATCATAACATAATGGTCAGATTTCTCATACATATCCATGTTTTCACTTACTAATATGTTCTCCTATGTGGAAACTAGATATGAGTTTGAATAGGTAACCAATATGTTTCAAACATTCCTTTTAAAATAATTTTTAGTATCCCTTTTTTGATTTGGGTTTCCATGAAAGAAACGTTCATGTCAAAAACCATTTATAACCCCCATGAATTTGGAGGGTGAAATTCATTTTAATGGTGGTAAAATATTACACCCCTCGATATTTGGAGATAGATTAATTTAATGTGTTTGATGAATTGTGTTGTATACTACACCAAGATTATCTAGCCCTCTAAGAAACACTGTATTAGCTGGCAGTATATGCAACACTGTTATTGACTTGTGTTGCACACAATTTCATGTTCCTTTGAATGAATTCATTACATGAAACACTGAGAAAATATTTTGTTCAATGTATAAATGAACTATGACTGAATTTTATTATACGCAGAACCATTGTATGATTTCATTACATGCAACATAGTCTTGGCTTGCTTTACAGGCAAGAGTTACCTTCTTCGATAGTTTGTGTTGTACGCAATACCAAGTTTCACTATACAACAATATATTTTAAAAATATTATATATCAAACCATTATAATTATTATTAACAAAATTTTGAATTTTTAAAACATTATAATTCAGCATTTAAATTTTATAGAACATGATATTAGAATAAAAAATATTTTTCCGATTAAAGTTGGATTTTTCAAAAAATGTTGTTTCACCACGTTTTGAGGGATCACCAATTTTCAATCAATTTTTAGACAAATTTATAGGTTAAATTTTATAAAATATACATATTATTTAGAAGAGGGACATAAAAATTTATTTTTTTGAATTTTTGGTATTTTTCATATAAAATTAAAATTTTAATGAATAGTGAATCACATTGTGTTTTTACTCAAAACTGCCTTTTTATATATTTAATTTAAATAGATAGATTATCCTTTTATTTGGTTTTAAAAATTAATTGGATTATATTTTTATCATTTAATAAAATTTTTTTCATTGGAAGAAATTACAATTTTAATTTAGACACAAAAAATGATAATCTTTGGATATTTATTACTACATAAAAACTCTCCTTTTATTTTTTCAAAGAGAATTAATTTTAAATTAATTAGTCCAACTTCTCTGTTTTGAATTTTTAAAAGGAATTAAATATTTGGAATTATAAGGTTAAAATATTTTTAATGGGTACTTTTTATTTTTAGACAATAGCAATACTAACTTAAGTAATTATTTTATTTACCATGGTCAAAGGGGTTACTTTCATAAATAAGGAAAAAATAATATTATAATAATATTAAACTTCCCTAACACATGTAATAATCCTAATTTTTTTTATATTTATGAACATGTGAATCATTGGTTTGATTGATGGACTCCATGGATTCACATGGATGTGAACATTACATTTTAGAAAAATTAATTTAATGTAAAGATAATTATAACCTAAAAATATATATTTTACTAAATCCATTTAAATATAGGGTTATATAAATGATATATATTTTTATTTGTAGTCACCATAAATAAAATAATATTTCTACCTCATGGTATTTTATTTATTATTTTTATACTTTAAATAAATATTTTAATTTATGACACAATTATGATGTAGTGATTATCTCATTAATGAATGAATCAAATATATTAATTTATAAATACTAAAATAAATTAAATATGAACATTTTGATTCCATAAAATATTATTTTTTACGAAATTGACATATTAGGTATGATTTAATGCCTTTGGTTACAAGTAATCAGGTTATTAGGAATTGTTTTAAAAAAGTTAAGTATGAACAATGTCCACAATTGACAAAATCTATAACTTAATACATAAAATAGTTTATTAAATTAAATTAAATTAAAAAAACATTGTGTCATTAAAATTGTTAATATAAGTCCAAATATGTCATAAATATGTTTTTTTTGGGTTTTTTGACACGATATTGTAATATCCTAAACACACAATTTGTATATAACATGATATCACAGTAAGACTAAAATGGAAAAAATAAGGGCTAAACCAATAAATACAAAAAATATTCAAAATGTGTCTAAACATTATTATTTGATGTCTATTTGAAAAGAAATCATCTAATATTCCAATTAAATAAGATTTTGACTATTTTTCATTGAAGTTTAATTTATTATAAATTAATATTTTGAGAGTTTCCTAAAGTGCCCCTATTCTCTCTTATAAAAGGGTACCTCATCCATATCCTCTTTAATAAATTTTAAAACTTATATCATGGAAAAAACTATCTCATTTATTTTTTTTAAACTAACCAGGTACATTCAAGTGGTCCTGGTCTTTCGAAAAGACCAATTGTATTGCCTTAAGACGAAATTTAAAGGATCCACATCGAGGAAGAGGTAATCTCCTCAACCAGTACTTTCAAATTTCATTTTTTATCTACATACACTTCTTTAGTTGTTTCATAATAATTTAATAACATGATTATCACTAATATAATTATATGTTATTATAAATATGAAAAAAGAAATCTCACCTTCTATCCATTCTATAAAAAACAAAATCACCGTAGGTGCGTATGTTCGCCTTACCGTCTCCACGTCGTGGGGTAATATGTTTTTCCCCACCACCTTACTTGGATTGGTATAATGGTGTTAGTAATAACTATGAATTATTATTATAAAATGATACTAATTATGATATATTATACCCCATCCAATTCAATAACATTCAATAACTATGGTAATGATATCTTTGCTCATGCGTAAGTACGACTTACCGTCTCCATAATGCGATGAGATTCATTTTCCATGTTAACAGTTCAAAAAAGATTATAAATTATATGTAACAAATAATAATTATATATCTATAATAATAATTCTAATTTATATATATATATATATATATTTTCACTTAATACTTACATTCAATTCAATAAGGAAAGTAATACAACGTTCATGTGTACGTACGACATACCATCTCCATGAACGATGTATTCCATTTCATTTATCTATCTATTAAATATATATTTATATACTAAATTTATATGATATATAAATCATGTTTTACATTCTGAAAGTAAGTAAATAATTATATAAGTAATAATACCATGAATAACATGTCCAACCATGTACAATAAATTTAAGGATTGTTACCAAAAATTTTGATTTATCATGGAATTTTTTAAATAAACAGGTAATATGAAGTAATTACTAAAACATATATGATATCATAAATATTATTGTGGTTCTGGTACAATTTAATAATATTTTTTAACCCTCTATACAATAGCGTTATACATATACAGAAGAAATCGAACCTAACGTAAGGGATAATTTTGTAATCTCATTTTTATCCAAGATTCGTTATACGCAAGTATTTACTAGGGATATAGTTATAATCGATGTCCATTTTTTCAACTATTATTGTCGTAAAATTGTTTTATTTTGAAATTTAATTTCATTTTGATAAAAAACGTTTTCTAAAAAATAAATATTATTTCTCCATGAATTAAGTTCAAGTGGTTTATAAAAATTATTTGACATATATGATGACAATCCTTAAATATGGGTATGTTTTTATCATTATTATTACATTAATTATATTTTTTAATGATGTAATTTTATTTATGATTTCCATTTTTCTTATATGGATTATGTTATGATGAAATGAATTTTAATAATCCTATTTTATTTAATGGGTTATGCTATGATGAATGATTTATGTTTTTGTGGAACATGTAAGAATGATTTAATTATTGGTTGGGTTGAACCTATACCCCCATCCAATTCATTGGTTAACGATTTATATCTCATTGGAGAAACTTGACTAGAACAAAAAGTAAATCTAAATATACTTAAATAATACAACGATGAAACAATAAATATACTTGGTTTAGTAATGGACTGCGTTCACTTTGATGGTCTTGTATGTGATGCCTTTGCTACTCCATAAATTCTATTATGTGATTATTATTTTTTCAAAATTACATGTTTTATGCCAATTCTATTCTATCTTGGATAATGTTCCATCATGGTCCTTTCCTTATGTATTTCCATGATTTATTTCGTGATTCAGGATTTTGATGATTAATCTTTTTGTTCATGTTTTTACATTATAATGAATATGGTTTGTTTTATTTTCTCAATGATTACCCTTTCTGAGCATTTGTGTTTACCCTTTCTAAGTTTTCTTTTCCCCACGATATAAATAAAGGTTTTAGGTTTAAAAAAATGTTTATGGTCTTTATGCGAGATATGGATGATATTTCCGAAAGATAGAATATTATGTTTCAATTTTCCAAAGTCAGTAAACTAATAATATTTTTGGGAATCTATTTTTTCCATGTATTATTTATTCCACAAAAGTAATGTATTGTCCACGTACGTTAATCATGGGTCCCTACTATAATTCTATACACCTAATCACATTTATATGATCTGTATACACCCCCTTTAAGATTTAATATCATTAATAATTAATTTATCATGATATTTTGATATTAAATTTGAAAATTTTACTCTAAGGGGTCGGACCTTAATATTAATATGTAGTAATGAAATTCCACAACTCAATTTTCTTCATTGGGTTATTTTAATTCTCTATTATAATAAATATTCAAGGATTCAGTGTATAATTAATTTTGAAAACATATTATTTTATTTCATAATTTTATGTGGATTTTTAGGTTATATACATAATTTATTCATTAATTAATTCTCACATAAATGTTATGATTATTTTAAGGGTTTATTTCAAAATATCATTCTAATCAAGATTACGTTTTCTGGAGTTTCCTTTGAAAGATGTTATATGGTCATTGATTTATAAAACCTTTAATATTATTTTGCATTGGATATTAATTATCTTTCGCAAGTGATATAACCATAGTACCACTCTTTGTTACATAAAAATATTGATAAAACTTTTTAATAATATATGAGCTCATTTATATCTTCATTTGGAAGTTAATGTTCATGAAAAATCATGTTCAATAAAATGGTTTAAAAAAATTCCTTTATCCTTTTCATAAGTATTTTTTATATAATATATTTACCCATTATTTCTTCTTCACAAAAAACATTCATTTTAATCTCCTTTTCTCATTTCGAATAATGTACTTTTAAAAGATTTTATATCCCAAAGGGAACTTTAATTATGGTATATAAAGACTTAAGCCATGATAGGGATTTCATTTTTTTAAAGAATACTTTTCATGTTTATGAGGTGATTTTTTTAAAAAGAATTAATAAAATTAAATTAATAAATAAATGATTGTTCAAAAAACTTTAAATTATATTTTCATCCTGGACATTTTTAACAATATTTTTTAGTATTTCAATTAATCAATTGTAACAAACCTTTACACATAATCCAATGGATAAATTTTATATTTATACAATCCTTATTCTTAATAAATATTTTTAACGATTATTATGAATGAGGAATGTATTGACATTCACTTCCTTAATTAATTTTGTATTGTTAGTAAATTTCCATTGAAATCTTCACTTAACTGTGAACATTATACATTAAATTTACCCTAAATATGTACATTATTTATCATGGATATGATTATTTCCTAAGTAGTAAAGAAATTTAATATGGAGTTAAATTTTAATGTCATTTGATAATTTAAGTATATTTTGGTAAATCTATATTCATTAATAATATATAAATTTGATAAGGAACATTATTTAAAAAATAAATCAATTATTCCATGTCTAAGGAATGATTTAGACTATTGTGACATGGGTTGGGGTCAATTTTAAGTATTAAACTTGACGCATCAGTTGTCTCATGAGATGAATCTATGGGCTAGCCTAATCTAAATGGTTTTTCCATATTATGTTTTAAAGCTTATTTAAAAAGGTAATGATTGTAATGGTTTCATGTACCTATGAAAAAAAGATTCACATACATAGGAATTTATTTTATTTAAAATTTAGTTATTAATATATAGATATTTTGACTAATGATATTGTATTTGGTTTTATTTCAATTCCATCTAATATATAAAATTCCATGATTTTATAATACATATCCTTCCATATTGATTTTTTCTTTTCCTCTTACTTATATGGAATGTATCCTCAATTATTTAAGTATACATATGGATTTTCCCTTGTCTAGTCATTTAAATGAAATTATGCTTATTTAATTACCATGGAATGTTGATTACGATCATTGATACATTATTTATTTCATTGCAATTAACTGTTGATGGGATTTTGATATCACCCTTTTTTATTTTCAATATGATTCCATGCAGTTTTCAATGAATGATATATAGGTATATTCATGAAGGAATAAATTTATTCTCAAAAGATCGAAATATTTTAATTTTTTATTCAATTTTAATACA
This sequence comes from Viscum album, assembly GCA_963277665.1. Lineage (NCBI taxonomy): Eukaryota > Viridiplantae > Streptophyta > Magnoliopsida > Santalales > Viscaceae > Viscum > Viscum album. Next base: position 1,507,351,696 of record OY728152.1, read on the forward strand.
ATACTTGTGTCTCTATCTTGGTTACCGAGAAAAAATACCAATCATTCCTTTAGGAAATTTTTTTTTTATATTATTGCAATGTAATGATTTCACACACTAGATCTGAGATACTGGGGTCAGGTTCACTATAGTTGGTATGAGAGAATGTTTAAAAAATCATGAGTACTAGATTTAGGAAAACAAATCATAGGGGACATAACACTATGATAACATTTTAGGTTATGTATAGGATAACATCTAACTGTTTCAATATGGTTGAGATTATTTTGTTTTCCATTTAAATACATAGATGTCTAGATACTAAATGTTGTTTTGGTTTTTGTACATATGTACCTAGGGTCAATAAATCTGGGAAGGGAATATAGAGATTCTCTCCAGCATAACAGGGTAAATGACAACATGAATTACTATACAACATGTCTGACACTGTCATGTGATATAATTAGGATAATTATTTTTTTATTTACCAACCACTATGAAGGATGAAAATATAATATGACAATGAATGGACTAGTATAAGCACTATAACATGTAAGGAAATATTTGGAAATAATATGGATGATTTTGTTATGAATTTTGATTCAAGAAATAAATTATTTGAGTGTTTACGAATTTTTGTTTGGTCACAATAATAATATAAATTATAAATATCTTGTTTAATAGGTGATGTAGTTGTATATTAAATAAATTTAGTGTTTTTTATTACCTCATGGGTATATGAGTTTACGATTGATCAAAAGTTTAACATCATAAATAAAGCTTTTTTTTCTATGATTAGTGTCTACTAATATTATGGAAATTTTAGAATAAAAGTAGAACGATTATATATTTTATTGGAAAATTTATTTGACGAATAATTAATTTTAACTTTACAGATAAAAGTTTAAATGTCTTAAATCCTTTTAGGGTAAATATGATGATTAATGAAATTTTAATTGTAGTCAAATATGATTATTGTACTTTAAAAAAATTGGTTGTATTGAAAACCATAGTTAAATATATTAATTAATGATAAATTTTATTTAATGTATGTTTATCATATTATTTTCAGGTTAATCTAGGATTTATATTAATATGGTTTTAGAAAAAGGGCAACCTACAAGGAGGGTGAAAACCTATCACTTTTAGAAAGGTAGTGGGACTTCATCCCCAGACTGAATGATGACAAGCATTTCATGCCTACCACTAGCATACATGTTTTCCTTGTTAATGTGCCATTTCCTTTATCTAAGTGATGTGTCAAATAAATATTAATGATGAAATTTGGGTGTTCATTTTGAGGTTTAATTATTAATTTACTATGTTGGATTAAATTTTCCATAAATAATGGTTTTTTAAAATAGTTTTTGAAATATATAAATGTTATTTTATGATTAGTTAAAATATTATTTACTACATCAAGAATAAATAAAATTAATTTTTGGATATTTTTCTCCTGGAGTATGGGGTGAAATGAAAATTTATTGAAACATAGCCAAAGGATATAATTTAATTTATAGAAATATATCAAATAATTTTATTTTATTATATTTGTACATCATAATATAATTCCTCAACAAAAGGTTAAATGATATTAAAATAAAATTATATCATATTAACTTCATTTATGATGACATAAATGACCATTTCACACCTAATAGAATTTTTTCCATGAGGCCCAAAACATGAAACAAAGGATTCACATTTTATAATCCATGACCTCACACACTCTCTATAATAAGTTAATGTTTTATTCCATGTCCATATATTCACATTCCACCAATGTTCTTGTACGTAGAAAACTCGTAATATGTTATTCCATGTGACCATTGTACTTATCATTCTCTATAATTATGAGAATATTGTTTAACAATTTTATGATGTGGCTTTCTCAAAATAAGTAATTTTCAAATACCAAACCCTATATTACCAACATAAATTTTAAATTTAAAGGATGCATCTTATTAATTGCAGGGAGAGTTTAAGTCCTCGAAATAGTAAAACAATAATTTTTTTCAATATCATGTAGAACAAACTACACCAAATTTAGAAAATAATATAAGAAAATTAGACATTAAGATATATTTTATATAATAAATATATTCATTCAATTCCACAAAATAAATTTTATACAATACTTTTTTATCTTCTATTACATCCATCGAAATTTAATTTTCTATTAAAACCATTTTTAGGGAAAATGGGAACCCGAAGTTCACAAAAGCTACCACTACCCACTGAAAGAGATCACAAACCGATTAAAAACAAGGCTAATATTTCTGGACCCAACTATTCTATAATGATCCCAGTGCAGCAAACTAAACTGGATAGCTGGTTCTTCTCTGATAATCAATTCAAAATGAGAGATCATCCTTTCTATTGTCTGAATAAATACCTCTGTGTTGATTTTACTCTGATATTCTCTTGCGTTATATGCCAGACCAAGTTTTATAGAACAAAAATATAAAATTAAATTTATTATTTAACAAGACAGTTATCACATAGACATTGAGATAGAGGGAATAAATAATATTTAAACATTAATAAAATATACACACTCACACATTTATTCTTTATCATTTCATTATAAATAATAATAAGAATATTATAAATATTTTTTTCAAATTCATTATTATTTTGAAACAAAATGATTTATCTTGTTTTTCCAACATAATTTGAAAATAATTCTTACCAATATTAGAAATTTTAAATGAAAAAATCTATTTTTTTAATTTTAATATTAAAATTATCCTTGGGTGAAATTTTTTAATTTATTTGAGATATTAGTTTTTTTGATGAATAGTTTCAAATACTATGTTTTAATTTCAAATCACATTTTTCTTTTAAATAATTTAAAAAATATATATATATTGTTCTAGTTTTGATATTAAATTAAATAAAATTTAAATAAATTATTAAAATTTATTTCGTTCTAATAATTTCCATATTAAATATAGATATTAAAAAATTTAAACTTTTGAGCCTTTTAACATTAAAACCATACTTTCTTGCCATGTCTATGAAATTAATTTTAAATATTTTTCCCTTTCTGTGGATTTAATTTTGATAAGTTGATTAAATATTTGGAATAAAAATAGTTAATAATGTAGAAAATTTTCAACCAATTTTTTTTAAATTATTATTGAAAATACTTAAAATTGATTACAATGATAAATATATAAATGAGTTTACTTATTAGTTAAACATATAAAATAAGGTGTAAAAATGAACATGAACTTGTAACAAACGAATTTTATTGACATATATTGAACATATGATATATACATGATCATTATTGGGACCTAGTGACATGAAAAAATCATGGGTGGAATTCACTCTTTCAAAATAATTAAAAGTGTCCCAGTCACCCCAATTATAAAAGTACCCCCTTCTCTCTTATCACATTCAGACCACTTTTTTAGTCAATACCTACCGAAATAAATTCAATATTCATTCCAATAATCATAGAATACATAGTATGTTCATAAATAAAACCTTTTATGATTTTATTGCAGAACTATAGAGGATACCCAAATAAGTGTTAATGTTTTTCTAAAAGGAATTTATTTTTTTCCTTCTCAATGTCCTTCAATTAATATTAATAAATAATTTTATAATTACCTTAGTATCGTAAATATATTTAAATATTTAAATGTTATATTTTTTTACCTAAAAACTCACACACCAATATCAAATGGGTTATAAAATCATCACTCACGTGTGCGGTGGACTATAGCTTCGTGAATCGATGTAGTTATCTTTTTCCACTACCACCTTTCAAGGTTGGTAATAATTATGGATTTATAATTTATATAATATAAATGTTATATTAATTTTATTATTATCTATATTTAATTATTTTTTAAGACATTCAATTAATCTTTCCATTTTTTGGCATTACGAAAACATCATTTGTGTATATAATGGACTACTACCTCGAGAAGTGATGTGATTCGTTCACGATATACATGGAATGTGTTGAAGATGGGTTTAACAAAAAAAATTGATATATATGAATGAAAAATGATAATAAATTGAATATATATATATATTTTTCTTTTTTCAATATTAAAATGAAATGGAAACAGTTTTAATGTGTACATACGTCATACTATCTCCATGAATGATGTATTTCATTTCTTATCACCAAAATTTATGTTTTAAAATAAATAATTACATACTTAATATATATGAAATTTCAATGATTTTTTACATGTTTTAAATCATTAAATCCTGATTTATGTAAGAGGAATGAAAAATAACATTTCAAAACATTCTATAAAAACAAGGCAATTAACAAATGAAACAATGAAATTAATGAAATATTATTAACAAAAAGGTCATAATAAGTTATAAAAATGAACATATCATTGAAAGAATTTTAATAGGGTTTATCTATATGTTAATATATATTTTTTATATAAATATAGTGGTGGTTAAAGCATGTACATCTAAAAGGAAACCACGAGGTAAGAGATTTCGTCTCAATTTCTTTTCATGGTGGTATATTGTAATGTTATGCACATAATCACTTTAATACTGTATTTATACTGCTCCTTTAACATGAGATATCATAAATACATAATAAATAATGGTAATTTATTTTTCTATTTGAAAATTTTCATCACTGTAGATTTTAGCATAACGATTATTTATAGTATATAAATTCTATTACTCAATCTATTTTCAGTGGGTAATATTAATTTTTCATTGTCATAGATATTCTATTATTATGTGTATACTAAATATTTAATATCTTTTGTTATTTAAACTTTTTTATCATTATTTACATTTGATACACATAATCAATTCAATGTTTTATTCTCACTCTTACATTTTGATTATTTTAGGGGTCTATTTAATAATTTCATTCTAATAAATATTATTTATTATTAATATTACAATAATGGGAATTAAATGATAATTTTTAATAAAAAATTTAAATATACAAATCTTCAGGTTATTGATTATATTTTTTATTCGATATTACCATTTTACACTATTTCTTAGATAAAATTTTTGAGAAAATGATTTAATAAAATCTAATATCATTTCTCTCTTTGGTCTGAAAACAATTTTCATACAATGAACAGTTTAGTTAAAATACTAAAAACACGTTCTTGAATATTTTAAAAATTATTAATTATAATAATAATTTTTCTATTTTTTATTTTATTTTTCTTCAAATAAATAGCCATCTTTCTTTCAAAATAATAAAATCGTTTATCCATTTATTGTGCTTAAGGAATGTTATCTATGGAATGAATGAAATTACCCTATCACAAGGTCACCATTTATTATAATATTAACGTTCAGTTTTAAAAAAGATATTTTTAAATAAAATTTTCTTCTTGTGAATTTTAAAGAAATTTAAATTCCAAATTTTTTTTCCAAATGAAAAGAAAATTTTCCCAAGGTCTTTTAATAGACCTTTTATGGTATTTCATTTATTAAATTATAAAAACACATTATTATAACGTCAATGGTTTTGTGTTATATATTTACTATAGTTTTTCTTTCTCTATATGTTTTATAATCATTCAGGATAAAGAAATTATTGGAATTCACCACCTTAATTCAATTTTTATATTCAATAACATTCCTTTTAAATGTTAATTTTTTTTGATCATTAGTCATTAAATATACTATAAATATCCATATTAGTTATCTTGGATATGATTATTTCTTAAACCATATACTACATTTAAAAATGATGTATCCTTTGAAATGTATTTGATTAAGAAGAAAAATATGTATATACTCATACTCTTTAATCAATATAGAAATATGAAAGGGGACATTATCTTTGAATTAAATAAATTATTTGATATATGAGGACTGATTTGGGGGGATGTGAGAAAGGAGGGGGATATTTAATGTATGACCCTCATTGAATCACTAGTATCAAGTGTCACGACCCGTCCTCAGGGCACGTGCCGTGACTACCCCAAGCCCGCCTTCCATAGGCCTGGGGCTGGCGACTAGCACCAAGGCATAATTCCCGGTAAGAAGGGAAGGCATGCCCTTTGTAAAGTAAATAAACACTATAGAGCAAGAATGCAATATAAGTAAACACTAAGTAAAAACTGGGTACAACAGTAAGTGCGGAAAATTAAGTGGGCCAGTATACAAACCAAAACTGAAAGTAAAGTACAACTGGAAAGGGAAAACAACAACTGTAAAGTAGATCCGCAGCGTCGAGCTGTCCACTAGAAGTCCCACCTGAAGGGTGGGTACAGATATCCTCCACTGCTCCTCGGGTCCAGCCGACCGTTCTGAGTGCGTCCGCCTAGTGGTCCGCCTCCAGGTACCGTCCTGCTCCGCAAGCCTCAATCACGATCAGCGCTGTCCGTCGTCTGCAACCAACACAACGTAGTGTGGGCATATCCCGTGCAGGGGTGAGTATAAGCTACTCAGTAGGGACCCTGAGACCCCCGATGGTCTCCCAGAATCCACAAAGGATAATCCACAATGGAAAGATACAATCACGAAGTAACATTCGACACTTCTTAGGTATATGCCCATACATATACTTAAGTCCTCAATCCTCGTTCAGCTCCAACATCCGAGCCCAAGTACAACCCAGTCCACATAGGAAAGCAAAACGTAAATCCACACAGGATAACACAACACAATCCACATAGGAAACCAAAACAGGATTCAGCTCACACAGGTATACTTCTTCGTAAGGCGATAGAGATGATCAAATATTTCCAATGATTCATCTATGCCGTCGGACCCACAAAGGATCGATAGGTACTAACCCCCGCAATGACCCACAAAGGATCTAACCCACACCGGATCGATAGGTAACTAACCCCCACAATGACCCACAAAGGATCTGACCCACACAGGATCGATAGGAAACTAACCCCCACACCGACCCACACAGGATCCAACCCAAACTGGATCTGTAGACGCTGGCCCACAAAAGACCGATGAGCGCTGACCCATATAGGATCGGACCCACAAAGGATCTGTAGCACTGATCCACGTAGGATCGCTGAGTGTTGTAGTCGTCGTCGTCGAATCCACTGAGGATCTCTGCACAGTCTTCGTCGTAGTCACAGTCGCAGCCAGCTCTAGGGTTCCCGCACACAGCAAGCTTGTTCGGGAGGGCCCGCTCTACGATCCGAGAGTCGGATACATCAACTGACACATAGTCTATATTTGATGTATCCAAATGTTCTGTATCCTCAACAGGAACTCAACGCCACAGACGGCGCGCCAAACGGATGCTAGGTATGAGAGTTATTGGCTTTTTCGTCATAGGGGCCCGGTTGGTTTTTAAGTCAAATACAACCCGACCATAATCCACCTATGTCCAATCCTCGGGCGGAGTAAGTCAAAAGATCTGTCTCACTTAGATGAATCCATCAAAGTTGACGGTACATCAATCGGACGTCTGGAGCTTATGTTATGAGCGTTTCCGCTCCGAGGGCCCGGTTGGTTTCGTGTTCGAACCAACCAGGCCGAACCCAAAGTATTCCGAAACCTTGAGTGCGATATACTGAAACGACCGTACCAATCCAAGGATCGCATAGAAACTGATGGTGCGTCGATCAGAGGCCCGTAGCTCAGGTTATGGGCAACAGACCAAAAAAGCTTCGGTAATAGGGAGTTCGGGCCCGGTCCGACCAGGCCTGATACCCCCAGGGTCGGCCCGAACCGGGTGGACCCGTCCCGAGTCCGGGTCCGGCCCGCTTGGGCGAGCCCGGCCTAGTTTGGCAGACAGGTCAGGAAACCGGCCCAGCGCACTGGCCAGGGGTTCGGCTGAACGACCGAACCGTTCGGGGCGGGGGGCACCGCCCCTGCGTGAAGTAAACTGCGGCCCCTTAATGGGGCCGCTTCGTCCGGCCAGCCAGGGGGTTTCGAACCCCCGGTTCCTTTATGGTCCGGCCGGGCCGCTCCGGCCGACTAGCTTCTGCCGCCACCAAACCTGCAAGGCCGGTCCCCTTGCTCCGACGCCGGTGGCCCGGTACCGGCCGTCGGTTCCGTTGTTCCGCCGCGGCCCAGAACTGGCCGCGGCCTTGGTCCGTCTGGCACGGCGTGACGGCGCCACACCCCTCTGCCACGGCCGCGCTCCGTCTGCGGTTCTTTAGTGGTTCTCCGGTGCGGCGCGACGGCGCCGCGTCTTTAGTTCATTTTCAAAGGTGTGGCGCGACGGCGCCGCGTCTTGGTTCGGCTTCAACGTCGCGGTGCGACCGCGCCGCGCTCCTCCACCTTTCCTTATCAAATTTCCGCACGGGGCTTCAGCACCGCGTTGCCTTGATCGTCGCAACATAACCAACAACCAAAAAAGGGAAGGAGTGTTGGCCATGTTCGTGCGGTCCGACTTCCTCCCCTTATCACGATAACAGGCGGTTCAAAGAAAAGGAGAAGCGACGGAAGATTTCACGAACCGAAAAATAAAATAAATCCCTACCTCAACGCTGTCGTCGAACGAGCGTTCGTTGCGGAATTAACCGTCGCGGAAGAAGAGGTCCACCGCGGAAGAAGAAGATCACCACGGAAGAAGAGAATCTCCGTTGGTGTTAGGTGATCTCTGAGGATGGAGTCAGTCGCCCCCGTCCGCCATCGGAGATTGGAGTTCTTCATCGGCGGTGGTGCGTTCTTCGTGTTCTTCGTTGGCGGTGGTGCGTTCTTTGCGTTCTTCATCGAAGAACTGAGAATCTTCTCTTTTTCTCCCAAAGGTTTATCACAACCCAACCCCAAACATAATAAAATAAGTCCAAAACTTATTTTATTTTCAACCTATGCATTTTAAATTCAAAAGATAAGAAACGAACAATTAATTCGAAGAATTAATTGTAACAATTTAACTGCCCAATTTAATGGGTCGTTTCATAACCAGAAAAACGCACGGTAGACTTTCATTAAAGAGGGGGTCTGCGGGTGCGTTACTTAGGAGGGAAGAAACGGTGGGGCTCATGCGGGCCCCACCTCACAAATATCCTACCAAGTGGGTAGGATATTGTGGGTTTTACCTTATCCACTTAACTTAGCTTAAGTGGATTTAAGTAAAATAAAATAAAGTGTCGCGCCACCTTTATTTTATTTCTTAACTTAACCCCAAAAAAACCACACCCGAGCAAACACACTCTGGAAAAGGCGTTTCTATGAAAATACCGGAACTGCAATTCCACCGATGCCCTCGGAATGCGATTCCGAGCACCGGTTCAAAAGTTAGAAAACCCCGCTCATTCGTTCATAGAATGTACCCGAGCTAAACTTCGGAAAATGATTCCGGGCACACCGGGCCTCGGAATCAGGTGCCGTCAAAAACTGTGTTCTTTTAAAATTCCCATGAAAATTAAGAAAAAAAATTCCTTGAATTTTTACAGGACTTTACATCACTCCCACCTCAGGGCTTTACGACCCCATAAAGATACATCATAAACTATGGGAACAAAAGTGGGTACTGAGTACGCATCTGAGCCTCCCTCTCCCAAGTTCTCTCCTGGAGGTTCCCGTGATGCCATCTGATGCACAATAGAGGAATCGACCGTCCACGTAGGACCCGCTCCTGTCGATCCTCGATCTCCACCGGGACCTCCGAAAAGGTTTCCACATCATCAATGTCCAGCTCCCCATGGTCAATGATATGCATCAGGTCGTGCACATATCTCCTCAGCTAAGATACGTGGAAGACGTCATGCACCCAGTGCAACTGAGGTGGTAGATCCAGGAGATAGGCCACCTCGCCAATCCTGTTGAGGACCTGGAATGGTCCGATGAAGTGTGGAGTCAACTTGTCGCCTCGGCCAAATCTCCGAAATCATGTTGAGGTGAGACACGCACGAAGACATGGTCACCATCCACGAACTCTAGTGGCCTCCACCTCCTGTCAGCATAAGACTTCTGCCGGCTCTGAGCTGTCCTCATCCACTCCTGGATGACCTGGACATTCTCTGTCGTGGCCTGGACCATCTCCGGTCCCACAAGTGCTGACTCCCCAGGGTCTGTCCAGCACAACGGTGATCTGTAAGGTCGGTCGTACAACGCCTCGTATGGTGCCATCCCGATGGTGGAGTGGTAACTATTATTGTATGCGAACTCCACCAAGGGTAGGTGGTCCTCCCAGCTGCGACCAAAGTTAAGGACACATGCGCGGAGCATGTCCTCGAGAGTCTGTATGGTCCTCTCCGTCTGACCATTTGTCTGAGGGTGAAAGGCGGTGCTCAGACGTAGCTGCGTCCCGAACGCCTCCTGCAACCCCTTCCAAAGCCGGGAAGTAAAGCGATCCTCTCGATCGGAGACTATAGATGATGGAACACCATGAAGCCGTACAATATCCTGAACGTAGAGACATCCCAAGATCTCCACTAAGCCCTGTTATCTGATTGGTACGAATTGAGCCGATTTGGTGAGTTGGTCGACAATCACCCAAATGGAGTCGTGACCTCTGGAAGTGCGTGGAAGTCTAGTCACGAAGTCCATAGATATCCCATCCCACTTCCACTCCGGGACCTCCAAGGGTTGTACCATGCCTGCTGGTACCTGGTGCTCTGCCTTCACCTATTGGCAGGTAAGGCATGGAGAAACGAACTCTGCCACAGCCTTCTTCATGCCCAGCCACCAGTGCTGTCATCTGAGGTCCTGGTACATCTTCGCCACTCCAGGATGCACCGCCAAGGGAGATGTGTGAAACTCTCTCAGAACCTCCTCCTGCAAAGCTACTGGTACCAAGGTACGTCCTTTGAAATGGACTTCGCGCTCTACTCCAAAGGAGAAACCATCAGGTGCCTGTCCTGAGGATATCTGTGCACGCCGCGTCTCACAGTTAGCGTCCCCACGCTGTGCCTCTCTGACCCGCTGCAGTAGTGGAGGAGTGACTATGAGATACTGAAGGAAGGATGCTCCATCTATATCCACGAAGGATATCTGCAAAGCGAGTAGCTGCTTTGTCACCTCCTCAAGTAGTTGAATTCCCGTCCTCCGGCTGAGATCATCGGCTACTATGTTCCCCTTCCAATGAGTATAGACTATCTCAAAGTCATAGTCCTGGAGGAACTCGAGCCATCTTCGTTGTCTCAGGTTCAGGTCCTTCTGAGAGATGATGTACCTGAGACTCTGATGGTCAGAAAAGACTGTAATGTGCTCGCCCATCAGGTAGTGCCACCACATCATCAGAGCGAAGACCACTGCTGCTAACTCCAGGTCATGAGTAGCATAGTTATGCTCATTCGGCCTCAACTGACTTGATCCATAACCGATCACTGCCCTCTCCTACATCTGGACACATCCGAGTCTGGTCCATGATGCATCGCAGCAGACTACGTACCTACTCCCTCCTCCAGAAGCCTCAAGATAGGTGTGCTGTTCAATCTCTGGCTCAGCTACTGGAAGCTCTGCTGACATCTGTCTGACCACACAAAGGGTTTCCCCTTCTTCATAAGAGCTGATAGTGGTGCCGTGACTCTGGAGAAGTCTGGCACAAATCTCCCATAGTATCCTGCTAGTCCCAATAAACTCCGCACCTCTGTCACGCTCTTGGGTGGCTCCCAAGCTAGCATTGCCTCAATCATCACAGGACCCACTGCAACTACCGCCTCAGAGATGACGTGCGCTAAGAAGTGGAACTCACATATCCATAACTAACACATCGAGAGCATTCCATAGATATGGTGCTCTTAGAGTGTGTCTAGTACAACCCGCAGGTGGTAGGCGTGCTCCTCCTCAGTCGTCGAGTATATCAAAATGTCGTCGATGAAGACCACGACAAATCGATCTAGGTATCGCTGAAAGATCCAATTCATGAGGCACATGAACTGTTCCAGAGCGTTGGTCACGCCGAAATGCATAAACAAGAACTCATAGTGGCCATACCGACATCTGAAGGTCGTCTTCGGGACGTCCTCGTCTGAAAATCTGAGCTGATGATAGCCTGACCTGAGGACTATCTTTGAGAACAACCGTGCTCCCTTGAGCTGATCGAAGAGGTCATCAATCCTTGGTAGAGGATACTTGTTCCTCACTATCACTTGTTTCATGCGACGATAGTCGACACAAAGTCGCAAGCTCCCGTACGCCTTCTTGGCGAACAATATAGGGGAAGCCCAGGGTGAAACACTGGGTCGGATGAATCCATTGCCCTGCAAGTCCTCCAACTGTACCTGTAGCTCTTGAAGCTTGGCGGGAGCCATACGATATGCTTGAGTAGATATCGTGGCTGTCCCTGGTTACAGATCAGTATAAAAGTCTACCTCTCTGCAAGGAGGTAGTGCTGGAACGTCATCGGGAAAGACGTCCGCATACTGATCCACCACTATAGGAAAATAGGACTCAGCACGTCAAATGCTCCTAGTATGAGGCTATCCAACTGATTAGTGATGGGCTGTACTCTCCTCTATAGAAGTCCATCCTGTGCTATGAAGGATCCTTTCTCATCGGTGAAGGTGAACCTGCTCCCGTAGGTGCGTACACATCTCACCTTGCGCCTAGTACAGTCGATCTGAGCATGGACTGTAGATAACCAATCCATGCCCAAGATGAGGTTGTAAGGCCTCGACGCCACTACAAGAAGATCACAGTCGAAGCTCTCGCCTCCTAGAGTAAGCTCACACTGCCGGAACTAGTGCGTAATCGTCGAGTCTGCTCCTATAGGAGTCTATAGCCGTAAGGATCGAGCCAACTGCTCAGTCGGAATCTCTGAGCTCCGAACAAGGGCAGCAGCTATGAAAGAGTGACTCGATCCTGTGTCTATAAGAACTGAAGCAAGGGTGGAATAGACACAGATAGTACCTCGAATCATCTCGGGCGCGCTGTGGTCATAGGACTCCACTACATGGAGTTGTGCCTGTATTTGGCCGCCAGCTCCCGGTGGTCGGGGTGGACCACCTGGTGGTGGTGGTGGTAGAGCCTCAAAGCGTCGCCCACCACCTACTACAGGGACATCTCCTCTGCCTCGTCCGCCTGCTCCATGCGGACCACGACGGTCGAACCTCTGCCTCTGCCTAGGTGGCCCCGCAACAGTCTTCTGCTCCACGGCACGACGGGTCGGGCAGTCACGAGCCATGTGGCACTGCCCGCCGCATGTGTAGCATTGTCTGCCTCCCGAAAGACTGGCTCCGCGCTGTCTGCCCCGCACTGCTGAGCTAGTGTCCTGAGGTCGTCTTCCAGAGGGTCTGGTCTTCCTGGACCCATGATTCATCTTTCGGCTACCTACTGCAGAAGACTCTGCTACGTGCCACCCCGCGGTAGGTCTCGCTGCTGAAGAAGGCTCAACAAGAAATCTCTCAATCAAAAGGGCTCACTCCAGTACTCATACCAGAGTCGGAATGCTAAGGGAGATCAGTGATTCCCTGATCGCATGCCTCAATCCCTGCTCAAAGGTCCGGGCCCGAAAGAATGGGTCACGTACCATGTCTGTCGAGTAGCATGAGAGATCTGTAAATCCTGCCGAGTACTGGTCGACCGACAAGCTGCCCTACCGCAGTTGAAGAAGCTCTTGGATGCGCACCGCACGGAGGGTGGTTGGGACGAACTCTAAGCGGAATAGGCTCTCAAAGTCCGTCCAGATAAGAGATACCTCATCGTGCAATAGGAGAACCAAGATCCACCATCGGACCTCTACCGCATGCAGTAGACTCGGTGAGAGGATCACCATGAGGTCTGTTAGTGTCCTCGCTAACATGAAAACTCGTACCACTGCCTCCAGCCAATCCTCGGCTACCTGGGGGTCCGTCTCCCCGCGGAACCTGTGTATTCGCTGGTTCTGGAACTCGTGCAGTGCACTAAGGCGACGTGAATCGTCAGCGGCTGGGGCTGGAATCATTGGTGGCGCGGCAGGTAAAGGTACTGACGGTGCCTCAGCTGTCAAAGGGCCTTGTACCGAGGCCTCGTCGCTCGGTGGACGGTCGTCACGCACAACTCTCGGAACCCTAGCTGGCTGCCTTCATGGGGCTATCCTGAAAAGAAACAGGTGCGCCACGGTCAAACAGTATAATTGGTGAGCTGACATAAAGTAATCGTAATGAAAACTTGAAACACACATGAAATAAATGTTTTTGTGCATTAAGTCGGAAATCAGAAGTCAAGGTCCTGGTGTACAGATACGTCGGCTGCCGCACCAACACTGGACTCCCTGGACTGATAACCACACCCAATACAATTAACACTATTGCTTCACATATAAAATGATCAGAGTCTCATGTTCTTCGGTAGAACCGAACTCCTCTGATACCAATTTGTCACGACCCGTCCTCGGGGCCCGTGCCGTGACTACCCCAAGCCTGCCTTCAATAGGCCAGGGGTTGGCGACTAGCACCAAGGCGTAATTCCTGGTAAAAAGGGAAGACATTTCCTTTGTAAATTACACAAACACCACAGAGAAAGAAAGCAGTAGAAGTAAACACTAAGTAAAAACTGGGTACAAAAGTAAGTTCGGAAAAGTAAGTGGGCCAGTATATAAACCCAAACTGAAATTAAAGTACAACTAGAAAGGGAAAACAACAATTGAAAAGTAGAGCCGTAGCGTCGAGCCGTCCACTGGAAGTCAAACATGAAGGGTGGGTATAGATAGCCTCCACTACTCCACGGGTCCAGCCGACTGCTCCGAGTATGTCCACCCTGTGATCGACCGCCACGTACCGTCCTCCTCTGCAAGCCTCAAACACAATCAGCGCTGTCCGTCGTCTGCAACCAACAAAACGTAGTGCGGGCATAGCCCGTGTAGGGGTGAGTATAAGCTACTCAGTAGGGACCCTAAGAACCCCGAAGGACTCCCAAAATCCATAAAGGATAATCTACAATGGAAAGATACAATCACAAATTAACATTCGACACTGCTTAGGTATATTCCCCTACATGTACATAAGTCATCAATCCTCATTCAGCTCCAACATCCAAGCCCAAGTACAACCCAGTCCACACAGGAAAGAAAAATGTAAATCCACACAGGATAGCACAACACAATCCACATAGGAAAGCAAAACAGGATTCAGCTCACACAGGTATACTTCTTCGTAAGACGATAGAGATGATCAGATATTTCCAATGATTTATCTATGCCATCAGACCCAGAAAGGATTGATTGGTACTAACCCCCGCAATGACCCACAAAGGATCCAACCCACACAGGATCGATAGGTAACTAACCCCCGCAATGACCCACAAAGGATCTGACCCACGCAGGATCGATAGGTAACTAACCCCCGCAAAGACCCACACAAGATCGGACCCACACAGTATCTGTAGGCACTGGCCCACACAGGACCACTGAGCACTGAGCCACACAGGATCGGACCCACACATGATCTATAGCACTGATCCACGTAGTATCGTTGAGTGCTGTAGTCGTCGCTGTCGAATCCACTGAGGATCTCTGCATAGTCGTCGTCGTAGTCGCAGTCGCAGTCGCAGCCATCTCTAGGGTTCCCGCACACAGCAAGCACGTTCGAGAGGATCTTCTCTATGAGCCGAGAGGCTGATACATCAACTAACGCATAGTCCAGAGTTGATGTATCCAAAAGTTCCATATCGTCAAAAAGAACTCAACGCCATAGACGATGCGTCAAACGGACGCCCGGTCTGGGAGTTATTCCGTTTTTTGTCGCAGGGGTCTGGTTGGTTTTTTTGTCAAAACCAACTTGACGGTACTCCACCTGTGTCCAAACCTCGGGCAGAGTAAGCCAAAATATCTGTCTCACTTAGAGGAATCCATAAAGGTCGACGACACATCAATCAGACGTCCAGAGCATAATTTATGAGTGTTTCCGCTCCCAGGGCCTGGTTGGTTTCGTGAACGAACCAACATAGCCGATCCCAAAGTATTCCGAAACCTTGAGTGATATATACCGAAATGACCGTCTCGATCCAAGGATCGCATCGCAACTGATGGTGCATTGATCGGAGGACCTCAGCTCAAGTTATTGGCAATAGACCAAAAAATGTTCGGTAATAGGGGGTTCGAGAACGGTCCGACCAGGCCCGATACCCACAGGGTCGGCCCAAACCGGTTCGACCCGTCCCGGTTCCGGGTCCGGCCCGCTTGGGCGCGGCCCGGCCCGCTCAGCGCGGCGCGGCCCGGCCAGGCACGGCCCGGTCTGGTGGACCGGCCTAGCAGCTGGCCCGGCGCGTGGTACGCTGGCCAGGGGTTCGGCTGAACGGCCGAACCGTTCGGGGCGGGGGGTGCTGCCCTCGCATGAAGTAAACAGTGGCCCCTTAATGGGTGTAGAGACCCGAAGCTTATCGTACATGGACATTACATTACTTTTGCGGAATACTTAGTACATAAGAAAAACACACACACAAGGATCGTAATAGTTTAGTGTCTTTGGAAACATGGAACGTAATCTTCTAATCGTGGTGAAAGATCTTCAATATCTCCCATAAAGATCTTCCCTTTTTTTTACCTAAAACTTTTCTTTATATCCTGGGGAAAAGAAAACATATAAGGGTGAGCTCAAATGCTCAGCAAGGCAAATAAAGGAACTAAAAATCATATCATATCTTTTTGAAAATCATAACCTGCAAAAGAGATCATAATATCTTAACATGGAATAAATCATAGAAGTGAGAATGAGATCCCCATAATCATAACATAAAACTTGAAACATTGTGGCATACACACATAATCATAGAGAATCATTTCTTGTTAGTCAAGACTCATTGCCAAGACTATCTTAGTGGACAAAGTCCCTTTCTGAATCGAGCAACCCTCGTTTCAGTCCTGTTTCACTGAACCGGTATAACCTACCGTTCCAGCCCAGACTATCTCATGATATATAAAATCTTTACCCAATTCATTGGAGGGATATATAGGTTCCACCCATCTCATAATGATACCATTCTTATGTGTGCCACAAAATCATAAATCATACATCATTTCATAACCCATGTAGTAAAAATGGGATTCGTAATCATCGTGACATCATAAAACAATTCATATAAGATAAAGGAATTCATAAAAATAATTCCATCACAACATAACCAAATCAATGTAATAATAGGGATATAAACATAACCCTATGTTATCTTAGATGGAAAATAATTTTGATAAAATACTTGAAATGAATTCTTGAGGAAAATATCCTTTCTTCTTCAAAATCAATATCTTTTCACAAAACATCATGCAATTTTAAAAGAAAGAGATTTTATTGAAAATAGTCATGAAATATTTTGGAGGAAGATTCATGAAAATAAGGCTTTATAAAACCGTAAAAATCCGTTCGTGCCGTATAAGTTAAAAAAAACATTCTTCTCGTACTTTTGTCGGAAAAGTCAAAAAGTACCTTGTACGAAAACAAAAAAAACTCACCGAAGGGTAAAATTGGATATAAACTATTGTAGAAGGATATAAATATTACATATTGAGGAAACATGGATGTGGATGATAAAATACACCCCAGTAATTACCAAAGAAAAAACAATCTCGGATAAAAGTGAGATTGTGATATTTCCCTTACCTTAGGTCCGATTTGCTTCGTAAGTGTCCGAACCTCCTGTATAATGATTTAAATCTTGTTATTGACTTATTCCATAATCATATTCATTGTTATTATATCATATATGGTCCACTTATGACTTTATATTACCCGTTCTTTTGTAAATTCATGTTAAAGTAGCGTTTTGGGTAAAATCATCTCATTTGTCGTTTGTGTTTTTAACTTGTAATTATTCATATGATTACTTAGATCATGATTACTTAATTCCAGAATATAAAACATGATTTATATATATATATTCAGAATATACATATATAATAAATCAGTAAATGGAAAGAAATACACCGTTCATGGAGACGGTAGTCCGTACGTACGCATGAACGTTGTTTTCGTTTCCTTATTGAATTGAATGGAATTAAGTAGATGACATACATATAAATATAAATAATTACAGTATCATTATTAGGTAATATATTTCATTAGTACTTATTATATATACTTTATAATCATTCATTAATGGTTAATCATTGAGAATGAATCTCATCGCGTCGTGGAGACGGTAGTCCGTACGTACGCACGAGCGATGATATCGTTCCCATGGTCGTGGAATTGGGTTGAAGTGTATTTATACTATTTCAGTATCAATACCACTTTATAATAATAATATATAGTTACTCATTAAACCATTATACCCATCCAATTAAGGTGGTGGCGGAAAATAGATTACACCACGGCGTGGAGACGGTATTTCGTACGTACGCACGCGCGGTGATTTCCTTTTTCCACAGGATGGATAGAAGGTTAATTAGAGTTGTTTCATATTTATAATAACATATCAGTATGTAAGTAATACTGATGTTATTACTTTATCATGAAACAACTAAAGAAGAATAAGTTGAAGAAGAAAGAAATTGAAAAGATCGGTAACGGTTATTACCTCTTCTTTGAAACGCCTCTTTGAATCCTTCACTTAGGGAACTATGATTGGTCTTTGAAGAAGACCAGGACCTCTAGGATTATTCTAGGGAAGTGGAGAAGGTAAAATGGCAGGGGTTAGCCGAGCTTGAGTGCTCAAATTGGTGTGAGGAGGAGGGGGAGGAGGTGCCCTTTTATAAGGGAGGAGAGGGGCACCTTAGGAATATCTCAAAATATTATTTTATATTAAAGTCAAAATCGGTATATAATGGTTACAAAGGGTCTTATTTCGAAGCTAAAGTGGGGATGGGTCGCAATCCTATAAACCAATAGGATTTAGACAAGTTTAGGGTATTATTGTATCCTTATCAATTAGATTTAACTCTAAGTTAAATAATTTACCTTTTACGGTGTCTTTTTGTTTTCTTTCACTATATGGTTAATACACTTACTATAACATTCCAAACGAACCCCAAATTGTTTATTATTAATATATATATCCTTATCTAAGTCATGTGGCCGAACCTTAGATTTGTAGGAATAAAATAACAATTAATAATATAATATTTGATTTAAAAACTATTTTGTGTCAATTTTGACAATATTTGATATATGATTTTTGTGAAAGTCATAACAGAATTATATGTTCGAACCAAGTTGATTAAATCAACAGTCATATATCATAGTAACCTAGAAAATTAGTGGAATTCATAAAAAGTCTCAAGTTACATTTATTTTGGTGTTTATAACATCAATTATGTCAATATTTCATTAATAAGATAATTACTTCATCATAATTGTGTCATAAATAAATTAAATTATTTAATGTCTAAAAATTACAAATAAAATACCATTATGTAGGAAATCTTTTTAGTTTTCTAATGAATATTTATAGTCGAATTTATCTTATGTATAACCCCATATTAAAAATGATTTACTTATTAAACTTTGATTTTAACTATTTTAACCATTCTTTAAATAAATTAATAATAAATGTGCTAATCTAATCCAAGTGGGCCTAAATGGTCATATTTTATTCATAAGGTTGTTTTTGGTCGAATTACACTTATCCAATAGAATTAGGACATGTGTTAGGGTAATATTAATATCATATTTACCCTTAGTTACCCTATTTACTATTAACCGCGGTAAAAAAAAGTAAAAAGCTACTATTCACCAAAAAATTATTTTTATCTCATTGAACCACATTTTACTTACTGATATCAACCGTGTCTGTCAGATTTTCGAAATTCCATTCACAAAAGCGGTAAATTTAAGTTTTATGCAAAATTCAGTTTTTAACCTACCACTAAGTGGTTTCACTATTCATCAAAAATTGAAAGTTTTCAGAAAAATACCAAAATTTCACCCTAGGCTAATTTCGATATTCTGAGTCCAAAAATGAAGTCCATTTTGAAAAATAAAATTTATAAAATTTTAAAAGGTGGTTATTACTGTTCATAACGGCTAGTTATAATAATATTTTAATAGCATATTGTTGTTTAGTGAAACTCGGTATTGCGTACTACACACGCTATCGAGGAAGGTTGTGATTGTGTGTAATGCAAGGAAAGTCAAGGATGCGTGTTGTGCAAGCTCCTTTTTGTGTTGCGTACAACACAAGACATTAGTGAAATTAAAAAGAATATTTTTCATAAAATCTTGGGCTGTTACATTCTACCCCCCTTAAAATGAATTTCTCCCTCGAAATTCGTCGGGGTTATAAATAGTTTACTATTCGAAAGTTTCTTTAATAGGAACCCACATCGTAAAAAGGAATACCAAAACTTGTCTTTAAAAACTAAAGTATGAAATGTAACGATTACCCAAATAAACTAATCACTGGGTTTCCACATAGGTGAAAATATGGATATGGAAGAAAAATCTAACCATCATGTTCTGATGGAGAGTGGTAGAGAACATGGCTATGGAAAAGACAACAATCACAAATCCATAAATTTGTGACGATCTAAGGTACCATCCGATTCATCAGGTATAAGATCACTAGGACAACATTTTTGGTTTTCAAGATCATTTCCCTAAAGTTGAAAATTTGAATTAGAATAAATACTTTCTTTATTTTGGTACAATCTCACTGTTGTTCATGCCTTGAACAATTTCCACTTCATCTCTTAAATAAATGAAGTTGAATTTGTTATTCGTGAAGTGTTAGCAGATCATGTGATAGAATGACGGGTCATTCCATCTGTCTCAAACAAAAGGTTAGAAAAAATTATATACATAAGTCGATCTATAGTGAGATTAATCACATATGGTTCCTAAAATGGACTTATACTTCATATATCATACTGCTTAATATAATAAAACTAGTTTCTACTAAACAGGGACTTCCTGTAGGCCAGTGGTAGGCGATAAAGGCCAGTCGCACTTCAGTTGTGGGTTCGATTCCCACAGCCTTGTCCGAAGCGATGGGCTGTCGCCCATCCTGCAGGTTGTCCTTTTTCTAAAACTACATTACTATAACATCCCATCAATAATATCGAAAAAAAAACTTCTATCCTTAAACAATACTCACTTATGTCCAACATAATCCACTTCAATCTTTAGGCTTATCCATAATACTGCAGTCCACTCTCATAACATAGTGAAAACGATTACCAGAGATTTAATACCATCGTTGATCCCCATATATCATAAGATATGTTTTGTTGGTCACATTCCAAACATTCAAAGTCCTTAATCATGTATTCTTTTGAATACCCATTGAACCTTAGTGAAAACATGAATGCAGTTAAAAGTTAACACTTTCCACATACCAAAATCCTCAAAATTCTATATTCTCAAACCATGATATCACTTAGTCCTTATATCAATCATGAGCTCATGAATACTGTTAAACATTTCATTTTCTTGTTTTCCCTTCATTATGCGCATATCATCTTATTTCAAAAAATATCTCAATAACTTTGAATACCACATTAGACTAATACATAAATATTCCAATACTCTATGATACAACATTATTTTGGAATCCCATTACATAAACACTTAATCATTCCACCACATCGTTGTCATATTCAACATCACCAATAGTGATCACATGTGACTTCCCTTTGTCCTTTTCCTTAAGCGGTTTCTCATGTCGATCATCACTAACCCTTGGATTAGGGCATTTATTAGCATAATGCCCCATTTCCTTGCACTTGAAGCATTGAAGTGTTGGTGGTGCGTTCTCTGCAATGTTTGCTTTATTCACATCATTAGAAACTCTTTTTCTATTACTTCGACACTCAACTACTCGATGACCTTCTTTTCCACACTTATAACATTTTCTAGTCCCTTTAAGACAATCTCCACCATGCTTCTTTCCACACTTTGTGCATAAGGAAACATTCATCTTCTTTTCACCATTATTCTGAGATTTCTCCTTGAACTCCATCTTTCGCTTTTTTGTCAAAACCATGAGATGGATATGTAACACCAAATTCCATTTCGACCTTGATAGCACAACGCACAATTTCTTCATAGCTACTGAAGTCTCTTATAGCTAATTCCCTTCGAAGACTTGGTTTTAAGCCACTGAAAAATCGATCAACTTTACTTTCAGGTTGGATGATAATGCCAGATGCATACCTTGAAAGTCTTGTAAAATTCGCTTCGTATATACCAACAGATTCATCATCCTTTTTCTTTAGTTCAAGAAACTCCTTCTCCATATTTGTTTGAAGAATACGAGGGAAGTACTTATTGAAAAATAAGTTTATGAACTCGTCCCATTCCATGGACTCAATTTCATCTCTTTGCCTTGTATTCTTGATAAGATTCCACCATTGATCAGCTTCACCTTCCAAACGATATACTGCTAAGATGACTTTATCATGTTCAGAACATTGAAGAACTGAAAGTATCTTTTCAGTGGTACTGATCCATTGTTCGGCAACAAGTGGATCAGAAGACCCACTGAAAGAAGGTGGACGTTGCCTCATGAAGGACTCAATACAATATTGTTCCCTTCTCTGCTCATTTGGAAGTCCAGAATGATTCATAGCTTGTGTAAGTATAGAAATAAGATTTTGCACTCCATCTCCCATAACATTTGTTTGTTCAGGAGGGAAATAATTGCATTGTCCATTGCATTGATCAACACGGTTCCTTCAGGTTCTATCCATCGTCTAAAACCCAAAAAGAATAGTGTGAGAGGCCAAAATCATGCTAGGGAAAACAACATTATAAAGGGGGAGTATCCTCAATATCTAACTTCTTAGGTTAAATTCTATGATCGTTAGCGTCATTCTAGTACTATAACCTATACGTATACTTAACCTTAGAGACATCCCTACACATACCTTAGAAATATCTCTAGGGATCTCACTAAAGTTCTCGCATCCTAGTTTCCAAAGGTTGACTAAACCTTTCCTCTGATACCAACTGTAGAGACCCGAAGCTTATCGTACATGGACATTACATTACTTTTGCGGAATACTTAGTACATAACAAAAACACACACACAAGGATCATAATAGTTTAGTGTCTTTGGAAACTTGGAACGTAATATTCTAATCGTGTTGAAAGATCTTCAATATCTCCCATAAAGAACTTCCCTTTTTTTTACATAAAACCTTTCTTTATATCCTGGGGAAAAGAAAACATAAAAGGGTGAGCTCAAATGCTCAGCAAGGCAAATAAAGGAACTAAAAATCATATCATATCTTTTTGAAAATCATAACCTGCAAAAGAGATCATAATATCTTAACATGGAATAAATCATAGTAGTGAGAATGAGATCCCCATAATCATAACATAAAACTTGAAACTTTGTGGCATACACACATAATCATAGAGTATCATTTCTTGTTAGTCAAGACTCATTGCCAAGACTATCTTAGTGGACAAAGTCCCTTTCTGAATTGAGTAACCCTCGTTTCAGTCCTGTTTCACTGAACCGGTATAACCTACCGTTCCAGCCCTGACTATCTCATGAGATATAAAATCTTTACCTAATGCATTGGAGGGAGATATAGGTCCCACCCATCTCATAATGATACCATTCTTATGTGTGCCACAAAATCATAAATCATACATCATTTCATAACCCATGTAGTAAAAATGGGATTCGTAAACATCGTGACATCATAAAACAATTCATATAAGATAAAGGAATTCATAAAAATAATTCCATCACAACATAACCAAATCAATGTAATAATAGGGATAGAAACAGAACCCTATGTTATCTTAGATGGAAAATAATTTTGATAAAATACTTGAAATGAATTCTTGAGGAAAATATCCTTTCTTCTTCAAAATCAATTTCTTTTCACAAAACATCATGCAATTTTAAAAGAAAGAGATTTTATTGAAAATAGTCATGAAATATTTTGGAGGAAGCTTCATGAAAATAAGGCTTTATAAAACCGTAAAAATCCGTTCGTGCCGTATAAGTTAAAAAAACATTCTTCTCGTACTTTGGTCGGAAAAGTCAAAAAGTACCTTGTACGAAAACAAAAAAAACTCACCAAAGCGTAAAATTGGTTATAAACTATTGTAGAAGGATATAAATATTACATATTGAGGAAACATGGATGTGGATGATAAAATACACCCCAGTAATTACCAAAGAAAAAACAATCTCGGATAAAAGTGAGATTGTGATATTTCCCTTACCTTAGGTCCGATTTGCTTCGTAAGTGTCCGAACCTCATGTATAATGATTTAAATAATGTTATTGACTTATTCCAGAATCATATTCATTGTTATTATATCATATATGGTCCACTTATGACTTTATATTACCCGTTCTTTTGTAAATTCATGTTAAAGTAGCGTTTTGGGTAAAATCGTCTCATTTGTCGTTTGTGTTTTTAACTTGTAATTATTCATATGATTACTTAGATCATGATTACTTAATTCCAGAATATAAAACATGATTTATATATATATATTCAGAATATACATATATAATAAATCAGTAAATGGAAAGAAATACACCGTTCATGGAGACGGTAGTCCGTACGTACGCATGAACGCTGTTTTCGTTTCCTTAATGAATTGAATGGAATTAAGTAGATGACATACATATAAATATAAATAATTACAGTATCATTATTAGGTAATATATTTCATTAGTACTTATTATATATACTTTATAATCATTCATTAATGGTTAATCATTGAGAATGAATCTCATCGCGTCGTGGAGACGGTAGTCCGTACGTACGCACGAGCGATGATATCGTTCCCATGGTCGTGGAATTGCGTTGAAGTGTATTTATACTATTTCAGTATCAATATCACTTTATAATAATCATATATAGTTACTCATTAAACCATTATACCCATCCAATTAAGGTGGTGGCGGAAAATAGATTACACCACGGCGTGGAGACGGTATTCCGTACGTACGCACGCACGGTGATTTCCTTTTTCCGCAGGATGGATAGAAGGTTAATTAGAGTTGTTTCATATTTATAATAACATATCAGTATGTAAGTAATACTGATGTTATTACTTTATCATGAAACAACTAAAGAAGAAGAAGTTGAAGAAGAAAGAAATTGAAAAGATCGGTAATGGTTATTACCTCTTCTTTGAAACGCCTCTTTGAATCCTTCACTTAGGGAACTAAGATTGGTCTTTGAAGAAAACCAGGACCTCTAGGATTATTCTAGGGAAGTGGAGAAGGGAAAATGGCAGGGGTTGGCCGAGCTTGAGTGCTCAAATTGGTGTGAGGAGGAGGGGGAGGAGGTGCCCTTTTATAAGGGAGGAGAGGGGCACCTTAGGAATATCTCAAAATATTATTTTATATTAAAGTCAAAATCGGTTTATAATGGTTCCAAAGGGTCTTATTTCGAATCTAAAGTGGGGATGGGTCGAAATCCTATCAACCAATAGGATTTAGACAAGTTTAGGGTAGTATTTTATCCTTATCAATTAGATTTAACTCTAAGTTAAATAATTTAACTTTTACCGTATCTTTTTGTTTTCTTTCACTATATGGTTAATAAACTTACTATAACATGCCAAACGAACCCCAAATTGTTTATTATTAATATATATATCCTTATCTAAGTCATTTGGCCTAACCTTAGATTTTTAGGAATAAAATAACAATTAATAATATAATATTTGATTTAAAAACTATTTTGTGTCAATTTTGACACTATTTGACATATGATTTTTTTGAAAGTCATAAAAGAATTATATGTTCGAACCAAGTTGATTAAATCAACATTAATATATCATAGTAACCTATAAAATTAGTGGAATTCATAAAAAGTCTCAAATTACATTTAATATGGTGTTTATAACATCAATTATGTCAATATTTCATTAATAAGATAATTACTGCATCATCATTGTGTCATAAATAAATTAAATTATTTAATGTATAAAAATTACAAATAAAATACCATTATGTAGGAAATCCTTTTAGCTTTCTAATAAATATTTATAGTCGAATTTATCTTATGTATAACCCCATATTAAAAATGATTTACTTATTAATCTTTGATTTTAACTATTTTAACCCTTCTTTAAATAAATTAATAATAAATGTCCTAATCTAATCCAAGTGGGCCTAAATGGTCATATTTTATTAATAAGGTTGTTTTTGGTCGAATTACACTTATCCAATAGAATTAGGACATGTGTTAGGGTAATAGTAATATAATATTTACCCTTAGTTACCCTATTTACTATTAACCGCGGTAAAAAAAGTAAAAGGTTACTATTCACCAAAAAATTATTTTTATCTCATTGAACCACATTTTACTTACTGATATCAACCGTGTCTATCGGATTTTCGAAATTCCATTCCCAGAAGCGGTAAAATTACGTTTTATGCAAAATTCAGTTTTTAACCTACCACTTAGTGGTTTCACTATTCATCAAAAATTGAATGTTTTCAGAAAAATACCAAAATTTCACCCTAGGCTAATTTTGATATTCTGAGTCCAAAAATGAAGTCCATTTTGAAAAATAAAATTTCGAAAATTTTAAAATGTGGTTATTACTGTTCATAACGGCTAGTTATAATAATATTTTAATAGCATATTGTTGTTTAGTGAAACTCGGTATTGCGTACTACACACGCTATCGAGGAAGGTTGTGATTGTGTGTAATGCAAGGCAAGTCAAGGATGCGTGTTGTGCAAGCTCCTTTTTGTGTTGCGTACAACACAAGACATTAGTGAAATTAAAAAGAATATTTTTCATAAAATCTTGGGCTGTTACAATGGGACCGCTTCGTCCTGCCAGTCCGGGGGTTTCGAACTACTGTTTCCTCCATGTTCCGGCCGGCCCGCTCCGGCCGGCCGGCTTCTGCCGCCACGGGACAGGCAAGGCCGGTCCCCTTTCTCCGACGTCAGAGGCCCGGTAGCTGCCGCTGGTTCCGCTGTTCCTCCGTGGCCGGGAACCGGCCGCGACCTTTGTCCATCTGGCGCGGCGCGATGGCGCCACACCCCTCCACCGCTGGCTCGCTCCAGCCGCGGTACTTTAGTGGTTCTCCGGTGTGGCACGAAGGAACCGCGTCTTGGTTCGTCTTCAACGGCGTCACGCACCTCCCCCTTTCCTTATCAAAATTCCGTGCGGTGCTTCGGTACCGTGTTTCCTTGATTGCTGCAACAAAACCATCAACCCAAAAAAAGGAAGGACTGTTTGCCGTGTTCGTGCGGTCCAACCTCCTCCCGTTATCACGATAACAGGTTGTTCAAAGAATAAGATAAGTGACAGAAGATTTCACAAACCAACAAATAAAATAAATCCCTAACTCAATGCTCTCGTCGAATGAGCATTCGTCAAGGAATTAACCGTCGTAGAAGAAGAGGTCCACCGCGGAAGAAGAAGATCACCGAGGAAGAAGAGAATCGTCATTGGATTTAGGTGATATCTGAGGAAGGCGTCACTCGTCGTCGTCCACCGTCAGAGATAGGCGTTCTTCGTCGGCGGTGGTGCGTTCTTCGAGTTCTTCGTCAGCGGTGGTGCGTTCTTCACATTATTCGTCGAAGAATGGAGATTCTTCTCTTTCTATCCCAAAGGTTTATCACAACACAACCCCAACCATAATAAAATAAGTCCAACACTTATTTTATTATCAACCTACACTTTTGAAATTCAAAAGATAAGAACCGAACAATTAATTCTAAGAAGTAATTGTAAAAATTTAACTTCCCAATTTAATGCGGTGTTTCCTAACCCGAAAAATATATGGTTGACATTCATTAAAGAGGGGGTTTGAGGGTGCGTTACATAGGAGGGAACAAATGGTGGGGCTCGTGTGGGACCTACATCACAAATATCTTACCAAGTTAGTATGATATTGTGGGTTCCACCTTATCCTCTTAACTTAGCTTAAGTGGCTTTAAGTGAAATAAAATAAAGTGTTGCGCCACCTTTATTTTATTTCTTAACTTAACCCCAAAAAAACCACACCCGAGAAAACGCACCTCTGAAAAAGGAATTTCTATGAAAATACCGGTGATGCGATTCCACCGGTGCCCTCAGAATTCGATTCCGAGCACCAGTTCAAAAGATAGAAATCCCCGCTCATTTGTTTACTGAATGTACCCGAGATAAACATCGGAAAATGATTCCGGGCACACTGGGCCTCGGAATCAGGTGCCGTCAGAAACTGCATTCTTGTAAAATTCCCACGAAAATTAAGAAAAAAAATTAATTTAATTTTACGGGTCTTTACATCATGGGTCAGATGATTTGGATAGCCTCACAAAATAGGTTTTTACATAGTATGTTTTCAACCATATTGTGAAATGTCTCGAAGAGATGGATACCAAGTACCTAAGTGTCATGGAATCCAATAATTAAGAATATCATTTAATTAGAATTTAGTTATTACTATCCGGGGTATTTTCACTATGATATACTCGATGTATGCAATTTATTTAAAGTTCCTTGATTAAATGGAATGAAATTTCTATTATTTACCATGCCATATTTATTTTCTCAATATCTAGTTATTAAAATGTGGTGTGTGTTTAGTTATTTTATTTTCCATATTGATTTATCCTTAACCATTTATTTAAATGAAATGTGTTATTATATTATTACCATTCCATTTTGATTATGAACATTAAATCATTATTAATTCCATAGTAGATATCCAAAATTGGGCTTTTTATATCACCATTATGTTTATCTTCTCCCCTGAGATTAAATGATGTTTTATACGACCGATATTCAGGAATATTCTATATGGAATAAATTTATTCATAAAAAACAATTTGTTTGTAAATATTTTATTCCATTAAAATAAAATAACCATTTATGTAACTACTGAACAAGATTGTTAAAGTGATTTTACCTCTGGGATGTTATTTTTGTTTATCTTATTTTATTGAAATTGTAGTAGGAACCAACTCCAGAAAGTTGGGAAAGGGATTACAACATGATAAATTTCCTTTATTCCACTAATGTGGTTATTTATAAATTAATATTGAAAACAATATTCCTTATATAATAATACATATATCATTTAATAATTTTAAGGGTTTTTTGTTGTAACGTTTAATATCTAAATAACTTTTAAATAATGGTATTTAAAAATGTAATATTATTACATATTATATTTTAATATAAATACCATTATTGAATAGTACTATATTAAACTAATGATAATTTTACTTATTATTAAAGGTTATGAAAGGGGAGTGGGGTGGTGTTTTAACTCATAAATATTTCCTCATTCCAAACAAACGTTATAGGTTTATTATAGGATCTACCAAAATGTAGGATATGGTATTTAGATTTTTGTTTACGTATAGAGGTTGTGATGGTTGATAATCATTCACATGACAAATATAGATTAGTGGTAGGACATTATCATGAAATAATTCTCAATTATGTTTTTCATTTGTAACTATTTATGGTTATATGTCACTTTAAAATTTCATTAAAATTTAATATGATTTCAGGTATAGAAATTTATCTATAGTGATTTTGGGATGTGTTTACTGGTTTTACTTTTTATTTTATGAGTTTTTCATAACATATTGTTCCATGATTGGTTTTAATTTATTATAAAACCTATTTGTGCTGAAAATCAAGTGTTACCAATATACATAGTAATCAAGAATCACATCTTGGTTGAGATAGTATTGTTTTTATTATTATATTGTCTACAACTCTTCCCAAGGGTGATTTCGTAATACATTGGCACTAATTTCCATCCCCTAAAGATTGGAAAATGTCTATGTTCTCTATTATTGGTTGAATCTGTTAATAGTTTTGGGTTATATATATCTAATTCATAAAACCCTATCCCACCCCCACCCTTCATAATTTCATCATGGATGTTTGAATGAATTCATGATAATTTTAATGATATTTAGAATATTTTTTCCCAAATGAAGAAAAAAACTATTACAACTCAAAAGTTTCATCCAATAGTGGATAAATATTAATGTATATGATATTTTATATTCTAGTATAGATATTATAAAACAAATTATATATCACGAAGAGTTAATAATTAATTATTTGTTATATATTGATCATTTGAGTAGAATTTCATTATTTAATTTTTATAATATTTATAACATATGAATTATGGGATCAGAAAATGGATAATGCATGTTCAATGTAATTTTTTTATTATTAAAAATACATTATAGGTATTTATAATCACCTTATATATTTGATTATGATAAAATATAGTACATGTGATTTTATTTACCTAAAATATTGATTTTTATATTTTTCATGATATCAGTAACATGATTTTTTTGGTGTTTTGAAATAAGAAAACCATGGTATTAGTATTATAGTGATAAATTTAAATTAATTTCAATTTATATAATTTTTTAATATTTTCTATTTAAAATTTTATTAGAAAATTATGATTCTTACACTGTACAAATTACAAATGTTTGTTATGTAAATTTTAACATTCAGAGTATGCAGTAAGTAATATTTAAATAGTAATTTATATGTACAATTTATTAGGGATGACATTAATAACTTGTTTTGAATAAATACACCAACTTATTTTTATATATTTATTTAGTTATTTAAGGGAAGTTAATTTTGTTATTTTTGGACTCAATCGTAACAAATCTTGGTTTGGTAAATGAGGGTTGACATATATTCAATAGATGTGATATACATATTATATTTGGTAATAAGATGAATTTAAAACTAAATAATCATTTCATGAGGTATCATGAATTATTTGGTGAGTTAAATTAATAAAACCTGAATTTTTCTTTTATGTGTGAAAATAGTAAACAAAACCTAATTTTGATAAATGATTTCCGTGTTTAAAAATATTATTCCATTAATTTACATGTAAATACCCTAAATTTAATGTTAATATATTATATATTATATTTATTCCATAAATTATATTAATTGAATTAATAAATTTGGACTTAATTATTTTAGTTAGACAAAAAATACTTCAGGCTTAAAAACAAGTTCTTTTTTGAAAAATCCATTTTCACCATAACAACATCCTGATCAAACGATATAATGATGAATCCTAATTAATTAAATATTTAATATCTATATAACATTTACTTAGGTTTCTTTAATACCTAATTTAAATAAAAAAAAGGACAATTACTTCATATAAAATGAAATTTTTCATAATTTTTTATTTTTCCCTATTTACCAAAAATATTTTTACAAAAATATTAACAAAATCTCCGAAATATAATATTTAACCTTTTATTATAAAAATGTTATTCTACTTCAATAATTTTGTATTTTCAAATTTGTTAATAATTATTCTTTAATTTCTGGTGAAATTTTGTGATAAAAACAATTTTTGAAGCCTAAAATGACTTAAGAGAAAATTTATTATTAATTAGTTACACAATAATTAATTTTTTTACTTTTAGAAAAAAATATATGATTTATGAATAATGTTTTTATTAAAATTTATAGATTATAATTTATTATCTAGGATATAACAATTTACTACATCATTGTTCATATATACTAAGGGTTCCCTACTTGGAAAGCTATCCAATTCATACATTTTTTTTATAATGAAAAGAATTGTGAGCCTTGACATATACACATATTATTACATAATTTTTAAATATAAAAATCATATATGTAAATCCAATATTTTGTTATTCCTAGTTACTTTTGAATATTACATTCACAATATCTCAACATGAAATTAAATCATGAAATCCATATTATATTCTCCACAATTAGATACAAAAACAATTAGGGATACAAATGATTCATAGGATAACCTGAATAATACATAGATACAATTTTTGATCTTAAAATCCCATAATTAGAATAAACAATATATCTTGATATAAAAAAACAAGTGTCAAGACTAGTGAAATTAGAGCATAACATAAAAAACATGCTATAATAAGACCATGGTAATATTATAAATGTGGATGTAACATATAACATGGAATAAAAAATCCTAAAGGATAACTACCTGTACAATATCATATATTTTATAATATTCCATAATGGATTAGGTTTACTACCTCATCCCATACATAACGTATAATAATACTAAAGAATTAACCAATTAATAAGATTGTTATCATGGTGAACCATTCATAAAAAAATAATTATTAAGTACTTAATAAAATCAAATCAGTAATAATGAATAAATATGTGAATAACCCATGTAATGAAAATGGGACTCAGAATATCTCATTTTACCATTGCCAAAAGAAATTTCATATTGAAAGAATTTGATCGACGAACATAATGAATGGATTACGCTATAAAAGGAAGGTATAATAAAATATATATATATTTTAGAGACATATATATAACTAATTTATAAGTATTAAATAACATAATGTGTGACAAAAAGTGTTTAACATATACAATGACCAAAAATTGAAGAAAACATTTTGTTAAGAGTGATCCCATCACTCGAGGAAGATTCATTAGGTTCATTCTTTATCTTATTGAATAATAAACTAATGTTAATTATTTAATTTATTAGTAACCTCATTGAAGTTTATTATTCATTATATTTTATTTATTATCTTCTCATATTCAATTATATTATCATTTTTTATATGTTCAATGTTTTTATCATGTTCACAAAATATTACGAAATTCACTTTGGAAAATTGAATAAGATCAAAGATATTGTTATTTTTTCATCTATAAAAGAATAATAATTAATTAATTTACAATTTTTAATCATTATGACTATTTTAAAAACCAATCATGTATTATGGTTATAAAAAATGAACTATATTACAACCTTAGAGATGTTATGTCATATATACGCATGAGTGACATTTCTATTTTTCAATGATCATGATGGAAGATCAGTGTTACTTTTTCTATAAATAATGATCATAATATCATTATTATCATATTATTTATTCAAATATAATATATACACCATACATGTGATAAATTAATTGAATAATAATCACATCGCTTCATGGATGTGGTAATCCACACAAACACACTAACATGGTTATCATTTTTATATAAGTTGAAATGTTGGAAAATATATGACATATTGCCTTTAAATAATAATAAATATTTCATTTATAGATTATTTATATTAATATTAATACAAAATCATAAATATTCATGAATTTCTATGTGGTAAAATAAATTAAATATTTTCTAGAGGTGGTAGTAGGTTGCACACAAGAACGATTGATTCCTTTCCCATGTTATGGAATATGATATGGATTTAACTTATTACATTATAATAATAACATATTATTATATTAAAGACACAAGGTTTTTTATATTTTCATGGTTTAATAATATTATTATTATTTTTAATAATAAATTAAATTAAAACACATGATTATGAACTATACATATTCTTCGGACCACCTCTTGTGGATTACAAATTAATCCTCACAAGATTGGTTTTATGATAAAAATATTCCTATATGACATGTTAATTGATTTAAGGAATGTATTGGTTTATGTATTTCAAAACACAAAAAGATATTTATTTAAATAATGTTAAGAATATAAGGTTCTCTTTTATATGTTTGGGGGATAAACTATAAAGAAATTTTTTAAAGAAAGCAAATTTATATTGTTATTTACAAAACAAAGAATTCCAAATTGGCATATATTCTACATTGTGTAATATTATTTATTATATATGTATATAAATTTTTTAACATTTTATTTATTTAATCATAACATTTCCTTTGGTTTTACCTCACACTAAACAAGTTTTATCATTTGACGCAATTAATAATTTAAATGATTATATTATTAATTATAACACACCATTACGTTGATATTATTAAAAAATATTAATTATTAAAATTTAAAATATAAAACCCTTTTTTAAAATTAATTTATACATTTTCAGTAATTTATGTTAAATAAATTAACCCAAAGAGTATGTCAAAAAACTATTTTTCATGAAACACATATTTCAAGCCTATGATGATATTATTTTATATTTATGATGAGTAATAATTACTGTATGAATGTAAATTAGTATATATATATAGATATATAATACAAAAATTTGTCTTTAAATATTTTCTCATTATATTCCATTTTAATTAATAAAAAATGAGAAACATTATGCACTTAAAAACTACTTTCAGGATAATGCACTTTTGAGTGTTAAAATAAACACAAAAATAAATATATAATAATATTGATTCTAATGTAATTAAATGGATTTAATATACCTATATAATACTTATTTTAATTAGAATTTAAATTATAAGAATAATTGAGATTTAAAATTAATTATGTTATTGAAAAGAAATGATAGTTTTACAAAACATTTTATTTTTTAGTATTCACAAAAAATAAATATTTTATAAAACAACCAAAAGTTCACCCTAAGATAATTTTGACATGATGATCTTAGAAATTAATTTAATATTATAAAATATATTTCATTAATTTTAAAGAATTTAATTATCAAATATTCTAAAAAAATCCATAAAAATAATTTTTAAAAAAATTATCTTCGTATGAATAAAATGAAATTATTAAAAAAATTGAGTCCATGTTTCCTACGAGTTTATAAAAACATTATATTGGGAAGGAACTATATATATATCAGAAATATAATAATTCTATTCATACCCTTCAATCTATAATCTTTGTTATAAAAGATATATTTAATGAATCATGTCTAGTTTGGGCTCAGTGTTTCATGTTACATAAGCCATCAAACATAGTTTTATTTGATTAACATAGAATGTTACATTTTTTCCATTAAAAAAAATTTACCTTGATATTTCCTATTACATACTAATGTTAAAATAAGTGAGTTTATTTTTTCTTCATTTGATAATACATTCCAAATTTTTCTCGTAGTATTTATGGACAATTTATATAAAATTTGACCAGGATAGTGATCTTATTGGGTATAACATTTTCAATATGTTCCATGGTCTGTATTTATTAATCCAAATTGGATAGTTAATTTTCTATTGGTACCACCTATGATTAATTAGATATTACTAATCTTTAACATACTCACACAATGGGAATACATGTAATATATTGTGTACTTGATAAAGGATTTGTTGGAGTGTATGTTTTGATGACAAAAAATTGAATTTCTAAAGAATCACAAAAGGGATGATGTACCATGGTATTGAATTTACCTACGTCCAAAATCTAATCTTATTCATTCAAAGATATATCTGTATAAATACATTAAACCAATCCTCAAACTCGAAGGCTCCTTGATTATTATTAGAATAACTATTATCTCAACTGATAATTTCAGAAGTGTTAATAACTCGTAATGAGATTTTATACCATTTCTTTTGCCATTTCATTTTTCAACTTATACATTCACCAACTACATCCCAACATACTATTGTTCTACCTAACATACTATAAGAGGATTCATATTTTTTCATTATGATGATTTATTTAAAACTATTATTGTAAGAGAACTTCACTAGAAAAATATGTTTTTACCACTCTCCATTGATGTCTATGGACTATGATTTAAACATAACTTCTATTGTCTGAATAGTTCTCATAGATTAGACCTAATTTTTTGGGGTGATAAAATATACCGAATTTCAATTCATTATTTAGATCATGATAGAGAATATTCTATATCATTGATGAAAATATATGGTGTTGGTTATGTATAATTGATAGTGGTGTTACATAAAACTTCACCATCTATGAAAATATTATCGTTGCATGTTGATATTGTATAAAGTACTATTTACTGTCAATGAATTGAGTAGTCTTTGTAATATGTTCTTCCAAAATCTATGTAACATTATTTATCCCTGGTGTATTTGGATGACTTGGGAAAAATTACATTATTGTGTTTTCCTATTTCCATGTATGTAGGTGTAATTATTTCATTATCCCCTCAAACTACATCCTTTATTCCATCATTTTATAACATAAAAAAACATTGATATATAAACCTCAATGTAATTCATTTAAATTCCTTCCCAAAAGTTCTCTTATTGATATCGATAACTCATCATACTCCATGGTTGTATGAAGATGGTTGAGTTCTATGTATCACTGAATAACTCTTAATTTATTTCATTATTTTATTATACACAAAATCGTGAACCAAATATTTCATCCTTTTTTTATGAATTTGGAACATTTTGAATTTCATTTTTTCTAATCTCTTGAACCTTCTTCTGAGTTTTCACATCATCTTGTTGATCATTCATTTTCAACTACAAATTGGATGGTTGATAAATCATTTTATAAAGGGAAATTTATATTCATTATATTATGTTTCCCATGTTCATCCTTTTAAATTATATATGTATTAGACCCTTCCTAAATGACATCATTGATATTATTTTCAAATCATTTCTACATATATAATCTCAGACATTGTTTTATTTCCCTGTTATATTTTTTGATTGAGTATTACAATCCTTGATTAGATCTAACACTTTCCTATGTTTCGTATTAATCTCACTTTGTGTGAATATGTATTTTAGAATCTTATAGTCTGTATATATTTCACTCTTCTCTCCATTGAGATAATATTTCCAAATTTTCAATGTAAATATTACTAAATGCAATTCTAGATCATGTGCTGGATAGTTTTGTTCTTGAACATTTATATTCCTTAACGAAGTGTCTACAAATTTATAATTTTTTTGTTGGTAAATATCCCAAAAACTTCTTTGTGGTATCAATATAAAAAACAAAAAATCATGACATGAGAGGAGCATGAGGAATGATGTAGTGATAAACCTATTTTCAACTACTTAATGCTCTCTACACAAACTATCATCCAAAAATATTAACCCCTTATAAAATTTCTTCATTAGAGGTTTTTTTAGTTTCTATAATGTTATCACATATTATTGTAAATATCAATATGGTTTAGGGAAACTACATAATATTATTATAGATGTTGGTCATGGATACATCCCAAATAACTTTGTCATAGAAGGCCCCAAAAATATACATTTGTTACTAAAAATATACCCCATGAATGATACATCCTTCAACCAAAACAGATATTTAATATAAATTTCATATTGCTTCTATTTTCAAAACGTCATCTTCACATTATTAAAATTCACATTATCCTCCTCTTTTATTTTGGGTTATATCAGAATATAATCTATAAATACTACAATTTTGTTCATGTATGATCTAATGAATATATTCATTAATTGTACCCTGTTTCTTTTGAGAATTGATGAGACTAAAATGATTGAATATGAACTCATTGAGTCTATTCCTTGTATTAAAGTTAGTTTTAAGAATATTTTGAAATATCTCTGATTTGGTGTGTTTTATTTTGGGATAATATATTGATGCTTTTCAATACAAAGTGATGAGATAATGTGACATTATGAGGCCAAGTGTTCTCATAATAAATTATTGAAATTCAATTAATATATTAATTGAATGTATGTTTAATTTTATATAACATGTATAATATCATCTAATCATGATTCTCGATTTGTATTCTGATGGAACCATTGAGTTCAAAATTAGGGGTTTTCCTTAGTCACAACATAACTATCATGTGATTCAAATAAATCAAAAAAATAATTAAATTATTTAATTGATTTTTTGACATGGAGATGTATAATTTTAATGACCCAATTTAAATTATTACTTTTGAAAAATATGTATGCTTAGATGCTTAACCATATTAATTAATGAGATTCTTTGGATCCATTGTAGAAGATCTCATTAGAGGATATAATCCGAATCATGGATCAATGATCAGCATAAAAAAATCAATGTATCTCTCCCATGAAACAAAAAATGATTTTTTATTCATATTTGGTTGATCCAAAATTAAGAGGGGAATTTTTTTTAATTATATTTCTTCCCCTTACACGATTCCAACATTGAACAATGAGCATAGATCAGTTGACCAGAAGATTGATATGTGGATCGTGTGTATATATGGGATGGTTATATTTCGGGGTTAATTTGAGGAATACTCATCATTATTTAATTGTTGATGATCTGATTTTAATTATAATGGAAATGAACTTTGATTGAAATGAACATAATTTGGGTCTATTCCTCCTGTTTTTCATGTGCCTTTTCTCTCCTGAATTCTTCATTCATTGTGAGAGTTAATCATTTGGACAATATTTCAAAAAATCATTATTAATCGATATTTGTGCATTGTTTTTATGGTGAAATGAATGGATATCATATATCTATTTTTAGAACAACACAAATGTTGAGAAAAAATGGAAGTGATGATGAATCAGATGATGGAAGATACTCGATTCTGAGTTCGAAAAAATTCATCAGAGCTCATTAAAGAATGATGATTATATACACTTATTTAATGAATTTTATGGCCAAATATTGTTGATTATAGGTGGAATGAATTATATGAGGACTCTCATAGAGTTTCATGGAATCTAAATTCCAAAATAGTGGCTTGAGTGATGGAGAATTTGTATATATTGAAGATATGAAATTCTTGAAAAATCCACATTACACAATGTATAATCTCATTCTACATGCCATGTTGGAACCTTATATGGTTTCTAGGTTTTGTGGGGAGGTTAAGAATCACCCAACACGTGACCTCTCCCCAGAGACTCAGTGTGAACCTAAAGAAGTTCACAAAAATAGGGTGGAAAACATGGGTAAAAAAATGCCATACACTCTCCCATAGAGACATAACTAAGAGAAGGTACATTGGATATGGACTATACTGGTACAATACCACATGTACATGATATGGATATGTTTTCTGGCACATAGGTGGACAACACATGTTTCCTACATGTTGTGTACTTCAAAAAATGTCATTGGAAAATGTCATAGTCCATTTACACATGTAAGACCATAGGTCAACCGACATTGGGCGTGACCCCTACTACATTCCATATATTTATTATATATGTGTTAGGGAAATTTTTTATCATATCTTCGACATGATTCATTTCACTACCCATTATCTTTCAATGAGGGTTTTTATAGAATCAATGCATACTAATAGGACCAAGATCCCTTCAGAAGGACATCATGGATATAGTCATTGAAATACCTCTAAGAGGCCCAATGTGACATCTTATATTCATCTTCATGCCCTATGTGGAGTTATTAGATTCATCAACATCAATGTTACATGGGTATTGATTCTATACCTAGAGGTTTAATCCACATTGAGTTGTTGGTATACCCCAAAGCCTTGGGTGTTATCCTCATATGTGTATTGTATCATCTTAATAGTATCAACATGTACTTCTATTAAAAAGACCCGATGAAATTTTCCACACAGATGGACATCAGTCGTGCTATTAATCTCATTATAGTTTTCTCCCATATGATTTAATTGTGGAATATTTGAGATAAAATCCAAGCCTGGTACATTATTGTCGTTTCATACATATACACTATCTGTCTCTATTTATTATAGATAGAAAATATTGTTATATGTGTTATAGATAGATATCTATATAGAGATTACTATATCTCCATTTTTTTAGGTTTGGTAGTTTTAGGGTGTCCAATTGAGTATTGTTTTACCGTGCCATGCACGGTCTTTTCACAAAAATGTTGTGTCATGTGTTGATGATCAACCATTTGAAAAAGTCCTAGGAGGGCCCAGACAAGACAATCATTAGTGAGACTGGATACACCAAGGTGTGTTCATGTGTCGTTAGGAAAACAATCCCATTAAATAATTTTTTGTTAAACATGTGTTTTAGAATCTTTTGGTGGGCCTGTATTTGGATATTTTTTACATTCCTTTATAATCTATTGTACTCTTATTGTGGGATTTATATGTATGAATGAATGGTTGTTTTGTTTTTTTACATTTCATCATTGTATAAGCATGGAGATGTTTGTGTGTGTACATGTACATTGGTTAAGACCAAAGATGTGAATGAAATTCCTACTTGGTTACAGTCACTAGCCCTATGACTACTTGATGCAGGAGTGGGGTGATTCAATATGGGTCCCTCAGGGATGGGTCATGATAGAGTGGTATCAAAAAAGTCG
This sequence comes from Viscum album, assembly GCA_963277665.1. Lineage (NCBI taxonomy): Eukaryota > Viridiplantae > Streptophyta > Magnoliopsida > Santalales > Viscaceae > Viscum > Viscum album. The sequence goes on from OY728152.1 coordinate 1,507,391,339, forward strand.
ATTATAGTTTATTACAAAAATTCTGTTAGAATATTTTGGGTAAACAATGCAATTTATTTAGAGTTCATAATTAAGGCTAGGTACTCTAGTGTTGGTGCGGCGGACGACATATCCATACACTATGACTCTAATCAACTACTCTTTATCTTGGTACACAAGAACATTAGTTTCCAGGAAAATAATTGTACTGAATCATATATGACAGAGTTGTGGTTTCCATTTACTTCTTGGATCAAGTCTCCAAAAATACTCATTTACCATGTAATATCTTCATTACATTCAGAATGATTCCATTATGTATGCCAGATAGGAGTCAATAAGATAACTAGAATGATCCCCTCAATGATGATGCAATGATATATAGACATGTTCTATAGATGTTACCTCTTAGTGGTGCACCACCTATATCACCCATAGATAAGAAAATTGTACTCGTTGTACATGAATATGAGGTGTGTAGGATGACATTGCTTCATGAGTTTTAGTTGTGGAGACACCACTGCTTCTGGGTTGATCCCAACCCACATGCATTTGAGGACTGTCTTAAGGTGGTGACCTGAGTTTTTTGTATTTTATGGAGACCACAAGATTATCAAGTGGTCTTAGAATGGATCTTCCTTCATGGCTTAATAGGGGGATTGTATGGTTTAGTGACTCATTCTTATTACGCGGTGGATCTTTCATGGACAAATATTTATTTCATTTTCCGAGATGTCATATCACCAGATATAATGAGGCATATACGTATCCTGGAGATTCTGAATGATTAGTAGGTCAACATTACAATAGATAGGTATTCAACATGTATTACCAACCTCTCTAGGTACTTGATAGAAATGGTTGATGATATGTTCTTTAGGTCGTGGAAATTCAAGTGAGGTATGAATAGTGAAATATGATACTTTCTTATCCTTGTATAAATTCCAAACTATAATGGGAGGATTGTGTAAGATTTGGTGGTTTATAGTTTCTTGGATGATAAGATAAAACCATTGGTTGTTAGTGGGGGCATGAAAGACAAGATACATAGGATGCAAGGAACCAACATCATTCTCAGGGACCCTACATGAAAGAAGGTTTAGGAGGAGGTGTTCAGATAGAGTATCTACAGTTCTGAACTCACAGGGTGTGTCCAGTAAGCTTAGAGAGAGAAGGTTCTTCTCATGTAAAAGAAGGGGACTTATTGCATCAGATTGAACGACCTTCTTTTATATTGATAGAGAAACTATAGACGGGACACTGAGGCAGAGGAAACAGTAATAGAATGCATGTTCAAAGTGTGTAAGACATTTTATTGGAGTAGGAAGGCCATCTAGATTTCAAAAATTCAGTAACATGTTACAACCTCCACCCCACAAGTGTTTTATTCTGTGATTACGGAGATCAATTATAGGGGAGCGAATAACTGTAGGTGATCAAAGATTATGACCCAGAAGTTCTGAGAGTGATTTTAGGTATGATTTTTGTCTTTTCTACCATTGATTCATTACTGATAAACACAAGTGGTAGTCATTCATTTTTTCAACATACCACATATGAGACTTATTGAATCTAGTTCTACAATTGGGTCGACCTTTACTCTTGGAGACTCCTACTAGAGAATACTCAGTTATCAGGCGCATATGCTAATAATGTGGCATAACTCATAGAGTTGTGAATTATTTTAAAATATATTTGTATTAGTGATGATTCCTTACAATTTCATTCATTGAATAAGATAGTTATCTATCGTTCACATCGAGATTTATTGTTTTAGGATAAGGATGTAATGTGTCTATATTGATAGATTTTTTTTCATTTTTGAAGAGAAGTAAACACATGATGAACATGATGGACTTGTGCATAGGAGGGATTAGCTGATTACTGATCAGTTGGCTAGCATGACAATAGGTGGAGTGTATATTATGAGTTCTAGATTTTGGTAGTTGTGGCGAAGTAGAAGGACATTATCCTTGAGGATATTCTAGGTCTACCTCACCATCAATAGATATACATCTTCATTTATCTACACCCTATGATAACATCAATATCTACACCTACTTATTGGATAGATCCCTTAGAGCTTCATGAGATGAGGGTGATGTTCATGGAAATGCAGAGGAAGGGAATTGTTATAGCTAGTGTTTCACTCTTGGAATCCATAATTATTTTTCTATGAAGGTGGATTAGACCATGAAGATTTGTGTGGACTACCATCACATGAACTTGATGACTTGTGTAAAAAATATCCAATATCAAGGATCAAGGACCTCTGTGATCATTTTAGAGGGGAACAATGGTTCTCTATGTATGAACTCGTCTCAGGATATCACCATATGAATGTATGTGATGAAAATATATCACAAACAACATCCAGATGTCACTACATTCACTATGAGTACTAGTTCATGTCCTTTTTAATAACCAATTCCCCACTAGTGTTCATTGGACCCTTGAATCAGATCTTTCATCATTTTATAGAATAGTTCATGGTAGTGTTTATCAACGACGTCCTTGTGTACATGGAGTTCCTAGAGGTGTAAGTGGGACACCTGGTGAATGATATAAATGTACATTGAGAGAAGCAGCTTTATGGGAAGCTCTAGGAGTGCTAGTTCAAAATTCAGGAGGACATATTTTTGGAACATGCCATCTTTGCTAATGAGATAGTTCTATACATTGACATTGTGTAGGTAGTGTTAGCTCGAAGTATACCCAGTTGAATGATGAAATTTTGGATTTGTCATTTGCTGGAAGCAAATTAAAATAGATTCATACATGATTCCTACATTATATCTGCTCCTTGGACATCTTTAAATTGATATGGGAAACCATTCTCATAGATAGAATGATGACAATAGCATTTTGAAAAGTTGAGGTCGATTTTGATGAGTGATCCCCTCTTGAGATTTCCCTATGAATGTGTCAACTACATAGAGTACTATGATTAATCAAGAACTATGATTGGTTATGTTATGATGTAGATGAATGTTGTGATTTCCTACAGTTCATTCCAGTTGACAACACGTCAGAAGAACTATGAAACTATTTCTCTTGAGTTAGTAGTTGTATTCTTCTCAGTACTTTTATGGACAACCTACCGAATGGGAAACCATTTTGTCTTCAATTGTAATAATAGTATTATCATTTATATATTCCCTCAAAGGATCTTATATTCAATCACAAGGCAAGGATAGAGTCCCTCCATGATTTGGACTATGAAATTTCAGATACACCAGGGAAGGGGATTGTGGCAGCAGATGCAATCAGCAGAAGATCATATTAATAGTTGATGAAGGAAGAATTAGAGCTATTAGAATTTTTATATTTATCCTTTGAAGATGAAGATTTATAATCTTCCCTTTAGTTGATTATTTTCTCGCCAACCTTCTTGTTGTTAGTTATGGGGGAATGCTGGTGAATAATGAATATTCTACCTTACATACTCAAATATCCATAGGGCATGCTCCTAAAATATTTAGTAATGATGGGGAGCATGTATTAATTTTTTTAGGATGTGTGATGGTACTAGTGACGTTGTGTGAGGAGGTGTGGAGATAGTTTGATAAGTATATTTTAGGGGAAAATTTTGGGGTATAAAATATGTATGACATCTTCTGTTGTCAATTTTTGTGGATAGTGGTGAAGAAGGGAGGTGTAAAGTTTGTCTCATTATGACTTACTTGTCAACAAGTCAAGTTTGAGAGCCAATTTATATTGAGTTTTGCACAACCCCTTAGGGATATAGAGTGGATGTGGTATGTTACATCTTTAGAATTCATGACAGGTTTTCCACACATATAAAGAGGACACTATGACATATAAGTGATCATTGACTGACTCAACAAGTTAATCCACTTCATAGCCATATGAGGGAAGAATTCAGTAGATATAATTGGATTTATATTCGTATAATAAGATAATATGAATACATGGAGTTATATAAGTCATAAAATATGATCATGATTCTCACATAACATCCCGATTGTGGAATGGATTACATGAGGAATTTGGCAATCAATTACTCTTTAGAAAATTATTTCACTACCAAACTAATAGCCAAACATAGAAGACCATTCAAGATCTAGGGGATATGTTGGGAGATTAAAATTTGTACTTTATCTATAGTTGGGTCGATCACTTACAAATGGTGGAGTTTCCATACAATGATAGTGAACATTCCACTTTAAGTATGGAATCATTCAAGGCATTGTACATGTGACCTTGTAGGTCACAAATTTACTAGAGTGGTCCTGGATAGTTAACACTCATGGGCACACAGTTCAGGTGAGAAACAAAAGAGAATATTAAGATCATGAAAAAGAGGATGATGACTACAAATAGTTGTTAAAAAACAATGTATAATAAGGGAAAGAGGTGTTTGGAGTTCTAGGAAGGCGACCATGTTCTCATACTGGTTTCACCTCAACATGGATTATGGAGATTTGGATATGGTAATAAGCTAACTACAAGAATCATCATCCCATTAAAAAATATTTAATAGAGTTGGTGAGTTGGTGTACCACTGAGATCTACCTCTATTGTTAGACTGGGTACAAGACATCATCCACATGTCAGGACTGAGGAGGTACTTTCATGACCCATCACATGTAATTCACTAGGGAATTCAAGATATTGGCGATGGAGCTATATTTTTTTAGTACCATGTTGAGATCTAGAATTGGTAGTATAGGTTCATTAATGGTTGATTGATTCATTTGGTGTTTTTCTGGTGGAAATATGATAATTGTTAGTATAGCACATGGGAGAAGGAGACTTAGATTCATGCTTAGTACACCCAAAATTTTGAGTAGCCCTTGTTTTTTATTTTTGGGTAAGTAAATCCCTAATGTGGGGATAATATAACAACTAAAATTTTTTATAATAGTTTAGGATATTGTATTGAATATTTTTGAGACCTTGTGAAAAGACAACAATTGATTCGGATGCTCAGTGTGTCTAAACTATATGATTGAAATATATTAAATATATTAATTATCACACCCATGATTTTTTTATGAAAAAGTAGAATAATATTTAATGTTTTCCCAGATTATAAGTTTGAGGTCATCGTTGAGTTTATAAATTGAGTATTACCAAATGTTTGAAATTACCATAGTGGATGTAGTCTGTTTGTGGAAAAGTCATCACGAGTGTAATATTATTAGAATAAAATAATTACATGTTTATAATTATATTCTAGAAATAGTGATTAAATGACTAATACCCTAATTTAAATAGGAAATAATGGTAAATTAATTGGTTTATTCATATAACCATGGGAATTGAGGAGTTCCATTGGAGAGATCAGAGAAGATATAATTGGTGAATTGTTACCAGATCATGCATCAATGATCAACATGAAAAATAATAGAAGGATTTATCCAATAAAAATGATGATGTATCATTATTCATTATTTAAATCTCCAAATCATGGTAGGAAGTATGGTTTAATTATATTTTTTACCTATTCTTGATTCATATAATGATCGCTGATCAATCAACCAATAGATTGATCCATGGATCATGCGTATTTATTGGATTGGTTAATTTCATGGTTATTTTGGGAGAAAATTATTCAATATTAAATTGTTGATTATCTATTTTTCATTATAATTTCAATGAAACAAGATCTAAATGAACATAATTCATGGTATGTTCCTCTCGTTTTTGTTATTCCTTTTTCTCCCCTAATTTTTTCTTTCATCAATGGTGTTCGTTATTTATCCCAGGGTTCCACAAATCATGATCAATAGATCATTAAACACCAAATTATTGGTGAAAATATTAAATATTGTATATCTGAGATCATCACAGCAAAACAGTGGTGTAAAAATGTAAGAAATGATTAATCTGAAAATAGTCGTGACCATATTTTACATTCTGTGGTGTTATTCGGCATGCTAAAAAGAACAGATCTTATATTAATTATATAAATGGATTTTATGTTGGTGACATGATTATTTTCAATGTAAGGGCTTCTATGTGGCCAAATATTATTTTCATGAAAAGGAGAGACCACAATGGTTTTTAGAGTGATAGAGATGACGAATGAACATCAGATTCCAAATTTTAGATGATTTAATGTTACACAATGTGTAATCACAATCTAATCACCATTTTGGGGCCCCATTATGAAGGCTAGCATTTCAAGATAAAGGACGGTAACACATGTTATATGACCCCTATTAAACAACATGTGGTATCTTCTTGGAGAATTGGAATGTACATTAGGAATTACATGGACAGGGGGTGGTCTACATGGGTTGGAGCACACTATGTACTCCCCCACATGAACACACCATGGACCATGTACATGGTCTATGTTGTGTAATTGTACAAAAGAACATGTACATGGGATGAATCCATGTTCTCCCCCACAAATACATGACATGGAATAAGTTAATATGATTAGTCATGTACTATTACATGGGAACATGTCCCTAGGATCAGGTTGTGTACTGGAACACTAGTAGACTACTTGGGCATCCAACATGCCATTTACTACAACATGGAAATGGGAAAGTGATACTAGATGTTTAAACATGTAGGAAACATGGTCAATGGTCATGATGTGTATCCCCATTTACACACCACATATTTTATTACATATATATTAGATCCATTGTTCTCAGTATCATGGAAATACTTCACTAGGGTGTGTTTTATTTACCCTCTCTATATGGTTTTGTATAGAAGTTTCAACAAGTTCTTAGACAAGGATAACATCAGTAGTAATTCTTGGATATATTCCATGGAATCAATTTGGGAGTCTCGGAGTGTTATCCTGTTATCATATTCATGCCCTGGGTGGATTTCTTGGTATCGTCACAGAAAACACTACTAGGCCCCAATTATATACAAAAAAGGATTATTGATATTGATCTATTGGCATACCCTATGGCCTTTGGAGTGATCCCCATCTACGTATCATATCCTCTTGTGAATATCAATGTGTAATTACAATGATGTGACCCGATGAGTAGTACCTATCAGACAGATGCCATCAATGTTATTAATATCAATAGTTTGGTTTCCCAAATGTTTTTATTATGGAGTCATTGAGTTTGAATCCTAGGATTGAATACTATTATTGTGACATAGCCTTAGACCATGTGTAATTGATGAGTATATATTGATATTATTGTTAAATTTATTGTATACAAATACTTTGAAAGAGATTATTATATTTCATTTTTTGTGTGATTTTTGTTTTAGGGGTTTTCTAATTAGTACTGTTATACTCTCCCTCCATGAGATTTTACATCATGTGTCATGTCATGTGTAGATTATTGACTTTTTATAGAGTTATAGGAGGACCAGGACTAGATGGTTACTAGTGAGACCATATAGATTGATATGTGTTCCTTTAGAATTTGGATTGTAGGCCCAGTACATACATTCATGTTGTACTTGTATTTTAGACTCTTATGGTGGTCTTGTTTTTGGACTGGTTTACATTCCATTCCATCCATTCATACTATTGTTCAATTATTTAGATGTATGCATGCATGGTTATTAAATTTTTTAAATTTCATCATTGTATAGGATTGGATATGGGTATGTGTGTTTGGGTACCTGTACTTAGGATAAGGCCTCCCATGTAATTGATATGCCTACTCTTGGAAAGACTCTAACCCATGGAATATTGGAGGTTGTCTTAGGGATTTGTGGAACGGGACCTTATGGGATGGTTTGTGACATATTATTCTTATTCGCTATTAATTTCTGATATCCTAGCTGATGGTCCACCATAGTAAAATATTATTCCGTCCATAGTTTATATAACCACTAATACATCCATGAAAAGAGATTTTTGTCAATTATATTGTTTTTATATAATGATGATCAATGGAGAGAAAAATTTACTGATCCATAATGTTGATTAGGAGCACTGGAACACCACATAGTGAACCCCATGGATGAATAAAACCGTTTTCCATATTATCATAAAATAAAATTTTCATATCTTATATCTCACAATTGGTAAATCATTATGTAGGCATTGATATGATAAATGATCTACATATAATTTCAACTGAGAACAAGACCTCTTGGTCAGTAGGTAGAAAAATAAAATTGAAACACCCATTGATTATAATATTTATTTTATTTTTCTTTCGAATTAATTTATGTTTTTGATATTTTCATTTCACGTTACACAGGAAATAGATATTTGTTATAATATATGTGTATTAAAACAATAAATCAAACATTACGTTTACAAGGAAAAAAATTGGCTTGAGGTATACTCAACTGTAACACAGTGTATATTACGTGCACCGTCTACTTAGCATACATTACATACATGATTGACATTCTTCGATGGCATGCATATCAAGTAATACCGAATGATTCATAAATTTAGTATATTGTTGAAAATATTATTATAATAAGATATAAAATTTTCAAAAAGATGATGGATATGAATATAATAAACTAATATTTGACAACATGTGGTTTACAAAAATATAATATGAATTCATAATTTACTAATTATTTAGAAATAAATATGGAAACAGATTGGATATTAATGAATATATTGTTATAGTCACGAAGCTATTTTATCCTTGTAAATAAAATTAATTAAAATTGGTCAGTGATATTATTGTAATATATTTCTAATATATTTAAATTTTTTTTTTCATATTCATCCCATATTTTATATAGAAATATGATAAAAAACTAATTTTTATACATAATAACCTCTTTTTTAAAAAATAATTTACCAAAATTTAATGGATAACCCTTTTGAAATCAAATTTAAGTCATTTATAGATTTCATATGTCAAAATTAACATAATATTGGGAAGAAAACATAAAAAAATTTAGGAATGATTTTATAATTTAATGATTTATATTATAATGAATAATTAAAAATAATCAATTTTAATTCAAAACACCTTTTTTATATAATATTCTAAAAGAATTAATTATAATATTAATTAGTTTAATAGTTTATTTAAACTAAATTTCTATCAATTAATGCATTGTAGTTTTTTGGAACCAATTTCACAATGAATTAGATATAAAAACGTAGAAAACTATTATCATTTGAACTTAAAAAACCTACATTGTCATCCCTTTAGTTGGAATAATATAATCTTAATTTCTATCAATTCAATGGATAGAATTTGAAAAAATGGATTCTGTATTAGTAATCATAATAATTTAAAATTTCAAATAATTTATACTTTGTTTCCGACCATAAGGATTAGTGAATGTGATTAAAATTAATTACATCAGTAAAGGGAAAAAATACGCTAATATAGTACTAAACCCTAAATTTTATACCCAAATATACATACAAACTTGTACAAAACCCATTGGATATCCATATTAAGACCCTAAAATCTATCAAATATACCTGGGTCAACTACTGGATCCACTATCATCATCAAACACATGAGTGGAATTATCTCTTCAAATATTTACACGAGTTCCACTCCTCATCCACTATAGAAGTCCACCAACTCTACCCATTCCTCTCACATCTCATAGACCATAAGATCTAAAAAAAGATAAATAACCTTCCCAAACATCATCCTGTATACCATGAAGTCTACCTTTGGGTAAAAATCATCTCAATGATGCCATTTGGGTCCAACCAAAAGTAGTTACCCAATTTTGAAGCAACATCTTCTCTGAAGCTCCATTAATTTATTATCCTTCTACTCAAACTCCACTCTATTTATTAAATTCATGGGTGAAAACACCAGTATCATAAATATACTATGATTCATTAATTTAATGGTTCCACCTACACTTACACACATCTCCATTTAATGGATATAGAATATTGAGTTTTTGTATTTGGAAAACTACTACCTCACAAAACGATGATTATTCATTTTATATTTACTACATATCGTGGTTTCCATTAATATTGATACTATATTTATATATGTAATACATTATATTTATTATTTATTTTTGAATATTTATTCCATTGATAATATACATATTTTTTTACCTTCTATTTGGTGCTAATATGATAATCTCATTTGAGTATGTGTGATCTACCGCCCCAAAAAGTGTTGTGATTCATTCACACACCACAAATGATAAATTAACAATTGTTTTATTTACATTAGTCGATATATATGATATAAGAATGATAATATAAATATATATATATATATATATATATTTGTACACATATACAAAAATATTTCATTTATATTCCTTCAATAAAAAAACAAAAAAAAACAACATTCATCTGTACGTATGACTTTCTGTCTATATGAAAAATGCATTCCCTTTCCTGATTATTTATTCTATATATTATTAAAATATAAATATATTTTTATATAAATGATATTTATATAATCATTTAATTTTTTTATCATTCCATATGTATTATAACCAATGGTATCACAAAATAATACACATGAGATGAACTAGGTGAATATTACCCTAAATGAAACCATAACATAGGATTGTAAAAATGTGGGTAATTTTGGGTAATAATAAATCCATAAACGGATCTAGATAGAATAATTTGGTTATTTAAAAGTTTTATAACAAATTTATATTTATTATTGTTGTGGTCTGAATGATTATTATGATATTCAAGACACAAGGTATGGGGATTTAATTTCACTTTTTATTTCCATGAGATACATTATTTATTCCCCACTCATTCCATTTGTGTGGTGTATGTAATTTAAATGCATGAATTATATATATAATATACATAAATTTATGGTTACTCAAATATATATTTTTTTAATATTCTTTCATGGACTTTATGTTTCAAAAGATACCAAATCAGAAAACTAGTTTTGTTTCAATTTTCCATCTTTTATTCTCCTATTTTTATGCTCATAAACTCTTTCTTTGAAGTGTATATACTTCCATTTTACTTTTTAAATCATGAATATATATCCTTCTATAATATTTTATTCTTCATGTAATTTTATTTCTTACATAGATAGAATGATCCCAAGTTACCAATAAATAAATGTCTAATGATACAGTCACATAACTTTTCAATATTTTTTATGTTTATGATTCCTTTGATGAAATACTATTATCCATATCTAAAGGATATTCATGATCGTTATTTTCCTCTATTTTTATTGATATATTATTGTATTAGTACCATTTTCCCACTCTTTGGTAGTTTTAATAGTTATGAAACTTTTGTAATGAAAAATACGAGGGATTCTCACTCTTTGGTCGAAAACATATTTTATTTCAAAACCCATGTTTAAAAAAATAAAAAAAATCCAGATCCATTTATAATTTATCATGTAAAATTATTTTCATATTGTTTTAAATATATTTTTATAATTATTAATGTAAAAATTGTTTCAAACATGTGTTATGTTAGAAAATGTATTTTAAATATTTTTAGGTCTTCTTTATAAGGTTTCATGTTATTTTCTAAAAAATTATTTTTACACATGCTCTTTTAGTAAATTACAGCTGTAGATGTCCATTCATGATACACATGATCTTTTAGTAATTTATCCAATGATTCTATTTGTAATTATTTCTTGAGTGGTTTATGTTTAGATGGAATAATTCTTAAGACACCAATTTCACTTCCACAGGTTCTATGATTTTGAAACCCTCATCATTCCACAGTTTTTGAATTCATGAGATGATTATAAAACCTATAAATTTTCTGAAGGATTTGATGTGATGAAATTTCATTGATTCCAAATTCTTTTTTGGAATAATGATTTGATGTTTATAGAACCCATATCTCTTCATGGGTCCTGATATGATGAATATTTTATGGAATATGCATGTATAATTTAATTACGTAACATGTGGGACTGATATATCCATAAAAAACATTAGGTAATAATATGTTTTATATGAGCTCAAATTGTACTAATTTTGTATCCCATTCACAAAAACCAGAGGGTATATAAGTTGTTTCTAAAGCCTAAATGAAAGAGGTTATACAGTTAGTAGAACAATCTTGAAAACAAGAAGGTATATGGGTTGTATATTAATCTTAAATGAAAGAGGTTACATATTTAGTAACAGAATCTCAAAAAAATAATGTACATGGGTTGTAGCCCAGGATTAAAAGAATGATGAAATATTTAACAATCCATGGTCATAAAAATGAATTTAAATTCATGAAACACTGATTATCTAAATAATGAAACATTGTTTTAAGGATATATTTATAAACTAGTTGTTAATCATAATGGTGTCTCTTTTATAATTTGATTTTATAAAAATGTACATCTACAGCTGTTATTGGTACGTAATTTGAATTTTGATAGAACCAACATGTTTTTTAGTGAATTATAACATACAATTATGAATAGTAATATTGATAGTAATATGAACCTCCTGAATATTAAATAATAATATTATTTTATTTTATTGTAGTTATAAGATATGGTGATCCCAATAAATTTTCAATGGTTGTATAAAATGAGTTATAGTTTCAAATTTGTATTTCTTGAATAAATTATGAATTTATTTAGAAATTAAATTATTTAAATTCTGAAAATTAATTTAAAAAAATGTATTTATTTTGTAATTATACGCATAAAAAAATTGTATGGGTGATTTTTTTGTGATTTTTTGAAGATTGTTGTATTTTCCAAGAATAATAAAAATACAGTGTTTTGTTATCATTGTGTTTGATGACATCATAGTGATGTAATAATTATGTAATCATTATGGTATACTCTAGAGGACTAAAATATGATCTGAGGTGTCCCATGTGGAAAATACCTCGTGATCAATTATTGTAACAACCATGGTTTTTCAAATACAACTAATGAGGGGTCCTTAAAAATTAATTAAAAAATGCTATCACATTCACTATAAATACTCCCCTCATCCCCAATTCCTCTAAGACATATCAATATTTGAGATTTTACTAAATTATTGAAAATCAAGTTACCAAGGCTCTTCCATAAATCCATGACAACATGGTCTCACAAAGGGGCCAAAATCGATGGCCACAACAAGGATCTATATGAGAAGACACCAAGAGGTAAAGATACAATTTAATTTTATTGTGTTTTGTTTTAAATTATATTGTTTTATTATAATCTCATCCTTTCACCTTATAAAAGTTCTATTAATTCTCCAATATTATATATATTATTTATATTTATCATTTTGATGAAAATATTCATCATCATTCTTCCCCTCCTCTTCGTCTTCATCTAAAAACATTGTTTGGGATTTTTCTATTTACTAACATTGTCAATGATGTGTCTTCCATTTCGATTACATCTTTCAAATATGGTTGTAAAACACTTTCAATTATTAAAAAAATTATTAATGTGCATGACTTGACCTATATTATTCTCTGAATTTATATTAAATGAATATTATTAATGGTATATGATGGAACAAGGTTGTGACTATCAAAGAACTGACAAAATGATCTGAACAAATATCACTAATGATTTAACTAACAAATCATCCTCATACCATTAAAAAAATTATTTATAGAATCATTTAAAATTGTGGAAAAATATTAACACTATTTAATTCAAATTCTATAGTTTCTCATATATTCGATAAGGAAAACTATTACGAACCGACAAAAGAAATCTTGATAAGAACACACTAGATACAATGGAAATAACAAAATATTATTAATAAATGGGTTGAATGATTATATAAAATTATCATATAACGTGTTATATAAGTTAATATGATTTTATAAAATATTATTAACACTATTTTATCCATTAGTCAGCTGGTAGAGACATGATTTATGTTAGACGATCCCGAGGTAGAGGAATTCTTAACCGAGTATCCACTTATTGGGTTAACCTTCTATTTCATTAATTATTATGGTAGTATGATTATTTTTTTAATTTTTTTAATTCATTTTATGGTTTATTATCTATATTTATAGTTTGTAAACATATTCCTTTCATTTTTTCAATTATCACATCAATTATATGGTATTTTAAGGGGTTTCCTTAAAAAAATCCTCTTTTAAAATTCAGGTTTACAAAATTAAAAAATCAATGTTTTTATGAAATTAATAAAGTTTTCTGATTATATTCTAGATCATGGACATTGATTATGATGATGTATGTGACCTATATCTCCCTAAAATACATTGGGTATGTGTATGTTGGAGGAAGTCTGTATCATTACTAAATGTCTAATGTTGATAGTAACATAATAATGTAACCATGGGGGTTAATTTTAATTTAGTTGCAAGGGTTACAAAGAATAGGTAGCCAGGAGGGTTACAATAAAAGTAATTATTCTCCCTGATAACATAATAGTTTTATATATGTTCTCTAATTGTTTATGGAAATGTCACGATTCAAAAATACTTTTATATGGATGAGAAGTATGTATTTGTGAAACTTATTTCATATGATTATAATTATTCATGGACTAATTGTTTATTTATTTATATTTATATCCTTTATTGTTCATTTTATTCTCATACCATGTTTTCTGCTGTTTCCAAAAGTTATAAGGATGTTTAAGAAAAATAATGATGTTATGTAAAATGTTATAAGGATTTTTCAATGATATCATATCATTTTTTGTAAAATGTTTTATGTTTTTGATCAGATGGATAATTTTTTAGTGGTAACCATTTATCATGATCATGGGGTGATATTTATGAGTTATTTTGAAACATTTTAACACTATAATCTAGAAAGATAATTGGAAATGTAAATAATTAAAATCTATATAAAATATATAGATTATGTAATGTTTATTGATGGGTCCTTTTAGTATACGTGTTGTCACCCATGCCCGAAAAGAAAATGGTATATGGGTCATTGCGCAGGACTAAATGAAATGTGGTCTACAATTATTAGACCAATCCTAAAAATATGATAGTACATGTGTTGTAGAACAAGACAAGGATAAAGAGGGTACACATGTAGTATCCCAGTCCCAAAAATAATAAGGTACATGGGTTGTAGCACAATCCTAAAAGAATGTGGGTACATGAGTTGGTAGCCCAATCCCAAAGTGGGTACATGGGTCTTAGCCCAATATTAAAATGTTTTAAAGGTCTTGGTAGGTATCCATGACATAAAAATTTCTATTCATATATTTATTACCAAAATCCTATTACTTCTTCATTAGTTATTATTAAATGGATCATGATATTTCTTCTATATGATTCATGTGTTCTGAAATGAAAATATTATTTCCATAACCCAAGTTTATGATATTTCATATGTAGGGTATTATGTCCTAATGTTATGTTCAAATTCTCATATGACGATATTCATGTTTATGCTTACATGTCTATCCTGTTTACCCTTACTGAGCATCTGGGCTCACCCATTTTATTACTTTTCATTTCTATTGGTTATGAAAAATGGTTATTGGTAGATGTAACAATAGAGGAGTTATTTTTGGGTTATGCTGAATATATTTCATTGGGATAGAAGACATTGATTCAATGTTTCCAAAGACACTAAACTATTATGTTCCTCGGGCAATCATTTTTTTTATTATACTAAATATTCATCTAATATATTGTAATATACATGTTTGTTAAGCCAGGTTCTCTGAAGTTGGTATTGTAATGAGGTTTATTCAATAATTTGAGTCTAGTATAAGAACAACTTAGTTATGTCCCTAGGTAAATTTATTTCTAGGTATGTATCTAAGTATAATTATAAAAATCGGTTTCCATTAATAGAAATCTATTGGAATATTAATAAAGGATAGAGTGACTAATTTCCAAGTAATACATACATGTCTGGGTACTACAAGTGGATTTGGATCCAAAACAGATGAACTTATGGGTAAAAACTCTAACAAGATGTTCTAGGCCTAACTCAGGGTAATATGGTACACAAGAATGGGCCTTTCTTCACACCATGTTTGACATTCTTGGGGATATTCATTAAGAATTCAGAAACTCTTCATCTACCATAATGAAGGTATTAAATATTTTATGGCTATGAATAATCTTGGATGATCCTAGGGTGTCATAGATCAAGGAAGTTGTCATGATATTGACATATTATAAGTATTTTTTCATGTATATGTGGTTTTCTTTTATGATATGTGTTTATCTCTTCATGGATTATGGTTTATGTAATTGAATACAACTAGATGAAACATGGATAACAAGGAGTTTTCATGATGTATAATGTATGGGCACTATGAAAATCAATTTCAAATTTTGAAATATCATTAAAAATCAGGATGGTGGTATGAGTATCGGTTATACTTTTGATGATAAAGATATGGAAAACTCTATGGGAAATGTATGTGGTTTTATTCCATGTATTGTTTACATTGATCATAGTATGCATGATTATATTGAGGTTTAAGAAACTTATGACATGATTCATATTTAATGTTTTATGCAAGAGGTATTATGGAGTAAGTTAAAGAAGCATGAGTAATGGATTAAAAATAAAACTGGATTAATGAGTAATATCTAATTCAATGATTATGTTATATTAATCATGATATGTTTATGTGTTTTCAGTATATTTTTTGGTTAATGAATGAAATGGAATTTTTGAATGATGATGAAGGCATAGAAAAGTGATTTCAAGGTATGTGGTTATTTTTATTAAGGTAAGTTAACCATTAATTAATTCCTAGTATTGAGATATTATTGTTTTAATAATGTTGTGATGAATATAAATAAGTAAATTTGGAGGGTACAAATTACCCTAGAACTGATTATTGAAAATGTTTTCTATGTCACTCAGGATTATGTTTATAACTTCTTGGATTTAAATTATATATCTAGTAATCATGGTAATGGGGAATAATGAATGTTTTCCAAATTTATTTACTGGAATTATGTTTATTAATTTTTTTTGAAGGAATATATGATGAGGTTAATCACATATTTGGAATTGGAAAACCACTTTGTACTTTGTGATATATAGTGTATCAATGTTCTCCTAATTTTGTGACTTCATTATAATGTTTTATATATTCATCATTTGTAAGGATTATGAGGTTAAACACTTATTTAAGGATTATGTAAAAATTTAGATGATTTTAGTATGATTAATGTGTTATCTCTCTATACAAGGATTTATATTTGATATACTGTTCAAACTGCTTTTTTTTTATTTTAACTGATGTAAATTGTTATGAAATATCATAAAACTAATGGTGTGTTAGTAATCCATGAATTAAAAAGTAACCATAATTTTTTTTATAAATAATTGATGTGGTTTGACAATTAATAAAGGATGAGAAAATCTAGAAATCATAAAATTATATCTTTTAATGAAAAATCCTTAACTATAGAAGAATGGTTCTTGAATCCCAAAATATTTTCATATAATTAAATTTTTTATGAATTAGACGGGTCATTAGGATATTTTAGATTGTTGGCATCGTGGTTGTTAACATTATCATAAACTTGTTCTCTATCACTCTCCATCCAAAATTGATGGTAGTATTTTTCTTCCATATCACTTTTTTCATATTCCACCTATGTTTCCCTTGTGGAGACCTATTTATATATTAATTTTGGTAACCATTATGGTTTCAAATTTCCCATTTTAGGGGTTGTTTCAATATTCCATTTTCAATGTGGTTTTCTAAAAATGAAACATTCAAGTATTAAACAATTCATAACATATATGTATTCCAACAGCCACAATAATTTTAAGAGGGTAGAATGTTACACCACCAATATTTGGTGATTAATTATTTTATTCCTTTCTAATTAATTTGTCTTTTTGATATTTTTAATGTCGCATGACACATGAAATTTATTTTTGAATATATACTTATATTAAAAAACTAAAAATAACATTCCTTTCACATTTAACTAACTTGTAATTCATACACACAACACTGGCTCGATGTACATTATATATACAATTATCATAGAGTTCATTACAAAAACGATTGACCAACCTTGATGTCAAACATAACACACATGACTTAGTGTTACCTATGTATAATTTATTATTAAAAAATTATTAGAAAAAGATATAACGTAGATTTTATGTTTATGGATATCAATATCATTGAATAAATTATTAGAATATATGGTTTATATAAATACAATATTAATTCATAGGATACCAATTAATTATAAATGAATATGAAAACAAATTAAATATTACGGAAAATATTGATATAGTAACAAAGATATTTGAACATTTAATTTAAAATAATTTAAATTTTTATGAAGTATAATTGTAATAAATTTCATATATATTAAATAAATTATTTTTGATATCCATCCCATAGATTCTATTAGAAAAATAAAAAAACAAAATTTTATTCATAAAAACATTTTTTAATAAAGTTCGTTTCAAAATTTTTTATTATAGAACCCTTTTTGAATAAATATATCAGAATTTTTATAGATTTAATATCTAAAAATAAATTTCTTATTTTTAAGAGAAAAAATAAAATTTCTTTAGGAAATTTTGTTTTATTTTTATGTAAATTTTCAACTTTTAATAAATAGTTAAATATACTACATTTTAATTCAAAACTGATTTTTCATCTAATGTATTTATAAGCATAAATTTTTATATTAATTTGTTTAATAGTTTAGTTAAATAATATTTTTTCCATTAATACTATATAGATCATTGGAATAGAATAATATTTCAATTGAGTATATAAACATAGAAAACATTTGATCATTTTTACTGTAAAAACCTGTAGTGTCATCCCAGCAGTGATATTAATATTAAATTAATATATTCCTATTTTGATATTATAATTTGTAAAAATGGATTCTATGTTTTTAGTATGTAAAATTTATAATTTCTAATCAGGTAAAAAAAATTATGACATAAAATATTAGTGAAAGTATTTAAAATTAATTAAATTAAGTAAGAGAAAAATGAGGCTAATAAAGTAATAAACATTAAATTAAAGACCCAAAATGACCTAAAAACTTATCTAATTCCCATATTATGTTAATATTTGGACCCTTTCATAAATATTATATAACTTTTTTCGTTATTTTATCAACATGAAAAATTAAAAATGAGGGTGGAATTCTCTTCAAATATTTACAACAGTCCTCCTCCTCCTCCACTATAAATTGAAACCACCTCTACCCATTTCCGACACATCTCATACCTCTTATGATCAGAAAAAACCTTCCAGATCCACATAAAAACTCTTCCCTTTAACATTGATGTCTCTCATTGGTCATAAATAGTCTCAAGTAAGCCTTTGAGATCAAACCAAAAAGAGTTACATTATTTAGAGGTAACGTCTTCCCTAAATCTCCTTTCCATTTTTTTATTTTCATCACACACTCCACTATATTTATCCCATTATTGTGTGATAAAAACTGTATCCTATAAATAAATGGAAGTTTTTATGATACCGTTTCAACCTAAACTTACACACACCTCCATCGAATGGATAACAATACAATAGTATCTATATAGGTTGAACTAATTCCTCAGCAAATGATGATTGTTCATTTTCATATTACAACATATCACAGTGGAAATTATGACACACACTATACTTATTTATTTAATATATTAAATTTATTAGGTAAATAGTATTATTTATTCATTTTACAACACACCCCTTTTTACCTATTATTTGGTGTTAATACGATAATCTCATCTGAGGATGTGTGGACTACTGCCCCCTCAAAGCTATTTGATTATTTCACCTACCACATGGAATATATTATTTATTGGTTTATGGAACATATATGTTATAAATGATATAATAATTATACTTCAATATATATATATATATATATATTTATGTCACATTTATAATTTCATTCAATAAAAATTTTGAAAACATAAACAACATGCATGCGTACGTACTGGTTACCGTATCCATGAATGGTTTATTCCATTTTGTACTAAAATAATATATAAATTATTATAATATAAATATATATATTATATTCATGATAATTTTATAATGATTTCAATTATGTAATAATTATATATTTATAACACCCAATCATATAACAAATTAAGACACATGGGAAGAACAAAGTGAATATTACCCTAAATAGAACCTTACTATAGGATCATTAAAAAGAGGGTAATATAAGGTAATAATAAATAAATATATGGTATTATATATAATAATATGTTTGTTTAATTGTTTTATAATAAATTTATATTTATTATATAAGTGATTTGGATGAGTAAGACAAGAGTCAAGACACATGTTTGGGGGCTTTCAACTCAATTTTTATTTCTGATAGATACGTGCATTATTCACCACCCATTCATTTTCTGTGGTGTATATACATACCATTATTTTAATACATGTATCTTATAATAAAATTTATGGGTATTCAGATGTCCATTTTATGATCCTTCTTTTACTGGTATTAGGTTTAAAATGATAAAAATCGTTAAAATAGATTTGTCTCAATTTTCTTTCTTTGAGACTCATGATTTGTTATACATCTAAACTCATTCTTAAAGGTGTATATACTTCTATTTTATTTATTATGTCATGAAAGTAAATATTTGATTTATATTTTAATGATTATTTAAATTAAATTTTTACATGGAGAGTATGATCCCATGTTACCATGTTATATATGGTTGTTTAGACAATCTCATCGATTTTAAAGACTATTTATGTTTATGGTTCATTTGATGAAATATTATGATCCATAGGTCCAAAAAATCATAAAATTTTCATCTCCTATATTAATTAAAGATATATCCTAATATTATTACCATTATCCCAATATTTTTTACATAAGATAATTAATAAAATGTTTTTATGAAAAATATGATTGTATCTCTATATTCTGTCAAAAACCTATTTTATTTAAAAAAAACAGTTTTCAAAAAGGTTTTCGTGTTCCTTGTGTAAATTTTCATGTAAAAGTATTTTTTAATTTTTTTCATGTTATATATATATATATATATATATATAATTTTTTTTAAAAAAAAGTGGTTTGTATTAAAAAATTGTTTAAAACATTTTTGTGTCTTCTTTATCTATATTATAGGTATTTTAAAAGTCAATGATTTTTAATGGATTTATCTAATAATAATATTTTTTTTCAAGAAGAATGGATATTTTAATCAAATTTTTTTATTGAAATATATTTCAAAATTATTTTCCATCAAAGTTGACATCCATTAAAGTTGCTAAATCCCTTATAGGAAATGATCCAAAGGATCTAATTATTATTATTTATTTTGTATTTTATGTTTTTTCAGAATGTTGATTAAGGAACCCATTTCACATACCCAGGTTCTATGATTTTGAAACCCTCTTCATTTCACATGATAGGAATTCATTAAATGATTATAAATGTTATCTATTTTCAATACATTATGATGTGATAAATTGTTACTGATTCCCTTTTCATATTGTAGTTATTATTGGATGTTAATAGACCCTATATATTTTCATGGGTCCTGATACGATTATTGTTTTACTGAAAATGCATGTATGATATAATTATGTGATGGGTGGGACGTATATCATTACTCAATTTCATTTGGTAAGGATTAGTTTTATATTATATGAAAGGGTATCAGGGTTGTAGACCAATACAAAAAACAAGGGATAATATGGGTTGTAGTTGAATCCCAAAAGGAAGATGGTATACAAGTACTAATCCATTCCAAGAAAACAAGAATGTGCATGGGTTGTATCCCAAGACAAATATAAATATTGTACATTGGTAGTAGCCCATGACCAAAAAACATGAAGGTACCTTGGTTGTAGTCAAAGACTAAAGGAAATATGGTATACTTGTAGTAGACCAAGCCCAAAAATAGGGTATATGGGTTGTATCCCATGCCTAAAAGAAATAGTGTAGATGGGTAGTAGCTCATGACTAAAAAAGGAATTTAAATGGGTTTTATCCTATTATTAAAAGAAAGAGGATACAATAGTAGCAGTCCATGCCCAAAAATACGAAGGTACTTGGGTTGCAGCCTAATCTTAAAAGAAAGTGTATACACAGGTTTCTATACCATTACTAATTTAGTTACTGGGTTCATAACCCTTTCATGTCATGTTATAATGGTATTTCTAGGTATCCTTCACATGAATGTTTCTATAATTATATGTATTCCACAAATCATATTTCTAATTATTTAGTTAGTATTTAATGGATAATGATGTTTTTCCCTTATGATTCATGTCTTATAAACATTGAATCATTATCCCATTACTAATTATTATGATGTATGATTTGATGTGTATTACATCTTAATGTTATAATCACTTTATCAAACCATTATGTTCATGTTTTTGCTTACATGTATCTCTTTTTTACCATTAATGACCATCTGAGCTATCTCCTTTTCTTATGTACCCTTTCTTTATGTTCTGAAGAATGGTGATAGGTATATGTATTAAAGGTGGAAATATTTATGGTATATTTTTAATATCATTCACCAAGATAGAATATTTTTTTCGCGTTTCCAAAGTCCATATATTATTACAGTCCCCAGTCTAGAATTTTTTTAATATAATAAATATTCATCTAAAATTATGTAATATCTAGGTATTTTATGTATGGGTTGTAGTAAAAATATTCACAGAATACATCAATATTATATCTTCTAAAAGGCATGTCACCATGATTCATTCTCTACATTTTATCAATCATATTGGAAATTATATGTTTTCTCAAAATCCAATTATATCCACACCTAAATAGAATATTCCTAGGTAGATTCATCCTCCTAATTAAAATTTTTTTTATCCTAAATCCATCTTCAAGATTGATTACGAATATCTAAAACCATTCGGAACAAAATTCAACCCTTTAGAGACACAAAAATCATTAAAGGGGAAAGCTTTGCGAAGCTACATCACAAATCCCTTCGCCACTGTAAATGTCGTGAAGCACTGAAGGATGCCTCCTTGAGTCCATGGTGCAATGAGAATACCAAGAAGTGGTGATGAACACATTATTGAGTCTGAAAATATATGTGAACCCTATGAAGTAGTGAAGGAATGCTTCACATGTACGATAGATCTGCCTCCATTTAAAAATCATGATTACCATCACACCTCTCCACTAAGCACCATATAAATCATCTCATATAATTATATGGCTCAAATTCACCCCAAAATATCACTACCCTAAACATTTTACTTCAGATATCCCATTTTTTGATAATCCCTTATCTCTACAAACCAGTGAGAAAATGAATCACTCAATATATTTTCACATCGCCATCTTGATTTCCCACGGTTCGAATATACCTCCACTTAATTATGGGATTCCCTTCACAAATCAAAAAGTCCATCATGAGGGTAGTAGCCTATTTTGGGAAATTGTTACATTGTATATTATTCATCCTTTATGAAGCACCATCCAAAAAAATGTAGACTCCAAGCCTCTACTGGGTCATCATCCTTCGTAATAAACCTTCTTTCATAGAGACTCATGTCTCCATCCATTGTGAAGAACATTCCTTCACGAAGATCATCATATTCATGAAACGCCAAAGCTTTGTGTGGCCCCTTATAGAGAGGCCTCCTGCTTCACAATACCCTCTCACATGTGGCTCTCAAGTATTATACGTATTGATTTTCTGGTTCCTCATGCGGCTTCCCTTGTGAGGTTACCCTAGATAATTATTATTCGTATATGTATTCTAATGGATTTTTTATTTGCGTAGCCAATGTAACGTAGACCCCTCGATTGACCAATCCTCCACCTCACCCTGTTATGACATTCCTGGTGTTATGACTTCACCAATGGTGATGGACACCATTCATGTACGACCATGGGGTGAGAAGTGATTCCTCATTACCCAAGATACATGACATTAAATGGATAAGAACATACTTCATCAACAAATGACATTAGTCTATGACCGATGAATTCATGGAATGTTTAAGAGGACCACATAGTAGATGTCCAATATATCCCTTTCATGTCTCTATCTCCCTTGTCTATTGTGTGTATGTGCTCCTAGGGAATTACATATGTAATCCCTAAACAAACTCTTCTAGACTCCCTTTATGATAATGTTCCAATCAACGTCTCCCTATGATGAATGAAAAGGGTAATATCCACACAATCCCTCTTGGACACAATTTTGGTGACATGATCTTCAGGTCTATTGAAACCTCTTGTTTCTCACACTGAGTTGGACTCACATGGTAATAGAGTAATATTGGGCAAGAATTATTATCTGGACCGCTAACCACTCATAATCACCAGCACAAAATTGGGCTTTCTAGCCCTTTATAAGCACAATTCCTCTATTTACAAAACTATAAGGACATTGATCCATGTATTCCCAATAGGTTACATAGGAATCCATTACGAGTTTCAATACCCTCACTCCCCACAATTCATATGATCTAACTATTTCATGTTGAATAACTTTTGTCCTTAAAAATGTAAATTCATAGGCCCATTTCCTCTTCTAGACTTTGTTGGTTTTTATCCCTTTATAGTACATATGAGTCCTCCTTCAGGTTCAATCCCAACCAATGGTAAAATAGAGTTCTCTCATTTAGGGAGATACCCCCAGGATGTCACATATTGCCTTATTGGGACACATATTCTAGATCCATATATTTGATTTGATTTTATTCATCCACTCTCGATGTCAGCCTTTCATAATCCCTATACTTTTTCATAATACTCCAATTATGTGTGAACTTATTGTGAAGGGTCGTTGACTGTTCGCAAGACCCTGAATCAACTCTGGGACGTTTTCGTTTGTGTACACCCGGATTCTAGGCCTCTATCATGATCTATGCAGCCATTGATCTCTTTCTTTCAAATAGGGTACATAGGAATACATGGTAAGGTTCCATCTCATCAACCATTCTCATCATGTTCATTATCATTAGTCCTTATGTCTTAGGAAGATCATGCCTCAATGAGGAGGTTCATCTTCCTTCAGGTCCACATCCAAGAGTTCATTCTTACAGGATGCCTCCTTGGGTTTCACATCGCTCCAAATAATTAACTATGTGGACTTTGATTACAATCCATAGGGATACATAGGAAACATCTCTGGGTATCAAGACCATAACTTTACACATCAAACTCATTTAATAATCACATCAGCAATATTCATCCAGACACTTACCCAAGACGCTACTTCCTAATGAGGTTATTCCACCCACATCATGCTGCTTCTAGCATCATTCATGTAACTCATAATTCCTAAACCCCATAAATCAAACCATTCTAAAATGATTGATTCTCTTGATAAGGGAATCTAACCATTTTTAATCCCCAATTCAAACTTTTCCGATATGAGGGTTTTCATCCCTGACTTCTACATAGGGTATGTAGGATGTTTCAACGAGGCTCAATCCCTGTGAATGGTAAACCATGGTGTCCACCTCATTGGTTCTTCCTTCCCGAAACTTCCATATGTGGTGTCTAGATAAACCTTCATATTGTGAATCCTTCTCTTTAGGGGAAACACCACACTGAGGTCCTTCCCCATCGTATGTATTCATCCATCCATCCGATAAACCTTCCAGGTTCTCCTTCATATGTGCATGCGAATCAAATAAAATTTCAAAAGTTTTATGATTTTTTTGATCTGTCTCGACTAGAAGTAAATCTCACAAAATTCCCTGTGAAAAAATTGGAATCAAAGGAAAGCCTCATTAAAATGCATCCTGAATAAGATAACTCATGATCGATGTGGGAAGAAATGTTTTTTTTTCCTATTATGAATCCCACTGACAATGAAGAATATTGGTGTTCCAGTGTATTAATGGCCCTATATTCCATTAATGCTCAGCATGATAACTCTATTGACAAATGTTTTCTTTCTTATCTTTACCCCTTGGAATATCCCAATAAAGGTAGTGTAATTTACCACCAACCACAATGATATCATACAAGGAATGAGTTTAAAGAACAACAACTTAGTCGCTGAGGGAAACATGTAGTTGGAGAAAAATTTGGAGGAGGAATATATGGAAGGAGGGACTGACATCCCATCATCTCATTTGGATCAAGTAGAATGAATCCATGAAGAAGTGATAAATTCCTCCCTTGTTTGGAATGTGGTAATGTGGCCTACAATGAACGAATTATTGAGCATCAATGATGATGAACTAGGAGGGTGTGCCCTGAAAGAAAGAATTTGAAATTGAAATGGAGAACCGAAATTGAAAAATTTCTCCTTCAACCATAGGGAGTATCCATGTAGGTCATCAAGTCAGATATTTTTCTCAGAAGTACAGACGAAGAGCATCCAAAACAATGGTGAACACGAAATGACACTTTTCTTCTTCAATGGTAGGGATTATCCATATATGTCATTAGATCAATGATTTTACATCAAATAACAAACATTCGTACACAAACAAAAATTGGGAACCCAATTTGAACATGTTCCTCTCCATATATGGGGATTAGTTATGCTTGAGACATCAAAATTTCATTGTGAAAATGGATCCATATATATGATTCCTAGTTTCACTAATCAAATAGTGTTACTTTCATGAAACTCCCCAAAATTATGGACATTTAATCATTGGGAATTTTGGTTTATGGCATTGTCAGCATGAAATATTCTACCTAACCATAGTAGACTAAATGATTCCAGGGAATTGGGAATTTCTTTCCTTATATCTATACTGACGGATGAATATTCTTTCATTATAGGAACGAAGCTATAACTATAAGAAAACAATCACCATGGACTGATATAACTATTGAAAGGAGGAATGATATGGTGTAATATTATCAAGGATCCACCTTTTCAACGATTTCATCCATGACCACATCTACCAGGATCCGACACCCTATATCACCATCCAAAATTGTTAAAAAGATGTTGAAATACATTCTTGTTTGATGATATGAGCACAAGGGTGTCATTCCCTTGATAGATATGTCACACGAAGACCCAGATGTTCTTGTGTGTCTTTGTCCCACCCCAAGGGACACCTAGGGATCAATTTCCCCCAGTCCATCATATATCAATTTCATGTGCCTCTCCCTGGAACTCTCCTATAACTCACCCTAGACCAATGAGGTATGGGATGTGGGGTAAACCAGATGAATACTACTACCCAGGAGTTGTGAAGGAGGTCTCATTCTATTTCTCATTAGTTCCACTAACTACTAGTCAATTAAGATGAGGGATATGTGGTCCAAACTGCCAGACTATAGGCTCTGGTCTGTCTAATCTGATATAAATGTTTTCCTAGGATCATAAAGACACCGGTTAGTGGGCATCATCTTCGACAACAATAGTGACACACGCCACAACCGATGTGTACTATCAGTTCCCTAATATAAAAGAGTAGGGGAATATAGATTCTTAGTCAATTTCATTACCTCAGTAACCCCATGAATAATCTTGGATGAATCTTCTGGTCCCATAAATGTATAGTAGTCTCCACAGGAAGAACCACGACGATGAGAGATATTACATAGGTCATCTTCATACTATTGTCATCCATGTTGGATTTCATTTGTGATCATACTCTCAGAATGGAATTCATCCCCAGGTTACTAGAATCAGTCCAAGAGGAGGTCCTCCCCGTTTTGTTGACATCCAACATGAATGTCTTCCATATTTCCATGATCCTAGGTATGCATGTTTTACCTATATTCCATATTAACAATGTGATGGCCATCCTCGCATCATTATAATCCCCAGAAGAGGTCCTATCATAGCAATGTCAACCAGATAGAAGGTCCTCCTCCCCCATCCCCATCAACATGGAAAACCTCC
The DNA here is from genome assembly GCA_963277665.1 of Viscum album. Taxonomy (NCBI): domain Eukaryota; kingdom Viridiplantae; phylum Streptophyta; class Magnoliopsida; order Santalales; family Viscaceae; genus Viscum; species Viscum album. The sequence goes on from OY728152.1 coordinate 1,507,418,896, forward strand.
CCATGTTTCATCCATCTCCAATGGAGGTCCTCCACAGTCCAGCACTACCAACCATGGAGGTCCACCCCACACATCATGCAACTGGAAATGAGGTCCACCCTATAATCCAATAGATATATTATTGAGTGATCTTATAACCTAGGAAAACCAATTTGGAGGACCTACCCCAATCTATAAAAAACCCTAAGAATATATCCTCTCCACTCCAACACTGATCCATGTAGTGGTCCTCCCCGCTCTCGCACCAACCCAATCATAGGTCCTAACCACTCTAGCACCATCCAAAGATGAGATCCTCCTGGATCCCATTCCAACCCAAGTAGAGGACCTCCACACTCCAGCACCATCCCACATGGAGGCCCACCCCATGTTTAAGATTTACCTTGCCCTAATGATCCATCCCATCTTAGAAGAGCGAAATATTTCCGCCAGAGTAACAAACATTGAGAATCACTAGACTATCATCACCCTGGACAACATTTTATATTCTGAAGCGATGTGTGACTCAATGATGTACCTCCACCCATATATTGTACATCATGGTCTGGGGAAGTAACCGAACTTGTGATACTCATCATCCCGAAAATCAAAATGCACCAAATCCTTGAATCCATCTGTTGTTACATGTAGGTGGGGGATGAGTTGGCTCCCTTTCATGGTCTCACCATGCAGTTTTTTCTACCATCATCAGATTCACTCTCTACCTCAATAATAGATCATGATGATTTTTTATTGCATTTTTTAGATAATGAATACAATCTTGAAACACCACTGATGAATCCCACAATTTCATAGGTAGAAGTCAGTAGCACTATGTCCAATAGGCACATGATTATGTGATCTGTACTATGCCACACGGATAGATGACATACTATGTAGTGTCTTGTCAGCTCATGCTAGGTTATCTCAAACAGGAATTCCAACACCGCAATAGTGTAATTTAGTTCCATTTCCAATCCCTCAACATATACAATTTAAATAGTGGTGAAACCAAGTGCTGGAACTTGATCCTGAGTGATGAAATTTGTGGGATATTCTAACAGTGGTCCAGTTATCTGAAATTTTCTATCCAATAGTGTCTCCAGACATTGAAATTTAAGAATCTCATACCCTATACTAAGTCATATTCTACAAACAAAAGATATGGATAATGTATTTACTATTTTGGAACCATCATTTTATTTCTCTGAAGAGTTGACATCACTACTAGTAGTGTTGTATAACTTTCTTAAACATGATTCTTTTGTCCCAAAACCCTTCATCACCCGAATATCACTAAATTATTCAAAAAGTATTCAATTAGATCTTCTTAGTTCTCCACGGAATCATCAAATTGGTATCTCCATGTGTTATGTTCCGAGAAAGGGATTGTATGCTGCTCTCCACATCACCTCAAGCAGGCAACAACTAGACCTTCCTGATGACATTAAGGATATGACTCCAAGCGTAATCACGATCAATATAGTTGAGCTCATCAAAATTAGGGATAAAGACACCAAAGCGTGGTTTGAAGAGGATGAACAACCCCTTGGGAAAAAAATGTATCTGTTGAACCCCCATGCATTATAACTCCCCAAAAAGGTATGTCATCAACCTTGTAGATCCTTCCAATTCATTTCCCTAAAGTCAATACCCAAACTAGTGAAAATGAATACCTATCACTTATATGAATTCTGATATGTCTAGTTTATTGGAGAAGATAGAAGTTGATTCCACAACAGCTTCCAAGAAACAAAATCATGCGGAACAGAAATAGATGATTGTAGAGATTCTTGTAGAGCACCATGTAGGGAGACATCCAGATTATGGTGATAAATAGTAAAATCACATCATTCCTTCACTAGGGTACCTAGTGAAGCCATAAGATCTTCCCAGGGAGTTTCCTCCTTTTATCCTAACAACCTGACACATACCAACAATGTAGAGGCCAAAACGTATGAAAAAAGTCCATGAGAATAATCATTGAATCCACCTAAACTACATGTGAACCCTCCCTTAGAGCTAGATAAATTTTTTCCCCGACTAGTTCCCCATTTTCCCCCTGCTCTTCCACAAGCCTCTCTAGTCACTCCATGAGTCATTGGGCCTTCCAGTTATGTGGATGATCCATCGAACAAACTTGTAGTTAGTAATCATCATCATCACAGAAATCCCCACTAGGGTAACCCTATGGTTGCTATCATTTACTACCTAGAGGTGCCTTAAAAATGAATGGTGTTGATCCCAGCTAATGAAAAAATGAATCTGACATGATTGGATGATATATCGGCATGCCAGGATTTTAGGAACCCTACTTTTTCCCCTTTCATTGGTATTAGTGACCCATTAAAGCATACGAAACAATTTATTTCATTCTGTGTACATATGTTGGGGCTCCAATGTAGTAGGAAGCATCAAAGATCATGTGTTTCATATAGAAATATTAAATTCCTATAGACGTCTAATAAAACATGATACCAATTGTGTACATAACTGGTTGGGAAGATCATTGTAAGAGCTTTCTGTATTAGTCCAGCTCCACCATGTGTATGAAATGTATTACCAACCACCTAAAATAAATAATACAACTAGATGTGTGTGTCGTAGACTTTTTTTCTAGGAGGACAGGCCTCACGTATTCAATAGATATGACACTGACTCATGAAAAGCTACTAACGATGTGTGTGGGGAATGTGAATACTAAACTAGTTCCCTCTCACAACACAAAGAAAATTCAATACATATTCTGGGACATCTCTAGAAATATTTATTGCCTAGAAGAAGCCTTAAAAAGAAAGGAAGGAATGATCGATGCCTCCCACAACTCCTACATGGAGAGTCTCCATGTCTTAAATTACTTCTGTTTCAAATGTAGAGGCTCCCAAATACCATAAATTGATTTAAAAAATTTTGTGTCCATAGCCTCACCAAGGAACGTACCCATAGGGCCATCCTCAATCTCAACATAACCTGCCTCAGAATCATTCATTGGAACCAGATCAGGAACCTCAAACTAGACACAACAAATGGATTCTACCTCGTTCCTAGGCTCCAGCACATCATCAAGGTTAGGATCCTAGAGTTCCATTCACGAACTTGAGAAACCATACCAACTCATTTTTTGAGGCTCACTTCCCCAATTATTTCTGAAGTTAAATGTATCTAGGAATCCTGATGTTCCCAATGTGAAGGAAGTCCCATGATGCTATATTCACTGATCACTCCAACTATTTCCCCTAACATCCATTCCATGGACATACTCTCATGCAGTATTTTGTGTTCCTGGAATGGATCTAGGACAAAGTTGAAAACAATGTAGTTAGGTTGGGTCCTACTTCAGCACAAGTGGAATGGGTTTCATAAAAGTCGAATAGTAGAAACAAAGGCAAATAATAGCAGGTCTCGGAATACATATCTCATATTTGTAATGATTGGTTAGATAACAAAGGTTCTTCTCATGCCCATTCCATCATTTGTGCCCATTTAAATCACATTTAGATTCCCAAATTGGTTGTGCCTCCTCTCTAAAATGTTTATTCATATAAATTTCACCTTATAATTCCATGAAGGTCATGTAATGATGGTGAAATATGAAGATAAACTACCCATTGATGCCAAATCCATCCCCTAATCATGGAAAATTAATGCCTTCAGCGATGGGGATCACCATGAGATTTCTACATTTTTTAAGATGCCACATCGAATGATCATGAGTTTTCCTCGATGAATTCCATTGATCTAGTGGACCTGTAAATTGTCACTGACATTGAAAAGAATCAAGAAGGTCCACCCAATGTTCCTAGATGACTCCATCATCCGTGAGGACATGGAGTGAATCAATGAACTGCTTAAGCCGGTGATTCTCGCCATGATATGAACCCACATAAACTAGAAAATTGTTTCCACATAGATCTCAACATGTGTAGTCCTATCATATAATCTCATCAGATTCCCTGTCACTTCTATTTTTTCTTCTAGACTGGTAAATTCTGTCGTGACCATGTCATGATCAGACGAACCGAAGTGTTTCCAAACCAAATTCATTTTACATTTATCTGGTAGTAGTCGTGCGTGCTTCAAGTGGTAAAAAATATAATATTCATTGAGGTACATCATATGAGAACCTCATCACGGTATATATTCCTTGGTAACCATATGTGGTGTGGGAATTAGTCCACACACCAATGAAAAATTCATCATGGAGTACATCATATGAGAACCTCGTCATAGTTTTTAGAGTAGGATGTAAAACTGCTTAGAATCATTTTCCTAAATTGCATTAAACTATACACCTATGTCATTACCAGATGACGTTAAACTACTTGAGATTCATGAAATACATTATATTGATTCCAATATTCATTGGATATATAGGAAATCATGTACCTTTTGTATTTGGTACACCCCTGAAGCCTTATTTGTTTTCTATCCCCTTGGAACATATTTCATCTAGGGGTTTATGGAGTGGTTGAGACCTCCTTGATCCTCATTCAGTTCTGGTTTGTAATAGTTTCTTCATGTTCCTCCATTTTATTATATTTATCTTGTCATTAATCCTTACCTCAAGGCATTAAAATTCACGAAATTCATGAACTACATGTGGCTTGATTTCGACCATTTAACGATATCTAGAGACATCTGTATGTTTTGTCTCTAGGCCCAGTTAAAGAACCAAAATTTCACCCTTTTAAGCCCTATCGCCTGATCCATCCATTGTAGTGTATGTGGAATTTTTTGACACCTCCTTGGTCCTCATTCATGTTGGGTATCTTTATGGAACCACCCTACACAACCCTATGTTTGTAGTTTCTTGTTTTATGGTATGTGATATACGACCATATAGTACATTATCATTCATCCTCCCACATGACATTTAACTTTAAGAAATTGTCCTGAAGGACAATGAAATGAATTTTATTTATGGCCCTTTCTAAATGTCCTTAAATGAAAAAATCCCCTATTTAATACATGTCATTAAACCACCCCTTCCAACATGATGTTAAATAATAATTTTATCTTGGCCTCATGATGTCAAAATGCATAGCACCATGATGTCCTCATATAAAAGGTAATCATATTTATGGCCTATGGTCCTAGGAATTTCCCAAGACTACATGGTGTTTTAGAGACATCCTTGGTTTTCCTTAACCTCAAGCTATAATGATTTCATCATTGACCTCACCTAGGAATATTCCAACTAACATACATCCATACAACATGATGTTAAACTTCACAATATTCCATAATTATGTGTGTCCTAATTCCAATAATTTTGTGATATATAGGAACACCTAGAAATATTTTTTTTGATTTCATCCCCTAGTTTTTTAGCCCCCTTCTATCCCTTGTCCTCAACACATTTCATTTTCTCATTACAATTCCATGTCTAAGGGCCCTCTTGGGGAACCATTCCTTTGTGTGGAAGTTTGAATCCCTCAATCTATTATGCCTCAATAACATGATCATAATCATTTTGGTGTAGTTATGAGAATTTTAGATTCTACGCTTGTTCTGTGACTTTGATTTCATCATTATTCATTTCTGAATGGACCCCCTAACATTATGAATGATCATCATCATGTCTCACCTACAATCCTAGGCCAAATCCACTAATTAAATTCAAATGAGAATTTTAGATAAGGAAATATTTTACAAATTGTTCTGAAGTAGAACTTCTTCTTTCTATTACCTATCCATGTAATGTTATATACATGATGTGATTGGTACATTGTATTTAGTTATCCACCATCGTTATGACACCCTCATCATTTACCAAATATCATGCACAATTATTCATCACTATTCACATTATCATGTCTATGTGGAACTTAATCACCCTCTGTGTTACCCCTCGGTGAATATTTTCATGGTGAGTAGGATGATCTGGATCTCTAGAACATCCTTAATATAACTACTCTATTATCCTATTATGTGTTACCATGTGACATAAGGGTACTCTCCACCCATTTTTTCTTAAATTGATCTTGACTCTGTTGAGTCAATAAGGTTTTCCTTATGAATTTTCCATTCCTTCTTGTATTGAAAATCACAAACACCTTATACCTGAGCAAATCTATATTTTACTTCTATAAAGAAAAATTTTCTTCCTTAAATAAATTTAACCTAACCTATATTTTTCATATACATAGTGTTTTTTTCTTAAAGTATAAAAATCGGATTCATACCCAAAATCTCAGAATCATATAATGCTAAGGTATGAAGCATTTTGTTTTAGGATCCAAATTCTGGAAATGAACTCTAACAAAGTTCAACTCCAAATTCTGGATACAAACTCTAACAAAGTTAAACTCCGAATTCTGGATACGAACTTTAATAAAGATCACCTCCAAATTCTGAATACGAACTCTAACAAAGTTTAACTCTGAATTCTGGACTCCGAACTTTTATAAGTTCGACTCTGAACTTCTATGAGTTCGAGTAAAAACTTTTATAAGTTCGACTCCAAACTTCTAGGAGTCCGACTTTGAACTTTTATAACATCAACTCCAAACTTCTATGAGTTCGAATCTGAAATTCTATGAGTTGGAATCCAAAATTCAATGATTTAGGCTCCAAACATCTATTATTTCGACTCCGAACTGTATATGTTCAGATTCTGAATTCTGATGAAACCAAACTCTGAATTTCCATAGAAATTCAGACTGCAGATTCCCACAGAATTCAGGTTTCTAATTCCAATAAAACAGAATAAGAATATCCTTTTTATTATAGAATATGAATTCCATTTTGGTTAGACTCAGAACATTTATTTTCTTACACTCTGAACTTCAGTTTTGCTTATTCTTACATATGCTCCATTACAAAATTTTGTCGTTCATTCAGTTATACATATTTTGTTATTAAACGATGTCGTCTATTATGTTTCAAACTAACCATTGGTTGAGTCACAGATGTACAGGTCCCTCCGAAATTTGAGGAAAATATTACTGTTGGAGGAGGGATCTGACAATTCCAACTGAGCCTATAAATAGGAGCTCATTCGAAAGAGCTCAAGACACTTCACTGAAGTTGATCACTCTAGAGACCACATGTTGTTAAGGTGATTTCTAGAGAGAGTATATTTTCATGCTTTGTACTTACTGAACCACTCGTTCATATTGCTTGGTGTGACACCGAATATTGGTGAATACATTTTAGGGCTTCCAGGTATAGGAAGACAGAGGTGCCTACTTTCTTGAAGATCGAGGACATCCTTGCTGAGGAAGACAGAGGTTCCGACTACCTTGAAGTTGAGGGCTTTCGGGGATAGAAAGACAAACACTCTGATCTTCGTATCGTGGGAATAACATTGTGTGGGTAAGACAACCATGCTTGAATGTATAAATCAAGGGACCTTTATCCAAGGTTGTTGGATACCCTTCTCTTTGGGTTAAAAGAATTATATCTTGTTACTTGTAGTTTTATTACTCGTTTTCCCACTTCTTTGTGTATTGTAAGGAAAGTATAACCCTCTTATATTTCCATACACTTCTACTCTGATTCATTTAGATTCTATACACTTTAAGGTAGAATCTCACTTTGTAAACATTGGTTATGTTTCAATTTCTGGATCCATTTTTTCAGAACCAGTTTTCAGAATCACATTCCAGATTTAAGCAAGTGCATAGAACTAGAAGTTTGTAACTTCATAATTTGTCCCAATCTTTTAGTGGTGATTAGGGGTGTTGTGAATTTTATTAGTTTATCATTTTTAAACCAAGATCTTTCCTTGTTTAAGGAAATTTATATAAAGTATACAATTCACCCCCTCTTGTATATTTATCATCTACATCATTATTTCGATCCAATAATTGGTATCAGAGGTTAGAAACCTCATACTCTTTACCAATCTTACATTTTGTATCAGAGCAAAGGTTCTGAAATAATTATACCCACATATATGTTTTTCTTTCCCATTTTTTCATTGTTCTATGTTTTCCTTACATAGGAATATTTTTTCCTTGAATCCGAACTTTTGTTTTTAACATGTTTTTGTGTAGAACGTTTTCCTAAAGATGACAGGAATGGACGTTGGTTCTATCGACAATCTAAATTCTACAAGACCACCAATTTTTGATTGAAATGATTATGAATACTAGAGAGATCAAATGAATACTTTTATTATAAATACTAGAGTAGTCAACTTTGTTATGCTTACCTACGGCTATAAAATTCCTCATAAGGAAGTGAGTTCTTTCACCAACCAAGAGAGGCATTAATATCAATTAAACTACAAGGTAAGAAATACTCTACTATGTTCAATGACTAGGAACATATATAGCCAAATTTCCTTATGTGAAACCGTTAATTGTATATGGAAGAAACTTGAAGTCACACATTATGGTACTTCTATTGTTATTGATATAAGAAGATAGATGGTGAGATCTGAGTATCATGGATTCAATTTTCCTTACGGAGATCCCATTTGTAAAGCGAAACAAAGATTTATGAATATTGTGAACATTCTACAATTTATGGGAGAGAAATGTCTGGATGATGAAGCTCTAGTTGACAAGATAATTGATATTATGCCAAATAAGTGGGAATCAAAGAGAACAACTATTGATGAGATTAGGATGGTCACTCAAATTTCTCTTGATGAACTATTTGGAACTCTTCTTCAACATGAAACAATGATGAAGAGAGATGCTGGAAAAATAAAGAAGAAGAATGGGAAGGGTACTGTTGCTTTTACCACAACATCATATCATATGATGGATAAGAATCCTCAAAGAGTAACTAGATCCAAGTCTAAGAAGGTTATTATCCAATCCGAATCTAGTGAAAGTGAAGTGTTAGAGAATGAGTTAGAAAATTTTACTCGGAGGATGAACAAAGATAGCTGGTCAGAGTGATTTCCAATCCATGTATAAGAAAAAGAAAAGGAAAGATAGTAAATATTGATATGTCACATGTTATGAAATCAAGAGAAGTGGACATATTAGACCAGATTGTCCTTTGATCAAGAAGAAAGAAGGAAATGAGAGGCATTCTGAAAGGAAAAAAAATAATTATTATAAATCCAAATCTAAGAATGTTCTGAAAGATAATGACACCAACAGTGCCAGTGGTGGTGACTCTTCAGATGAATCTTCTGATTATGAATCTTCTGGACAGAAGAATATTGGTCTTATATCCAGATTACCTATTAACAATCATTGATTCATGGCTAAGGTACACAATTATGAATTGTTGAACAATGTTTCCTTAAATTCTAATGATATTAAATATTATAACTCTTCAGATGAAGAATCCTCTTCTGATGAAGAAAATACTTTACCTACCTATAAAGAAGTTTCTAGGTTTACTGAACTTCTTGAGATTGAAAATTCAAAAGTCAATATAAATATTGATAAGGAAAACATTAGGAGTACTATTCTTACAAAAGAAATATCAGATCTTTATAATGATCATGATAAGATAAATGCTGATTTCATAAGTATTACAAAAAATCTTGAAGAAGTAAATTCTGAGAAGAATAAAATTTCTAAAGATATAGAAAAAGTAACTTCTAAGGTAAGTGTTTTTGAGCCTAGATCTAGTTCCAAATATAATAATTTTGATGATAAAAACATGGTTATAAAACTGAAGTCTGAAATTTTTTCCTTGAATAAGTTTTTGTCAAACATTACTCATGGTAAGGAAAATTTTGATAAAATGTATTCACAAATACGACCTTTAAGAAACAAATCTGGATTTGGTTATACCCATGAAAAAACAATTTTTAGTAACACTTATTTTGTTCCCCAATGTGCCCCATTTTGTTCTAAATGTCAATGTGGTGGTCAATGGGAAAAAAATTGTTCTTTAAACAAAACCCAATCTCTAGGTTTTCAAAAAAAGTACTTCTCTAAGAAGATGTGGGTACCAAAAATTTTGTAATATGAAAATCTCGGATCCAAACAAGTTTGGATTTTGAAAGTCAGTCATGTTCCCTGAACATGACTGGTAACAATAGCTATTTTGAAAAGATTATCAAGACGAAATGAGGAAAGGTAACTTTCAGATATAATGCTCAGAGAGAAATTGTTGGTATAGGAAATATTTTTCTTCATGGTAAAACATTGATTTCAAATGTTTTATTTGTTAAGGGTCTTAAGGAAAGCCTCATTAGCATAAGTCAATTATGTGATGAAGGATACCTTGTGAATTTTAGGAATGATAAGTGCTTAGTAAACAATTCCAAGGAAGAGTTTATTCATTCTTCCCATAGCCAAGAGAATGTTTAAACATTGAACTTAGAAGACCTTAGGAGCCAAGATTTACCTTTCCTACGTTTAATAGAAGATCATTCTTGGTTATGGCATAGAAGACTAGGCCACTGCAACCTTAGGAACTTATGTAAACTATCCAAGAAGAAACTAATTAAGGATCTACCAGAGCTTAGATTTGATTCTTCAAAAGTTTGTAGTCCTTGTCAATATGGAAAGAAACAGAAATCTAGTTTTAAATCAATTGCTGAAGTCTCAACAACTGATGCATTACAGTTGGTGCACATGGATCTTTATGGCCCAACAAAAACTGGAAGCATTGGAGGAAAATACTTTTTGTATGTTCTAGTTGATGATTAAACTAGATTTACATGGGTCTATTTTCTAACAATGAAGTCTGAATATTTTTCTTATTTTAAATGTTTTAGAGACCAAGTTAAAAATGAGAAAAACCTTCCACTGAACATTATTCATAGTGATCAGGGAGGAGAATTTCAAAATTTTGATATTGAAACTTTTTTTAGTAGAAAAGGTATTAATCAAAACTTTTTAGGACCATGAACTCCTCAAAAATATGGTGTCGTTGAAAGAAGAAATATAATTTTCAAGAGATAACTAGATCCATGATGAGTGAATATTATATAGCTATACATTTCTGGGCTGAAGTTGTAAGTACTGCTTGTTATACTATAAATCGAGTTCTGATTAGACCTTTTCTTAATAAAACTCCTTATGAATTATGGAATGGTAGAAAACCAATAACTTCCTACTTCAAGGTTTTTGGTTGCAAGGTATTCATACTGAATAATAAATATAATCTACACAAATTTGAACCAACATCTGATGAAGTAATTTTCTTAGGCTACTCCACAACTTCTAATGTTTATAGATTTTTCAATAAAAACACTTGTACTGTTGAGGAAACAGTGCATGTAAAATTTGATGAGTCTGATCATTTTGTTTTTAAATCATCCCAACCTACATCCGCAGATGTGCTTTCAAAAACTTATTATCAACCATTGTTAGAAGATCCTTCTGATAAGGAAAATGTTCAAGATGATACATCTGAAACATTTACCCGAGAATAATTTCTACCCTATGTTAGTGAACAAGTTTTACAGAACCCAAACCAGGTGTTTCTTAAGATTCATTCTAGCATTGGTGATTGAAATCAACTTGTAAGGACTAGAAGTTCCTTGAAAAATGAAGTAGAACATCTATCATTCATTTCCCAATTGGAACCAAAAAGCACTGATGAAGCTTTACGTGACTATGATTGGATTAAATCCATGCAAGATGAACTAAATTAATTCGAAAGGAATAATGTCCGGAACATGGTTAAAATACCTAAGGAAACTTCTTTTATTGGAGTAAAGTGGGTCTTCAGAAAGAACTGTGATGAAAATGGTGTCATTGATAGAAATAAAGCTAGAGTAGTTGCTAAAGGCTATAATCAGCAAGAGGGAATAGACTATGAAGAAACATATTGTCCAGTAGCTAGACTCGAATCTATTCATATATTACTTGCCTTTGCAGCATTCTTCAATTTTAAACCTTTTCAAATGGATGTGAAATGTGCTTTTCTTAAAGGTTATGTTCAAGAGGAAGTTTTTGTTGAACAACCTCATGGCTTTGCAGATACAAAATACCCTGATCATTATTATAGAATTACCAAATCTTTGTATGGCCTTAAACAAGCCCCACGAGCTTGGTATGATAGACTTATTATATTTTTGCTTCAAAATAACTATGTTAAGGGGAATACAGATCCAACCCTTTTTATAAAGAAAGATAAGAAAAATGTTTTGATTGTTTAAATTTATGTTGATGACATTATATTTGGTTAAACTCAGCAATCTTTAACTGATTCATTTTCAAGTCTAATGAAGTCTGAGTTTGAAATGAGTATGATGGGTGAGTTAACATTTTTCCTTGGTTGTAAAATTTATCAAAAATCAGAGGGAACCAATATATCTCAACATAATTATATTAAATATCTTCTTTAAAAGTATGGATATGAAAACAATAAGAGTATAAGTACTCCCATCGGTACCTCAAACACTTTAGATCTTGATGAAGCTAGGTAGCCAGTAGATCAAACATATTTTAAGGGTATGATAGGAAGTCTGCTATACTTGACATCCAGTCATTGATACTTAATGTTTTCATTATACTTATGTGCATGATATCAATCTAATCCTAAGGAATCTCATTTAAAGGCAGTGAAAATAATTTTTCACAACTTAAAGGAAACCATGGATCTAGGATTATTTTATACCTCTGGAAATGATTTTTGTTTTAAAAATATTTTCGGAGTATGACATTTGTTGTTGTAGAATTGATAGAAATAATACATCCAGAACATGTCATTTCTTAGGAGAGTTATTATTTTCTTGGTCATGCATGAATCAACACTCAGTAGAAATCACCACTACTGAAGCTGAATATGTAGCAGCTGGAAGTTGTTGTGCTCAAGTGTTGTGGATGCAACACACACTCACAGATTATGTCTTGAGTTTTACTAAGACTCAAATTTTGTGTGATAACACAAGTGCCATTGACCTTAGAAAAAATCCTGCACATCACTCTCGTGTAAAGCACATAAATATTAGGCATCACTTTCATAGGGATCACACACTTAAAGGAGATATCATCATTTAGTTTATCGGAACGCAAGATCAACTTGCTGACATTTTCACAAAATCATTACCTTCTGATAGATTTTAATACATTAAATAGAAGTTAGGACTGATAACCATGAGTTAATACTTCTTCTTTAACTTCTTTTTGAACAATTATCCTCACAGTAATAAACTCATTTTCATAGGGGGGGTACATTTTCATGGTAGTGTAATCAAAAATTTTTGTAGTCAGTTTTCTTTTCAAACTTTTGTAACTAAATTTTTTCATAACAAGTTTTTTAAATAAATTCTCAGAATGGAAATTTCGGAAAGAAAATTTCGGAATGGAAATTTCAGAATGGAAATTTTTTTAATGAGATTGTCGTACTGAAATTTTCGTAATGAGATTTTCGTACTGCAATTTTCATAATGAGATTTTCGTACTAAATTTTTTGTAATGAGATTTTAGTACTAGAACTTACATAATGAGATTTTTGTACTGGAACTTTCATAATAATAATTTTCGTAATGTATTTTCCTTAATGAGAATTTTCTTAATGAACTTTCGTAATGATAATTTTTGAAATGAACTTTCGTAATGAGGATTTTTCTTAATGAGTTTTTCCTTTTTAAATTATTTTCATCAAGAATAATATTACAAATTACGAACAAACTTTCTAGCCATTCCGAAAGGTATGATTTCGTTTCTTAAATTTTCATAGTCATATTTTACTTTCTGGTATTTTCCTAGGGATTTTAAAATTATTCGTATCCTAGTTTTTCTTAAATCCAAATGTTTTTCTTAAAAACCTCAAAATATAAGAGTCATGTTTTCCTTGTGGGAATATTCTCAACCGTCAGATCAGATCAAAATGATTTTCAACAATTAGATGGTTTTTTGATTACCAAAGGTCACCTCCATCACCTATATAAAAGGGACCCTGAGAGTCATCCCACATCGATTTTTCAAAGCTTTGGCATCTTGAAGCCCTAACTCTCTTCTTAAGGACTGTTCCGATATTTGTGAAAGCCGTTCCGAATCTTCCAGAACTCTCCACTCCGAATTCCTGTTGAAGATACATCTCAAGATATGTCAACTTCAAATCCAATCTCAATGTGGTTAGTCTTTAGGAAAAGGTTAGTGCATCCGGATTTCAACAAATTGGACTCTCTTATATCCATGAACATCAGATTGAATTGCTGGGAAGATGTTTGCTTGTCCAAGTCAGAAAAAATAATATCTGGTTTATACAGATTTACTTATTGAGTTCTATGAGTCTGTTTCGTTCCAGCAGGAAGAGGGCAGAGAGTTATTTTCCTTTAATTCTTATGGCAAGACTTACAAATTATCTTACACCAAAGCTGCATGCTTGGTGGGTTTACCCAACGAAGGGGAAGATGAGTTTTTCTCGCATAAGCTTCCGGATGATAAAGGAAGTTTCAACAAGGTGAAGGCCTTGAAATGTATTGGACTCAAAGATACCATGACTGCTAAGATTTCACATCTCACTCCAAATAATTGGATTCTATAGTTGTGGGTACAAGGTTTTCTCATACAAAGAAGGGGTGACAAGGATAATCTGAAGAAGAGTGACAACTATGTCCTAGATTTCCTGGTAAATATAAGGAAGATAAATTTGATGAGGCATGTTTTGATTACAATTAAGAATATAAAATAATGGAACTTGAGAGCACAAATCATTATGTACCCTGCCTTATTATCAAAGCTGATAGTTCGGTGAATAAATTCTTTCAAAGTTTCTTGTAAGTCTAATGTTCGGAATTATATGCTTATGCTCGTTAGTGTTGATAATTTGAAAATAATGAAGATGGGTTTTTCTACTAAATCCATAGAATTCTACCCTTTAACAGAGGGGGAGGCTGAGGCCATTCCGGGAAATGTGGAGAAGGCTGATCCAGCAAATAAAGTCACTAAAAGATGAATATTAACGAAGTAGTTGGTGATGAAAAAACCCCCAAATCCAAGGAAACTCAATCCGCACCTCCAAATCCAACTAAATAGAATGCTTATCTAGATGAAGTGGTGGCCATGAGGATGGAAGACGAATAGATAAGAAAATATGGAGATCCACAGTTTGGATTGGACCCGGCTGAGGCTAAGGCCTTATGGGAAAAAGATGCAGATGTGTTAGAAAAAGTGAAAAAAGAGAAAAAGATGAAGAAAAAGGTGTCTGAAGCTGAGCTAGTACAATCTCTGTTAAGAGATACTGAAATAGCCTCTGATAATATTCCCATTCCGGAAAAAATTGATATCCAACCTTCTTTACCAGAGACTCTAGGTAAGAACTTTGTCACTCCAGTAAAATGTAAGGGTAAAGAGGTAGTTGAAGAAGGAGAAAAAAAGTGTTCAAGAGGAAGAAGAAGAAGAAGAAGAATAAAGAAGTGATGATCTTGATGATTTGATCAAACAAGTAGAAGAGTATCAAGAAAAATCTTAATCCGCAATGTTACCCACTCTGGAAAAGGCAGTTGAGAAAGAAAGTGAGAAGGATCATGAAAATCAAGAGGAATAGAAGGAAAATGTTCTGTATAATGATGAAGAATCTTGTGAAAAGAATTTCCTTGAAGAAGGGACAGAAAATGAGAAACAAGATGAATATATGATTGTTCAATTATCAGAAAGTGAGGAAGAGTCTCCAGATGATAAACCCATTTCGAAAGCTGACAAGGGAAAGCAAGATTTTATGGATACTCCTACAAAAGATATTTTCAAGAAGAAGGAGGTTGGTGGTTCTTCTAAAAGGAAACTGGTGCAAATTGAAGAAGAACAATCTCCAAGAAAATTATTGGATTTGGAGTCATTAGCACATGGGAATGATTTTGTGGTGGAATCTGTAAAGAAGTTGGTGGAAACCATTCCGGTTTTTCCAACTATAGACCCCAGATGCCAGATGATGCAGCATAGTTTAAATCATAAATCAGAAGCCTTATCCATGGTGATGGATAAGCATATAAAGATTGAGTCTGACTATAAAAGTTTTCTTATCAATTATTATTTGCCCAATAAGTCTTGCAGAAAAATAACTCTGTGGTATTGGAAATTTTAAGAATACTTGGATGTGTATGACAATTTTCAGAATGAGGTGAAATACGCCTTTAACACTGAGGATAAAAAGATTAAGAATCTTCAGGATGAGCTGTTCATTGATCAAAGTTCATGGAGTCAACAAGTAAAGGAACTAAATGATAAGACTAACTCACTTTCTCAAAATTTTATAAGCGATAGAAATCTCCAGATTGAGCTTGAGAAAAGATTGGCAAAGTAATAGGAGTTAGTAAAGATGCAGGAAGAATCCATGAAGGCACAAGCAGAATCATTGAAATCCCAAGAAGAAATAATAAAATCCTTGGAGAGAAAAGCTGAGGAAGACAAAAGGAATTTAAAGAAGCTCAAAATCTTGTTGAAGAAGCTGTTTCCAATGGAAAAGGAAGACAAATAAAGCCACTCTGATCTTTTGTTGTATTTTACTTTCCTTGTAAAAAAAATTCAACTCTAATAAAATTTGGGGTGGTTGCATCTTGTCTTGTTATATACTAATGTTTTAGGCATCATATTTCTTTTCTATTATTTAAATTCTTTTTGAAAATCAAATAGGGGGATAAGGAAAAATTACCACTAAAAAGAGGAGAAGGAAAAATTTCAAATGAAGAAGAAAATTTCTAAGTGAATATCTTCATAAAGTGAGGGGGAGTTTCTCACTATGATGTTTTTCATTCCCATGATAATGAAAACTCCTCTCCGTAAATTCAGAATACAATCCTTAGAGTTTCAATGCCTAAGGCGGTGTTAGTTGTATTCACTATCATCCATGAACAAAGGGAGATAGGTTTTTATTTTAAAGTTTAATGAAATTTTTTCAAAGTCCGTATATTATTTTTCGTTAGGATGTTTGTGCTTTCCAAAAAGGGGGATATTGTTCAGTCAATAAGGTTTTCTTTATTACTTTTTGATTCCTTCTTTTATTGAAAATCACAAACACCTTATACCTGAGAAAATCTATATTTTACTTCTATAAGGAAAATTTTCATCCTTAAATAAATTTATCCTAAACTAAATTTTTCTCATACATAGCATTTTATTCCTAAAGTATAAAAATCAGATTCATACCCCAAATCTCGGAATCATATAATGATACGGTATAAAGCATTCTGTTTTAGGATCTGAATTCCAGATACGAACTCTAACAAATTTCCACTCTGAATTCTAGATACGAACTCTAACAAAGTTCAGCTATGAATTTTGAATACAAACTTTAATAAAGTTCCACTCTATATTCTGAATATGAACTATAGCAAAGTTCAACTCCAAATTCTGGACTCCAAAATTTTATAAGTTCAACTCTGAACTACAATGAGTTCGACTTGAAATGTTTATAAGATCAACTCCAAACTTCTATGAGTTCTACTCTGAACATTTATAAGTTCGACTCAGAACTTCTATGAGTTTGACTCCGAACTTCTATGAGTTCATATCTGATCTTCTATGATTTAGAATCCGAACTTCTATGAGTTAGACTCCGAATAGTGTAAGTTCAGATTCTGAATTCTGATGAAACCAAACTCCGAATTTCTTTACAAATTCAGACTCTGGATTCCCATAGAATTCTGGTTCCAAATTCTTATAAAACTGAATCCAAATATCCTTTTTATTATAGTCTCTCAATTCCATTTTTGTTAGACTTCAATCATGTATTTTCTTACACTCTGAACTTTAGTTTTTCTTATTCTTACATATGATCTAATACAAAACGATGTCGTGCATTAAGTTATACATGTTTTGTTATTAAACGATGCCATCCATTCTGTTTCAAACAAACCGTTGGTTGAGTTACATGTGTATAGGTCCCTCCTAAATTTAAGGAAAATATGACCATTGGAGGAGGGAGCCGACCATTCCAACTGAGAATATAAATAGGTTCTCATTTGAAAGAGCTCAAAACACTTGACTGAAGTTGATCACTCTAGAGACCACACGCTGTTAAGGTGATTTCTAGAGAGATAATCTTTTCATGCTTTGTGTGTACTGAACTGCTCGTTTAGATTGATTAATGTGACTCCAAATGTTGGTGATTACATTCGAGGGCTTCCGGGGATAGGAAGATAGAGGTGCCGACTTCATTGAAATTCAAGGGCTTCCTTGCTGAGGAAGTCAGAGGTTCCAACTACCTTGAAGTTGAGGGCTTGAGGGGATAGAAAGACAGAGACTCCAATCTTCGTATAGAGGGATTAACCTGGAATGGGTAAGACAGACTCTCTTGAAAGTATAAATCAAGGGACCTTTATCCAAGGTTGTTTGATACCCTTCCCTTTGTGTTAAAAGAATTATATCTTGTTATTTGTAGTTTTACTACTCATTTTTTCGTTGCATTATGTATTGTAAGGAATGTATAACCCTATTATATTTCCTTACACTTGTACTCTAATTAATTTAGATTCTATATGATTTATGGTAAAATATCACTTTGTAAAATTTGTTTAAGTTTCAATTTCCGGATCCATATTTCGTGAACAAGTTTTCGTAATCACATTCCAGATTTAAGCCAGTGCATAGAACTTGATGTTTGTAACTTCGTACTTTGTCCCAATCATTCATTGGTGATTATAGGTGTTGTGAATTTGGTTTGTTTAACATTGTTAAACCTAGATCTTTCCATGTTTATGGAAATTTCTTAAAGTATAAAATTCATCCCCCTCTTGTATATTGAGCATCTACATCATTATTTCAATCTGACAGACTCAACTGAACTTAAGGTCATGGATGTATTTTTACACACATGGATTATTATCACCATCATATGTTCCAAACATTTTGACCATAAACATGGTGTTGACATCATGATCCCATGACATTAAACAGAGAATTTGATTCTAATCATCGTGACATTATATGGTTTGTGTTTTCTCTCAGGAGTACGGGGTCAGATTTAATCATTTTGGTCCTCATTCATATCAAGAAGCCTCAAGGTTCCTCACTGCACACCTCCAACCTTATAGTCTAAAATATAAATCCTTAAACTATCATTTTTAGTGTCTATGTTCGAAATATAGTAAAATTTCCAAAAACCATAGTAATCTCATATGGAATATATTTCCCCTTCGGTAATTGGAAATCCACCATTCCATCCTCACGAACTATGTGTGTCATGATTCATTCCCCCATATGATATGCTGTGATATCTTTACATCTTATCCTTGGGCCCATCCATCGAATCATGAACCATTTTTCACCCAATTGTTTCAGGTTTTCTCCCTAAAAGTGTGTCATGTAGTGCTCATCTCTTCAATCCTCATTCACATTAGGTAACTTCGTGGAACTGCACTACAATCCTCCCACCTATGGTACAACCTCTATGACCTTAATCTAAAATTTTTAGTGTCCTAGTTCACATAATGATAAACTATTTAACAATCATTATATACTTTCTAGAGAGGATATCACCCTCTTATAATTTTCCACCATCTATTCCATTTTCAAAGACAATGAGTGGATTGATTCCTTCCCTCACAGGATATTTAATGACAACATATTATTTTTTCCCATGCCCCACCAAAAAATTATAAATCCTTTTTTCCCATTTATCTTGTGACCCCCTTTGAGAATGTGTGGTGTAGTTGAGACCTCCGTGTCTCTCATTCATGTCTTGTTTTCTTACCCAGCCACAGATTTCCCAATTGGGATTCACATGTCACAGTAACACTATGATAAACTCATTGTCATTTTGTTCTAGGATGAACGTTGTTAAATAGAACGGGTGTATCCCACACACATGGAAGTAAAATGAAATCCATGGTACAAAATCTATGATATTAATATATGTGCTTATGGTCAAAGAAACATAATTATTAAACTGTTTGTAACACCCCATAAGAACCTGATCCCTATATAATTATTTGACCCCACATATGGTTTTCCCACACAAACATGATAGAGTGTGTGGTGGTGAAAGACACATATCATTTGGTTACATAATGAAATTTCTAAAGTTTCACATCCTCACTTCATGTGTCCCATTATTTTGGCGTTCATCATCTTTCACACATGAAGGGACCCCCTAAAGCTATCAATTCTTGAGCTCATGGAATGCCTACCATCTTGGGCCAACGCACCAAAATAACTTGAATGATTTGTTGATATACATCATGACTTTAAATTATGTTCAATGAATAAACCCAGTTTGGACATTCCCATACCACGTCAAATGATTTAGATTTTGTGTGTTGAATATTGTTTATATTTATCCTACATCGTTATAAAACTTTCATTTTGTCCCAAATATCAAACAATGTGATTCACTTTTTCTTTTCCCTTTAATGTTCTAATGGATCACAAATACTGTTGGTGTTTTATCTTCGTGCATGGGCATATATCGAGTAGTAATGTGGGAACAGTAGGATTTTCCCACTTGATGTTTCATTTTCATTGTATTGAACTCTCATAGGGAAAGGAAAATGTGCCATCAGTCCTTATATCCTACACCAAGCATGGCTCATATTGTATTAGGAATCATTATAGTGGGATACCAACATAGGGATGTTGCCAAACCCTATGGTCCATGTTATGAAACCTTAAACTAATATATCATCGATCTTAGTATTATGATTTGAAACTACACAGCCCCATCACACATGAGGTTAAATTATTGTGTCCTTACCATATGACAATAAAATGCACTGGTTGGACCTGTCATAAACTGTAGTATGATTGTCTTGGCCACACGATCAATAGTGGAACAACATTTTGGTGTTCTTATATAAGAGGTAATCACCCTTGGCACTATATGTCCACCACGACACATTTCCAAAACTACGTGAGGCGTGATTCCCATAGTGAACCCCGAACACTATCTTTCTGTTTCAGTCACTCATAAAATTGCACTGAAACAAAATGAAAAATAAGTAATATTTAATAACACTTTTCTCTATGCATTGGTTAGACATGAATAGTGAAATTTCCATTTAAGGCTATGCATGGATTTATTCCTACCCTTTCAGGATACGTAGTGACACCCGGGTCATCGATCATGGGACTATCCACATCATTATGTTGACCATTTAGGTCACACTGTCATCATCATTACCACATGATGATAAACTATACAGAATTAGAGAATATGTTTTCCATGATTCCTGCCCCTGCATGATATGTTGAGACTCCCTAACATGTTGTCTTAGTTCTATCCATGTGTTTGTCGGCCCTTTATCCCCATTTATTCTTATGGTGTGTATGCATAATTTGAGATCCTTTAGTTATCATTCACATTGGGTTTTTCTTCCTACGACCTATATATAGACTAAGAATGGTTGTTTTCTGATAGTCCATGTAGAATGACTCTAAACTATTCAATTTATTCCATGTATCATGACATTCAACTATTTTCCATGGTCGAGGTAGTATGAACATAAACAATGGGAAACATATTGGTCATATTACATTAAACTGTACCGTGAATTTTCCTCATTTCATGATTTTAAACTATATGGATTCTAGAAATGAGTTTGAATTTACTCCCATAAAGGTGGGATACATAGTGACACCTAGAAATTTTATCGTCAGGCCTAGCCATAGATACACTAACTTTCTTGTTCATTTGGAATGATTATGGTAAAAACAATATGACCATAAAGTAGGAGCCTTATAAGGACTCAAGGTGTTCTTGACATCTCATTTTCCTTCATACATTTGTGTTTTTTCCTACACGTCATCAATAATCCCTCCTTGTCATGCCTCACTTTATATTTTTTTTGTTTTGTTACCCCTTAATTTCCTCATTCATGTCAGGTTCATATAATTTGTTCCAAAAAATTATAATTGAAATAATCATCATATTCTACGTAACACATCTTTAAACTATTTTACAGGGTCTATGAATTATGACCTTAAACTATGCCCAATGTCTTGGTCGTATGACATTACACAATGACATTAATCATCCTCACCATATGACATTAAAATTCACACTCATCAACCTCATATGAATGGAAACAATTGCACGAAAGCTTCTACCCTCACCAGAGTGGTCTCCCCTTCGATCTAGGTCTGATTTTTTGAGACAAATATGCCCTCACCAATGTTCTGTCATCCACGTTGGCATAATTCCAAGAGTGTTGGAATCCTTTCAATCAATCCATCAATCCAAATCATGCATTGTATTCCCCTAATTTGAATCTCCGTATTATTCTATGTCTGCATGGAACCTCATATAGAACAGTCTAATGGATCTTTGGATCACCTACCATTTTGGTCAAATTCCCTGAAAGACATTGGATGACTCTTTGAGTTTGGAATATTTTTTTCGAATACAATCATTGGAGAACCCATTCCTGTCTATTAAAATTTCATTATAACATGGTGATATTGATATGTATCAAACACTGTTAGTAGTTATCTTGCATCATTATTTCTCCCTCATTATGTTTTTTAATTTGGGGAATGTGAATAACACTTCTCATCTCCCCTTTGTTCAGATTCATAATAGTTCCCTTGGAGTTTCCCTGCTTGTGCACTATCCCACATCAAGAAAAGATTTTTTTCTCCACCAAGATACTTTTTATATATATGTAACACCCCGATATTTTATGAAAAATATTCTTTATAATTTTATTGATGTCTTCTGTTGTATGCTACACCAAAAGGATCTTGCACTACACACATCCATGACTTGGATTGTATTACACGCAATCGCGACCTTCCTCGATTGCATGTGTCGTATGCAATACCGAGTTTCACTAAAAAATGATATGCTATTAAAATATTATTAAAACTTGCTGTTATGAATAGTAATACCCACTTTTTGAACTTTTGTAAATTTTAACTATCAAAATGGACTTAATTTTTGGATTCTGAATATCGAAATTAGCCTAGGGAGAAATTTCGGTATTTTTTGAAAACATTCAATTTTTGATGAATAGTGAAAACCCTGGGTTACTATTTAAAAACCTAAATTTTATTTAAATAATTATTTATTTTATATAAATTTACTTTTGGTCAAAATTGATAAATAATACCAATATAAGTTCAATGTAATTCATTGGAGTCATTTTATAATAATTTTAGATATATAAAAATTTATTGAACTTTTCACCGTCTTTTACCCACATCCTAAGAGAATTTCGAAATTCACATAAAACATAATTTTACCGCTTCTATGAGTGGAATTTCGAAAATCCGAGAGACACCGTTAATATCAAGGACTAAAATGTGGTTCAATGAGATGGAAATTATTTTGGTTGAATAGTAACTGTTTACTTTTTTTACCACGGTTAAAAGTAAATAGAGTAATTAGGGGTAAAAATGGTATTATTATTACCCTAACACATGTAATAATTCTATTGGATAAGTTTAATTCGACCAAAAACAACCTTAGGACTAAAATATGACCATTTAGGTCCACTTGGATTAGATAAGGACATTTAATATTATTTTATTTAAAGAATAGTTAAAATAGTTAAAATCAACGTTTAATAACTAAAACATTTTTAATATAGGGTTATACATAAGATAAATTCAACTATAAATATTCATTGGAAAACTAAAATGATTTCCTACGTAATTTTATTTTATTTATATTTTTTAGACATTAAATAATTTGATTTATTTATGACACAATGATGATGTAGTAATTATCTTATTACTGAAATATTAACATAAATGATGTTATAAATAATCAAATAAATGTAATTTGAGACTTTTTATGAATTGCACTATTTTATAGGTTTATATGACATGTTAGGATTGATTTAATTAACTTTTTTCGAACCAATTATTCGGTTATGATTTTCACAAAAATCAATTACCAAATACTGTCAAAATTGACACAAATTTGTTTTTAAAACTAATATTATATTATTAATTGTTATATTATTCCTAAAAATCTGCGGTTCGGAAAAATGACATAGATAAGGTTATATATATTAATAATAAAAAACTTGGGGTTCATTTGGCTTGTTATAGTATGTTTAATAACCTTATAGTGTAAGAAAACAAGAAGACATGGTAAAAGTTAAATTATTTAACATAAAGTTAAATCTAAATGATAGGATTAAAATAGAAACCAAAACATGTCTAAATTCTATTGGATGAGAGGATTTCGACCCATCCCCACCTCAGCTTTGAAATAAATCAATTTGGAGCAATTAAAAACAGAATATGCCTTTATTATAAAATAATATTTTTAGTTTTTTCAATGGTGCCCCTCTCCTCCCTAGAAACATCCTAGAGGTCCTGGTCTTCTTCAAAGACCATCTTTAATGCCCTAAGAGGAGGTTAAGAAGATGCGCTTCAAAGAAGAGGTAATGTTTGTTACCGATTCTTTCAACTTTATTTCTTCTTCTACTTCTTCCTCTTTAGTTGTTTCATTATTAACTAATAACATTAGTATCACTCATATACATATATGTTATTATAAGTATGTAACAACCCTATTTCACCATCTATCCATCCTATGGAAAACAAAATCACCACGCATGCGTACGTACGGAATATCATCTCCACGCCGTGGTGTAATTTTTTTTCCACCACCACCATACTTGGATGTGTATAATTGTGTATAGAATAACTATATATGATTATTTTAAAGTGATATAGATTCTGAATTATTATACATACGCTTCAATACAATTCCACGATCATGGGAATGGTATCATCACTCATGCGAACGTACGGACTACCGTCTCCACGATGTGATGAGATTCATTATCCATGTTAACCATTCATGAATGATTATAAAGTATATATAAAGAATAAAAATGAAATATATGACATAATAATGATACTGGATTTATATATATATATATATATATGTATTTCATATACTTAATTCCATTCAATTTAATAAAGAAGCGAAAACAACATTCATGCGTACGTACGGCCTACCATCTCCATGAACGGTGTATTTCATTCCATTTATCGATCTATCATATAAACATGTATATTCTGAATATATAATATATATAAATCATGTTTTACATTCCCGAATTAATTAAATCAGGATATATGTAATAATATCAAGAACAACAAGTCGAAACACGTACAATAAATGAAATGATTTTACCCAAATCGCTGCTTTTACATCGAATTCACAGATTAATGGGTAATATAAATACCTAAGTGAACCATATATGATATAATAACCATTAAAATGATTCTATAATAAGTCAATGACATTATTTAAATCGTTATATAGAAGGTTCGGATACATACGAAGCATATCGGACATAAGGCAACGAATAACTTTTCCAATCTCGTTTTTATCCGAGATTGTTTATTCATAAGTATTTACTGGGGTTATAATTTTCAAACACATCCCTATTTTATAAAAATGGTTTCACGTATGTTTAAAGTCCTTTTTACCAATTTTTGACTTTTACTACTTGGTGTGTAATGAATCTTTCTTTTTTTCACCATACAAGGTACTTTTTTACTTTTTCGACAAAAGTACGAGAAAAATGTATTTTTAACTTATACGACATGAACGTATTTTTATGGTTTTATAATGCCTTATTTTCATGAAGATTAATCTACACGATTTCTGAATTTTTTCAAAAAAATCATTTTCATTTAAAATTGCATGGAATTTTTCCAAAAGAAATTGATTTTGAAGAAGAAGGGATATTTTCCTCAAGAATTCATTTCAAGTGTTTTATCAAAACCATTTTTACATTTAAGATTAAATTATTTCATATGTGTATGATTCAAGTATAATATCTATATGGTTTACATGGTTTCAATTTTCTTATGATGAAATGATATCCATATTTTTATATGGATTATATGATGATGGGATGATGTTTATGAAACCAATTTTATTCATTGGGTTATTATGAATGATGTATGTTTATTTTGGGGCACAAGTAAGAATGACTTTATTATGAGATGGTTGGGACCTATATCTCCCTCCAATGCATTGGGTAAATATTTACATCTCATGAGATAGACATGGTTGGAACGACAGGTTAATCCGGTTCAGTGAAACTGGACTGAAACGAGGAGTGAACTTACTTCAGAAATGGACTATGTCAACTAAGACAGTCATGGAAATGAATCTCGACTACTATGAAATGATTCTCTATGATTATGTGTGTATTACACAAAGTTTCTTATTTTATTTTATGATTATTGGGATTACATTTCACTACATTTATTTATCCCATGTTGTGAAATTATGATTTCTTTTGCAGGTTATGATTTCCAAAATGTTATGTTCTTATGAATATGATGTGATTGATATTTCTTTTGTTTATCCTTACTGAGTATTTGATCTCACCTTTTTGTATGTTTTCTTGCCCCATGTTAGGAAGAAGGTTATTAAGTATGATATGCCAAAAGGGACTCTAGATATGATGAAATAAATGAGAGATAATGTAGATGCTTTATGAACCAGTTGTTTATGTTTCCTAGTTTCTAAAGACACTATACCTATACGGTCCTTTCATGTTTTTTTGTATGTTATAATAAGTGTGCGTAAATTTTGATGTAATAACAATGTATGTAAAGTATGGGCCATTATAATATACATGACTTTTCCTATCCCAAATTCCTAGGGTAGTTAATCAATAATTATAAAACCTAATAACTCGATGATTATCATGAACTCTCAAAATAAGTGACAAATTATGTGGTGATCCCTTTATTCTCACAATGGGCATGACCCACATGTTCTAATGTATTGACTAGATGTTATTTCATAGATATGATGGAGGTGAGATTATTTTGAAAAATCATGAAATTTTTATGATGTTCAATGTAAACAGGAAATAATTAAAATATGCTTGTGAGTTAAGAAAAACACATCCCCTTTGGATTTTTCACTTTTATGGAGCATTTATACTCCACCACTCATTTGTGTGTGGCATCCAGGATTCGTTATCATCTTATGAGCTCCATTGATTCCACATCGGCCACAAAAATAATCCCATCACCCATGATCAAATATTGATCCTACACATCTCAAGGACAAGACACTTCACAATATTATTACCTCAGTTGCTCCTCTAGTTCTACAAATTGGACACGAAATCATGATATGAGATGTTATTTTGGTTCAGTTGTGGAAGAGAGTTCGTTCATCCATGTTGCAATGATATAGATCTCTTGTTCACCCTCATAAAGCTTCTAGGTGCTAAAATACTTCTTCTAGTGCTAGGAAACACTTCACCAACTTTCGATATCTCATAATTTCACAGCATGGGAGTCCATGATAATAATATGTGTTCCTTCTGAATATAAATTTTTGGATCATATGTCACACAGACGAGGTATATTATTATCCATATGGCTTACCTACATAGAGACTATGATATTTTTGGTGAAGAAGTTGACCAACCTCCATGTTCGGAAAACATATATAATAGTTTTCCTATACAATAGAATTGCACTCATCCAGTACCTCTGGGTAAGCAGGTTTGTATCCCATGAATTCCTCTACGAGTTCAAAAATATGATCCTCCTATAGAATTATATCAGATTGTATGGGATTCATGCCATGTTCTTGATATTCATCACTGGATCCCACCTCGATAATTTTATCCATGGCAAGACTAGGTTCCACCATATTTGTGGTTTTACTCATTTTCATGATTTCTATTATATGGTCAGCTCGGGCACCTGATTCCATGTAAATGTTCATTCCCCTCCAGAATGTAGCATAGTAACCCCAGACCATCCCTAATAGTAGTACACACACTATTTAAACGACCTTCACGAAAAAATATATTGTTATTAAGATTTTTTCAATAAACAACAATTATGACTATATTAGGCAGAATACTTACGAGGATCTAATGATAGTTTCTGTCACCCTCAAGTTAATACTATTAGAAATCCATGGTTCAACCCCCAGTACATGTTTGAGAGCTCCAATGATTCTTGGAAGGCCACCTTGGATTCCATAGCACTATTAGACCCTATGCCCCTTATCGTTCCAGAAACATGACCTAGATCTTGTCGCTCTATATCCATTGTTACACAATAAGGTTATTTTGTATGATTCTCTCTAAAAAAAATTCAATTGAGAAACATGGATAAAATGTGTGATATCATATAATAATGAAATATATTAGAGCTTACATCAATTATTTTGTTGAATTATCCATGCTCTGAGGTTGTAACCTCACCATCAACTAGAGGGATCCACTTATCGACATCTTCACCTGAAGATCCTTCCAATCCCTAGGGAAGAGGGAAGCGCTTCACCATTTCAGAAACATATAGTTGTGGTGGAGATGTTAGGTTATGGATTACATTCACCTGATATATCATCTATTATGGGGTTCCCTTGGAGTGCACTAAGGTCTCTAGCTCCACAACATATCAATCCCCCCCCCATCTGAGATACCTGAATTTAATCCCTGATATATCCAATGCATTGATGATCCACTCTAAACATGTCATTGTAATCCCACCTTTATCCATGGATATGTTTATTCTTTCTGATGTATAAGGACCAACATGCCTTGAGAGAGACTACATCATTATGTATATCTATATAATGAAGCTGCTTCTCGGGAGCTTCTATAGTATTTATATGGATTTCTCTAGATGATCCCCCTAACTCCCAGTGTAGCCTAGTTGGATCCACCAGGTCTTCTCCCACTTCTCTTCTTTCACTTTGACTTGTATGGTGCTTAGAATTATTGGCTCCACTAATGTAGCTCAACCACAATGATGTAAATCATCTCTTCCAGTGTGACACACTTTTTCTGATATGTGTCTATGAAATCGGGTTTGAGGGACACCCCATCATTTTCTAGATTACTGTATTTCCATAGCAACACTTCTGGGTCGGATATCTACCACATTTTGGTTTACTCCAAAACTAGACTATAAGTGGTGGTAGGTGGAGGCAGTTTCTTCTGCATCTTCATGTCTTTCTATGTGAATATATGGAAAAGTTTCTTAAGTAAGCACAGGTGATAATCATGGAACTCCCCCAGGTATACTTTTGGGGTTTTCCACTACAAGCACCAAAACTGCTTCATGAAGTGATATGGGGTATTTGGATCATAGATAGGCTTACAATCTTCGCATCCCACTAGATATATTCTCCAAAAGGCCACGTGATAAGATCATTGTTCCTTGTTTCCCCTATAGTCATTAGTGAACACTCCAATTAGAAGAATAAATATGTTGAAATTCAATTCATCAACCCTAAATATTTTGTTCAACATCACCAATAGGTTCATCTTGATTGGGACCTCCCCCATCACATTCAAAATGGCAAGTCGATATTCTTACTCTGGACGGAAAATGGTGTTTAGATATGTGTATTTCCTCATGTTTTATTCCTCCCATATGAAAATAATGTGGAGAAGTATATATACAAATTGGGGATATATCCCATCACTAATGAGTAAATAAACCTTATAGTTCTTTTCAAATTCTGGAATCCCATGTCTGATGTAGTTTCCCATCACCAGCATGGTCTCCATAAATTTTTTTATCAGATTCCCACTAATTTTTGCATACCTAATCAAAAACATCCATCCTAAAATGTTCATTAATATAAACCATGCCAATGGAACCAATGGTTTATTATTAGTCTTTATTCTACACCCCACAACTGTCATTGGATATCCTCCTGTACACTCTAGTAAGAACTTTTCTTGCTATGCTGAGCTGATATATAGTAGGTTTGACGCCTCATTGGTTTTTTCATGGTGCCCCTCCCCCTCATTAGGATGTTCAGGAAGGAATTTATGTAAATTACCAAACAACCAATTGATGTGGAAATTACTTACTATATTGTAATCTTTATCTTCCCCCAAAACAATGTCCAAAATCTTATCAACCAAATGTGAAATTTTCTCTCGATCCTCTCATTTATTCTCTGCAAGGATTAATTCTTATTATATTCTCCCATGATAAGAATAAAAAAAATATGTTGGTGGTCCCAAAGGCTGATGTCGAACTCTTTATGATAGAAATAGGATGGGTTAGTCCTCGATGGACACATACTCAATATTTCTGACATTTTTTCTATCTATTCGAAGATGTATAATTAAGAATCCAACGTAGCCCCATACGAGCATACCTGCCTCAACTCAACTCCAACTTTTTCATAGGATAAACATACACAGTAGGCCTAGGCCCATTCCCCCAATGAAGCTTCCACATTGGTGTAAATCCCAATCATCGGTCCACCATTTCTCTAGGATCCTTGATTCCACCTTTAGAATCAAGGGATATTGTGGTGGAGATACCTCTAGTTGCAATGATTTACCATCACTGTTATTATCATGGTGTTGGAGGATGATGACAGGGATACCTATTTGGTCCGTCAAGCTTTGTCCATTAGTATCTTTGAACCACTGGTATTAACATGACATTCCCCTAAATCAGTAATCGGGTTCATCCCTACTCACTTCAGATATAACTATGTCATCCCCCCAAATAGATCCATACAATGTAAATCTCATGGAGCTAGGGTATTCCAATTTTTTTTACTACAATTCCAAAAAATACATTTTTTGGAATGAATCCTCACATATTCCCTGATCATGTTATTATTCTTCATATCCTTTCTCTAAAGAGCATCTGTGATGAACTCCAAAGGATCTTCTTTGTTGTCCATTTGTTCCAAGACATAGTTTATTTTCCCAATATATTCATGAGGACCGATTATAGAGCACATTCACAAAGAAAATGATCATGGTTCATGGAAGGGTGCGGCATGTTTCACGGAAAAAGTAATGATTTTCATGTATGAATTTGTTATCTTTCATTGGTGGAGCTCCAGTACAAGGAGCCCAATTCATATGGGGAGTTCACAGGGGGTTCTATATTTTTGATATTCGAGAGGTAGAGAATATATTCATGGAGAACAGATGAGGATAAAAAGGGGGACATGTGACGTATTTATAGGTGGTGGCCTCATGAGCTTCAAAGATCCCTAAGATCCGATGAACTTCATGGCGATCTCTCCCCATGCACCCTCCGTGAGAGAGAACATCATGATTTCTAATTTCATAGTAATCTAGCCTCAAAATCTGACCCACGTTCTTCCTTTTTTCACTTTCTAAGGGGGGAGGTACCTAAATCCATTCCCATGATGGATAAAGGATGTAAAAATCCCTTTTGGACATCATTCAATGCTTATAAGACAAAAATATCATGAATGGGTCATACATAGTGGGGCTCTATTTTGAGGCCTTTCACCACAGTGAATGATGAGAAGGGCTGATGGATACCTCCATGAGTCTAATGGACACCGTGAATGTCAAAAAGTAGTGATAGACACCTATTCATATATGAAGAGATCAATAAACACCACAACATGGTAACAAAATTCTTTGTGTGTTTGATGGATCTTCCTCTGTTCATAATGTGTTATTTCTTTCACCACACCAAAATGATAATCATGGTACCCGGTACCTATAAATATTCTATAGACCCACATTTTTAAGGATCCCTACCCTATCCATTCACCTTCTGAGCTACCATTTCTTGAAGATCAATTAACTTAGTGAAGTTGTGATAAAATGCAACACCCAAGGTATTTGAGCATATATAACAATTATTCTGTTTATTCTGATTTACCTCCACCTATTATTAGGATACTGTTTGGGAAGAACAATGGCCATCATAAAGGTAGGAGTCAATTTTTGGAACTCAAGAATTCATAGAGCATTCATCTGTAGAGAAGAACTCTCCAAAAAATTTAAACTCAATGCCTTGGTTGGGTTGAAATGCTTCATGACACACCTTCCTTCACATAGAACATTTTCACCGTGATTCTAAAAAAATTTACTTCATTATTCATCAACTATTAATTTAGAAAGGTATCATTGTGATTCCCCTCTTTTAGAGGCCTTATACATCATGGAACCCTCTCCCACGCTGCCATCTAGGTTCCTACATAGTGATTTTGTGGTTCATTATGAAATGTCCCTTGGGGAATTACCCTACATAATGATTCTTAAAATAGGTATGGTAATTTAAATTTCATCACTAAATAGACATTCTAACATGGACCCCTAAATTGGCCACTTCTCGACCTCTATACCATAAAAAATTTCATGTTTCATCCCTTCACCAAGGGTAAAGGGTGCCAGTCATGTATGTATATATGGTGTGGAGTGATTCCTCATCATCTGAGCAACATAAAGATAAACTGAAGAGAACCTATATACTCAAAAATGATTTTAAAGATTGTTTTACATATGTGTTGGATGTTTTAGAGGCCTAGAGAGCATATGGTCACTTGAGTCCTTTGGTATCTCGCTATCTATTAGGGCATTGCCACCATGTTCACCTTGGGAAGTCCATATGTAATCTTTAAACTACCACATCGAGACTCCCTTTAGAAGCAAGTTCCAATATCCATCTCCTAGGACCTCTTGTCATGAAGAAGCCCCATAGTACCCCCTATAGCCTCACCTTTCATGAAATAATAAAAATGTCTAATATTGCCTCCAGTTTCTCACACTGATAAAGTCTCACGTGGGATGAGTGTAACAATGGCCATGAAATTTACTTTTAAACGCTAATCAAGGGTATTCCCTAACAAGACTTTGGGCCTCAAACCATGTGTATGACCTATGAAAATCTTTAATAAAGTACATGTAAATGGATCCTTATCTTCCAAATAGGTTATGAAGGATTCCTCTTTGAGGTTGAATAACCTCACTCCCCACATTCCATCTGTTCTGACTATTTCACGTCGTCTCAATCTCATCCAGAGAGATGTTAAACTATGGTCCCCATTCTCCTTTTTAAATAAAAAGGTATTTATATCTTTTTTGGGTACATGGGAAGCCTACTTCAGGGTAAATCTCAACCAATGGTAATCTATGTTGCTCGCTTATCTGGATGTACCCTATGGAAGAGACATCTTCTTTTTTTGGACACATCTTCTAGATCCATCAATTAGAGGTATTATGATCACTCCACTAGGGAAGCTATCCAAACATAAGCCCCAAACATTACCATACTTTTCTTAATATTTGTGATCCTTTTTTTAAGGGTCGCTACCCATGTCAAAGACAATAGAACATCATTGAGTCATTTCTTATTATGTATGCCCTTATCCTATAACCCCATCATGAACTACATGTACATCGATACCTCCCTCTCACAATGGGTATATTGGAAGGATATCAATGGTTCCAGCCCATAACTCATTTCCATCCTGATCATTCCCTAGGGTCCTTATATCTCTAGAGGTTCATAACCCAACCAGGAGGTTTCCCTTCCTCTATGTTCCAATCCATGAATTCATTCTCATGGGTCACCTCCTTAGGTGTCCCAAATCACCACTTCTTGAACTATGTAGACAACGAATCTAAGTCAATGGGATATGTTTGATACCCTTGAAATTAATATCCATTGAAATTCCATATACCATTAATATCATAATCACTTCATCCATATCTATCTAGACTCTATCCGGAGCTTCCACATCCCAGTAAGATCATGCCACCCACTTCCTTGCTTCACTTAGAAGCACTCAGGAAGCTAACCATACATAAAACCCTCATATAATATCCATCCATATATGAGTTATCCTCTTTAAAATGAAAAATAACTACATGTAATGTAAAAATCACTATTTCATACTAATTTGTTTATAATCAATATCTTCTACACAAGGTATGTAGGAATTATAAACGACATTAAATCTCAACAAATGGAGAATTTGGTATCCTCTTCTTTGATAAAAACATCACTAATCGTCCATCAATGGTGTTAAAATAACCCTTAATTATGTAGACCCTTCTTGTTATGGGAAACACCACTCTCAAGTGTTCCCTTATTGGGCGTTTTCAACCATCCATCCGGTAATCCCTTTAGGTTGTACCCTTTATGGACATGACGATCTAATACCATTTCCTATGTGTTCTGATTAGTCCGATCCATCACATATATATGTTAATCTCCTATAATACCTCTTGTTAAACATGGTAATCTGAGGAAAATATCAAAGATATTCTTCTAGGATACTATACCCCAAGATTGACGTGGGAAGACTCTGGTTTCTTTTCCCTTGAAAGCCCACTAATGAGGAATAAAACATGTGTTCAAATGTTTTAGTGTCTAGGAAGCCATCAATGCCCACACTGACTACAATCCTCATTGAAGGTTTTTTCCGGTCATTAACCCCTATAATGGTCTCATAGAAGGAGTGTAATTAATTGGTGATCACAATTATATGAAAAAATGAATTAGTTTCTCGAACATTGAATTAGTCTCTATTGGATACCCAGAAAAGTTGTCAGCTTCTGAGAACGAATCAATGGAAGGGGGAGGGGGATGACATCCCATTATCCCATTTCAGTCAATACGAAGACATCACAAAATAAATGATGAATTCTCACCACCTTTTGAATGTAGGGATGTAGTGTTCAATGAAACATCCATCGAGAGAAAATGACACTGACCCATGCAGGTGCGTCCCAGTGGAAAGCTTCAGAAACAAATATGTATTGAATTTGAGAATAATATGAAATGCGTAGAGTGATATCCCCCTCTTAGCAGTAGTTGTTTTATTTATATATGGACAATAAACAAATTCCCAGTATATCACTAAAATCAACTAATTTAATAAATATTAGATTTTATGGAATATTCAAATCATAATCATTTATTAGGGAGGAGTTATATACATTTTATGAAACAAATTCAGTAATTTTTTGTTATAATATATATTTCAACCCCCATGTTTTTTTGTGGTGTTTGAACTGTTATTTTAATTTTAAATATATAAAAGGATGTGTTTTACAATAATAAAATAGTATGTTCTCTATTCGACAGTAATAACTAGCATGCATATCAGAACATCATTTTCAGTATCCACATCAGCTGTTTTGATATCATTTCCTCTTTATTGATCTTTAGGGCATGGAGGTTTTTTACATAGATTGTCACTAAAAAACCTTGTGATTCAATTTTTTTATTATAATCCCTTTGTTCCTTGATGGTGAAACATTAAACAACAAGCTTAGTTCTGATAAAAATCATTATCTCTTATTTCATTTTAGTGGGTCTATCCATTTCAATTTGATACTAATTATCCTGATACACCTTTTCATAGATTCTAAACATCTTCTGGTACCCTTGAGTTTCTTTTCAATGTGTTTATTCCCGAATAATTGGCATGTTAGATACATGTTTTTATTTCAACTATGAAATTCATCTGTTGATACTCTTGAAAAAAATAGCATTTTTCATTTTTTTTCTCTAGTACCACCATTCAACAAGGAGTAGTTTATATCTATATCAACATTGGGGGAATAATAAATTTTTCTTCCATAAATATCAATGTCTGGAATTGATAATTACATTTATAGTCATTACAATAATCCACTAAAGAAGAGGTGCACATAACTTTTTAAAAACAACATTTGATTTTAGATTTCAGTTTTTTCAATAAGTTACTTATAACTATGATGATTATGGATGTGATATTAAAATTTAAAAAAATGTGACTTGGAGTATTTCACATTTATTTACATAGATTACATCCTTGGAAAAATAAAATTTTCAACTAATGAGAAATTCATTTTGGGCGCATGAAAAAATATATTTCATGATCTGTAGAAGAAGGAATGTTATTTCATGTTGGGGTGTAAAATTGGTGTTTCGAATGGAATTGTATTCAATTTGTATAAATGTATATTTTCCATGTATTTTTACTATGGATTAATTTAAAAAATAGGCCCAACAATGTGCCAGACTCATCCAGGGTAAACCCAGTAACTTATGGGACCCAATGTGGTCACCATGTCCATGAGAGGGAATCCAAGGCCTACCCAAGGGTGGAATGGGAGGGTCCAGTCATGCTATGATAATAGGATATTTTATAAGGCTCTCATGAAAGAAAAATTCCACTTGATTCCCACATGGGTTTCCTATGGGTCGATGCCCGTGCAGTATGAGGTGCAAGTGGGAATTGGTGCAAACCTATGGTAACAATATCAAGTCAGTCTCTACACACATTGATTAACGAATAATAGAGTATAACACTGAGGAATTATAGTGGTATATGGAGATATAATTATAGTTACTACATTACATAACAACCAAACATTACTATCATGATAAATTCCTTAGATTTGAGTTGTTCATTTATTCCCACATGTTGTCCCCAACCGCATTGTTTCCTGAAAAACCCAATACACTAATGTTATTGATTGGACCTCCATAGAACTATCTGAATTCTACCATAAATGATAGATGATCTTTTTTTAAGGATATGTGGAGAAGTAACTATATGCGTGCAATATTCATCTTTCTTTCATGTGAATAATTTAAAGAAGTTTCTTCGACTGAACTGAAAATAATGTTAGATGATGAATTTTAAACATCAGATCTATGTGGATGATATCAAGAATAAATTATTAATATAATCAAATACACATAACATACACATCATTACTCAGCTAAAATTGACATTATGATTTCTCCATTAACTATATCACAAAGCCACATTTTTTAAAGGGATCCCATCATGAAATAATGCTGAAATCAGTTTCCCATTGAATGGGTATGTAGCATGACATAAAATTTTGAGAACATGAACAAAAATGGTTTTCAGATATGAGAAAATTAAATATGTATATAAATAATGAATCACCAAGGATGAGGCGATGATGAAATATTTTTTGAGTTTAGGTTTTCGAAGAAATAGTCCATCCATATAACAATGTTTTAGGAGGAGAAGGTTTCCATGAATATTATTCTCTAGAATGATGGTGTAGAAAACTGTGAGTCTCTTGATATAAAATTACTACAATTAATAATACCTTTAATTAACATTTGGGTTCACTAATTCTATCAGATTTTTGTGATACCCTAGAATGGGGACTACCTAATTCTTATGTGATCTACTATTTGTTAGCGCACACTTGTTCTATTTTAATGAATAAGAGTTTAATTGCATATAATAAAAAATGATGGAGATGTGTGCATGAGTTACATAGTATAATAATTTATATACATATTTTCACTATACGGGACATTATTTATATAACTTTGTACATAATAAGACAGTTAATAAATAGTGTAAGCATGAATTCATGTACATGTGTATGAAGAAGTTTGAGGAACTGATTTACTAAGTATAAAAAATCCATATATCCTTTATAGGGTGTGGATATTTTCTCTAAAATAAAATTAATTTTTTTTCAAAACATGTTGTCACTACAATTTAATGGTTAAAATTGAATCCATGAAACAACCATAGGTTGACCACGATAAAGAGTATGATTCTTCTAAACCCAAAATAATCAATTTCTTCATGCCATTTCATTTAGTTTTTTGCAAACATTATATGTGGATGTTCATCGTACAAGAGATCATCGAATTAACTCCTCACATATATTGAATTAAAAAAGAGAAATTTTAAAATTTATTCACAAATTAACACTTACTCTTGTGGATCTAGTCAGGGGATTTACAAGTTGTATCAGAGAAAATATAGTTGCTATGAGTTTCTCAATTTTGAAGTATACTATAGTGATTCAAAAATATTTGAATAGAATATTTTTTCTATATTTATATATAAATAGAAATTATGGGTGGAATCATCCAATTCATCCATTTATTCTATCAGAATGGCTTTATTGTAGTGATTTTTTCACTATTGTCTATCCCATAATTACAAGAGATTGTGTAATGACTTTTGATGAAATAAGAAATATTGAGGTTGAATAGAAATAACAAACTTATATACTCTCATCTTTATCAGACATAGTGTATAATAAAGGGATAGGATTGCAAAGAACTAATGAAATTTGGGACAAACATGGGAAAAAGTATGAAAGAAACATTATCATAAATGATGAAAATATACAAATCGCTATGGACATATTTTATGATACTAAGATAATTGAAGATGAAAGGGTAGATTAGTATTTTACAAGGGTATATTATATTTATAGCAATATCAAAGGTTGTGGTGACAAACTAAATTATTTAACAATTGTTAAAAAATTAATAATAATTATTCATTATTGAATCAAGATAATTATTTCATCATTGGATGTAATAAAATACATGGTACTTGATGAATTAAACAATACTCTGCTAATCCTTGAGATGATAAAAGTTGCAATTTTCATGAAAAGGGAAAAAGACAAAGTAGGTATCCAACCCATGAAATGACATATTATTAATGAGGAATAAATTATGGAATGCCTAACTGATTGAAATGAGGATGATGAGTTTGATTAGAATCATAAGGTAATATTACCTCCCAAATCCGAAAGAGAAAATGTGGGAAGTGGATGTATAATGGAATGATACCAATTAAATGTTTGAGTCTTTGTGGTAATGAATATTTTTATTATTTAATTTAAAAATAAGAATAATCCTATGGAATTATATGATGATGAAGAATAAAAAAAGTACTGGAAGTCAAAATGGATATATTTTATAAGCTACAATAAATTTATTGAATGCGAAAAACAAGTCATTTGGAATGAAAAGATAAGCATGATGAGCTATAATGATTAAGAACATTCATATAAATCTGATTAATCATATGATTAATACATAATAAAATACACTACCACTATGACACCTGTTAAGAAAAATTTAAGATCCAATAGTGGACAAGAAGAAGTAAATGAGGCTTATATATTTCAAAATATTAAATCAGAACTATAATTCTATATAGAATGGGTCACGAAGACCAATAATGAATTAAAAGACCCTAATAATTACGTTGATATAAGTAATAAGTCTGAATATGTGTACATTGTGGAGATTAAACATCTAAATGTAAAATTAATTGTGTAAAAAAAGAGATATAAGAGAATTTGTGAAGAATATTCACACTCTAGAGGAAAATCGTAAAATGGGTGACTCATTATTCATAATGGATTAAAATAGTTATTGTTATGTGAATATTTATTTTTTCAAACCAATTTATGTTTTGTTAAAATGATCTCAGAGTGCCCAGAATTGTTTTATTAATTATTAGCTAAAGTCTAGACCTATTAATTTTGAAAATATTAAATCTTTTCAGCCTAATTGTGCATGTTTTGTGAGCACTTATATAAAACCATTATTATAGAAAACATTATAATTTAGATTTATGAATTTTCAGTGATTCATAATAATTAGGAGAATAACGGTTCCTAAAAACAGATGAAAAATAAGTCTGGTCATATTCTAAAATAACAAACAAACTTTCAAAAATTGATTGAAAAATTTATTTTTAGATCAATATACTGAGGCTATTGGTGGAGTGGTGGATATTATGTATACAATGAAATTATATTCTATAAAAATAATTATATTCCCATGAATATAAAATTTCATTGATTTAGGGTGTGTCTCTCACTGAGAAAAATATACATAATGGTTTGACGACACAAAAAATAATGATAACTCTTATGTAAATTGTATCAAAAAAATTTATGATGGAGATGAGGAATTATGTGGATGATGAGACCAACATGGTCACTATGATGATTATTTTTTAAAATTGATACTAATAAAAAACAATTTACTAAACATGATAATACTCAATGTAGAATTAACATGAAAAAATTATTGGTTGTGAATGTTTCACTAAAGGCTAGAAAAATGGTAGACCCAAGATTCATGATAGTGGTTATTCATCACATATGTTCAAAGATTTAAAGATTATGAAACAATATTGAGGAACATGATTGAGGTTCGTGTGACCATTGTAAATGATATATAATTAAACATTATGGGTGCTTTTTCAAC
Organism: Viscum album; assembly: GCA_963277665.1. Classification (NCBI taxonomy): domain Eukaryota; kingdom Viridiplantae; phylum Streptophyta; class Magnoliopsida; order Santalales; family Viscaceae; genus Viscum; species Viscum album. The sequence continues at coordinate 1,507,458,399 of OY728152.1, forward strand.
AAAAATTGAATCAACTAGACTAGGATCATCAGAGGATTTAATTCTTGATGGAATCAAACATAAGTTATTGAGATTTATTAAATTATTTCATTAAGGGAATGAGGTCATATTATAACGACCCATACATTACATACATTTTGAATACTTTAAAATTGAATTACACTTATTACAACATATAACAAAACCATGAAAGGACCATATGGGTATACTGTCTTTAGAAACTGGGAAACATAAACAACTGGTTCATAAAGCATCTACATTGCCTCCTAATTATTTAATCATATCTAGAGTCCCTTTTTGCATATCCTACTTAATAACCTTCTTCCTGACCTGGGGAAATAAAACATACAAAAGGTTGAGCTCAAATGCTCAGTAAGGGTAAACAAAAAAACCAATCACATCATATTCTTAAGAACACAACATTTTGGAAATCTTAACCTGTAAAAGAAATCATAATTTCATAACATGGGATAAATCAAAGTAGTGAAATGTAATCCAAATAATCATAACATAAAACATGATACTTTGTGGAATACACACATAATCATAGAGAATCATTTCTTAGTAGTCAAGACTCATTTCCAAGACTATCTTAGTGGACAAAGTCCATTTCTGAACCGAGTTCAGTCCTCGTTTTAGTCCTATTTAACTGAACCAGATTAACCTACCATTCCAGCCATCTCTATCTCATGAGATATAAATCATTACCCAATACATTGGAGGATGATATAGGTCCCACACCTCTCATAATGATACCATTCTTATGTGCGCCACAAAATCATAAACCATACATCATAGCATAACCCATGTAAAAAAATGAGATTCTTAAACATCACGTCATCATAACATAATCCATAAAAGGATATCATAAAAATAATTAAATCATAACATAATCAAATCAATGTAAAAATAGGGATGTTAATAGAACCCTATATTATCTTATATGAAAAATAATTTTGATAAAACACTTGAACTCCATTCTTAAGGAAAATATCCTTTCTACTTCAAAAGCATTTTCCTTTCTTAACATGTCATATAATTTCGAACTAAAAGAATTTGATTAAAAATGAACATGAAAACTTGTAAAGGAAGCTTCATGGAAATAATTTTCTAAAAATCCATTCATTCCGTATAATTTAAAAAAACATTCTTCCCGTACTTTGGTCGGAAAAGTCAAAAAGTACCTCGTATGAAAAACAACAAAAGATTCCTTTCATATCTTTTAATAAAAACTCACCGAAGGGTAAAATCAGATTTATAAAATTGTAGGTGGATGGAAATTATATTAAATATTGAGGAAACATGGATGTGGATGATAAATATTCCCTAGTAAATTATGAAGTATAAACAATCTCAGAAAAAAAATGAGATTGTGAGATTATCCCTTACCTTAGGTCCGATTTTCTTTATAAGTGTCTGAACCTCCTGTATAATGATTTAGATAATGTTATTCACTTATTCCATAATTATTATTATTTTTATGATATCATATATTCTTATATTCTTGGATTCTTATTAGTAATATTTCATTACTACTTGTTATTGGGGTGTTTATTACTTTTTGTTCTTATGCGTGTTTTGTCGAATAAATTATTATTCTACTTTTTAGGATATATATACCTTATTTGGAGAAATTTATTAGTGTAATATATATCATATTAATTCATTAAATTCATTTATTTTATTATTATGAAATGAAGATCATGTAGAACAAGTCGCATCACATCGTGGCGACGGTATTCCGTACCTACGCACGAGCGATGATATCGTTCCCATGATCGTGGAATTGTATTGTAGTGTATGTATACTATTTAATAATCAATATAAATTTACAATAATAATATATAGTTATTATTTACACCATTATACCAATAAAAGTAAGGTGGTGGTGGAAAATAGATTACACCACGACTTGGAGACGATATTCTGTACGTACGCCCGCGCAGTGATTTCGTTTTCCGTAGGATGGATAGATGGTTAAATAGGGTTTTATCAAACTAATAATAACATATCAGTATATGAGTGATACTTATGTTATTACTTAATAATGAAACAACTAAAGAAGAAGAAGTGGAAGAAGAAATAAAGTTGAAAGAATCGGTAACAGACATTACCTATTCTTTGAAGCGCCTCTTTGAGACCTCCTTTTAGGGCACAAAAATTGGTCTTTTAAGAAGACCAGGCCCTCTAGGATGTTTTTAGGGATGTTTAAAAGAGAATTTGGCAGGGGTTGGCCAATAATTAAGGCTCAACGTGGTGTGATGAAGAGAGGGAAGAGGTTCCCTTTTATAAGGGAGGAGAGGGGCACCTTAGTGACACAAAAAATATTATTTTATTATAAAGTCATATTCTGTTTCTAATAGCTTCAAATTGATTTATTTCTTAGATAACGTAGGGATGGGTCTAAATCTTCTCATAAAATATAATTTAGACAAGTTTATGGTTCTATTTAACCTTATCATTTAGATTTAACTTGAAGTTAGATAATTTAACTTTTACCGTGTCTTCTTGTTTTCTTACACTATAAGGTTAATAAACTTACTATAACAAGCCAAATGAACCCCAATTTGTTTATTATAACCTTATCTAAGTATGTTTTTAGAACCATAGATTTTTAGGAATAAAATAATAATTAATAATATAAATTTTGTTTAGAAACTATTTTATGTCAATTTTGACACTATTTGGTAATTGATTTTTGTGAAAAATCAAAACAGAAAGATTAGTTCTAAAAAAGTTAATTAAATCAATACTAACATGTCATATTAACATAGAAAATTATTTTAATTCCTAAAAAGTGTAAAATTATATTTATTTGGGTATTTATAACATCAATTATGTCAATATTTCATTAATAAGATAATTACGACATCATCATTGTTTCATACATAAATTAAATTATTCAATGTCTAAAAATTACAAATAAAATAAAATTATGTAGGAAATCTTTTTATATTTCTAATTAATATCTATAGTCGAATTTATCTTATGTATAACCCTATATTAAAAATGATATCATTATTAAACCTTGATTTTAACTATTTTAACCCTTCTTTAAATACATTAATAATAAATGTCCTAATCTAATCCATGTGGGTCTAAATGGTAATATTTTATTCCTATGGTTGATTTTGGTCAAATTACACTTATCCAATAGAATTAGTACATGTTTTAGGGTAATAATAATGACATTTTTACCCTTAATTACCATATTTACTTTTAACCGTGGTAAAAAAAGTAAAAAGTTACTATTCAACAAAAATAATTTTCATCTCATTGAACCACATTTTAGTCATTGATATTAACTATGTCTCTCAGATTTTCTAAATTCCACTCACATAAATGGTAAAATTAAGTTTTATGTAAATTTACAAATTCTCCTAGGAGGTGGGTAAAAGACGGCGAAAAGTTCAATAAACTTTTTGTATATCTAAAATTATTATAAAATGACTCCAATGAATTTCATTGAACTTATATAGGTATTATGTATCAATTTTTACCTAAAATAAATTTAAATAAAATAAATAATTATTTAAATAAAAACTCGGTTTTTAAATAGTAACCATGTGTTTTCACTATTTATCAAAAATTGAACGTTTTCAAAAAAATACCAAAACATCCCCCTAGGCTAATTTCGATATTAAGAATCCAAAAATGAAGTCCATTTTGAATGATAAAATTTATAAAATTCCTATAAGTGGGTATTACTATTCATAATGGCTAGTTTTAATAATATTTTAATAGCATATCGTTGTTTAGTTGAACTCGGTATTGCGTACGATGCAATCTATCGAGGAAGGTCGCGATTGTGTGTAATGAAATCCAAGCTAGTGTTGTGTGTAGTGAAAGATATATTTGATTATTTATATGAGATAAAAACAAAATATTTCTCATAAAAGTCTCGGGTGTTACATTCTACCCCCCTTAAAATGAATTTCGCCCTCCAAATTCGTCACTTTATAACAAACAGATGAGGATACCTCTCCCTCATCATATCGTAAACCTCCCATGTAGCTTCTTCTAATTGGTGGTTCCACCATAAAACTTTCACCAAGTGAGTGGTCTTGTTCCGTAGGACATTTTCGCTATGATCCAGAATCTCTATCAGCAGTTCATCATAAGAAAGATCTTGCTCTAGCGGTAGAACATCTGATCTAAGTACATGTGAAGGATCAGGTATGTACTTTCTCAGGAGAGATACATGGAACACATTGTGAACTTGAGAGAGATTCGGTGGAAGCGCCAATCGGTAAGCTACTTTCCCAACACGATTCAGTATTTCGAAATGATCGATATATCTAGGGACCATCTTTCCCTTCTTTCCAAATCTCATTACCCTCTTCCAAGGAGATATTCGTAAGAACACTTTATCACCCACTTCAAAATCTAGGTGTTTTCTTCAGTTGTTGGCATAACTTTTTTGTCGACTCTGAGTTGTTCTTATGTGTTGTTGAATAGATCAGATCTTTTCTGCCATCTCCTCAACAAGATCAGGTCTCAATAGCTTTCTTTCCCCAACTTTATCCCAGTAAGTTGGAGTCCTGCCATTCTTTCCATAGAGAGCTTCATAAGGATCCATCTGAATACTGGATTGAAAGCTATTATTATAAGAAAATTCCACCAAAGGTAGGTGTTGATCCCAACCACCCTTTAAATCCATAGAGAAAGCTATCAACATATCTTCTAGAGTTTGAATTGTCCTCTCAGACTGACCGTCTGTTTGAGGATGATAAACTGTACTGAAACTCAACTCTCTATCCAGAGTATGCTGAAGTCTTCGCCAGAACATCGAGGTAAATCTTGGATCCCGATCATATATAATGGAAAGTGGTACTCCATGTAGTCTTACCACTTCCTTTACATATATCCTGACAAGCTGATCTAGAGAGAAATCCTCTCTAATAGCAATGAAGTGTGCAGACTTTGTAAGACGATCAACTATGACCCAGATAGAATTATTTCCTTTGGATGTTTTATGATGTCTTGTGACAAAGTCCATAGTGATGTTTTCCCATTTCTATTCGGGTATGGGTAATAGTTGTAACATCCCCTAAGACTTCTATCTCTCAGCTTTAACTTGCTGAAAAACCATGCATCAAGAGACATATTCAGCAACATCTCTTTTCTTGTGATCCCACCAGAAGTACTCTTTCAAGTCCCTATACATCTTTGTGCTTCCAGGATGAATAGATAATGAAGAATTATGAGCCTCCTCCAGAAGCTCCTTATTTAATTCTAGGATGGGAGGAACACAAACCCGATTCCTGAACTTTATTATCCCATTACAATCAAGGTTGAATTCAGGAACATTTCTCACCTTCTTTTGTAACTCCACATCTTCTTTCTTTGCCTCTTTAATCATCACATGAATAGATGGTTGAACATTCATTTGAGAAAGATACGATTTTCCCATTCCATTATAATTCCATGATCCATCCTTTGTAAATCCATAAATATTGGATCTTTTGTGATCCTTATCATGGATAAACTGGCATGGTCTTGTCGACTTAATGTGTCTTCCACCTTGTTTGCATTCCTAGGGTGGTAATGAATTGAGCAGTCGTAATCCTTAATCAGCTCAAACCATCATCTTTGGCGCATATTCAGCTCCTTTTGTGTGAAAATATACTCTAAACTTTTATGATCAGTATAAATATCACACCTTTCACCATAAAGGTAATGCCTCCAAATCTCTAATGCAATGATTACCGCAGCTAACTCCAAATCATGAGTTGGGTAATTTTGCTCATGGATTTTCAACTAACGTGAGGAAGAATATATCACCAAATCATTTTTCATAATAACACACCCCAGCACCTTCTTGGATGCATCACTGTAGATCACAAACCATTCTCCACTACAAGGAAGTGTAAGTACAGGTGCACTGGATAAACTTTTTTTCAACTCTTTGAAATTCTCTTCACATTCCTCCGTCTATACGAACTTAACTCCTTTTTGAGTCAACCTGGTGAGTGGATTAGATAATCACGAAAAATGTTACACAAAACGTTGATAATATCTAGCCAAACCAAGAAAACATTGGGTCTCGGTTAATTTTGTTGGTCTCGACCATCTTTTGATAACCACTATTTTTGATGGATCCACAGATATCCCCTATTTTGAGATTATGTTACCCAAAAATGAAACTTTTTGAATCCAAAATTCACACTTGGTAAATTTGGCATAAAGATTCTCCTTTATCGGGGTCTTTAATATAATTTTCATGTGATCTTCATGTTCTTACTTGCTTTTTGAATAGACAAGAATATCATCTATAAAGACTACCAAGAACTGATCAAGATAGTCTCTAAGTACTCTATTCATCAGATCCATAAAGATAGCATGGGCATTAGTAAGAGCAAATAGCATCACTATAAATTCATAGTGTCCATACCTTGTACAGAAAGTCGTCTTTGGTATATCCTCCCTTTTGACCCTTAATTGATGATACCCTGAATGAAGATCAATCTTGGAAAAGTACTGAGCTCCTCGTAGTTGGTCAAATAAGTGATCAATGCGTGGGAGAGGATATTTTTTCTTGATAGTGATCTTGTTATGTTCTCGATAATCAATGTAGAGTCTCATTGATCCATCTTTCTTATTAACAAACTGAACTGGTGCTCCCCAAGGTGACGCACTTGGGAATATGAATCCTTTATCAATATTCTCTTGGAGTTTCTTCTTCAATTCCTGTAAATCAATTGGGTCCATTCTATGAGGTGTCTTTGAAATAGGAAAAGCACTTGGTACAAGTTCTATTGAAAACTCTACTTCATGATTTGGTGGAAGACCCGAAAATTCCTCTGGAAAGCCATCATAAAACTCCTGTACAATGGGAATATTCTCAATCATGAGTTTCTCTCAAACCATTTAACATAAATAACCTTCATTTAGTGGAATCAAGACCCATAAGATGGATGAAATTTCAACTGGAAGGTTATGCTCATTATTGCATCGATAGACGATCATAGAATGATCTAGAATCTGAAATGTGACTTCCCTTCTTTGTCAGTTGATATGAGCTCCATATAATGAAATCCAATCCATGCCATGAATCACATCAAATTACACTATAGGAAGGATCACAAGATTTGTAGGAAGCGCTTTCCCACAAACTACAATCGGAGAAGAATTATAAACTTTTGATGCAACTGTTGTGCCATTAGGAGTTCTCACAGCTAACTAAACATCTAATTGTTGATGTAATACGGTGATAACCTTAGAAAACTCTTCAAAAATAAAAGAATGGGTGGATCTAGAATCAAATAAAACATTTTCTACTTTAGAGTGGATGGTAACTGTACCTTTCACCACTTCGTTATCGTACTCCGCATCACTGATAGAAATTGCATGTGACTTTCCTTGGTCTTTTGCCTTAAGAGTTTGTTGACGTCGATCATCATCAAAAACCCTTGTATTAGGTAATTGATTGGAATAATTCCCCATTTCCTTGCACTTGTAACATTGAAGTGTAGGAGGTGCACTCTGTGTATCCATTTCTTTATTCGCATCACTAGACATCTTCTTCCCATCATTGCGGCATTCAAATTCCCGATGACCTTCTTTTCCACATTTTAAACATTTACTTTCCCCTTTAAGGAAACTCCCTCCATGCTTCATTCCACACATTGAAAATAAGGGAAAATTCATCTTCTTTTCAGTGTGCTCTTTATATTTTCCTTTGAATTCCTTTATCTACTTCTTATCAAACCCATGTGACTGATGGGTTACACCAATCTCCATCTCAACCTTGAGAGCACATCGAACAATTTCCTTGTAGCTATTGAAGTCCCTTATGGCTAACAACCTTAGAATAATTGGTTTTAAGCCACTAAAGAATCGATCTATCTTACTCTCAGGTTGGATAATAATACTAGAAGCGTACCTTGCAAGTATTGTAATGTTTGCTTCGTAGGTACCAAAAGATTCATCATCCTTTTTCTTTATTTCAAGATAATACTTATCCAACCTTTTTAGGAGAATACGAGGTAATTACTTATTGAAGTATAAGTTCTTAAACTCATCCCATTCCATGTACTCAATTTCATATCTTTGCCTCGTATTCTTGATAAGATTCCACCATTGATCAGCATCTCCTTCCTAATGATACACTGCTAAGATGACTTTATCATATTCAGAACATTGAAGAACTGAAAATATCTTTTCAGTAGTACTGATCCATTGTTCAGTAACTAATGGATCAGTAGACCCGCTGAATGAAGGTGGATGCTACCTCATGAAGGATTCAACAGAATTTTGCACTTCCCTTTCTCATTTGGATGTCCTGAATGATTCATAGCTTGAGAAAGTTGTGTGATTATGGCTACATGATTTTGGATTCCAGCTCCCATAACATTTGGTTCCTCATGGGGACAATCATTACATTGCCCTTTGCATTCCGCATTAACATGGTTCCTTAGAAAGCCATCTATTGACTAAAACCAAAAAGAATAGTGTGAGCAACACTAATTATAATAGGAAAAACACATAATCAAGAATAAAATTTTACACTTAAGGTCTAATCATAGGTTATTCATGGCCATTTCTAAAACACTAAGATTGTGTTCTATGCTTAGACTTATCCTTAGGGTTCTTATTAAGGCTTTCACATCCTAGTTTCCAGAGGTTGACTATACCTTTCCTCTGATACCAAATATAGTGACCCATACATTACATACATTTTTAATACTTCAAAATTGAAGTAAAATTAATACAACATATAACAAAACCATGAAAGGACTTTATAGGTATAATGTCTTTAGAAACTGGGAAACATAAAAAACTGGTTCATAAATCATCTACATTGCCTCCCATTTATTTCATCATATCTAGAGTCCCTTTTAGAATATCCTTCTTAATAACCTTCTTCCTGACATGGGGAAAGAAAACATACAAAAGGGTGATCTCAAATGCTTAGTAATGGTAAACAAAAGAAAAACCAATCACATCATATTCATAAGAACATAACATTTTGGAAATCTTAACTCGCAAAAGAAATCATAATTTCATAACATGGGATAAATCATAGTAGTGAAATGTAATCCCAATAATCATAAAATAAAACATGAAACTCTGTGGAATAGACACATAATAATAGATAATCATTTCTTTGTATTCAAGAAACATTTTCAAGACAATTTTAGCAGACAAAGTCCATTTCTGAACCGAGTTCACTCCTCGTTTCAGTCCTGTTTAACTGAACTGGATTAACCTCCAATTCCAGCCATGTCTATATAATGAGATATAAATCATTACCCAATGCATTGGAGGGAGATATTGGTCCCACCCATCTCATAATGATACCATTCTTATGTGTGCCACAAAATCATAAACCATACATCATAGCATAACCCATCTAATAAAAATGGGATTCTTAAACATCACGTCATCATAAAATAATCCATAAAAGGATATTGTAAAAATAATTCCATCATAACATAATCAAATCAATGTAAAAATAGGGATATTAACAGAACCATATATTATCTTAGATGGAAAATAATTTCGATAAAACACTTGAACGCCATTCTTGAGGAAAACATCCTTTCTACTTCAAGAACATTTTCTTTTCTTAACATGTCATATAATTTTGATCTAAAAGAAGTTGATTAAAAATAAACATGAAAAATGGTAAAGGAATTTTCATGGAAATAATGTTCTAAAAATCCATTCATGTCATATAAGTTAAAAAAACATTCTTCCCGTACTTTGGTCGGAAAAGTCAAAAAGCGCCTCGTACGAAAAATGACAAAAGATTCCTTTCATATCTTTTACTAAAAACTCACCGAAGGGTAAAATTGGATTTAAACAATTGTAGGTGGATGGAAATAATATTACATATTGAGGAAACATGGATTTGGATGATAAATATTCACCAGTAAATTATGATGTATAAACAATCTCGGATAAAAATGAGATTGTGAGATTTTCCCTTACCTTAGGTCTGATTTGCTTCGTAAGTGTCTGAATCTCCTGTATAATTATTTAAATAGTGTTATAGACTTATTACAGAATAATTATTATTTTTATTATATCATATATGGTTATATTCTTGGCATCTTATTAGTAATAATTCATTACTACTAGTTATTCAGGTGTTTATTACTTTTTGTTCTTATGCGTGTTTTGTTGAATAAATTATTATTCTTATTTTTAGGTTATAGATACCTCATTTCCAAAATGTTTTTAATGTAATATATATCATATTAATTCATTCAATTCATATATATAATCATTATGCAATGAAGGTCATGTAGAACGAGTCGCATCACATCGTGGAGATGGTATTCCGTACGTACGCACGAGCGATGATATTGTTCCCATGATCATGGAATTGTATTGGAGTGTATGTCTACTATTTCAGAATCAATATCACTTTACAATAATCATATATAGTTATTATTTACACCATTATACCCATCCAAGTATGGTGGTGGTGGAAAATAGATTACACCACGGCGTGGAGACGGTATTCCGTACGTACGAAAGCGCAGTGATTTCATTTTCCATAGGTTGGGTAGATGTTGAAATAGGGTTTTTTAATACTTATAAAAACATATCTGTATATGAGTGATACTGATTTTATTACTTCATAATGAAACAACTAAACAATAAGAAGTGTAAGAATAAATAAAGTTGAAGGAATCGGTAATGAACATTACCTCTTCTTTAAAGCACCTCTTTGAGACCTCCTTATAGGGCACTAAAATTTGTCTTTGAAGAATACCAGGACCTCTAAGATGTTTCTAGGGAAGTGGAGACAAGAATTTGGCAGGGGTTGGATGAGCTTTACGGCACAAATTGGTGTGACGAAGAGAGGGAGGAGGTGTCCTTTTATAAGAGAGGAGAGGGGCACCTTAGGAAAACTTAAAATATTATTTTATTATAAAGTCATATTCGGTTTTTAATAGCTCCAAATTGATTTATTTATAAGCTAAGGTGGGGATGGGTCTAAATACTCTCATCTAATAGAATTTGGACAAGTTTAGGGTTCTATTTTAACCTTATCATTTTGATTTAACTTTAAGTTAGATAATTTAACTTTTACCGTGTCTTCTTGTTTTCTTACACTATAAGGTTAATAAAAATACTATAACAAGAAAAAAGAACCCGAAGTTGTTTTTTATAGCCTTATATAAGTCATTTGGCCAAACCATATATTTGTAAGAATAAAATAACAATTAATAATATAATTTTTTTTTAAAAACTATTTTATGTCAATTTTGACACTATTTGGAAATAGATTTTTGTGAAAAATCAAAAAAGAATGACTAGTTCGAAAAAAGTTAATTAAATCAGTACTAACATGACATATTAACATATAAAATTATTGTAATTCATAAAAAGTTTCAAATTACCTTTATTTGGTTATTTATAACATCAATTATGCAAATATTTCATTAATAAGATAATTATTGCATCATCATTGTGTCATACATAAGTTACATTATTTAGTGTCTAAAAATTACCAATAAAATACCATTATGTAGGAAATATTTTTTTCATTCTAATGAATATTTATAGTCGAATTTTTCTTCTATATAACCCTATATTAAAAATTATTTAGTTATTAAACATTGATTTTAACTATTTTAACCCTTCTTTAAATAAATTAATAATAAATGTCCTAATCTAATTCATGTGGGCCAAAATGGTCATATGTTATTCCTAAGGTTGTTTTTGGTCGAATTACACTTATCCAATAGAATTAGGAAATGTTTTAGCATAATAATAATAACATTCTTACCCTTAATTACCCTATTTACTTTTAACCGTGGTAAAAAAAAGTAAAAAGTTACTATTCACCAAAAATTATTTTCATCTCATTGAACCACATTTTAGTCCCTTATGTTAACTGTGTCTCTCGGATGTTCGAAATTCCACTCACAGAAGCGGTAAAATTATGTTTTATGTAAATTTGAAAATTCTCCTTGGAGGTGGGTAAAAGACGGTGAAAAGTTCAATAAAATTTTTATATATCTAAAATTATTATAAAATGACTCCAATGAATGGAATTGAACCTATATAGGTATTATGTATAAATTTTGACCTAAAATTAATTTAAATAAAATAAATATTTATTTAAATAAAAATTCGGTTTTTAAATAGTATCCCAGTGTTTTCACTATTCATAAAAAATTGAAGGTTTTTAGAAAAATACAAAAATTTCACCCTAGGCTAATTTCAATATTTCAAATCCAAAAACGAAGTCCATTTTGAATGTTAAAATTTATAAAATTCCAAAAAGTGGGTATTACTATTCATAATGGCTAGTTTTAATAATATTTTAATAGCATATCGTTGTTTAGTGAAACATTGTATTGCATACGACGCATGCTGTCGACGAAGGTCGCGATTGCGTGTAAAGCATGCCAAGCTAGTGCTGTGTGTAGTGAAAGATTCTTTTGATGATTTATATAACATAAAAACAAAATATTTCTCATAAAAGTCTCGGGTGTTACACATATTCAATAAGAAATTTTTTTAGTAATGTTATTTTTTTATGGAAAACATATATAATAGGATAAAGAACATGTAGAATTCTATTTCATATTGGATACCCCAATAATTCATGTTATCTTAGTGAAAAAAGTTAAAAAAATATATTTCATATAAGGCTTGGACATATTAGAGAAATGAAATTAAGAAAGGTATCGAACGAAATAATGAATAAATATTTGGCTCATATATGTTGAGATAATGATAAGGTTTTTACAACATTAATGAACGGAAAAATTGTTCAAGGTAAAAACAAGAGATTGTACAGATAATGAACAATACCACTTCTGTTAATTAATTCATATATTTATGGACCTATGAGACATAAATTTATAAAATATGGGATTTATTTTTTCACATGCTTTGATGATATCAATATAATGGAAAGAGAAATATTTTTAAATCAGATTTCATGTGAAGTAGAATTATTCATGATGTACACAGAAGAAGTTGAAATAGTTATCGGTATTCAAATAAAGAAATCGAGATATAAAAATGAAAACGAATACATTGGAAGTTCATTGAATATTGTATTACAAAATATTGAACAATACATTAATATATTAGTCTCTATAATAATTTTTTTTAATGAATTGGAGTTCTATGTAAAGAGGGAGAACCATGCATGATGAGTTTGATTGATTAATGTTATTTTATAGGGAGAATTTATGTACTATTATAAATATTTAAAACTGATGTTTTCATTGAAGAAATTGAAATCATATTTCATATGAAATTTTTTATAATAAAATTCCAATATTAAGATAAATTTGAGTCTTTAAAATTCCTTACAACATAAAAATAAAATACAAAATATGGGGATGATTGGGAAGAAATTTCTCGAAGGTGTTTTTTTTGCAAGCATTTCTAATGGTATAGGTATAGATGATTGAATAACAAATATGAATAAATGGTTCACTATTATAATTTCTAAACCAATGAGAACGAATACAAATATAGTTAACTAGATATAAAAACTATTCAATATGATTATGTTAACAATATGAGGGATGTAGATCTTGTGAGTGAAAAAAAACATCAAGTTGAAAATTATGTTAGAAGTGTTGGTTTTTATCAGAATGATTATGAAGAGGATATTTATAAAAATAAAAAAATTAAAAATAATTGCAGAAACTTGTTTAAATCAATAATATCATTTTAGAATTATGTTCAATACTATAGAAAATTGGAACGACGATATACGATGAGAACCCACACGATCCAAATAGATGAATAATGAGGGTTGAAAATCAAACATCACTTATTTTATAAATTGTTACTAAATTAGAAAGTGTATCCTTTGAAGATGAAAAATAGATTGAGGCTTAGAGGAAAATCTAATTCATGTGGAAAATAACATCATATTGAATCTTGTTACATGACCTCATGATAAACATATATTTGGAACCATATGGGTCTATAAAATCATGATAAATGTCATGGGTACAGTTATTAGGAATATATCTACACTTCCATTTTTGGGATACTCACATGTAGAAGGTGTTGATTTTGATGAAACCTTTTCTCCAGTTTCAATGATATAATATTTTATAATTTTATTAAATATTGGAGCCTACATGAAAAATAATATTTATGAAATGGATATCGAATCGATCTTTTTAATTGATGATCATTAATAATAAGTGTATGTTGATAAACATAATGGGTTCTTCATTGAAAATGATTAGAATATTCTATACAAACTGAATAATGGTCATTATGGATTAAAACATGTCTCATGGTAAATTTAGTAAATGACTTATAGTTTCTTGAAAGATTCATATTCTGTTTAATGAAATGTGGGTAAAAACATATATATCAAAGAATTGAAGACAAGTACAATTTTTGTAATTGATTATGTTAATGACACCATTTTTTAAGGTGATCTTGAAAAATCATTTCATGATTTTTCAATCCAAATGAAGTATATATTTGAGATAACTATTCAATGTGATATGATATATTTCTTGGCATTACAGATCTTGTAAAAAAATATCTACCTTATCCTAAGAAAATTAATCCAAATAATTTTTGTATTAATTTAATAACAAAAAATAAAAACAAATTTATACTCCAATTCACCTAGTTTTGAATCTATATAATGATTAGAAAAGTGACATTTGAAATCAATGGGTATTCATAATACTTATTAGGAGTTTAATTTACAAAATTTCTTATAGACGTGATATTGTATATGATGTGAGTCTTTATGCTCAATTTCATATTGATATAAAGGATTCAAATAATATGAAATCAAAGATAATTCTTATATATACAAATGTAATATAATTTCTTCACTTGTTTATAAGAAAATAAAAAACATAAATCTATCTGAGATTGCAAATATAGATCGGGTAGGATTTTAGCATTAAAGAATATCCCCCTTAGGTGAAACATTATTATTGATAGATAGTTGTGTGAGTTAGAATAGTAACAAATAGAACTCAATAACATTCATTTATATAGAGGACTAATATGTTGCTACAACTATTTATTGCACAAAAATGTTTTTTATAAAGGAACAATAAGATAATACAATGGTTAAAATTGATAATACGCTAAAAAATAAATTTGATAATCTATTTGAAATTGATATTTTTAATATTAAGGTACAACATTCAAGATCAAAAAATATTAATATCCTAATCATTTTCATCAAGGAGAAGGTTAAAATGGATTCATTAGTTTGTAATTATATCTAACACAATATTTATTTGTTAATTAATACACATAATAAGTTATTATTCATATAATTGAGACCCAAGGCGGAATATGGATGTTCATAACCTTCAATGTCATTAAAAACCACTGTTTGTGACCCCCAGAAGACATTAGTTTCTTTTGTTAAATGTTGTGTACCAATGGATGTGAAAATGTGGGGTTCTTGAGGAAATCCCTTTGAATTATGTTTGCAACATTATTAGTATGATTTTACATTCATGGTTGTATTTGGAAAACTCTGGAAACCATTATTATAATTCTATTTCTTTTCTACACTTGGTTTTCCCACATAGACATAGAGTTGAATAACTAAAGTCTCTCCATGTAATATTACCTCTCCCATAGAATTGATGACCCCCTTGTTCATTTCATTTTATATCAATAAGTTATTGATGAAAGAGAAATAGATTCACAAATTTAAATGATCTATTGTTTGTAGGTATTAACAATAAATTCAAAGGGAGAGATGGAAAAGTCCCCTATTATTTGAGATTCAATTTTTTTCAATATGGAACCTCAAATTTTTACTACTGTTGAAGTTATCTTAAATGATTAAAAAATGTGTTAAATAATATTTTACATTGTTCACTATAAGTGAAGTTCATGAAAAAATAATTTCTTAATGAATGATTATCTCATTTCATGACCATGAAATAATAATGTTCATAATGTGAAGAAGAAGGAATGGTATTTCATTAAAAGAGTTATAGAGGAGTTTTTCTTGAAATGGAAATCATTTTCCATACTTTGATAATTTTAATATTTACTTTTAATGGAGATAACAAAAAATATATACCAACTAATGGGAAAACCTCAATTATGGATCTTTTGGGACCCAAAAATGGTCATCGTTCCCATGGAAGCCCATATAAGTCCAGCTGAAGGGTGGCATGGGTGGTTTAAAGAGATATATCATAGAAGGCTTGTTTATAAGGAAAATAAATGAGTTCATGGGTGAATGATGTGTTCACAGTTTGTTATTTGGATGAATCATTTGATGCTTGTGATGGATATTTTAATCGAAGGAAATCCCTGGTAGCTTGATCGATATAGTTTCCAAATGTATTGATTAATATATCATAGAAGATAACACAAAGTAATTCAATGTGGGGTGCTGATATAGTGGTATAGTTCTTCCACCACAAGAATCTCATATATTACCAGCATTGAAAATATAATTGGACATAGGAAGTCCGTTCAATCCAATTAATTGTCTCATTCATATTACACATATGATAAACCCAGTTCATTTTAGTTGATGATCAGATTATCTTTGAAAGAACTAGTGGTTTCAATGATTTTTTTGTATCTGCATTAATGAGGAGATTAGCATAAGGAACTCCAGTAGCGAAATAGTTGTATTTCAATCATATGGTGAATTTGAATATGATTCATGCTTGATCCATAAATGTAGTTACATGTGGATATTCCAACATCTAATCACTATGGATGAGATCGATTATAATATATTATTTTTATGAGATCCACATATAATGAACTCAGGGAATTAGTTAGAAAAAACACAATGGTTCCACCATTATCACAATAAAAAATATTCATGTTACGATGGAAACCATCTTCAAAATAATGTTGTGAACATAGACTCTTTATATGGTTCTTCAGTATGGTATAAAATCATATGCAAAAAACAGACATGATTATCATATGTGTTTTAAAAAAATATTCATAATAATAAATCAGCACTGAATAATTTTAATTTTCATACCTAAATTATACTTATAAATCTAATAATGAAATGTGGTAATGAAAAATGAACTATAATACATTTATGGAACTGGTAGGTCGTAAATACGCATGGATATGATTCCATTATTCAATGATCATGGTGGAAAAAGGTAAGTATTATGATATATTTAAATAATTATAATTATAATATAATTATATTATTATTTTTTAAAATACCCTTAAATATACCATGAATGGGATTATTTTATGAAAAATGAATCACATCCCATCATGGAGGTGGCAATACACATATATACACGAAGAACAATATCATTTTTATATTAATGGAATAGTAAGAAAATATATGATATATTAATTATATAGAATGATAAATATTTCATGAATATAATAACAACACACACACACACACTTATATATATATTAGTTAAATTCCTAATTATAAATAGTCATGAGAGACGATGATATAAATTGAAATTCATCGGTTTGTAAGGTGGCAGTCTATCGTACATACAAGTGATTATTTCTATTAGTATTTTATATAATAGGAGATGGATATAGTTATTAAATGTATTATAATAAAATCATACTATACGAGTTATTCAAGTTTTAATATATAAAAACCATTTAATTATATTTTATATTGATGGAATAAGAATGAAAACAAAAACACTAGATTAAAAACTACACATATTCTTTAGAAAACCACTTTAATAATACCCAAAAATCTTTTATAGGATGGGTTTATGATAAAAACAATTCCAATGTGAAATGGAAGGGGTTGTGTGGATGAGATTAGGTATGGTAATTGTAGAACCATAATTATTTTCAAGTGTGTAAATTGACAGGTGACAGTGTAATCTTTTATAAATGGGAGAGCGGACTTGCTAGGAAATTTCATAATAGAACTCAAAATTATAATAACAATCTCAAGTAAAATGCTTCCAAATTCCCATATATTAAAATTTGGAATAGGATAAGGTTGAAATGTGGGCATAAATTGGTAATTTGACATATGATCAGGAAAAATACCCTTGTCTTTTAGTTTAACCCCCCAAGAAACCATTTTTATCTTCAATTGGTGTCATTATTTTTTAGAATTTTTACTAAACATTACGAAAAAACTAAGGTGATATAATTATATAATATTAGTTATTCTTATTGATAACATTATTTCCATTTTATAAAATTAAATTCGAACATGTGGATGAATTTAAATTAATAAAATGAACCCACAAAGTGTGTTGAAAAATTGTTTATCATGAAATGTTTTTTCAACATAAAATGAACCTATTTTAACTATTTTACAGTTATATGATATTTTTTTTGAGATAATATATATATATATATAATATAAAATTAATTTTATACATTACCTATTGGGGGTTATTTCACTTAATTAAAATGCAGTGATATTATGTAGTAAAAAACAATTTTATATAATTTTTTTTGTAAGGCTACAATGAAAATATAGAGTAAAGATGATTCAAATATAAATAATTTTATTACATTTAAATAAAAAATTCATCTTAATTTCAAAATAAAATTATATTCCTAATGGGGTTTTTAAACTACTTTATTTACTAAATGTAAATAACTCTTTAACATAAAAAGAATCTTTTTACTATTCACTAAAAATTAAATCAATTTTCAAATATCCAAAATTTTATGAAAATATTAATTTATAAAATATGATTTTAATAATTAATATATTTTAAAAAATAAATTTTCTAAAATCCTTATATATTATCTATTATATTTAACCATATAAAGATATAAAAATATTTTTTTTGGAGAGAACTTATTACCTGTAAAATAAAATGCATTTATTAAAATATAGAATTCCCATTTACAAATAATTAATCAAAAAATCATTTAGGACATATATTTTTATTTAATAATTTATTTAATGCTTTTAATATATTATAATTTATTATCTGTGTTATTATGATCATATTTAAACAATCATGGTTCATTTGAGATCAATGTTTCATGTCACATACATTACGAAATATATTATTCTTTTTTTAAACCCATGGTGTTATAAAATAAATATTAAATATTTAGGTTTTATATTATAACCCCTTAAAAATTACTTTAGAACTCAAAATTTCATCACTTTAGTAAAGAAATAAGGGAATATCATCTTATTCAAATCAATGGTTTCATATGTAGCTTCCTTCAATTTATGATTCATCCAATGTAAATAAACCATGTTAGTTTCCTTCTTTAGTAGAAAATTAAATATATGACTAAGGGTTAATAAATATTTTTCTTCATATTAATGATATTGATATAGTGGTAAAACCTATGTGATTAGTACATGTGAAGGATACTGTATTTACATTCTCAAAAGTGTTTCAATAACCACGTTGTTAACTTGAGAGTGTTTTGTGGGTAGTGTCAAGTTATAATCTATAGTCCCTAATCAATCAAGAATATTGAAGGAATCAATATACAAAGGTATCATATTTCCTTTATTTTTAAATTCAATATCCTTATTCTATGGAATGATTCATAGGATTTCATCTCAAAAATGTCTAATTCTTTTCGTCAATAATGATTGTCTACTTGAATCTTTTGGAAAAATTTATATGCATTGATATGTTGGTGCATGGATATAAAATTCTTCGTCAGTTCCAAACTTATCATCGGTCTGAACAAATTAATTACTCCATCTTCATCCAAGTATTCCTATGTTCTACACTTCATTCCATTTAGGGATTTGTAAAGAGCCATCTCAATGATCAGGTGAAATCTAATGTTGTAAGAGAACTATACTAGAGTAATGTTATGATTCAAAGAAAATTTTAAATATATTTAAGATTATTTTAACTTATCCTCATGGGTTTTAATAGAAATTTTATAGTGACCATCTATATAAGGAAGATAATAAAAGATAAAACACAACACTATTTGTACATATTATGGAATAAATATCTTGAACTTATGTAATGGCCCCTCCCCACAATGTATACCCCTTCTAGGTTGGCAATCAGAGATGTGAGATAGTGACCCCTGAGCCCCGCCTCCAGTAGTCCACCGGGTGGATAATAGAAATGATGGTATAGTGAAGACACATATGGGAGGCATTACCTTCTTCGAGAACACATGAGAAAGAGTGAAACGAGAATGTCACCGACCCAATTCATCTCAGGAAGAAATATATAAGAAAGTTTAAACTGCACATTTTGTAACGTCATGAAAAAACTAGTACAACTAAAATGGAAAACTGCAAATACCAGAAAAAAGTAACACAATGGCGACCCAAATCCCAAACGACTCCTAAAAAACCCCCCAAGATAGTATTAACTACTCTAATATCAATAATTCTCTATGTGACCTAAAAAATCGTTTATATAACATATGGTGAGTATAACTGTATACATAGTTGGATCCTCTTAGAAGAATCATCTGAAAAAGTAAACAAATCATTAT
Organism: Viscum album; assembly: GCA_963277665.1. Classification (NCBI taxonomy): domain Eukaryota; kingdom Viridiplantae; phylum Streptophyta; class Magnoliopsida; order Santalales; family Viscaceae; genus Viscum; species Viscum album. The sequence goes on from OY728152.1 coordinate 1,507,478,760, forward strand.
AAAAATCAATGACTAATAAGTGAAACTAACATATCACCTAAATATGTATACTATGTTCCCTACCTTATCATGGATACCCTCAAAAATTATCACATATAAGAATATATAATATAATATTGAATATAAACGGTACCCCACTACCACTTCACTACTAGTTTGATGCATTTCCCCAACATCGCATGTCCTAAGTATTTCTATCCATAATGGATTTCCCTCAGAAACCTTGGAAAATCACCACAACATGAACCTCATGCAACACAACCACTAATTCTTCATATCCATGGTACCAGATAGTTTTTGGGAGCCACCACAATATATATAATTTCTATAAATCATAAGGTATTAATTCTCAAGGCATTATAGCCCATACACTGAGTAAGGATCCTCAATCCATCACAGCCTATAAATGTTACACCAATAGTATCCCATAATAAAATATATCTAGAAAGTATCTGTGTGAATAACTGCAAGACATTACATCCTTATATGCACATAAATCTGTAAAACTAACTATCATGTATACCAGAAGAAGTAACTTCCAAGAAAATAGAGCGTGTCCAAAATGGGGAGTCAACCATCCATCCTGCCATCGTAATTTTAGTGGAAAACACCACCCAGGGATGGGAATCCCTGGTGTGTCAGTCACCCTAACTGATATTGTGGGGGTAGAAGATAGAATAAAAATTACATGACAGAGTATAGCTCACAACCAATCTATGGAAAAAAAACTAGTCATAAACTCAACTACAGCTAATGACTCTCTGACTCCCAGATACCAATGCGAAGACAATATATACAATAAGCACAAAACCATTATGATAGATTTATTAAATCATTTTCCCCTTTTTATCAATTACATTTTCTGTTAATTAATTTTTTAACCATAGTTAACCATCATCATTTCCACTTTAAATTTATTAATAGTTTTATTATATTCCAAGATTCCATACATTCTAGAAATGAATTCTATGCAACCGATAAAATGGGGATCAACAAGGTGAGTAGATAAACTACCTGTCGAGTCCTTTCCACCTATAGTAGGATTGTAGACCAATCCTTCCTTTATAAGCTAATCACCAAATGTATGTGGAATACCGCAGGTGTATTTTCCCGTTTTGGTATAGAGAGTAAGAAAGAGAAGATTAATTAATAAGTGGGTAAAGTGAAGGAGATAAATAAAATACAAGATTCAGATAGCTTTCAACATTCACATATTAACCATTTCATCATCTCTGGTGTCTTCCATGACACCCACATGGATAAAATGATGCATATTTCCACTGTAGGCATCAACTATTTCCACAACCAGTAGGCCTCCAAACCCCCACATCACAAAAAAACCATCCAGGAACGTAACACATCACACGTAGAAGGAAATAACAAAGAAACCAGATCCATTACCCTAAACAAAAAATTATTCTTTAACAGGCCACAAACTCTCAAGGATCCAATGTAGAAGGCACTCAGACGTTCATGGAATAGGGTAACTTAGAATCCTAGAAGGCATTATCTTTTATAGGTATACCAGATCATTAATCCATCTTGAATAAATGGATTTATAATTAGTAGGTTGACATTAGGGGAACCCTAGAGTGCATGCTGTCGTAGCAACCATAAATTAATTGAACAATTAATTTTACCATCCTTTAAACAATAAAAATCAGTATGCTTCAAGTGGAACAACCAAATGAATTAAACATGCACATATGCATCAATTTTATTAACATAAATCTATAACATCAACAACTAGATTCATTTACATACCACTTTATCTTTTTCAAATTAATTATCAATTAATTCCATATTAAATCTCTTTTCATATTTCCTTCAAAAATGACATGATATATAATGATATCATATATATCACACTATCTGGCAGAAAAAGTGGAAAAAACATAAGATCTATACCAATTTATTTATCCAGTTCAAATATTTACTATGTCAATTTCATTATAAATAGAGAAGCTAAGAATCCCTTATCTCAAATGGTTCTTGATATTCATTATAAATATGCCAACCCAATGGATCATGATCACCTCTCCATGTGATAACTGCATCCACACATGGATGTCGCTACACGACCACCCAAACTGACATAAAAGAAAACTCAATTAGAAATAAGAGATCACATTCCATAACAATTAAAAGAGAAATGAGATAATAAGTATTGAATAAAACAAAATAACAGAAGTAGATTATACCTTCTATAGAAGATGGATCAACACTTGCTGCTAGAACCATAATATGGGGGATCTTGTAACATGAAGAATCTTTAAGGAAAAATGATCCAAAGATTATGGTTTGATCACACCACTCGTAGGGGGAGAAAGTATCATACTACCACACAAGGAGATAAGGAGAAGAAATAACAAGGAGAAACACATCTATAGCCTTTGAAAATATAAATAGACCAGCAGTTTATGATACACCAGATTTATCATTAATATTGAATCTGTCAAAGATCATATGTTATGACGGATTAAAGGCTTCCCAACCATTAGAGAAATTTGTATACGAATTACGGACATTAAATCGACCTTAATTATCAAAAAACAAGTTCTTGAATTAATTTTATGTCAAACAAAAAGTTAAAATTGAGAATGTATAGGAATCTAGAAATATTGTCCCCAAATGAGTCATCGAAAACAATGTTACCAAACGACTCACCAACAGTACTATTCATAAAGGACTCACCGACATTACTGTTCACAAATGACTCACTAAAAACACTATTTATAAATCACTCACTGATAAAATTGTTCACAAACGAATCACTGACAACAGTAATCAAAAGTGACTCACTGATAGTACTTTTTAAAAATTACTCACCGACAACACTTTTCACCAATGGCACAGATACAACAATGTTCAAGATTGACTCCACGACACCACTATTAACAAATAATTCATTTATAACATTATAGACAAATGTATCGACAATAGACCTCTTCATAAAATCTTCATTTAGACAATGGTTCATAAATTTCTCACCGACATCACTGTTCACAAAACTAGAAACACTATTCAACAAGTTAGAAATTTGGAAACATGTTGGATATAAGTCACTTATACCTCCCAAAACACACCAAACATCAGATTTTCAAAAAATGGATGGACCGGAGATGTCCATTTCATCAGATATGTCTCAAATCATTCTCATCCATAAGAATTAAAATACAACCATGATAGGATACTGAAAAATGGGTCTCAGCAAACCCCCCTTCGAGATATCTATCAAGGCTCTTACCCCCAAAGGAGTTTAATATCATAAAAGGGGACATGTGATAGCACATGACAACCATAACAAACTCCTAAAATCTCTCCCAAGGGAGATACATATCAAAGAGAGATAGACTGAAATGATATAAAAGAAATCCATCTCATAAACCCGAATGTTTTCTAACCACAAACGAACATCATTGGATGAAATGATATAAACACCGAACTAGTCTGGGTACTAAGCACATATATGAGACTCATGATACAATGTACTTTACTCTATGTCACCATTCAACCATACGACACAAACCAAGGAAATAAAACACCTACATAGCACCTTTTCTTTGTGGTATGGGATCTCTAAAGGATGATCTTCGATGGCTAAATAATCATCAATGAGAATCTCACCCCAATCAGTGATGTAATAGATGTCATGAAAATAATGATGGGACTTCGACAACTGAAAAACATAAGGTATCCATCTCATCTATAGGGAATGTTCTCTGCCACAGGTCCCACATGAGCCAACACATTGAAAGGCCCAAAATGAGGATAAAGATTACTCTAATGACCAATCATTCAATACCCATGATGGGGACTCACCATCCAAAATGGGTGAACCAAAAAGTCAAACTCTAAGGGTCTCATAGTATGATTGGAATTGGATTTCTAAGGATACTTTACTGCTTTCATACTCTCTAGAATCACTTGAACCATCTCTCTCACATTCTATACCAGTTATGTCCCAAACTTTTCAGACTCAATCACCCTATTACAACATGACAGAGAATGGAAATGACAACCATAAACGGTTTCAAATGATTCTATACAGATAGAGTATTAAAAACTATTGTTGTAGGTGAACTCCAACAAGAGTATGTAACTCATCCATTAACGTCAAAAAACCATGACATAAGAGCTCAAAATTTCTTCAAGAGTCTAGATGCTTCCCTCTGTATGCCAGTCTTTCTACAGCTGAAAAGCAGTTATAGGGCATAGATGAAAACTGAAATCACGCTGGAGACATCTCCACACCCTATAGTTAAAATAATGAACTCAATAAATGATGATCGTCCTCAGGACTTCATAGTGTCTCGCCACCTCATCTAGAATAAATACAACATATTATTCACTGAATAAAACCAATCCATACTATGGATGAAATCATGAGTTGTATCCATAAACATAGAAAATGTTTCTAATAGTATTGATGGCCAAGAAGTGGCTCAGAGTCTATACATAATTCAAACAAGTCATCTCAACCTCCAATTAGCATATTCAACACCATGGGAACTGGAATCATATATACCTCAAGTCCTAATGAATTTAATGTATATGGTAATATAAAGGTGTGTGTCACTCCATAATCAAACAAGGCATTAAACCAATTAAAAAAATTAAAGGGTGCCTCACATGACGTCTGGATCGCATGGCACTGGAAACACTAAAACATAAAGGTGACCATGACCTTCTCCACTACCTCTCTAACACTGATGATGAAAACCACCATGGACGAGATATTCTATCTAAGGACGGGGAGCCTCCCAAGGTTGTCCTCGACCAACATCAACTTCTCTCTGCTGACCCAAATCTAGTGAAACATGATACTGCTATCCATGTAGGAACTGCCACAGTGGAGGAACCTGAAGAGGAAGATGTGACACAAACTGACTGCTATGAATGTTTGGGCACTCTCACAACTGATAAACATGGCCTCCACAAGAATAAAAATCCTTGATCCCTTGGAATAGGATTGAGATCTACCACCACCAGATATATGAGATATGTACAGATGTTACCTACCTTCGACCAAAAAGAATGTCTTCATCCCTAAAAACATGGATCCCTAGTGAGAAAATCTACTTCTATATGAATCCTGACTACTTCACTCTCATGATAATATAGTTCTGGCTAATGTTATCTGGATGACCTCTTCCCTCACTAGCAACTCGAGATTTATCATCAGCATAAACGGGGTGACTTGGCGCTGGATATCTATATGAAATGCCTCCTCGAAATCCCTCACCCTACCCTCCTCATCTAGAAACATGTTCTAATTATATCATAGAATATTTTTGAAATGGATTCTGAATTCTAGAACCCTACATATTACATACCAAAGTACAATCATCTCCATGAGACTAGCTGCCTTCAAGGTAAAAGAATGAAAATGGACAACAAAATTGTCTCAGATCTCCTCTCATGAGACTATCAAATCCTCAAGAACCCCGAGGTATATGAACCACCACTACCTCATCTTCCCACAAAACATTATCACAACCTACAACACCCAGTGTTCCTTATGATAATGGTTCGAATGAAAACCTATCACAGCCACTTCCAATCATCCTTCTGTGAATGTATCTAAAATGGATCCCTCATAATTCTATAGAATCTAGAACTAAAATTTTTAGAGATTCACCATACACATGTCATTGTCGTAAAAATCCACTATGCATTGATCTGATGGCATATCTAGTAGGAAATATTCATCATAAACCTACCGAGGACCTAGACATGGAGCCATAACAACAAAATAAAAAAAATTTAGAGATCCTAAATGTCACGACCCGTCCTCGGGGCCCGTGCCGTGACTACCCCAATCCCGCCTTCCATAGGCCAGGGGCTGGCGACTAGCACCAAGGCGTAAATCCCAACAAGTGGGAAGACATTTCCTTTGAAAAGTAAACAAGCACCACAGAGTAAGCAAGCAGAAAAGTAAACACTGAGTAAAAACTGTACAAGTTGTGTTGAAAGTAAAAGGGGCCGGAAATAGAATCCCAACTATAAAGTACAACTGAAAGGAAAAACAGCAACTGAAAGGAAAAGCCGCAGTGTCGAGCCGTCCTCTGGAAGTCCCACCTGAAGGGTGCGTACAGATAGCCTCCACAGCTCCTCGGGTCCACCTAACTGCTCCGAGTACATCCTGCCCAGTGGTCCACCTCCAGGTACCGTCATGCTCCGCAAGCCTCCACCACGATCAACGCTGTCCGTCGTCTGCAACCAACACAACGTAGTGCGGGAATAGCCCGTGCAGGGGTGAGTATAAGATACTCTGTAGGGACCCCGAGACCCCGGAAGGTCTCCCGAAATCCACAAAGGATAAACCACAAAGGAAAGATACAATCACAAAGTAACAACCGACACTGCTTAGGTATATGCCCATACATATACCTAAGTCATCAATTCCTGTTCGTCTCCAACGTCCGAGCCCAAGCACAACCCAGTCCACACAGGAAAGCAAAACGTATACCCACACAGGATAGCACAACACAATCCACAAAGGAGAGTAAATAGTAAATCCACACTGGATAGCTCAACACAATCCACAAAGAAGAGTAAACAGTAAATCCACACAGGATAGATTAACACAATCCACAAAGGAGAGTAACTCAAGATTCAGCTCACACAAGTATACTTCTTCGGATGATGATAAAGATGTTCACGGATCCATATAAGTCGTCGGACCCACAAAGGATCGACATGTATTAACCCCCACAAATACCCACACAGGATCGGGCCCACAAAGGACCTGTAGGTGCTGGCTCACACAGAACCGCTGAGCGCTGACCCACACAGGATCGGACCCACATAGGATCGGGCCCACACAGGACCTGTAGCACTGATCCACGTAGGATCACTAAGTGCAGTAGTCATCACAGTCCACTGAGGATCTCTGCACAGTCGTCGTTGCAGTCTACTGAGGATCTCTGCACGGTCGTTGCTATCGAAGTAGCAGTCGCAGCCAGCTTTAGGGTTCCGGCACATAGCAAGCTCGTTCGGGAGGGTCCGCTCCACGAGCCGAGAGGCCGATACATCAACTATCACAAAGTCTGAAGTTGATGTATCCAAAAGTTCCATATCGTCAACAGGAACTCAACATCGCAGACGGCGCGTCAATCGGGCGCCCAGTCTGAGAGTTATTGGTTTTTTCGTCCCTGGGACCCGGTTGGTTTTTATGGCAAAACCAACCCGACCGTACTCCACCTGCGTCCAAAACTCAGGGGGAGTGGGCCAAAAGATCTGTCTCACTTAGAGGAATCCAATAAAGCTGATGGCACGTCAATCGGACGTCCGTAGCTCAAGATATGAGTGTTTCCGCTCCGAGGGCCCGGTTGGTTTCGTGTACGAACCAACCCGGCCGAACTCAAAGTATTCTGAAACCTTGAGTGCGATATACCGAAACGACCGACTCGATCCAAGGATCGCGTTTCCGCTGACGGCGAGTCGTTTAGAGGACCGTAGCTCATGATACGAGCATTTGACCGAAAACAGTCCGAAGACGGGGGGTCCGGGCCCGGGCCGACCCGGCCAGACCCCCCATGGGTCGGCCGAACCGGGTCGACCCGGTCCGACCCGGCCTGGCCGCGCGATCGTGCGACGCGGGGGGGGGGGGGGGGGGGGGGGAGCCGCCGCCCCCGCGTGACACCCCCACGGCACCCGCGGGGTGTCGCCCTGGACAACCCTAGCGACGCGGGGGGGAGCCGCCGCCCTCGCGTGACAACCCCGCGGCACCCATGAGGTGTCTCCCCGGACAACCGGACGCGGCTTCAGCCGTGTCCCACGCGCGCCGGACCCGTGCGGCTGCAGGTCCGCGAGTGCCGCCGCCGCGGCTTATGCCGCGGCGGCCTTGTTCGCCGGTGCGCCGGGGCGCCGCCGCTCCCTGCTGCCGGCGCCGCCGCGCCGGCGACCCGCGCCGCCGGCGGCTTCCGCGGGCCCGTGGAGTCGCTCCGGTGGTCCGATTCTGTTCCCGTCTGCGCCGCTGCTCCTCCCGGGACTCGTTCTTCACTGCGGAATCCTCAAAATTCAGTTGCGGCACGTTCCGTCGTTGCCTGTCAAATCCGCACAACGAAGAATGGCGGAGGGTTGTCGGGCCGTGTTCGTTTGGCCCGCACCCTCCGCATTAGAGATAAACAACGGGAGAAACACATTCAACACATGAATACATATCCAAAAACAATTTTTAATGAAATAAAATTGTTTTATGAATCGGGTTCTTCTTTCTTGAATGGAAACAACACGGGAAATAAGGGCATTTCCAAAAATAAAATCCCTACCTCATAGTCGTCGTCGAATGCACGTTCTTCGCGGATTTGTTCGTCGAGGAAGGGGGTGATCGTCGCGTCGTTGCGGAATGGCGTCGCGTCGTCGCGGAATCCAGCGTTGAGTCGGCGAACTCAACGGACCAAGAAACAACAGATTTAATTTAATTATATAAAATTAAATATGTGTTTTATTAAAAAAAACACAAGGGAGATTTAAGAGAATCCCAAAGTCTCTTACCTCAAACAGCTGATCGAAGACTCATTGCGGAGGGAGAGGCGTCGCAGAGGAACGTTGCTGGAAGGGAACATCGGCGTCGCGGAACACAGCATCGCGTCGTCGACTTCCTCGGGTTCGGCGTTCTTTGTCGGAGGCCGGCGTTCTTCGCGCTCTTCGCGAAGGAGGATGAAGGCTCAAGAACTCTGACAAACCTCCCAACGAGTAATCCTCCAAAAAGACATGTTGGTCTTATTTTATTATTACGCCAACAAACGAAAAAGGGTAAGTAACGACCCATCAATTCGTTGAATTAATTCAACGAAAGAAACCGCCCATTTAATTCACGAAAGAAACCACCCAATTAAATGGTTTCTTAAGAATTTAAGAAAACACGTCAGTTGACTTTCATAATGACGGGTTTTCGTGGGTGCGTTACTTAGCAGAAATAAACGGCGGGGCTCGTATGGGCCCCACCTCACAAATATCCTACCAAGGGGGTAGGATATTTCTAGATAGAATCCTAACCGGATCAACTCATCTTAAGCCTCCTTTAAGTGGATTCAAGTGGCTTCCAAGTGGCTTAAGTGAAATAAAATAATGTTGTCGTAAAATTATTTTATTTCTTAACTTTATGCCTGAAAATTAAAAACCACACCCGAGCAAACGCAACTCTGGAAGAGGTGTTTCTAAGCGAATACCGGCGCTGCGATTTCATTGGTGCCCTCAGAATTCGATTCCAGGCACCGGTTCAAAAGTTAAAAAAACACGCTCGTCCGTTCACTGAACGTACTCTAGCCAAACTTCAGAAAATGATTCCGGGCACACCGGGCCTCGGAATCAGGTGCTGTCAGAAACTGTGTTCTTGTAAAATTCCAAATAAAATTATGAAAAAAAATTTCCTTGAAATTTACGGTTCTTTAAATTACTCCCACCTCAGGGCTATACGTCCCCGTAAAGATACATCATAATCTAGGGAAACAAATGTGGGTACTGAGCATGCATCTGAGCCTCCCGCTTTCATGTGCTCTCCTGGAGGTTCCTGTGCTGCCATCTGATGCGCACAAGAGGAATCGATCACCCACGTAGGACCCGCTCCTGTCAATCCTTTACCTCCACCGGGACCTCCGCAAAATTTTCCCCATCATCCACGTCTACATCCCCATAGTCAATGATGTGTGTCGGGTCGTGCACGTATCTCCTCAGCTGAGATATGTGGAAGACGTCGTGCACCCGGTGCAACTGAGGTCGTAGAGCCAGGCGATAAGCCACCTCGCCAATCCTGCTGAGTACCTGTAAAGGCCCGATGAAGCATGGAGACAACTTGCCGCCTCGGCCAAATCTCCATAAACCACGTCGAGGTGAGACCCGCAAGAAGACGTGGTCGCCATCCTCGAACTCTAGTCGCCTCCGCCGCCTGTCAGCATATGACTTCTGCTGGCTCTGAGGTGTCCTCATCCTCTCCTGGAAGACTTGGACCTTCTATGTCGTGGCCCAGACCATCTCTGGTCCCACCATTACTGACTCCCCAGGGTCTGTCCAGCACAAAGGAGATCTGCAAGGCCTGCCGTACAACACCTCGTAGGGTGCCATCCCGATGGTGGAGTGGTAACGGTTGTTGTACACGAACTCCACCAAGGGTAGGTGGTCCTCCCACCTGTGACCAAAGTCGAGGACACATGCGTGGAGCATGTCCTCAAGAGTCTGAACGGTCCTCTCTGTCTGACCATCTGTCTGAGGGTGAAAGGCGATGCTCAGACGTAGCTGTGTCCCGAACACCTCCTGCAACCCCTTCCAAAGCCATGAAGCAAAGAGAGCGTCCCGATCAGAGACGATAGTCGATGGCACACCGTGAAGCCGTACAATCTCCTGAACGTAGATACGCCCCAAGCTCTCCACTGAGCCCTGCTCTCAGATGGGTAAGAAGTGTGCCGACTTGGTGAGTCGGTCAACAATCACCCAAATGGAGTCGTGACCTCTGGAAGTTCATGGAAGTCCAGTCACGAAGTCCATAGATATGCCGTTCCACTTCCACTCCGGGACCTCCAAGGGCTATACCAGGCCTGCTGGTACCTGATGCTTTGCCTTCACCTACTGGCAGGTGAGGCACCGTGAAACGAACTCTGCCACAACCTTCTTCATTCCCGGCCACCAGTGCTGTCGTCTGAGATCCCGGTACATCTTCGCCACTCTAGGATATACCGCCAAAGGAGAAATGTGAAACTCTCTCAGCACCTCCTCTCATAAAGCGACTGGTACCAGGGTACGTCCTCTGAAAAGGACGTTGTGATCTGCTCCAAGGGAGTAACCATCAGGTTCCTGTCCCGAGGATATCTGTGCACGTTGTGTCTCACAGTCGGCCTCCCCATGTTGAGCCTCTCTGACCCGCTATAGAATTGGAGTAGAGACGGTGAGAGACTGAAGGAAGGATGATCCGTCTCTATCGACGAAGGATATATGCAAAGCGGCTAGCTGCTCTATCACCTCCTCAAGTAGCTGGATTCCTGTCCTCCTACTGAGGGCATCGGCTACCACGTTCCCCTTCCCAGGAGTATAGACTACCTCAAAGTCATAGTCCTAGAGGAACTCGAGCCATCAGCGCTGTCTCAGGTTCAGGTCCTTCTGAGAGAAGATGTACCTGAGACTCTGGTGGTCAGAAAAGACTGTACAGCGCTCTCCCATCAGATTGTTCCGCCGTGTCTTCAGAGCGAAGACCACTGCTGCTAACTCCAGGTCATGGGTAGCATAGTTCTTCTCATGCAGCCTCAACGGACGTGATCCGTATGCGATCATTGCCCGCTCCTACATCAGGACACATCCGAGTCTGGTCCCTGATGCATCGTAGTAGACTACGTATCCAACTCTCTCATCAGGAAACCTCAAGATAGGTGCGCTGGTCAATCTCTGTCTCAGCTCCTGGAAGCTCTGCTGACATCTTCTCTGACCACACAAATGGTTTCCCCTTCTTCGTCAAAGCTGAGAGTGGTGCTGCAACTCTGGAGAAGTCCGGCACAAATCTCCGATAGTATCCAGCTAGACCCAAGAAACTCCGCACCTCCGTCACGCTCCTAGGTGGCTCCCAAGCTAGCACTGCCTCGATCTTCGCGGGATCCACAGAAACTCCCGCCTCAAAAATGACGTGCCCCAAGAAGTGGACCTCACGTAACCAGAACTGGCACTTCGAGAGCTTTCCATAAAGCTGGTGCTCTCAGAGTGTGTCTAGTAAAACCTGCAAGTGGTAGGCGTGCTCCTTCTCAGTGGTCGAGTACACCAAAATGTCGTTGATGAAGACCACGACAAATCGATCAATGTATGTCTGGGAGATCCCATTCATGAGGCTCATGAACACTACTGGAGCGTTGTTTACGCCAAAAGGCATAACCAAGAACTCATAGTGGCCATACTGACACATGAAGGCCGTCTTCTGCACATCCTCATCTCGAACTCTGAGCTGATGATAGCCTGACCTGAGGTCTATCTTCGAGAACCATCGTGCTCCCTTGAGCTAATCGAAGAGGTCATAAATCCTTGGTAGCAGATACTTGTTCCTCACTGTCACCTGGTTCATGCGACGATAATCGACACACAGTCGCAAGCTCCCGTCCGCCTTCTTGGCGAACAATATCGGCGAAGCCCAGGGTGAAACACGGGGTCGGATGAACCCCTTGCCCTGTAAGTCCTCCAAATGTACTCGTAGCTCTCGAAGCTCGGTGGGGGCCATCCGATATGCTGGAGTGGATATCGGGGTTGTCTCGGGGTACAGATCAAAGTAAAAGTCTACCTCTCTGCGAGGAGTTAGCCCTGGAACGTCATCGAGAAAGACGTCCGCATACTGATCCACCACTGCAGGAAAACTAGGACTCCGCACGTCAACTGCTCCAAGGATGAGGTTAGCCAACTGATGAGTGATGGGATGATCTCTCCTCTGCGAGAGTCCATCTTGTGCTGCAAAGGCTCCCTTCTCGTCGGTGAAGGTGAACCTGCTCCCATCGGTGCACACACATCGCACCTTGCGCCTAAAAAAGTCAACCTGAGCATGGACTGTAGATAACCAATCCATGCCCAAGATGACGTCGTAAGGCCTCGATGCCGCTAAAAGAAGATCCCAGCCGAAGATCTCGCCTCCTAGAGTAAGCTCACACTGCCGGCACCAGTGTGTAATCGTCGAGTCTGCTCCCGTAGGAGTCTCTAGCCGTAAGGATCGAGCCAACGGCTCTGTCGGAATCTCCGAGCTCCGAACAAGTGCAACGGCTATGAAAGAGTGACTCGCTCCTGTGTCTATAAGAACTGAAGCAAGGGTGGAATAGACACAGATCGTAACTCGAATCATCTCTGGCAGGCCGTGGTCATAGGCCTCCACTACCTGGAGCTGTGCCTGTCTCTGTCTGCCAGCTCCCTGTGGTCATGGCGGACCTCCTGGTGGTGGTGGTGGCAGAGCCTCAAAGCGTCGCCCACCACCCGCTGCTCAGCCAGCTCCTCTGCCTCGTCTGCTTCCTCCCTGCGGACCGCCATGGTCAACCCTCTGCCTCTGCTTGGGTGGCCCCTCCACCGTCTGCTGCTCCTCGGTACGGTGGGACGGGCAGTCACGAGCCTTGTGGCCCTGCCCGCCGTAGGAGTAGCACTGCCTGCCTCTCAGAAGACTGGCCCCGCGCTGTGTGCCCCGCACTGCTGAGCTAGTGTCCCGAGGACGTCTGCCGGAAGGCCTGGTCTGCCTGGAACCCTGAGTCATCCGTCGGCTACCCACTGCCGAAGACTCTTCTACCTGCCACCCTGCGGTAGGACTCGCTGTGGACTCAGCCAAAAAGCTCTCGATCAGAAGGGATCGCTCTAGCACTCCTGTCTGGGTCGGGATGCTGTAACAACCCGAGATTTTATGAAAACTATTCTTTTTCAATTTTATTAATGTCTTGTGTTGTACGCTACACCAAAAGGAGCTTGCACAACACACATCCTTGACTTTACTTGCATTACACGCAATCGCAACCTTCCTCAATAGCGTGTGTAGTACGCAATACCGAGTTTCACTAAACAACGATATGCTATTATAATATTTATTAACTAGCCGTTATAAATAGTAACAACCACCTTTTAAAATTTTAGAAATTTTAGCTCTCAAAATGGACTTCATTTTTGTATTCGGAGCATCGAATTTAGCCTAAGGTGAAATTTTGGTACTTTTTGGATAACTTTCATATTCTAATGAATAGTGAAAATTACTAAATTATAATTAAAAACAAATTTTTTAATCAAAATAATTAATAGTGATAAGTTATTAATTTGAGTGGTTTTAAATTATATTTAGAATATTTTTTTAAAATTTAATACAATGTTGGTCATTGGATGTAATTTCACATTTAAACCAGACATAAACAAGTGTCAATCTTTTGATAGATATTGTTTCTTAAAAACACGCTATTTGTTTTAACAGCGGGATTTAATTATAAAATTAATTAATGCAACTTCTATGTTATGAATTTGGTAAAATAGATTTCATTTTTGAATTTGGAATATGAAATATAGCTTAGGATGAAATTTTGGCATTGTTTTGAAAAACATCAATTTTTGATGAATAGTGAAACTACTAAGTGGTAGTTAAAAAAACTGAATTTTTCATTAAACTTAATTTTACCGCTTCTGTAAATGGAATTTCAAAAATCCGAGAGACACGGTTGATGTCAGTACGTAAAATGATGTTCAATGAGATGAAAATAATTTTTGGTGAATAGTAACTTTTTACTTTTATTTACCACGGTTAAAAGTAAATAGGGTAATTAAGGGTAAGAATGAAATTAATATTACCCTAACACATGTCCTAATTCTATTGGACAAGTTTATATCGACCAAAAATAACCTTAAGTGTAAAATATTATCATTTAGGCCCACTTGGATTAGATTAGGACATTTATTATTAATTTATTCAAAGAAGGGTTAAAATAGTTAAAATCAAAGTTTGATAAGTCAATAATTTTTAATATGGGGTTATACATAAGATAAATTCGACTATAAATATTAATTAGAAAGATAAAATGATTTTATACATAATTGTATTTTATTTATAATTTTTAGACATTAAATAATTTAATTTATTTATGAATCAATGATGATGCAATAATTATCTTATTAATGAAATATTGACATAATTGATGTTATAAACACCAAAATAAATGTAATTTGAGACTTTTTATGAATCCCACTAATTTTGTAGGTTACTATGATATATTAGTGTTGATTTAATCAACTTGGTTCGAACATATAAATCTGTTATGACTTTCACAAAAATCATATATCAAATAGTGTCAAAATTGACACAAAATAGTTTTCAAATCAAATATTATATTATTAATTGTTATTTTATTCCTAAAAATCTAAGGTTCGGCCAAATGACTTAGATAAGGATATATATATTAATAATAAACAATTTGGGGTTCTTTTGGAATGTTATAGTAAGTGTAGTAACCATATAGTGAAAGAAAACAAAAAGACACGGTAAAAGTTAAATTATTTAGCTTAGAGTTAAATCTAATTGATATGGTTAAAATAATACCCTAAACTTGTCTAAATCCTATTTGTTGATAGGATTTCGACCCATCCCCACTTTAGCTTCGAAATAAGATCCTTTGGAAGCATTATAAACCGATTTTGACTTTAATATAAAATAATATTTTGAGATATTCCTAAGGTGCCCCTCTCCTCCCTTATAAAAGGGCACCTCCTCCGCCTCCTCCTCACACAACTTTGAGCCTTCAAGCTCGGTAAACCCCTGCCAAAATCTCTTCTCCACTTCCCTAGTATCATCCTAGAGGTCCTTGTATTCTTCAAAGACCATCCTTAGTTCTTTAAGTGGAGGTTAAGAAAAGGCGCGTCAAAAAGAGGTAATATCCATTACCGATCTTTTTCAGTTTCTTTCTTCTTCAACTTCTCCTTCTTTAGTTGTTTCATGATAAAGTAATAAAATCAGTATTTCTTATATACTGATATGTTATTATAAATATGAAACAACTCTAATTAACCTTCTATCCATCCTACGGAAAAAGGAAATCACCGCGCGTGCGTACGTACGGAATACCGTCTCCACGCCGTGGTGTAATCTATTTTCCGCCACCACCTTAATTGGATGGTTATAATGGTTTAATGAGTAACTGTATATGATTATTATAAAGTGATATTGATACTTAAATAGTATACATACACTTCAACACAATTCCATGACCATGGGAACGATATCATCGCTCGTGCGTACGTACGGACTACCGTCTCCACGACGCGATGAGATCCATTCTCAATGATTAACCATTCATGAATGATTATAAAGTATATATAATAAGTACTAATGAAATATATGACATAATAATTATACTGGAATTATTTATATTTATATGTATGTCATCTACTTATTTCCATTCAATTCAATAAGGAAACGAAAACAGCGTTCAGGCGTACGTACGGACTACTGTCTCCATGAACGGTGTATTTCTTTCCATTTAATGATTTATTATATATGTATATTCTGAATATATATATATAAATCATGTTTTATATTCTGGAATTAAGTAATCATGATCTAAGTAATCATATGAGTAATTACAAGTTAAAAACACGAAAGACAAATGAGGCGATTTTACCCAAAACGCTACTTTAACATGAATTTACAAAAGAACGGGTAACATAAAGTCATAAGTGGAACATATATGATATAATAACAATGAATATGATTCTGGAATAAGTCAATAACATGATTTAAATCATTATACAGGAGGTTGGGACACTTACAAAGCAATTCAGACCTAAGGCAAGGGAAATATCACAATCTCATTTTTATCTGAGATTGTTTATACTTTGGCATTTACTGGGGTGTATTTTATCATCCACATCCAAGTTTCCTCAATATATAATATTATTTCCATCCAACTACAATGTTTAAATCCAATTTTACCCTTCAGTGAGTTTTTAGTAAAATATATTAAAGGAATCTTTTGTCGTTTTTCGTACGAGGTATTTTTTGACTTTTTCAACAAAAGTACGAAGAATGTTTTTTTAACTTATACGGCATGAATGGATTTTTAAAACATTATTTCCAAGAAGATTCCTTTACAAGTTTTCAAGTTTATTTTTAATCAACTTCTTTTATTTTAAAGTCGTATGACATGTTATGAAAGGAAAAATGTTTTTGAAGAAGAAAGGATATTTTTCTCAAGAATGGAGTTCATGTGTTTTATCAAAATTATTTTCCATCTAAGATAATAAAGGGTTCTGTTTTTATCCCTATTATTACATTGATTTGATAATGTTGTGATTGAATTATTTTTATGAATTCCTTTATCTTGTATGAATTGTTTTATGATGTCATGATGTTTAAGGATTCCCATTTGTATTACATGGGTTATGCAATGATGTATGATTTATGATTTTGTGGCACACATAAGAATGGTATCATTATGAGATGGGTGGGACCTATATCTCCCTCCAATGCATTGGGTAATGATTTTATATCTCATGAGATAGACATGGCTGGAATGGTAGGTTATACCAGTTCAGTGAAACAGGACTGAAACGAGGGTGACTCGGTTCAGAAAGGGACTTTGTCCACTAAGATAGTCTTGGAAATGAGTCTTGACTAACAAGATATGATTCTCTATGATTATGTGTGTATTCCAAAAAGTTTAATGTTTTATGTTGTGATTATTGTTATTACATTTCACTGCCATGAGTTATCCCATGTTCTGAAATTATTCTCTCTTTTACAGGTTAAGATTTCCTAAATGTTATGTTCTTTTGAATATGATGTGATTGATATTTCTTTTGTTTACCCTTACTGAGCATCTGAGCTCACCCTTTTATGTTTTCTTTTCCCCAGGATATAAAGAAAGGTTTTAGGTAAAAAAAAGGAAGATCTTTATGGGAGATGTTGAAGATCTTTCACCACGATTAGAAGATTATATTCCGAGTTTCCAAAGACACTAAACTATTACGGTCCTTGTGTGTCTATTTTTGTTATTTAATAAGTATTCCGCAAAAGTAATGTAATTTCCATGTAAGTCAGGCTTCAGGTCTCTACAGTTGGTATCAGAGGAAAGGTTTAGTCAACCTTTGGAAACTAGGATGCGAAAACGTTAGTAAGATCTCTAGAGATATTTCTAAGGTATGTCTAGGGATGTCCCTAAGGTTAAGTATACGTATAGGTTATAGTACTAGAATTACGCTAACGATCATATAATTAAACCTAAGATGTTAGATATTGAAGGTACTCCCCCTTTATTATGTTGTTTTCCCTAGCATGATTTTTTCCTCTCACACTATTCTTTTTGGGGTTTAGACGATGGCTGGAACCCGAAGGAACCGTGTTGATCAATGCAATGGACAATGCAATGATTGTCCTCCTTAACAAACAAATGTTATGGGAGATGGAGTGAAAAATATTATTACTATACTTACACAAGCTATGAATCATTCTGGACTTCCAAATGAGCAGAGAAGGAAACAATATTCTATTGAGTCCTTCATGAGGCAACGTCCACCTTCTTTCAGTGGGTCTTCTGATCCACTTGTTGCTGAACAATGGATCAGTACCACTGAAAAGATATTTTCAGTTCTTCAATGTTCTGAACATGATAATGTCATCTTAGTAGTGTATCGTTTGGAAGGTGATACTGTTCAATGGTGGAATCTTATCAAGAATACGAGGCCAAGAGATGAAATTGAGTCCATGGAATGGGATGAGTTCAAGAACTTGTTTTTTAGTAAGTACTTCCCTCATATTCTTCGAACAAAGATGGAAAACGAGTTTCTTGAGCTGAAGCAGAAGGATGATGAATCTGTTGGTATATACGAAGAAAATTTTACAGGACTTGCAAGGTATGCATCTGGCATTATCATCCAACCTGAAAGTAAAGTTGATCGATTTTTCAGTGGCTTAAAACCAAGTCTTCGAAGGGAATTATCTATAACAGACTTCAGTAGCTATGAAGAAATTGTGCGTTGTGCTATCAAGGTAGAAATGGAAGTTGGTGTTCCATATCCATCTCATGGTTTTGACAAGAAACGAAAGATGGAGTTCAAGGAAAAATCTCAGAATAATGGTGAAAAGAAGATGAATGTTTCCTTATGCACAAAGTGTGGAAAGAATCATGGTGGAGATTGTCTTAAAGGGACTAGAAAATGTTTTAAGTGTGGAAAAGAAGGTCATCGAGCAGCTGAGTGTCGAAGTAATGGAAAAAGGGTTTCTAATGATGTGAATAAAGCAAACACTACAGAGAATGCACCACCAACACTTCAATGCTTCAAGTGCAAGGAAATGGGGCATTATTCTAATAAATGCCCTAATCCAAGGGTTAGTGATGATCAACATGAGCAACCACTTAAGGCAAAGGACAAAGGGAAGTCACATGTGATCACTATTGGCGATGTGGAATATGACAACGATATGGTGGAATGATTAAGTGTTTATGTAATGGGATTCCAAAATAATGTTGTATATAGTATCATGGAATATTGGAATATTTATTTTTTGGTCTATTGTGGTTTTCAATAATTTTATGGTACCGGTAACCATGAAAAGTGATTGAGACATTTTTGGTAAACAGATGATATTGGCATAATGAAGGGATAATAAGATAATGAGATGTTTGATTGTATTCATGAGCTCATGATTGATATAAGGACTAAGTGATATCATGGTTTTAGTATATAGAATTTTGTGGATTTTGGTATGTGGAAAGTGTTAACTTTTAACTGCATTCATGTTTTCAGTAAGATTCAATGGGTATTCATTCTTTAAGAGAATACATGATTAAGGTATTCACATGTTTGTAATTTTACCAACAAGATATATCTTATGATATGTGGGGGATAAATGATGGCATTCACGTGATTATTCAGTGACATTTCAAGTAATCATTTTCCTTATACTATGAGCTTGGACCAAAGTATTTTAGATAAGCCAAAAGATTAGAATGGATTATGTTGGACATAAGTTAGGATAAAATGTTTTTCTATATTATTGATGAGATGTTATAGTAATATAGCTTTAGAAAAAGGACAACCTGCAGGACGAGCGATAGCCCATCGCGTCAGACAAGGCTATGGGAATCGAACCCACAACCGAAGTGCGACTGGCCTTTATCACCTACCACTGACCTACAAGAAGTCCCTTTTTAGTAGAAACTAGTTTTATTATATTAAGCAGTATGATATATGAAGTATAAGTCCATTTTAGGAACCATATATGATTAATCTCACTATAGAATGACTTATGTATATTTAATAACTTTTTCTAACCTTTTGTTTGAGACAGATGGAATGACCCGTCATTCTATCAAAGGATCTGCTAACACTTCACGAATAACAAATTCAACTTCATTTATTTAAGAGATGAAGTGGAAATTGTTCAAGGCACAAACAAGAATGAGATTGTACCAAAATAAAGTAAGTATTTATTCTAATTCAAACTCTTCAACTTTAGGGAAACGATCTTGAAAACCAAAAATGTTTTCCTAGTGGTCTTATACCTGATGAATCAGATGGTACCTTATATCATCACAAATCTATGGATTTGTGTTTACTGGCTTTTCCATAGCCATGTTCCCTACCACTCTCCATCATAACATGATGGTTAGATTTCTCTTCCATATCCATATTTTCACCTATGTGGAAACCCAGTGATTAGTTTATTTGGGTAATCGTAACATTTCATACTTTAGTTTTTAAAGCCAAGTTTTGGTATTCCTTTTTACGATGTGGGTTTCTATTAAAGAAACTTTTGAATAGTAAACTATTTATAACCCCGACGAATTTCGAGGGCGAAATTCATTTTAAGGGGGGTAGAATGTAACAGCCCGAGATTTTATGAAAACTATTCTTTTTTAATTTTATTAATGTCTTGTGTTGTACGCTACACCAAAAGGAGCTTTCACAACACACATCCTTGACTTGCCTTGCATTACACGCAATCGCGACCTTCCTCAATAGCGTGTGTAGTACGCAATACCGAGTTTCACTAAACAACGACATGCTATTATAATATTATTATAACTAGCCGTTATAAATAGTAACAACCACCTTTTAAAATTTTAGAAATTTTAGCTCTCAAAATGGACTTCATTTTTGGATTCGGAGTATCGAATTTAGCCTAAGGTGAAATTTTGGTACTTTTCGGAAAACTTTCATATTCTGATGAATAGTGAAAATTACTAAATTATAATTAAAAACAACTTTTTTAATCAAAATAATTAATAGTTATAAATTATTAATTTGAGTGGTTTTAAAGTATATTTAGAATATATTTTTACAATTTAATACAATGTTGGTCATTGGATGTAATTTCACATTTAAACTAGACATAAACAAGTGTCAATCTTTTGATAGAAATTGTTTCTTAAAAACACGCTATTTGTTTTAACAGCGGGATTTAATTATAAAATAAATTAATGCAACTTCTATGTAATGAATTTGGTAAAATAGACTTCATTTTTGAATTTGGAATATGAAATATAGCTTAGGATGAAATTTTGGCATTGTTCTGAAAAACATCAATTTTTGATGAATAGTGAAACTACTAAGTGGTAGTTAAAAAACTGAATTTTTCATAAAACATAATTTTACCGCTTCTGTGAATGGAATTTCAAAAATCCGAGTGACACGGTTGATGTCAGTAAGTAAAATGTGGTTCAATGAGATGAAAATAATTTTTGGTGAATAGTAACTTTTTACTTTTATTTACCACGGTTAAAAGTAAATAGGGTAATTAAGGGTAGGAATGATATTAATATTACCCTAACACATGTCGTAATTCTATTGGACAAGTTTATCTCGACCAAAAACAACCTTAAGTGTAAAATATTATCATTTAGGCCCACTTGGATTAGATTAGGACATTTATTATTAATTTATTTAAAGAAGGGTTAAAATAGTTAAAATCAAAGTTTAATAAGTAAATAATTTTTAATATGGGGTTATACATAAGATAAATTATACTATAAATATTAATTAGAAAGCTAAAATGATTTCCTACATAATGGTATTTTATTTATAATTTTTAGACATTAAGTAATTTAATTTATTTATGACACAAAGATGATGCAATAATTATCTTATTAATGAAATATTGACATAATTGATGTTATAAACACCACAATAAATGTAATTTGAGACTTTCTATGAATCCCACTAATTTTATAGGTTACTATGATATATTAGTGTTGATTTAATCAACTTGGTTCGAACATATAATTCTGTTATTGCTTTCACAAAAATCATATATCAAATAGTGTCAAAATTGACACAAAATAGTTTTTAAAACAAATATTATATTATTAATTGTTATTTTATTCCTAAAAATCTAAGGTTCGGAAAAATGACTTAGATAAGGATATATATATTAATAATAAACAATTTGGGGTTCTTTTGGCATGTTATAGTAAGTGTATTAACCATATAGTGAAACAAAACAAAAAGACACGGTAAAAGTTAAATTATTTAACTTAGAGTTAAATCTAATTGATATGGTTAAAATAATAACCTAAACTTGTCTAAATCCTATTGGTTGATAGTATTTAGACCCATCCCCACTCTAGATTCGAAATATGACCCTTTGGAACCATTATAAACTGATTTTGACTTTAATATAAAATAATATTTTGAGATATTCCTAAGGTGCCCCTCTCCTCCCTTATAAAAGGGCACCTCCTCCCCCTCCTCCTCACACAACTTTGAGCATTCAAGCTCGGCCAAACCCTACCAAAATCTCTTCTCCACTTCCCTAGTATCATCCTAGATGTCCTGGAATTCTTCAAAGTCCATCCTTAGTTCTTTAAGTGGTGGTTAAGAAAAGGCGCATCAAAAAGAGGTAATATCCATTACCGATCTTTTTCAATTTCTTTCTTCTTCAACTTCTTCTTCTTTAGTTGTTTCATGATAAAGTAATAACATCAGTATTTCTTATATACTGATATGTTATTATAAATATGAGACAACTCTAATTAACCTTCTATCCATCCTACGGAAAAAGGAAATCACCGCGCGTGCGTACATACGGAATACCGTCTCCACGCCGTGGTGTAATCTATTTTCGCCACCACCTTAATTGGATGGGTATAATGGTTTAATGAGTAAATATATATGATTATTATAAAGTGATATTGATACTGAAATAGTATACATACACTTCAACACAATTCCATGACCATGGGAATGATATCATCACTCGTGCGTACGTACGGACTACCGTCTCCACGACGCGATGAGATTCATTCTCAATGATTAACCATTCATGAATGATTATAAAGTATATATAATAAGTACTAATGAAATATATGAAATAATAATTATACTGGAATTATTTATATTTATATGTATGTCATCTACTTAATTCCATTCAATTCAATAAGGAAACGAAAACAGCGTTCATGCGTACGTACGGACTACCGTCTCCATGAACGGTGTATTTCTTTCCATTTACTGATTTATTATTTATGTATATTCTGAATATATATATATAAATCATGTATTATATTCTGGAATTAAGTAATCATGATCTATGTAATCATATGAATATTTACAAGTTAAAAACACGAAAGACAAATGAGACGATTTTACCCAAAACGCTACTTTAACATGAATTTACAAAAGAACGGGAAATATAAAGTCATAAGTGGACCATATATGATATAATAACAATGAATATGATTCTAGAATAAGTCAACAACATGATTTAAATCATTATACAGGAGGTTGGGACACTTACAAAGCAAGTCAGACCTAAGGTAAGGGAAATATCACAATCTCATTTTTATCCAAGATTGTTTATACATTGGCATTTACTGGGGTGTATTTTATCATCCACATCCAAGTTTCCTCAATATATAATATTATTTCCATCCAACTACAATTTTTAAATCCAATTTTACCCTTCAGCGAGTTTTTAATAAAAGATATGAAAGGAATCTTTTGTCGTTTTTCGTACGAGGTACTTTTTGACTTTTTCAACAAAAGTACGAAGAATGTTTTTTTAACTTATACGACATGAATGGATTTTGAAAACATTATTTCAAAGAATCTTCCTTTACAAGTTTTAAAGTGTATTTTTAATCAAATTCTTTTATTTTAAAGTTGTATGACATGTTATGAGAGGAAAAATGTTTTTGAAGAAGAAAAGATATTTTCCTCAAGAATGGAGTTCAAGTGTTTTATCAAAATTATTTTCCATCTAAGATAATAAAGGGTTCTGTTTTTATCCCTATTATTACATTGATTTGATCATGTTGTGATTGAATTATTTTTATGAATTCCTTTATCTTGTATGAATTGTTTTATGATGTCATGATGTGTAATGATTCCCATTTGTATTACATGGGTTATGCAATGATGTATGATTTATGATTTTGTGGCACACATAAGAATGGTATCATTATGAGATGGGTGGGACCTATATCTCCCTCCAATGCATTAGGTAAAGATTTTATATATCATGAGATTGACATGGCTGAAATGGTAGGTTATACCGGATCAGTGAAACAGGACTGAAACGAGGGTGACTCGGTTCAGAAAGGGACTTTGCCCACTAAGATAGTCTTGGCATTGAGTCTTGACTAAAAAGATATGATTATCTCTGATTATGTGTGTATGACACAAAGTTTAGTGTTTTATGTTATGATTATTGTGATTACATTTCACTTCCATGAGTTATCCCATGTTATGAAATTATGCTCTCTTTTGCAGGTTAAGATTTCCAAAATGTTATGTTCTTTTGAATATGATGTGATTGATATTTCTTTTTTTTACCCTTACTAAGCATTTGAGCTCACCCTTTTATGTTTTCTTTTCCCCAGGATATAAAGAAAGGTTTTAGGTAAAAAAAAGGGAAGATCATTATGGGAGATGTTGAAGATCTTTCACCACGATTAGAAGATTATATTCCGAGTTTCCAAAGACACTAAACTATTACGGTCCTTGTGTGTCTATTTTTGTTATGTAATAAGTATTCCACAAAAGTAATGTAATGTCCATGTACGTCAGGCTTCGGGTCTCTACAAATGCTGAGGGAGATCAGCGATGCCCTGATCTCGTGTCTCAAACCCTGCTCAAAGGTCCGGGCCCGGAAGAAGGGGTCCCGTACCATGTCGGTCGAGTAGCGAGAAAGATCGGTGAACCTCGCCACGTACTAGGCAACCGTCAAGCTTCCCTGCCGCAGCTGAAGATGCTCTTGAATACGCACCACATGGAGGGTGGCCGGGACGAACTCTGAGCGGAAGAGGCTCTCGAAGTCCGTTCAAATGAGGGAGGCCTCATCGTGTACCTGGACCATCAAGCTCCACCATCGTCCAGCTGCTGCGTGCAGTAGGCTCGCCGCGAGGATTACCATGAGGTCTGCTGGTGTCCTCACTATCCTGAAAACTCGAACGACCACCTCCAGCCAGTCCATGGCTTCCTGGGGGTCAGTCTCCCCACGGAACCTGGGTGGTCTCTGGCGCTGGAACTCGTGAAGAGCATCGAGGCGACGTGCATCGTCAGTGATCGACGGTGGAAGCATCGGGGGCTCGGCGGGTAAACGTACCGCTGGTGCCTATGCTGTCAACGGGCCCTGTACCAAGGCCTCATCGCTCGGCGGGCTGTCGTCGCGATCTACTCTCGGAACCCTAGATGGATTCCATCGTGGGGCCATCCTGAAAAGGAAACAAGTGCGCCATGGTCAGTACAGTATACCTGGTGAGCTGACACAAGTAATCACAAGGAAAACATGAAAAACACATGCAATCAATGTTTTCGTGCATTAATTCGGAAATCAGAAGTTAGGGTCCTGGTGTACGGATACGTCGGCCGCCGCACCAACACTGGACTCCCTGGACTGATAACCACACCCAATACGCTAAACACTATTGCTTCACATAGAAGAAATATCAGAGTCTGCGGTAGAACCAACCACCTCTGATACCAATTTGTCACGACCCGTCCTTGGGGCCCGTGCCGTGACTACCACAAGCCCTCCTTCCATAGGCCAGGGGCTGGCGACTAGCACCAAGGCGTAAATCCCAACAAGAGGGAAGGCATTGACTTTGAAAAGTAAACAAGCACCATAGAGTAAGCAAGAGGAAAAGTAAACAATGAGTAAAAACTGTACAAGCTGTGCTGAAAGTAAAAGGGGCTGGAAATACAAGCCCAACTGTAAAGTACAACTGAGAGGAAAAACAGCAATTGAAAGGAAAAGCCGCAGCGTCGAGCCATCCTCTAGAAGTCCCACCTGAATGGTGGGTACAGATAGCCTCCACAGCTCCTCGGGTCCACCTGACCGCTCCGAGTACATCTCGCCCAGTGGTCCACCTCCAGGTATCGTCATACTCCGTAAGCCTCCACCACGATCAGCGCTGTCCGTCGTCTGCAACCAACACAATGTAGTGCGGGCATAGCCCATGCAGGGGTGAGTATAAGCTACTCAGTAGGGACCCCGAGACCCCCGAAGGACTCCCGAAATCCACAAAGGATAAACGACAAAGGAAAGATACAATCATCAAGTAACAACCGACACTGCTTAGGTATATGCCCATACATATACCTAAGTCATCAATTCCCGTTCGGCTACAACGTCCGAGCCCAAGCACATCCCAGTCCACACAGGAATTCAAAACATATACCCACACAGGATAGCACAACACAATCCACAAAGGAGAGTAAACAGTAAATCCACACAGGATAGCTCAACACAATCCACAAAGGAGAGTAAACAGTAAATCCACACAGGATAGCTTAACACAATCCACAAAGGAGAGTAACTCAAGATTCATCTCACACAGGTATACTTCTTCAGATGACGATAAAGATGATCACTGATCCATCTAAGTCTTCGGACCCACAAAGGATTGATAGGTACTAACCCCTGCAAAGACCCACACAGGACCTGTAGGCGCTTGCTCACACAGAACCGCTGAGCGCTGACCCACACAGGATCGGACCCACACAGGATCAGGCCCACACAGGACCTGTAGCACTGATCCACGTAGGATCGCTGAGTGCAGTGGTCATCGCAGTCCACTGAGGCTCTTTGCACAGTCGTCGTCGCAGTCCACTGATGATCTCTGCACGGTCGTCGCTGTCGAAGTAGCAGTCGCAGCCAGCTCTAGGGGTCCTACACATAGCAAGCTCGTTCGGGAGGGTCCACTCCACAAGCCGAGAGGCCGATACATCAACTGTCACAAAGTCCGATGTTGATGTATCCAAAAGTTCTGTATCGTAAACAGGAACTCAACGTCGCAGACGGCGCGTCAATCGGGCGCCCGGTCTGAGAGTTATTGGCTTTTTCGTCCCAGCGGCCCGGTTGGTTTTTAAGGCAAAACCAACCCGACCCTACTCCACCTGCATCCAAACCTCGGGCGAAGTGATCCAAAAAGATCCATCTCACTTATAGGAATTTAACAAAGCTGACGGCACATCAATCGGACGTTCGTAGCTCAAGATATGAGTGTTTCCGCTCTGAGGGCCCGGTTGGTTTCGTGTACGAACCAACTGGGCCGAACTCAAAGTATTCTAAAACCTTGAGTGTGATATACCGAAACGACCGTCTTGATCCAACGATCACGTTGCCGCTGACGGCGAGTCGTTTGGAGGCCCGTAGCTCAAGATACAGGCCTTTGACCGAAAACGGTCAGAAGACGGGGGATCCGGGCCCGGGCCGACCCGGTCCGGCCCGGGCAGGGCGCGGCCCGGCCGGTCGGACCGGCCTGGCTTGGCCAGCCCGGCCCGGCTCGGCCGCGCGACGCGGGGGGGAGCCGCCGCCCCCGCGTGACACCCCCCGCGGCACCCGCGGGGTGTCGCCCTGGACAACCCGAGCGACGCGGGGGGGGGGGGGGGGGGGGAGCCGCCGCCCCCGCGTGACAACCCCGCGGCACCTGCGGGGTGTCGCCCCGCACAACCGGACGCGGCTTCAGCCGCGTCCCGCGCGCGCCTGACCCGCGCGGCTGCGGGTCCGCGGGTGCCACCGCCGCGGCTTCTGCCGCGGTGGCCTTGTCCGGCGGCGCACCAGGGCGCCGCCGCTCATGGCTGCCGGCGCCGGCAACCCGCGCCGCCAGCGGCTTCTGCGGGCCGCCGGAGTCGCTCTGGTGGTCCGATTCTGTTCCTGTATGCGCCGCTGCTCCTCCCGGGACTCGTTCTTCACTGCGGAATCCTAAAAATTTATTTGCGGCACGTTCCGTCGTCGCCCATCAAATCCGCACAACAACAATGAACGGTGGAGGGTTGTCGGGCCATGTTCGTTTGGCCCTCACCCTCCACATTATAGATAAACAATGAGAGAAACACATTAAACACATGAATACATATCCGAAAACAATTTTTAATGAAATAAAATTGTTTTATGAATCGGGTTCTTCTTTCTTGAACGGAAACAACATGGGAAATAAGGGCATTTCCAAAAATAAAATCCCTACCTCGTTTTCGTCGTCGAACGCACGTTCTTCGCGGATTTGTTCATCGCGGAAGGGGGGGATCATCGCGTCGTCGCGGAAGGGAGTCGCATCGTCGCAGAATATGGCGTTGAGTCGGCGAACTCAACGGACCAAGAAACAATAGATTTAATTTAATTATATAAAATTAAATCTGTGTTTTATTAAAAAAACACAAGGGAGATTTACGAGAATCCCGAAGTCTCGTACCTCAAACAGCTTATCGAAGACTCGTTGCGGAGGGAGAGACATCGCAGAAGAACGTTGTAGGAAGGGAACGTCGGCGTCGCGGAACACGGCATCGCGTTGTCGACTTCAACGGGTTCGGCGTTCTTCATCGGAGGCCAGCGTTCTTCACGTTCTTCGCGAAGGAGGATGAAGGCTCAAGAACTCTGACAAACCTCCCAACGTGTGTTGGTATTATTTTATTATTACACCAACAAACGAAAAAGGGTAAGTAATGACCCATAAATTCATTGAATTAATTCAATGAAAGAAACCGCCCATTTAATTCACGAAATAAACCTCTCAATTAAATGGTGTGTTCAGAATTTAAGAAAACGCGTCAGTTGACTTTCATAATGACGGGTTTTCGCGGGTGCGTTACTTAGCGGAAAGAAACGGCGGGGCTTGTGCGGGCCCCACATCAAAAATATCCTACCAAGGGGGTAGGATATTTCTGGATAGCATCCTATCCAAATAAACTCATCTTAAGCCTCCTTTATGTGGCTTCAAGTGGTTTCCAAGTGGCTTAAGTGAAATGAAATAATGTTGTCATAAAATTATTTTATTTCTTAACTTTAAGCCCGAAAATTAGAAACCACACCCGATCAAACGAAGCTCCAGAAGAGGCGTTTCTAAGCGAATACCGGCGCTGTGATTTCATCGGTGCCCTCAGAATTCGATTCCGGGCACCGGTTAAAAAGTTAGAAAAACCCGCTCGTCCGTTCACTGAACGTACCCGAGCCAAACTTCGGAAAATGATTCCGGGCACACCGGGCCTCGGAATCAGGTGCCGTCAGAAACTGTGTTCTTGTAAAATTCCAAAGAAAATTAAGAAAAAAATTTCCTTGAAATTTGTGGGTCTTTACACTAAATAGGGAATATGGAGGTATAAACATTAATTAATTAACTTTTTTATTTTAATCACTTTATGATAAAATATCCCAAGTTCTAAAAATTCAAACATATGCACAAATAAGAATGATGCATGATCCATTCCAGTGTCTCTACCCGGTAGCACGTATCACCTCATTTAGTAGCCACAGTAAACTTAATGGTTTTTGCTTCAGAATATAGGGGTCCCTACAAACCAATTTATCACTCGATATATAGTTTTTACATCTCTTTTTAATCTTGACTAAAACTGATGCCCTATTGTCCCAAGAAACCGATTGTGTGGCTCACTCCAAACTAGATCATATCCATCAACAAGACCAAGATACCTCTCTATCATGATCCCCTTCCAATAATGTGGATCCCTCCTAGGATGGCAATGTGAGAAGTGGGATAGTAACCACTGAGTCCCGCTTCCATTTGGCCTCATGTTATCAACTAATACCGAGGGAATATTGAACACACCAATGGGAGGAACTACCCTCTATGAGAACAGACACAAAATAGAGAGATAATATAGATCCCAAAAAATTCCAACCCAGACAGAAATATATAAGATAATCCCAAGAACACATAATTAAATTCATTCATGATGAACTTCAACTGAAACGGAAAACTTCAAGTAATAAAATAATGTAACACAATACTGACCATAATGCCCAAAAAACTCTTTAAACCCCCCCCAATCTAGTAGTAAATAGCCTGATCTCCAACTAGCACCGCGTAACATGAATCATAGTGTATATAACATAGTGTGAGTATAACATAATTCAAAGTAGGATCTTCCCCAAATCCTCTCATGAACAAGTGAAGAATATATGCTAAATCACAAGGAATAACAAGTGAAACTAACTCATCACCAAAATAGGTATATTATATTCCTTGACTCACCCTGTCTACTCTAACCATGTATTGCTTCCAAGTTTATATAACATAATAAAAAATAACAAGGGTACCCCACGACCACTTCCCCACTAGTTAGCTTTATTCCCCAACATCAATCGTCCTAAGAATCTCTCTCTATGAGGGAATGTCCACAAACACATGGGTGAAGTACCAGAATGTGCACCTCGTTAAACCCAACCACCACAACCACATAAGAAAGGTAACAAGGTAGTTTCTAAGAGAGACCAATTATTGCATAATGTGTATCATAGATCGGGAATTAAACCTCATTCCATTATTTTCCATACACCGAGTAAGGATCCTCAATCCATCACATCCTATACACGTTACATCTGCCGAAATATTTAGGAAACTATATCCTGAATATATGTATGTAAATAACCACAATCTATTACAAACCACTACACCTCTATATGGGTAAAGCTAACCTCCATTCATAATGGCACAAGTATCTACCAAGGGAGGAAATTATTTCCAATCGGGGTAGTCATCCATCCATCCTACCAACCTGATGATGGGGAAAATACCCCCCATGACTCAAAAAACTAGGGGTGTCAGTTGCCCTGACTAACATGGTTGGTGAGTGTATAGATACACAAATGTACAAGATACAATATAGCTCACAACAACACTATAGACAAAATATATTCTTATAATCGACATGTAGTAATGTCTATCAGACTCCCGACTACCACTACTATGACTCAATATCATATATACACACAATGATTTAGAAAGATCTACTAAATCATCTTGTCCTTTTTCATCAGTTACACTATATGTGAATAAATTAATCAACAAGTAATTAATGATCACAATTTCCATATAATATTTATTAATAGATTTACTAATTTCCATAATTCCAGGCATTATAGAAAATCATTCTATGTTACCAAACACATGGGGCTCAACATGGTGAGTATGTGAACTACATGTAGAGTCTTTTCCACATATTGCAGGAGTGTAGACCCATCATTACTCTATAATCAAAGCATGGAAACCATGTGGCATACCTCGGGAATCTTCTCCCCTTTTTGGTAGGTGGGCAATAAAGACCAACAACCGTAAGCATTGGGGAATGTAAAGAAGATAAACATCCAACAAGATAAATGATGCATCAAATATTCACATCCAACCCATTTTATCATATCTAGTTTCCTCCCCAACACCCACATGAATAAACATATGAATATTGACATTGTAGGCATCAACTTCTACCATGCCCACTCATCCTCCCTACCCTCACATCTCACAACATCTATCCAGGCTCATATCACCTAATAAAATGTAGGAAATAACAAAGAAACTCACCTGTTAGCCAATAAATTGAATTCCGACTTCACAAGTAACAAGATATCATGGATCCTATGTAGATGAACCATGGCCTTAGAAGAAAGAGGGTATCTAATAACCCTACAAGGCATTAACTTTTATAGATCAACCTTATCATTAATCCGAATTGAATTAAAAAATTCATTATTAGTATGTTAAAACTATGGGAAACCTAGAATTCAAGGTATCATAGAAATGAAAAATTAATTAAACAATTAATTTCACATGCCATTAAAAACAAGAACAAACATTCTTTACATCTATAACCAACATAATTAAACATGCACATCTGCATCAGTTTGATTAACAACAAATTATAACACCAACAACCAGATTAATTTACATTCCTCTTTAACATTAGCTATGTAATTATCAATTAATTATTGCTTTATGTTCATTGATAATATTCATCAAGATGGACTTGATAAAAACAGAATGCATAAATGACACACTATTTAGAATAAACAAGAAGAAAAAATATATGATCAATACCAATTTATTTATCCGGTTCAAATATTTATTATGTCAATTTCATGGTTATACATTAGGGAAACAGGATTTACTATACATTTTCAGGTAAGAGAATATAGAATTCATGAATCCCATACCAGAAAAGGTTCTTGAAATTATTTATGAATAAGATAACATAATGGATCACCATCACCTCTCCCCGTGACACCTACATCCACCCGAGGATGTAGTGGAACAACCGTTCCAATCAAAACCCAATTATACTACACATGAAACATAGAGACCACATTGAATAACATGGAAAGGAGAAACAAGAATTTTTTTCATGAAATCACAATAATGGAGGTAGATCATACCTTATATCGATGTTAGATCAACACTTTATTCTTGAAAAAAATAGTGGGATCACATGCTACATGAAGAATATCCATGGGTAAATGATCCAATGATAAAGGTTCGATCAGACCACAACAATGGTTTGAGAGACTCGGGTTTCATCAGATGGTCAGAATGGAGATGGAATAACAAGGATGAATACATCTTAGCCATTTTAATATATAAAAGGTGTAGTGTTTTAAGATATTCAATATTTGGCATTAATATCAAATCTATCAAAGATCGTGTGTTTTGACTGTGTATAGATTGCCTAATCATTAGGAAAATTAACATAGGATTTATGGGATCTGAATGGACATTAAATCTCTTAAAACATGGCATTCCATGAATTTTACATCATAGAAAATGTTAAAGGGGTGAAACTATTGGAAGGTGGAATGATTGTTCACAAATGACTCACCAAAAGCACTATTCACATATGATTCATCGACATCAATATTCAAAATGGACTCATCGTCAAAACATTTAAAAAATGAATCACTAACAACACTATTCAAAAATGACTCACTTAAAACACTTTTCATAAATGACTCATGGAAATCACTGTTCACAATTAACTCACTGATAGCATTGTTCATAGATGACCCGCCCACAACACAGTTCAAAAATGACTCACTTATAGCAGTGTTCACTAATGACTCACCAAACAATTATACACAAATCACTCATTGAAACAACTAGTCACAATGTCTCACTGATAGCACTATTCAAAAATTACTCACCCACAACACTGTTGAAAAAAGCCTCACTGACAACATTGTTCCCAACACTGGAAACACTATTCATAGAGATGGAAATTTGCAAAAATATTGTAAATAAGTCACATTGTCATCTGAATACAGCCCAAAACCAGATTATAAAAAATGGACGGACCAAAGAGGTATGTGACATTAAAAATTCAATCTTAGCCTTATACCACAATTTTATACAATAGAATGTGGTTGCACATATAAACATACACCATAAAAAATATATATCCTATTAATATGAACCAGAGACAAATCTTATTTAATTTAAATTATGTGTTTGAACATCATGTGGTTATATACAATAAACCAAATAAAGTTATGATCATTATTTGTTTTCAGGAGTCCAATGAAACAATTCATGTTGATAATTTTAGTTTTCAGTTTTTGTTTGTTTAATGGTTGTAAGATCCCCTTGTTATTATATATCTTACCCTAAAGATACTGATATAAAAATATCCAATAAAAATACTCCCCCATATGTATCTTCATATTATTCAAAAAAATAACCATTTTAATTTCAATACATATTCATATTTCAAGGAATAATTAAAATTGAGAGATATAATATTCTTGAAACCATTCCTTTATTATGGAATTTGTAGGAAACAAAATAGTTTCTTAAAAAAATGTTTCTATCATAATCATGGATTAAATTAGAAACATTTATCACCTTTTTTGTCTCTACCTCCTTATTTTCTGCCTCTTTAATCAATACATAGATTGATGGTTTAACACTCATTTTATAATGATAATATTTCTCCACTTAATTCAATACATAAAGTTCCATCCATTTCAAATACATAAATAATATATTTTTCCGATCCTCAACAGAGATGAGCTAGTCAAATACTTCAGACTCAGAGCATAGCCCACCTTTATCATTTTCCAAGGGTGGTAGTGTATTGAGAAATCATAATACTGAATCAACTCCAACATTCTTATCTAGGGAATGTTCAAATATATTTACGTAAATATATACATTTAGTATTTATGACACACATATATGTCACATAATTTCCTATAATGATAATGCCTCTATATCATTAATTAATATATTACCTCTACATACCCTGATTCATGAATTTGGTAATTTTACTCCTGATCCATCTACTTCTGTGAGGAAGAAGTAATTTTTATATCATTATTCATAAGAACAAACCCAATACCCTTATTTTATTCTTCAATGTAAATTATAAACCCTTACCCATTATAGGGTAATGTGAGTATAGGTTCACTAAAAATCCTTTTATTTAGTTCTCTGAAATTTTGATCAAATCCTTCATTTCAATGTAAACTAACAATATTCAATGTTAACCTAATGATTAGAATTTTTTTCCAGGAAAAATCCATCAAAATAATAGATAATATCCAGATAATCTATGAAAACTACAAGTTTTAGTTATAGTTGTTGGTATAGTCCAATGTTCAATAACATATGTCTCTGATGGATCCACTATTACACATTCTCCTAATATTTAATGACCTAAATAAGAAACAATATTTAAACAAAATACACATTTGGAAAAAAAATTAACATTTTATTCTTACCATGTGTGTTTAATAAATTCTTCAAGTGATCATCATGATAAGACATTCTCATTTAATATATTATAATATCATCTATAAATACTACCAAAATAGATTTATGTAATATCTAAAGAATATTCATTAAATTCACTAAATATTTCAAGGGGATTTTTTAGACTAAATTGAATAACATTAAATATATAATTATCATTCATAAAAAGGTATTATAGCCTTAAAATATATTCATTTTTGACCATCATTTGATAATGTCCAGATTGATGAACAATCATGGATATGTTTCTCCTAATAAATGATAAATAATATCATCCATAAAGGGTGGAGGATAATTATTTGTTAATATGGTCATTTTTTGTTACCTATAATTTTTTAAGAGTCACATTGTTTTATATTTCATGTGAAAATTGTATTTCTGCCCCCATGAGGACACATATGTCAAAATTAATTCTTCATCAATATTATTATAGTGTTCCTTCTTTAATTCATGAAACTCAATCAGGGTTATTCCAAATAGATTCATTGAAATATGCGTATCATTTATTATTTGTTCTACTGAAAACTAAACATCATGATTTGATGGAATTATATGGATCCCTTTTATAAATACATCAAAAAACTCTTTTATAGTAGGAATATCATCAATTTTCTGTCTCTTCCCAACCATCTTAGATAAATACACTATTTTTACAGGAAAAAATACCATTGGAATGGGTATATTTTTCATTTTACATTCACATTTATCATAGTACTAATAAAAAAACATAACTAGGTTGTTAATATCAAATAAGAATTCCCTCACCTACAATTGATATTGGAATTATATATATAAATTCAATAAATGTCCAAAATATCATAAAATTCAACTAGTGGATTAATAGAAACATTTATTGGAAGCACATTCCAGAAAACATAAATTAAGGAGGATTTATAAACCTGATATGAAATAATCATAACCTTACGATTTTTTAATTCTATCTCAAAATCGAATATCTAAGTATTTGGATAATCATTCATTGATATGTTTTCTAATGTATATGAATTTATATAATTATTAAAAAATTGGATGCTTCAATATTTCAACATACCTTTTATCACCTCAACTTCGTTATTGAAAATTCAAAAACGCAACAAGAAAGTTTTTTTAATAACCATGAAAAAAACTAATTATATTCATTAGTCATATAATCATGGAATTCATTTATGTTATTTCTAAATGGTGATGCCTTTTATTATATCTATGACACAATAGGTTTTATATACGTCATATATAATTATTAACATTCCAAAACATTCATAATGGTTCATAATTATAATTTGTTTCAACATAAAAATATCCACTATGAATTTTATACCACATTCACAGTAAGGAACTATTATCCATGGACCGGAATAGTGGATGATATATAATTGATGAAGTCTTTTGAGTGTTATTACACCAAGATATTTACTCTAAAACAATATCCACCTATAGTATATATATATAGATGTATTTAATTTGAGAAACCAAAATCCTTTCTAAAACCTTGAATACTAGGTTATATTATAACGATGATTATCCTAAGGGTTCTAACAAAAGTATCCTCATAAATGTTTCCAAGAGTTAATAAACATTTCCTCTAATCCCAACTATCATGTCCAATAATTTTCCTTTAAAAATATTACATTATTTGAGACAAATATTCAATTCATTTTACAATAATACATTCCTATATAGGAAAAATATTTATTTCAATTGAAAACATGGAATCATAAAAAACAATTAAATAGAATATCTACATCATTTCCAATTTTGTTCTTCAAGACAAGCACCCTTCTTTGAAATATCATGTATAAAACATTATTCAAAATACTTAGATAAGAAAAATAATAAAGGGTGAGATAAAATTATCAGAATAGATAAACATAGGAGATATAAATCAATGATCATTTATGTTCAGAAGATAAAAATAAGTTAATAAAAGCATGATCAAGACATATAATAATCACACCCAATAAGTTAAAGATAAATAACCCTAACATATGTTATACAATTTTTTTTAAAGAAATTTCAAATACATAAGCATGTGTATTAATCAATAATTAATAATAGGAAATGAAAACAGATAACAAGAATAGTAAATAATATTTGGGAATCTAGTTAAGTGAAAAAAAATCATTTCTTCATTCATGGTACACACATAAGAGTATTGTAGAGGATTGGGTTCACTCCCCATCCCTTCCTTTCCTTAGACATGATTCTCCGCCAAGATTATCTTATTCCAAAAAGTCCCTTATCAAACAAGGTTTTGTCCCCATTCTAGTCTTTATTTTTTCTTTCAAATATCCTTACATGCCCAATTAATTAGATGAATATATCATTTTGTTTCATCCAATCTCATAATAAAAACTATACATATGATTTCCAAAAATCATAAAAAATTTATCAGATCAACAAATCAATCCCCATGGAAAGGATATTAGTTTTAGAAACATTTAATAATTAATATCAGGAAATGTGTAATGAAATATAAAACATGGTAACATTGGATAAAACCACCAATATTACATTAGAAATATCAATGGTTGTTATTATATATTTAAATTCAATAAAAATAACACTAGAACATTTCCTGTGGAAAAAAAACTTTTAAATGAAATAACTTATTTAGTGTATAAAAATATAAAAATTATTTAAGAAAAAATATTCTTTTAAAATAATAAATTCAGCTTATTATTTAATATTTAAGTGAAATATTAATGATTATTGTGGGAAAATATGTTTATATGTTCCATGTTCAGAAAACAACTTTTAATTTTTTTCCAAAAACAATAATGTTCCAAATTTGGAATATAATAATAAGTATTATTTTAAACCACATTATCTAATGGAAGATATAGTAAAGATTAAATTAAATAATTATATTATAATTTTGAAAAAACAATGAAAATATTTTTAAATAATATTTACTCAGTTGATCAGATTGCCAACTGAAGTAAAAAATAATGTATGTTTTTTAAAAAAAATTATTTCAGTCACATGAAGACACAATGAGAGGAAAATTATAGAATAATTTAAAATTTAAAAATATAACCATAGTATAATACAATAAAAAATTCATGGTATAGGTATTTCATATAATTTCATCATTTTATAATTCAATAACAAACAAACCATGTAAAAATGTGATCGCAACATAGAACCCTTACAAATTTAATTATTTTGAATCAAAATTAATTAAGAGATTGGAAATAATATGGATATGAATATTAAATTAATTAAATTATATTTTATTTCTAAAAAATTATTTGGTTGTGTATACACCATTGAGATAATGAATTGGGGAATAACATTAAGTCATGTCTTAATGATGAGAAATTGAGATGAAACACTTACCCTAATTTCATCTTACATAATATGTTCTAAAACGACATTTATAAAAAAATTAAATTTATTTTAAATATATAATAGAACCATTAAAATTCAAAAAATACCATACAATGGTACCTTATAATAACATGTCATATATTCAGAACAAATGATTCATTTTCCTCAACATTTTAGATGTTAACTACTTCATTTTTTATGTATGTTATAGTTTAATGGTTACGGTCCTTATAATTTTATCATTTTTATTAAATTAAATAATTTTAATAAATATATAAATATTATATATATTCATTATATACATATTCATAACCTTTAATATAAATTGGGGATGAAAAATGAATTACATCACTATGTGAATATGGAAGTATGTTTGTATGCACAAGTGATGATTCCATTCAATAATGTATGGAATGAAAGAAAACTAAATATTAAGTATTATGAAAAGAATATTAATTATAAAATAAATAATATATAATAAAATTAAATATATCCTAATATTTAACATTCAATAATTGTGCTAGAAAAGTAGTCGTATTGCTAATTGGAAGAAGTAGTCCACACATACGCATGAGCGATACATTCATATCTTATTGGATAGAGATGTGGTGGTAAATTGATACCCCATCATAATAATATCATATACGAATATTTATGATAATATTTTAGATTTTTTATAAATATTGTTTAGGGGATGTATAAGTATAAATGAAATTAAAAGAGCTTATTTATGATCTATATATATTCTTTGGGAGACTATATTTGGATTACTATATAAACCTTGAGGGGTTAGTTATATAAGAATAAAATAAGATATAGGATGAAGTAAAGAATTATAGGAAATATTTTAGTAGGTATTATTCTTGCAATGAGTCGCAAATTTTTTAAATAATTGTGTAGGATCGACTATGTAATAATGAGATCATCAAATACAAGAGGGGGTGAATTGTATACTTTAAAAATCCCTATGTAAATTTTTCATAACCAAAATTCACAACACCTCTATTTTCTAATAACATGCTTGATTCTGGAGAATTAATTCCAGAAATGAAACATAACAATATTTTACAACAACTAAGATTCTACCTTAAAGCATATAGAATATAACTAAAAGGGAGTATACGTATAAAGAAGTATAAGATAGTTATTCTTTCCATAACAATACAAATGCAACGGAAAACATGTAAAACAAGTAACAAGTAGTAAATCATTTAACCCAAAGTGAAGCATATCCAACAACCTTGGACAAATGTCCCTTGATTTATAATTTCAAAAATACTCTCTTACCCACACCAGCGTAAGCCCTCAATATGAAGATCGGAGTCTGACATGCTATCCCTGCAAGCCCTCAACTTCAAGATAGTTGGAACCTCTGTCTTCGTATCCCCAGAAGCCCTCGATTGTAAACAGTAACAATCGAAGTTTCACAAAGTAATTCTACACGATGCAATGTCTGAACAAGTTTTTCAAACATTATACATGAAACCTTCGAGTTTATAAAAGCATCTCACTCTAGAAATCAATTCTGAATGTTCTAAGCTTCAAAAATTCCAAATGTTCTAAAAGTAATGATCTCTTTCAAATGAGCTCCTATTTATAGACATGGCTTTAATGGTCGGCTCCCTCTTCCAATGGTTATATATTTACTTGAATTTCAGAGGGACCTGTACACATGTCACTCAAACAATGTTTTGTGAGTAACTGAAATAATGACATAGTTTTATAAAA
Source organism: Viscum album (assembly GCA_963277665.1). Taxonomy (NCBI): domain Eukaryota; kingdom Viridiplantae; phylum Streptophyta; class Magnoliopsida; order Santalales; family Viscaceae; genus Viscum; species Viscum album. Next base: position 1,507,518,269 of record OY728152.1, read on the forward strand.
AAACATGTGTAAGAAAAACTAAAATATGATATTCTGAATGTAAGCAAATGAATGTTCAAAATCTGACCAAAAATTGATTTCGGAGTCTATAATAAAAGGATATTCGGATTCTTCTTTCTAGGAATTCGGAACTTGAATTCTATAGATTTTTAGAGTCTTAATTTCAAGGAAATATGGAATCTGGATTCATAAGAATTCAGAACCAGAACTCACAAAGTTCGGAATCAGAGTTCATGATATTTCGGAGTCAGAACTCATAAAATATTGGAGTTTGTATTCAGAGAACATGGATTCAGAACTCAAAAAGTTTGTAACCAGAATTCATATTTAGAATTAGGATTGAGAATGTAGAAGTGTTCGTAACCAGAATTCGTACTAAGAATTTGGAGTGAGAACTCGGAAGAGTTCGTAACCAGAATTAATATTTATAATTCGTAGTGTAAACTCATAAGAGTTCGTAACTAGAATTATGATACAGAATTCAGAGTCAGAACTCAAAAGAGTTATTAACCTAGAATACGTAATCAGAATTTGGAGTCCAAATTCAAAAGAGTTCGTTACCAGAATTCTATGAATTCGGATCCTAAAATAGAATGCTTTATATCTAGGTAATTATAGGATTTCGAGGTTTTGGTTTCAAACCGAATTTTACAATTTGAAAAATTATGATATGGGCATCCAAAATATGATATGGATAAATTTCCTTAGGGAATAACATTTTCCATATATGATTAAAACACATGGTAAAAATGTATTTACCTTGAGATAAGGTGTCTGTGATTTTCAAAACATGAAACAAAAGAAAAGTCATAAGTAAACCTTAATGACCCTAAAATCTCCCCAATTTTGAAGGAATTGAAAATTCATAAGGAAAACCTTATTGAATCAACAATGCCCCCCTTTTTTGAAATAAAAAACATCCTTATGAAATATAATATAAAGACATAGAAAAAAATTTCTATACATTGAAGATAAAAATTATCACCCTTTATATATACACAATAGTGAATATGACTATCTCCCCCATAGTATTTGGAACTATAAGGATAGTATTCTAGATTTTTGGAATGAGATTTTTCTTTTGATTGTGGAAATTATTGTAATGAGAACCCCCCTTTGATAAACCACCGTTAATTAGGGGTATTTCTTCTTTTACTTAGAATTATTTTCCATTCTCCCCCTTTGTGATTTTCAAAATGAGTTTGAGGGAATGGAAAAAAAATTAAGGTACCGGACATATTAGTACAAACATACAAACAAAAACATCAACCATAGTTTCATTATGATTTAAATAATTTGTACAGAGAAAAACAAATACCACAAAAGATCAGATTTCGATCTATTTTGCTTCTTTTTTCCTTTGGTATCAACATTTTCACGATGCTTTTCAGCTTATTTATCTCTTTGTGATCCTCCTATGTTTGCATCTCTAAGGCTTTGATCATGTAATATTGAGCCTTCAGAACCTCTGCCTGAGCCTTGAGAAAGTCATCGTGCTTCTCTATCTTTTCTTCAATCTCGATCCAGAGATCCCATTTTGTTTTCAGACTTTGGACAAAAAAATTCAACATCCCATTCAAATCTTTGACATCCTGAATCTGAGTATTCTTTTCAAGAATTATATTTTCCTCAAATCTATATGTATGATCCTTGATTTTTCCATATTTAGTATCAAAAGCTTCCTTAAAATCTTGTTGAACATGATCATGCACTCTCAAATCTTCAACAATCTTCTTCGACCAGCTGGTCATTTTCTTGCAACATTTTCTGTGGGATTCATAGTTGATAAGGAAATTTGGTGTTCGGCCTCATACTTTTCAAATCTATCCATCACCATGGATATAGAGTCCGAATTCTGATTTAGGCTATGAAGGAGCATCGAGCATCTAGAGTTAATTGTTAGAAAGATCAGAATGGTGTCCACTAGCTTTTTCAGGGATTGAAAGACAAAGTCATGTCCTAAAGCTGATGGATCTGAATCTAGAATTTTTCTTGGTGTGGTTATTCTTCTAGATCAACTAGATTCATCCTAAAAGTTCCACCAGCTTTATTCTTCCTCAAAATTTCTTTCGTTGGTGTATCAACAACCACTTGTTTCCCCTTTTCAGTTTTTGGAACACCTTCATCATCTGGAGACTCATGCTCGCTTTCAGTTAAATGAAAAATTTTGTATTCATCAATTTTTTCATTCTCACCTCTTGCCTCAACATCTTTAGGAAGAATTAAGTGATGATTATAACTCTCTTCCTCCGATAATTTTTTCACTTCCTCTTCATCCTTCTCATCAACCCCAGGGGTTGCATGTTTCAATGATCCGACTTGAGATATCTGGATTTACAATTTTTCAGAAGCACATTCCTTCTCATGAAAGACTTCAACTTACTTTATCAGATCTGCTGTATCATCACAAATTTCAGCTTCTTGAACTTCGTCCATAACTTCATATTAAATATCCTTCTCTTGGGATTTTTCCAGATTCATGTACTTATTCCTCGGTGTCTTAGGTAAGCGTTCAACTATGAATGTTTTCGGTACTGAATGTTCATAGATTCTAATTCAGTAGCCTTCAATAGAGATTTCACAACCTCTGAATCTGGTATGTTCTACTTAAGCTTATCCTCTTTGGATTTCTTCTCATATTCTTCAATAGCATTCCCTTTCAAATCCTTTCCCTCAGTAGGATCTAGACCAAATTGTGGTTCCCCTTCCATCTAGTTCTTCTTATACTCCCTCCATTTGGAAACTACCTCATCCAAATAGGATTTCTGTTTCTTGGGATTTGGAGATGCAGATTCGGCTTCCATAGCATTATGGGTTTCACCTTCATCTTCTACTTCCTTTAATTTTCTTTTCATTCCAACTTTATTTGATGGTTTAACCTCTTTAGCATTTTTCATAACAGCTTTTGCTTCATCCTCTGGTAGATTGTAAAACGTACCTGATTCCTTAGAGAAACCATCTTTCATTCTCTTGAGGGTATCTTCAATGATTAACATTACTTTGAAATTCCTTGTCTTGGAACATCAAGGGATCCTGAAGGATTCAAGACACTGAACTATAAACTTGGAGAGAAGGGTAGGATATATGATTATCTATGCTCTCATATTCCCATTATTGATATTCTCTATCTTAATGAGAATATGCTTCATCAGATTGATTTTCCTTAGATTTAACAAAAAATATAATATATACATATCACTTTTCTTATGAGTGTCATTGTCACCCTTTCTCAGTACGATAAGACCCTGAACCCATAACTCATGGATCCAATTATTGGTATACAAGTGAGCAATCTTTGCGGTCTTGACATATGTAGGTCCAAGACTTTGCATGGCCTTCACTTTTAAAAAACATCCATCCACATCTAAAAACTTCTGGGAACAAAATTATGCCTCTCCTTTATAGGATAACCCTACCAAGCTAGCTGCCTTTGTGTATGAAAGTGCATTTGTTTTTTCATAACTCATGAAGGGAAATTTTTCTCTGCAATAACCCTTGAAAAAATAGGCTGATTCATAAAATTCTATGAGTAGATATAGATAAAAAACATCTTTTCCTCCTATATTTTAAATGGATACACTCTCCCATAAATTAAGCCTGATATTATTGGTGATAAAATAGTCAAACTGGTTGAAGAAGTTTGGATGCACCAACCTCTCCCTGTATATTTTCCATTCCAAAATCAGCTTGATAGTAGACATATCTTGAGAAGGATCTTCTCCACACATTCATACTTGAGCACTTATGAATGGTTCAGAATGGTCTTTTATAGTGGGGTAGAGTTTCGACATGAAAAAATCTTATGAACCGATGTGGAACAACCATCGGGAGACCCCTTTTTATAGGTGTTGAAGTGAAAGATAATCATCCCATCTAAATCTAATGGATTAAAATTCTTTTGATCATATCTGACTGTTGAAATGAAATCTGCTAGGAAAATTTGGTAGGATCCGATCCTTTGAGGTTTTTAATGGAAAATATTCATTTTTAAGGAAATTAGAATTCGAGAATATTTAAAAACAAAAAAAAGTAACAGTAAGTAATAGGTTATTACGAAAACTCAAGAAAGATTCATTGCTTTCATATTTTCATGAGAATTATTCGTATTGAGGAAAATTCTTCTAGAATGAAATTATATTCCAAAAATTTGATTACGAAAAAACTACATTACGAAAATATTTGAGTACGAATTTATTGGTTATGATAATTTTGAGTAAAAATCTCTATTTCAAAAATTATGAGTACGAAAATATTAATTACGAAAAAAATTTAAAACATCATTTTGAAAACTTTTTAAAACTTCATTACAATTTTTTTTTGGAAAACTTCATTACAAAAATGATGACAACTTCATTAAGAAAAATACGAAAGACTTCATTACAAAAAATATGAATGAATTCATTAGGAAAAATATGAAATACTTAATTACGAAACAATTTGAAAGGCTTCATAACAAAAAACATGAAAGAATTCATTACGAAAAATATGAAAGTCTTCATTACGAAAACTATGAAAGAATTCATTAAGAAAAATATGAAAGAATTAATTATAGAAAATATGAAAGACTTCATTACGAAAATATGAAAGACTTCATTATGAAAAAAATGAAACACATCATTACAAAAAATATGAAAAACATCATTATGAAAAAATATGAAAGACTTTATTATGAAAAATATGAAATACTTCATTACAAAAAACATGAAAAACATTATTACGAAAAATATGAAAGGCTTCATTATGAAAAATATGAAATAATTCATTAAAAAAAAATATGAAAGACATCATTACGAAAAATATGAAAATCTTCTTTATGAAAAAAATGAAAAACATACAAGAAAATGTACTCCCCCTATTAAAATGAGTTTATTACTGTAAAAAGATTGGTTCAACAGGAAGTTATTGAGGAGGATTAACTTACGGTTATCATTCCTAACTTCTGTTTAGTGTATTCAAATCTATCAGAGGGCATAGATTTTGTGAAAATATCAGCAACTTGATCTTGAGTTCTAATAAATTGAACAATGATATATACTTTTTGTGTGTGATCCCTAAAAACGTGATGCCTAATATCAATGTGTTTTTAGTGAGAGTGGTGTGTATGGTATTTACTAAGGGATATGACACTAGTATTATCATTAAAAATATGTGTTTTGGTAAAACTCATACCATAGTACGTGAGTGTGTGTTGCATCCACAACACTTGAGCACAACAACTTCCAGCTGCTACATATTCAACTTCAGCATTGGAAAGTGCTATTGAGTGTTGCTTGTTGCATGACCAAGAAACTAATTAATCTCCTAAGAAATGACAGGTTCCAAATGAACTCTTTCTATCCATTCTACATCCACCAAAGTCATCATCTGAAAAACTTTTTTAAAACCAAATCATTTCCAGAAGTATAAAGGGTACTAATTCCTTTGTTTCCTTTAAGTATCGAAAACTTATTTCCACTGCCTTTAAATGAGATTCCTTAGGATTGGATTGATATCTTGCACATAAGAATACTAAAAACATTAACTATGGATGACAAGCTGTCAAGTAAAGTAGACTTCCTATCATACCTCTAAAAGATGTTTGATCTACTGGTTTCCCAAATTCATTAAGATCAAGTGTATTTAAGGTACCAATGGGAGTACTTATACTTTTTGTGTGGACATATCCATACTTTTTAAGAAGATATTTAATATAATTATGTTGTGATATATAGATTCCTTCTAGTTTTTGAGATATTTGATAACCATGAAAAAATGTTAACTCATCCATCATAGTCATTTCAAGCTCAGATTTCATTAGATCCGCAAAAGAATCAGTTAAAGATTGCTGAGTTGAACCAAATATAATTCATCAACATAAATTTGAACATTCAAAAAGATTTTCATATATTTTTTCATAAAAAGGGTTGGATCTGCATTTCCCTTAATATAATTATTTAGAAGCAAAAATCTTGTAAGACTATCATACCATGATCTAGGGGTTTTTTTAAGGTCATATAAATATTTGGTAAGTTTAAAAACATGATCATGATGTTTTGTATCTTCAAAACCAGGATTTTGTTCAACAAAAACTTCCTCTTGAACATAACTGTTAAAGAAAGAACATTTCACAACCATTTGAAAAGGTTTGAAATTAGAGAATGATGCAAAGTCATGTAAAATACAAATAGATTCAAGTCAATATATTGGAGCATAGGTTTCATCATAGTCTATTTCCTCTTGTTGATTATAGACTTTAGCAAATTATCAAGCTTTATTTGTTACAATGATTCCATTTTCATCACACTTATTTCTGAAGACCCATTTTCCTCCAATAACAGATGTTTCCTTAGGTCTTTAAACCAAGGTCCAAACTTTATTCCATTTTAATTCATTTAGCTCATCCTACGTAGCTTTAATCCAACCATCATCACCTAAATCTTCATCAGTGCTTTTTGGTTCTAATTGGGAAAAGAATGCTAGATGTTCTACTTTATTTCATAAGGAATTTCTAGTCATTACAGGTTGATTCAAATCACCAATGATACTATCACTAGGATGATTATTTAGAAATAACCGATTTGGGTTTTTTAATACATGTTCATCAACATGGGGTAAGAAATCTTCTGGGGTAAATGTTTTAGAAGTATCCTCTTGGAAATTTTCCTTATCAGAAGGATCTTCTAACAATGGTTGATAATCAGTTTTTGAAGACACATCCGAGGATGTAGGATTGGTTTGTTTAAAATCAGAAGGTTCAATTTCATCAAATTTCATATGTACGGTCTCTTCATTAGTACAGGTGTTTTTGATGAATACTCTATAAGCCTTAGATGTTGTGGGTTAGCCTTAGAAAATTTCTTCATCAGATTTTGGTGTGAATTTTTGAAGATTATCTTTAGTAATTAGAATGAATACCTTGCAACCAAAAACCATAAAGTAGGAACTTCTAGGTTTTTTACCATTCCATAACTCATAATTATTTTTATTAATAACATATCTTATTAAAACACAATTTATAGTATAAAAAGAAGTACTTACCGATTTCGCCCAAAAAAGTTTGGCTACAGAATACTCACTCAACATGGTTCTAGTTATCCCTTGATGAATTATATTTTTTCTTTCAACAAAACCATTTTGTTGAGGTGTTCTAGGTGCTGAGAAGTTATGAGTAATGCATTTTCTAATACAAAATGTTTCAAAATCAGAATTCTGAAATTCTCTATCATGATCACTATGAATAGCTTTCAATGGAATTTTTTTCTCATTTTGAACTTGGTCTCCAAAAGTTTTGAAATATGAAAAAGCATCAGACTTATTTGCTATAAAATAGACCCATGTAAATCTAGTGTAATCATCAACAAAGAAAAATACATAATACTTTCCCACAATGCTTACAGTTATTGTAGGACCAAAGAGATCCATATGCACTAACTGTAATGCATTAGTAGTTGATACTTCATCAACTGATTTAAAAATTGATTTATGTTTCTTTCCATATTGAAAATGGTCACCAAATTTTGAAGAATCTAATCTACGCTCTGGTAGATCCTTAAGTAATCTTTTTTTAGAAAGTTTTCATAAGTTCCTAAGAATAAATTGTACTTTACTTCTATGATACAACCAATAATTATCATACATTGCACTAAGGTGAAGTAGATCTTGGCTCCTATGGTCTTCTAAATTCAGAGTATAAACATTCTCTTGCCTATGGGTAGAAAGAATGATCTCTTCCTTGGAATTGTGTACTAAACACTTGTCATTCCAAAAATTCACAAGGTAATCATCATCACATAATTGACTTATACTAATGAGGTTGTCCTTAAGACCCTTAAAAAATAAAAAATTTAAAATTAATGTTTTTCCAAGAAGAACGATGTTACCTATACCAATAATTTCTCCCGGATCATTTTCTCTGAAAGTTACTTTTCCTCCTTCCATCTTGACGATCTTTTAAAAATAGTTGTTGTTACCAGTCATATACAAGGAAGAGCCAATATACATGTACCATGTATTTTTGTTGGTACTTTCTCTATTTTCCTAAAAATAAAAGAGTTATACTTTTAGAATCCAAACATTCTTAGATCTGGAAATTTCATAAAGCAAAATTTTAGGCACGCACATCTTTTTAGAAAAATAGGCTTTATGAAATCCTAAGGACTAAGTTTTGTTTAAGGAACAATTTTTGGCCCAGATTTAACCACACTGACACTTAGTAAAGAATGGATCACTTTGAGGAACAATGTAATTATTACTAAAAATTGGTTTAGAACTAGTATAACCAAAACCAAAACTATTCTATAGAGGTCGGATATGAGAATTCGTTTCATCAAAATTTTCATTACCTAAGTCAATGTTTGACAAACACTTCCTTAAGGAATCAATTTCATCTTTGAGTTTGATAACAATGTTCTTATAATGACCCATACTTTACATACATTGTTAATACTTCAAAATTGAAGCACACTTATTACAACATATGAAAAAACCACAAAGGACCGTATAGGTATAGTGTGTTTAGAAACTGGGAAACATAAACAACCGGTTCATAAATCTTCTACAGTGTCTCCCATTTATTTCATTATATATAGGGTCCCTTTTAGCATATTCTACTTAATATCCATCTTCCTGACCTGGGGAAAAGAAAATATACAAAAAGGGTGAGCTCAAATGCTCAGCAAGGGAAAATAAAGGAAATAAAAATCATATCATATCTTTTTGAAAATCATAACCTGTAAAAGAGATCATAATATCTTAACATGGAATAAATCATAGAAGTGAAAATGAGATCCCCATAATAATAACATAAAACTTGAAACTTTGTGGCATGCACACATAATCATGGAAAATAATTTCTTGTTAGTCATGACTCATTTCCAAGACTATCTTAGTGGACAAAGTCCATTTCTGAACCGAGTTCACTCCTCGTTTCAGTCCTGTATCACTGAACCGAAATAACCTTCCGTTCCAGCCATGTCTATCTCATGAGATATAAATATTTACCCAATGCATTTGAGGGAGATATAGGTCCCACAAATCTCATAATGATACCATTCTTATGTGTGCCACAAAATCATAAATCATACATCATTGCATAACCCATGTAATAAAAATGGGAATCTTAAACATCATCATGACATCATAAAACAATTCATATAGGATAAATGAATTCATAAAAATATTTCCATCACAACATAATCAAATCCATGTAATAATAGGGATATAAACAGAAACCTTTATTATCTTATATGGAAAATAATTTTGATAAAACACTTGAACTCCATTCTTGAGAAAAATATCCTTTCTACTTCAAAAACATTTTTCCTTTATTAACATGTCATAAAACTTTAAACTAAAAGAAGTTGATTAAAAATAAACTTGAAAACATGTAAAGGAATCTTCTTGGAAATAATGTTCTAAAAATCCATTCATGTCGTATAAGTTAAAAAAACATTCTTCGCGTACTTTTGTCGGAAAAGTCAAAAAGTACCTCCTACGAAAAACGGCAAAAGATTCCTTTCATATCTTTTACTAAAAACTCACCCAAGGGTAAAATTTGATTTAAAAAATTGTATTTTGATGTAAATAATATTACATATTGAGTAAAAATGGATGTGGATGATAAAATACACCCCAATAAATGTCAAAGTAAAAACAATCTCGGATAAAAATGAGATTGTGATATTTCTCTTACCTTAGGTCCGATTTGCTTTGCACATGTCCAAAGATCCTGTATAATGGTTTAAATAATTTTATTGACTTATTACAGAATCATACATATTGATATGATATCATATATGGTCATATTCTTAGCTTCTTATTAATAATATTTCATTGTTACTTGTTACTCGGGTCTTTATTGCCTTTTGTTCTTATGCGTGTTTTGCCGAATAAATTATTATTCTTATTTTAAGGTTATAGATACCTTATATCCAGAATGGTATTAATGTAACATATTTCATATTTATTCATTCAATTCATTTATATAATTACTATGTAATGATGATCATGTAGAACGAGTCGCATCACATCGTGGAGACGGTATTCCGTACGTACGCACGAGCGATGATATTGTTCCCATGATCGTGGAATTGTATTTAAGTGTATTTATACTATTTCAGTATCAATATAACTTTATAATAATCATATATAGTTACTAATTACACCATTATACCCATCCTGGTATGGTGATGGTGGAAAATAGATTACACCACGGCGTGGAGACGGTATTCTGTACGTACGCATGCGCGGTGATTTCATTTTTCCGTAGGATGGATAGAAGGTGAATTAGGGTTGTTTCATATTTATAATAACATATCAGTATGTAAGTAATACTTATGTTATTACTTTATCATGAAACAACTAAAGAAGAAGATGTTGAAGAAGAAAGAAATTGAAAAGATCGGTAATGGATATTACCTCTTCTTTGAAACGCCTCTTTGAATCCTCCACTTAGGGAACTATGATTGGTCTTTGAAGAAGACCAGGACCTCTAGGATTATTCTAGGGAAGTGGAGAAGGGATTTTTTCAGGGGTTGTCTGAGCTTGAGTGCTCAAATTGGTGTGAGGAGGAGGGGGAGGAGGTTCCCTTTTATAAGGGAGGAGAGGGGCACCTTAGGAATATCTCAAAATATTATTTTATATTAAAGTCAAAATCGGTTTAAAATTGTTCCAAATGGTCTTATTTCGGAGCTAAAGTGGGGGTGGGTCGAAATAATATCAACCAATAGGATTTAGAAAAGTTTAGGTTATTATTTTAACCATATCAATTAGATTTAACTCTAAGTTAAATAATTTAACTTTTACCGTGACTTTTTGTTTTCTTACACTATATGGTTAATACACTTACTATAACATGCTAAACGAACCCCAAGTTGTTTATTATTAATATATATATCCTTATCTAAGTCATTTGGCCGAACCTTATATTTTTAGGAATAAAATAACAATTAATAATATAATATTTTATTTAAAAACTATTTTGTGTCAATTTTGTCACTATTTGATATATGATTTTTGTGAAAGCCATAACAGAATTATATGTTGAAAACAAGTTGATTAAATCAACACTAATATATCATAGTAACCTAGAAAATTAGTGGAATTCATAAAAAGTCTCAAATTACATTTATTTGGGCATTTATAACATCAATTATGTTAACATTTCCTTAAAAGGGTAATTACTGCATCATCATTGTGTCATAAATAAATTAAATTATTTAATGTCTAAAAATTACAAATAAAATACCATTATGTAGGAAATCGTTTTAGATTTCTAATGAATATTTATAGTCGAATTTATCTTATGTATAACCCCATATAAAAAATTATTTACTTATTAAACTTTGATTTTAACTATTTTAACCCTTCTTTAAATAAATTAATAATAAATATCCTAATCTAATCCAAGTGGGCCTAAATGGTCATATTTTATTCCTAAGTTTGTTTTTGGACGAATTAAACTTATCCAATAGAATTAGGAAATGTGTTAGGGTAATAATAATATCATCTTTACCCTTAATTACCCTATTTACTTTTTACCGTGGTAAAAAAAAGTAAAAAGTTACTATTCACCAAAAAAAAATTTATCTCATTGAACCAAATTTTAGTCCTTGATATTAACCATGTCTCTCGGATTTTATAAATTCCACTCACAGAAGCGGTAAAATTAAGTTTTATGAAAAATTCAGTTTTTTAACTACCACTTAGTGGTTTCACTATTCATCAAAAATTGAATGTTTTCAGAAAAATACCAAAATTTCACCCTAGGCTAATTTTGGTATTCTGAATCCAAAAATGATGTCCATTTTGAAAGATAAAATTTCAAAAATTGGTTATTACTATTCATAATGGCTATTTTAAATAATATTTTAATAGCATATCGTCGTTTAGTGAAACTCAGTATTGCGTACAACACAAGCTATCGAGGAAGGTCGCGATTGCGTGTAAAGTAAGCCAAGCTAGTGTGTAGTGAAAGATTCCTTTGATGATATATATATATAACATAAAAACAAAATATTACTCATAAAAATCTCGGGTGTTACATTCTACCCCCCCTAAAAAGAATTTCTCCCTCGAAATTCATCACTTTGTAACAAACAGATGAGGATACTTCTCCCTCATCATATCCTCAAGCTCCCATGTAGCTTCTTCAAGTTGGTGGTTCCTCCATAAAACATTCACAATCGAGTGGTCTTGTTTCGTAGGACTTTTTCGCTACGATCCAGAATCTCTATCGGTTTTTCTTCATAAGAAAGATCTTGCTCCAGCGGTACAACTTCTGAGCTGAGTACATGTGAAGGATCAGGTATGTACTTTCTAAGGAGAGATACATGGAACACATCGTGAACTTGAGATAGATTCGGTGGAAGCGCCAATCGGTAAGCTACCTTTCCAACACGATCCAGTATTTCGAAAGGACCGATATATCTAGGGCTCAACTTCCCCTTCTTTCCAAATATCATAACCCTCTTCTAGGGAGATATTCGTAAGAACACTTTATCACCCACTTCAAACTCTAGGTCTTTTCTTCGGTTGTCGGCATAACTTTTCTGTCGACTCTGAGCTGCTCTTATGTGTTGTTGAATATATCTGACATTTTCTACCATTTCATCAACGAGATCAGGTCCTAATAGCTTTCTTTCACCAACTTCATCCCAGCAAGTTGGAGTCCTGCATTTCTTTCCATAGAGAGCTTCATAAGGAGCCATTTGAATACTGGAGTGAAAGCTATTATTATAAGAAAATTCCACCAAAGGTAGGTGTTGATCCCAACCTCCTTTGAAATCCATAGAGCAAGCTCTCAACATATCTTCTAGGGTTTGAATTTTTCTTTCAGACTGACCGTCTGTCTGAGGATGATAAGCAGTGCTGAAACTCAACTCTGTATCCAGAGTATGCTGAAGACTTCGCCAGAACTTCGAGCTAAATCTCGGATCCCGATCATATATAATAGAAAGTGGTACTCCATGGAGTCTTAGCACTTCCTTTACATATATCCTGGCAAGCTGATCTAGAGAGAAATCCTCTCTAATAGAAATTAAGTGTGCAGACTTTGTAAGACGATCAACTATGACCCAGATAACATTATTGCCTTTGGATGTTTTAGGAAGTCCTGTGACAAAGTCCATAGTGATGTTTTCCCATTTCCATTCGGGTATGGGTAATGGTTGTTATATCCCCTTAGACTTCTGTCTCTCAGCTTTAACTTGTTGACAAACCAAGCATCGAGAGACATATTCAGCAACATCTCTTTTCAGGCCATCCCACCAGAAGTACTCTTTCAGGTGCCTATACATCTTTGTGCTTCCAGGATGAATAGAGAATGAAGAACTATGAGCCTCATCCAGTAGCTCCTTCTTTAATTCGAGGATGGGAGGAACACAAACCCGATTCCTGAACTTTATTATCCCATCACAATCAAGGTTGAACTCAGGAATATTTCTCACCTTCTTTTGTAACTCGACATCTTCTTTATGTGCCTCTTTAATCTTCACATGTATAGATGGTTGAATATTCATTTGAGAAAGATAATATTTTTCCCCTTCCATTATAATTCCAAGATCCATCGTTTGTAAATCCATAAATATTGGATCTTTTGTGATCCTCATCATGGATAAACTAGCATGGTCTTGTCGACTTAATGCATCTGCCACCTTGTTTGCTTTCCCAGGGTGGTAATGGATTCAGCAGTCATAATCCTTAATCAGCTCCAACCATCTTCTTTGATGCATATTCATCTCCTCTTGTGTGATAATATACTTTAAACTTTTATGATCAGTATAAATATTACACCTTTCACCATAAAGGTAATGCCTCAAAATATTTAATGCAAAGATTACCTTAGCTAACTCCAAATCATGTGTTGGGTAATTTTGCTCATGGATTTTCAACTGTCGTGAGGCATAAGCTATCACCATATCATTTTGCATAAGAACACACCCCAATCCCTTCTTGGATGCATCACTGTAGATCAGAAACCTTTCTCCACCACAAGGCAGTGTGAGCACAGGTGCACGGGATAACCTTCTTTTCAACTCCTTGAAATTATTTTAACATTCCTCTGTCCAAACAAACTTAAATCCTTTCCGAGTCAACTTGGTGAGTGGATTAGATAATCTTGAAAAATCTTTCACAAAACGTCGATAATGTCCAGCCAAACCAAGAAAACTTCGGATCATAGTTACTTTTGTTGGTCTCGACCATCTTTCAATAACCTCTGTTTTTGCTGGATCCACAGATATCCCCTCTTTTGAGATTATGTGACCCAAAAATGCAACATTTTGAAGCCAAAATTCACACTTGGTAAATTTGGCATAAAGCTTCTCCTTTCTCAGGGTCTTCAATATAATTCTCAAGTTATCTTCATGTTCTTCCTTGCTCTTCGAATAGACAAGAATATCGTCTATAAAGACTACGACAAATTGATCAAGATAGTCTCTAAAGACTCTATTCATCAGATCCATGAATATAGCAGGGGCATTAGTAAGACCAAATGGCATCACTATAAATTCATAGTGTCCATACCTTGTACGGAAAGCCGTCTTTGGTATATCCTCCCTTTTGACCCTTAATTGATGATACCCTAAACAAAGATCAATTTTGGAAAAGTATTGAGCTCCGTGTAGTTGGTCAAATAGGTCATCAATTCGTGGGAGAGGATATTTGTTCTTGATAGTGATCTTGTTAAGTTCTCGATAATCAATGCAGAGTCTCATTGATCCATATTTCTTCTTAAAAAATAGAACAGGTGCTCCCCAAGGTGACGCACTAGGGCGTTTGAATCCCTTATCAAGATTCTCTTGGAGTTGCTTCTTCAATTCCTGCAACTCAATTGGGGCCATTCTATAATCTGTCTTTGAAATAGGCAAAGCACCCGGTACGAGTTCTATTGAAAACTCAACTTCACGATTTGGTGGAAGACCTAGTAATTCCTCCGAAAAGACATCATAAAACTCCCGTACGATTGGCATATTCTTAATAGTGAGTTTCTCACTAACAATTTTAGATATATAACCTTCATTTAGTGGAATCAATACCCATAAAATGGATGAAATTTCCACTGGAAGGTTATGTTCATCCTTGCGTTGATAGACGGTCATAGATTGATCTGGAATATGAAATGTGACTTCCCTTCTTTGGCAATTGATGTGAGCTCCATATAAAGAAAGACAATACATGACAAGAATCACATCAAATTCTACTATAGGAAGGATCACAAGATTTGCAGGAAGCACTTTCCCACAAACTTCGATCGGAGAAGAATTATACACTTTTGATGCGATTGTTGTGCCATTAGGTGTTGTCACAGCTAACTCAACATCTAATTGTTGAGGTAATATGGTGATACCCTTAGAAAATTCTTCAGAAATAAAAGAGTGGGTGGATCCAGAATCAAATAAAACATTTTCTACTTTAGATTGGATGGTAAGTGTGCCTTTCAACACTTCGTTATCGTACTCCACATCACTGATAGAAATTGCATGTCACTTTCCTTTGTCATTAGCCTTAAGAGTTTGTTGACGTCGACCATCATCATCAACCCTTGGATTTGGGCATTGATTGGCATAATGCCCCATCTCCTTGCACTTGAAACATTGAAGTGTAGTAGGTTCATTCTGTGTATCCCTTCCTTTTTTTGCATCATTAGACATCTTCTTCCCATTATCGCGGCATTCAAATGCCCAATGACCTTCCTTTCCACATTTGAAACATTTAGTTATCCCTTTAAGACAAATCCCTCCATGTTTCTTTCCACACTTTGAGCATAAGGGAAAGCTCATCTTCTCTTCAGTGTGCTCTTTAGATTTTCCTTTGAATTCCATTTTCCTCTTCTTATCAAACCCATATGACTTATGGGTTACTCCAATCTCCATCTCGACTTTGAGAGCACACTGAACTATTTCCTTATAGCTATTGAAGTCCCATATGGCTAACGCCCTTTGAAGACTTGGTTTTAAGACACTAAAGAATCGATCGATCTTACTCTCAGGTTGGATAATAATACCAGAAGCGTACCTTGCAAGTCTTGTAAAATTTGCTTCATAGGTACCAACAGATTCATCATCCCTTTACTTCAGTTCAAGAAACTCTTTCTCCATCTTTGTTCAGAGAATAAGAGGGAAGTACTTATTGAAAAATAAGTTCTTGAACTCGTCCCATTCCATGGACTCAATTTCATCCCTTTTCCTCATATTCTTAATAAGATTCCACCATTGATCAGCATCTCCTTCCAAACGATACACTGCTAGGATGACTTTATCATGTTCAGATCATTGATGAACTGAAAATATCTTTTCAGTAGTACTAATCCATTGTTTAGCAACTAATGGATCAGTAGACCCACTGAAAGAAGGTGGACGCATCCTCATGAAGGATTCAACAGAATGTTGCTCCTTCCATTGTTCATTTGGAAGTCCTGCATTATTCATAGCTTGAGAGAGTTGTGTGAGCATGACTACAAGATTTTGCATTCCAGCTCCCATATCGTTTGGTTGCTCAGGGGGACAATCATTTCATTTCCCATCTCATTCCGCATTAACACAGTTCCTTCGGGTTCCAGCCATTGACTAAAACCAAGAAGAATAGTGTGAGCAACACTAATTATAATAGGAAAACCACATAATTCAAGAAAAAAATTTTCACGCTTAAGGTCTTATCCTAGGTTATTCATGGCCATTTCTAAAACACTAAGATTGTGTTCTATTCTTTGACTTATCCTTAGGGTTCTTACTAAGGCTTTCACATCCTAGTTTCCAAAGGTTGACTATTCCTTTCCTATGATACCAACTATAATGACCCATACTTTACATACATTGTTAATACTTCAAAATTGAAGCACACTTATTACAACATATGACAAAACCACAGAGGACCGTATAGGTATAGTTTCTTTAGAAACTGGGAAACATAAACAACTGGTTCATAAATCTTATATAGTGTCTCCCATTTATTTCATCATATCTAGGGTCCCTTTTAGCATATTCTACTTAATATCCATCTTCCTGACCTGGGGAAAAGAAAACATACAAAAAGGGTGAGCTCAAATGCTCAGCAAGGGCAAATAAAGGAAATAAAAATCATATCATATCTTTTTGAAAATCATAACCTGCAAAAGAGATCATAATATCTTAACATGGAATAAATCATAGAAGTGAAAATGAGATCCCCATAATCATAACATAAAACTTGAAACTTTTTGGCATGCACACATAATCATGGAAAATCATTTCTTGTTAGTCATGACTCATTTCCAGGACTATCTTAGCGGACAAAGTCCATTTCAGAACCGAGTTCACTCCTCGTTTTAGTCATGTATCACTGAACCGAAATAACCTTCAGTTCCAGCCATGTCTATATCATGAGATATAAATCTTTACCCAATGCATTGGAGGGAGATATAGGTCCCACCCATCTCATAATGATACCATTCTTATGTGTTCCACAAAATCATAAATCATACATCATTGCATAACCCATGTAATAAAAATTGGAATGTTAAACATCATCATGACATCATAAAACAATTCATATAGGATAAATTAATTCATAAAAATATTTCCATCACAACATAATCAAATCCATGTAATAATAGGGATAAAAACAGAACCCTTTATTATCTTAGATGGAAAATAATTTTGATAAAACACTTGAACTCCATTCTTGAGGAAAATATCCTTTCTACTTCAAAAACATTTTTCCTTTCATAACATGTCATACAACATGAAACTAAAAGAAGTTGATTTAAAATAAAATTGAAAACTTGTAATGTAAGCTTCTTGGAAATAATGTTTTAAAAATCCATTCATGTCGTATAAGTTAAAAAAACATTCTTCGCGTACTTTTTTCCGAAAAGTCAAAGAGTACCTCGTACGAAAAACGACAAAAGATTCCTTTCATATCTATTACTAAATACTCACCGAAGGGTAAAATTGGATTTAAAAAATTTTAGGTGGATGGAAATAATATTACATATTGAGGAAACATGAATGTGGATGATAAAATACACCCTAGTAAATGTCAAAGTAAAAACAATCTCGGATACAAATGAGAATGTGATATTTCCCTTACCTTAGGTCCGATTTTCTTTGTACGTGTCCGATGCTCCTGTATAATGGTTTAAATAATGTTATTGACTTATTACAGAATCATACATATTGATATTATATCATATATGGTCATATTCTTAGCTTCTTATTAGTAATATTTCATTGTTACTTGTTACTCGGGTCTTTATTGCCTTTTGTTCTTATGCGTGTTTTACCGAATAAATTCTTATTCTTCTTTTAAGGTTATAGATACCTTATATCCAGAATGGTATTAGTGTAACATATATCATATTTTTTCATTCAATTCATTTATATAATTACTATGTAATGATGATCATGTAGAACGAGTCGCATCACATCGTGGAGACGGTATTCCGTACGTACGCACGAGCGATGATATTGTTCCCATGAACGTGGAATTGTATTTAATTGTATTTATACTATTTAAGTATCAATATCACTTTATAATAATCATATATAGTTACTCATTTCACCATTATACCCATCCTTGTAAGGTGATGGTGGAAAATAGATTACACCACGGCGTGGAGATGGTATTCCGTACGTACGCACGCGCGGTGATTTCATTTTTCCGTAGGATGGATAGAAGGTGAATTAGGGTTGTTTCATATTTATAATAACATATCAGTATGTAAGTAACACTGATGTTATTACTTTATCATGAAAAAACTAAATAAGAATAAGTTGAAGAAGAATGAAGTTGAAATGATCGGTAATGGATATTACCTCTTCTTTGAAACGCCTCTTTGAATCCTCCACATAGGGAACTAAGATTGGTGTTTTAAGAAGACCAGGACCTATAGGATTATTCCAGGGAAGTGGAGAAGGGATTTTGGCAGGGTTTGGCCGAACTTGAGTGCTCAAATTGGTGTGAGGAGGAGGGGGAGGAGGTGCCCTTTTATAAGGGAGGAGAGGGTCACCTTAGGAATATCTCAAAATATTATTTTATATTAAAGTCAAAATCGGTTTATAATGGTTCCAAATGGTCTTATTTCAGAGCTAAAGTAGGGATGGGTCGAAATACTATCAACCAATAGGATTTAGACAAGTTTAGGTTATTATTTTAACCTTATCAATTAGATTTAACTCTAAGATAAAAAATTTAACTTTTACCGTGACTTTTTGTTTTCTTACACTATATGGTTAATACACTTACTATAACATGCCAAAAGAACCCCAAGTTGTTTATTATTAATATATATATCCTTATATAATTCATTTGGACGAACCTTAGATTTTAAGGAATAAAATAACAATTAATAATATAATATTTTATTTAAAAACTATTTTGTGTCAATTTTTTCACTATTTGATATATGATTTTTGTGAAAGTCATAACAGAATTATATGTTCGAACCAAGTTGATTAAATCAACACTAATATATCATAGTAACCTATAAAATTAGTGGAATTCATAAAAAGTGTCAAATTACATTTATTTGGGCATTTATAACATCAATTATGTTAACATTTCCTTAAAAGGGTAATTACTGCATCATCATTGTGAAATAAATAAATTAAATTATTTAATGTCTAAAAATTACAAATAAAATACCACTATGTAGGAAATCTTTTTATATTTCTAATGAATATTTATAGTCGAATTTATCTTAGGTATAACCCCATATTAAAAATTATTTACTTATTAAACTTTGATTTTAACTATTTTAACCCTTCTTTAAATAAATTAATAATAAATGTCCTAATCTAATCCAAGTGGGCCTAAATGGTCATATTTTATTCCTAAGATTGTTTTTGGTCGAATTGCACTTATCTAATAGAATTATGAAATGTGTTAGGGTAATAATAATATCATCTTTACCCTTAATTACCCTATTTACTTTTTATCGTGGTAGAAAAAAGTAAAAAGTCACTATTCACCAAAAATTATTTTTATCTCATTGAACCACATTTTAGTCCTTGATATTAACCATGTCTCTCAGATTTTCGAAATTCCACTCACAGAAGCGGTAAAATTATGTTTTCTGAAAAATTCAGTTTTTTAACTACCACTTAGTGGTTTCACTATTCATCAAAAATTGAAAGTTTTCAGAAAAATACCAAAATTTCACCGTAGGCTAATTTCGGTATTCTGAATCCAAAAATGAGGTCCATTTTGAAAGATAAAATTTCAAAAAGTGGTTATTACTATTCATAACGGCTATTTTAAATAATATTTTAATAGCATATCGTCGTTTAGTGAAACTCGGTATTGCGTACAACGCAAGCTATCGAGGAAGGTTGCGATTGCGTGTAAAGTAAGCCAAGCTAGTGTGTAGTGAAAGATTCCTTTGATGATATATATATAACATAAAAACAAAATATAACTCATAAAAATCTCGGGTGTTACAGTTCTTGTCTTTAGAAACATTTGATTTTGAACTAGAGCTAGGCTCAAAAATATTTTTCTTAGAAAATACATTTTCTAGATCCTTAGAATGTTTATTATTCTCAGAATGTACTTTCTCATGATTTTTGGAAATATTTTGAAAATAAAAATTTTTCTTATCAAGATCTTTAGAATGATCTAATATTTCCTTACTAAGTATTGTATTCCTATATTTTTCCTGATCAATTTTTTCATGAGTTTTGTGTTCTCAATCTCAAGATGTTTGGAAATCCTAGAAACTTCTTAATAGTAAGGTAATGTATTATCTTAATCGGAAGAAGATTTTTCATCCGAAGATTTACAATACTTACTGTCATTATCATTCAAAGAAACATTGGTCAATGATTCATCATTGTGTACCTTATCCATTAAATAATTATTTTGAATATATAGTCTGGCTATTAGACCAAGATTCTTCTGTACAGAAGATTCATAATCTGAATATTCATCTGATAAGTCTCAACCCCTGGCACTCTAGGTGTCATTCGCTTTCAAGACATTCTTAACTTCAGCCTTGTAATACATATTTCTGTTTATTTCTGAATGACATTCCTTTATTTATTTTCTCTTAAGCATAGAAAAATCAGGTCATATTTGTCTAGCTCTATTGAATTCATAACATATAACTTCTTAATCTTTCTTATCTTTCCTTTCCTCTTTCTTATATCTGGATTGAAAGTTCCTCTGTCCTGCTATCTTGTTCATCCTTCGAGAATGATTTTCTAATTCATTTTCTTAGGATTCACTTATACTATATTGGGATTGGGTAATATCTTTCATATATTTGGATCTAGTAACACTCTCAAGAGTTTTAGCTTTCACATGATTTGAAGTTTTAGTAAAATTAACACTACCATTTACATTCTTCTTCTTTACGTTAGAAGCATCACTCTTCATTCTAGTCTCATGCTGAAGTAGAGTTCCAAACAGTTCATCTAAGGAAATCTGAGTAACCTTTATGTTCTCATCAATAGCAGTTCTCTTAGATTCCCATTCATTTTTCATGATATCTACGATCTTATCAACAAGAGATTCATCATCTAATCCTTTCTCACCCATGGATTGTAAAGTATTCATAATATTCATGAATCATTGTTTCACCTTACAAATGGGTTCTCCATAAGGAAAGAAGAAACCGTGATATTCAACTCGGGGCATTTCTCTTCTTTTTTCAATAACTTTGGATGTTATGAAGTGAGTAACTTCAAGTTTCATCCAAATAAAATTTTCTGCTCCACAAGATGAAATTTGGCTATATATATTTCTATTCATGGAACAATGAAAAGTATTGTGTACCTTATAATTCAGTTGATATTCATGATGTTCTTGATTGTGAAGGTACTAACATCTTTGTCAAGAATTTTATATCCTCATGTAAGAATAAAAAAATTATCATCTCGATTATTGATAACGAAAGTCTTCATAAAATATCTCTAATATTCGTAGTCATTTCCATCAAAGATAGGTGGTCTTGTTGGATTGAGATTTTTTATTGAAACAACATTGATTCATACCATCTTAAAGAGAAATCGTTCCACAAAAACATGTTAATAGAAAAAGTTTGTAAACAAGGAAAATATTACTAAGAAAGAAAAATATAGAACAAGAGTATCTCTATGAAAAATTGAATCCGAACTATACGAGTCTGAAAAACTGATTCCAATGAAGATTGAATTCGGAAATTCAATTCCAAAAGTAATGAGAAGAATAATTTTGTTCTGAATCTAATCGTGAGATAAATTCATATTGAACCAATCCTATGATACAAATTGATGGATTGGTACAAGATATGAGGTTTCCAACATTTTATACCATTTGTAGGATCGAATATTTAATAATTAGGTGCTCAAATACAAGAGGGGTGAATTGTATACTTTAAAAATACCGAAAGAAATTTTGCATAACCAAAATTAATTACACCTCTAAGTTCTGATAACATGCTTGATTCTGGAAATGTGAATCTGGAAATGAAACTTAGCAAATGTTTACAAAAACTATGAATCTACCTAAAATCATATAGAATCTAACTAAATAAGAGTATTAGTATAAGGAATTATAATATATTTATACTTTCCATAACAATAAAAATGCAGCATAAAACTTGTAAAACATGTAATAAGTAGTAAATATATTATTTCAAAGAGAAGGGGGTCCAAAAACCTTGGATAAATTTCCCTTGATTTATATTTTCAAGAAATTATGTATTACCCATACCAGGGTAAGCCCACAATATGAAGATCAGATTCTGTCTTGCTATCCCTGCAATCCCTCAACATCATGATAGTTGGCACCTCTGTTTTCCTATACTTGGAAGCCCTCAATTGTATACAACAACAATCGGAGTCGCACAATGCAATTATACATGAAGAAATGTTTGAACAAACAGTTCAAACTTTCTACACGAAGCCTGAGAGTTTTTAAGAGCCTCTCTCTCCAGAAATCACATCTGAACGTTCTGAACATCAAAAATTCCAAAATTTCCAAAAGGATTGAGCTCTTTCAAATGAGCTCTTATTTAAAATGCACGACTTCAACGGTTGTCTCCCTCATCCAACGGTCATATTTTTCCATGAATTTCAGAGGGACCAGTACACGTGTCACTCAAACAATGGTTAGTGAGTAACTGAAAGCACGACATTGTTTTATAACAAAAAATGTGTAAGAATAAGTAAAATATGATATTTGTAATGTATGAAAATGAATGTTCGGAGTATAACCAAAAATTGAATTCCGAGTCTATAATACAAGGATAGTCAGATTCTGTTTTCTAGGAATTCAGAACCTGAATTCTATAGAATTCTAGAGTCTAGATTTTAAGGAAATTCAGAATCTGGATTCATAAGAATTTGGAACCAGAACACACAATGTTAGGAGTCAGAGTTCATGAGAATTCAGAGTCAGAACTC
The DNA here is from genome assembly GCA_963277665.1 of Viscum album. Classification (NCBI taxonomy): domain Eukaryota; kingdom Viridiplantae; phylum Streptophyta; class Magnoliopsida; order Santalales; family Viscaceae; genus Viscum; species Viscum album. The sequence goes on from OY728152.1 coordinate 1,507,541,608, forward strand.
ATAAGAGATCAAAGTCTGTATTCAGAGAACTCAGAGTCAGAACTCAAGAAATCTTGTAACCAGAATTATTATTTAGAACACAGAGTGAGAACTCGAAAGAGTTTGTGACTAGAATTCATATTCAGAATTTGGAAGGAGAACTCAGAAGAGTTCTTAACCAGAATTCGTATTCAGAATTCGGAGTGAGAAACTAGAAGAGTTCATAACCATAATTATGATTCATAATTCGAAGTCAGAACTCAGAAGAGTTTGTAACCTAGAATTCGTAATCAGAATTTGGAGTCAGAACTCAGAAGAGTTCGTAATAAGAATTTTGAGAATTCAGAACCTAAAACAGAATGCTTCATATCTAGGTAATTATAGGATTATGAGGTTTTTGTTTCAAACTAAATTTTACACATAGAAAAATTATGATATGAGCAATGAAGACATGATAAGGATAAATTTCCTTCTGGATAAAAATTTTCCTTGTTGGAGTAAAGCACAAAGTAAAAAGGTATTTTCCTTGAGAAATGGTGTTTGTGATCTTCAAAAAAAGAAGGAATTGTAATGTCATAAGGAAACCTTAATGACTCAACAATCTCCCCGTGTATGAAGGAATGGAAAAGTAATATGGAAAATTTTATTGACTCAACAAATGGTGGATACACTACTCCATTTTATAAGTTAGGAGAATGACACACATTAATTTTACAAAATTATTTTGTTGATTTTATGTCACTTTCATCATATAGTGGGTCAAAATAATAATGTATAAGAAGATAGGATAACATAATAACGATATATATTCATACAATAATATTATTACATGTGTTATTTAATTCATAGATTTTTGTCAAGGTTTAGCACCTGTCGATAAACTAATTTTTACTTTAACCATAGTTGCATTTTTTAATATATTTTTCTATTAACAATGAAAAAAATAATGTTCAGTCTATTAAATTCTATTAATAATTTTTATTAAAAATATTTAATCTATTTTAACATATCCTATTTCTATAAGTGGTGTAATTTAGTATTAATTATGTGCACCAACCTTATTGAAAACAAATTTCTGAAAAATGAATTTATTAGGGAAAAACATAATTTATATCCATTACATTCATTGTAAAAAAACATGAAATTAATTTTAAAATATTATATTTATTCTATAAACTTTAAATTTAAATAAAATTAATTAATTAATATATATTAAAATCGTTTGTTAAGATAAAAACACATCATATGTATAGAAACAATATTTTAGAAAAATAAATAAGCCCAAAATTTGTCTTATACCTAAATCCAGTATAATGATGATACTTTTGTAATTAATTATATTATATATATTTAAAGGTGTATTTTGTAGAATTATGATTAAATTAATTACATAATGTGATATTTACATAAAAATAAATTATATTTTTATATAAATATTTATTATCTATTATTTAGTCAAAAAATATATTTATCTAAAAAATTCATTAAAATTCATCCTAATATAATATCGAAAAATTAATTTTAAAATAATATTAAATAAATCATATAAATTTTTTCATTATGGTAGAAATTAATTATAATTTTCAAGTTGAAAAATGTAAAAAAAATCCATTTGTGGAAGAGAACATATTTTTGTTGCATAAAATGAACGTACTAAAATTTTACAGCATCTTTGTTATATAGAAATCAATTAATTTTAATTCTTCAAAACCATTATATGCATTTTTAATCAAGTTTATCACTATTTGTACCTACCTTTATTATAGATACGTCATAATGGAGTAGTATATAAAGTTGTATATATAACTATGGTTGCGTGTAAGGAATGATATTCAATAATTAATTTTTTTAATGGGAATAAATATAAAATCATGGATTGTCTCACTCAAAATATCATTGTAATGAAAATTTTATTTTTTGTAAAAAATCATTAATATTATTCAATATTAAAATTTATTTATTCACATTTTATGAATTAAATCATCAAATTTATTTTACTTCTTCTTTACTATTTTTGTAATAAAGTGTCACTCATATACTATTTACTCATCAAATTTTTGCCTCTACTGTCCACATTAACATTTACTACATATAACACCTTAATATTTTAATAGAAAATTAAAAAGAATAAATCTTTTAAAATATATATATATATATATTACTTAAAATTGAGTGTTCTCTCATAATAAAATCATCAAAATACCATATATAGTTTCCCTAGCTATTTTATCTTTATTATAATCTATTATGGGAGTAAAACACTTATCTTAATCCTAAAAAGAATAAATGTGGGTACTTCTTCCATATATTTTAAGTTATACATTAGTAACATCTAGTTACACATTAGGTAATACTATTATTCACCAAATTTTCAATATCATCCCTTGGGTGCCCCCAAAAAGTTATCAGGACATCAGTGAGTATACCATTCATAATCTTTCTCACATAATTGTCTAAATGGGAACCCACTCTAAAACCACAGTGTATTCATTGCTTGGATTACAGGATTAAATTTTATATACCATCCAAAAACATTTTATAGTTATCAAAACATTTTTTGTACATAAAACATTATCCTAATAAATCTAATAATACACATAACAACATCAATATCCCACACTTTATAAGTTAAAAATTGGTGAAATGAGTTGAAAAATTACGATCAAATGGTGAAAAGTTTTCCATGACAGTTGTGGCTAATTGAATACATCATCATATATAACATTTATGTTTAAAGAAAATATTTCAATATCTATGTTTAGATCTTTTATCATCAATTACCTCCATGATTTAACATTAATGGGAATTTTAAACATCTCCACATTAAATAAATATATCTTTTATTATCTCCTTCTTCTATATAAATTATATAAATAGTCAAGAACTTGTCCAATAATCACATGAGATGCTTTTAATACTAAGTTATGACTACTTATGAAACTCTTAACACAATATCTAAACATAAAAATTCTAAAAAATAAGGCAATCACATCCAAGTATCTCAATATTTACCTATGATCTATAAATTATTAAATTTTATGCCTACATGATGAAAAACGAGTTAATAAGGAAGAGTTATTAATTATATATTCAACTATATCCATTGAAATTACACAGAGTTATTATTCCTCTAAATTATAGTTATTGATCTCATATTATTCTTATATTTTTTGAAGCCCTTACATGCATATATTTCATCCATATTTCACACAAACTTGATTCAATAAACACAAAAATAATTTCAAAATAGAAAACAAATCCACAATAATTAATTCAAAAAATTTCCATTTAATATTATTTATTTAAAAATAATATATTCATTTATTATTTTATCACTATCCACAAGAAAATAGAATAAAATTTTATTTATTTGTTTCATTTTCCACTATTAAAATTTAATATTCCAAAATAAATATAGTGGGAAAAAATAGAAATAACTTTTCCATGATTAATGTGAAGAGGAAATCTCATCATCAACTTCTTCTATTTGAAGGAATCATTTAGTAAAGATATTTTAATCATCTATATCACTTTTCCATTATTGATATGAACTCCAATAATTAGATATATTTTTTATATATTATATAGTGATGTGTAACATGATATTAAATTAATTTTATAGGTAAATTTGAACTATAATCTTAACAATATATGTGTTACATTGGACATGATAGGAAGAAATAAAATTTTACTTCACTTCCACTATGATATACACTAGAGGAGACTTTAACCACCCCAATTAAGTTGTTTCTTAAGTCACCATAACATATACATTCTCAGAAACGTTATACGTAAGTAATTGTTTTTATTAATTTTCTACTCAAGACAACTCCCTCTAATGATAAGAATGACTCTGATAGGTTACATCCGATCACCAATATTTACGTCAAAATCCCAATTAGTAAAACAATAAAAATAATGTTTATATTCACTATTATTGAAATGTTAATGTATTATTGTGTATTTTTTTTATTTCACAATATTCATCCTTATAATAAAATAAGATTCCTTTTATACGACATGATAAGAATTAGAAATTGAAAAAATATACAATGAATTTATCTCTTATAATGCTGAAATCAAATAATAAATCATTTAAAATATATTTTATTTAATTAATTATTATTATTATCCTTTAATAATTTTTCATGAAGGTGTCATTTTAGAAGTAGACATTCTATCATATATTTAAATGTTCATTAGTACCTATAAAAAATATTTATAATGAGATAATAATGTGTGATATATTTATTTTGTCATATTAATGTTCTGAAAATATATAATTTCTTAATGAATATAAATAATTGAAAACAATACATGTTTATATAAAAATATTCAAAAACATTTTCGTTATTCACATTAAAAAATTATATTATCAATATTTGTAATATAATTTAAAAAAGATTCGAAATATCTTTTAGTTAATGATTATAAATGATTTTTCATTATTTCATTTTTATAAAATGTAAACATGTAAAAACATGTATTACTAGGATATCTAGGCATGTTTAAAACAATAAAACTCTTTACATACTATTTATTCTGAAATACACTGGGTTTCACTAATTTAACATCTAATTAAAGTCAATTTTTAATAAAAATTCTCATTTCATAATTATGAATTATCATATTTCATTATTGAGTAGAAATATATAGATCCATCTTTTATCTTAGTCTTTATAGATGTTAAAATTTCTTATACAAACAAATTTCACTAATTTTGTAATATACCTAATATTGTTTTTCATACATTTCTTCTTTCCACATATCGATTAATATATAACATGATTTAGAACACCAAAATTATTATAATGAATCTCTTCTTATTGGTCATATAAAAAACAATGTGTGATTTTAAACCATTTGATCAAATTAATCATTCATCAAACCATTTTTTCTTTTAGATTCCATATTTTACCCATAATCTGTTGTTTAACGTGGAAAACAATTGTTATTTTTTATGAGACCTAGACTAAATCACTAGGATCTGATTTATAAAAAATGTATATGCACAATTTATTTTATTCCATGTGAAGAGAATTGAGAAAAATATAATTTGTTTTACTTTTAGAAATAAAATTCTTTTTCTCACACAATCCCAGAACACACATATTTTTTTCATTGGATATTTGATACAAAAAAAATTAGTTTTAAATAAATGAACATTTATTCATAGTTACATCACATTAACCAACCTTTTAGGTATATCATATTCTACAAATTTTATCATAACCATGTAAATTTAATAATAGGAAAGGAGGGTTCTCAATATCACTATAAGGGAAAACAAAAGTTACAATGATTGAAAATAATTATTGTCAATACGGTGACCACATGTGTGTGAGAATATAATCCTAGTGCATTTAAAAAACATAATATAATCAAAACTAATAAAACCCAAATCATAACTCTTCAGTCATGAAATTATTCTTTTTCGTTGAAAAAGTTTCTTAAGAATATGGAAATATGGGAAAATAATATACGAATGAGACATAGGCATGATTAATATGATTAGATAAAGGTGACTATATGAGCATAGAATATGTGTCAAGTATAGCGTCTATGAAATTAATCATATATTGGAATATTCCGAATACCTATCAATAATATAGTGGGATTTATATAAGCACCAATAAATTTTTGGAATTTAGTTAACCACCATTGTACCTTTATAAGATTGGAATTACAAAACCTATTTATTTTTTGGCATGGGATAACCTCCAATTTAACATTTATGGAATTTGATTACCACATGCGTACCTTTTTAAGCAAGAGGGAACCACCAGGGATACTTATTAGGATTTTGATAACCACCCATGTATCATTATGGGATTGTTCTTACCACCATTTTACCTTTTTTGGATTCTTTTGACAACATGTATAATTGTTCTTTTCATATTAAGAGATCCAATCATATAAAAAATTATTACTAATGAGTTATTTAATTTTTCTCAATGCATTGGATTGGTATAATATTCCAAAACATCTTATAATGACAAGGCATTCATATGTGTGCCACATAAATAAGGAAAAAATATGTAATTCCATTATATATAAATTAAACCATTTGATGCAAATTAGTTTGATGAGAATTTTTGGGACAAATTATAATAATTCATAAATAGGAAGAAGTTAGATGTTATTATTAGGTATTATACCGAATAAATCATTAAAAAAACCAATGTATATCAATATAGATTGAAATCACATTCACTAGAGAATTATAAAATGTGTTTTAAAATTATTATGAAATATCATTTCATTTCAATTAAATTAACATTAAAAGAAAATAATTTATAAAAAATTGATTAAAAATAACTTTATAGGACCTTAAAAACATGATGAAAAAGATTCATAAAGGAAACTACCAATACTGGTGGGGAAATTTAATCATTTATAAAATGATATAAAAAGAGGTTAATTTTAAACTATTGTAATTAATTACAATGTTAATCGAAAATATTTTAACAATTCTAATTTAATTATCACATCCATGAAAAAAAATATTTAAAAAAATATGTCAATATTGATGTGTTAATAATCGAATCATCAAATGAAATAAATTTTAATAATGTGATATGTGGTGTGGGGGATTAAATATATGATAATTGGAAGAAATAATTTGTAACATTTAAAAATAATTTTTTTGAAACTTTCATCATTAAAATGGATAATAAAACATAATTGGGAAAAGAGTTAAGTAGAAGTATGAAGATTATTGGGCATGATACATATATTAATTTAAAAATAAAAAAGTATAACATTCGTTTGGAGAAAAATATGGATTTAGAAGAGAATATTTAATTAGAGTGGATAAGAATTATTCTTGAAAACATCATTTTATTTGAAGAAGAAAACACATTAAATTAATATAATAATATTTATATTTAATTTAACAATAGATAATGAAAAAATGATTATTTATAAAAAAATTCTAAAAATATATCACTCATAAAATAATATTGTTAAAGAATAATATATATGACTAAATGAAAATGTAACTGAGTTTAAAAATCCTAACACATTTGATCAATTAAAATAATATGACATGGATATATTGGATGTTTTTTCTCACATAAAATAAAATACATCCATATGATATTATATAAACATCATGAAAGAAATAATTTTTGAATATTGTATATATCTCATATAAGAGTGAATTCAGTTGATAAAACCATTATGATTTTGGTTACATTTTAATCAGAAGTAATTGGGAGAAATATATAGATATAGATTACTAAATCAAATGAATTACATAAAAAATTTTGTATATGAAATTCACAGGGTAGTATTCCCTGCACATGAAGAATGAATGTAGTAAATGTAGAATATATCTCAATGAGGAAAAAATTGAGGTGAGAGTACCAAAAATTAAATTGTAATATTTGAATAAAAATACATTAATAGGTTGAAAATTAAATTCACAATTACATACATTAATCAAAATAATAATAATGAAAAAAACCATAAATTTATTATACAAGCTATATATATATATTAGATTTATAACAGAAAAACTGTCAAAAACAATTTTAAATTTAGGTGGGAAAGCCTTACCATTTGTTCAGAATTTCTTAACAACACATTAATATTACATATAAATAAACACACCAATATTAATAAATTATTTAAATAATTATTCATAAATAGTTCCTTTTAAAATCTTCAATAATTTTTATTCCTTACACATATATTTATTATGTTTTTTTTATTTCATTATCAGATGTTAGTAATGTTGATTACATCATATAAGTCTTTTAATGGTGTCAAAACCCCATCTTATTTGATACCAATATAATAATGATCATATTGGTAATCATAATATAATATAATATAAATGTTGTTATATTAATTTTAAATTTTATTCAATGTGTTTCTTGGTTATGATTATCTAAGATGAAATCCTAAATTTTTTTTTCTGATAATTTTAACATACAAATGATCGTATATTAATAAATATATAATATAAACATTACAATCACCAAACCAAAAAAATAATCCCTTATTAATAATATTCATTTCATTATACTCATTCATGTTGGTCACGGTGAAATTAGTTTAGAATCCTTATAGTAGGTGGTTTAATTGACTCATTAAAGAACATGTTATGCAACATAAAAATTATGTTTATAGAGTTATACAATAGTAATATAATTCTATAAAATGTATAATTATGTTGAGATAGAATATCTAATGTGAAAAATCAGATTTATATGTATTGGATATGATAACTTAATTCACTACAAGGAAAAAAATAGTTATCTTATTTCACAAAACCTCTCTTTCTCATTATGGCTTCCTTCATAATGGGTACATCAGACTCTTTATTGGAACTAGAGTCTTCCAAATATAGTATATAAATAGAATAGTGTAAAATGGTTTTTAAATAATGAGATAATAAAAGGATTATATTGGGTTTGAAGTGTAATATATGAGTTTATTTTATAGGTGTAAATGATGGACATTTCATTAGAAAATTAAAATTAGTGAATGGTAATTATGTAACCACATTGGATATAGTTATTTATTGTGAGAAAATGTTTTGGAATTATTTAGCTTTTAATACAAATTAGATCAGAGAAATTAAAAATATATATGTTATTAATTAATAAAAATTCAATTGATAAAAATTTATCTATTTTCACCCCCTTTTACCATATATAATTTTTTTTACAATCTTAATTATTTAGTACTAAAAAGATAATATGACCACTCTATACTAATTTAAATTTTATGAATCCAAATGTTGACTCTATTTAATAAAAATATATATATATATATAGATGTTTTACATTTTATTGAAAATAATATATATATATATATATAATACTATATTAATTGAAAAATTACTTTTTAAACATTAAGTGTTCTTATTCAAACATCATATCAATTTCAAATTATTTTATTTTTAATATATATGATGATAAATTGAATCATCGTTTTAGATTATCATATTTGAAATGATCAATTTAATTTATCATCATAAAAACACACAACACATTAGAAATATTTTATTGAAAATTATCATTTTTATAAATTAAAAAATTTAAATCAATCCTACTTAAAATTAAAATTTTTACAATCAACGTTCTAAATATTATCAATTAATGGCCTTAAATTAAATCAATTGATTTTATAAATTCATAAATTTATTATTGAATAGTAATAATAACATTAGACAAAATAATATGTAACACCCAATAACATATCTATAAAATGGGAAATTAATATTTTTCCATTCTTTATAATTTTTGATATATATAACTTTACAATTATTATTAATGGTTAAAAACGTAAATATATTTAGTACAGGGATGAATAATCAATGACCATGCATCCAAAGACCATATTTTCAATGGTCATATATTCAATGATGATAAATATATAAGATTCATATTTCCTTCCAATAAATACACATACATGCATTCATATAACCACTCATTATATAAAAAACGTAAATCTCAATATTCGTAATTTTCGTCTAATGATTCTTATTCATTCCATGGTTATATTAATGTTAAATATATTCGTTGTATCCACAATTATTATAATTTAAATATCAGGGTATTTTTATTTACAATTTCATCTATTCCTCTTACACTTTTCATTAATGGTGTTTCTAATTATATTCTCATAATGTATTAATTTTTATAATTTATTTTAATTTTTTACCTAAATAATGTATTTTTTTATCCTGTTAGTTATTTCAACATGTGAAACAATATATTTAATATTGAATTTATTTTTATGGAAATTGATACTAAAATCTAATGATTTTACAGTAGATTTCCTTTATAAATTTTATCCATGGTATTTTTATTATATTTAACTGGTGAAGACAGTTGAAGGTATCCACAAAATAGAATGTTCTTTGTATTTAATTTCTATTGTGATATCATCCATTCAAACTAAAGTGGGATTTGAAAACATATATTTTCCATCATTGTGAGGATATACCTAAAATTGAGTTTCTACCCATGCATTTGATATTAATACCCCTTGTGATTGTATATGAATACTCTTATAGTGAAAGTGGATTTCATTAGGTGTTAATTGTAAGTATCTTACTAGTTAATAATAATATATTTATGTAGTATTAGAGATTATACATTCAGATCTGGACAATTATTATAGAATAAATCTGGAGACAACCATTCTGTACCACAAATAAATTCAAATTCAATTTAATGGATTATATTAAGAATTATAAGAAACATATTCCCAAAAAAAGCAATTTGAAATGTGTTATAAATTATTGATGAAATTGTATCACAATAATTATTTTTCAATGGTAATATAATATCAAATTACTTATGCTCTTGTAATGTTTTATAGATATAATTGCATGAAATGAACTATAAAAAATAATACATTTAAAGATCATGAAATAAAAATAAGTGATCATTTTTCTATTTTAATGTAGTATTATTCATTTCTAACAACATAAAATGATTTTTTCAGAATCGAGAAATGAAATTTAGATAATGTAGTAATATTTTAGGGAATATGATTCAGAACTTCTATAAAATTATGAAAAAATCATTTTGGAAATAGATACATTATTTCTATCAAGAGTCACCAATTGTTCACATTGATTGTTTTAATTTATATTATATTGTTCCTCATAACCTAATCTGTGGAAATAACTGAAACCCACTAAGATGAAAATTGAATTACCCAAGACCCACAATCATGAATATTGTGTTAGAAATAAAATATTTATAATTATTCATTAAATGAAAGTGACATGACTCGAGCATGACTAAAATATATATGACATAATTTAAGTAATTTAAACATTACTTCTAAAATATTTTCACTACCTTAGAACCCACATTTTTAGTATAATTTTATATTAGATTCATAAAATAATATTTCATAGTAGTGTGAACATTTCACTATAGTTACATTAAAATATAACCCCTATTAGATAACAATTTATGATCCTTAGTGGGGATGTGATGAGCATGTTGTTAAACATAATAGATAATAGTAAACATAATATATAATAATCATATGTCATAAGTGATCATGTGATGAACTTGTATCTATATAAATATAACAAAATTTTATGGATATATGATATCTAAATTATAACAAATAAAACATAAGATATAAATCATTAATGATTAATGATGATTTTTTTTCATAAAGCATGCTCCTTCGATGTGTAGGAACAAGAGTGAATAATATGTGAACATAAAATAGGAATGATTCCTAACATAATAAAATGTCGTGAATGTGATCATAGAACATTGTTCAGGGTTAACCATAAAGTCATTTGGAACATAAAAGTCTTTGAAAATATATTTCCCCTATTATATTAGGCCTTTCCAAACCACCAGTGTACTTTTTTATGATTTTTTTACTATCCAAATACCCTTTATGGGATTATTCTAACTACTTGTATACCATTTTTTATTTGGGTAACTATAAATATAACTATTTAGTCTTTGAATAACTATCAATGTTAACAAACATCTTGGATAAGTTCAAAATACCATGTACACCCATCGATATCATGAAATCTAAATCAATACACAATGTATTAGAGGGATATTATAGTGACCCAATGTCCTTATACAAGACAATTACGTCATTTTACGGAAAAACATAATAATGTAACCCAACAAAGATCCAATGGTTTAGTGTCTTGGGGAAATGATGATTATACATAACGTTAACATATTGAAAACATAATTATAATATTATTCATTATTATCTATATTCTTAGTGGCATTTACAATCTGTTTAGAAAAAGTAGTCAAATGAGGATATAAATCATGTAATGTGGAAAGTTAATATCTGTGTTACAATACATATATGGATATGAATCAATATTATATGGTTGAGCTTAATCATCATCATAATAACATAAGAATAATGTCATAATTATATTCATTATAGGAAGAATTAGATAAAGGAACTGAATGAGTAAATTCATAGAAGTGAACCATGATGTCTTTGTGTCAAATATAACACATAGATATCAAAAAATCTAAAATCATGTTCATGCATAACATAAGTTATTAATAATAACAACATCATTGTGAACAACGATAGCATCACATTCACTAATATAACATATTATCTAATGAGATAAATCAAATTTCCCAATGAATTATAGGGATATATAATTCTAATCCCACCCATAAGATCATAAAATATAAAAAATAATGCATCCCACACAGAACATATATCAATCAAATTCATGAAGTAAACCCGAGAGAGAGAATGGGTTTCACATAGTGTCATGACCCATCCCCCGAGGCCCGTATTGTGACTACCCCAAGCCCGACTTCCGTAGGCCTGGGGCTGGTGACTAGTACCAAAGGCGCAATTCCATAAAAATGGGAAGGCATTGCCTTTATAAATCATACGCACACACAACAAGAGTATAAGAAAAAGAAAACACTATGTAAAAGATGTGTAATAGGTGTACTGAAAGTAATGGGGGGTCAGAATACAAGCCCAACTATAATATTAAAATACAACTGAAAAGGGACAAACAAATGAAAGGTGAAAGCAGCACATGAATCGTTCTCTGAGGTTCTTACCCGAGGGGTAGGTATATATGGCCACCACATCACTCCACATCCATCAGACTCCACCTTGTACTGATATGTTGTAAGTTCCTCCTCTAGGTACCGTCTAGTCCTGGAGCTCTCAGCCTCCGTCAGCACTGTCCGTCGTTTGCATCCAACACAAAGAGGTGCAGGCATAGCCCGTGCAGGGGTTAGTAGAACTATACTCAATAGGGACTCTGAGACTCTCAAGGTCTCATAATATTCAAAAAAGATAAACCAAAAATTATTAAATCAATGGATAACCATTACATAGGTATATTCCCATACATATACCTAACTTATCAAGTAACCCATCTCAATCAGGAGGAAAACACAAAGTTCATTGACTCACCTAAAACCAGGATTTTCATTATCGAAACAATGACTACTAGAGATCTTATCCTATATTGAGTAAAATGGGCATGTCATGACACCGAGGCTCTTCTCTCTAACCGTGGAGTGCTGAGGTAATCCTTCTATTGAGTACCGTGGGTCTGCTGCCAACTACCAGGCGCTCCGTCCGATGTGGGTCTGCCGCCAAATACCGAGTGGTCCCCCTAATAGCCTACAGAAGCCCTCCTTCTATTGAGTACCGCAGATTTGCCGCCAAATATTGGGTGCTCTTCCACCATGGTTATTCCACCAAATATTGGGTGCTCCCCACTAGGCTAGTTGAATCACTCCGAGTCGAATCGGTCAAGAAGTCGTAAGGTCTGTCAGCTACTAGGTCTCCGCACTCTACCTGCTCGTCTCCGGGAGGATCCGCTCCATGAGCTACTGGTCGATACTACAAGTCTCACAAAGTCTCAAATGAATTTATCTCAATGAACTACGATTTCATAGGGGTCTCAACACAATAGACGGCGCGTCAATCGGACGCCCGGTCTGTAAGATATTAGCTTTTTAGTCCTGGGGGCCCGGTTAGTTTCGTGTACAAACCAACCTGACCATATCTCAACTATACGCTAAACAAATATGGGGTTTCTCAAGGATTTGTATTAATAACCAGAATAATTGCGCCATTGACGGTTCGTCAAATGGATTCACGTAGCCCAATATATGGGCGAAAAGGTGTAAACGGGTCTGACGAGTTCGAGTCCAGTCCGACCCAGTTGGGCAGACCCGACCTGGTCCGTGAATCTGACACGACATGAAAGGGCGGCCCAGCCTGAAGGGGTGGCCCAACCGGATGGTATGACTCAACTTGTGGGGGTGGCATGGCCCAAAAGTGGCCCGACCCGATGGGTGGCCAGGCCCGAAAGGGCGGCCAGGCCCATCGGGCCTCATGGCCTGTTGGTGACCCGCATGGCCATGTGGTGGCCCGTTTAGACTAGCCAGCCGACACGTGTGGCCTGGCTGGCCGGCCCACGTAGCCTGGTGGGCCGGTCCACCTGGTCTGGACGGCCGTCCCGTGTGGCCTGTCTGGCCACGCGTGGGAGGGGGTGTTGTACCCCCTTGGTCTAAAATGGCCGGTGCGAGGCACAAGCCCCTTATTACAATAGGACCCGAAGAGTCCCACCTATAGCACGCACCAACGGTCATCTCAGCCGACCACCCTCTCTAGTCCGCCATGGACTAAGGCTGCGGTACTGAACCACCAATGCGGCGCGACAGAGCTACGCCACCGTCCGACCACCACAGCCCTCCTGGCTGCGTGCCTTTATTCCGGCGCAGTGTGACAACACCGCGCCCCTCCGGCACCACTGTGGCCTGCCTGGCCGTGGCTAGGTTCACTACACAACACTGTAGTTACATACCCTTCAGGAGAACCGGTGTCCATGCGCCGATGTCTTTCTTCATGGCCAGATCATTGTCGGTCGACGTGTGTACCACCTCTGTTGTCATCAAAAAAGAACCAACAAAAGGGGTGGTTCAGGCCGTGTTTGTGTGGTCCGAACCCTTATCATTATGGTGATATCATTCAGTTCTCAATGCACATAACATACAATGGGGTACAGAGGTTAATATTCAATCAAAAAATTACCCCTACCATTCTTGACAATTGTTCGTTGACGAAGTCGCTGGAAAAGGAAGCATCATTTCATTGACATCGGGAAAGATGAAGCTGAGGATGGAGTCTTCGTTATTTGAGGGTGAAGGTTCCCTTTCTTTCCCTTTTCAAAGAAGGAATAAGAATTTCATCGACACTTTTCATGTTCTTCGCGTACTTTGTTGGACGAAAAATTCTCCATTGAGATATTTTTCCAAAAATCTCACTGGAAAAGAAATGCCAACCCCAAAAAAACAATAGACTGCCTATTATTTTAAGTGTTGGCACATAATTCAAATGGGTGAATTAATAACCTAGACCACCCAATTAAATAAAATGCATTAGAACAATAAATTAGTGGGGTAATGTGGAGTGTTTCAAGGGGATAGTTCCCATGTGGTCCCCATGTTAATTAACCTTCCAAGGGAGGTTATGTGTGGGTGGGCACCACCACCATAACCTCTCATCAGAGGTAATGGTGTAGGGTCCCCCACCACTAACCTCGTCTTATATATTTTAACCACCACAATAAAAATAATCTTAACTCTTTAGTTTTAATCAATTTTATTAAAAACCCCGAAATATAACTTCCATTCTCATTAGAACTCAACTGTGGTGAAGCTCTTACTACGCAATCACCGATGTTGCGAGTATAACGGTGCCCTAAAAATTTGATTTTGAGGATCAGTTCAAAAGTTTTAAAATCCTACTCATAAATTAACTAAACATACCTGAAAAAAAATTATGAAATAGATTTTGGGCACACCGGGCATCAGAATCAAGTGCCGTCAATTTTCACAGGCTTGAAAAATTCCCATGTATTTAAAAAAAATCCACCAGAATTCCGGGTCTTTACATTCTCCCCAACTCTGGGATTTAGATCCCTATAATCTACAACTCGAAGTAAGGGAACAAATGGGGGTACTGAGCATGCATCTGAGCCTCCCGCTCCCATGTTCTCTCCCTGAGGTTACCGTGCTACCGGCGAATGCACACCAGAGGGTCAGATAATGTGGGATGGGTCATGCACGTATCTCCTTTGCTAAGATACGTGGAAGACATCGTGCACCCGATGCAATTGAGGTGGACGATATAAGTGGTAATCCACCTTTCCTAATCTACTGAGGACCTAGAATGTTCAAAAGACCCTCATAGATAACTTTCCTCCTTATCCAAATCTCCATAAACCTCGTCTTGGGGAGACACGTAGGAAGAAGTGGTCGCCATCCTCCAACTCCAATGGTCTTTGTCTCCTGTCAGTGTATGACTTATATCTTCTCTGTGTAGTCTGCATCTTCTCCTGGATGATCTGCACCTTCTTGGTGGTAGCCTATACCATCTCTGGTCCCACTAGTGCTGACTCCCCTAGGATTGTCCAGCACAGTGGTGATCTGCAAAGTCTTCCATACAAGGCCTCAAAAGAGGCCATACCGATGGTGGAGTGATAGTTGTTGTTGTAGTAAAACTCCACCAAAGATAGGTGATCCTCCTAGTAGTGACCGAAGTGGAGGACACATGCATGAAGGATGTCCTCGAGGGTCTGGATGGTTCTCTCAGTCTGACCATCCGTCTGAGGATTGAAGGCAGTTCTCAAGCGAAGCTGTGTCCTGAAAGCTTCTAGCAACCCCTTCCATAGCCGGTAAGTAAATCATGAGTCATGGTCAGAGACAATAGAAGAAGGTACTCCATGAAAATGCACAATCTCCATCACATAGAGGCATCCCAAGCTCTCTACTGAGCCCTACTCTCATATCGGTAGGAAGTGGGCCGACGTGGTGAGTTGGTCGACAATCACCGAAATCAAGTCGTGACCCCTAGATGTACGTGGAAGATCTATCACGAAGTCCATGGATATCCCATCCCACTTCGACTTTGGGACCTATAGTGGCTGAACCATGGCTGTGGGTACCTAGTGCCCTGCCATCACTTGGTGACAAGTGAAGCATCGTGACACAAGCTCCGCTACCTCCATCTTCATAACTGGACACCAATGCTATAGTCGAAGGTCCTAGTACATCATTACCACACCTGGATGTACCTCTATAGGGGATTTGTGTAACACCCTTAACACCTCCTTCGGAAGTGCAACTGGTACCAATGTACGTTCTCTGAAGAGGATGACGTGCTCCCCTCCTTCAGAAAATACGTCAGGTGCCTGCCCTATGGATATCTGTGCACGTCGTGTCTCGCAGTCAGCATATCCATGTTGCGCCTCCATGACTCGCTGAACAAGTGGTGGAGTGACTATAAGAGACTATAGATAGTATTATCCATCTCTATCCACAAAGGATATCTATAAGGAAGCCAGCTCCTCTATCACCTCTCCTAGTAGCTGTATACAGGTCCTCTTGCTGAGCGCATCTGCAACAATGTTCCCCTTCCCAAGAGTATAGACTATCTCGAATTCATAGTCTTGGAGGAAATAAATCCATCATTATTGTATAAGGTTCATGTACTTCTGAGAGAAGATATACCTGAGACTCTTGTGATTAGAGTACACAGTAAAACATTCACCAATCAGATAGTTCCACTGCATCCTCAAGGCAAAGACCACTTTTGCTAACTCGAGGTCATGGGTAGCATAATTCTACTAATTATGTCTCATCTGTCGAGAACCATACATGATCACTACTCGCACCAGCATTAGGACAAACCCGAGTCTAGTCACTGATTCATCGTAGTAAACTAAGTACCCTATGGCTTCCTCTGGAAGCCTCATGATGGGGGAACTAGTCAACCTCTGCCTCAGCTCCTGAAACCTCTGCAAGCATCTCTCTGACCACATGAAATGTTTCCCCTTTTTCGTCATGGATGAAAGTGGAATTGAAAATTTGGAGAAGTTTGGAATGAATCTCCAGTAGTATCCATCCAATCCAAGGAAACTTCATACCTCCGTCACACTCCTAGGTAGCTCCCAAGAAAGTACCACCTAATTATTCAGTGGATCTACTGCCACTCCAGCCTCTGAGATGACATGTCCCAATAAGTGAACCTCTTCAATCCAAAATTATCACTTCAAGAGCTTACCATAAAACTGGTGCTCTTAGAGTGTGTATAATACTACATGAAAATGGTAGGCATGCTGCTCCTCAATAGTCGAGTAGATAAAAATTTTATCAATGAAGACCATGACAAAGTGATCGAGGTAAGGCTGGAAGATCCTGTCCATGAGACTCATGAACACATCCGGATCATTGGTAACACCAAAGTACATAACCAAGAACTCGTTGGGGTCATAACTACACCTAAAGGTCGTCTTCTGATCATCCCCGTCTAGAACTCTGAGCTGTTGATAGCCTGATCTGAGGTCTATATTTGAGAACCATCATCCTCCCTTTAGCTAATCAAAAAGGTCATCAATTCAAGAGAGTGGTTAATTGTTCTTCACAGTCACCTAGTTCAGGTGATGATAGTCAACAGAGAGCCTCAAGATCCCATGTGTCTTCATGGAGAACGAAATTGGGGCTGCCAAGGGAGAAACACTATGACAGATGAATCCCTTCCCCTACAAGTCCTTCAGCTCTACCCTCATCTCGCAAAGCTCAGTGGGAGAAATCATATATGCTGGAGTAGATATCGGAGTCGTCCTAGAGTACAGGTCAATGTAGTAGTCCACCTCTCTATGATGAAGTAGTTCTGGAACATCGTTAGGGAAACATCCGCGTACAGGTCCACCACTACACGATAAGTTGGAAACTCCACATCAACTACTCTGAGGGTAAGGCATCCCAACTGCTGATTGATCAGATGCACCATCCTCTGAGTAAGTCCTTCATGTCCCGAAAAGGTTCCCTTCTTGCCGGTGAAGGTGAAACTGGTCCCATCTGTGCGGACACACCTCCCATTGCTCCTAATTAATTCAATCTGAGCATGCACTGTAGATAACAAATCCATACCCAAGATGACGTTGTAAGGCCTCGATGCCACTACGAGAAGATCCCAGCCGAATCTATCTCCTCCTAGAGTAAGATCACACATCTAGAACTAGTGCATAATCACCAATCCTGCTCTTATAGGAGTCTCCCACCATAATGATCGATCCAACGGCTCCGTCAGAATCTCTGAGCTCCGAACGAGGGTAGTGGAAACGAAAGAGTGACAAGAACATGTGTTTATAATAACTACTGATTTGGTGGAGAATAAATATATTGTGACTTGTAGAATCTCTAGAGAACCATGGTCATAGGACTCAGCAGGATGAAATTGAGCTCTCCCATATCCAGCAACTCCCTGCAGTCGGGGTGGACCTCTTGGTGGTGGTGGCGATAGCACCTCATATCATCAACCACCGCCAACTACTCGACCAGCTCCTCTTCCACATCTGCCTTCTCCCTGTGGAATGCCTCAATGGAACCTATGCCTCTTCGTGGGAGGTCCCTCAATTGACTTCATATTGTCAGAATGTCATGTCGGACAGTCCTGAACCATGTGACCAAGCCCGCTGCATGAGTAACATTGTCTGCTCCTTTCATGTCTGGAACTGTCTCCACTCGGAGTGCCACACACAACTGATCCTAAGTCATGCAGTTGACCACAAGTGGGTAGGGTCCTCTTGGATCTATGAATCATCTGTCTACTACCAGCTACAGAAGACTCTGCTGCAAGTCGACTAGTGGTGGGTCTCACTGCTGGAGACTGCTCAGCAAGGAAAATCTCCACTAGGAGGGCTCGCTCCAACACCCCCATCTACATTGGGATGCTGTGGGATATAACTGAAGCTCGGATCTCTCACCTGAGAAAATGATCAATGGTCAAAACCCTGAATAACGGGTATCGTACCATATCATAGGAGTAACACGAGAGGTCAGTGAACCTCGCTGAGTACTGAGATACACTCATGCTGCCCTACTGCAGATGATGTAGCTCCTGTATCTGCACCCCTTAATGGGTGGCCAGTACAAACTCCGCTCAGAACATGCCCTTGAAGTATACCCATAGTAGTTACGCATTGTCATACATCTGGAGCATCAGGATCCACCATCTACCTGCTCCTTCCTGAAAGAGGCTGACAGAAAGGATCCCCATGATGTCAGCTGGTGCCCCTACTAGTCTGAAGACTCTCACCATAGACTCCAGCCAATCCTTAGCTAACTGTGGGTCCGTCTCTCCCCTGAACCTGGATGGAATCTGGAACTAGATCTCATGCAACGCGCTCAAGAAGAGTGACGTCTTGGCTGCTGGGGTTGGTGTCCTCGGTGGCCCAATGGGAAATAGTACCGCTGGCGCCACTGCTGGTGCCTCAACTGGAAGAGGTCCAGGTACTGAGGCCTCGTCACTTCACATACTGTCAGTACATACAACTCTCTGGGATCTATATGGTCATCTGCGGGTAGGCAACATGAAAGAAACTGATGCGACATGGTAAAAAGACTATACCTGGTCAGCTGACCTTATTTGAACTGACTTAATGAAAACTTTTGAAATCACACACACAATCAGTGTTTTTGTGTACTAAGTCGGAAATCAGTAGTCAGGGTCCCTGTGTATGGATACATCAGCCGCTGATCCAACACTGGACTCCCTGAACTAAAAACCAAACTTAGTAACCTTAACACAATTTCATTCACAGAAATTAAATTTTAGAGTCCTATGTTCTATGGTAGAACCGACTCCTCTGATACCAATTTGTCACGACCCATCCCCCAGGGCCCGTATCGTGACTACCCCAAGCCCTCCTTCCATAGGCCATGGGCAGTCGACTAACACCAAAGGAATAATTCCCTAAAACTGGGAACGTATTTCCTTTATAAATCTTAGAAACACACAATGAGAATTCATGCAGAAGCAAACACTATGTAAAATCTATATAATAAGTGTACTGAATGTAATGGGGTGCCAGAATACAAGCCCAACTGTAATGTACAAATACAAATGAAAAGGAACAAATAGCTGAAAGGTGAAAGTATCTCCTAGATTTTAATTTGGGGTTCCAACCTGAAGGGTAGGTACTGATGGACTCCACAACAATCCACATCTGTCAGACTCTACCATGAATAGATACGTCGTAAGGTCCTCCTCCGTTTACCATCTAGTCCTAGTACTCACAGTGTCTGTCAGTGTTGTTCGTCGTCTGCATCCAACACAATGAGGTGTGGGCATAGCCCATGCAGGGGTGAGTATAATGATACTCAGTAGGGACCCCAAAACCCTCAAGGTCTCACAAAATCCCACAAGGATAATCAACAAATTATGAAATATACAGATAACCATTACATGGGTATATGCCCATATATATACCTAAGTTATCTAGTAACCCATCTCAATCTTGAGGAAAAAAAGGTCATTAACTCAGCTCAAACCAGGATTTTCATTATTGAAACTGCGGCTACTGGAGAACTCTTCATCTGTCAAATACAATGGAAATGTCGCGACACCGAGGCACTTCTCACTATCCTTGGACTGCTGAGGTACTCCTCCTATCAAGTACCGTGGGTCTGATGCCAACAACTAGGGGCTCCGTCTGATATGGGTCTTCTTTGAAATAATAGGCACTCCTCTACCATTGGTCCACTGCCAAGTATTTGGATCTTACTGCTGGGCTAGTCGAATCACTCCGAGTCGAATCAGTCAAGTAGTCATCAAGTGTGTTAGCTACTAGGTCTCCAAACTCAACCTGCTCGTCTTTGAAAAGATCCGCTCTAAGAGCTACTAGTCGATAGTTTAAATATCATGAAGTCTCAGGTGGAAGTATCTCAAAGGACTTCCATATCATAGGGTTATCAATGCAACAAATGGTGCGTCAATCAGACATCCGGTCTGTGAGTTATTATCCTTTTAGTCCCGGGTGCCCGGTTGGTTTCGTCTGCATACCCACCTGATGGTATCACAACTATACCCCGAACTCCCATGGGCTATTATCAAAGGGACATCATCGTTCCATGAATAATGGATTCGCTGATGGTTCGTCAAATGGACACTCATAGCCCAAGATATTGGCTCAAAGGTGTAAACAGGTTTGACGCGTTCGGGTCTGGCCCGACCTAAGTGGACCGACCTGACCCGGTCTATGAATCTAACCCGTCCCGAAGGGGCGGCCAAGCCCGAAGGCGCGGCCCAACCCAAAGGTACGACCTGAACCATAGGGGCGTCCCAACCTGAAAGCAGCCCAACCTGAAGGGTTTCTCGGCCCGAAGGGGCAACCCTACCCAGCGGACCTCATGGCATGGTGGCGGCTCGCGTAGCCAGGTGGCTTCCCGCATGGCATGGCTAGCTGGCATCCCGTGTGTCCTGGATGGCCGACCTGCATGTCCTGGCTTTCCGGACCGCGTGGCTTGGCGGGCCATGCATGGTAAGGGGGTGGCGCTACCCCCTTTTTCCGAAACGGCCGGCGTGAGGTTTCGGCCCCTGGTAACCGCGGGACCCGAAGGGTCCCGCCTATAGCGCGCACCGATTTCCGAAATAGCCAGCCACCATCACCTATCCTCCATGGCCTATGTTCATGGTCATCCACCACCAGAACGGCACGACGACACCCCACCCCTCAGCAGCGGTCTGCCCTAGCTGTGGCTCCCTATTGCACTGTACGGCATGACGACGCCCCACCACCGTCCGACCGTCGTGGTCCTGCTTGTCGTGTCCCTTTCTTCCGGGGTTGTGCGATGGCACAATGCCCCTCTGGAATCGCCTCAACCCACCTGGTTGCTGCTCGGTTCACTACGCGGCACTGTGGTGTCGCACCCTTGTGGCGACCCGACGGCCTTGTTCCAATGGCTTTCTTCGCAGCCGGCTCATTGTCGATCGCCGCATGTACGACCTCCATCATCATCAAACAAGAACCAACAATTGGAGGGTCAGGCCTTGTTCGTGTGGTCTGAACCCTCCTCATTACGGTGATATGATTCGGTTCTCAAAGCACACATCATATGACGGGGTACGGAGGGTAATATTAAATCTTCAAAACACCCCTACCTTGCTGGAAGATTGTTCGTTGATGAATTCACGGGAAAAGGTGACGTCATTTCATTGACGTAGGGAAATAAGAATCCATCGATGGTGTCAGCGTTATTCATGGGTGAAACTTCCCTTTCATTCCCTAGTCAAAGAAGGAAGAAGATGTGCATCGATATTCTTCACATTCTTCGTGTTCTTCGTTGGAATAACGGTTCTCCATTGAGATCTTTTTACAACAATCTCAAAGGAAGAGAAATTCCAACCCCAAATAAAATAATAGTCTACCTATTATATTAAGTGTTGTCACATAATTAAAAAGGGTGAATTAATAACCTAACTCCACCCAATTAAATCAAGAGCATTGGCACACTAAATTTGTGGGGAAAGGTGGAGAGTTACAAGGGGTTAGAGCCCGTGTGGTCCCCATGTTAATTAACCTCCCAAGGCAGTTTATGTGCGGGTGGGCCTCACCACCATAGCCTCTCATTGGAGGTTATGGTTTGGTGGCCCCCAACACAAACCTTCACTTAGAGATTTTAACCACCACAATAAAAATAAAGTTAACTCTTTATTTTTATTCAATTTAATTGAAAACCCCGAAATCTAACTTCCATTCTCGTTAGAACAAAACTATAGTGAATATCTTACTAAGAAATCACTGACGCTACGAGTTCAACGGTGCCCTCAAAATTTAATTCCGAGCACCGGTTCATATGTTATAAAATGAAACTTGTATGTTATAATAATGTACCGAAAAAAACATCTGAAATCGATTCTGAGCACACCTGACCTCAGAATCAAAAGTCGTCAATTTTCACAGACTTGTAAAATTCCCATGTATTTTAAAAAAACATTTCCACGGGAATTCCGGGTCTTTACACATAGTTTCCATAAATCAAAAATACGTGAATAAAATGTTTTTTTCCAAATCAATTAGGAAAATAAATCTCAGACATAATAAAATATTATTCATGAGTGGATAAGAAGTAATTCATGTGCCATAAAATATGTCATCTTGGAAATTAAAGTCACTTTGAAAAAATGGTTTTTCATTGATTTTTTTAAATTTTTGTGACATGTATATAACATAAGTAAAATGGAATTTGAAATTTAAAAACATTTTATTAAAATTCATTTTGAGGGAGATAAATAACCCATATAATGGAATTTGGTTTGATAATCCCCTTACCTCAAATTCCGCTTAATTCCGTCTTATTTATGCCTCCTGATTAATAAAATTATATTTATTAAAACACTATTAAATAAGATAATTATATTTATTTATAAAACTATTTTTAAATTATAATATTTTTATAATATTTATTAATGTATATTTATGATATTTATGTTTTTGATATCATGTTTTTCTTTAAAAAATCATTTTTTCATTGATTTCTCTAATTACATTCAAATTCATTTACAGAAATATATATCTATGTCTATAATACTATAATACATGTAAGTAAATATTTATATATTATATTTAATTAAAATATTTCATCCATTATAGTGGTTATAATAATTGTTTTTACAATTTCCCCATTTCTGGTTAATCGTCCTCAAATAGGACGTTGTTAAAAGAGCAGTAAAATGGAGTAAAAAATTTATAAATATAATATATATTATAAATGAAGTAGTTTAACATAATTGATATAAATTTTACTTACTAAATAAATAATTATAGAGTACATGGTTATTAAATGATTTTGTAAAAATTATATGAAGATGAATAAAAGAGGGAAGAGTTAAAGGGGACTTACTCTTTCACCAGTGTGTTCTCTCTCGTATGACACTATAACTCCTTAATGATTGATAGAGGATGGGTCATGAAAATCCATAGGTTTTATATGAGGATTAATAGGGAATATTAGGGCATATATTTGGATTTTTAAATAATGGATCAGTGGTTTTAAAATGCAATAATGAATAATTATTTATATATCAAGACATTGGTATTTTTAGAATAAAATGAAAAATAAAATATTTTATAAAAGGTGAAACTTGTAATGGTGATTTTTTGAAAATTTATATCATATATTAATACAATATATTTTGATTACTGATTTAAAACACCTTATAATGTTATTTAATTAATTTATTAAAAATGGAATGTGGATAAAAGAACAATTGTTATTTTAAATAATAACTATTGACTTTAGGTATTGGAATATAAATTTTAAGTTTGGAAATTATGTTTATGGTATTTAAATGATAAATTTTAAAATTAAATATATAATATATGAACACCAATTTTTAAATTAATTATGTCACAAATATATCATTAATGATGTAATTTAAGTTACCCTGGTTATGTTAAATGTGTATTTTTTACAATTCAACATAAAAATATTTTATTTCATAAAATTACTAAAAAAATCACCATTAGAAAATATTGAAAATAATATTTAAAAAATGGACCTCATTTTAGGAAAACAAGTTCATAAATACTATAAATTAATTTTTTAATTAAAATGATAATTTTACAAAAATAATAATTTATTTTAATGTTATAACTGATATTATGACTCTTTCAAGAATTAATTAATGTCTAGTAAAATTAAAATATAATTGTTATAAAATAAAAAAATTATTTATGAATTTATTAAATTTTTTTTATTCAAATCATTATTCAAATTACAATATTTCATATAAAAATTTACATTCAAAATAATTCGAAAACAAAATTTATCATTTATTGAAAAATTTAACTACTTATTCCAATAAATATGAATATATCATATTATAATTCATAATATAATAAATTTTTTTAAACTATAATAGGTGATGATACTATTCTACTACCAGATTACTATTACAAATGGTCATATTACTATTCAAATGATGAAGTTAATATTCCATCGGTAAAGGTTCCTTAATATCTAAAATTACTGCTTATTTAATTTATTATTGATTTATAAAGTCTTAATTGAGTTCTATATTTGATATTATGTTATTTATACTATAGTAAATTATTAATAAATGGGTGTTTTATTAATTATAGTTTGGGATGTTACATTCTTACCCCATTTTTGAATTCCTCCCAAACACATTCATTTTACATAAATATAAAATGGCATTTATCCTTCATTTCATACTCAGGATCCCATGTATCATATTCAAATGTGTGGTCTCTCCCCAAAAATTTGAAAATCTGAGTCCTTTGGTGGGGGAGGACTTTTCCTCTTCAGTCCAAAATATTTATTGTATTCTATTCTGAAAATTGGTTGTTCCCTAGTTATATCACCTATGGATTTAGTACCAGTGAGGGGTAAGGTATGTACTTTCTCATGATAGATATGTTGATCAAATCATGAACAAGATTCTTATATGGGTTAAGTTCAAGTTGATAGGTAATTTATCATATATGATCAGGGATCTCAATGGGTCTAATGTAACTTAGGCTATGCATTACCTTCTTTCAAAACCACCAGACTATTTTCCATGGTGATACTCGAAGGAAGACATTGTCTCCATCATCAAACAACAAGTCTCTTTAACGGTTGTCCATATAGCTATTTTTACAACTTTGATCAGGTTTTATATGTTGCTATATTGATGGATACCTCATGGTAATATGTTACACATGATCAATTATAAGAGGATTTTATTCTCCAATATTAGTTTGAGGATGATAGGCCATACTAAAATTCTTATCACTGTTGAGATCTTATTTGACACCTCTACAGAATTTAGATGTGATCCTTGGATCATGATGACACGTGATCAAAATTGGAACCCCAAATTGCCCAGTAAATTCCTTCTTATATATCTCACCAAATTGGTCATGAAATAGATCTCACCAAAAATAAAAATTATGGGATGTCTTGGTGAGTTGGTCCACAAAAAACCACATCCAACTGTTCCCTTTAGATATTTTGAGGAGACGAGTGATGAAGACCATGGTGGAATTCTCCCATATCCATGTGACTCTAGAGAATTTTTTCACCATCCCTTTGGAATTTGTACATTCTTCATTAACAATATGGCATTCCTAACACTGTAAGAAATGATCTACAATATATTTTTTCATGTTATCCCACTGAAAGTGTTCTTGACGATAATGGTATATATTGGTAGTTCTAGAATTTAAGGAGAAAGGCGATCTAAGTTCAGTATCTTGTATCTATTTATTTATATTAGGTGATGAAGGCAAAAAATCCATATTCCAACAAGATTAAACCATAATTATATATGTATAAGTCTTATTGCATTATATAAACTACTTCTTTAACCATATTTTGATGATCTTTTTCTTCCCTTTGCACATCCTTTATCATAACATTGATCAATTGTAGGAAATTTATTTTGGAAATGAAGTATTTATTCGATCTTGTTATTATTTCCAAATCCATCCATTTCATATCAATGAACATATGGTCATTCTTAATACACATGATTGATAGGGTGGCAGGTTATTTTCTACAAATATCATCAGCACCATGTTCTCCTTTCCCATAGAGCAATGAATAGATAAATCATAGTTCATAATAATATATAACCATATTTTTGATGCATTTTGAGTGGATTTTATATATATATATACTTTATAGTCCAGGGATGAGTATATTTGTCACAATATTCACCATAGAGGATTTTTTTGAGAAATCATTAATGAAATTATCATATATGCTAACCCCAACTCATTTGTTGGGTTTTCAACTCATGGATCCTATAATATTTTGATTTTTAGTATATCACAATTTTATTTTTCATGAGAACACATTCAAATAATTTCAGTGTAGAATTATTTTATATCAAAAAACAATAGTAACTTATTGTTAGTGTGAGAACATGTTCAATGGTTATCCTATTCCTTATCTCCCTATTTTTTTCCTCGCACTCTTTTCTGTATAAATACTTTATCACTTCCCTTGTTTCCGTAGTTATAGTGATATACAATCATGATAAGTTTTATATTAATAATTGGTTGTAACATTATAATCCATGAAAACTTAGGATTTTTATAATAGTAGTGGTTCTGGGCCATTCCTCTATTCCCTATGATTTTTAATGGTCCATAGAAATTACCTCACTTGTGATCATGTGTTTAAATTTTATGAAATTATCTATCTAGAAGTAACACATAATGAAATTGGAATACAATTTCTCCTTTGTTAATATAACCATCTTTATCCTTATATGATCTTCATATTCCTCTTTACTATTGCAGTATATGGAAATATATTTGATAAATACCATAATTAATTTTTGAAGTTATTATCTAATGACTATACTTATAAAATATTTGATGATTTCAGGTTTATTAGTATGTGTGATGGGAATCCCTAGATCATCATAGTTCCAATAATTTTTATGGAATATAGTCTTATGAACATCTTCCTTATTAAGATTCCTTTAATAATATCTATAACAAATATCTTCCTTTGATAATTATTTATCTCCTCATTGTCAATTAAAAAAATTCAGAAATCCCTAGAAGAGGATACAAGTTCTTTATGTTGATCCTTTTGAGTCCCTGATAACCAATACATTGCCTTTTTGATCCATACATTTACATTTTAAAGAGAAATGGGAACCCAATGAAGATTCACTAGGGAGTATGAAACCTTTTTAAATATTATCTTTCAAGTTATTATTTAACACCTATAGTTCGTTTGAGTATATGATGCAGTGGAATTTTGAGATTTGGGTATCAACTATTATGAGTTATATTGATAATTCTACCTCAAGATTTTGGGGATGTTCAGGTATCTCTTTGAGTAATACATCACTGTATTCCCTCATAATTGGAATTTTCACCATGTTGATATGTTCCTTTAACTAAACCATTTTAGTGAGGTGTGCTTCTTCATAGGGAATCGACACCCACACAATTGAGGTATTGTAGAATGTACATTCACGGTTATTCAAACGATTGTATAAGATCTTGGGATGGTTTAACATTTCAAAATATATTTCATTTTCTTGACATTTGATGTGTGATCCATATATCAAGATCCGGTCCCTGAATAGAATAGTGTCAAATTACACCAGGATAAGTATCATTAGAATCAATAGATGAATATTCTCACATAATTCCATATGATAATATTACAATATTTTGTCGTAAATTATTGTGCCACAAGGTGTTTTAATGGATTTAACTAATTTAAGGATTCATGGATTCAATTTAATAGATCAAGAAATAATAATGTCATAAATTATTGTGTAAAACATGAATAAAATAAGGAATTTTACATTATTGAGTGAATAAGAAGTGTTCCATTTATGAATTAATTTTCTTTCTCTACTTCAGTAGTAATGATGGATTAATAATTCTTTTTCTCCATTATATTTCATGTCTTCTGACACGAATAAACCTTAATAATTCGATGTCTAGTTGTCTAGAATTTATTATTCCATTTCTCCCTACAGATAATGCATCGAACAATGGGTGGTTCTCCCCAGTCTTGCATTATATTGCGTTATTCTTTAAAACTCATTATCATTAATGATATTGATGGAATTATTGTCCACACATGAATATTTCACCCACCCATTTGAGGAAATTCACATGCTGCTTCCTCACACGTTTTTAATATGTTACTTCTTGATAATTATATCAACCTTTTTCATTAGATAATCTATCAGGAAATTCAGTATTTTTTCCCATATCACCATAGACATGGGACCATTCTATTATCCACATCACCACATTGAGATCATATTGAACAAAATCATCATAATTTCCAATGAATCAAATAGATAGAACCTTTTCAAGGTTTGGTTTTATACCACTAAATAATCTATCTATTTATATATATTTATTGATATAAATTCTCACAGTCTACCTTATAAGACTTGTGAAAATTACATAATAAAATTTGGCAGATTTATCATATTTTTCTTCATTTCCATGTATCTCTCTCTATATTTGAATAAAGAGTTTTATGAAAACAATTATAAATTTATTTTTTCAATATGTCTTACCACACCATCTATTATATTTCATACATTAGATTTTTGTTTTTAATCAATGAAAACAATTGATCTACTGATCAATATAAATGGTATGTGGATAGATTCACCTTTTCCATCTCAGAACAGTGATAAAAAAATATTTCCTCCATTATGGTCACACATTGATCTCAAACAATTACATCAGAATATCTAGTAAGTGTTTTTGGTTAGTTCTTCTTAAAATATTTTATAGAATGTTTTTTCCTCATAAACGTAGGTAGACATTCCACATTATTCAGGTTATTTTCCATAACCTGACATCGAAGGGTAAGCATCACCATAATATTTTGATCTATACCTCCAAAAGAAGTGGGGATGAAATCTGGAAAATCAATTCATTGTTCCTCACATGAGTTATTGGCTGGGTAACTCTTGTATCCAACCTTTTATTAAATATATAATTTATGAACAAAACATAATTCAAAAATACATTAATAAATAATTTATTCCTTTTTAAATTTATATCTTAAAACATATCTAATGGGATCCATATATTTTCCATTTTTCAAAAATAATGCTTCATGGGTGCTTAAAAATAAACTGTCTCATACTAATGATTTTCACTAAAATATTAATATCCTAATTAGAAAATTAACTAAACCATTCTCTCATACCCACTATAGCGAACATACTTTTTCATACATGACTGTTACAGAATTTTAAATAAAATCAAAATTTAATTGAAAACCATTATCCAAATGAGTAGTGTCTTGGGAAAATTAGGAACATATATAAAATTTACATATAATAAAATAAACATTATTTAATTCTTTATTCTCTTTCTTTATAGTGGACATCACTATCTCCTTAGTATAGGTAATCAAATGGGGATATACATTAATGAAATGGGTGAGATAAAATCTATGTCAGATTATACATAATGAATTGTGGAAAAATAACATGGGTGACCATAATCATAATATTCATTAAATAAGCATAGGATAATCATCATAATATTGATAGGTAAAATAAGATAAACACACAAAATGTGGAAATGCATAAAATCGAAACATCATATCTTATTTGGAAAATATCACACATAGTTGGGAACAACGATAAAATCATGTTCATACATATAATGTGTCTATAACCATAACATAATAGTTGTGAAAAAAGATACCATCCGGTTCATGTATTTTTCACTTTATCTCATGAAATACATCACATTACCCAAATCATTGAAGGGATATTAATTCATGGCCCACTTGTAACATCATAAAATTTACATAATCATGAATTCCACATAGAACATATATCACTAAAATTATTGATGTAAACCAATAGAATGTAATGGTTTTCATAAATATTTCATAAAGAATGCTTTCAGGAATAAACATTCTTGTTTCCAAATTAATAATGGAAACCATTTCTGGACAAAATAAATAATTATTCCTATTAGAGGTGAAGAATTTTAGTAAGAGTAAAATATGTTGTTTTGGAAATTGGAATAAAATTTAAAAAATATATATATATACTAAATAATTATGACAATGTATGAAAATTTATATCCATGAAGTATAAAAGGAAATGAAATTTGAAGAAAATATTCTGAACATTCATATTTTCTATGTGAGAGTAACCCAATGAAAGGAATTCAATTTTAGATCCCACAACCCTAATTCGGTATTCCATTAATTTATTTTACACCTCGACAATAATAAAACTATGATAATTAAAAAAATATTATTGAAGTGTGTTATAGTTATTTATAGAGATACTAATCAATTATAATAATAGAATTATGTTTGATAATATATTATTATGAAATTCATGGATTTATTAGATGAGTTTTTCTTAAAAAATTACCATTTCTCATTGATTTAACTAATTCCATTAAAATTCATTTCTAGAAAAGTATAATTAATGATTTAATGTTATAATATATTTACATATATAAATATTTATTATAAATAAATAATAACAATATTAAATTAAGATTTTTAAATGAATTTTCTTGTGAATGTCCTCATAGGATTATAACAAACATATAATGGGATGTTGATGAAGGAGTGGTAAAAGTTAGGATGTAATATATATATATATATATATGTATTATTTATGATTCATGTAGTTGGTTGAAATAAGTAATATAATTTTGACATACAAAAAAATTCATTTTATATTATATATTTTTTAATGGAATTGAGAAAATGAGGAAGGATAAGTAGAAAATAGGATTGAGTTGATGGATACTTACTCTTTCCTCATCGTGGTTTCTCTTATATGACACTACAACTCCATGGTGATTGGATTTGGATGGCTACAAAACGTATCTAGTATTAATTAGAGGAACAAGATTGAGGATTTTAGATGTTATTTGGCTTTTTAAAGGTTTGGATGAGTGGTTTTCCATGTTAAATTAGAGTGGTTATTTATACTTAAAGATACCAGTATTTCTAAAATCAAATATTATATACAACATTATATGATTGGTGAGACATGTAATAGTGAAACATTTACAATATAAATCATATATTAATATATTATAATTGTTTAATACATTAAAAGTAATTTATTACTAGAATTAATTAGTTTATTTAAATGGAAAGTGGGAACATAATTATTATTTTATAAAATAAAATTTTACTCTAGTTTTTGGAAAATATTTTTTAGGTCCAAAAAGATAATTTTATTTTATTTTTAATGAATAATTTCTCAAATTAAATATATAATATAGTATGTTGAAGTTATATAAGTCATTGTGTCTCAAATACATCATAAATTATTTTATTTAGGTTACCTGGATTTTGTGAAAATAATATTTTTACTATGTATCAAAAAATTAATGTATTTAGAAAGTTACCAAAAAAATCACTGTTAGAAACTTCATTTATAATGATATCAAAAATGGTTCAAATTTTGTGGAAGTAATATTCTATATATGGTAAGTTAAACTTTTAATAAAAATTATCAATTATTCAAAATAATACATATTTTATTGTTATAAATTATTTTGTGAAATTTTTTATAATTAATATATATCTTATAAAATAATATTTTAAATAAAAAAACAAATTATTAATTTATGAAATAATGAATATAAATTTTCTGTTCAATCATAAAATTAATTATAAATTTTTAAATAATCATTTAAGTATTACAAAAATACCAACACTTAATATACAGTTTAATTAAATCCATCCACATACTTATTCTAAAATTTATAAATATTTCAAATTTTCAATCATAAAATACCAAATAAAATTATAATTTAATATGTTATTTTTCTATTATATTTTCTTGATTACTAATCCTAATGGTCATTTTTCTATTACAATTCTTATGTTACTATTCTATTTATATAGGTACCTAAATATCTATAAATACCCATTATTTAGTTCATTATTCATAAACAAAGTAGGTATTATGTTCAATATATGTTATTATTTGGGTCATAATATATAAAACTATTCTAGGTATGGAATTTCCCTTAATGAAAATAATATTAAAAACAGATATAATAGAACCACGTATAAAATAACTGTAAACCATTCATATGTGTGTCGCATGGAAATGAAAATATTCATTCTTATATTATATATTAATCTTAATTCTGGGATTAATAGTGTTAGACATGAACATACAAAATAAGTCATTATAAGGTATTTAGATAGATAACATTTACGATATCAAAATATAATATCCCTAGTAAAAGATAAGAACCAATAATGTATATTTAAATAAATGAATAATAGTTGTGTAAGAGAATTAGAACCATTATTTGAAAAATAAGAATAAATATAATTTTCATTGATTATCATTTCATTTTATAGAGAATAAATTATAATAACATTTAATATATATTACTTTTGGACACACTGAAATCTCAGAGTGGATATTTGATAAATAAATAGACAATGACTAATTTCAAATTCATTCATACAAAAAATACTTAAAAAATATATTTCATTCATAGTTTTTTTGGGAATTTCATTGTTATTAAAAAATGACTACACAAGACACTCTGATATTTTATTTCCATCAAATGAAAATGATAAATATAAAAAATTATTTCAAAAGGGAAATATCAATAAAGGAATAATAAAATGACAAAATGGTATAGAATAATTAATGTGGAGTGGATGATAAAATACAAAATGATAAGATTAAATAATATTTACAATTTTAAAATTATTCTACTAAAACACAGATTGAATAATAACATTTATTTTTGAATATATATAAATTGATTTATGATAATCACCATGGTGATACATATTTAGATTTTGAAACCAGAAAACAAATTTTTTTTGAATTAATGAATATGTACTTGGAAGGGAACAATCCATTAGAGAATAAGGAAATTATATTAAACAATGTATCATTTTTATGAAGAAATAAATTTATCAAATGAATATTAATCCAATAAAATATACTCTACCTATAGATGAAGATAAATAATTATTTTAAAATGAATGGAAAACTATATAAGTAATAGAAAATCATTTCCAATGATGAATGTGTATGAATCAAAGAAATAAAATTCAGTCAACATAAACCCTTTTGAGATTAATTACTATAGAATAAAAACATTCAAAATGTATTTTTATTAATAATTACAAATTTTATTGTTTCTATTTATTATTAATAAAATAAATCATTTTACTTATTTTAAGGATTGTTTTAACTATTTAATGATTTATTTTTTTCATTTTTATATGTCTATATAATATTTGTTTATTATTTTCCATGAAAATGTAATTTTCTAAATTTTATTTTTACCGGTATATAGATTGATTTTCCCTTATGTATATTTTATTGGATTCTTGATAACCATTCATAACTCATATATTAAAATTATTAATGTATTGAAATTATTTTGATACCCCTACTAAACTTGTCACTTTATATAATGAAATGTTTTAAAAAAAATTCAGCCTTACATAATATTCTATTTACCATTACAAAGCATTCAGAGTAGCATTATACCAACCATTTAATTTAGTTTATAGGTTTTCATTAGTATCTTGTTACCTTAACATATTTATTTTATGATACCAGTACACATGTCTTTATACTACTATATTGTGAATAGATAATGTGTATACCATTACATAGCGTATGTTAACAATATACATGCTATATTTTCATCATTTTACCTACATACAATGATTTTAATTTATAAAATACATTTATTTAGCATGGAAAATGATCCTTGGATAATCAATTTAATATATTTAAACCTATTTTTAATATAAGTGTATTTCACATGTTACATGTTAATTATAATAATGTTAATTATTTTAATGGTTCTATAAGTACATATTAATGATATAGATTCTATGTTAAGTATTTCTACATTATGTTAATAATTTTTTTATAGTTATATATTTTCATTTTTTTCTTAAACATTTATAACCTGAATCATAGATGATTTTTTTTAAATATTTTGTGTTATTTTAATATATTTTTAGTTTTGAAATCATATTTATAATAATTGATGATTTTAAAACATTTTTTTGATTTTTTTAATATATTATATTATAATTTTAAATATATTGAATTTATTTGATTTGTAATATTTACTTATAAATTTCTTATATGTGAGATGGATGTAATTTCATCGAAATGTTATAACGGTATTAATTTAATCTTCATAAAAAGTATTTTTAAAAGTATTTTTAATTTCTCAAATGATTTAAAATTTAGATGATATTATTTATCACAATATTTTTCTCCCATCGATGGTTCGGAAATAATAACTGAATTATTATAAATTTTTAACTTCCTAATGATATCCTTATTGTTGTTATATTTTCAATTCATTAATGGATTTAAATAATATATATGAATAATAATGGTTAATATTCATATAACATGGAAATAAATTAATTAAATACATGATATATTCCAAAATATTTCAAAATTAAATGAATTCTCTAGATATGTTCCATTAAATTCTTGGAAAATAACAACACTCCTACAAAACATTGAACATTATTTTTTACAATATACTCAATAGCCCTTTAATATCATAAAGCTATCACTTTTAAACATTTTCCTATTCCTTCCAATAGTATCTTCTGGAAATTTAAAAACTTACTCACTACCTATATTTTATAATACTAACATTAGGTTCAAACAATTTCTTAGGATAATTGAGACTAAACAAAATAGAATATCTTCCCCAATTTTATTCTCTTTTTTATTAATCCGAACATTTAAATTGAGGGACAAAGGATTAATTTTTGTCTATTCCTTTCAAAAGTATAAGAAATATCCCATTGAGGTTTCTAGCACTACCATTAATGATATAATGTCATTATATTTGGTTTATTTCTATAACCTAAAAATCAAGAGACATATTCGGTTTATTGGATATTAATAAAGCCAGGGGGATAATATATTTAATCTTTAAGAGATTAAGGTGGATGTAATAATGGTACCCCTATATACTATTCCCAAAAATACTTAAAAAATATTTCATCTTATTTACATTCATTAATTTAATTTATTCAATTTATTATATTATTATATATTATATTATATAAGTTAAATAATTTTTTTGTATTATATATACATTTTCAAAAGATGAATTGATTTCCATATTAATATTTGTAATTGAAATTTCAACCAATCCTTCCATTTTTTTCATATCTCCAACCAATATTTTTTTTCAGTTGAGTTTTGAATTATTTAATTTTTTTTAAATTAAATCATTGTTTTTATTTTATTAATATAGAATTATTTTTTCAAATAATTATATATTTCTAAAATTGGATATTTGAAACAGTCATAGTTGTCCTAAAGTAAAATAACTGGTTGTAGTGTACTTTTTATTGGATTTAATTATAGTTAGTAGAATAATTGAATGATAGGTTTCCTTAAATATATTGGTTTACCTTCTTATAATATTATTATTTAGGTATGCAAAATTACAACTAAAAATGATGAGAATTGGACACTGAATTATATTTATTATTTTAAATTACATGGTAAAGATATGGATTCCTTGAATTGTGGTTTAATTATTTACAATTTTATTCTATTTTATGCACGAACAACTACACCTTTAATTTTGAAATTATTATAAGGTACCCCAAAATAAAAAATAAACTAAACATGACATGTTTGGACAAGACATAGATCTATTTTACAAGCATCTAAATAAGTATATCATTGTTATGTTTACAATATTTACTATAATATTGAATGTATTAAAATATCAAGGTGATAATATTTATATAGAAATGTTTTCAGCAAACATATATTGATTATAGGATGATGTTGGGATCCAAAACTCAAATTTATCCTAGAAGTATAATTTGTTAACAACATTACTATTGAGGAACAGATATGTTATCTCGTGAATATGAGATAACCATGATTAAATAATCTGAATAAAGGATAATCTTGCAATTGATAATAAAAGAATAGTTATTTATAAATCAAAATAATATTGAATCTTCTACTTGTGACTCTGATATTTCTATATTTAGAATATTATGGACTCTTATATGGAAAATAATAAATCGACAGAAAAAATCAAATGTAAAAATAAACATGTCGAGTGGCCGTTTTTTGGATGAAAAATGGATAAATATAATTGGATTTTTTGATGAATTGGAAAAAGTAAATTGACAAGAATATAGGTAATGAATAATTTATGGTATCAATAGAGAGTTATAGGGAGGACTATATTTCATCCAATGAATCATGTGATGAATGTATCAAGTGTCTCATAAAACATTTCAAAGATGTAACATAGGTTATTTTTAAAATTTTTGTCTCTCTCTCACTCTACTCTTATTAATAATATTCCTTTTCTCTATTTCTATTATCTTTTGAGTGTCATCTCAATAATTAAAATTATCATAAAAATTGTTTTGTTGACCATATATCAAATATTAATGATCATAAAAATAAAAATAAAAATTTATTATTTGATACAGATAAAAATTTAATTTCAAAAGGTGATTTTAATTTTAAATTATATTATCAAAAGAATGATACAAAATTAATATTTTAATTTATATATAATAAAAACACTCTTTTATGATCACCCAAGGATAATAAAAGATAAATAAAATTATCAGTTCCCAAAATATATTTAAAAAATGATTTGGTTTTGGATATTTAAAAAATTATATTAATCCCAATATTCATAAAAAGACAACATTTTATTGGAATTTATAGAAATAAATTTGGTAATTATTGTAATATTGTTGGTCTTTTGGTTTATGAATACATCTAAAAAAATTCTTGATATGGTTGACCTAAAAATGTTCACCTTTATTCTCATGTAAAAATATATTAAAAAAATGTGCTTATTCAAAAATCATAATTTGATTACTTATGTGTACTCAAGATACTATTTCCCACGATAGAGTCTACTATTAATTTTTATAGAAAGATAGAAACACGGGAAAGCTACATGGTATATACATAGCTGGTTCTCCAAGTACATGTGTGTCGATCCTTCTCATTACTATCATATAAATTAATTAGATGGATGGAATATCAACTTCAGGGATGAATTAAAATTAAAATTAAAGAAATAAGAATAATTATATTCTTTATATATAGTCATAGTATGGATTTTTTATTTTTCAATTTTGTGAAACCTAATTTACTATGTATTGTAGTTTATTTGATAAAATATTTAAAATTAATTTTATCTCATAAATCATCATCAATACATTTCATTTATTTTCAAATAGGGGAGTATAGGGAAGAAAAACCACACAAGACAAACAACATACTATAGTATATAATGAAAAACAACAATACCAAAAAAGTTACGAAGGCCTATTGTACTGTAATCAGAACGATTATCCCCTTACTAGATTATCTCCTTCGTGGGATAGAGATCATATTTTATAAGAGAAGATGGGGGAAGAACCCATGATTTGTCTGGTGGAAAGATGATTAACATATTTGTTTCCCTCCATCCCAATGTGTTGATCCTCAATTGAATCATTGAGATAAACATTGAATTTTATTATTATATAAAAAATGAACCAGGTTTTAGTGATAGAATTGTGAAAGGAGTCACGAAGAATTATTGTGTCCACCTCAACTATAACTAAAAAATATATACACTTATTACATAACTAAATATATAAAATATGGTCTAATTATTTAGTTATTATAGAATAAACCATGCCAAAATGAGTTATAAAAGAAAAAATAACCTTACCCCCAGAATCTTTGACCACACTACCACCATTCATCACATTAGAGCAGTATGAACTAAGAAGTGTTCATCTTAAGACCACTGGAGTGTGGCTGCCAAGGAAACCAATGGCTGAGGACATCCAAAAAATCAGATCATTACCTTCATGAATCTATCAACATGAAGGGCCACCAACAATTTCTTATAGAGTTTCATCATATAAAGAAAAGGTACTTAGTACATCCTATCATGTATCTCCCATAATAAACCTATCCCCCATGCATTTCTTTATTCCTGGCCTCACAAATACTCCAACAACCAACAAAAAGAATGATTTCACATGAATTTATTTTCGGGCCCGACTCCCCCACACCAGGGAAACAATGGACAAGAAAAAGAGAATCCAATAGGTCTTTATATGAAATGCCAATGATTTCTATAAATTCCCACCAATCAAAACACCCCCACTAGATATAGAAGGACAAGTTCTCTAAGGTTTCCTCTTTGTGAGTCATGCTACACTGGCACCTGGAATGGGGGTCGATGACAATTTTCATAATGTTCTCATCAAAGTGTAAGGCCCAATTTAAAATCCTCAAGTGTATAAAGTTATATATAACATGAATTTCCTTATTAAAGATGTTATAACCACCTAGTTCATTATTATCTGAGAATATTCTAACTCTCTGATATTTCTTAGTTGAAAATGACATTGAAGAATATGTAGGGAGCATAGAGTTATCCGACTCATCATTGGGATCATTAAAGTTGAATGTCACCTGGTATTTAAACTCTATAATAGCATTGTGAAATAATGGAACCTTCTCTCCTATTTAAATGTTTTTTTAGGAACAGAGAAACATAGAAAAACTAGTTTTAAGACACTATAATTATGAAACAAAAATTAATAATCTTCTCTTCCAATAATCCAGTTAGAATGAGATTGGTGGATTTGAAAATGGGGAGCAACAGTATGCAAAAAACTCAATCAATCCCCTCCTCCCATATAAAAACTCTTATTAATCATCGAGATAATGAAACTTACACAAAGAGAACACTCACCAATGAATTCCCATACTATCATAGAATGTGTGTCCTACATCAAATCCCATGTATTCCTCACATAATTCCTCTATCATAAAATTGAATTTCCATCTTGCTCCATGGTCCCCAATGACTTATACCATCTTAATGGGCATCCCAAATAATTAAAAAAATTATTTTTTCAAATGTGTTGATCACTCTCTTTGGGACCTTGGTGGTTGAGAGCGCATGGCATGGGATGGAAGAGTGAATAGAA
This sequence comes from Viscum album, assembly GCA_963277665.1. Lineage (NCBI taxonomy): Eukaryota > Viridiplantae > Streptophyta > Magnoliopsida > Santalales > Viscaceae > Viscum > Viscum album. The sequence continues at coordinate 1,507,581,411 of OY728152.1, forward strand.
TTACAATATGTTACCTTTCCTCCAATGGAATGAATTTGAGTTTTCAAGTTCATGACATGACTATTATTATTCCAAAAATATCAACACAATTTTCAATGCATACAAGATCATTGGAAATTTTGGCACCAATATAATACATATGAAGAGATCCCCGTAACATTCAAAATAACTACCTCAAATTGGAGAACCTCAACTACCAGAAGTTATTTTCTATGAAATAATGAATCTCAGATTGATTTATAAGTTGTCTAATCGAATGTATGTAAGATTCCATGATACTATTAAATCTAGAGACTAATATTTTACAAAAATTTTGGAAAATTATTTTATCATCTAAAAACAGGATATGTGAAATACATAAAGGGAAATACATACAACGAAATGACAAAATATTACTAGACCCGATGAATTTGTTGATAATTCTACTGAGAAAATTGGAAACAATGACAAAAATATCAGGATATAATGGTCCCATTCCAACAACCCTTGAACATCTTTAAAGAAACCATTATTTATTCTCGTGAATCAAATATATAGACATGTAGAACTGAGGCACTGAAATATAATATCAGATGACCACTAACAAAAACCCATGCTTTCCGAAACATTCTGAATTAAATACCATTCAATCATATCACATGGTTTATTCATATCCAATTTGATGACTATATTATATCCATTAGTTTTGAGATTGTGATCACCAATGAATTCCTGGGATTAGGTGATGGAACGATGAATGGATTTTACCATGACAAAACAATATTTCTCTATTGAAATCAAATTATCAAGATGAAGTTAAATCCTTCTATTGATGATAATGAAAAACATGTTAGAATTAATATTACCCAATAACATAGGGTGAAAATGCTAGAGGGTGTAAGTGTTATTAATTTTTTATGAAGGATCATGTTTGTATCACATGCATATTAGGTAATACTGCCACCTCTAAAAAATACCGATTTTCTAAAACAATATCACCTTTAATCGTACGATAGGAAGAACTAAAAAATGTTCCAAGAAACCCATCAGGACTAAGGGATCTCTCTAGATTATGACTCATAATTTCCATTAAAATAAAATTTTCATAAGAGTGTGATTCATGCTAGGAATTCTCATCTCTAAAAACTATTATAGACATCACCCCCAGGACTTCTTCATGACCACTCAGAAAAGCGTCCGACATTATCGGATTAGGACTAGTGAAAAATTCTGAAAAGAGGGTTACAACTATAATCTCAACCATTCATCCTTCATCTGTATGTGAATCATCATCCAGCCAAATATTGAGTCTAGTATCTCTCCTTATTTCATTAATACAAAAATGAAAATCATATATCTTCTAATCTCCCTAAAAAAACCACCTTACCCATGATTAATCACATGCTAAGCATTCCTGTCTCAACAACATGATTGCCATCTGGCCCTCATTATTGAATAGTTATGCGAAGATGTCTTCATTCAAATAATTTTCCAATATGGACTCCATATGGTTAATTTTATATTTTAGAAAACCCAAATCCTAGATTTGAAACCAATACCTAGATCATTCTAATATTCTTCCTCTTGACAAATTCAACCGTAACTGAATACAAAAAGATTGATTGAAGCTAAAATCAAATAATAACTTAGTTTATTGACCTTGACAACTTTGAAAGAAACAAAACTCAACCATGAAACTGAAAAAATAAATTTACATTTCTAAATACATAGATGTGGTTTAAGTTGATTCTTTTAAAAAAAAATCTATGCTACTAGTATCAGAGCTAAAAATACACAATCATAAATATCATTCATTTTACAAGATTTAAAAGGGTTTGCTTTTATAGATATTAAGAATAATTACTCTAATGACTTTATAAACAAATCATGGAAATCAAAAAATCCTATAAAAATATTTTCCTTATAACTGTTGATGGTGGGTAATTTTATAAAATTTATTTTGATGATATTGTTTCTTATCAAGGTTATCAGCAATATGTTTCCTCTCCTACAAAAACTAATTAAAATAGGTTTTTTGAAAAAAAAAATCAATCCAACATTTAATTTCTAGTACTCTTAATTAATTATTTTACATTCATAAATACTTATGGGTGTTTTCAGTAAACATCAGACAATTTATCATTAAATCTGTCCTTATAAGAACCATCATTGAGAAAAACCCATATGAAATTCAGAAAGGAAAAATTTAATTATTGCCTACATTAGAGTCTTTAGTTGTAAATTAATTATTCTAAATAAAATAAAGATTTTGGGAAATTTTTACACTAAATATAAAAAAGTAAAATTCCATGGGCAATCTAACTCAATTAGATCTTTTTAAAATTTCAATAATAGGACAGATAACCTAGAATAGTATATTTACATCAAAATTGAGTAGAATATTCCAAATCCACATTTAATCTGTGATGATGATATTGACCAAGAAATTTCAACCCTTCCAAAGAATCAATATTCCAAAATTATAAATTATTCCCTAGAATACGTATAATCTCATTTACACATATCATAGACTCAATAGAAATACAATCCTTTTGATATTGTTATCAGGGTATTAGAATTCAAAAATAGTACTAGAATAGCAATATTAAATTGTGTTGAGAATCAATAGTATTTCATCCTATATTGAACGTAATTCCCATGATGATAGTATTATTGATGAAAATTGGATATTCTCTCTGAAATAGAAGTTAAAACAATTTCGATTGAAAAATATTGGGACTTATGAATGGGGCTGATAATCATTTTATTATTTTACCAAGTTGGGGATTTGAATAAATGGTGATAAAGTAGGAATTTTTATCCCTAAAAGACTAAAATTATTTCTAATGTCAATAATCATGATAAAGGAATTCATAATTGTAAAAAATTGGGAGATGTTTCATGACTAGAATAAATTAAAACAAAATTATGATTACCATCTCATTTTAAATTTTATTATATTCAAATTGATTCCAATATATTTTTTAATAGTTTTATATCTAATTTTTTTGGACCAAAAACCTGGTTTTGAAATTCCTAAATTAAAAAAATCAATTTTCATGTTAACCAATTCACTATACAATTTAAAATAAATCCTCATTGTCTTGTTATAAGATGATAAAAAAATTGTTTTATCAAATAATTTCAACATGGGAATAGATAATTCATATAATTCTTTTAAAATTCCTTTGATATTATTTATTATTCATTAAAATATATATTTATAATATTATATTAATATCTATTATTGAAATTCGTTACAATGAATTTTATGATTTAATGAATATATATTTTGAAATGAGTTTCTGGAAGAATATAAGTTCTTTCATTGTTTCAATTTTTCATAAAACTCTGATGAAACCTTTTTATACCATAGAAAGCACAGTACTAATCTTTTAGTGATTTTAGAAAAGCATTGTAGTAATGAAATTAGAATTACGAAGAGTACACCACGTATACTAACATTGGATGAACATGGTCAATCGATTTACAACAGGTTTTATCAATGTATGATAAGAAGTACACCATAGATTACTATGACTAGTCTACAAATAAATTTTAATGTCTAAAAATGCTACCAATTCTATCCTATCCAAAGGAATCAAATTTAAATTCATAAAAAAAATAATTCCATTATTTAAGGGATAAAATTTGTATTATATTATCCCAAGGATATATATATTTAACATTATTATTTTTATAATTCAAATTTTTTGTATTCTAACATGATACGAAATGTTCTAGTTGATCTTGACATATACAAGGAAAATCCATGTTCTCAAAGAGTATTAAGTAGATAAAATATATTCCACTTTCTATATCCAATATTGAATACATCACTACTAGTTGTTATTGCACATAAGATATGTGGATGAAATTTTTTTTCTATTTGACTTTGGTAAAGAATGTTTTTCTTGTTACAATAATTTTTAATAAAACGAAAAAAATAATTTCTGTCTATATATAAAAAATATGATGTTATTCTGGATCAAATTTCCATATAGATTCATCATGATAAGAGTTGATTTGGTATGTTAACTCATTATCATTCACATGAATGGTGAGTGGATCTTTATTTCAAATCTTGTTTGACACTCCTAATGAATTTTCTATAGTTTATCAACATAATAGTATTTATACCTCTGTGAAGAAAATTAATTTTTCAAATATGTTTTATGTATTTTATTTATTTGATTTTATATTTTAATTGATATACTAATATTAAACTCTCATAAAGCATTATATGATGGGGAAATAATATTATTGGTAGTGAAATGATCCATGATTGTATATTTTTTTCACTATTATTTTAAATTTTCAAATATTGTTTTACAAAAAAAGGAATTTACCTATTTCTAATATATTTTTTTTCAATGATATATCTTAAATTTTGAACATTTTTTAAAATATTTGTTTTTGAAAATCCTTCTTCTGTATTATTTCATATTAAAAAAAATCAAAACATATTTCTCATATCTCTCAAGAGATCATTAATGTTGATCCATATAACATTAATTTCTAATTATATATTTTATATTATCATATATAAAAAATTTCTATATTCATAATGTGGTAAATGTTTTGTAATTTCATTCCTAAGAGGTAAAGAAATACTTATTGGAGATTTTTTTTCTTTACCAAAGATTAATTTTCTATTGAAGTGTTTATAATCATAAAAAGGGGAATATTTTTGTGTGTGTCCCCATTTATTGACTTAAATTATCATACGCATTCTAGAATTGTTATTTTAATATTTTTAAATATTATTGATTTTAATTTTTATAAATTTTTTTTAATATAATATCATATAATTTAATATAATTTTTTTAGTTTATTTAATTTTTTTATTTATAAATTCATCATTTATTTTAATTATTTTTCATTAATTTTAGTGATAAATTAATATTTTTGGTTTTATTTTTTCCATAACATAGCTTCCTTTTTACACTTACATAATTTTTAATAGTTTTTTAATTCCAATATATAAATAATATTTTCCCATTATGAAATTATTATTATTATTCTACAACCCCTATACATCTTTCTCTTACCATTATAAAATTTTTTGGAAATTTTTACCTCCAATAAGGATTCCGTTTACCTTTACACAGCATTATGAGTGACCATAGAGAGTATTTTTATTATTCATTCTATGTTTACATGAGCTTATTGTTACCATTGAGAAAGTAGTCTATTTTTCCCTTACACAAGCATGTATAACCTCATTCAGCTCATGCATTTCCTATATACCATAATGTTACACAAATGATATTTATTCATGATATTTTTTAACATTTAAAATTTATTAATATTATGGAAATCCTTTAATAACTTTACACAAAATAAAAATTGACCCTTACATGATTATGGATAAGAAATCTTAATAAATTTCACAATATTATTGATATTTTCAATTTCATCATGTTAATTACATTAAATTAAAATGTAATAATGTTTCTCGAAATTTATATAAACGTTATAAATTCTATGAGAATTATTTTTACAATTCTTAAACACTTATATTATATATATTAAAAATTATCTTCATTCCTAAATCTTTTAATAGTCTGAAGACCAAATAATTTTATTTTATTAATTTGAGATGTTTTATTTGAATTAATTAATGAAAAATACTTTTTTATATAAATTAATATATTTAAACTTATATTAATGTTTTAATATGATATAGTTAAATGTTGACATAATCAATTGTTTCAAAAATGGAAATTATTTTTAATATTTTTTAGATTTGGGACTCTAATGATTTCACTCACTTATTAATTTAGAAAATCTGTAAACATTATAACGACTTTGTTTAAAATTATTTTCAATTATAAAAATGATATCAAATTTAGATGAATGTATTTTTATCTATTTTATTTTCTACATGATAATTATAAAATATTAATATTAATATTCTGATTTTTTAATTACCTAATGTAAATCATTGACTGGTTGTTTTTTTCCTATTTAATCGAGTAGAGGAACATGTGAAAAAAATGATGGTCAATATTCATGGAAATTATATATCCTTGAATTAATTACTAGATGGATTATATAATATTTTTGAATGAATTAAATCCTATAAATTAATTCCTTAGGAGGATTTATAAATAAATATGAAATGAAAATAGCTTCTTCATTATTTCTATCGACATTATCAACATGTCTTCAACCTATAACTTGTATAAATCATCTTCTACATTCAATTAGTGTGTTCAATGTCATAAAATATTACTCACACTATCTATTTTCTCACTATACCATTGTGATTATTAAATTACATAGGAGAATTGAGACTAAGTGGAAAAGATCATATTCATATTTTTTATCTATTTATTGGTGATCACTACCATTAAATTTAGGTACTGAAGTTTACTTTCCTTTTCTCCATTAAAATGATAATGGATTCATATTTTGAGTTTTTTAGATTGTCTGATAAAATTATCGCATCTTTCTATAAATTCTAATACCACATCATAAAAATGATGATATAGTTTTTGTATATTGGGTAATAATAAATCATATGGAATAATATATTAAATCAGTAATAGATTTAGGCTATAAACATAGTAGACACGTGGGTAATATATCCAAAAATCCATACAAAATGTTATGCCCTATTTAATTTTTTAAATTTAATTTCGTATTAATATTTGAAATTAAATACCATATTTTTTCAATTTTGATACTATTTTTATCATATTATTTTAAAATATAGTATTTAAAAGAATTATATTTATCTTTAATGGATATTCACCCCTACATTTAATTTCATATCTCCAACATATTTTGTCAAATTTAAATTTATTTTTAAATCCATTTACTTTAATTAAATGTTTTATAAAATCCATACATATGGTATTATATAAACAAAAAAAAATTAATCAATTGATGAGTATTTCATATTTCAAAATAAAGAAAAATGAAAAAAAATAATTACATCTTCTGAATATTTTAAATTCAAGGATTTTGAACAATGGAATATGAAATATATTTCTGAATCCAATTATTTATAAAAAATATATTGTATAATAAAATAATGTATAATACAATATTCTGGAATTATATACACTAAATAAAAAATAAGGTGCTGATTATTGAAAAAAATTTAATTAGTGGAAATTTACTTGAGAAAACACTTTCAAATTTGGTTACATTTGAATATAAAACTTTTGATCTTTAAAGCTGAAATTGGACATTAAATAACATGAATGAAAATGAAATAGTGATAAAAAAATTTAATGGGCTAGTTTACATTTAATATTAGTCAATAATCTTCCTAATACTTAACATGTATCAGTGTAGGAAAATTGAGACAAGAAACCCTTTACATTACCCCAAACATCAATAAAATAAATTCAATACATTTTATAATAATCATAAATGACATATTAAATTACATCAAAAACATATTAATATATATTAAATTTTATTCCATTAGGTTTCAATTTTTATTTATTTTTGTAAGTTGTTTTTCCATTATCTCATCTTAGTATTTTTGATAATTCTACATATGTATTATAATGCTAATTTTTATCATCCTTTTATGTTACCATGATATACATTATATAATTAGTTATGATATTACAAGATAAGTTCCATAATTAGTTATGAATTTTTGAAGGAGGACTAATTTCATGAGGGTTTCAAACGCTTTATGAAGACTATTCAGGGAGCCTCATGACCTAACTTGACATTGACATAGTTGACGCCTAATTTTCAGAAGCTACATCCACCATAAAAATCATGTAATGTTGTCCCCTAGAAAAATGAGATATTGTATTGGACTTTGTTGTCTATATATGATCACATAGATATTTCTCATTAAAGTAGGTTCATGATTAAATCATATATGACTCATGAAAACACAAATAATTTGTGGGATGTTTTAAAGAAGGAAAATTTGCATGGAGATACTATTTGGAGGGACCTCCAATCATATTTTTATAGATATTTTTAATTTTATGCATTTATGGATGAATGTCCTATAGGGTTCATATAACAAAAGAAGGGTGATATGTCTCTTAAGAAATATTCTTCTCTTTTCCATGGCATTAACACTTTTCACCCATCTATTTAGTTGATGAGCTATCTAGAGATGGAATATTTGAGGAAGGGATCAATAAAGCCATTCGACCATATTTGAATGATTTTTAATTGGATAACATGTCCAAATGGTGATCCCTGCTCTTATTATTTTATAAATCATGAGATAATTGTGGGATCAAAGCATAGTCGTTCATCTTCTCAACCCAAAGGTGCCATTTCCGGAGGAATGAAGTGATGATTTAAGATCTCTCATGAGGGAAATATCATATACAATATGAGATCTAGTTGTTATATTTTCCTTCACAAGTGTCTGAGGTTGGAACACCTAAGGAGCCAGTGTGATAGAAACCTAATCGAGAGCTGCTATTATAGATGTATGGGTCTCCATTATCACTTCTTCCATAATTCCCTTCCAATTTCATGAATGAAGGGATTTATATTGAGTCAAAATTCATGAACATTAATTGTATATCTATGTTAGAATGGGAGTTAATCAACTACTGACTAGATGTACCAATGAATTTTTTTCCCCTAGGGAGCCATACATCATTGGTTTACAACTATTTTAGCACAATTTCTTAGTTTAGTTAGGTAGCATGTTAGGGATATCAAATATGATATATTTATGTAGTTAATCCTACAACCAAGAAGTAGTGTCTCAGACTTTCTAAAGTTCAATATACTATTATAGAATCTCCTACATTACTTTCTCCCATATTTGATACTATGGAATCCAAAATTTTATATTTGTGAAAACTATTGAATGTAGTCCCCATGAAATAGAGTAATTTTTCATCGTGATGACTCTGGACACATAACTAGGTGTTCAAATAAATATTATAGAAAATAGAATGTATTTCGTACTTTAGATATGTGGGGATACAATATGGTTCTTATGAGACCATCATAAATAATTTGTACAATTTTTTTGAGTCGTTTTATATTTTCTGAGTACCTAGTTATTTTGTTCTTCTTTATAATGTTTCCAAAAATATTCATGGATTTGATGAATTGGGTTTTCTACCAATCCTATACTCATTGGTAGTAGTCTTAAAAGAAAACATGATGGTGTATTATCACACTTGACCCAACCATTGAAAACATCATGAGGTCACACTGAATAAAATAAGAGTCAATTATGTTCAGTCAATATGGTTTTCCATATGACATATCCATTCCTTCATGTAAGGCGTAGATTTTTGAGTCAATAAGGTTTTCTTATGACTTTACCATTCCTCTTGTTGTGAAAATCACAAAAACCCGTATCTTAAGGAAAATCTCATTTTAACCCTATTTTACTTTTATAAGGATAATTTCCTTCCCCAAGGAAGTTTACCCTTACCTTGATTTCATTATTCATATCATATATTTTCTATGCATAAAACTCGGATTGAAACCCAAACCATTGAATCGTATAAAACTTATATATGATGCATTCTATTTAATTCTCCAAATTCTGGATATGAACTCTCATGATGCTCATATCCAAATTCTGGATACGAACTCTCATGAAGTTCAACTCCAAATTCTGGATACAAAATCTCCTAAAGTTCAACTAATAATTCTAGGTACGAATTCTCGTGAAGTTTAGCTCCAAATTCTGATTACTAACAAATGTAAAGTTCGACTACGAATTCTAATTAAAAATTCTGGTTATGAAATTCTCTATGTTTCTGAATCCTAATTCAGATTATGAATTGTAATTACTAACATCTTTAAGTTCTGACTCTGTGTTATTTGAATTCAAACTCTGAACTCTTATCAATTCTGACTCAGAGTTCTCATGAACTCTGACTCCAAAATTTGTATGTTCTGTTTCTGAATTCTTATGAATCCAGTATTCAGGTTCCCAATTCCTACAAAATAGAATCTGAATATCTTAGTAATATAGACTCCAAATTCATGTTTTCCGAGACTCCGAACATTCATTTACCTTCATTCTAGATATCAATTCCAGTTATTATTACACTCATTTTACTTAAAAAATGATGTCGTCCATTCATTTATTTACTAACTATTGTTTGAGTAACATGTGTACAGGTCCCTCTGAAATTCAAGGATGAGTATGGCTGTTGGAGGAAAAAGCAGACAGTTGGAGCTGTGCCTATAAATAGGATCTCATTTGAAAAGAGATCAATACTTATTTTTGAAAACTAGGCCCACATGATGTTGAAGTGATTTCTAGAGAGAGAGGCTCTTATAAACTCTCAGGCTTCGTGTAGAATGTTTTGAACTACTTGTTCAAACTTTGCTTTGTACATAATTGATTCATGCAGAGGTTCGATTTAATTGAAGTTAGATACTTTGGGTTGTGAAGTCATAGGTGCCAATTTCCTTAAATATTGAGGGGTGTCGGGGATAGAAAGACAGATATTGAACTTCAGATTGAGGGCTTACCTGGGTTTGTGTAAAACTTACTTTCTTGAATGTATAAATCAATGGACCTTTTATCTAGGGTTGTTAGATACACTCCTCTTTGGGTTAAAATTGTTTCTACTTGTTACTTGTAGTGTTACTACTTTGATTTCCGCTGAGTATTTGTATTGTTGAGGAAATAATAACTTTCATATTCTTTTTTTAACTTGTACTCTAATTTAGTTAGATTCTATACGCTTAAATATAGATTCTTAGTTGGTGTAAACTTTTGTTAAGTTTCATTTCCAGAATCACTTTTCCGGAATAAATCAAGATAATAGATCATAGAGGTGTTGTGAATTTTTGATTATGCAAAATTCTCTTAAAATTTTATAAAGTATACAATTCACCCCCCTCTTGTATTTAATCATCTCATTACATATTTCATCCTAAATTTTGTATTGTAGAGTATATCATACTCAGAAATACCATTCTAAAAAATTAGATATATGTTAATCTCTCCACAATTATCATATGGATTGTTAAGGTTTAATTCTTGGGTTATATAGTCTCTGAGAATGTATTATCTTCTGACTTAGAGAAAATGATAACCATTGTTTCTTGGGAACAACCCATGAATTTCATTGAAATACACAGTTTTTTGGGGATGGATGGATACTATTTGAATTAAATTTAGGACTTCTCATGTCTAGTTTTTCCTCATATATGTATTATTAATAATGTTGTGATTTTATTATGGTCAGATGCATATGATATAGCCATTCATGAGTTGAATGTGAAACTATGTTCAGTGCTGAAATCAGTATAATAGATCCAAGAAGATTTTATTTTGTTTAATGTGATTATTCAAGAATTGGGATAATGTTAGTTCTAATGTAGGGATATTGGGTTGCAGTATATGAGTCCTTCTTGTTGAATTTATTAGAAGAGTTTCCAACATAAAATCATGAGTTAATAGTTTATATTCATGATTTATGTTCTTGGAAACTCTACTAACCATGGGATTGGTTCATCATTTACAAAGACTATAAATGTTCCAAATACATGTCGAAAAAAATTGACATGAATATTATGTGTCACATGCTAGTAAATTATATTCAGTGATAAGATTTTGAAGATGTATATACACCCATAATTTTAAATTATTTAGTTTTAACATTTATGTACAAGAATAAGATACATTCTATCTATAAAATCCAGATTTTCAGTGATAGTTGATGGATCTAGTGTCTAAGGTTCATGTTATGGTTTAGGAATATCATGGGAAGCCTTTTTTAGATTCATTTATTATGAATTACTCAAATCTAGAATGACTTCATATGATAAAAATTTCATATTTTATGTTGATGAGCCTTTGAGGCTGTATATTTAAGAGATTTTAAGCCATCATGGGGTTCCCCAATCTTTAATTTCAGATCAAGACACACAATATACAATGTGGTTTGGGAAAGGGTTTCAGAATGAAATAGGATTAATAATGTCTAGAACCCACACTCCCAAAACCTATGCTAAATTCCACAACATTACATTCTAAAATTTTATACTGAAAATTTAGATTAAAATTTTTCATCTACACCTTGAAACATCAAATTGAAAACATGGATCATTTATATTATATAGGACCTTTTAGACAGATTTTTTCCCATAAATAATATGAAATCCATGTTATATAATGCCAAATTCCTCAAACGAAAATTCATACAGTTAAAACCATCTTTTCTTATTTCCCGAAATGTCATCAACATCATTCCGAAAAAAATTATTCATGAAAATAAATAATTCAAAACCATTCATCAATGCCTAAGAAAAAGTAAACATAATATGTGTGAGATTAGATTATTTTAAATGGTAATGATAAGCATTTCCAATTTAATTTCATCCATGAGCATAACAATTCATAAGTGTACGATGTTTTAAATAATGTGAATGAGCGATTTATAAAATAACTCATACACATCATTACCTAGAACATCAAATATGAAAAAATGGGAAAGAAATGAGTCATCAAAACAAAAAATAAAAATCCAAGTGATATCAATATAGATCATTAAATGGATTTAAAATTCATAGAAATATATTAAAATTATTATTCGTAACATAGAGCATCATTTTAATAAATCACTTTCAAAACCCTTTTAATTATAATAACAATATAACCGAAATAAAAAATTATCATTAATAAATGTATTGGAGATATATAATAGAATCACTCGATGTTATATGTGACACATCATTTTATGATATAAAATACTTACCTAATGCTCTTTGGGAAACACCATCATATGATGAAATGATCTTTACAAGCCCCATCTAGGTGAAACTATCATTTATAATGACCATGAACCAAATAAATAATAAATCTCCTAGAGAACACATTCCATCGTAACACATTTAAAACACACATTATAATTTTAGTTACATGATTGACCAATGAAACAAAAGGGTTACACATAAAAATATTTGAAATGTGAGTAACCAATGGAAAATTTGTTGGTGACAAAACATTATCTATGAAACATGATTATCGCATGGAAAAAATGAGAATCAATAAATCCTTTTTGAATCATGATAAACCCCTTAAAATGAAATCATTTTCAAAACAATCTATTAGAATATTCATTATCCATTTAGATAATTAATGATGATGGTATTGATAAAAAAATTTCCCAACTGGAGGATAAATAACATCGTGGTTTGTTGAGGTGTATTAATGGAAATTTATTTAAAAATATCATCAGAATAATTCATAAGGATCCTAATCTTTAGACATTCCATAATGTCCAATACCACCTTGAATAATTTGAATCACAATACCCATTAATGTAATAACATTATATTAATCTTAATATCATGATAATAATGATATTAATAATATAAGATTTCAATGTGATAGTATAAAAACTTCATAAAATATAATAAGTGTTTATCAAAACACACATCACATGGATGGAATATTATTACACATAACCATTACTGCTTTTGTAACACTGAAATTGTGAATCACATTGAATATATATAATCAAATGGATATGTAAAAACCCATAATTTTAATGATAATAATCATAAATTAAATTCCTTATTTCCATATATAGCTCAAAAAACAAATGTGTGGTGAATATTCTACATATCTCACAGATTAAAAAAGTGAGATGGAAATCCCATACAATGATCATATAATTTCAGTGGGAATAAATAAATGAAATTATTATATTGGAAATATTTAACTATAAATAATACATTTAATAATATATAATAATAAAATTAGGGTTCATTACACACATATTCTTGGTAGAACATAATCAATGAAATCGAAGTTTAACCCCATGAAGGAAATTAAGTTATGAGAACCATAAAATCGTTATAATATCAAAATTGGATGACCAAAATAAAATAATCATATAATTATAAAAATAAATACCTTGAAGAAAATATAATTCATGATAATATATCAAAAAATTAATTAAATACACCATAAAAATAATTAATTATTGAATATGACATTTAGCTCCTAGATGTAAACTGTTAGTTGAAAATCCCTTACTACAAAAGTAAATTTTGAATCATCATATCCATAATATAATAAGATAAATTTTATCATCTAATATAATGAAATAAACTAAATTAAATATATAACTTTTCATAGAGAATAATAAAAACCACACAATAGAAATTTCTTGTGAATACTGTATAAGTATCGTAGAAATAAATGTGAGACTACAAATCCCATTAAACCTATAGTAATATATGAATTAGAATACCAAAAAGTAATAATCATAAAATGAAACTTTTAAATAAAATTAATATAAAATAATACGTTTTAATAAATTATTATGGGAACGAGATACATCACAAAAAAATGTAAGTGGAGAATATTACATTTATCTCATGAATATAAAACATTGAGATGAAAACCCCATAAAAAATGAGTAAAATTTGTATCATTAGATACATAAAAGAATACAAAAAAACATAAAAATCCAATATCATTACATAATTTTTTTTAAAAATATATAATTTCCTTGGGCTGAATATAAACCACATAAAATAGATGACTATTGAATATCACATATATCTCGATGAAATAAATATGATACTAGAAATCACAATACCTTGAGTATGATTTTTCATGCTTCTCCTATATCATCCTAGATAATAAAATTATGATTAATATTTAAACTATTCATAACATATTCTAAATTTATAATTATTTTTCAATTATAACCAATTTACATATAATTACTTAATCATTAATGTTTAAGTCAGATGTTTTCACCGTATTTGTATTCTGTGTCGGAACTGACATTGATTCATTGAATAATTTCAATTAGGTCATTATTTAAACACCTATGTACCAATAACGATGACATAATTATCAAATTTTTACACCTATTTCACATGTAAAATAATATAGCAATAATAGTTTTAAAAAATTACACAAAATTACGATCATGGATATGGAAGGTCTTGTGTACGGATGAGTAATGTTCCCATGATTTAATGATAATTATAGAAAGAAGGTAAGTATCATTTATCATTATAGAATAGAAATTATTTAATAATGATCATATTATTTAATTATTTTCACTTATATATACATATATATATATTTTATGATGTTATGATGGAAAAAGATGAATCACATCGCTTTGAGGAGGCAGTAGTCCACACCTACATGAATGGCATTATAACTTTTTCAGTGTGTTGAATAGAAAGAAGATAAAGATAAGTTATATGTAAATATAGATAATTAAGTAATTGGTAACAGAAATATTTTTATATCATATTAATTTAGAAAACATCTTAAATAAATTCCACATAAAGTGTGAATGTATCATATTACTTTGAGGTGGCACTAGTCCACGAGTCCACAAAAGATGTTATCATATTATGAAAAAATGTAAACCATGATTTTAGTTTCCATATAGATATTAAATAACTATATAGACATCATAAATAAAAAATATATAATATAAAAATATTACATACATAATTATTCTTGCCATTAAGAGGTTTTAATTGAAGAATGAATTACATCGATTCATGAGGTTGTCCTTCACCGTAAACACAGACGATGATTACTTACCCCATTTGATGGATTTATATATAGGTGAAGTTCAAAACAATAATATAGGAAAACATATTTATATTTTGGACTCATATGTTTTTATAGAACAATGTAATAAAAAAAATTACAGCTAGAGAATTAAATAAAACAATGGTTCTGGTTTAATAATGTTACATCTTTTATGGGTAAAACTTTTTAGTTTGAACCAAAATACTTACACAATTTTCATTCATCCAAAATTTAGATTTATATGAAGTGGGTATTGATGTTCGTAAATTATTTTTTCAGTTTTTGGATTGGATAAATGTATTGATAGGTTAATATTAGTGGAGATAGTGAGTTCCTTTTTATAGTGGTGGGGGAGTTGTGTTCATGAAAATTATATAATTGTAAGAAATATTGAGAGGTATCCCTTATATTACCTTCATAAAAAATCAAAAAATAATCAATTTTAATAAATTTATGGTTTATCCAAACTTACACAAAAAATTCGTTTTAATCATTTTCCCATTTGGATTTAGATTTAATCAATTGTATCCAAATAGTTTTACTAATTTTTATTTTATATTTTTTTACCTAGTTAATTCATCCTTAAAATTATAATTAATAATATAATACTTATATAATTTAAATGTAATGATTCTAAATATTATTACCAATGCTTTAGATAATAGTCCAATCTGTTCTTCAAATCAATTTTAATTTCAATGTTTGTTATGCGCAAAATTCCATTTTATCCTTAATCATCTTAATTAATATAAAAAATTTCACTAATTATTATAGAAAAAAACTATCATTGACCATATTAGAATATTTATATTATCATTATTAAAAATATCTATATTCATTTTTCAAAATTTAATTCATAAATGTGGAAAAATTAAATTTAAATAAAATAATGTATATATGGGAGAAAGATGGTTTTTAAAGTTAAAATGTTCAAATATTTACTAGATTTTTTATCTAAAATAAATATAATAATATTTAAATATACCATAATTGGATTAATATATTCATAATTTAAAAATTTATACTTCAAAACTAATTTTAAAAATTATTTTAAATTATAAATTAATTAGATGAAAAATCACTTTTCAATTAACATGTAGTATTTTACATTGTTCGTTAGTAAATGGAACTTCAAATAAATTATAATAAATTCACCAAATTCTAAATATGAAGTTCCTAATAAATTGTTTTTTAGTTTTCCAAATAAAATTTATTAAACATCAATTATCTAGTTTTAAAAGACGAATTCCATTAAAATGTAGTGAAACTGCCTTTTAAAAATATACAACTTTTTAGGATTAAATTTTTTCTTTTCTTATCATATTAATAGAAAATTTATTTTATGAATTTGTAAAACATTTATTAAATATGTAAAATATAAATAACATTAGAATATTTTTCTAGTTATGAATCTTCTTATTTATTAATTTAAAATAACATTTTGTCGATAAAATATTTTCCCATAAAAACAATTCCTTTATATTCAATTATTCATTATTTTACATTATAATTAATTGTTTACCAATAACATAATATTAAAAATATATTTAAACAATAATTACATATATTATTTAATCTCACTCTTTCACACCATTATAATGGTTGGGTGGACACTATTATACTCATTATAATATTGTATTTTGGTTTGCTAAGAATCTATCATGTGGGAAACATAATTCTACAAAGGTGCTTGATGTTGTGTGAAATGAATGATAAACAGGATGTTCTGTGTTATTAAAGATAATATATTTATTGTGTGTAATGTAATTTATTATAAAAGATAAATTATTTTCTTATAATATATTCATAAAATTGTAGGATGTTACATCCTACCCCCATTAAAATTATTTTAGTTGTGGAAATTTATCATTGTTATCAAATGATTATCATTTATATAACTCCAATATAGAATCTCACATCATAAAAATGGTTAATAATACATCATATTAAAAAGGTCACGTGGGAAACACAATGGTCACCATAATTTATATATAACTATGATTCCACATTGGGATAACATTGGTTGGAAAAGTATAAATAAATATAAGGATGAATTTATGTCATCGACCAGAAAAGGGTGAATAGTCAATGGAGAGTTTTTTTCCTTAAAACCAAAAAAAAAGTGATAATTTAAAAGACCAGAGTTTAACTATAAATATAGGGACATGGGTAATAATTTTGTTTCATGATCCATTTCCTAGAGTTAAATAATTATCATACCATTTAGACACTATGACAATAATAAAATATACATTATTTATGAGTAGAATTTAATCATTTATTCCATTTACACTAAAATGTCATTTTTTCTCCAACTAATGAGTATTAAAGATGATATTATTATTACTATTTAATCTTTAAATTCATATCTTAAACAAAAAATGACAATAAAATGGATTGTTAAGCTATTTCAAATGTCTTTAGAAATGTATCTAAACCAAAATGGTTAGATAATAATTAGTTAATTCCCAAAATGAATAAAATATCGTAAATACTCTAAAAATTTCAAAATTAATACCCAAAGCTGAAACTAATAATTTCATAACCTGGTATCTGAAGTATCCAAAATAACCTCAAAATTAATGTGTGTTTTAATAGCATGGGTTATCCTCTACCTTTTATATTTCAATCTCAAATTGTGGAAATATTATTCTAGAGTGACATTAGTCACATAGTCACCAAATCAAATTTCAATATTGTGGTTATCTATAGAAAAATACTCGTGGTCCCATAATTACCTCAATATTAATGATCATATAAACCCTAAAGATTTTTAATAACTTAAAAATTATTTCCAAAAAATTAAAGGAATTATTCATATTAATATAATGATTTATATATACTTCAACCCAATATAATCACCCCAAAAACATCATTTTGGTAACCACATAATATCTACTCAATAAAAAACTCATATAGTGTGTCTTAAGACATTTAACATATTATAAAATGAAATATTATATTCATTTGATGGTATCCATAACTCTTACGAAAACCTCATATTGAAACAAAAAAATGTCAATAGTTATCTAAACTAATATTTGATACTAATAATAACAGCCCAAAATCCACACTCATGGATCCTATGCCAAAATCCATAATAATAAATTCACCGATTTTATACTGATAACTGTGACCAAAATTTGACATCTAAACCTTACAAAATTAGAAGGAAAACATGTATTACAAATTTTTTGGGGGAAAGTTTTGGTTTAGTGTTCCTGATAATTCGAGTAATCTATTATATAAATAATTCACAAGTCATCAAATGAAAATTTATCTAATTTAACCCAATATTTCTTATTTCATAGTTGGTAATCATCATTGTCTTTCTGAAATAATTTATAGATTTAAATTATCTAACATATTTCATTAAATCTAGCTGTAATGAATCATGAGTAGGTTGTTATTGTATGCTCAGTAAGGGTGAACATAAGCACAAACAATTAAATGTCATCAATGTGAACAACAATGAATATGGGAATGTTGAAATTATCAATGTGACTGAGTGATTAATAAAATTAATCATTATCATAAATACCAACATCCTAAAAAAATGAAAACATGGAAAATGGAAAGATTCATCAAAACAAGTAATAAAAATCCATTTCATAGAAATTATATTCATTGGAATAATTATAATCTTCTTAACAAGAAACTAAAAATATTATTGGTATCGGGTAGAAGAAATTTATCAAAACACTTTCTCAAACCATTAAATTCCCTTTATATTTGAATATCTATGTGGAATACATCGAACATTATAATTACCCAAATCATTGGAGAGCTATTATGGGATCACTTAGTGATATCTAGGACTCCCCATGATAATCTGTAATGAACTTCCCTAATGAAAAAGGGCCACCCAATGTTAAGATGGTATAATACTTCAACGAACTATCTTGGTTCTCCCATCATTAATAATGCACATGAACCAAATAATGAATAATTCACATAGATAATTTATTTAATCATATCTAATTGGAAGAAACCATTATTCTTTTGAAAACATGATTAACCCTGTAAAAAGGAATATAATTCCAAAAAACATATAATTGAAATTTTTTAACCCCATTCAAATGAAGTGTGTCAAAAAAGATCTATTTATAACATTACTATTCCATGAGAAATAAGACTGTTTCCAATCATTTTCTTTGAAACAATTTTAACACATGGAAATAAATGCGGTTGAAAACATTCTCTTTGAAGAAATCAGTATCCATCCAGTGAAATAATGAAGATATTATCAATAAAAAATATACCATGTTGATGATAAGTAAATAATGAGTTTTCAGACATGTATGAACGTATATTAAATTAAAAATACCATTAAAAATCTTCTTCCAGAAATTATACTTTACAAATTCCAAAATGACCCATACCACATTATATCATTTGAATCTTAGTCCCCATAAATGGAATAAAATTAAAATAAACATAATATCATGAGAATATATATTAATGATATAAAATTTCATGTTATATGTATATACACGTAATAAATGAAAATATAAATATAACATATTAAACATTTCAAGGAAGGAAAACTGTGAAAAAATTCATTATTGATTTTAAATATTTGAAATATTTAACCCCATAAAAGGTAGATCCTTAAATGGATATTTAAAAACCCAAATACATAAGGATATGAGTCATAAAATCCATGGATTTTTAGTATATACCCCAAAAAAATAAATGAGTGGTGGAAATGACATTTACCTCACGAATGTGAAATATTAGATGAAATCCAATACAATGATCATATAATTAGATTGAAAATCAATCAGAGAAATAATTAAGTGTTAAAATATTTTTCCACACAATAAAAGAGAAAATGTAAAATAATACAATAAAAGTTAATTTCCAACATATTCTTTGAATATAATAATCCATGAAATAGAATTTAGACCCAATTAATGAAAATTGAGTTAAGAAACCCCTTAAATGTATGAAAACATATGAATCATAATTACAAAATGTAATAATAATAAAATGAAACATATAATTAAAATGAAGATAAAATAATTCATGATAATATATCAATTTATGCAGTTGATACACCATAAAAAATATTTAAGCTGTGAATATAAATTTAAATCAGATATTTAAAAAGTGAGATGAAAATACCTTACTACTTGAGTAACATTGGAATCATGAGATATTTTGAATGATAACATCAATTGAAAATTATTACATCCTGAAATTAATTAGGTTCATGATATAACATTTCATAGTCCAGAATAAACAAAACACAAAAGAAACAATTATGCAATATGGAATAAGAGTCACAAAAATAAAAGTGATACATGAAAATCTGTTATTAGCATGGTGAAATTTATATCGGAATATAGAAAATTAATAATAATAAAATGAAACATTTTATTACCATTAAGATAAATTAAATCATTTTAATTTATCCAAATATGATGTAGAAACACCTCACAAATAAATTATGTGGTGAATATAATATTTATTTCCCAGATGTAAAATGTGATATCAAACTCAATCACTACTTATGTAACTTTTTATTCATTATCATGAACCAACCAAGGTCGACCCTGAATCAGTCACCTTATTCGATCTACAATATGGCATGAGATGGATTCAAGATCCACCTAAATTAGAGAATATTTTTAGGGTATCAATAGAGAAACAAATGGAATGTTTTCATTTAATACAAACAAATGAAACTATGAAAAATCATAGAGCATCCTAAATAGAATAAATAAATAACCACACTAAAAAATTTTATACAGAAAGTAAACATAAAAAACAAAAACAAAACAAAACCAAATAAGTTCATGATAAACAATATGTCTCCATGTGACCACGACTGTCACTCTGTGATAACAAAAAACCCCTTCATCCGTTGTGATAGAAACCATGCTGGAAATTGCACCAAGATCTAAAAAAGTTATAGAACTATAGGAGTGAGTTTTAAAACATTGTATACATACACATATAAATATATTACCAATTTACATCATTTAAATAGATTAACATAAACTTATGGTCTAAAATACATTCTATGGGACTTGATTTTTCACACATTTCTATATTAAAACAATATATATTCCATTTCCCTTCTTCCCATTCAAATCCATATTATTTTCCTATAATTTGAATATATAATTTTCAAGGAACAAGATGATATTTTCAATTAAAAATTGTAATCTTTAGAGTAAAATATTTTCCAAAAAACTTCCTAATACCTTTTGAAATCAACTTGTCAATCTTTAAATAAGTAAACCACATTAGAGAGAAATAAAAATTATCACATAGAATGGGAGATGAAATATAACAACGCAAGAGTAAAAAAATTACAATAATCTAAATCATTCACCACATTCAACAAAATGATAAAAATGAAAATCCTAGTAGCTTATGGAAATATTATAGATAATACTATACATAATGACTCATTTATAAGGCATGCCCCTCCTGATGACATTAGTGTCACACACGTGCTCAATCACACCATATCTTTTCCAATTGATTGTTATTATCCCATAGAAATAAATTCAAAATATATCCCCTTATATGGACCATCATCTATATAGAAATCCAAATCCAATACCAGAACAATTCACCAATCATCAACAAGATATGAAACGATCCCATGTCATCGCTAAAGAGGTGGTGATCCAACAATTATAACTGAGCATCCAATAACATTATTATATGACATAAAAAATTCAGGAAAAATTCATCTCATGCCTTACCAGGGAAAAAATATAATTTCTTTCAACCATTAAAACACAACAGATCCTCCGTATATGGGACTCCACCAAAATATAGCACAATGAAGTCTATACCATTATCCATAGAGAGTTTTCCATCCATTAATTGTCACAAAAAGCACCAAATGGGGATCAACCACCTCTCTTAAAACCACTCTTTTTTCAAATAACTAAATCCTCATTTCAAGAGATGTTAAATTATAAAAACAAAAATTCACACCCATTGTGAAAATCAAATTTTGGAAATTGCAGCAGATTTTCAATTCACTCCCACTTTCATAAATATTGAAAACGGTCTACACACCATTACCACATATAAAACATCATTCTGGAACCATACATTTTTATAAATTCAAATGAGAAAAATCCAAAAATCATTTTAGATTCCCAAAATTAATTTACAAGACAAACTATTCCTTTAAAATCATAAATTTCTAAAAAAATACAACTAGCCATTTTATCAAAAACCTTCTTTGAGACTACTAGAAGATAAATTCCATATAATTAAAACAATGCCTAAAACCACTTCATTTCTCAATTAAAAATTATTACAAAGATCAATCATCACTATATAATATATAATGAAGGTTAAAAATAAGAAATCAATGATTTTTAAATTTAAAGGACATGTAAATAAGGAAACATACCCCAAATCTCATACTCTTTAACAATTCCAAAATGAAAACCCCTCAATCAAGTTTTGATAGACAAAAAAAACCAATAAAAACCCTATGAATTTAAAACCCAAACATAAAACAAGGAATACATGAACCCTAGTTTCATAAAACCGTGGTTTATGAAGAACTCGTGACAAAATCAATGATGAATTAATAAAAAGAATAGAGGAGTAGGTTACCTTGAAGAGTCACCCCAAAAAACTGATGAAAACTCTTGGATCTATACCTGGAAGGATGGATATGGTTTGGAAAATAGTGGAATATCTATCTTTTGTGTTGCAATAACTAGGGGATTAGGAAAATTATTGTTTTGGGGTTAATATCCAAAGGAGTTAAAATACTAATTTCAAAATATTAATGACCGGGATTGGTCATAAAGTTTACATACATGGTTTTCCATATAATTCAGCAACCGTGCATCCCTCACTATCTAATAGGAAAAAGGTGCAGGGTTCTCCCACATGGTTTTCCAAACGATTAGAAAACAGTGTGGTCGCTACTATTTGAAATTGAAATTTTTTGGAATGTTTCATTGGTGAGGGCTCTTTATTTCATCTAACCATATGCCAAACAGAAGCCAATTGATTCCCTAACCAAAATATATATGTTTTCACAAAATAAAACTGGAACCCAGATGATAAATTAAAAAATATAAATAAACAATATAATACCCCCAAAAAATCAACGACATAATAATTATCCCAATCGTAATAGTTTCAACCCCCCGAAATCCACAACATTTTTTTTTGTTTTGTAAAGGAAAAAATTGACAACCACAACTGTGTGATCCATCATATCAAGCCTTGAAAACCTCAACTGCCACAAAAATAATTCCTTTGTCTCTTACCTAGAATGCTGAAATGATCTGTAACCACTTTCAAAAAAATGGTGGATATCCCAAACTAAACCTCTACACCCATTCCTTAAACAAGGCCATTTTCTGTACACCAAAATCCCAACACTAACATTGTAGGAATGAATTAAAACAAAAAACCAAATGAAAACACATGGTACCAATCTGATCAGTGATAATTAAACATAATTTTAATATGTTAGGCGAAAATTGAATACACACTATTAGAAACCAATTAGAACTGGCCAAATTCATAAGAAGAATTAACAAGATACATGGTGGGGTTCCCCCCCCCCAATTGAGAACATATTGGTTTAAACCAACTAGAATAAAAAAACAATGGAAACCCACCATGGGCCAATTAGGGAATATCTATATAGGTAAAATTACCCACTACAAGGAGGTACCAATTAATGAAACTCCAAGCAAAATCATGATTCATCATCTTCAAAAGACTGAAACATCTCCATATGTTCCCAATATAAAATAAAAAATTATATAAAAATTATTACCACACAAGGAAAAACAATCAGATATTCGTATCTAAAATGTCACATCATAATAAAATTCCAAAACAATAGACCACAATGACTTCTCATGCCCAAACAAGAACCTTCATACCATGTGTACCTTAATGAGGAAATATGGAATCTATTCCATTTAAAAAATAACATTTACTTAAATGATGAATAATATATAACCACAAAACCAATAATATCCCCATGCAAAAAAAAAGTAATCTAAAATAAGTGCCACTGCACCTCCTTTTTTCCAGACTATTCTTAATATTCACTTAATGGCCTGTGACTGCAGTCCTGATGTCTTGAAGAATCTATTACCTCGCAGTTATGAGAAAATAATACCTGATAAAAACTCATAAAATTTGTGTAAGTGATAGACATAAAGAACCCCACATTGAACTGAAATAACACATCAAACCATAAGACTAACATTGATCCAATAAGTCACTCTCACTATGAAAAGAATTCAGAAGATGCAAACAAATTATCCTCATTCAAACAAAATTAGAGGTAGAAAAAAAATAAAAAAATAAACACACCACTATTAAAGGTGGTAAAAAATAGAACATCCCAAAAAACAAATTCATTGATAATAAGTTATGTAACGGTCCAGAACATCCATTTTTTATTTTATAGAAATTGAAACACCAGTATACACCACTAGACAATACCAATGCACAAAAGTAATAAATACACAGAATGGATCCTTAATCAATGCACAAAACAATACCATAATCTTTCAAATGGATTGTGATATTTTTTTAATGGGTGGATCTGGATCCACGTCTCATTCTAGAAACATCTTGAATGATATGTTTCAAATTATCTTAGTGTAGAGAAGTATATAAGGTCCTTGGATCAAATGAACATTATGACTTCTTATAACCACGCATACCACATTCATGGGATATCATGATCCTACAATCAGAAGTTGATTACAAAATATACGAATTCCTATTAATTCCCTTATAAATATCACCAGATTCATGCTAATTTTTTATCTCCATACTTCAATTCCCTTCATAATTTCTAGATAATAGAGAAACATTTTCTTCTTCTTACACTTGCACTAACATAGATTCAACCCAAAAATCATTCCTTACCAAATTAGTAAATATTTTCACACTGAACTCAGACACCTTCAATTGAAATTTGGAAAAAATACCATTCTCAAAAAAAAATCCCTTTATGGAGTCATCCACATCCCACTCCTAATGATAATAAACTAGATACAAATAAATGACAAGATAAGTACAACCCTAATATATCACCATTCATTATACAACACATCTACATCCCCTTCCTTGAAATTAACACTTAATTCAAATAATACCAAATGATTGGAGCCTTGAATAACAACCTTTTACGATCTTCCTAGTGTTCAGTTTGAGATACCATCATCCCCAACTTCCATGATATACCTTGAAGAATCACCATAGTTAGATTTAATGTAACATCCTAGGTAAATAAAGAATAAATAATTTTCATATTTATTACTATTTGCAAATTAAATATTAATTTTACTTTAAATTGGTTTATATGTTCGATAGCGTACCCGATATGAAATAATGAGTTTCTTTGAAATCTTACATTGCACACTAGTAATATAATAATATTTTTTAAATATTAGTTAACACATAGCCGTTGTATTGGTGGGAATGAATAGAAATAACTAAAATATGATTATATTTTTTTAAATGTTTTTACATTTATCCAATAAAAGATAAAGGCTTAAAATAAGAAATGAATTCAATTTTAGGCATAGATACTCTAATATTCACTAAAAGGACGAATTATCGCCATTTGATGGAGACCCCTCACTAAATATAGTTTTGGTCACTCTTATCCATTCTATTGGACCAAATATAACTCTTCTTTAGAATCGGGACATAAAAATTTACTTTGTGTAAATTTTTGGTATTTTTTCGATAAAGTTCATTTTTTAATGAATAGTGAAAAATATTTTATTTTAATTCAAAACCACTTTTTAATTTAATTTATTTATATGATTAGATTCTATTTTGAATTGGTTTTAATGTTAAATTAGTATATATTTTTACCATTTAATCCAATTGTGGTCATTGGAATTTATTTCACTTTGAAATTGGACTTAAACTAGTGTCAATCTTTTAATAGATATTGTTTCCTAAAAACACGCTATTTGTTTTGAAAGTGGGAATTAATTATTAAATTAATTAATTAAAATTTTATGTTTTGAATTTTGTAAAATATACATCATTTTTGAATTCGGAATATCAAATATAGCTTAGGGTGAATTTTTTTTATTTTTCTGAAAAACATCAATTTTTGATGAATAGTGAAACCACTAAGTGGCAGTTAAAAAAACTGATTTTTCGTTTAAATGAAACTTTACCACTTCTGTGATTTAATTTTCAAAATTTAGACATACATGGCTGTCATTAGGATGTAAAATTTTGTACAATGGGATTAAAATAAATTTTTGGTGAATAGTAACTTTTAAGTTTATTAATCGCGATTAGAGGTAATTACTGTAATTTAAGGTAAAAATAATGTTATAATAATATGAAATTACCTTGAAACGTGTAATATCATTATTGGATGTGTCATGGAAGACCAATAAAATCCATGGGTAATCTTGGGGACCCCATGGAACCACTTTGGTAGGAAAATGACATTAATTACTTTTTATTTAATGTTAAAATCAAAATGTCACAAACATATATTGTTTTACTAAAACAATTCTTTACATTGGGTTATAAAAGTAATATTTTTTACTATAAATATCAATTAGAAAGATAAAAATATTTCCTACCTCATGATATTTTTTTTAGTTTTAGACACTAAATAAATTAAATTATTTATGACACCATGATAATAAAGCGATTACCTCATTATTTAACAATTTAAATAAAATGAAACGATAATGTAAAATCTAATACCTGAACTTGTCAAAAACCTATTGGATTGGTGGATTTCGATAACTTATCACCTTATCCTTTAAATTTATAATTTTGGTACCTTTTTTATCTGAAAATCATTTTATAATAAAGTATTTTTTCTTAACTTTCCAAGAGTTCCCCTCCTCTCCTCTTACAAAAGGACCCCACCTCTACCTCCTTACCCACACCTCTAAAGCCTTTGGTTCGGCCATTTTCTGCTCATTTTATCTCTCAACATCCCAATCCTCATCCCTAAGCCTTATCTTGGGCACAAAGCTCTTCAAAGAACCCTTTTGGGTCAAACCAAAAAGAGTTATCCGATTTTAAGGTAATGTCTTCACTTGTGTTCTTTTGTATTATTTTGCTTCTCCAAACCTCTAAACTATTTTTATTCCTTTATTTTGTAACAAAAACAGTATCTTAAATATACTATGATGTTTTTATGAGAATTATTCAAGCTACACTTACAGACACCTCTATCTAATGGTTAATGAACATATTGTTTCTGTGGTTGGCGAATTTCTGCCTCACGAAACGATGATTGTTCAGTCATATTTTAACACCTTTAATGGTGGTCATTAAGATGTCACTCAATTTATATATGATATATATTATGTTTATGTTTTTTTTATGCTTCTGTATTTTTCATTTGTGACATACCTTTATGGTTTCCATTATGGGTAAACACGATAATTTCATTTTAGGAAGTGCGGACTACCGCCCCCTCAAAGTGATTTGATTCGTTAATTCCATACGTGGGATGTATAAAAGATGGATTTAATGATATTATATTGGAATTATATTATACCTTTATATCATTATGATTTCACACCATTAAATATGAAATATAAATGAAAGTAGCATTCATGCGTACGTACGGCTTACCGTCTCCATGAACGGTGCATTTAATTTCTTACCACTAAATGTTATATACTATTGTAAATACATTTATATGCGGGATATATATGATATATATGATATCCAAATCATGAATATCATTCTAGATATAATGAACCTTTGACCACATGAACAATATGTAATTGTAAGAAGTCCACTTTTGACTTAAGAACCAAATATCGACAAAACAAACATTTTTAACTTAAATGATTACATATTGTTTATAACATGGAAATAAGTGATATAAAAGGAATAATAAGCTTGAAAAGATTCTTAAGAAGGTATAAATTAACTTTAGTTTATTATTCAAGAGATTAAAGAGCAATCGAGTCACGTCGGACACGAGGTAAGGGACTTCGTCTCAATATCCTTTCATTGAGGCATATATTGTTTTATACACAACATTCATTTATATGGTGTATAAAACCCTTTGAATTTTAATTTGTTAAAGAAGAATATTTTTATACGAAGCGTTTTACAAAATACAAAAATGAATGTTTCATTTAACGTTCATGGTGACAACAAAAGTTTCCACCGTCATGAGTATTATTTGGTCTCTGGATTCCTCAACAAGCCAGAATGTTATTAAATTGAAATAAATACCACATACTATTTTATGTATTTTGGTATTTAAAAGGGTTTTTGTAATGGATTTTTTTAATTCAATATATTTAAGTGATATATTGTGATTTAAATGTGGAAATGTTTTATTTCCTTTATAATTGTTTTGATTTTATAATGGTCCTTGGACATTAGACGGGTGGTTACGTGATAAACTATATAATGGATGGTGTCGTGAATACCAGGACGGGTGGTTACGTTATAACCTCTAATGCATTGGGTATGGAAGTCAGCTGTATGGCTATTCCATTAAGTGATATGTGTGGAAGTCGACCATATGGTTATTCCATTTAAGTATGTTTATGTCCCAAGTTACCTTTATATGTTATGTGTTCTTTATATTGGTTTTATGGTAATCATTTGTTTACAAAAGGGTATATAATGATCTTTTATTCAGTGAAGAGTTTTTTCTACTTTATAAAGGTGAAAAGTATTACTTTGATAAAGTATTCTTGGTTTACTGGCTGTTTTGAAAAACTAACAGTTTTCCTTCTTTATGTATCCCTTACTGAGCTTTTTATGCTCACCCCACGTATTTTTGAAATGTTTTTCATAGGAATTAATGTGGTTTAGTGTCAAGGATGGGATCAAGGAAAAGTCATGTTATCTAAAACATGAACTAGACATGTTTCTTATTAAGTGTTTTTATTTTATGGAAACTTAGTAGAAGTGTATACTTTGTAATCTTTTGAGATGTAATAGTTATGTCCTAATTATCTAAAACACTAAAACTGAAAAGATCCTCAATGTGAATTATTCATTTAATTAAATATTAAGTAAGTTTTAAGGCTAGAGCCTTATAGTTGGTATCAGAGGTCGGTTTAGACAACTTTAAGAGTTAGAAAATTGTTAAATTATAAGTTAATTTATGGTATTATTGAAATGATATAGCATTTAAAGATTACCATGTTGATTCGCCTAAGATATTTCTATGTTCAGAATGTTTGTCCGCAGAGGAAACAAAGAAGCTATATTAGGACGACATCAGGAGGAAGACAACCTTCCAAATCAGAAACCTGAGATGGTCGGAATCGGAACTAAACAGTTTGTTGCAGTGATGGCATAGTTGACTCAGGCTATAAATGGTGGTGGTATCCATGCACAAGATCATCCAGATCAACCACAGAGGAACATGTCAGTGGTGGAACATTTCATGAGGCAACATCCCCCATCATTCAGAGGATCATATGACCTTGTTCTAGAAGAAGGGTGGATTAATGTAATGTAGAAGTTTTTTGATGTCATGGGGTGTTCAGAACATCAAAAGGTTAGTCTTGCTATTTATAGTTTTGAAGGTGAAGCTGATCAGTGGTGGTCGATGGTGAAAAATATCCGGGATAGTGATGAGATTGATGATCTTCACTGGGACGAATTCAAAGGTATGCTTCTTGAGAAATATTTTCCTAAGGTGGCTCATCTAAGGATGGAAACAAAATTCCTAGAATTGAGGCAGGAGGATGACTCAGTGGCTACTTATGAAGCAAAGTTCACTCGGCTGGCAAGGTATGCTCTAAACATCATACGAGATCTTGATAGTAAAATAAACCGTTTTTACTGAGGGTTAAAGCCAAGTCATCGAAGGGATTTAGCTTCTCATGATTTCAAATGTTATGAAAAACTTGTTCTATGTGCGGAGAAGGTGGAAATGGAGTTTGCCGATGATCAGGTGTTCTTTGACAAACAACAAAATAAGAGGTCCAGTTGGCAGGAAAAAGGGAAGAATTCATCAAAGAAGCAAGGTGGTAAGAAAACCAAATATCCATCCTATTATAAGTGTGGTAAAATCCATCTTGGAGAATGTTTATCCAATTCTGGAAAGTGCTTTCAATGTGGTAAGTCTGGTCATATTGCTCGTAACTGTAAGGAAGATGATCAAGCGGGCAATGAAAAGGTAGCGGTAAGATGTTTTAAGAGTAAGGAAATGGGTCATTATGAAAATGAGTGTCTAATGAAGAAATCCACTGAGGGAAAGCAGCCAGACTACAAGCAAAAATGGGTGGTGAAATCCTTTGCAACTACTTCAGTAGATGTTGGGCCATCGAATGAAGTTGTATCAGGTACACTATTTTTGTGTTCAGATTATGCCAATGTGTTATTAGATTCAGGGTCTACACATTCATTGATTTCTTAGATGTTTTCTAGTAAATTGTGAATTCCATCTCAATATATGAATCCTGAACTTATGGTAAAAACACCTGGAGGGAACATTGAGATAAAAAGAAATTATATGAACCTTCTTATCCTTGTGTGCGGAAAGAATCTACCAGCAGACCTTATTGTTTTGCCTCTAGTAGAGTTTGATTTTATTTTTGGCATGGGTTGGCTTTCTATTTATCCTGCTAAGATTGACTGTAGAGCTAAAATGGTTTCTTTTCAGAAGTATTTTCAGCTTGTGTGCAAGAATGAACCCTTGAATTTGATAACATATCAGGAAGTTGAGAAACTAGTAAAAGATGGAAATGAATTTTATCTTGCACATATTGTTGAAAATAAAGGAACTGTTCAGATTGATGATATGCCTGTGGTAAATGAGTATCTTGATATATTTTCTGATGAGTTTCCTGGTATTATTCATGATCGGGAAGTTGAATTTACTATCGACATAGTTCCTGATTTAAAGACAATTTCAAAACCCCCTTATCGAATGGCTCAAGTTGAACTTTTTAGAGTTAAAGAATCAATTGCAGGTGTTATTAGATAAAGGTTTCATCCGACCTACCACATCACCATGGGGTTCTCCTGTATTTTTTGTTAAAAATAATGATGGTTCAATGAGTCATTTCATTATTTATAGATCCTTGAATAATATCACTATTAAGAACAAGTATCCTTTTCCTCATATCGATGATTTGATTGATCAGCTCCAGGGAGCTTAGTATTTTTCGTAGATTTACTTGAGGTCGGGGTACCATAAGTTGAATGTAAAAGAATCAGATGTTCCGTAGACTGCGTTTTGTACTAGATATGGCCATTATGAATTTTTAGTTATGCCTTTTGGGTTAACCAATGCACCTGCTGTATTCCTGGATCTTATGAATAGAATTTTCCATGAGTTCTTGGATAAGTTTGTGGTTGTTTTCATTGATGATGTTTTGGTGTTTTCTAAAAGTAAAAAAGAGCATGAAAGTCATTTAATGGTTATCTTGAAAAACTTAAAAGAAAAGAAACTAAATGGAAAATTCAGAAAGTGTGAGTTTTGGTTACAACAAATTTCTTTCCTTGGTCACATTGTTTCAAAAAATGGCATAACTGTTGATCCTGCTAAAACAATAGTTGTTGATAAATGGACAAGACCTACAAATGTAACCGAGATCTGTAGTTTTCTTGGTTTGGAAGGTTACTACCGAAGTTTTTTTGAAAATTTTCACTGTTATCTAGTCAAATGACTAAGCTAACTCTGAACAGTGTTAAGTTTATATGGACAAAAGAATGTGATGATTGTTTTCAGGAGTTGAAAATAACATTGGTGAATGCTCCAGTTTTGGCACTTCCTTACAAGAATGGTGAGTTTGTTATCTACAGTGATGCTTCATTGAAAGGACTTAGTTGTGTCCTTATGCAGAATGATCAGGTAATTTCATATGCATCACGTCAGCTGAAAACTCATGAGGTAAATTACCCTACACATGACTTGGAATTAGCTGCTGTTGTTTTTTCTCTTAAAATTTGGAGGCATCATTTGTATGGAGTAAAGTGTGAAATATATACTGATCACGAAATTTTAAAGTATATATTCACTCAGAATGAATTGAACATGATACAGAGGAGATGGCTGGAATTAATCAAGGATTATTATTGTACAATTCATTACCATCTGTGAAAAGAAAATAATGTGGCTGATGCTTTGAGTCGAAAAAATAATGCTTCATTAACCATGCTACATTTGGAATGAGATCCTATAGTTTTTGATTTGATGAACTTTGGAATAGAAGTTGTTGGTGTAGGAAGTTCTTCTGTTTTGTTTCAGGTGTCAGTGAGATCATCCCTATCAGACAGAATTAAGCAAGCGTAGAAGAAAGACAGTGGATTGCATAAAAAGGTAGAGCTGGTTCAGAAGGGTAAATTTCCTGAGTATAACATTGATAATGATTGTGTTTTGAGGTTTGGGAAGAGATTATGTGTGCCTTGTGATTCATAGTTGAAGGGTGAGTTGTTATGGGAGGCCCATAGTTCCCCGTTTTCAGTTCATCCTTGAAGTACTAAGATGTACAAAATCTTCAAAGGTATTACTGGTGGGATGGAATGAAAAGTGATATTGCCGATTTTAATGTGAAGTGTTTGACTTGTCAGCAGGTTAAAGCGGAGCGGTAGTTACCGAAAGGGATGCTGCAGTCATTACCAGTGCCAGAGTGGAAATGGGAAAATGTATCCATGGACTTTGTTATGGGATTATCGACGACATCTCAAGGTAATAATGCAATCTGGGTTATTGTTGATCGATTGACTAAATCTGCTCATTTCCTTCCTATTCAAGATACATTGTCTCTAGATCAACTTGCTAGGTTGTATCTTACAGATATATTCAGGATTCATGGAGTTCCCCTCTCCATTGTATCTGACCGTGATCCCTGGTTTTCTTCTAACTTTTGGAAAGTCCTACAAAATTAAATTGGCTACTGAATTAAATTTTAGTACAGCTTTTCATCCTTAATCAGATGGGCAGTCAGAACGAACAATTTAGACTATGGAGGATATGCTACGTACTTGTTCGATTGATTATCAGGGAAGTTGGGACCAACATCTTTCTTTGGTTGAATTTTCATATAATAACAGTTTTCATTCTAGTATACATATGGCTCCGTTTGAGGCATTATATGGTAAGCGGTGTCAAACTCCATCTTTTTGGGATAAAGTGGGTGAAAGGAAGCTGATGAGACCAGAATTGGTAGAAGAGATGGTAAAAAAAGTTCAGTTTATTCAGAAACACATGAGAACAGCTCAGAGCAGATAGAAAAGTTGTGTAGATAACCAGAGGGAGGATATATCTTTCGAGGTAGGTGATCATGTTTTTCTAAAAGTTTCACCATAAAAAGTGTGATGCGATTTGGTAATAAAGGAAAGGTGAGTCCAAGGTTCATTGGACCATATGAATTCTAGAGAATGTTGGATTAGTTTCTTATTGAGTGGATTTACCCTCTATTTTATCTCAGGTACATAATGTTTTTCATGTTTCGATGAAGAGAAAGTATATTCTAGATCTATCTAATGTTTTGAACCCATAGGTAGTTCAGTTGGAAGAGAATATCTCTTATGAAGAACAACCAGTCCCTATTCTTGACCATAGAGAGAAAGTGTTGCTGAATAAGATAATTCACCAGGTAATGGTTTTGTGGAAAACCCATATAGTTGAAGAGGAAACATGGGAATCTGAAAATGCTATTAGGGATAAATACCCCCACTTATTTTGATAAGTGAATAAAATTGCGAGGATGCAATTCCCAAAAGGGGGGAAGGATGTAACATCCCAGGTAAATAAATAATAAATCATTTTCATATTTAATAACAGTTTCAAATTGAATATTAATTTTACATTACAGGGGTTGCTCTGTTGGATAGCATACCTGATACAAAACAATGAGTTTCTTCGAAATCTTACTTTGCACACTAGTAATATAATAATATTTTTTAAATGGTAATTAACACGTAGCTGTTGTATTGGTGGGAATGAATAAAAATAACTAAAATATGATTATATATGTTTTTTAAATGTTTTCACATTTATACAATAAAATATAAATGCTTAAAATAAGAAACGAATTCAATTTTAGACATTATACTCTAATATTCACTAAAAGGTCGAACTATCGCTTTTTGATGGTGAACCCTCTTTAAATATAGTTTTGGTCACTCTTATATGTTTTATTGGACCAAATAAAACTATTCTTTAGAATCGGGACATCAAAATTTACTTTGTGTAAATTTTTGGTATTTTTCTGATAAAGTTCATTTTTTTAATGAATAGTGAAAATGTTGTATTTTAATTCAAAACCTCTTTTTAATCTAATTTATTTATATGATTAGATTATATTTTGAATTGGTTTTAAAGTTCAATTAGAATATATTTTTACCATTTAATCCAATTTTTCTCATTGGAATTAATTTAACTTTGAAATTGGACTTAAACCAGTGGCAATCTTTTAATAGATATTGTTTCTTAAAAACATGCTATTTGTTTTGACAGCGGGAATTAATTAAAATAAATTAATTAAACTTTTATGTTTTGAATTTTTTAAAATAGACATCATTTTTTATTTCAGAATATCAAATATAGTTTAGGGTTAATTTTTGGTATTTTTTTGAAAAACTTCAATTTTTTATGTATAGTGAAACCAGTAAGTTGTAGTTAAAAAAACTGATTTTTCGTTTAAATGAAACTTTACCACTTCTGTGATTTTATTTTCAAAATTTCAACATAAATGGTTGTCATTAGTATGTAAAATTTGGTATAATGGGATTGAAATAACTTTTTGTTGAATAGTAACTTTTAAGTTTATTAATCGCGATTTGTGGTAATTAGTGTAATTTAAGGTAAAAATAATGTTATAATAATATGAAATTACCTTGACACATGTCCTACCCTTATTTTATGTCTCATGGCCGACCAAGACAATCCATTGGTCAACTTGGGGACCCCATGGAGCCAGTTTGGTAGGAAAATGACATTAATAACTTTTTATTTAATGTTAAAATTAAAATGTCACAAACATGTATTGTTTTAATAAAACAATTTTTTACATGGGATTATGAAAGTCATATTTTTGACTATAAATATCCAATAGAAAGATAAAAATATTTCCTATATCATGATATTTTTTTTATAATTTTTAGTCATTAAATAAATTAAATTATTTATGACACCATGATGATGCAACGATTACATCATTATTTAATGATTTAAATAATATGAAATAATAATGTGAAATATAAGACCTAAACTTGAAAAAAATCTATTTTATGGGTATATTTAAAACCCTTATAACCTTATCCTCTAAATTTATAATTGTGTGACCTTATGTATCTGAAAATCATTTTATAATAAAGTATCTTTTCTTAACATTCCAAGAGTTCCCCTCCTCTCCTCTTATAAAAGGCCCCAACCTCTACCTCCTTACCCACACTTCTCAAGAACATGGTTCGTCCAAGATCTGATAATTTTATCTCTCCACATCCCTATCCTCATCCTTGAAGCCTTAACTTGGGCAGAAAGCTCTTCAAGGAACCCTTTTGGTTCAAACCAAGAAGAGTTACCCGATTTTAAGGTAATGTCTTCACTTGTGTTCTTTTGTTTTATTTTGCTTCTCCAACCCTCTAAACTATTTTTATTACTTTAATTTGTAACAAAACAAGTATCTTAAATATAATAGGATGTTTTTATGAGAAATATTCAAGCTATAATTACACACACCTCTGTCTAATGGTTAAAGAACCTACTATTTCCGTGGTTGGTGAATTTCTATCTCACGAAACGATGATTGTTCAATATTCTTTTAACACCTTTAATGGTGGCCATTAAGATGTCACTCTATTTATATATGATATTAATTTTGTTTATGTTTTCGTTACTCTTCTGTATTTTTCATTTTTGGAATACCTTTATGGTTTCCATTATGGGTAAACACGATAATTTCATTTTAGGAAGTGCGGACTACTGCCCCCTCAAAGTGATTTGATTCTTTAACACCAAATGTGGGACGTATAAAGGATGGAGTTAATGATATTGTATATAATATTATACTGGAATTATAATATTACTTTATATCATTATGATTTCACCCCATTAAATATGAAATATAAATGAAACTAGAGTTCATGCATATGTACGACTTACTGTCTCCAAGAACGGTGCATTTCATTTCTTAACACTAAATGTTATATAATATTGTAAATAAATGTATATGATGGATATATATGATATATATTATATCCAAATCATGAATATAATTCTGGATATAATGAAACTTTGACCACATGAACAACATGTAATTGTAAGAATTCCACTTTCGACTAAAGAACCAAATATCGACAAAATAAACATTTTTTACTTAAATGATTACATAATGTTTATAACATTGAAATAAGTGATATAAAAGGAATAATAAGCTTGAAAAAGGTTCTTAAGAATGTAGAAATTAACATTAGTTTATTATTCAGGAGATTAAAGAGCAATCGAGTCACATCGGACACAAGGTAAGGGACTCCGTCTCAATCTCCATTCATTGATGCATATATTGTTTTATACACAACATTATTTTATACGTGGTATAAACCCATTTGAATTTTCATTTTATTCAAAATGAATCTTTTTATACGAAGAATTTTTCTAAACGACAAAAATGAATGTTTCTTTTAACGTACGCGGTGACAACGACCTTTTCCGCCGCCGTGAGTATTATTTGGTATTTGGCTTCCTCAACAAGCCATAATGTTTTTAAATTGAAATAAATACCATCATCTCTTTTATGTATTTTGGTATTGAAAAGGTTTTTTATAATGGATTTTTTTTATGTCAATATATTTATGTGATATATTGTGATTGAAATTTGGAAATGTTTTATTTCCTTTATAATTAATATGATTTTATAATTGTACTTGGACATTTGAAGGGGGGTTACGTGATAAACCATATTACGGGTGGTGTCGTGAATACCAGGACGGGTGGTAACGTTATAACCTCCAATGAGTTGGGTATAGAAGTTAGCCATATGGATATTCCATTAAGTGATTTGTGTGGAAGTCGACTGTATGGTTATTCCATTTAAGTATGTTTATGTCACAAGTTCCCATTATATGTTATGTGCTCTTTATATGGGTTTTATGGTAATCTTTTGGTTACAAAAGGGTAAGTAATGATCTTTTATTCAGTGAAGTGTTTTTACTAATTTATAAAGGTGAAAAGTATTACTTTGATAAAGTATTCTTGGTTTACTAGTTGTTTTGAAAAACTAACAGTTTTCCTTCTTTGTGTATCCCTTACTGAGCTTTTTATGCTCACCCCAAGTTTTTTAAATTTTTTCACAGGACTTAATGTGGAATAGGGTCAAGGATGGGATCAAGGAAAATTCATGTATCTAAATCATGGAATTAGACATGTTTATTTTTAAGAGTTTTGTTATGGAAACATAGTAGAAGTGTCTACTTTGTAATCTTTTGAGATGTAATAGTTATGTCCTAATTCTCTAAATCTCTAAACCTGAAAAGATCCTCAATGTGAATTATTCATTTAATTCAATATTATGTATGGTTTAAGGTTGGGGCCTTATATTTAACTTTATCAATTTAGGACACTCATGGAAAATGAGTTTTTTTTTCACTTTTTCGCATATACTATTAATCATTGAGTGGATCCTCCAATCCATAAAAGATAGGAGAATTCAAAATAAAACTAATGAACGAATTCTTTGGGTTGATCAACTATAGGGTCTTCCAATAGTGAACAACACATTGATGAAATTAAAATTTCACTAAAATAATTTTGGGGGGATCACTAACCAACATGAAAACCACGAACTCAATCAGAACCAATCCATCTACCAAAACATACCAAAAAAATAATAAACACAAAAAAGAAAAGGTAACAAAACTCAAGACTTACACAAATATATATCTAATACCCCACTAAACATCACTTCAAAAATAATTCATGAATAAGAAATCAATCTCAAATCACCAATTAAACTAAATATTCATTGAACCAGAAAACAAGATACACAACCACAAGTTACAAAAAACACCACAATTGCTTCTTTACTTTAAATAAATTATTTTGAAGAGAAATAAAAAATTTAAAGTTATCACAATCACCAATATAATTCCTTAGATCCTCACATATTCAAATTCACATGCCACTTGGGAAACTCATAATCCAATTACAATACATCTACTCATTCATCCATGCCATCAACAATACACATCCTTATAATCATCCATGCATGTGATAAATCATTAGAATACACACGGTCAGAAAAATAATCACATATTTTGAATGAATGTTCAGCAAAATTTTAATACTATTAATCAACTAACCATTTTAAATATTCCTGAAAATTTTCCCCAGAACACTGTCCACCAATTAAAATGAAATTTTCAAACTATAAACACCAATATATTTTATCATATTCATAATTAAATACCATTAATTCTATCCATATAACAATTCTTATCATTAAAAACATTTTTAGTGTCTACAATAATTCCATTACATCAAAATTTATTAAATTAAAAACACATTATTTCTAATTTATCTTTTTTATTCAAATTTCAGTTTAAAATAAATTTCTATTTCCAAAAAAATAATTTCAACAGACACCAGGTTTTGGTAATATAAGACCTATATCATTAGTCAATTATCATTTTAAACAATGATAATTTGACAAAAAAATCATTTTATAATGATTTATTCCAAATTATTCTGAAAAAACATTTTATATATTACCAAAACCTTCCCATTATGACATTAAATAAATTATTTTTAAAATAATAAACAGGGGTTTTAAAAAATAAACATTAAGTAAGACACAATAAAACTAAAAAGGGAAAACCGGTATGGATGTGTGACATGGCAATAGGGTTTGTGGCTACATAAAAATCATTCAACCTTGATGGATAGTCATCTAGGAATATATCCCAAGATCTTTTTTGAGTTTCTGACATAAAGTGCTCAGTAATAAATATTTAGCAACCCCCATTTAGAATCCCAAACATCCAACAAACAATAAAAACTAGAGGAACCAAAAGAATACCGACTTCCTGTGAAAATCCAAGGTTCAGTTAAGAATGTGTTGGATATACACTTAACCTAGACCTACACCCCATGATTTGAAAGACCTACTCAATCAATTCCATCATATAAAATAATAGCCGATTCTCTTATATCATGGTCCTTTAAAGAAAAAACCTCATGTAATACCGTTTTGTAATGAACCAACATAGGTAGAACCTAAACAGGTCACCCGATCTGATCCTCAATACGGCCTGAGGGGTGATCCTGATACTCAGAGGTTGGAAACTAGTTAGATGGAATTAATAGAGAAATAAAGCGAATGATTTCTACAAATATAAAAATGTGTTGAAAAATACAATAGGTTGAATATAATAAATAAATATCAAAACTGAATATCATTTATAATAAAACTTAAATTTAAAAAAATGGAACAAAAAAACCCAAACAGAACCTAATGACCTCAAACTACCTTTATGACCCTAAGTTCCACTATCTAATAAAAAACCAACCATCACCCATGGTGATCAAAACCAAGCTAAAACCTATGGAATGATATATAAAACCTAAATAATTATATGTGCGAGTATTAAAATATTGTCATTGTGCCCGAAGAAATCTATTTCCAATGAAAACTATTTAAAAAAGTAAATAAAAAATAACTTTTAAATAAAATATAAAAACATAATTTTCATGAATTTATACATTAAACAAAACACCATTCATTCCATTTTCCGGTTCAAATCCATATTCCATTCCATGAAGGAGTCAGTAACATATTCAAGGGAAAATATAATACTATTATTTTAATAAGGGTAAAAGTAGCGTAAAACATTTTCAGATATTTATACATAATATATTAAAAACCAACTCATCAAATTTCAAATAATCACCCTACATAATAGAGGAACTACAACGATCACATAATAATGGAAATAGAAAACAATCATCCAAGAGTAATCCACTAATATAATTCCCAATCAAAAACTAAAAACAACTAATTTCGAATGAACATAGAAATTATTTTTTGCTCAGGGGAATATTCAAGAACATACTACACATCTTGACTCTTCCCGAAATAATTCATCTCCTGATGAAATCATTCTCACCCACATTCTTAGTCACACCCTATCTTATCTAAATGAGCTAAACTATCGCATAAAAGAAGACAAATATATCCCCAACTATGGGACTCTATCCGGAGACATGTCCTAATATTGTGTAGAAACATTTACTATAAAATACACTGGCTACACAGGTTCCAATATCAATAATAATGTGGGGGTAATCCATAAGTTCCACCCTAGAATCCAATCACATGAACATATATCATACAAAAGAAGCACACATAACAAGTCACACCCAATCCACACAAATGATAAAAATATTTTATTTTAATCATTAAACCAAATGGTTTCTTCTGAATAAGAGAATCCTAAATAATAAAACATTATAAATTCAAGAGGATTATACATTCTGAGTTTTAAAGAAATCTATTTTCACAAAATTGAAAAACAGGCCTCAAAAAACCCTCTAAAAAACGTTTTAAATAACCAAATCCATCATTCCAAAAAGGTGATTAAACACCATTTTTCATCTCAAAACCATTTCAAAAATATTATTTCGGAACTTAAACCACCTTTTCAAATCAAAACCACTTTCATCAAAATTCCAAATCTTCTACACACCATAATCACATGTCAAACCACTAATATGAACTGAAAACATTTATATTCATTTGATAAAAACCCAAAAACAATTTTAGATTTCGAAAATTCATTTTAATGTCAAAACATGATTTTAAAAAGAATAAATATCATGAAATTTTTAACTAGTAATTTTATAAAACACTTTTTGTTAAACAGTTAACAAAAAAATCACATGTACTTTAATCAATCATGAAAACCAATACATTTATCACCAAAAAATTACTTCAATGATCACACATCACTGTTTAAAATATAAATTATTTTTGAATGGTATGAAACAAATGATTCGTAAATTTAATGGACATGTGAAAAGAAAAACTTCTTCATATCACACGTGCTTCAAAAAACCCTAATAGAAATAACTCCAAAAAGGGTCCAATAGCCATGTACAACACACAAAATAACAATGAAGAAAAAATCTCCAACATAAACCGAGGGAAACATGAAACCTAGATCAAAAAGACCAATATATAGAAATAACTGAAGAGAAAATGGAATAATAATGATGTGCCTGAAGAGAGGATAATACTACCTTAATGATTCACCCCCAAAAACTGAACAAATTTATTAGATATAATTTGGGGAGGATCGTTGAGTCTTGAAGAAGATATAAGGATATCAACATTTGTCAAACAATATAGCAGAAGAGAGAAATGGTTGTTTTGGGGATAAAATCCCAAGAGTGTAGGAGAATACATTCGTAATTTTATTTACTTGGACATGTCAATTTTTTTCCAAACTATTCATAAATTTTACGTCCCTCATTTTCGAAGAGGAAAATTCCACAATGTTATTCCACATGGTTTACAAAAGTATGAGACTACCATGTAGTCCCCACTGTCCAAAATGGAAATTGGTTGGATGATTTTCTAGGTGATGGTTTATTATTTTCTCTATCAATCCCTTATCCATAAATCACATCTTTTCAAGACGAAAATATAAAATTTTTTCAAAAAAAATCAATTTAAATGAAAGGAAAAAACATAATAACAAAAATAAACAAAAGAATACGCCAAAACAAAGTCACGAATGTACTGATCATGAGAATCATGAAAGAATAAAGTCAATTGAAACCCTGAAAATCATGAAATAAATTAAATACAAAATATGAAATGTTAGTAGGAAAAATAGACACTATAGAAATTAAATTAGTGGTGAATATTGAAGAAGTATAACAGAAATAAAATTGATAGTAGTTATCCCATTATAATGAGTTTGATTTTTCATGCATGTCCTCTGTATTCCTGAATAATAAAAATATT
Organism: Viscum album; assembly: GCA_963277665.1. Taxonomy (NCBI): domain Eukaryota; kingdom Viridiplantae; phylum Streptophyta; class Magnoliopsida; order Santalales; family Viscaceae; genus Viscum; species Viscum album. Next base: position 1,507,623,810 of record OY728152.1, read on the forward strand.
TTAATTATTTTCCTTCTTAAGAAACATTTAAAATTTTATTATTAAATTTATATTTCTTATAACATGTTACATAAATTTACATAATCAATAATGATTATGTCTGAGGTTTAGACTACATTCATCTTATTAGTCATAATTAACTTTGATTAGTTGACTATGGTCAATGATGTAATTATTCAAAAATCTACCAAACAAAAAATAGGACATAATTATAAATTTTATGTTCAATTAAAAAATATTTTTTTTTAAAAAGGTGGTTCCTCAATCAAAGGCCAAGGAAAAATTTATTGAATAATAAAAATAAGTTACCAAAGTCTACAAGATGAAATCTTATTACAATCCTTTTTATAAAACAGGAGCAGATCACAAGTAAAAAACATTAGTATAGGTAATATCCTGATTGATCCCGATGTTGGAAAGCCTATCAGAAACCATGTTTTCATCTTGAAAATCATGAGATGCAATGTAGTTGAGATCCATGAGTGAAGAAAGGAAATTCATACATCTAGAGGTGAGCGGCCAAGAAAGGTGCACCACACCCTTCGGGATAGCTTGGAAAACAGTGGTTGAATCACACTCAAACCACAGCTTGGTCCAACCCTGTTGCATGGAAAAATTAACATCATGAATCACTCCCAACATTTCAGCTTCCAATGTCGAGGTCGTACCACAACCACCGAATAATCATCCATGGAACCTACCAAGATTGTCTCAAAAGATTTCTCCACAGCCTGCCAGACCCGGTTTCCATCTCGAGTAACCATAAACATTCACCTTGATCCATCTGGGAAGAGGAGCATTCCAGAAAACATCAAGGGTGCGTCTCGGCTGCCTATCGGAACCTGCAATCGTAAGATGGTGAAGGATATCAAAATCACCAATAGAGTTGTCACAGTGAGATTTCTATAGAGAGGCCACATCCTTTATAGTAATGAGAATACACTTCTTACCTGTAGTGAGTTTTAATGAGAATTTATTATGAATAAAATTATTTCTATCATACCAGATCACAAGAAAGAGTTCCCCCACCATAGTGAAAAAATGATTCTTTTTCTACAAAGAGAATACCCAATTAACACAATGCTGCAATTGGGAGTTAATAGTATCAGAAGGTGACCATATGCCACAAAAAATGTCAAGATTGTAATTCCAGAGAGCTACAGCTGTAGCACAAGACAAAAAAAATGATTTGCATCCTCTAGGTGTTGACTGCTTAGGTGACATCTAGAGAGAAGAGGTATCCCAAAAGATTATAGGCACGCTTCATTGGGCACCCTATTATGGGAAATATGCTGAATAAGAGTAAGTCATTAGGTCTTGATCCAAGGATTTATAATATCTTTTAAAAAACTACGGCTGGAAACAGAATTAACTAAATTATTTTTGGAGAAACTTCTATAGTCAAGAACTCCATTAAAAGAAGGCTCCCAAATGAAGAAATCATTGGTGTTGGAGAAGGGATAACTGTCAATGATATGACTGATGTGATTAGGGTGGGAGATATCTTGGGAAAGAAGAAAATCCCTTATAGTATAATTGGTGTTATCAGGCGGAGTGTCAGGAGTCAGCATGGAGATTAAGGGGACCCCTATCCAATTATTGAGCCAAAAATTCATAGTGGAATTAGCTGTAACCGTCCATCTAGTGTTTTGGATGATGGTAATGATGGATTGTCTATTGGAAAGCCAGTTGGAACAAGAAAATTAACACCTATTAACATTCTTAAGATTGGTGATGAAACGAGTCTTGAGAAATGTAGTGGAATCAGAATTGCTATGAATCAACTTCCAAGTCATATTAGCTTTGAGAGAATCATTAAAAAGATTATGATTTTTAATTCCCAGACCACCCTTGTCCATAGGTTTACAACAAGTGACCCAAGGAATGGTCACAATCTTTCGTACAATCGTACTACCAGTCCAAACAAAATTTTTAATGAAAGTATTGATTTTCTTGACAAGACCAGCAAGGAAACTGTAATCCATCATCGAGTAAAACATTTTTGAAACATAATTAGATTTAACAAGACAAATTCTACCAGCCATAAACAATGATTTACCCCTCCAAGAAGAATGTTTTTTGCTAATTTGTTCAACAATGCTGTGGAAGTAAATGGATTTGGGCCTTCCCCAAAAGATAGGAACTCCAAGATAAGTTAAGCGAAAAGTGCCTTCCTTGATACCTAAGTAATTTATAATGAATCTTTTTCTGTTAGGGGAAAGTTTATTCCAAAATAAAACAAAGTATTTACACCAACGAATAACCTGACCTAAAATTTCTTCATAATGGGTTAGGGCACATTTATGATTTTGAATGTTCCTTTTCTCACCTTTTATGAACAAGATAATATCATCAGCATATGAAAGGTGGGTAGGAACATTTACATTTCTAGAAGCATCGATGGGAATAATATTATTTTGATCCACAATTCTCATGATAAGTATACTCAAATAATATTTAACAATAGAAAAAAGAATAGCAGACAAAGGATCACCTTTATTAACTCCCTTGGTTCATTTAAAAAAACATTTAGGAGCCCCATTGACCAGCATAGAAATAGAGGATGAATTGAATAAGGTGCTTATCCTATTAGTAAAACAATCATTAACACCATAGCTTTTGAGAACATTTAATATGAATCCCCAATCCATGGTATCAAAAGCCTTCCTGATGTCAATATTAATGGCCACACTACCTCCCCAAGTGGTTTTATTCAGTAAATTAGTGCATTCCAAGGTAAGGTAGATGAAATATTAAATAGAATTTCCTTTAATGAATCCAAATTGGTTCTAGGAAACAATTTTATGACAGATGGGGAAATTCTGTTAGTAATAAGTTTGGTAATTATTTTATAAATGGTTTTGATGAGCACAATATAACAGAAAAGGTGAATCTCAGCGGCATTTTCCACTTTAGGAATAAGAGTATGGAATTGAGCATTAATCCCTTGTGGTAGGGTACCAGTGGAAAATAAGGATTTAACCATTTTAAAGTCATCCAAATGGATAATATCCTAGTAGTGTTGAAAGAAACCGTTGTTGAAACCATCAAGCTTGGGGGAAATATCATGGTTAAGGATAAAGACCGTGTCTCTGATTTCATGATCCATAGGTGTTCTTAAGAGATGAACATTTTCTTCAACAATAACCATGTTTGGAATAATATCAAGAAAAAGATCATAGAAAATATCTGGACCATTGAACATATTATGAAAATACTCAACAACATGGTTGGAAATATCATCTTCATTGTCAACAAGTTTGTCATCAACTCTAAGACAGGTAAGGGGACTACTGAATTTTCTAATTCATTGGAGATAATTGTCGAACATAGTATTCTTTTCCCCATCTGAAAGCCATTTTCTTTTGAATGATCAGTTGGGAATAAGGTTTGAAACATTTATATTTTTTGAATTAATATTATATCATAATAACAATGTCATTTATTTTCATTATTATATATAAATAATTATTTTTATATGGTAATGAAAAAAGATGAATAACATCTCATCAATGAGGTGGTAGTCCACATGTCCACAAACAATGTTATCACATTTTCATAATGTGAAATAAGAAGAATAAAATGTTATGTAATATATTATAATATATAATTATATCATAAAAATAATATATATAATATATATCATACATTTTTTAAACCATAATAATTATATTCGATTTAATGCTTCATTGTATCACGTCTCTCTGCAGAGGTGGTAGTCCACACATTCACAAACATTGTTATCGTATTCCTAGAAAGTACAAAAATTAATTTATGTGTCATATAACTATTACAGATGTATTAATACATTATTAATACCAAATATATCATATTAAAAATTATTTAAATTAGTATTAATGAACGTGAGGGTTGGTAATGGATGAACGGATGACATCAGCTCATGAGGTTGTAGTCCCGCATAGAAATGAATGATGATGGAGTAAACAAAATGATGGATGATTGGGTATGCCTAATTATAATAATTAATAAAAAAATAATAAGTATATTTTGGAAGCATTTTTTAATATATAATCATTGAATAATAGTAATTTAATTGTTGGAAAATTAAATAAAACAAAATTACTCATTGAAGATTGATATATCATCATCGAGTAATTCTTTTTAGTTATAAAGAAATTATAAACATGGGTTTCTTTATGAATTATGTGAGGATTCTAGGAAAACAATATTGATTAATGGAGCTTATTTTGGGAGGTTTAATATTATCTAATAGGTTTTGGGGTGTGAAGAAGCATGTAGAGTGAGTTCTTTTTTATATTCTCTAGGAGTGTAATTCCTGTGAAAAGACAATTTAAATTACTATTATGAGATCTCCATTAAATAATGTGCCTCAAAATATGGAAAAAATCTATTGTAGAATAATTATGGTAGATAAAAACATACACCAGACATGAATAAAATTAATTTTATCATTTTTTTCTTGGTATTTAAGATTACTCTATTTTATCTTTCTAGTTTCTAATAAGGTAACATTTATGTTTTTTAATCACCATTGTAATTTGTTCTTTTAGAATATTATTTAAAATATATTTATCAAATAAAATATATCTACTAATTCAAAATTCTAATTATAAAAAATAGAATAAATATCATAATTGAAAGTAAAAAAAATTTAATACAAACACGTGTCATGTTCCAAACCCTATTTTAACCTTAAATGTGTTAATTAATTTTAACATTTTAATTAATTATTTTATTAAAAAAATTAATTTGGCCATGTTATAATAAAAATTTTATTACTAGTAAAAATATTAATATCTTTTTTCCATATTTAATTCATAGATGTAGAATAACTAAATTGAATGCTAATCATATAGATGTGGAGAGAAACAGCGTTTCTAAAGTTAAAATTTTTAAATGTTAACTATTACTTTATATCCAAATTCATCATTAAAATGATTCCAATTACACTAATTGAGTTAAAAATATTTATAATTTTAAAAAATAAACTTTGAAAAATATTAGAATATAATTTATCAATATAATTTATTTATATGAAAAAGTAATTTTCAATTAAAATGAAGTATTTTCCATTAATCATTAAAAACAGAACTCTCATAAAATTACACATAATTTACCATATAAATGTTTTTGAAATAGATATATAAAAAATTTGGATCATTTTTTTCAAATATAATTTATATTATTTTAAATTGTTTTATAAATCAATAGTCATAAATAACTGAGAAAATTAGCTTTTAAAAATATATAGCTTTTGTGCATAAAATTGAATATATAATTATCTTAATACTATCAAATATATTGTATAAATTTTAATGAAAAAATTTCATATATAAAATATGTATTTCATTAATATATTTCACTAATGAAGGTTAATTTCATTATTTAGATGAAACTCAATTCTTGTCAAAAAAATTGATTTTTCATTAAATCCCATCCTTTATATTAAATTGGTCTTTATTTTCATTTGAAATTTATTAGTAACCAAAAAATTCATTTTATAAAAATATCTAAAATATAATTTCATTATTTATTAAATCACATTCATTGAGTCCTTTTCAATTATAATTTGATAAGTACCATGATAATATGACAAGTATATTGTGGATTGACAAGACTGGAAATTATGTGTAATAGAAGTCATTAAAGGAATTTGATGATTCATGAAACACAAGATAACCATGGATTTTTGTATGATGTAAAATAAAATATGTATTCCAAGTAATGAAATTAATTTATAAAATTGGAATTCATTTTAATGAATATATTTCATAAAATATTACTATTTTAAAGGGTTCATATGTTCTATTGAGTACAACATATCACCCATAGACTAATGTTTGGTTGTGTGGTTGATAGATGTGTTACTGTTCATCATCCTAGAATGTTTCATTGATTTCAGAGGATTGTGTCAAAAAATAGTCATCTGGTTCATTTTTTCTATAATAAAAACTTTTATAAAATGACTTAGATGGTTCCCTATGAGGCCCTTTACGGTAGATTGTGTTATTCACCCCTATGCTAGTTATAGGTAATTGAGGCAGCACTACTGGGTCTTCATGTCATTTAATAGATAGAATAACATGTAATGATGATTAAGAAACATGTGGCTATATATTTTTCTTAAATAAGTCCTATATTTATTATCATGGTATACCTATAGAGTCTATGGTCGTATATCATGTTATACAATGATTTTCACCATGATTGGGTGATAGATGGATTCAGAGATAGGGTAATCTATCACCTCATTACATATTTCCTTCTGATATTGTTGAGAGATTTAGTCTGGTCGACTATCATCTGGATTTTCCTAATTGTTATTAGGCCATCAATTATGTATTTAGTGTATCATTTCTTCACCATTATTAATCTACCTTGTCTAATTCGTTTGATATTGAAGATATATTTCATGAGAAACATGAGTTATTTTTGGATCGTTCTATATGTAATTTTGATCAGAGCATGAAGGATCTCCAAGGTAGGTCATTTAATATAGTATGGATGACATGGAACCACAACCATGTGCAGGAAGATACCTGGGAGAGAGAGGGTGATGGATGTTCTTAGTGGTGGGAACATTTCTCAAATAATGATTTACCACCCATGGAAGGGAATCTCGGGGAAGAGTTTTTTTAAATGTGGGAGGCTATAAGGTCCTGAATTTTTTTTCAGATAAGAAACCGTATGATTTTTTTTAATTAATTTTCATGGACCTAATTTGAATAACTTATGGGGTCATGGGTGATTCATGGGTTGATGTGGATTTTTCAAATCCTACAATCCTAACCTTTGGAGGAATCAATTTGGCATCATGATGATTAGAAATTGTGAATCTATATCTAGATGTCTAGAAAAATTGTACGTGGTGTTGCAAGGATCCATATAGTGGAGTACATGATTTTCACATTGATTTATAACCATGCACTATATCATATATAAGGTGTTTTCTATAGTCCTAGTGAGGAACACGGGTAGAGTATGATTAGAATCTTTATTCTCCACAACCATGTGAGGAAAAATAATTGGACCACAATTGGTTCATGGTTTGGGTAACTATACAGCCAGACCAATATTCACATTAATTTCTGGGTGAATTAATGTTTTTCCTATATCCTCCTAAAAACTAAAAAAAATCCTCCTCATTTATCATTCACATCAGCCCTAGTCTATGTGATCTCTCAACCTCAATTATAATATAGGATTTCCAATATCTTCTTTGTTGGTTGTCTTGTCAATCAATTATTCATCTCAATTGATCCATCTCAGTAAGATATCTAAACTTCTTAATTCCATCAATTGACCCTGTCACCTGTTTCTTCTCTATTTCGGTTCGATATAATAATCCCTATTTTAAATAAATATTACGTTTTCATAAATTTTATCAATTTAAGTCAATTCAAAAGATGAAAATATATGAGCGGTCATATAACTACTTATGTTAGGTGGTACATACCTTTTCAATCAATTTAATGTTCTTTTACATATATACATCATGCCACATGTTGGGGCTTCTAGGCATTGCATCCTAATTTTATGAACTCATAAATCAAATTATTAATTCTAATTTAAGACATGTCGTGAGACCTATACACAAGGTTTAACATTATTAAAAATTTCCTAAACAACCAATGAAATGTGTTATTTCAATTGTCTATGGAAATTAAACCTTAGTGTGATTTGTGATCACACCTATTTATTGAGATTTTGAAATGAAAAAATGGGTTACTATTAATGGTTTTCAACAACATAAAACACATTTCCATTTGTATTTGAAGGAAATGAATTTGATAATCACTTTTCTTATAAATGGTTATAATATTATTAATTAAATTGTTTTGATGAATTAAATTATAATGGTCATATACATTGATATGATCATGTTTTCAATTATATAATTAATTTTAATGATGAATGGTGTGGTATAGAATAGATTCAGAACACACAATATGGTGCTGATGTGTTACACACTGTAATGAAGTGATGTGGGGACTCATAGAATTGAACTGATGCGGTGGTGGTCCACTTTATGGCCCTAATAACCTACTTTCATGCCTTATTTCTCACTACATCATTCTGGATTTATTTTTAATATTTAACATGATCTTTCAGAACCACCCTAGTATTTAATGAGTTTTATATTCATGTTCTATGTGGACATGAAGTGGATTCCCTTGTCATTAGGTGTGGGTCCTAGCCTATGTAGGTCTGATACCTGATTGGTCAGCATAGCCCAATGGGGATGCAATAATTTCATTAATAGTTAAAAATCAATGATGGTATTTTTATGATAGCGATATTTTCGGAACTCAATAATATATCTTATAAAATTATCACATTTATTCCCCTTATGCATGAACACTACTTCAGTTTACACACACAGACTGTAGTTGTTATAGGGACCGTTTGTGGTGACCTAATGAGTGTTATGTCACTACCTATTTTGGATACTATTTCCTACTCTTACATATATCATGGATACCAGAAGGGATATGGGAATGTTCCCACATAAAGGTGCTTGATTTACTATATCATGAGATCATATTAGTACAAGATCGATCCATGGATTATGATTTATTCTAGTGATAGATTTTTTTCCATTATTCTATCATTGATACACATATTTTACTATATAATTGTTTCTATGAATTTTCTATCTCTTTTATAGATCCATGACTTACCCATAATTTTACATAGGACACTCCCTATGGCTCTAATTATTATTAAAGTTGCCTATATGATTTATCTTTTGTTTTTGGTTGATATTATGGTTCAATATTTAATTCGTTTACGAAAAACATCTATAACTCTGATCATGATTGCTTATTCCACACACCATATGGGAATATACCATCATTTTTAGTCAATAACATCCTTCTTATGGGGAGGTGAACAAGAGTCCATGTTCCCTACAAGCATAGGTACCGATTAGTTCTCCAGAGTTGGGATGCAACAAAATATTAATATTAGGATACCATAAAAAATTATTATTTCCATATTAATGTAACATAATTGGTCATAATTTCTTGATACCAATTCATGTTGCTGATAATAAGGATTGTAGAACATCATTCAAGAAGTCTGTTGAACTAATCCGGATTCGAATGTGTAATACAAATGAAATATTATCATTATAATCTTATATAATATAAATATAATTTTCATACAATTATGATGATGTTAATATAAAATAAATTTATTTTATAATAGGATTTATTAAGATTTTAAATGGGAAATAAATTTATATGATTTAATGCGAACTTTTTACCAACATTGATAAATTTTACCATTCTCAGAATATATTCTATTGTAATGAAATTTGAACTACATATTATAACAAATGGAATTAATATTTCGCAGGGGGGGGGAAATGAGAGAAAAAATGTTTTGTTATTGAAGAGCTATTTTATGAAAACTAATTGTTTTATTTGTTGTAACGATGATCAATTTATTAGTGAAAATGAGGTTTACTTCCTTTGATAATTATGTTAGGTGATTGGAGAAGATATAATCACATTTGTGTGAGGTAGGATAAAAGATTTAATATTAGAGATAAATCTATATATAGATCCCAATCCTAAAAATTACTTCTATAATTTGCAAATATTATATGAATTCAAAATAATTTGATCCTTGATGAATTAGCAATTTTTTAAACTTTTTTATTTTTTTTACAATTATAGTAATTATTTCATAAAAATATATGTTGACCCATCAATATGAATTTAATTATTTTGACCCACATTTAAAATTTGATATATGTTTTCAATTTATGAATATAATTAATTTAAAATTTAATTTAAAATTAAATATATTGTAGAAATCCAATGTTGGTACGAAAATTATTCCTTAAAAATTAATTTTCTTAAAATTATTTAATATTAATTTATTATTATATGAGCTTTAATATATGTTCTGATAAAATATATCATTAATTTTATATTAATCAATCTAATATTATAAATTCAATTTTTTAATTAAAAAATACACACCGCATTAATTAAAATTATTTGAAAAGTATAGTTCTTTAATATTAAATAATTTTAACCATAAGTCATTAAAATTGATTATTTACCTCAAAATATATAAAATCTATAAACAATTTTTATTAAAAAAATTTATTTTCCTATTATAAATACATAAATTTATTCTATAATAACAGTTATTATTATTATAGGTAATCCATAGAAATGTAATTAAAACAATATATTTTAAATGATTGTTTAATTTTCTGTTAATTTTTATTGTTTTCAAGTAAATTATAATTAAATTTAAAATAAATATTTAAAAACCCTAAATATATCTATTTGATACATGTATACCGAACAATAATAAATCTAATGACCATATTTGTAATGGCGATATTTGTAATGGCCATATATCCAACGACCATATATGTGACTGTCATATTGCATTACCATATGTAGACATGCCTAGGTTGATATAAAAATTCATTATATTTATTTACATTATTATAAATATAAATATTATATTTCAAACATTTTTATTCATTCCATATTTGAAATCGGATTGATGATATTCCTGGAAAAACCATAAAAATAAAGATTTAATGTTCGTAGTCTTTTTATTTTTTTTATTCATTTAATGATCATGAATTTTTTAACAATTAATTTTATGGTACTCTATAAATGAATTAAATTTTATATATAGATAAAATATTTTACCTCTACAAAATGTATCTGAGTTCATTTTATTTTGGTGCTTCATATGAAATGACCTATTCATGGTAGTAATTTTTTAAATGGTAATTCTAACTAAAATAATATAGTGTAATTTTTTAACTCATTTTCATTATTATAAGAATTATCATCCCCAATAATCACATGATATTCAGGTCCTCTACATATGTACTTATTTTTTGTATAAATTGAATCAGGTTGATTATAGATACATTATAAAATTTAATTATTATAACCGCCATATTATTCCCTTGATTTTCACAAATTTTTAGACAAATGGGCTTACTTTCAAAATTTTACATTATATTAATTTTAAACTACCCATCCTTACAATACTAGTTAAATAAATAAAAATATATTCATGTCACCTTTTACATTATAAAAAATTATGTATGTCCCATGTTTTTTGTTAAAATGATGATAACTCTTACCATTTGGTTCATATCAATTAAAAATAACAGTACCTATTTATTAATTAAATATTCCTTTTCCATTTTTCACATTAATGAAACACATACTACCAAATACAAAAATGTATCACAAATTATTTATTCTTATGTTATATATCATAAGAGTTATAATATATATTATGATAACATAGTAAATTATTCTTAATGTTTTTATAAACAATTCCTTATCCTGAAAAGAAATTTAAGGCCTCTATATCAAAAATAGTAATAGAATCCATAACAAATAAACATTAACTATTTATTTTATTGTATTAATTATATTTACGTTTTTATTATGGACTACAATAATTTAAAATAATTTTATTCATAATAAAATACATAAAATATCTACTCGAATACTCATATTCTTTATCTGTTCAATATATATTCATGTGAAAATTTTTTATCACACATATATAAATATTAAATTTCATAAGTTCCATGGATTTTTAATTCATTAATATAATATATGTTATTATATAAATCTCATAAATAAATTTTATAATGTAATTATTCCAATTTTTAGATTTTTTCTTCATGGATTCACATATATGGGATTAAAAACTTTTCAGTGTTTTAAAAGATTTAATCTCCAAGATCATGGGTGAAGATATATCAACCATTCTATTTTGAAATGCATTTCAGTCTCATTTAATCATTGTTGTATTATATTCAAAATCATGTGTATTATAATAATGGGTTTCATTTTCTATATTATCGTAGTTGATGTATTGAATTCTTCTATGCTAAGATGTATTCACATTATTTATGCTTATGTATAATGAATTTTTAGATTCACGAAATTAAATAGACTTATTATTGGTGATATTCCTTTTGAGGAAACACATCCATATTTATGTATAAAAAATTATATTTAAATTTTTCTCTAGAATACACTTTTCATTCATCACATAGTTGTGATAAAAAATATAATTAATGTATTAATCCATTAAGGATTATTTTATTATTAAAATTTAATTTTTTATCACTCATTTCAATTTTAACAAACCCTCATATTTTGAGTTATTCGTTATTGTAAAATTACAAATAACGTTAATTAATTTTTGAAAATACTACCATTATATTCAAATCACACATCATTCAGGTTTTTAGCCGCTATCCAATGTTTAATGTAATTTCTTATTTAAATTTTTTAATGAACCCTATCTTATGTATGAAGTCACATTAACCTTATTATTTATATAAAATCTTTTATTAAGGTCATCTATTATTTATTTTATTAAAAATATTGTATGATAACATTCTAAATATTTTCCATTTTTTATATTTTTGACCAAACTTATTATTTAAATAAATTTTTTTATCTAACATCAATTTTGAATTTATATTTCATATTGGAACTAGTTATATTTTATTAGGTTATATCTCACTAAAATTATAAATTAATAGTATTTTGTAAGTATCATATTCTATTCAATTATAAGGAAATAACATTTCAATATTCTTTTTGACACCTTAATAACTATATTATCCATTAACAATGATTCATATTAAATAACCTATATTAGATTTGTTAAGATTATCTATTTAATATATATATTTTTTATAAGTGTTTTATTTATATTTAAATAAATATTATGGGTTTTTTATATTTTCCCCCTATCTTGTATATATATATTTCTTAAATTTAAATCTTCTTCACAAAAATATATTTTTTAAAAAGTACTTCTTGTTTGAGGTGAAATTTATTTCTTGATTTCCCATTATAATAATAAAATATATGTTTTGATTATATAGCTGGGTTAATACAAATTATATGTTGATCATGATCTTTTTAATGTGGTTATAATAATCTATATTTTTCATTTAATATAATATTTTATATAATGGATCATAAATGTCAATTATATACTTTCATTCATTTAATTATTATTTAAATATATAATATTATGTTATTAATTTCATTTATCAAATCTTATTCACTTATATAAAAGAAAATTTCATATCTATTTTTTATTTGATATGATATTTTCATGATATAAATATACATTTCTAATGTTTTAATTTTGAAATTAATAAAATTAAATTCCATAACTAGAATTAATTACATCTCTGTATCATTATATTTTTCATTACATGTATGAACATCATCTCTAGAGCAACCGTCCTAAATAATATGTTTTTATAAATATATTCTATTTGGTTAGACATAAACAAATATATCCATGTTAACTATAATATCATTATTCCTCCACCCTTTTAGTAAAAAAAATATTTTTTAATGATTATTTAGACTCTTCCATTAATATTAGAATGTATGATTTATCTTACCAAACATTTTTGATGGTTTACACTAAAATAATTTAAAGGTACCATTTCACTATTCATTTTATACTTCAATTAAAATTAAATATCTTTAATTTAATTTTCAAATTACAATATGCTTTTAATGGTAATCTAGTAAGGGTATTTACAGAGAGATAAAAAAAGTTTGTAATGGTTAGGGTTTGGAAAATATTCCAAATTAAAAAAATAATTCCTTAAAATCTCACATCAAGAAATTAATTTCAACTTATTACAAGTAGGTAGATATTAATATATTTTGATGATAATTATACAATAGATATTATATTAATATTTTCTTTTATACTATTAAATTAATGATAAATTTACCTAAAAACACTAATTTATGATCTATAGAATCTATGTGAAACAAAATCACATGGGGAAAGTTATTATTAGTTTAACATGTACTAGGATACATCCAAGTAGTATAAAATGGTAGTTGTAGAATGTTTAAAACTCAACTAAACGAACCTTTTTTGGTTGGGTTTAATAAAGTAACTATATTCAAAGGGTAAATCCAATTTTAATTAGATGTGTATGGGGATCTACCCCATACGATTTACTCCATAACACATCTCTAAGTAAAATCATATTTGGAGTGGATTACACATTGTAATACATAAAACATCAATATAATATCAACATAAGTTTCATTGATATAAAAAAATTTTATGGGTTCTTTTTAATACATAGATATTACTACACTTTCATTAAATAGTTTTCAATCAATGAATATTTGAATATCGACGTTATTATAATGGACATTTAACTTATATCCTATGAATAACTTCTTATAAATATTTAATGGTCTTCTATAACTAAATATTACATTTACAATTATATTCACAATTTATATTTTATTCCTCTAAAAATACCATGTATATTTATCCAATTATACATAAATTTTAATCTATATGATTTTATAGAAATAATATTCTATATTTCTAGAAAAATATATCTTTATTTAACCATTTTCTAGAATTTTCCTTTCAACAATGAAATATAAATAATAGTCCAAGTGATTATACTCTATTGTTTACAAGATATAATAATGGATTTTTATAATACACTTTGGAAACCCTTTCAAACAATTACATTTCTAAGTGAAACACATCCTCGTTTAGAAATATCTTACAAACTTCAATGAATCTTAAATTCCATGTCAATTGTGACAACAAAATCAAAATTTTGTCTTTTCATTTTGAATTTTATTAGAATCAACATTAATACATGAAAAAATAGAACACTTTTATCCCATTAACATCGTTTCCAAAAATCCAAAACCATCAATTATTAATTGAATTCAATCAATCTATGCCTTAAATTTCTTGACACATTCATTAATATATAACAAAATGGTGTATTATATACATATAACAATTAAAATAAAAATTCACTTCGAAAAAAAATCTTTATTTATATGATTCTTCCCCATTTTACATCAAGTATAATTAAAAACCTTCAATAAATGTAACAAATGTGGAATCCTTGGAAAACAGTTACCTTGAAAAACAAGGATACTTAAATGCATATTATATATCATTCTTCCACATAATTATATTTGTAAATAACTCAATATAAAATCATTTGATACGATTTTTGGGTTTTAGGGAGAATAATTGATTCCAAATATGAATATTTGTGTTTCAAAAATTTCATCCCTTTTAACAATTACATGCATAGATGAATCCTCAGTAGACATTCCTTAAATTTTAAATAAATTAATTGGATGGAATGTCGTGATTTTATAATCTTCCATTGGAATTCACATTAATGAATTTAAAATTTATTTTTCAATGTTAGGTTGATAGAGCCTTATCGCATACATCATCAACCTATTCAGCACAATTATATATCTTTTAAATCTAAAAAAATCATCCAATGGTAGTAATACCCTAACAATTTTACTTCTGAGTGGTATTAACACATAGAAAATATTTATCATCATGAAATCAAATCATACAGAGTCATAACTCAGTGTATCAAACATGGTTTTATTATAAAACCATTTTTTTCATTCCACACATTTACATCTATAATACTCATGAAGATATAACAATTTCCATTTTATTCCTCTTGAGAACTAAAAAACCCCTAAAAAGAAATGTTAAAAAAAATTATGAATTATTAATTGTCTGAGTCGTATCAAATATCATTTTCATGAAATAACTCTAGACACCAATATGTTTGTGGACACCCATAATTGTGTTATATGAACTACAACATTTAGTAATTCAATTGTTTGATGAATGAACAATATTTATATACATTTAACCATATATTAGGATAGGGAATCCTTACATAGTGAGATTGGTCTTGGATATAATGGAACACGCGTTGTGAGACCTTATTCATATATGGATAAATTACCACCCTTATATATAAAATTAGCCAATCAACTATCCTGCTGGACCAGGGGTCTACCACAGGACCATGTGGGAATCTAGATGACCACACCAAGTGGGGTATATCCCTAACCATCTTGAAGATTGAGTTCTTATGCCCACATGAATTGTGTATGCTTGTGTGTAAGTCCCATTGTGTGTGTGAACAAAGCTATGCATTGCGTGGGCCGATAGACTGCAGGGTCGAAGACAGGGTGGAGGTGTGTATGGGTGGTATGGGTGTAAAACCAAATTTTCAACTCAATAGACCAATAACCATTGCATGTATTATAAATTTAGTCAAGGAACACGATTTTTTTTATTTGTGGTAGTATTTTTGTGGTAATATTAATGTAATTAAATCACATTCACACCATCATTCAATCTCAAGCATCAAATAACACCTAGTGTGAAACCCTCTGGACCATGATATCCCACAAAAATTATTATCTGAAATAAATTGATCTCACACCATTCAATATCACCTATCATATTCCTCTACCTGAAGGTTCTCTATACATCCTAGATCGTAACCACTAGCCACCACAATTCCGTCGAGACAATATCATTATCAATTTTAAGTAAAACATGCATGTTTTTATTGCATGTATTTAAAGAGATAATCTCCTCATGAGACCCAAACCCATATATCTGTGGAATGCCACAAGATATTCCATTGGCACATGAAGCCAACTGGTGATCATATTTTGATCACTCTGTCGAAGTTAACATAAAAATTGAAATCATCACCTGTAGATTACGACCACATGAACCATTAAACTTTTTTATTATTTTAAATTTTAAATAGGAATTATTTATCATATTATTTCATGAGGAATCGTAAAAGAAAATTTAAGTAATGAATATTACCCATATCTGTCTTACATCAACAAGATGTTGATTGCACAACATGTCCACTTCCTCGAGAAACACATAAAATATTCTCCTCATACAATGCGGAACAACCTTCAGTCAATGTCATATTATAAATAAACCTACTTCCCGTAAAAAATGGAATATGTGGAATGTGATAAATATTATGATGGGTAAAATAGAAATTGGAAGCCATACACCACTCTAATAGATCACTAAAATGTAATCAAGAGGTCCCTCTCTTAGGAAGATTTTGTGGAATGTCGTCCCAAGAACCCATTGTGTCATCTTTATAAGATCACATGATCAAATTAAAGGATATATTCATGTGTGTCCAATATAAAAAAATGTCACATGGATTCAACAAACTCTAGTAGATTCTCATACCAATCTAGAAAACCATCATCCTAGAAATGAGATGGTGATTCCCAAAAAAACTAGTGAATGTTGATGATAATAAGAAAAACATACATCCATACATGCGACCCCAATGCACAACCCCATCAAAAGACCACAAAACCTTTCACGTGATCCATTTTGATCATGCAATCAGATATCATTATAAACAAATTAACATTCCACCCATGGAATTTTTAATCAAAATAGATATTTTACAGTTGATTATCTATTCACACAAGACATCCACATATTTCCTTTAATGGGAGATTTTCAAAACTGTTATTATTGTGATTCTAGGAGCCCTCACGTCTCACAATGGCCACATGAAGAAATGAAATTTAAAACCACGGCATGAATCATCCCTAAGGACATCCCCTTATTATAGGGAAAATAATTAGGATGTTCAACCCATTTGTCATGAACCCTCTTCTTATTGTGAGAACCCTCACCCATATATATGACCTCAAAAAATAGTCCCTTGCATGGTCAAAGAATCCATCACTATACCCCTTTGGTCCATGTGAGTCACATAAAAAAGGAACCTTCAAATAGTTCCATCATGTGTGAAACCCTCCAAATGTGCATTTTTGTGAAACCCCAAGAAACTCCCTCACATTTTAATGCAAAATTATAGTATATGAAGGTGTGGAATGAACCCAATAGGCATACACTCTACTTCCACATATAATATACCTATTATAACTTGATGCCTGATCCACTTGGGAATGAACGTAAAAATATTGATGGGTGAATGATCCTATATATTTTCATGATACCTCTCCATGTGTTCAATTTATGATCATGTGATCACAAGATTCCACAATAATCATATGATGTATTTGGACATACTGTACCATGACACTTTAATCGCCAGACAATACATGGACAATTTAGTTTGATCTTATAAGAGGTTATTAATATGTCAGCATTCAAATAAGATATCCTGAGGACAAGATTACAAGATCCAGAAACAACCCCTTCACATGTCTACTTGTCATAAGGGAGATATTGACAATGTAATTCATTATTTAAATATCATATTGTCTTGATGTCATGATTATATTATTTCCCATTGGAATGGTATAATTTTCATGTGATAGACTAATGGAAATTCATGTTGAACATGTGATAGTATATATGTATTTCATCCTTATCATGTAGAAGACCACAAACATTTATGATAAGTTTATTCAATTCAAATCGGATATGGTTGATTTGATTATGCGATGGAATACAATATATGTCAATTGATGAGGCAAAAATCCTTGGAAATATCATCAATGTCAGACTGATTCATCAAAAATGTTAAACATACAATCAAGAAATGTTCATTAGTCAACCATGACATTTCATATGGATCCCTTATGACATGGAATTCTCATTTAACAGACCCACTTTGACCCATGTTGTGTGGTACTTGGCCAATAACCTTTTGTATTCCTCTTTTTAATATGGTAGTGTCCTAAAACGGATATGTTTGTGCACTCAAGTGATCATATTTTTATCATGCTCTCTAGATTTCCCTCCATGTCATTCCAAACATATTAGTTAGAACATGTATGGTATCCATTTCTCATTATTTTTCATGTTATTGAGAATGAATATTACAATGGGATGCCTCATTATGCAATCCCCAATAAAAAGCGATCCATCAGGGTATAATCCTTTTTCTTCCCAAAAACCATGGGGAAAACAATAATATCCCCAAGAGTGATCACCCACCTTAGGCCATCAGCAAGTTACGGTATAAATCAACCATGAGAACTGTTATTCCATTCTAAAAAGGATACACCTGATTCCAATATGAAGGATCAATCTTGAAGGGGAATTAAATTTAGTATATGTCCCCATATGTCACCAACATCTCTAACATCAGGACCCAATCGTTCTTATAGTATAATCATTCTAAAATGAAATTAGAGTCCAATTAAACTATGATGGATATGATTATTTTTATAAAATTAGATATGTAGGACGCAATCCTATATCCTGAGCTATATACCATATCCTTCATAATATGTGTATTCATTCATCTGAAAGGGAAACAATAATGTGTATTCCCCATACAGAAACTCTCTCCTAAAATGTGTCTTATCTTCCACTATCTCTTGTTTCCCACATTCATCATGAATCACATGGGCTTAAAGAATGCTGATAATTATACCAATAGTGTGATGATGATTACCTAGTTTGGGCCCATCACTGGGATGAAAATATGATTATATAACAACCTCACTCAATGTTCCATACACTATATGAGATTATTTGGGGGAGTATTATATACATAAGTCTTGTCCAAGTCCTATATTGCCCAATCTCTCACAACATAGATTCGCATATAATAACTACATAGGACATTATTCCTCTCTCGAATAGGCTATGTAGTATGCCTCAAAAAGAAAAGACCTTGATACTTATATCCTTATTGCATGATGTTAAATTTCATAAATGGACTCGATCACACTACCTTGAACTATATCAAACAAAATATGTGGGATTTTATTCCTATTTTCATAGGATATGTTGGATGAATCAATGGGGTTTAATCCTATATCCAAGTCACCAACAACCTCCCTAGTTGAAAATAAACTCTTGAGTGGTTGAACATGGTCACAATCATAATAATCATAAATAAATAATAGAATGATAAAAAAGGAATATATTCCCATTATAGTTCCTATAAATACATGTTCATAATAAATTGATTAATATAGTTTTGACTAGTACAATATTTGGGTCTACTAATTAATTCATTAACATAACATAAATCTAAAAGAGTGTCCATGAGTATGCAAAAATCCCCCCCCCAATGGGTTAGATGAGCTAGACCTCTCATCCTCTCGACCAATGTGAGTTCATAAGTTTCATTTGTTCTAAAACCCACACTAAAAACCTGTATTTGGAATGGAGGATCATAACCTTTTATGAATGTGGATGTATTTTAGAGTTTCTATTGTGAACAAAAAGTGTAGCATGATTTAAATTATTTCACAATACATTTAACCATCCTCACTCAAAATAAAATTTCCTTCCAAAATGAACACATAATGTGATTTTTTATTTCCCATACAAATAATAATAATGTACCTGATGTGAAATTATCTGATATTTTCATCCTTTTCATGGGTTATAAAGGATAGACTATCCAGTTATTTTCATTCCAATTGTTTCGATACATTACACAAAACCATGTGGAAAACATGAAACATTTTTATCTATGTTGAACCATGAATAAAAATTATGGACCCAATCATTATCAATTAAACAATTAATGTTATTGATAAAATGTGTACTCTTATTTCTGATTCTTCATTAATATTGTTTCTTTATTCTTCTATTATAGATTTCACATTCCTTAAAATTAATATGACCTCATCAAATTTGTCGACAGATTCCAAGGTCACTAGACAAGTTTATTTGGTCCCAAGGCCCTGATGTATGATGTATCCAAACAAAAAATCTACTTCCCAGCATTGTGAACATCATGTTTTGTAATTACAACGTTAATATCCCTATCCCAAATATAGAAATTTAGAATGAAATCTGTTAGAGGATGAATTCACACTTGTTGCCTTTCCCATGATAGGCCACATGAAAGGATGTGGCCCGTTTTTCAACATTCAATCAGTTTTAGTGAATATACAATTAGAATAGTAATGAGTACCTTCCATAATTTAGGGTTTTTGAATATTATAATAATCATGTATAATAAATCAATAAATATTTACCGAGGTAGGATCCGATCCATTCTTGTCATCATCACTGACAAGTGACAATGGTTCCACATGTTACTGTAAAAGAGGTTGTTCCTATGCCAATTATCCCAGTTTGGGAATATAATAAGAGGGACCACTACAAGAATCCATATAATGAAACTCTATAATAGTTATAAATCTATGATACTTCTAATCTATATAATTCCTACCAATGTATCCCCATAGTGGATCAGAATCAATCTCATATCAGAACAATCTAGGAGTTGGTAACATAAAAAAATATAGCCTTGGTAACTATGTGATCCCAGGGAGAACCCCAATCTATAGGGTTGAGGAAAATTTTATCATATTTTACTATTAGATAATTATCAACATGGGAACCTAGTGATCAAATAGTACAATAGGAATTGACCCCATAAATGGTACAATTGGCATCGAAACCTCAAATTGTACCATGAGTAAAGCCCACTAAAATTGTACAGAAATCATCTAACACTAAAAAGGTACAACCCAAAACTACCCATAAAATAGTACAATGGAGGACCATACCTTCAAATGGTAGAGTGTGCACTAACCCATCAAATTGTACAGCGGGCACCAACCCATCAAATGGTATACAGGGCATCGACCTCCCAAATGGCATACACTATTGAGGAGGAGAACTATCCCCTTATATCTTAGTCAGTATGATTTCAATTGGAATTGACGAATGCAAAACATATCTTGAAAAGCACACAGTTTATGATTACAATAACACCATCTTATAGTCATCATAGTCATAACTTGTTTTCCTAACTACTACCGATGTCACTAGAAATGAAAGGCTCAATGTTATATTTGAGGCATCTGCAGAATTGTTTTGTGAAAATGTTGGTATTTAACTGGGAAATAATAATAGAGTATATGGATTGTGTGAATAGTGGATTCAGTCTCACATGTCCGAATTAGAACTCCAATAATCATCCACTCATCCCACCACCAATATAGGAGGGGTGTTCATGTGGATCATTCTATCAAACCCATTAAAAATGATAATGAAATTTCTACAAAATAATAGACCACACAACTCCATCAATATAATAAGGATATCTGACAACTAATATTTCTAATAAAAAATAATCCCTACATCTGAATGATATACTAGTACCAACCTATGGAATCACACCATGTAGTGATGTTCCCTAGTCCACTAGATGGGGGAATTTTCATATTTTACAAAACCTATTAATGTGAAATCCAAACATTTTTCATTCTATCCCGAACCAATAGTGCTGGTAGAATTTACTTATTTCTCACCCCCTTGGAAGGCGTTTCTTGGAAACCAACTTCTTTTTTATGTTTCCACAAAACTAGAATTGGAGATCATTTAACCAATGTAATGATCTTGTGACAATTAATCCCCCAATGCTTAAGAACCTTCCATGAAACTAATAATGATCTAGAATCTATACCTTATTTTCAAAACTGAACCATGATCCAATTAAAATGGAGGTATGTATAAAATTTGGGAGAAGAATAATTCCCTCATATCTCTTCAAGACATAAATTGTAATGTATATTTATTCTAATGAATACATGTTCATAGGTATTTCGACTATTCCATGGAAAATGGATTGATTGTGCTCTTGATGAAGAGAAATACAATTGAGGCATGGTTGGAAGGGCATGAATATAATTTCCCCTACCATATTCATCTTACATAGACAATAGTTTTTTGTATTTACTTTAAATATTATCTTCATTTGAAGATGGTCAATGGGATATTATAAAAACATACACCTGAATCCCCACTCATGTCTTCGGATCACTCTTAATAGGACTCACCAATTGTAATGACCAACATGGGACACCTACATCCTAGGAACAACCATAATAATACAACGAATTATTGGAAAAAACCTATTATTTCTGATGATTTCACTACGGTGCAGAAACATTTATGATATTATTCTCTAATGATCATTTTACACTGCATTCCCTCTATCCATTTCTTGGTGATATTTATCAATTTATCGACTATATATACTCCTTGATAAAAAATAGATGATGATATGTCTATTCCTCCTCCCATAGATCTATCCTAGAATTAATCACCTTGTTTGGGTCTCCAATATAGAATAATATGGGATTATAGAACTCATTACCTGGGCCATATATATGCAGACACCAATTAAATATGATTCTTCAATTTATACATTTCATGGATCCTTGATAGGGCAATAATGTTCAGTCAGGAGAGTGGCCATGTTGGGCATCACTTACATTTATGTATGATGGAACATTGGTCACCAATATCTTCCCCATATAATGTATTCTCAAGTGCACTGAACATAATTAATATTATGTCGTTCATGAGGTTTCTGATTCAAATGAAATAGATTCTGAGGATTTACACATGAATACCATGTTTAAAATGAGCTACTTGCGTAACTGGTTGCAAGGTAAACATCTTGTAGAGATGGAGGATTTCTGACCAGAATTTCACATAGAGGTGGACTAGGGAGGAGCATCCATTGGAGGGATAACTATGAATGGTTAAAAAATGTTTGGCTCCAAACACCCAATGAGGACGGACATGGGATGGAGTGTCCCATAAAGGGTAGGTGTCTCACTATGAAGTGGTATTCCCCTAAGAGGGAGGAACGATGGTTTACTAGATGAATGTGTGAAAACTCATGATGAGGAAGGAACCATGGTGGTTTGTCTGGTAAAGGTAAAATGTCACACTGTGAAGGGGTACATGCCAAGGAGGGAGGCCCCAAGTATCACTATATAGGTGAGTCAAAATTCCCCATGGGGGTGGACTCACAGTGGGGTGTCACATATAGGGATGTTGTCACACCATGAAGTAATATGTTCATAAGATCTTGGAACCATGGTATACCATGGGACAATATCTATCCTAATAAAGGCATCATATGTACCATATTAATGTGATTTGGATCAAAACCCACATATCACAATGGATGGTGTGGGGATTACACATGAGATCATCCCTTCACAAGAGGGTTGATCTTGGTTGGATTGTGGGGGGATTACACATAAGATATTCCCGACAACTAATAGGTTTAGGGATTATATTGAAGGGGCTTAAATGTAGGAACAACCCAATCACAGGCATTATATTACTAGGATGTGGGGGAAAAGTTAAATTTTTATGGATATAGATGAATATTTTGGGGTAAATTGATGGGATGTATGGATTACTAGTGTGTTGGGAATAAATATTAGGTATGATTAAAATATATGAACATTAGTTTGGATTCAATGTCCACGTATTTCATGGTAGGTCATTCGGGATTACACTGAGAGGGTTAACCATTGAAGTGAAGCTTGTGGTGGGTGCTTACGTGTATGAGCATCCCAAGTGGAGACATAATATTGTATGGGATTATGAATGAAAGGTTCCCATGGAGAATGGGGATGATTTGGGATTAAACATAAAGGGGAGGCCCATTGGTGCTGATGTATTATTTCTATGGTCACTATTAACCTCTAATACCACATGATTAAGGATCAGTGTCAGAAATAAGAGGAATCATTAGCCTGGATGCTCACATCAGAAAAGAAGCATTGATGAGAGATGATTAAAAGAATACATATGGGTGATTCTCGAAGAAGATACCATTACCTATGGATGTTTATAATGCATAAAAGCATCCCATTACAAATAAATATAAAAGGGGTAGAAAAAAGGCTAGGCTCTGGTGTCCATCCCTTCTCTGAACCAGTGGTCAAGGGGGAACATAGGAGAAAATGTGATTCCTCTAGAAAAAATTCATGGAAATTACATCAAGTTGTATTCTTAGGAATATATCATTCCTTGTATGGGGGTGTGATTAATTTCATTCGATGTTAGTAGAATATAATTTGATGTGAGGAGGATCTCATTCCATGTCTGCTATACCCAGGATATCCTACAGTTTACGTACAGAGATGGAACACATTTTTACCTCATGTTTTTTATGATTTCTAGTTCTATGAAGTTAAACGTTACGTATTTTTGATGTCTATGACTCACACCGCACTCATTGGGATTAAATAATTTTTGATCATCAACACTTGGGAGGGTGATTACTTCAATAAATACATTTGGGAACTATGGGGAGAAATGGTAACTCACATGTTCCATGTTAGGGTACATATTCTAAAAATAAGGATTCATTACTTTTCATATGATGAAAAGAAAGTGGTAGGGAATCGCAGCCTGGGACACACAGTGAGGAACCAAGATATTATTATATGTAAGCCTAGAGGGCTTCATGGAGAGGAACATGAATGTAATTTGAGTTATCCATAATAGGGTCATAGAAATGGTTCTATGATGTAGTGGATTTACATGGATCATGAAAGATAATTTGTGCTCAAAATTGCAAGCTAGCGTGTAAGAGGAAGAGTTGAGAGAATTTTTATAGTGTGAAAAATACCAATGTTGTCTGTATGATGGGATTTCTTTACAAACCTGACATATGTGAAAAAGAAACGAATGTCATTTAATCCAATATGGGCCCACATGAAGGGGGGCCCCAATGGAAGCTATGATGGATTCTTTTATACCTTGAGGGTTCTATTTCTTGTACACTATTATGGAAGAGGTTTCATATATTTATCTGAGATACACTTCAACTTCCATATGATCACCCTGATCAAAGGGTGGTGCATGTCAACATATAAGAAAAATATTAATTGGATGCAGGAAATATTTTTTGGATAGAACATGTATTTCACATAGTTAGGCCTCGATTCATAGAGGGAATGGGAATTAAAATTTCCAATTTGATGTCATATTGTGCATATAACATCCTTGCATATGGAATTCAGATGTTTGTGCACGAATTCAAACATGTAGGAATCGTTCTTAGCATTAATAGAATATTTTATTGAATTAAAGGGTGCCTTAAGTTTCACTAATGTTGAATGTTATGGATCATTATAGAATTCTGTTCCAAAATATGACCCCCATAGAATATGAGTATGAATGAGACCAAATGTTGTGTTTTGATTGAAATTCTGAAGACATGAGTGTGTCCATGATGGTACCAAAAAATTGTCATTGTGTGTGGAGTGGTCTTACATGTCCATGGAAACCTCAGTCAATGATTATAAATATGTAGGTGGTGTTCACAATACCATGACTTTCAGTACGATAAGAAAACACTCTTGTGTGTGTAAGTATGGGCTTTGGCATATAACCCTGATTCTCGATAGCCAATTTATTCACAACCACTTAATCTTCCAATCATTATAATTTTCTAGAAATCTCGCAAATTTCTGATTTCATGAGAATTTTTCCTACAATGCTTCCTTTTCCAGAAAAATCATGTAGCCTTTAGTGCACTAATCATTGGATTTCTATATTTGATCAACATGGACATTAAATAGAACATTCCAGAGATCGAAGATTATGTTGGTTTATGAAGAGTGAAAATGATTGTTAAACATCAAATATATCATTCTATGAGGGTTGTATTAGACAATCACATGTTATTGGGCCTTTAAGTGAATATATAGAATGAGTATCTACTAAGGGAGAACCTATCTTTTTCAATAATTGAAATAATAGATTATGTATCCATAACATGATTCAAAACCAATTCACTATGATCATGGTTCACTCATGAAGACATCGTCTAATGTGAAAACATTACCATACATTGTGATGCCTTAATATATCATCAGGAAATGGCCATATACATTTTGAAATAAAAGACTAGGATGGTCACTAGAGATGGGCCATAGGTGGGTATGTAACCCTCCAATTAGGCCAGTACCTTCCAAATTAGCATGGGGAATGTCAGTGTTGGATGAGAGAAGGACTGAGACTTGAATTATGGGGGTAAATTTATATGTTAATGGGATGGGGTGTACTAGATACGCTATACATGAGTGGAATTTGTTCAATAGCTCAATAACATCAAGCTATATTAATCTATATGGATATTTTAGTTCCATTTCTTTCATCAACTGAAGACTGTATCAATGTTTCATAGCGAATTGTTTCCCGACACAGAAATTCTATAACCCCAACATGGGGATTCAAAATCATATTTTGGTACATTTATTGAATTGGAGTCATTCCATTGAAGGAATTAAAATACAATGAGATTCTCTCTATATATAATTTCTAGGAGGAACATTGGCAGATCCCATCCTAACCTAACATATCTTTGATGCAGTGAATGAGAAGCTAGATATCATGTTCATTCAAAAGGAAATACCATTCCATGTGTGGAATTACTTGTTCCATAAGAAGGTATTGACAGTACCGATGCTCGGCTGAGAGATGTACTGTCACAACACATCACAAAGGGGGATGTCGGGGTCGTATTGTGTGATCCTGGTGTCATACGAATATTATAGGTTGGGGTATAGAATGGATGAGAGATGGGACCCACTGATCTTCTATTCCACATTTCATGATGATTTCTGAATCAGGTGGGTGTAAACATTTAGGGTCATAAGGAATGGGATATGTCAGGGGACCTTTGTGATGATGAAGATCCTTGTATCTCGCAATAGGGTCAACCAATGATTACCTATATGGAAATGCTTAATAGTATTATACTACACATTTCAAGGGCAAGAACTACTAAGAGAATCTACAAGCTATTCCATTTTACAAATGAATGGATAGTATCTCATCAATGTGGATATGAATTTTCGATCACTATTCATCATGTAGGATATAAGGCCCCAGCCTTAAACCTTAATTAATCTTTATTTATTACAAGATTACACTTTGAGGATCTTTTTAGGTTTAGAGTTTTAGAGAATTAGATCATGAAACTTGCATTACATTCCATATTTAAACAAATTGGTTACATAAAAGACAATATTCATTCTTCCCATCAGCAGAAACATATTTAATATAAAACACTGATTCTTTGATGACACATCCTTGACACTATCATCACATCATGTACCTTTCCCTTGACCTGTGAAAAACATTTCAAAAACTTGGGATGAGCATAAAAAGCTCAGTAAGGGTTATAAAAATATGGAAAGGAAACATGAGTTCATATATACATAAGAATGAAATCATACATTACCCATAAAACATAGGCACTTTAACATACCTCATCGAACCGTGAATAAATCATAGAAATCATAAGGCATAAAGGTAAATTGAGGCATTCATAACATTCTTACATAGGGAGTAACCCGCTTGGTTACGTTTGGAATACCCATCACAGTATATTCCCTAAATCGCTTCGAAGAAACCTTAACATTTCACTCCTTCGTGTTACCCAATGCATTGGAGAGCTATATCGGGCTCACCCGCCCTTAGTTTATCACGGAACCACCCGTTTTCATAACAATTCCCAAGAACCATAACATAAATGTATCACATAAAACATGCATAAAGGAAATATAACATTTCCATATTTCAATCTCAATATAACATTTTAGGATATTGAAATAATGAATCTATTAAAAAAACCATTTTCAAAACCATTTAAAACATTTAATAAAGAGATTTTTGAATCAAAGTGTCCCATAACACCTTGAAGATTTTATCATTTTAAACCATTAATTTACTTATAATTAAATCCTTAAAACCATTTTGAAAACATGGATATTAATAAGAACAAATCATTAAAACATTTAAAGCGATACTTTGGTTAAAGGGTTTCTACCAAAATTAGAGACACTTGAATACAATATTTGAGGAATAACATTTAATCAGAACATTATAATATCATGAGAATATATGGATTCATGATATATTATTCCAAATGAAATAATATACACCATATAAGAGTGAATTGGTGCATAAAAATAATGAAGTCTCAACAGAGATGTAAAATGTGATGAAATCCCTTATAAAGAAGGCATCCTTAAATTAAGGATAAATCAATCTCAAAATTATGTGTAACAAATATAAATACACCCAATATAATTGGATATTAAGTGTAAAACAATAAAAGGTCATTCACACATATTCAAAGGATGACATATTCAATAACTACATGTTGAACCGAAAGAAATCGAAATTTGGTTAAAAAGTTCCCTTGGTAAAATTCGACAGCCTAACGGTGTCACTTCAAAAATTTAGAAAATGAGTCGATGAGAGATAAAAAGGGAATATCATCAATTGGACATAAAATTTACATCAATAAGGATATAAAAGAACATATCCCAACATAATAGTATTTGAATTAAAATACATAACAAAAGAAGTCTTTTAGAAAGAGGAGGGTGAAAGGTCCCCTTACCGAGTTGGGTAACTTTTGAAACGTACACCCCATGGAAGAGGGGTCATAAAATAAAGATTTTAATACCCATAAATGAAATTATACTACACAAAGTGTATATTAATGGTCAGTACATACCCCACTCAAAGGAAATTGTGGCAAATGTAGCATAAATCTCACATGAATAAAACTGAGATGAAAAATCCCTTACGAAAACTCGGCAGCCTAACGGCGCCAGTTAAAACTTCCAAAATGGATTGATGAGATTAAATAGGGTCTCTAATCATATTAACATAATGTTTAAAGAAAGTGTAATATAAAAGAACATCCCCCAACATAACAAATAGGAGCTTAAAATAAGTGACATAAAGGAGTGTACTTAAAAATAAAGAGAGAGGTTAGATCTCTTACGAAAATTTGGCAGCCTAACGGCGCCACTCAAAACTTACAAAATCGATTGATGAGAGATAATAGGGTCTCTCATCATATGTACATAAAAATTGCAGTAAGAGTAATATAAAATAACATCCCAATAACAATAAATATGAGCTTAAAACGAATGACATAAAAGAGTGTACTTAAAAAGAAAGAGAGAAGTAGGATCCCTTACCTCGGGTCCAACTTGACTCGATCGTTCTTTAATCTCCTGAATAATAAACTTTAGTTAATTTCTACTTCCTTAAAAACATTTTTCAAGTTCATTATTCCTTTTATATCACTTATTACCATGTCATAAACATTATGTAATCATTTAAGTTAATAATATTTGTTTTGTCGATATTTGGTTCTTAAGTCGAAAGTGGACTTCTTACAATTACATGTTGTTCGTGTGGACAAATGTTCATTATATCCAGAATTTTATTCATTATTTAGATATCATATATATCATATATATCCATTATATTCATGCATTTATAATATTACATAACATTTAGAGTTAAGAAATGAAATGCACCGTTCATGGAGACGGTAAGCCGTACGTACGCATGAACGCTACTTCCAGTTCTATTTCATATTTAATGTAATTAAAACATAATGATACATAATAGTATTTTAATTCCAGTATGGTATCATATATAATATCATTAAATATATCCTTTATATGTACCACATATGGTATTAACAAATCAAATCACTTTGAGGGGCGGTAGTCCGCACTTCCTTAAATGAAGATATCGTGTTTACCCATAATGGAAACCATAAAGATATGCCATAAATGAAAAATACAGAAGCTTAAGTAAAACATAAACATATTAGATATCATATATAAAAATAGTGTCATCTTAATGGCCACCTTTGAAGGTGTTAGATGAATGTTGAACAATCATCGTTTCGGGAGGCAGATATTCGCCATCCACGGAAACAGTATGTTCTTTAACCATTAGATGTAGGTGTGTGTAAGTGTAGCTCGAATCCTTCTTATAACAAAATCCTATTATATTGAAGATACTGGAGTTGTTACAAAAGAAAATAATAAAAAGTGTTTAGGGGGTTGGAGAAGTAAAATAAAACAAAAGGACTCAAGTGAAGACATTACCTTAAAATCGGGTAACTTCCTTTGATTTGAGCTCAAAGGCTTCCTTGGAAAGGATTCTGCCCAAAGTGAGGCTTCAAGGAGTTATAGAGGTATGTGGAGAGACAAAGTGGGCTGGGTTTGGCCGAGCCAAAGGATTTGGAAGTGTGGGTAAGGAGGTAGAGGTGGGGGCCTTTTATAAGAGGAGAGGAGGGGCACTCTTGGATGGTAAAGATAAGTCACTTTATTTTAAAATGGTATTCGGATTTAAGAGGTCCCACATTGATGTGTTTCGAGGATAAGGTGATAAGGGTTCAAAATAAACTCATCCAATAGGTTTTGGACATGTGTAGATCTTATATATTACATTATCTTTCCATTTTATTAAAATCGTTAAATAATGAGGTCATCGCTGCATCATCATGATGTCATAAATAATTTAATTTATTTAATGTCTAAAAATTATAAAACAAAATACTATGATGTATGAAATATTTTTATCTTTCCAATGAATATTTATAGTCAAAACTCTGATTTGTATAACCCCATGTAAAAATTGTGTTAGTAAAACATTTCATGTTTGTCTCATTTTTACTTTAACTTTAAATAAAAAGATATTAATGTTATTTTCCAACCATAGTGACTTCATGGGGTCCCCAAGTTGACCCATGGGTTTTCTTGGTCGGAAATGACACATCCAATGAGGTTAGGACATGTGTCAAGTTCATTTCATACTATTAAAACATTATTTTTACCTTAAACTACACTAATTACCTCTAATCGCGATTAAAAACTAAATAAGTTACTATTCACCAAAAAAATATTTTTATCCCATTGAACCACATTTTACCTCTTAATGATAACCATGTATGTCGGATTTTTGAAATTCAAAACAAAAAGATGGAAAAATTTCATTTAAACGGAAAAATCAGTTTTTATAATTACCACTTAGTTGTTTCACTATTCATCGAAAATTGATGTTTTTCAGAAAAATCCCAAAAATTCACCCTAATATATATTTGATATTCCGAATTCAAAAATGAAGTCTATTTTAAAAAATTCAAAACATATAAGTCACATTAATTAATTTAATAATTAATTCCCGCTGTCAGAGCAAGTAGCGTGTTTTTATTAAACAATAAGTATCAAAAGATTGACACTAGTTTAAGTCTGATTTCAAAGTGAAATTAATTCCAACGACCAGTATTGGATTTAATTGTAAAAATATATTCTAATTTAACTTTAAAACCAATTCAAAATATAATCTAATCATATTAATAAATTAGATTAAAAAGAGGTTTTGAATTAAAATACAACATTTTACACTATTCATTAAAAAATGAACTTTATCAGAAAGATACGAAAACTTTACCCAAAGTAAATTTTGATGTCCCAATTCTTAAGAAGAGTTTTATTTGGTCCAAAAGGATGTATAAGAGTGAACAAAATTATAGTTAATGATGGTTCTCCATCGAAAGGCGATAAGTGAACCTTTAGTGAAAACTAGGGCATATACGCCTAAAATTGAATTCTTTCCGAATTTTATGGCTTTATCTTTTATTGGATAAATGTAAAAACATTTAAAAACATATATAATGATATTTTAGTTATTTCTATACATTACCGCCAATACAACGGCAACATGTTAACTACCATTTAAAATAATATTATTTTATTATTAGAGTGCAACGTAAGATTCCCAAGAAACTCGTTGTTGCGTGTTGGGTACGCCATCGAGCATAATGTCCCCTTTAAAGTCATATTAATATTTGATTCATAAATATGGATAAATATGAAAATTTCATATTCTTTATTTACCTGGGGTGTTACATCCTTCCCCCCTTTTGGGAATTGCATCCTCACAATTTTTATAATTGAGCTTGGAAACATCCTTGAAAGTCCCACATCGGAACAAGTGTCGGTAAAACAATCACTTTAAAATAAAAGAAGATAAGTACAGAGGGCACCCGAGTTAACCCATATGTAGAAAAACATGGACATGTAAGAAAAAGAAAAGGGCCATGTTCTTGAGGGATAGTGATAGTAAACATGTCTAGGAGAAAGTTAACCATAAGAAAATCACAAACTTGTGATGGGTTAAACGGTATTCGATTCCCCAGTAGGAAAAGTTAATAGACAACATTTTTGTTTTAAGTTACTTTTTATTGAGGAATTTATTCATAAGGAAACATAATCACTTATCATGTTGACTTTCAACTTTTACTAGATTCCTTAATCAAACTCATATTTTTTTCCAAAAGACAAGTATTTAGGGAGACTTGTTCGCATTAAGAATACTATAATCAACTTCTAGAGAATCACCTAATCCACCAAAGAGAACTATATACATCCCATGTATTTAGGATTTAAACAAAACCAAAACCAAAAAGGTTAGTACAAGGTCAGATAATCCAGAAACGGATAACCCATTAAAAAAAAAATCTATGCTTAATCTCCAAAATTTTTCCAACAAAACCCAAAGTTCAACGAGGACCATGTGATAAACAATTTGTCCATAAAATTCTTCAAAGTAAACCACTGTAAGATTTAAACACCAATATATGAAGGATTTAGTCACATAGTCTTCCAAGTTAAATCGTAACATTTATCTCTAAACAACATCAGTTTCTCCTAAAGTCTTGTATTGAAAAGTAATTAACCTAATCACATATCCTCCATGATAGGTTAATCATTTTCATAAAAAACCCAAAATCAACTTACTCTTAACTCATAAAATCATATAACTAAAAATAATCTGTCAAACTAACCAGGGACTTCACGTAGTCCAGTGGTAGGTGATAAATACCATTCGCACTTTGGTTGTGGGTTCGATTCCCGCAGCTTTGTCCGACGCGACATGTTGTCACACGGTCTGCGTGTTGTCCTTTTTCCAAAACTATATAATTCTTAAATCATTCCCCAAAAAGAGATAAAATCATAAAAAATGATCATAACATATTTTAACCTCAAGTTTATCTCATGCCTTTCATTTTCCAGCATATCATATAATAACCCATAATTACCTCAAATGTAAGGATCAAATAAACTCTAATGGTTACCTTTATAATTATTACCTGAACTTCCACATCAATTGGTCATCTCGTACATGATGCATTACAGATCATACCAAGGTTCAAGTGGTTGATCATGACTCCTTTCTAGTTGGTTTAGAACAACCACGAGTTTCCTCATTGAATCCCCCATTTCATCCAGTCTCTTAATCAGAGAACCACCACAGTTTCCTTCAAACCTATTGTCACTTTGGTGCCTGCTAGATCCATCCATTTACTAAAACCAAAAAGGACAGTGTGAGTATATCAACAAAACCATCATGTACTAATGAGGAAGATAAAAACTAAGATATACTTACTCATTAAATTTATCTAAAACTAGGACTCTTTCTGAAATCCTAACCATTATGGTAATGTCACTTATGCTTAAAGAATACCCTAACCTCTAAAGTTATCTAAACAAACCTTTGATACCAACTATAAGGCCCCAGCCTTAAACCTTACTTAATCATGAGTTATTACAAGATTACACTTTGAGGATATTTTTATGTTTAGAGTTTTAGAAAATTAGATCATGAAACTTACATTACATTCCACATTTAAAAAAAGTGGTTACATAAAAGATAATATTCATTCTTCCCATCAACGGAAACATATTTAAAATAAAACACGGATTCATTATTGAAACATCCTTGACACTATCAACACATCATGTACCTTTCCCTTGACCTGTGAAAAACATTTCAAAAACTTGGGATGAGCATAAAAAGATCAGTAAGGGTTATAAAAATATGGAAAGGAAACATGAGTTCATATATACATAAGAATGAAATCAAACTTTACCAATAAAACATAGGCACTTTAACATACCTAATCAAACCATGAATAAATCATATAAATCATAAGACATAAAGGTAACTTGAGGCATTCATAACATTATTACGTAGGGAGTAACCCTCTTGGTTACGTTTGGAAAACCCATCATAGTATATTCCCTAAATCTCTTCGGAGAAACCTTAACGTTTCACTGCTTCGCGTTACCCAATGCATTGGAGAGCTATATCGGGCTCACCCGCCCTTAGTTTATCACACAACCACCCATTTTTATAACAATTACCAAGAATTATAACATAAATTTATCACATAAAACATGCATAAAAAAAATATAACATTTCCACATTTCAATCACAACATAACATTTTAGGATATTGAAATAATGAATCCATTAAAAAAACCATTTTCAAAACCATTTAAAACAATTAATAAAGGGGGTTTTGAATCAATGTATCCCATACCACCTTGAATATTTTAACATTTTAAACCATTAATATCCATATAAGTAAATCCTTAAAACCATTTTGAA
Organism: Viscum album; assembly: GCA_963277665.1. Classification (NCBI taxonomy): domain Eukaryota; kingdom Viridiplantae; phylum Streptophyta; class Magnoliopsida; order Santalales; family Viscaceae; genus Viscum; species Viscum album. The sequence goes on from OY728152.1 coordinate 1,507,658,702, forward strand.
AACATGGATATTAATAAGAACAAATCATTAAAACATTTAAAGCGATATTTTTGTTAAAGGGTTTCTACCAAAATTAGAGACACTTGAATACAATAATTGAGGAATAACATTTAATCAGAACTTTATAATATCATGAGAATAAATGGATTCATGATATAATATTCCAAAGGACAGTAAATACACCATATAAGAGTGAATTGGTGCATAACAATAATGAAGTCTCAATAGAGATGTAAAATGTGATGAAATCCCTTATAAAGAAGGTATCCTTAAATTAAGGATAAATCAATCTAAAAATTATGTGTGACAAATATAAATACACCCAATATAATTAGATATTAAGTGTAAAACAATAAAAGTCCATTCACACATATTCAAAGGATGAAATATTCAATAACTACATGTTGAACCCAAAGAAATCGAAATTGGGTTAAAAAGTTCCCTTGGTAAAATTCGACAGCCTAACGGCGTCACTTCAAAAATTCAGAAAATGAGTTGATGAGAGATAAAAAGGGAATCTCATCACTTGGACATAAAATTTAAATCAATAAGGATATAAAAGAACATATCCCAACATAATATTATGTGAATTAAAAGACATAACAAAAGAAGTATTTTAAAAAGAGGAGGGTGAAAGGTCCCCTTAACGAGTTGGATAACATTAGAAACGTACACCCCAAGGAAGAAGGGTCATAAAATGAAGCTGTGAATACCCGTAAATGAAAATTCACTACACAATGTGTATAATAATGGGTAGTACATACACAACTCAATGGAAATTGTGGCAAATGTAGCATAAATCTCACGGGAATAAAAGTGAGATGAAAAATCCCTTACGAAAACTCGGCAGCCTAACGGTGCCAGTTAAAACTTCCAAAATGGATTGATGAGATGAAATAGGGTCTCTCATCATATTATCATAATGTTTACAGAATGAGGAATATAAAATAACATCCCCCAACATAACAAATAGGAGCTTAAAATAAGTGACATAAAGGAGAGTACTTAAAAAGAAAGAGAGAGGTTACATCTCTTACGAAAATTCGGCAGCCTAACGGCGCCACTCAAAACATCCAAAATGGATTCATGAGAGAGAATAGGGTCTCTAATAATATGTAAATAAAAATTACAGTAAGATTAATATAAAAGAACATCCCAATCACAAGAAATATGAGCTTAAAAGAAATGACATAAAAGAGTGTACTTAAAAAGAAAGAGAGGAGTAGGATCCCTTACCTCGGGTCCGACTTGACTCGATCGTTCTTTAATCTCCTGAATAATAAACATGAGTTAATTTATACTTCCTTAAGTACCTTTTTCAAGTTCATTATTCCTTTTATATCACTTATTACCATGTCATAAACATTATGTAATCATTTAAGTTAATAATATTTGTTTTGTCGATATTTGGTTTTTAAGTCGAAAGTGGACTTCTAACAATTACATGTTGTTCGAGTGGCCAAATGTTCATTATATCCAGAATTTTATTCATGATGTAGATATCATATATATCATATATATCCAGTATATTCATGAATTTATAATATTAAATAACATTTAGAGTTAAGAAATGAAATGCACCGTTCATGGAGATGGTAAGTCGTATGTACGTATGAACGCTACTTCCAGTTCTATTTCATATTTAATTGAATTAAAACATAATGATACAAAATAGTATTTTAATTCCATTATGGTATCATATATAATATCATTAAATATATCCTTTATACGTACCACACATGATATTAACGAATCAAATCACTTTGAGGGGGCGGTAGTCCGCACTTCCTTAAATGAAGATATCGCGTTTACCCATAATGGAAACCATAAAAGTATGCCATAAATGAAAAATACAGAAGCTTAAGTAAAACATAAACATATTAGATATCATATATAAATATTGTGTCATCTTAATGTCCACCTTTTATGGTGTTAGAATAATGTTGAACAATCATCACTTCAGGAGGCAGAAATTCACCATCCACGGAAACAGTATGTTCTTTAACCATTATATGTAGGTGTGTGTAAGTGTAGCTCGAATCCTTATTATAACAACATCCTAGTATATTTATTATACTGTATTTTTAACTAAAGAAAGGAATAAAAAGAGTTTAGGGGGTTGGAGAAATAAAATAAATCAAAAGGACTCAAGTGAAGACATTTCCTTAAAATCGGGTAACTTCCTTTGATTTGAGCTCAAAGGCTTCCTTGGAAAGGATTATTCCCAAAGTGATGCATCAAGGAGTTAGAGAGGGATGTGGAGAGACAAAATGGTCAGGTTTTGGCCGAGCCAAAGGCTTTGGAAGTGTGGGTAAGGAGGTAGAGGTGGGGGCCTTTTATAAGAGGAGAGGAGGGGCACTCTTGGAAGGTAAAAAACGTCACTTTATTTTAAAATGGTATTCGGATTTAATAGGTCCCACATTGATTTGTTTCTAGGATAAGGTGATAAGGGTTCTAAATCCACTCATCCAATAGGTTTTGAACATGTTTATGTCTTAGATATTACATTATCTTTCCATTTTATTTAAATCGTTAAATAATGAGGTCATCGCTGCATCATCATGATGTCATAAATAATTTACATTATTTAATGTATAAAAAATATAAAAAAATACTATGATGTAGGAAATCGTTTTTTCTTTCCAATGAATATTTATAGTAAAAAAGAGGAATTGTATAACCCCATGTAAAATTTTTTTTAGTAAAACATTTCATGTTTGTCTCATTTTTACTTTAACTTTAAATAAAAAGATATTAATGTCATTTTCCAAACAAAGTGGCTTCATGGGGTCCCCAAGTTGACCCATGGGTTATCATGGTCGTCCATGACACATCCAATGAGGTTATGACAAGTTTCAAGTTCATTTCATATTATTAAAACATTATTTTTACCTTAAACTACACTAATTACCTCTATTCGCGATTAAAAACTTAATAAGTTACTATTGACCAAAAAATTATTTTTATCCCATTGAACGACATTTTACTTCTTAATGGAAACCATGTATGTCTGATTTTTGAAATTCAAAACACAAAGATGGAAAAATTTCATTTAAACGGAAAAATCAGTTTTTATAAGTACCACTTAGTGGTTTCACTATTCATCAAAAATTGAAGTTTTTCAGAAAAATCCCAAAAATTCACCCTAATATATATTTGATATTCCAAATTAAAAAATGAAGTCTATTTTACAAAATTAAAAACATATAAGTCACATTAATTAATTTAAAAATTAATTCCCGCGGTCAGAGAAAATAGCGTGTTTTTCTGAAACAATAAGTATCAAATGATTGACAGTAGTTTAAGTCAGATTTCAAAGTGAAATTAATTCCAACGACCACTATTGGATTTAATGGTAAAAATATATTCTAATTTCACTTTAAAACCAATTCAAAAGATAATATAATCATATAAATAAATTAGATTAAAAAGAGGTTTTGAATTAAAATACAACATTTTACACTATTCATTAAAAAATGAACTTTATCAGAAAGATACCAAAAATTTACACAAAGTAAATTTTGATGTCCCAATTCTTAAGAAGAGTTTTATTTGGTCCAAAAGGATGTATAAGAGTGAACAAAACTATATTTAACGATGGTTCTCCATCAAAAGGCGATAAGTGAACCTTTAGTGAAAATTAGGGCATATACGCCTAAAATTGAATTCTTTCCATATTTTATGCCTTTATCTTTTATTGGATAAATGTAAAAACATTTAAAAACATATATAATCATATTTTAGTTATTTCTATCCATTCCCGCCAATACAACGGCTACATTTTAACTACCATTTAAAATAATATTATTTTATTATTAGAGTGCAACGTAAGATTCCCAAGAAACTCGTTGTTGCGTGTTGGGTACGCCATCAAGCATAGAATCCCCTTTAAAGTCATATTAATATTTTATTCATAAATATGGATAAATATGAAAATGTCATATTCTTTATTTACCTATGGTGTTACATAGGAAGAAGATTACCACCATCCTTACTGAACATTTCTAGGGTTCGGCCACTAACACTACACAAATAAATAGTCATACACCATATCATTAGCCACAAAAAATTCAACTTCCACTACATTCACACTCTATTATGATATGGTGGATATCCTTTGAGGTTCATGGGTGGATATAGAGTACTTAAAGAGTTTATGGAGTGGCGTTCTTGGGGCCTGGATTAATAGAAATGTCATCTGTGAACCAAACATGACTTTCCACTTATCCCAAATATTCAAATCCCTCAAACAGGTTGAATATAATGTGCACAAATAGGTTTGTGAAGTTTTTAACCCTTGTATCCTCATCCAAGGTTGGATCATTATAATAAATGATTTATTTTGATAAATTATCATGCTTCTTCCTATAGAAGTATATGTTGACCTATAAATGGAATATTCCAAAATATGGCTGGGGGTATCAGGAAGAAATCATTTAAATATTCATACATATACTTGAACTACTGAAACAGGATCCAGAACATTGTGAAATTCAGATGGTATACTAATCTAGAGTCATGTCAGGAGGCAATCAAGGAAACTGGGGGAGAATGAGTCAGGACCCTAGTAGTGGGGATGTCACAGGGCGTAGCCAAACCATCGCCACCAGATGATTGGTGGTCATAAAAGTGGTGTATAGGGATATCCAATGAAGCACCAATAAATAATATATGATATAATTTCCAACTACTTACAGATGTCATTTTTTGTCTCTTTTGTGCGCTTATAGAGCATTACGACAAGCACTATCTTGAGAAAACCTATGGCAGAGGATAAAGGGTAACATGCCCAAATTTTCAGAATTTAGGAACATTTAGGTGAGAAAATGGTGATATTTCATCAGATTCATGAGTAATTACCATAAATGGATATCTATAAAATTAATATTTTGTAGTCTAAGTCACCACCCACTATATAAAATGTAATTCTCATCCATGAGTCATATCATTAGAAGACGCCTCCCGAGGTTCACCATGAAGAAGAATAATAAAAAGACAGATAATAATAATAATAATATAAAAAATAATAACATGCGGATGAGGTGTCTTGAGGAACATATACTCATCAGAGGATCCTCGAGGAGATTAGTGAGATTGCGGGATATGAAGAGAAGTTTGTAGAGTTCCTTTTAGTAATCCTTAACATACAAATTTATTTGATAATTCCATTTCAACACATATTCCCACTTATAAAAAACTATCTATAACTGAAGGAACTATGTGGTGGTAAAAAGACCACCACCATTGGGGTAGTAAATGTGTAATTGGATAAGTGAAAAATGTGCCAGAGTGAATAGTTGAGACAATAATGGGTGATGAATCAATCATGGATGAGGCCTCTAGTGGTGGGATAGCTGATGAGGATACAGTTTCCAGCTCAGAAACCCAGTTCCCTCGTGCTATCTATTTGGATCATGAACTTCAATCCCAATTGGGGAACCTATGAAAAGTCACATATTATATGTATCATCATCAAAATACATCCTCTTCTTGGTAAGAAAAAATCTCAAACAATCCATTCATAATCAAGTTTCCACAGATCTTTTACAACAGAGATTACATATATTTTATAGATCCAACATAAACAATACAATGAGGGCATGTTAAAAAAATTTAAACACCTTGTGGGGAGGTCTATCATATGGTTAATGTCTTGTATGGGACTCAAGAGCTCAACCTATTGGGTCTCAGCTAAAATATTTCATGGATTTCACAAAATCACACATATCATCACCTGAGTAAATCAAATGAGGTGCTTATTTCCCTGAAGTGCATAAGATACATTGTACCTAGATGGTCTTTGAGACTGAGGCATCTATGAAACCCCTCATTATGGCCACACCATTTCATTAGTTTCTGGTCATTCACCCTAGGTAATCATTGGTGGTCGTTGATGAGTAGGTTGTTAGAGCTGTAAGTGACACCATTGGTGGTGTGGATCATAAGGCCAATGAAATATATAAATCAAGAATGGCCTCCCCATTATATGATGACCATTACCAGATAGAGGATACTAGAGGAAGAACATACTATTGTACTTGTTATTTTTTTGGCAAATTATTATCCCTCTGATACTGATTTTCTAGATGATTATGACCTATTAATATCCAATGAAAATTGCATCATCCATTGGAGAGTGTAATTTATTCCTAAAAAATTAGATATAAATCATCATTACAGTGATGTCTTGACTGGAGAAGGCTGAGAGCCAATTAGCGTAGGTGATGTACCAAATTTCCAATATTCAATATGATAGGTTCCAGGCACGTACAAGAGCATGTGATCTTCAACTAATGTTCAACAATGAGGAATTAGACATTCATGGAGGAAAATATTTATAGTGGACACATGCTAAATGATGGTATTTTTGGTAAACTCAATCAATAGAGTAATGTTATAAGGGAAATTTTTCTATAACTCCAGAGAGGCTTGAGTATATGGGTGACCAATACTGTGTCTTTTTTTCATGACACTGGATCATTCTATTCAAAGTCGTATTACCTTGTTTTCCTTAATTATCAAAATTAAATCATATTTTTGATTAATCTAATAACCAATCCTATAAATACGCAGTCTTAACACACATATTCTATATATATGTTTTATTGGAATTCATAAAAAAATTACCAAAGAGGACCTACATATATAATATTATTCTAATACCTTTTCAAACATGGAAACTTGAGAAATGGTATATAAGTGATAAATATTTTCTCCCAATGGGTTCTTCTTTACTGAAAACCACCCTAGACACATCATGCACAACACATATCTTAAAATCATGGGGAAGAAAACATTGAAGCAGAGATCTAAGATTATTATTAAGATTAATCAATGAATACATATAAGTATATACATGATCATAAGAGTATGCTAATGTGATCAAATAATTTGAAGATCATTCCATGCATATCAATGATCATATCAATGAATCATCGAATAAATCATTAAATTTAAAAAGACATGAATCATAAGAAAATATAGAACATAAACCATGAAATAATAATATATGAATAAAACAATGTATTATGGAAAACACATAAGCATAAAATATGATTACGATATTATCCAAGGCATCACTTCGAGGACCATCTTAGTAGTATGGGTTCACGTCGCATAAGATCATTGAAGCCATGGTTGACTCCCATGATTATAATAGTAGCATGAGTTCACACCTCATACAATCTTTTTAGTCATGGTTTACTCCAATGGCTTTATTATTCATCAATGTTCACTCCCAACATCATCTTAGTTTATACTTTGAGTTATAAATATTTAACTAAGGCTTTGGAGATAGATATAGGTCCCACTAATCTCATAATGAAATCATACATACATGTGCCCAAAAAGCATAAATAATAATACCATAAAATGTGAAATAATTTTTTTCATAAACATGAAATCTTATCATATCCTGTGAAAAATGAGGCACATTTAATAATAATTTCATCCAAAAATGTCATGTGAAAGTATATAGGATTCATATGAATAAACATCATGAACGATAAAGAGGATTCATAATCATATAACCTGTGAAAGATACATGAGTTTCATAAACATCATTCAATCAATACGTAATCAATTTTTATAAAAAATTTTATTTAAATCTTTGGATAATTTCTCCATAATTGCATGAGTAACAAAAAATTATGTAATATTAGATGGAAAATAAATTTGAAATAGATTTTCAAAAAATTTCTTCTGTAAAATATCCTTTGATATTTTAAAAAATATTTTTAAAACAAAATACATTTTGAGAACAATTTTTTTTGAAAATAATGTTCAAAACATATAGTGATATAATGAGAATATTTTGAAAACCATTTTCCTTGAAAATAATTAAATTAATCTTGTAAACATTTTGAAAAAAATCAATTGATGGATTTTGAAGAATATTGAAAACATTTGAAAATCCATTTCATTGAAAATAACATTTTAAATCATTTTCTTGAACATTAAAATTTTAAAAATGTAAATTATGAATTAAGGAAGTCTTGTTGGGTAAATCATTGCATATCGTATGATGTAAAAAGAACATTCTTTTTTAATTAATTTTTTTTATAGAAAAATTACTTGTTTGTAAAGTGGAATGAATATTTATTTGAAGAAATTTGAAGAAGAATAAAAGGGAATAATATATTCTAAATATCATAGAATAGTATTATAATATTCATATATTACTTTTTATGAAACATGGTTTTCAAGTATAACATATTTTCGACCAATGTTATAGGTAATGTAACATTTTCTTTAAAACATTTTTTTCTCTTGTCTTATGTTAAATAAAGTAGAAAATGGTCTTAAAAATTTCAAAAATAAATAATATCAGTGGATAATAAAAAAACATGTGTTTATTTTAAATATGTATCAAAATATTTAATTAATGATCTAATGATGATAATCAATGTTGATAAATAATTACATTATTTCAATAAACTATTACCACATGGTAACATTGAATCACACTCCCGATGTAAGAAAATGAAATTACATATACATTTAAAATAACATGAAAATAATTATTTTCTTTTTATAACATGTTAAATGATTTTTATACAAATCATATAAAAATATTGGTCTATAACATGGAATGTATCTCAAAGAAGAAAAAATGATACAAAATTCATTTACTGATTTGTTAACATTTGAAACATAAACCTCACAAAAGAAATATCATAAAACAGTTATTTAAATACACATTGTTTTAATTATATAAGTAATATAATACATTAATTGGATGAATATACACCACACCGAATAAGTGAGTGATGAATACGGCATGGATTTTATAAAAATAAAGAGTGATATTGTTTCCAATTACTATGAGTTTTTCATCCTTCATGTGTCATTATATTCCTGAAAAATAAACATATTTTAATTATTTGTTTTCTTAATATCCTTTCTAATTTTTATTATTACATTTAAGTTATTCATTACCATTTTTATACTACAACATAAGTAATTTAATTTATGTTGGTTGTTTTTCCAAAATTTGGTTCATATGATAAAAATGACATTGGTTGGTTGACTATTTTTATTGGGGGAACTAAATAGACATATCAAAAATAATAATCACGAAATAATTATCATATTAATAAATTAATTATACTTTTAATCACAATTATTAATATATGGTTCTGAAAAAATGGTCAACATTACAATCATTGAGACAGTTGGCCATACGTACCCATGAGAAACATTTCAATTTATCAATGATCATTATGTAATGAATGTCAGTAAAATTAATCATTAAAATATGTTAATCATATAAAAAATACAATGTTATTTAATCATATATACTTATATATATATATATAATAAATTTTATTTAGAAACAAAAAACAAGTATTGAAGAGGTCATCTTCCACATGTCCAAAGATGACATTAATAAAATATAAGTGTGTGAAAGGGTAATAATGAAAATGAGATACATTATATTTCCATAAATTTAATTATTTAATTAAAATTATATATGGTATTTATTTCACATGTTTTTAATTAATCACATAAATTATACATTCCATTTATCGTGTGACTGAATAATATCCACTTTAGGTGAAGGTAGTCCACAATTCCAAAAAATGATGTTATCACATTTATACATAATGGAATGAGTAAAATAATGTTTTATAAAGGAATTAAAGAAAAAAATGAAATTTTATAAAATTTATATATATCATATATAAATATAGTGTGCATCATGATGAATGACCTCAAATGGTGGCATATGTGAAACAAGAAATCAACCTTTCGTGAGGCAGTAGTTCACCATACACAAAGGGTAAGTCAGTTACCCATTAGAAGGTGGTGTGAGTATGTGGTGATCAAAAAAATAATATAATAAAATATTAGTATATTTATGAGGAATTTTCATTTCTATAATCATGAAATAATTATATATTAGTGTTTGGAAATAGAAATTTGTGATAGTAACCTGAGTAATGACATTAACACTTCTACAGGTAACTCCATTGGTGTTTCACCAAATTGATTGGTAGGATGGATTTATGACCAAAGTGAGGAATAAATGTGGAAGGGGTTATTTTCAAAATTTATTTGGATATATAATATTCAAAAAATTATTTCTTGAGATGTGTGAGGATGTGGGAAGAGAGGAGGCATTTTATAGTGGATGTGGAGTGGAACTCTTGGAATATTTTGGAAAAGGGAAACCCCACCCTCATTTTTGTTATTTAAAGTGGATCCACTAATGGTAAAATTTTTATTCAAGGGATTATAGGGTATAAATATTTCAGCAAAACAGATTTCGGACAAATTTCAATATTATATTAGGCCTTATATATAGGTTTTATTTAATTGTTAAGATTAATTTAATCAAATTTTTTGTAATCAATTTTAATTGCTTTTACTAATAGCTAAGGTTAAAAACTAGGATGATATTGGTAGAAATTAAAAATTATTTTTATTACCAATATTTAATGAATTTTTCCATATTCCAATTATAGAAGTGGAATAAATTTATTGAAATATAATATTACATATGGGATTACAAAGTGTGTTTTTAATGAAAAAATGTTCAAAAAATTCTTGGTTTTGTATGAAAAATTTCATTTTGAAATTTACTTCAATTACCTAAATTGGATAAAAATGTAAAATTTTGATCTAATTATCCTTTTAAATAAAAATAAAATATCAATAATTTTAATAAATAAATTATATGAAAAATTAGTTTTTAGATAATATTTATTATTTTTAAATATTCATCAAAACATAAAACTTCACAAAAAAGTAAAGAATGTCACCCCATCCCAATTTATATGTTTCTATTTAAATATTTATTTTTATTTAGAAATAGAAAATTAATTACAGTTCCAAAAATTTTATTTAATATAGGTTTTCCATTGAATGGCACTAAAGGTACCTTAAAAATACATATTTTTTGGTGTAAATATTGGTTTTTTTGTATTATTTCTATTTGAATCAATTAGATGAATATAAAAACTATATTATGTATTATGTAATAAATAAATTACATTTATACAACTCACTAATTGTACCTAATGTAATTTATTCAGATTAATTTATTTATAATCATAAAAATAGTTCTCTATGAAAGTATTCCCTTTATATTTTGTTGGTTTATTGTAACTAATGAATTTTTTTTATATTTATGTAAACCATTGGTTTTCTATGATAATTAATAGTATTCCTAATCTATAAAATAATGTACAATTTACTCATTAATATATTTTAAGATTATAATTTTATAATATTTTATTTTTTGGTAAAACTTTGTCTTGCATATTACAGAAGCCATTATGGTAATTTTTTACTGAGTTTAACACAAGCTAACCAAAGTGGTCCTTATAGATAAATCTACCATTTATATTTACTACATTCCATGATGAACATTTTATTTCATGAGCCGTAGTTAGTCCATTAAATTGAAAAATTATATATTTTGTATTGTGTGGAATAAAAAAATTATTAATGATATTTACTTATTATAAAAAAAATATCTAACAAAATATTGGGGTGCTATATTCTACCCCTATTAAAATTAATTTCACATTTAAAACAATTTTTTTCAAATGATTAATACTTGAATGTTCCATTCAATGAAACTCATATCATAAAAATAAATATTTAAACATCTAGAAAGAAGACATTTGGAATCATAATGGTTACCCAGAGTGTTGTATAACCTAGTTTCAATAATGAGAACATCGGTGGAAAGTGAAAATATGGAAATTGAATAAAAGATTAAATATTAGGTAGTGATTTATGTCATCAATCACAAAAAATATTTTTATTCCTAAAATTTATAACTAAATAATAATAATTAAACATTAACCAGAACATCAGATAGGATAATGGATGTCGTGAAATCCTACATACTCCGGTCATTGGTTTAAGTCATACATCTTTGGCAGACTCGATGGGTTTTTTCCAACATACATGATTTCATATTGTAAAATTAAATAATATAATTTTGATAGTAAATATGAGAAACATTATTTTAAAAAGTTTGTTCACTAGTTGGATATTTAACTAAGGATTTCAAAACAAACTCATAACATGAATACATCAACCTATGTTTAAAATACTCTTTCAATAACTAGTTAAACTTATATCTATTCCTAATGTAAAAAAACATTAGAATAAAGGTCACAAATTCATATTAACATTGTTACCTCATATATCAAAATGTATCTATTGGTTTTCAAGTAAGAAACCTAAGAATACCCTTATATTATATTCTATTGAAATATCCTGGTAACCAAAATTACCATAATTTTTTTTGGAAAAAATTAATTATTAATTATTCCAAATATTAATAGATATATTCCAAAATTAAAAAATTTATAAAAAATTCATCCATTATAGCATAAAATTCTTTCTCCAATATACTTTATGAATTAGAATTTAATTATAATCATCTATGAAACATAATGATAACCAGCATTTCTTTTAACAATACATAATTATCATAACATTAGGAACACATTGAGGGCTATATTTTCCCTAATTGAATGTTTACAATGAAAATAACCTTTCCATTAAATGGATTTTCATGTCCATTATAATTATTCCACATAATATTGTAAAACCTTATACAAAAACATAAACTCATTAATCCTTTAATATTTAAAACTTTATTCTACATAAATCTAGAATTCAACAACATAGAAACATTTACTATTCCACTTCATCCATGTTTCAATAGAACACTACCTCATCCTTTTACAAAATACCTCTTTCCTGTCACATTTTTTCTGTAGTCTTGTCATCATAAGCTATATAACCATTACTCAAACCACCTTGCTAATTTTAATTAGAATCATTACACTTAGGGCTTGTATTTTCATAGGGACCATTCATTTGACTGTTAAATCATTTAAAAATTTATGATATCTTAGGGAGGACAATATTCCCATCTATTTTGATAGTTGAAACCTTCATTTTTTATTTTATAGTTACTTTCTTTGTGACCTTCTTTTCTACTATCAAAACACATTATTTTTCCAATAAGACATTCACATAGGTGATTATTTCCATAATTTATACACATTTGAAGCCACATTTTATTTTCTATGGTCTCCATTACCTGAACATTCAGAAAAATCATTCTGTCTATTCATTGATGATTTTAAGAGTTGTTTATGGTACACATTTTGGATCATATTTCTGGATAATAAACTATGAAGGATCACAACATCGTTCATTATATTATCATCCAATTTTACTTAAAATAATCGTATTGTGTATCACATTGAACATTAATCCAGTTAATTCTTATTATCTCCATTTCAAAAAACCTGAAATTACTGAATAAGAAACAATTATCTTATTGAGAAACCACATAATCAAGAAATGTCAATTATAGGATGTTTATGTTATGAAACATTCCTTAATCTATGAAACCATATGTTTATCATAGGATTTTCATACCCAATATACTTTTCAATCCTACATGATGGGTTTTAATGATTTTGTGAATTAAAAATTCATATCTCACTGAAGTATCAAAACAAGTGTGCATTATAGCTTATTGTCATGTACTAGGATACTATGAGTCAGGCATCAGAGAGATCGTTGGAGTTGTTACACCAACGTATATGAAATTGAAAACCATATCCACTTTTATTATCCAGAATGTGATGTGTTTCAAGGAAACCACCCACTATATCCTTTAGCCAAATTCTACGAAAATTTACAAAACATTAATGTACATAAAAATTACTTAACTTTTGTGGAATACAAAGAATATTAAAAAAATAGACACCCAAATATAGTATTAGTCTAGTGCATTCGAAAACATGGAATCATGCAAACTGATACAAAAGTGATCTACATTATCTCCCACAAAATTCTTCTTGAATATAACCCTTCTAATACACATAATACATAATAGATATCCCCATATCCTAGGGAAGGAAACATAATATGGGTGAGATCATATGGTCAGTATCGGTAAATAAGGGATACATTTAACCATAAAAATGAGAATTTGAGTATGATAAAGTGATCATAACATTTGAATATCATACCATGTATATCAAATATCATAAAAATGTATCATGGAATAAGGAATTATAGATAATAAGACCTGATTCATAAGTAAATAAATAACATAATATATGGAAGAATAAAATAATAATAGAAAAAGGAATTGTTTAAAACACACAGGCATATAATATAATATCCATATAAGACAAGGTATTACTGCCAAGACCATCTTAGTAGTATGGGTTCAATCAACATATAATTTTGGTAGTCATGGATCACTCTCATAGACTTTTTAATAGCACAAGTTCACTTCTCATACCTTCTTGGTAGTCATGTTTCACTACCATAGCGATCTCAATAGTCAAGGATTAATCCCAATACCATATTAGTCTATCTCAATAGACATAAATAATTATCCAATTAATTGGAGGGATATATAAGTCCCACCCTTATCATAATGAAATCATTAATACATGTGGAACAAAATCATAAACAATCATATCAAAACCCATGAAATGAAATGGGTATCATATACATGTAATCATATCATAGCCTATTAAAAAAAGAGGCATGTTTCAAATTAATTCCATCTAATCAAAACCCATGAAAGGTAGCAGTTTTCATATCCATATAATCCATTAAATTTAAATATATTTCAAAAATTTATAACCAATTCATGAGTAATGATCCTCATAAATATCATATTATCCATAAATTAACCACACAGAAAAATAATATGGATGGAATATTTGGATAATTTCACTATAATTTCATTTATAGAACCAAATAATATAATCCTATATGGATAATAATTTTTAAAAATCTTTTAAAAATATTTCTTGGTGATAATATCCTTTATTATTTGGAAAAGTATTATTAAAACATAAAACCTTTTTAGAACTATTTTCATGAACATATAATTTAAAAAATATAAATAAATCAAGTAAATATTTTCAAAATCATATTCCTTGAAAAAATATAGGTGAATAAATAAAATAATTTGAAACCCTTTTTCCTTTGAGAACATACAAAGAATTTTGAAATAGGCTTGAAATTAATTTCCATGAAAATAACAATTAAAAATATATTCTTAAAAATTAATCATTTAAACATGAGAAGGAATCTTAATTGAATTAACAAATGGTATGTTAGTTCATGTCATACAAGCTAAAAAGAAGATACTTTTGTGGGATCGAAATTTTAGAAAAAATACTTTTCTAGACATAGGTAAGAATATTACATTGTAAAATTGGATAACTAATAAATAAAAACAATATATTTTAACAATAATAGGATAATATTGGAATTTTTTTGGTATCCATTTTAAAAAACATGATTTTTAATGGACATAGAATTCCAACCGAAGAGGGAGGTAAGGACATATTTTCTTAATTTTTAATATTTATCATAATTAAATAAGAGTTGAAATGGTACTAATAAATGAAAAAATAAATAATAACCATAAGATCATAAAATTATTTAATGTTCATCATATATAAATCATATAATTACCATAATAAAAATGTGATCCTAAATAATCTCGATAAATTGTGATATTGTTTCAAAAAACTCTTACCACATTTAAACATTGAATCATAGTCACCATTTAATAAAATTACATTACATGGAGATTTAAAACATAATTAAAATTATGGTATTAATTCTATATAATTTAAATGTAATTTTTTACATCTTGTATAAAAATATAGTTGTATGATATGGATTGTGTCTATAGAAGTAAAATTGAGACAAAATTATATTACCAATTTGGTAAAATTTAAATCTTATTCCCCATGACAGAATGATCAAAAAATGATAATTTAATTACCAATATAATTTGTTATATGATTCATATAATACAATTATAGGTAGTATATTCACCACACAAAAGAATTGAGTGGTGAATAAGGCATGTATCTCACAAATATAAAGAGTAAAATGAAATTCCCATTCCCTGAGTTCAATTTGTCTCATGTGTATTTATATTCTTTAATAATAAAATTATGCTAATTAACTAATTAGAGAATAAAAATTTTACAAATTATTATTATTTTGCATCACTTCTTATTATCTTGTAGAAAACTACATATAATATAATGTTTAAGTCATCTTTTTTAACAAATTTGTTTCATTTGTTAAAAATAACATTGGTTGGATGACTATGGTCAAATGAGTCATTATATAAAAATGTCTCGAACAATAAAAATTACATAATTATCATATTTATTCATTAATTATACCTTCCAAATCAATCATTAAATATGGTTCTGAATAATTAATCAATGTAAAAATAATGGAGACGGTATGCCCTATGTAAACAAGAGTAACATTCAAATTTCTCAATGATAGTTATAGAAGGAAGGAAATTAGACTAATTACTTCCATAATGATAATTATACCATAAATAAAATATTATTTAATCATATAAATTTATATATATAATTTAATTGATGTAAACGTAATCACATCATGCTGAGGAGGTGGTAGTATACACAACCACGAATGATGTTATCACTTTATAAGTGTGTGAAATGGTAATAAATAAAATTATATAAATTATAATTTCAGAAAGGAAATAATTTTATTAAATCAAAATATATTTTTATATGTAAAATATTTCTAATTTAAACTATCCTTTATAAATTACATTTATTGTGTTATTAAATCACAACATTTTAGGATGTGGTAGTCCCCACTTCCACAAATGATGTTATCCTATTGACACATAATGTAATGAATAATGGAATGTGTAATAATATAATTGAAGAATAATAGTGAAAATATATATCATATATATCATAAATAAATAAATTTCCCATCATAACACCCAAACTCGTATGGTGGGAAATGAAAAACTAACAAAAATCATTTGGTGACGTGGTAGTTTGTCGTACCAGAATGGTATGCTCATTACCAATTAGATGGAGGATTTTGTAACTCTAGATATAAAACATAATGTAACAAAATTTTAGTATACTTATGTTACTGGTGTTGTTAAATTAGCATGAAATAATGATATTTATGTGGTGGGGAAAGAATATAGAAGAATAACACTTGATGAAGCCAGTTAACTCTTCTTTGGGTCAATCCTTTTGGTTTGCATCAAGGGGATTCCTTGGATGGATTAAAAATAAAATTTATGATTCATGGAAAATGGGAGGAATTTGGGGATAAATTATTTTATTTTTTGTCTCATCCAAATTTCTTGAGTGGTTTGAGAACGATAGAGGAGAGGACAACTTTTATAGTGCTGGAGGATTTCCACTCATGTAATATTTTTAAAATATGAGACCCCCAAACATTATTTTGTTAAATGTGGATCCAATAAATGTCCAATGTTCTTCCTTATAATTATAGGGTAGAAATACATCCATATAATGTTTTTTTGACAATTTTTTTGTTGTATTAGTCATTATGATTATGATATAGTATCTTGTTATTTATAATTTAATATTAATCATTCTAATTAATTTTAATTACCTTTACTAATATTTTTGGTCAAAAAATATGTGTATATTCTGTGATATTATAATTTTATAAAATTCCATATATTTTGTCAATTTTTTCAAGATAAATTAATTTAAATTTAATCCCACAAATGGGATGAAAATGTTCCGGTTTAATGTAAAAGTGTTCAATATTTTTCTAGGGATTTATATCAAATTTCAATAAGAAATTTATTCTAATTAACTAAATTGGATAAATTTTTAACTTTTTGTACATATTATAATTTATAATAAACTACAAATAAATATATCTTTATAAAAAAAATTACATGAAAAAGTTGTCTTGAAATAAATTTCAGTATTTTTAACAATTAATTTAAAATTCAATTTCCAAAAAAAATACCATTAACTAACCCTTACATAATAAATAATTATTGATTTATAAAATAATGATTATTTTTACATATTAAATTTATAAATGGTCCATATTTTATCTTTTAAAATTGTTCGCCATCAAATCATGGTAGAAGAACATTAATAATAATATAGGTTTTTCTCTAAAATTGGGTTTGTTCTTATTTTTTTCCTATAAAACTATTTATTATATATCAAAAATACTTGATTGAATATAATATATATATATATAATAACACTAAAAAATTATAATTAATTTAGTTATTTAGTATTAATCATATTTGTGAGCATAAAAACAGTTTTCTATAAAAATACTTCCATTTATATTCAATTGGTCCATTGTAACTAATAAATTCATTTTATATTTGTAAAAACCACTGGTTTTCATAATATAATTAATACTATATTAAATTATAACATAAATGATATTTTAGGTCTAAAAAATGTTAATAATAAGAATTTAATAATATATTGTTTTTGGTAAAACATGGTCTTGTATGTTACACAAGCCATCAAGGAAATTTAGTATTCCATATAATGTAATATGACCTTAGTGTTACATGTTGTTAAATCTGGGCATTATATTTTGTGATTTCATGATTAAATTGGTATTTTTTGATCTAAACATAGTTCTTTAATGTAACAAAATAATAATTCATTTTTGTGTTAAATGAAAACATATAAAATAGAATAAATTAAATAAAAATCTCAAAGTATTGGGGTGTTATAAATCCCCAAGCTCAGCTAGTTCATTCACTGTGTAAGACATAAGGTATGAACATTCCATTGTTTAATTTTGATGATAGTGTTAGATAACTATCGAAAACATGGGGACATCTATTTTAAACATACCACCTGAAACGTTCGGGATGAGAGAGATGAGGCTAGATAAAAGATCTCGCAGAGTGGCCAACATGTTATTAACAATTTGTTATAGTGCATCAACATGATAACACATGGGTAATTAGAATGTATTTGAAAAAAAGAGGAATAGAATTTATGAATCACAATACCCAAAATTCAGAAAACAATTGGATCATCATCAATATATAGGAAAAACATTGAAAAATTTCAAAATAATGTATCCAAATTTCATACCAAAAAATGCGGAAAAATGACGTTTGACAACTAACCATGTTTTATTCATGAAGATTTATCAATTATTTTATAGTCTTTCCATACAATGGACCTGGATTCTTGGTAAGCCGAGGAAACATGAGACCAGACCATTAGGGGGTCTCTTCATACATGGAAGAGTACAAGGATCTGAATAAAGGGAATAAAATGTGTGAGAGCTGTCTGATGGAATGTTACAATAGATTGAAAAACTCATAAAAATTTTCACCCTGACATAGAGAAAAATGGTGTAAGAATTCTGTTCTGAATAAATATCAATCTTATCTTCATGAGGATTGTCATCTCGGATGCTGATTCTCATCAGAATATGTAAAAAAATTTGCAGGTGGCAAGAATCAAGGGATAGGACTTCTCAAATGAGGTCCTCTGATTCCTTGTTTCTTGATGTCATGAAAATGGGAATGATGAACACAAATTTTAATATAATACATTGAGGATGACACATGGTACATATTAATGTCATTTCATCAAGATATTTCACATAGATTAAGTTCATACTTCCTGGACCCTATATAGTAGTTTTAACTCATGTGGAACATACTAAAGAAATGTATTCTCGTATAATATTTTTGTCGAATGTTGTAAATAATCCTAACATGAATGATCTAATTGGGCTTTGTTCAATATACAAGTATAATATAATATATATGAATGAGATAAATGTGATATGGTGGGAGAAAACATAACATGATTGAAGAGCACAAATTTAATGTAACACACCACATTTTCCAGTGTGGAACCTATTTACTGTTCATATATCTTGGACCATGAAGGGATCTTGTGAATTTTGACCGCAATGGAAAACACCATGCAATATTTCCTTATCCCACGTGAGTCATACTAAGAGTGGGATACATGGAATGGAATATGGGGATAATCGGAATGTGGGATCCCACGTAATAGGTGATACCAATGCTGGAGTTCGACTAAAATAATATGTAGTGGAAAGGTGGTAAGTAAATAATTTCTAATTCTAGAAAAATAAGTGAAGAAGGACTTTGTATCGACTGTTAAATGTGTTTTAAACCTATCTACCTTGACCACACTAGTCTTGAGTGGGGTGAACATATTATCAATAGTTGACCATGTGTGAAGCTTCAAAAATAGTGAAAATAACCTAAAAAATCCTTAGGGTGGTGGCCCATGATGGGTGGTGAGAAAAAACTCACATGGGACCTAGCCATGAGAGGGTCCATCTATATGTGAAATTTGATAGAAATATTAGTGATGAAAGACATTACATTTGTGAGGGAGAACCATAATCATGAAAGCCCATTAAAGTCATGTTTCTCAGACTGTAGGGACTACAAATAGATTACGGTCATAATTTATTGACCATGGTTAAGAGGTTCATTAATGAAGTTAACAATTTATGAGAGTTAATGACATGAAATTAATGGGGCCATGGAGGCCTTGCACTGGATGAATATCATGCGGTGTCCTGATCTTGTTCCGGGTATGATTTTAGTTGGACGTCATTCTTTAAGTATGATGGATCATAAATTATGGTCCTAGATATTTTTCCATGATCAGTTAGTTTATTGTCATAGAGTGTGGACCTTCAGTGAAAATTTCTCAAATGGGTATGGGTAGTGGGGTGTAATGTCAAACCATACATGAATGTGACTAAGGAGGCCTAGAACCACACAAAACATCATTGATAATCCCAACATATATATTTTAATTTCATCTAATGTGGATTACATTGAGGGAAATGGGCCAAAAGTTCAACAAATATATGCATGGGATGATGAAAAAATTTCCTGGAACCACCACGTATCACATGGGGAATGGAAGAAAGATTCATGTAGTTCATTAACAGGAAATAACCCACCATTGGAATGATCCATATGTAACTAGAGGGAATTATTCATTGGAATGTCTGGTCCTGGATATAGAATCCACACGTCATTATGTTTCATTTATGAATAAGAATCATATTTCACATATTTATTAATGATGGAATTATAGGTGACTGATGGTTGTGGAATTGTATCTCTCAGACGCAGAAATTATTGTATTGTTCAATTTATCATCATATGGGTAGGAAGATGATTTTCAATCATCTTATCATCATGTGACTTAGAAACTTGTTTTGACAAAGTTTAACATCGTGCAGCACTGAATATAGGGGATCATAGATTAAGTTCCTAGATCTATAACTAAAATAAGAGGCTTATATAGTTGATATATGTAGTGAATTATCATGATAAAACCGACACAAATAATGGTAATGAAGTCCAAAACCCTCACAACACATTCTTAATACGGACTCAAACAAGGTTTAATGTCATTATTCTTAGACTATGGATAACTTGTTTAAAACCCTACATATCAAACTATAAGAGAGGGGTATCCATGAAAGGGTACATGTGTAGGTAGGCTGAAATAACCAGCCATGAATGATGGTCAATCGATTCCCATACTAGATGACACATTTAGAAGGAAAAATACACACATCTTTTATTGTTATAATGTTTGGTCTCGGGATCCTATCTAAACATATGGTGCATTGGGAATTGGGTATATATGTTTAAGGGAACCTGAAATGGACCATCACTATTGTGATGTTTAATGTCATGAATCTAGGACACTAGTTTTAAATCATTTGAATGTTTTGAATCTAGGATGATAGGCACATAGTTTAAAATCACATGGTGCGAAATTTGGACACAAATTTTAACATTATATAGTGAGAAATATGGACATGAATTTTAATGTCGTGTAGTGAGAAAGATGGACATCCAGTTTGATAACATAAGATGCAGGAGATTTCCACACATTTTGATGTTATATGGTGTGAAATATGGACACGAAGTTTAACATCAGACATTAAGGATGATGGATACAATGTTTAATGACATATGTTTAGGATTATGGGTGTTCATGTGAAGTACTACATTATGGACATGAAATTGGTTTGAGGAGCGATGTGCCCCCTATCCATGTTCACCAAAGAGTATAGACGATTGGGATAGACCTTATGAATTATGTACAATCCTTCCAAAATGGGTTCCAATAGTAGAAGTTTCCTTTATGGTATCATTGGAGATTGAGAGAACCAATACTTTATCACCTTAGAGGAAATAATAGAGGGGAATATTTTGGTTTAATAATGTTGTTATATTGTTTTGGTGAACCTGTAGATTATTCGTGGATTTAAGACTATTCTCAACTAGGATTTCATTTTCATATATATGGAATTATACAATCATTAAATATATTTATTATAAAAGATTTATTTTTAGAGAAAAGCTAAATGAATCATTATGGGTATGACTTATTCTATTCTATAGACTATGAAATATTAGGCCACCTAGGTGTAATTATGAGTTTTCATAAGATAATACCATTGGTCATTGTGGAGATATTTAGATAACATTTCAATCACTATACCACCATATTATATTTAATGTGTATGATCTTATTTTGTAATGCCTCGATATGTCCATTTTCTTCTTTGTGGTAGAGAGAAGTATTGTTGGACCAGTTGTTTTACATAAAGTACAACCACTTCCTTTATTCATCCCGTAATATGGTGTTGTTATCAGTGATAACATCATGAAGTAATCCGAATTAGTGGATGGTTCTAGATTTCATGAATTCATCAATCGATTGGTCCTGGACATCTGGGGAAGTAATATCAACTTCCCACATAGAGAATAATTTTTATACAGTTTTAATGAACATACTAAGGTGAGATGTTGTAGGTGGATATGTCCTCATAATGATGAGTTTATAAATTGAAATGTGTCTCGGATACTTTTATTATAGAGGCTCTCGTGTTGTCGATGCATGAAATTTGAATGTATTTCACATTCAAGGAACATCTTTGAAAACTCGATACATTCATGGTCAAAGGGGGGAAAGATGTAGCCCAGCCATCAAATTTGGTGCGAGAGATTCACACACACCTAGTGGGAACCACAAAACCAGACATGAACATTGTAAATGAGCTATGTAATGTCATTCCCATAATTTAAATGATGTATAATTCCATCAAATTGATTCCTTTAGAGAGATTTTTCAATATTGGTTCCACATTATAGGGTGAACTGCACTACACACCAAAGGAATTGATCACATTTGGGTCTCTTTGGTAGGAGGGTTTCATGATGGAAATACTCAACTAAGGGAGTTTTCAAATTGGATGCTTCTTCAAAAATGATATGATCTATATTTTCTAATGTAGAAGCCACAATATTCAGGTAGTTTACCCACTAATTATCTTCATTATTTGAAAATATAAGAGATATAACACATAGAAGCCCCGAATGAATGATCAGATCATCCAAGTCATGCTTCATAATAGAATATGATAAACTGGAAAAAATCGAAACTCAACCATTAAGTGACTGGGGAACATGACATACCACTGGCTAGGAGGGGAATCAGGCTATCAATTGTAATGTATTATAGAGAAATGGCATGAGATCTGGCTTCCTAACAACATAATTAACATTTATTTTTATTATGACTAACTAAAAGTATCCCTTTATGTGATGGTGGTGAAAATCAATCTCAAGTTCCAGATCAAGATTGATGATGAGAGACTAATACTATTCTTAATTGTTAGAATAGTAATTTGGTAGAATTAATTATTAGGAATGACCATCATGTGTTTGTGTGATAAAGATGACTCAAAATTCCAATTTTTTATGCTTGGAATAAATGAAACATCAATTGGTAGGAATCTAAGAGACATCATCAAAATGAATTTTCCAGCATGAAGAGGATTTATCCACTAAGAGTATGGACTCATTATGTAAATAAACATCTAGAGGCACATGGTCAAGGGATGGATGAGCATCCACAATTTCTTCTCGCACCTGATCCCTGATGACCATTTAGGGAACATACATGTTGTTGAACTACTGAATAATCACTACCCAATGAGTAATATCTCTACAAAAATTGGGTGGATATAGATATATTCAAGAATATGCACATAGGACACCATATATATCTCATTATGCTTCAATTAATTCTGCAACATCTTCACTCTGAAAACAAGTTTGATGTCGGTCTCTGACTAAATGAATATCTAGATTCTATGTTGTGGAGAATGCAACTGAGCTATTATAAGTTGTTATTTATCACTACGTTGTTGTTATGAGCGAGATGGTCACCGAGGGTTATGTCAAAATAGGTCATATGGTGGACCAATGAAATCATTGTGAATGGTTGAATCATAACTATAGTATGTAGAATATAATGTTTGATCTCTTTAAATTCAGTCTAGAACAATTCACCCCATTGGTAGACATCGTAATTTTTCATGATCCTAGAAAATGGATTACACATTCCATCAAGATTTGTGGAGAATCTGTGTATATTTTCCATGTGTACCTTAATTATTTGGAGAACATAGAGGATTCACATAGGATGTATTATCCTTATGGGGTTCATCTCATCTCATTGAAAATCAATTCCTCTACATATAACAATGAATATGAGAAACATCATAGAGATATCCATGAAGTCATACATCAAAGGGTTCATCTTGAACTATTGGGAATGATGGATGCCTAAAATGTTATCAAGATCTATTATATGGTCTATATTATGGATGGATTTTACTACCAAATCATCCATGTAGCCTTCCATTAGCATTCCAAGGGCCCATTTTTTGATTCATTGAATGGATCGCTTACATGTTTCTCATGCATTCTTCAAACAGAAAGGCATCACCTAAAAACAAAAATTACTTTGAAGTGGCCAGGAATTTGTATAATACTGATATTCAGTGTCCATATATAACTAGTAATACCTGGATTACCCATCCATGATGGATAGATCATTGAAACCAAATGTGGAATTAATCGAGAGATCCATCACATAAATGATAAAATAAATATATAGAATGTGGTCATTGAGATCATTGAAGTTGATATAGGCCCTGATCTACATATTTTTCTACCATACAGGGATGATAGTGGCTAGACACATGTGGTACTTAACTACGTTAATGAACATTAATTTGAAAATATTGTCCATTTTGGCCTCAAACATGGATATTTGGGATGGTTGAAATTTTCAAGTAGGATACATGAACTTGCAGTGAATATCTAGAGACCAAGATGGTGGATGGTAACCTAAGGGCCTATCCAAAGATTATCATCAATTATCAAGGAAAATACATCACGGAGTTGGTTTAGGAAATACATGCAATTTTTTCATTTCTTTATAGGCTTTCCTATGCTAACTATATTCATCTTTATATCTACATTGTTTCCATAATTTTCATGAACCATCTCACTAGAATTGGTGGAGACACCTATATCAAATGAGGGAGGAGCATCTTCCAAATTTTATTCATCATTCAGGGGAAGGGGATCAGATGAGTGATAGGTTTCATCCAAGATGACTGATTCATTGGGAACACAGGTGCCTATATAGTCAATTGTGGATTGATTTATAGATTACTCCTACTCTTCTGAAACCATTGTGATATAGGCTGTCGTGCTAATTCCATCAGTCTTTTAACCACAATCCACATGCTTTATGTCAATGAAATAGTGACATCTCAGTTTTTGGTATGTAATCCCAACACAAAAAAGTAAGAGGGGGTGATGTACATATATAGCCATGGGGTGAGCATATCTTTACCTGATATTAGTAGGGGGTTATAATATCACATATGCCAAAACTATGAAAGAGTATGTTGTTGTCCTATAAATTCCCATTTACCTCGGGATGCAGAACAACTTCCTTTTAGAAATGAAAACTCAACTCACCAATTTTGGTATTTTATCTTCTAACTGATGAATCAATAGGAAATATGATTCATCTAGATCTGTACATGGGATGGATTGCACCGATGTGTGATAAAATATGTTATGATTCACCTACTATTCAATTCTATAATGATAGGTAGAATCAATATAATGGGATTCACAATAGTATAAGGGAGTTTTCTTCACCATGAAATATGCCTACTTGACTGTTGAAAGAATACAAGAGGAATTGGTGATACGAGGAGGGAACTATTGCATGATAATGAAGCCAATTCATGCCCATCAATGAATTGTAAGTGGTGTCTTGTGAGAGAACTAGGAATTTGGTGTTTTCTATCAATCTATACAATCGGGTATTCAAATGGATCCTACCACACTATCTATATTTGGTGATGTTGTATCCATGAATATTAAAGTCAGAGGGAATTTTATATTCTTCAATAAGTCTCACTATATAGAGTGTCTGAGTTAGGATGATAATGATCTCATAACATGTTATAAAAATATAATGAAATAACTCCACACCAAAGAACATGATATTGATATACAATGGGATGATGTTCCCCTACACAGGAGGGATTTTAACATATCTATAGAGATAAATAATGGCATGACATTATGACTAATCCACCTTCTTAGTATTGGATTTCGCTGAGGCCATAACCTAAATTTCAAACATGAGGGAGATTTTCAAGAAATTTGTGATGTGTTCTACCATCTCATCAGATATATATAGATCCTTGAGTGGTGATAGATTTTTTTGAATTTTAAAAAAAATCATCACATCATATATCCATGAATAGAGCACATTTCTTCTTAAAGGGTTTCTCTATGAGGTGGGGTTCATGACATACACTATTTTCTAAAAAATGGATTCTATGTAGTGTTTGATTAATTATGATCCTCATAAAAAACCAAGAATTATCAATGGTTGATAGTCATATGGATATTTTTCAAGAAGCGTCCAATCACGATGCAAATGTGGCTATTCTTCCTAGACATTTAGCACAATTAGCGATGGAGGTGGATCTATCATTGTTGGTTAGAAGGGATATGTAAACTATGACATACACATAGCCAAACATATAGTTCAATTAGTGAGAAAAACCTAACTTGAAGAACTGGACTGATAATTAAGACGATTCAAATTCCATCGACTCCATTGATGGAATCGACCAATGATGTTTAATGTGATTACCTTATATTCATTATCATTGGGAACCATATAGGGGTTAACTACTGTGACCATACATAGAGAGGCATACTCCTGGTCTTCTCTAGAAAAATAATTCACAGTTGGATGAACTCTATATGTGATGATCATCTCCAGAGGCATGAAGTCTCTATGAGAATTAAAAATATTTAGCACTAGCGTGGCAATTTTATTTTCATTTTGTCATCAGTTGCTACTCTTCTGAGAGATAAGTGATTTAGAGGTGGTTGTAAAAGAAATATCTAGAAAATTTTCATCAAATTCATGAGGATTAATTAATCCTAAATAGGAAAAGATGTTTCCATGGGTGTGAAAAACATCTACATGGGTCAACTAGTAATCATACAAATCTGTCCCATGGTTGGAAACCAGCTGACAATCACTAAAACTATCACATTCACTATTACAATATGACATGATATTTAATAACTATTCAAAAACATCACCCAACCTAACCACATCATATTCTAAATGGTCCTTATGCTAATCTAATAACACATAGATTTTCATTAGGTTCTGTCCAAGGAAAATATGGTCTGAGATGTGCTCCAGATGATTTATGAGATCGTCCACATGAGTCTTTTTGTATTCTAGTAGCATCATAAACAATTATTTTTGAGTAGTATATAAATAATGAGGAACATTGGACACTGTAAATGTGTTGGATCAGTTTTTTCGATCATAGAAGGTAGCTATGGGAGCTGGTCCCTAATGATGGTCTAGAGGCTGATGAGTAGATGAATCCTTATCTTCTCATCTAGATGTTGGTGCTTCCTGAAAAGGTTCCTTCCAGTTCAGAGTATGGGTTGGTGGATATTGATATGGTTTCGAACATCAATGAGTCTATACATAAAGATAATCCATGGGAAATGACTCTAGCGGCTCTAGGGCCCTTACATATACAACAGTTGTAGTATTTACCCAGAAGGCTCTTCTTGTAAAAGCAATAATAGGAACTACACACACCACAGATTGATGTAAGGCCCCCTCTATGAATTTTTCCTTGTCAGAGAAATCCATGAATCCACCTGAGAAATTATGAATGATGAGGGTAGGAAATAATTCATCCATGATGTTCCCTCAACACATCATCAGTATCACCACTTGATTAAAAGTCTTGTTGACCATGTATGTATGGCCTTTCCATATGCTGATGAAGTCTGTAACATGATCATATATAATTTTCTTTAACATGAAATGGAAATAAATATTTTTCATTTGAGTGGTATAGGTGAAGATGTAGACAAAATTCCTAAGGAGGTCTTCCCTGTCGAGGATAGTCCTAATGGGTAGATGGTTGTACTAGATGAACACATTCCCTTCCAACATCTGAATGAAACATTTGATCTAGGATTATTCCAATTGTTCTAGGGTTACCAACATGTGTCTTCAAATTGATATGAAGTGGTATAGATTTTGTAGTGGGTCACCCATCCCATTAATATGGGAAATGGTTGGATTCCCAATATTCGGGTGTTCTTTCATGTAGTCCACCAACACTGGATATGACTTTTTTTAGGCATGTATACCACCTGTCACTCTTGTTTGAGCATCAGGATGAGTATTGAGAGTATCCAGTATATCATCAATGTGAGGATTCCAATATTCAGGAGGATTCTTGACCATAAGTGTGATGGCCATATAATCAAAACCATAGGAATTCTCAGTAGCTCCGTGAATGACATTTGAAGTAGATAATAGAGAAAACTAATCCTGGTCTCATGTAGGATTATTAGATTTTTTGGGATGATTCAATGATGTATAACTATTCCTCCATCCGTAATCATTAGTATCTACCCTATCATGATCCACTATATCACTAGTCTTGACAATGGAGAAATGAATGAGAAGTAACCACGGCTACCCCTACTGCCCTGGTGGAGTAGGATCATGATCCTATTGAAGTAAATCATCGTCTGGGTGCCACTTGAAAAATATATCCTTGATGTTATGATTTTGATCTGTAATGTTTTTCAAACGGGTGTTAATAGAGATATTCAAACTCAATCATTTTTGTTTCATCTCTAGGGTCTAATGTTTTAGATTTCCATTATGCTTTTTTGAGATTTCCACTGATAGGAAATGAAAAAATGAGTTCTGCATGGTCGAGAGTTTTCCATTTTTGTCGAGTGAGGACACATGTTCGAGGGTCCACCGAATATTGTGCAACCCCAGTAGGCTAGCCTCCAAATAATATATTATGTGGGTTTCCACGTCCTATATAAATGTGAGGATATCCATATTCATCCAGAAAATACTCGAAGTTGTGTCATTAATATCACTTGGAAAATCAGTATTCCACGTGATGGGACTGAATTAGAGAGTGGTGTACTATCACTAACCATGGTTTTTCATGTATGGAGATTCTTACTCAATGATTCTTCAGTGCACTGTGAAGCAATGAAAGCAACATCATTGAAGGGTGCTGTGGTTATTGGGTGATGTATGATGATGCACCACTAGTAGTGATGATATCTCAACCATATAGGATATATTGACAATGTCATAGATTGAATCATGACTATTTAGTTTGACCAACTAATTAGCAAAGAGGTGAAAATTTTACACCAAGATCGTTTGGTGAATGCGTATGAACTCATCCTGGGTGACAAACTCTGTAACATCAATGTTGGGAATCAAATCCCTCTAGAATAGTCCATAATTATGATTAGTGGAAAGAGATTCCCAATAACATATTTTTTCAAAATACTTTCCCAGAACATCGATAAATCATTATATGATTCTTAGTAGTTGATGGACTATAAATGAAATAAATGCATAATTATGTGGTGGTGGGATGGGTGATGGAGTGACTGGTGCATGAAACTACTGATAATTGCATTATGGTTCTCCCCTTGGTGTGACCTCAACCACATCATCACATCCCTTTAGTAATGGGTTCAAACCATAACCGTTGGTCTGAGGGTTGTAGAAGTCATCTGTGGGTCCACTGGTAGCAATTTATGTATGAAATTTTAGAATAACACTTCATGATATCATGTAAAGGTAGATAATTAAACAAGATATTTATGAGAGGAATATACAATGAGACCCTAGAAGAGAGCTGAAACTTACTACTCCAAGATATACCATATAAGGGAATCAAGAATCTTGTATATATCACCTTATGAGGTGAAAAATATCTCATATTGGTATCATATCATATACATTAATACATATTACTGGGGTGAAGGAATCATCATTAAATCAAATTCAATGTAAGATTCAGAAATATGATTGGGATTGAAAATATCTCTTATATCCCTGAAACATTTCCTTTGCTAGCTGTGATTTTCCATTATTCCTCAGGACTACCCTTTATGGTATGGGAATTCCTCAACACAAGGAGGACCTCCATAGTGGTTTTCTTTTGATCATGGAGGATCTCCACTAGAGCTAGAGGGATATGGGGAGAACATCCATACCTATTATTGTTGGAGTAGGGAGGACCATCTATTAGACTGATGTGAGAGTGAGGAAGACCGCCGCTCTAGATGCAGACATACGTGAGAGGACCTCTACATTGGATTAAGAGAACATGCATAGGACATCCATGTTGATTAGTGGAAATATAATGGGGATGGACTCCATTCTACAGTGTAAATGCATGGGGAGGGTCATTTCATATATTTAATAGAACATAGGTAGGGCCTCTATTTTGACTATTGATGGATTAGAAAGGACCCCCACATTAATTAGTGATGGATAATGGATGACCTCCACTAGAACTGGTTTGGATACATAGAGGACCTCTGTATCAGTTTCATTATGGTTAAAGAGGAACACTTTTTGGAATTATGTGATAGTGGGGAGGACCTTTAGTCTGGATGCAGATATAGTAGGATGGCCACTATGTTTGTATGTCAGGACATGGGTTGGACATCGATGTAGACTGGAGGAAATAGCATGGTGAGGGCCTCTATACTGGTAGTTCAAACCATGAATAGGGACATAACAATAAATGAATTGAGGAAGGGGAAGACCTATGTTCTGAATGTTGATGTATTTTGGGGGACCTCTATTTGATTAGAGTTTGAGTGGGGAAGACCTCTTCTAGAGAAAGTTGAATCATGGGGAGGTCGTCCATGATTGTTGACTATTTCATGGGGAGGACCTCCATGTGGGAAGGTTTTTTTATTTGGAGGGATCCTCATGTTGAATATCGATGAAGTGGGGAGGGAAAAATCTAGAATCAACTATGGAGAGGGGAGTACATAAGCATGAGATATGAATAGTGACATAAGTACCTTCGTTTTGAAATTTTTTTACATGGGTTGGGCCTCCATATCAAAAAACCATTTGTATGGGAGGATCTATGTGGTATATATAGATTAAGTGGGGAGGATATATGGTTTGAATGATTCTAGGAATGTGGTGAGGGGCCTCCACGTCTATTGTGAGAGTGGGGAGGACCTCCATTATTACTATTAATGGTATGAGGAGCACCATTGTACTTTATATCATTATCTTGAGTCTACCAGTGATGGTTTTTGGTAGTGCTAGCGATCTAAAGATTCATCCTACCATACCTATGATGTGCTTTATGTCTCGCATATGACCATGAATTTATGGGTCACTAGTCTACATTAACATGGATCTAGAGGAGTGCGTAGAGGGGTGTTGGAGCCACTGGAGCTATGGAAGATGATGCCCCATGTGGTGTGTCCCCTTGATTGTGGTTTTGGTGAAGGAATTGGGTTATTCATTCTATAGCTAGAAGAGTAGGGGAATAATCCAACTGTTCCTCGGCCTGGAAGACTTGTTGTTGTTGGCATTGACGTAGCATGGTTGGAGCCCTACTTGGTTGATCTCCGTTTGTAGTCATCGTGAGGCTAAGTCAATCATCACATGCCCCCTCCTCACATGGGTGAAAGAAGAAGGGCCACTCTGAGAAGAGGCTCCCAATGCAGTCTATAGTTGGAGTATAGAGCCAAAAGTGATTTCACAGCCCTTGGGGGTGGCAGTGTTGGTGAGGCATAGAATCCTTGAAATTGTATCGAGCCACATCCCTCATGAGAATGACTCCCTCCAACTCATATAGTCATATGAGGGTGTCCATCACACTTCTAATGATTATTTCAGACGGTGATACAATGGGTGGTTTCACTGTGGATGATGTATTTGTATACATTGTAGTGGAGTTGGTTTAATTTTAGATTTCTAAATTGGTGTTTCTCTTGCCACTATGCCATTGGAAATTAGTTGTGAAGTTTATTGTAGCTTGTTTCAATAAAATAACCATTTTTTGTCAATTAGTATGGATACAAGGATCCCAATTCCCAATAACCCAACATCATCAAATTTTTCAGGGTTGGAGAGAGATCCACCTAAAAAATTCCAAAAATAGAATTCACAACACTCATCATCCCAAATCCCTATGAGTTCCACACATGGACCACTATTTTCATAGCGGGTCCTGGCACTAGATAGATGGTCTTGGTGGACTGATTTTATAATATACTAATGATAAAATATTTCCAATATAGAAGGATTGAGGAGAAAATAATTCACATTAGGTTCACCATTTCTGTTTCTGATAAATTTTCTAGGGAACGCTTCCCTACATGTTATTTTTCACAAATGAGCATTTTACCTTATATATATTCTTTCCAAAGCCCTCATGAATTCAACACATTCTCATAAATTTCATCTCCTTGTTAAAAAAATAATGATTGGATGTTGGTTTATCCTCCCATGGATTTTTCTTCAGAATTCATCACCTAGTATGGGTATCAATCATATATTAATAGAGGACCATGAATCTCATTCCCAGAACCAACTCTTTATGGATGGCGATTAATTAGGATTCTTCTGTCTAGAAATTACATGGGGTATTGACATGGATTCAACCATCAGTGTGTACACTGGAACATTTTTCACTGATATGTTCCCCAGAAGAGGGATTCTCAAGGGTTACGAATCTGAGGCATCTGGGGGTTTTCATGAGTAACTAATTAAAAAAAGGATCTTATGTGGTTCTTGTAAAATATACCATTTTTGAAATGAGATAAGATATTAATAGATAAAATTTTTAACATATTTTAGAGATATGTGAAGTCTTTTTATAACTTCCCATGGAGGTGGGCCATGGAGGTGAATCCTTTGGAGGGAGAACCCAAAAATTTTACTACATGGAATGTCAAAACCTTCATTGAGGATGAACTTGGGGAGGTGTGTCCCATAATGGGAAGGTGTCATACTATAAATGGGTACATCCCAAGGAGGGAGGCACTATATTTTACTACATATATGGATCATAAGACCGAATGAGGGAAGAAATGAGGTGGTGTTTCCCATAAAGGTAAGATGTCACACTATGATGGGTTATATCCATTAGAGGGAGGCACCAATTTTTACCAGATGGATGGTCCATAATTTCCAATGCAGTGAAAGCATGATTGGTAAGTCCAATAAATGAAATATGTGAATCAATTAAGGGGTATGTCCCTAGGAGGGAAGAACCATGTTGTAACATTGGTTGGGATTGAACATCATGGAGGCATCCTTCACATCCTATTTATGAGACAGACATCAAAACCCACAATGTTCAATTGATTTTTAGGGCTTACACATGAGAGATGGTATTTTTAGGTGAATTTATATTTGTTGGATTCTGAGGGGCTTACACATGAGATCTTCTCTGGTACAGATAAGAGCATCGATGACATAGATGTGTATTATAAGCAGAAACGACCAGATGGGTGGAATGATCTTACCAAGACGTGGAATCCTATGTAAAATAAAGATGGATATTGATGAATTGGTGAATGTGAAATCTATGGAATAGATTTATTGCTGGTGTGTTGGGATTGAAATAAGGGAGGCATCTTATGTATCCCATTTAGTGGGGAATCAATGTCCATGTAGTTTTTTGTGGGGTATTTGGGCATAGAAAAAGATGGATTCCCATTGATGTGGAGCATGAGGTTGGTTCCTACACATAGCAGTAGCCTAGATGGAGAAATGAACTGGTTGAGGATTATGAATGACATATTCTCATATAGTATGTGGATTATTAGGTCTTTCACCTTATAAGGATGACCATTGGTTGGGATAGATGAATTCCATGGTTACTACTAACTTTTATGCCAATGTAGTAGTAGTAGTTTATTTTTTTTTCAAAAAAGAAAAGGAAAATGGATACAAGACTCCTCAAGGGGCTCAAAAATGGTTGAGCCCCAGAGTATCCCCCATCACAAAAGAGGTACATTCTAGAGGAAGGGAAAGGAGAGAGTCATAAATGATGAGAGGCTCTTCCTTCCTACCCAAGCGAGCAAGATAATCCGCAGTGAAATTTTCCTCCCTCCAACTGTGATGGATAATTTTCCCATGTGAGGTTTCGATCTTGCACCTTATGATAATGTAATTGAGCTCCCAAGGAACCCCACTCGTCCCCTTCATGATCTTCGCAAGAGTATATGAGTCCATCTCAATTTTGGACGCTGTCAACTTCCTCCTTCTACACACCGACAGACCTGAAGCCAGTGCATGGACCTCCGCAGTCAGAGAATTTCCTGGCCCATAAAAGGCACTAAAAGCCATGAGAATCGAGGCTGAGTAATCTCGCAGCATGCCTCCCCCCCTCATGATCCCCCCATGCATTATCCATCAACGTTGAGTTTGATTCCCATGACCGGCGGGCGCCACATAACCCACAGATTCGTCCCCTTTCTCGGAAAATAGGGACGATTGAGCAGATTATTAACCGTAGTTGACGTCGAACCACCTTTGATCTGAGAAGCAATCTCGAAGATGAGGGACTTGAGGATAGCCTGGAGGAATAGCAACGAATGGCTTTCACCCCTCCAAACCTGGTTGCGAGCCTCCCAAAGCACCCAACACAAATCCACAATGATGATCATTCTAACAGTCCGCTCCTAGCAGGAAGACCCCTAGCCAGAAAACCAGCACTCCACATATTCCTGTATTGAATACTCTCCAACCGATCTGCAAGGATTATACGTGAACAGGGACCAAAGATGAAGGGCCCACTGACTTCAAAAGAACAGGTGTTTCGCCAATTCGCACATGTGATTAGTGCAACAGAAACACCTAGAGGCCAAAGAAACGCCCCGGTGTTGGATGCTGTCCTCCGTAGGTAACGCCCTATTTCTAAGTCTCCATAGTAAAAAGGTCATTCTAATGGGGATATCATTGGACCAGAGTGCTGGAGCCCAAGCGTTTGTGTTGCTGCCTGGATGAACTATACTCCTGAAGCCTTACGAGGTAAACCTTCCTGAGCTTGTGGCCAAGAAGCAACATCTATCGGATTCCTCACTCATGACAATATTCTCGAACACCCACATCTGATTAGCATTCAAATAGGTATTGATAAAGTCGAACTCCTAGCATGCACTACTGAAGTTGATATCCGGAGAAGGGCAGTCGGGGTATCGCAAGGGCTCCCCCTACCAACTGGTGTCCCAAAAATGATATTCCCAGCACCGATGATCCACCTCGGATGACCTGACAACATGTCAATGAAGGAGAACATGCACCTTGCTAGCCTCGTGGAACTTTAGAGGCCCTATTCTTCAAGCCCCGAGTAGCATGCTTTAAAAAACTTTGCCCACAACGAATCCCCGACGATAACTTCCCAAGCGAGTCGAGCCTGAAGACTTTGAAGCATACCCTGGATATCACGGAGGCCAACTCCTCCTGCCTCCACTGGTCTGGACAGACTCTTCTAGGAAGCCCAGTGGAATCTTCCCTCCTCCTTGGCATCCCACATGAAAGAATTAAGGATAAGTTCCATCCTCTCCACAGTACCCTTAGGAGGATGGATCACCGAGAATACTTGCATGTGGATGGACGTGAGGACACTGTTGATCAACGTGATCCGTCCACCGAAGGAGAGTAGATTATTCTTCTAGTTGTAGATTCTACCCAGAATGCGATCAGGGATTGCAGAGAAATTCACCTTCTTAATGCGGCCACAGGATATCGTAACCCCGAGGTAAGAAATGGGAAAAAACCTCCTACAACAACCCAAGATCTTTTGGAACTCCATGTACCTTGAAACCGGGCATTTATCAGAAGTGAAGAAATGGCTTTCAGCCGGGATGCCACTCTGCCCACTCCATCTGCCGTAGGTGGATAAGGAATCCATGAGAGCCTTTAATGACCTTTTCCTGCCATTGAAAAAGATTAGGATATCATCCGCAAACATAAGATGGGAGATGGTAACACTATTCCTTCCGCAGAAGGGAAGCATAAGGCCTTTATCCATCCCATGTTTCAAATTTCTTGAAAGCGCATCCTGGGCGAGAACAAAGAGGAATGGGGATGTGGGGTCCCCTTGATTAACACCACTGACAGTCTTGAAGATTCCAAAAGTTTTTCCCATCAAGGGAATGGAGAGCCACAGAGATGAATAACATCTAAAGAAAATATCGCAAAAAACCTCACTAAACCCAAATTTCCTCATGACCCGGATGATGAAGCTCCATTACAAAATGTCATACGCCTTGTTCATGTCGACTTGGAAGATGACATTGTACCCAACCTATTTTCTGTTAATGTCCTGCACCATTTCATAAGTGATTCCCACCACCCCTTGAATGTTCCTTACCTTGATGAAACTGTGCTGCTCTATTGAGACCAGGCGAGGGAGAACCTTGTCGAGCCTTCTAACAAAGACAGAGGCAAGAATTTTATAAGCAACGTTGCAAAGAAAAATTGTCTTGTACTGAATAACAAGGGTAGGGTTCCTGATATTTAGAATAAGAACTAGTCTAGAGGCCGAAATTCCCCTAATGAGAGGGCCACCGATAAAGATGTCCTGGACCGACTCCACAACAAGCTGGCCGACTATCTCCCAAGCGAAGCTGAAGAAGCTGGCCAGGAAGCCATCAGGGCCAGGCGCGTTGTCTTGGGGCAAGTTTAAAATAGACACCCGGATCTACTCGGCCGAGGGAATGGAGGACAGAGCACAGTTGTCCACCTAGTTAACCGTTGAGGGGATATGGCTGAAAAAGTCTTCATAAGCTTGAAACCCCCTCACGAATGAAGAAACAGGCTCCACTACCAGGGTATTTTCGAAGAAGCCCAGAGCGATCTTCCCTGCAGTGTTCACGTCTGAAGTGTAGTCCCCGTTCTCCATTCTCAAGTTCATCCTTGAGCTTTTCCTCTTTTTAATGCAAGCATGGAAAAAAGCATTGTTTTTATCCCCTTCCATAAGCCATCAAACCTGTGACCTTTTTTTGAAATATCTCTCCAGAGAAACAAGCCTCTCGGCCAAGAGATTATTTTTGTCACCCAAAAAAAACAAACACATTCTTATCCCAACAGTTTTGAAGAGAATCCTCCAACCAGTCAACTTCCAACCTGAGGCTGTTAATACCCTAGGAAACATCAGGTCTAGTGTTCACCCATCTTTGCATGGCCAATTTTAGAAGCCTCAGGCGGTTCAACAGGCCAACCCACGATCTAGCATCATCATCTTTAGTCAAAGTCGTCCTGATAACATCTAAAAAGGAGTCTCCCCCTCTCCATGATGTCGAGTAGGAGAAGGGAGAACGCGCAGCCTCTTCCCTCATGATGTTGATAACAATCTGGTTATGATCAATGATCACCCGCTGAAGATGAGAGACTGATGTCTTTGGAAAAAAGTCAAACCCATGAAGGTTGGAAAGGAAACGATCCAGCCGACACCAAATGCGAACTTCTCCCTTGCGGTGATTTCACCAGGTGAACTTAGGTCCAGAGAATCCAAGGTCCAAAAGCCCAGTGCTCCTCATGAAATCATTGAAGCCATGCATGCCACCAAAATTATAACCAATACCCCCTTTTTCTCAGAGACGTCTGCAATGATGTTGAAATCACCACCCACGAACCAAGGGAGAGACCCCATTTCCAAGTTTCCTAGGAGATTCCAGAGTTCCCTCCTCTTGGAAACCTCATTGGCCGCATAAACAAAGGAAAACACCAAAACATGACTTGCAGTAGAGATCTTAGCGTTGATGCATTGTGAAGAGAGGCTCGAAATTTCAACAGAAACATGGCTCTTCAATCCAATCCAGATGTGGGGGTTCTCAGCACCGCCATGAAAGAAGATGGGGAATCCCATTTTCCTTTTAAGAGACAGGCCTTTTCTATGAACCTATTTGGGTTCCAGAATCATCACAACTTGAACATGAAAACTCCTTGCCTCAGTGTCTAGAAAGGCACGTTTGTCTTGAGCCCCTAAGCCCCGTTCGTTCAAGAATAGGATACCAGTCCCTATTATTTGGTCTTATGCAGAGTAGTTGGAACAAAAAAAATACAAAAGTGGGTTAAAAATATTTGGATATAGTACCCATCTATTTTTTTGACCTAGTGGTCAAGGGTTTATGATGATCATAGGTGTTGGCTCTTGTAAGAAAGGATTAAAACATACTCAAGGATGGATGAAAAATAGGATTACATTCCCTATTAGGTGGGTGCATAGTATGTCATTCCATGTTAGGATAATCTCATTCTATATGAGTAGGATCTCATTCCATGTCATTCATATGGATTACATCCTAAATTTTCCACAATGGGAGATGCCATAATTTAATTTCATGTGTTGATGATGTTTGGTGCTTGGAATTTTTTAGGTTATGATGCTTGGGCGTGGGGACTTACTCCTCATCCCTTGTTCTTACATAACACTCAAAAATCAACTCTTGGTTGGGGGATGACATCAATAATTCAATGATGGAATGATGGGGTGGAGTGGTCACTCAAAATATCCATGTTAGTGTTCCTATGTTGAATACAAAGATGCATTAGAATAAATATTATAAAAAGAAATAAATAGGGAAGCACAATTGATGAAACGTCTCGTGAAACCAAGAATTCATAATAGGCAATCCTTGAGGGATACATGTTGGAGGTGCATGAAATACATGGTATTTTCTCATACAAGTGGTTCATGATTGGTGACTTTATGTAATGTTAGGCCATGGATCATGAAATATAAGGTACACACAACATTGGAGGCTTTCACGCATGATGAATAATTTATAACAAGATTAGAGCTCCCAATACTAGTGTTTCAAACAATATGGGTCTTTTGCAAACACCTGACATAAAAAATGAAATGGGAGAGGATCAACCCTCTATATGACCAAAAAAATGGTGACCCCAATGAAATTGTGAGGAAATATCCTATTCCATGAGTGTTCCATTGGTTTTTCACTATCATGGAAGAGGTTTCTTATGAGTAGTATAGTATTGCTTCGACTTTCATTGTGTCCGCATAATCCAAGGTGATACAACTTCAATATGTAGGAAAAATATTTAGTGGTATCACAATAGATATTGTGCACAGTAGGGGTAATATACATAGGTGAGCCTTGATCCATGGTGGGATCATTCAAGAAAATGGATAATTTGATTTTTGACACCATCATGTGACAAACATGCACACAAAATTCATACATGATCATACCCTCTAAAACATGCATACATCAGCCATACGCTTTTAGGAATATTATTTTGAGTTTAACGGTTCCTTTGGTTTCCACAAAGATAGATGTTATGGATTTGTGTCAAATTCATATTCAACAATTAATTCTTAAAAAAAATCATGTCTCTTTGTATTTTGACAGCCCCAAGAGAAATGGTTTGATGAAATTACCAAAAATAAAAAAGATGAATGAAACTTGGTTGACATGCCATGAAAATAATTTCCCCAACCATCGACATCTCCACTTCATAATTGATATTTTCTTTGTCTTTAGGGATTTTTTTGGAGATACAGGTTTGTAAAGGACTGATAGAGTTAATGTTTTCAAATACTCATGAAATACTCAAAGGAGTCATCCATGATGCCTCAGAATATCCAACCCTTTGATATGACTTTAACATTTTCCTTACCAAATGAAAATAAACTGATTGATCAACATATTTACAAAAATTTATTAACCTTCATGTCCATTATTATATCACAAGACATTAAAATTCATACTTCAGATCTTTACTGCTAGATGTTAAACTGCAAGACTAATATCCTTACCAAACAAAAATAAATATCAAGGGTCTCTATAACTACTTACAACTTTATTATTATCCTTATAAGATACATATGGATTACAAAACCGAAATCTTGAACCAACTACCTATATTCATCTTTCATCGTTAGACATTAAACCAAACAATCGATTTCCTTACCGCACGACATTATACTTATACGGTATCTAGAACAACATATAGATGCATTCTAATCATATTGATACACATAGGGATTCCAGATCCTATATCTTAGACCAAAAAAAAAAATTCATGACCAGAAAATAATATATTAATCATTACAATTGTTGTATTTTCCATATGACATTAAACTGCATGGGTTCCTAGTAATATATAAGGCTTGATTATCATATCAGTGAGATATGTAAGGATTCATTGATGCAATATGTTTTACTAAACACATATATTCACATACACACGTCATGAAAATAAAATTAACATACCATGATGTGGTCAGAAGATGGTAAACGTTATGTTAACATAATATCTTGGGGAATCGTCAACATCATGTAAAAATTCCTGTTTCTAGATGTTTCAATCATAATGTAAAATCTCAATTCTAGATATATAATAAAATATACAATAACCTCGGATACACCTATTGAGTTCCTTCCCAAATATATCACCTCCCCAAACATTCAAATTTGAGAATAAATGACAACCCCTTCTAGTTTAAATAAAAATTTATGTCATAATTGGGGAGTGAGAATGAGGCAAGAAAAAATCCACACCCCTGTGAATAAAGTCCGTCATTATATTTTATAGAAAAAATGATTACATGAGTGGGATTATATCCCCAATTCAATCAATTACATCATCACACATACCATGGAAGAAGAGATTGTAAATTAATAAATTAATATACATAACATGTTGATGTTTCTATGTTTATTGATTGAAAAAGAGGAGGTATTCCAGTATATTCTTGCAATGATTCAAGGATATCTATCTATTATTATCCAAAAAGGTAGACCAGAATAACATAATGATCAATATGAAAAATTTGACAATAAAAATAATGAACACTTCATTGATCCAATACATGAGGGTTATCGATATATTCAAATAAGGAATTTAGAATGAGGGCTATGCTCATTCCACGTTCCATCCATGCCCCCCCCCCCCCTAAGTGATAGTAGGACCCAACGCAGTAGAGGATTGTATTCTTATCATAAAAGGCCACTGAAATGTTTTAAAGGATTATGATTAGGATCATATCCCCATTCTTATTCGGGCTAACCAAGTGAGAGTGGCACATTCTTCATGAGTAGCCAATATCCCTTCTTAAAAAAGTCCTTTGGCATAATTCAAAGGCATTGGATTGGGCTCATATCCCAGCTCTATATGAGGCACAACAATTGATAGTTGAAAATACCTCAAGGCAAGAATATATTCCTTTGAATAATGATACTAAAAATATACCATTAGAATAGAGTATGAGGATCAAATCCCTAGTCCTATTATGGACGTTCGTGAATATATTCTTCTAGGGAATCAATATTTAGACTAGCCTCAAATTCCCATTCTAATTGGGGATCACCAAGTGAGAGTGGAAAATGCCTCAATATGAGCTCATACACCTATCAAAAAGTACTAGTGCTATATTCTAAATGCCTATGGTAATGTATATATCCCTCTTTTGGATATGTCTTACTTAGGGAGAGATACACATTCCTGAAGACATGATCTTATCCCAGCCATAGATATTCATTTACATACTGTAGTAGAGTCTCAATAGTAATCTAATATTAGCATTACACCTTATGATTATCAATATATTTAGTTAAAAATCAAATAGAATACTAATATCCATGATCAACCCAAAAGGTGGGATGGAATATTCAGCCCTCTATGTAGAGTGAGGCCCATATCCCTAACCTACTCAACTACAATTGTCCTTGAGGTTGTTTGAGACACATTATCAACACCCATTGGGTCATTCATCTCATCAATAAAATAAGAAGAGATTCATTATCATGATAGTCCGCCTAATGATATTGTGTCTATAGATATCATGGATTCTACTCCAAAATTCTACTGTGGTCAACCACCCCATGGTGATATATCCCAAGGGCAATGAAATCACCCCTTACCTAGGAACCTTCATACAAATTGGTGCTGAAATATATCATACACATTTATATATAGACGTGATAAAAAATAACATGAACCTTCTTAGAGAAATATTCTTAGAATACCATGTTTTATTGTATATAGTGCCCCAATCAACCATCATCATCACTTAACTGTAGTCCATAGGAAACAGTGAGAAGAATCATCTATGGGTGTACATTGAAAATACATATATGTTTGATGAATAATAGGATTACCTGGAGATATGTAGAGTGTTATCTAGACGCAAACTTCCAAACCGGCCTATAACGACTGCCACATATAATTAATTGAACCCAAAAGAGTCAAAAATGGAGTTCTAGAGTACATAATAACTACATTATGTTAAATTTCCTGTAAAAAATTATGGCCACATGAAATTAAATTGTATGGAGAATGTATTAAACAAATGAAATTATATATCCTGAATCATTTCTAATATAAAAAACATTAATCTACACATTATCTCACATGTTGACCAGATGACATTAAACTATATGGATTATTCCTAGAAGTAAGAAATTAAACTGCACAACACCTCTCTTTCTATACGAATGAAAAGAAACTACATAGCATTGCATGTCCATAACTCATGATGAAAAACTACATGGATCACAACATCACTAATTTTTGTTAAACATCATGGTCCGCTTAATAGTTCATCCTCATTCATATTAGGTGACACGCATCATAACAACAAGATTATAAAGTACTTGATTTTAAATATCATGGTCCCCTTAATAGTTCATCCCCTTAATAGTTCATCCTCATTCTTTTCGTCTCACTCTGATCATAGGTCACGAGAGATTAGTAATTTCAATAAGTGATTCTGCACAAAAAATGGGCATAATATATCCTAATAGGCTAATCATGGTCCTTAATGAATGTCCTTACAAATAATACCATGAGTCTTCACTGCATGACATTTAATTATATATTTGATGTATCATTCTGGAAATAATGTTAGAAATTACTATGGACCTTTCTCGAGATGACCACTATTGTTAGTGTCAGTCTCCCACCACACAACCATTCTAGAACAATAAATGTCTTGATTCCAATAATCACATTATACACAGTGAAAACCATGTCATTTTCCTAGTTTATAGTGATAATACATTAAAAAATTCACCCACATTGTGTATAGGTCTAAGATGTGTCAAAATATACTTACTCATGTACTACATGTACCTTAATTCCTATTACCATAGGATATGTAGTGACCCCCATATTCCCATACTTTTTTCTATCCACAGTACCGCTTTTAAAAATGGGAATCTAATGTCCTTTCCATCTTACAATAAATAAAATATTTCTCAATAAAAACATGATGATTAATTCCTATCATAAAATGATTTGTATTTATTCATGCATCTCCAAAACGGGTCCCTGCTACAACAATTGACTGAAATAGTGCCCACCCCTACATATGGGTTAGACCTTCCGAAATACATTCTTATTTATTAAATGTATGTGGATTGATACATATAATTATAGGATATGTAGTAGAAATTTGATATTCAATTTCAACACCATCTATGAAAATGATAAAAAAATACACCCCAACAACATGCGGGGCTGAGCCATACATGGACACTTTTCCAATGTATAATTCATATCTACATATGGAATGATTTTCATGTAAGATATATTTAACAATATCTCATGTCAGTCCCCACATCCTTATAACATGAAATTAAAATTTAAGGAAAAATTCATGGTCTTGTGACATTAAAATTGCACCCAAAAAATCATCACATCCAGACATTAATTTGAAAATAAAATGAATACAGTGCATGATCAAAAGATAGAGAATAAAAATTATGTTAACACTACAAAATGTTAAACTGTGAAGATCATCTTCCATTATTATTCTTTATCAATGTACCTCACGATTTTAACCATATTCAACTAGAGTAAATAGTTGTTCTATCATCATTTAGGATCCATGATCCTTATTCCAGACATCGTATCTTGAGAAACTAGGGTTATCATGAAGGGAGACTCTTCTTCTCCCAAACATACGGCCCCTAGGGTTTATTATTGTCTCGTTTCCCCTTCAACCTCCTGCCTAGTCTGTTCTCAGTGGCTATCCTTGGTTTCGCCTCGGTGTAACCATGGTCACACATCGAGTTCCCTTTTTCAGATTCATCTTCTTAGTGCGGCTCAACATCTTCTCTTCTCGGAGGTGCTAATATGTTCATCTTGACGTGGCTCGCCCCTCTAAAGGCATCAATCTCGGTGTCATCGATTTTTGGCATGAAAGTGGTGT
Organism: Viscum album; assembly: GCA_963277665.1. NCBI lineage: Eukaryota > Viridiplantae > Streptophyta > Magnoliopsida > Santalales > Viscaceae > Viscum > Viscum album. The sequence goes on from OY728152.1 coordinate 1,507,703,000, forward strand.
TTTCCATCGATGGTGATGATTGAATCCTACACGGTTTACTGGATCATCTTATGCTACGAGTTTCTTTAGCGGTTTCTAGTGTGGCATGCCCTAGATCTATGCTACTCAAAGGGGGAGGCTTTGAGATTCTATTTCTGTGAGTTTTTTAAAAAAAAATTATGTTGTGGTTTGTCCCATTGGAGGGATGTATATTTATTTAGGTTCAATGTTGATGGTTCCTTTCTGTCATATAACGCTGGTTTCTTGCCTCCATGGAGGAGCATAGGACTTTTGGTTCTAGAATGGTGGATTTTTTTGGAGCTGTTTAAGGATTTGGAGGAGGTTTCACCTTTTTATTTCATTAGACTTGGTGAATGTTGGATTTTGTGTTGATGAAGAATTGTGGTTTGTATTTTCTGTGTTCACTTGTCGCACTATGACATTGGTCCATGAGACATTACAAATAGTATATTTTCAAGAGATTTTTCCAAAAAATGGTTCGGTGCAGGGAGCATTCTTCTTATCATCGCTCTCCGGAATTGGATGTTTTGAGAGGGTATGACATTTTCCATCGGTACTGGGACCGTACATCCATTCACGTGAATTCTAGTCGATCTGCAATGTTGTGGTGGAGACTTATTGTATTGTTTTTATTTCTAGGGTGGTATTTTAACTTTATTTTGAATTTGAATATATTTGGTCTTGATTATGTTGGACATGGAGGAAGGGTTGTGTTTATGTTTTTGATGTCATCCTGGATTCCCACATTCTTCTCAAAAGTTCTTTTGAAATAAAAATTTAGTTTTCAATCAGTCAGGCCTATCATGAATATTTAATAGTCCTTAGAAAGGAAAATAAATCTCTCTAATTAACCATTATATAGATTCATAAGGGTTTATACTTAATAATATGATATTTCTTGGCCCTATAACATGGTCTTTCTAATCCTTATGTGACCAAAATCACCATGGAAGAACATAGCAAATAAGGGCGTTTTGGGTTATCCTCGGTATGACTATCCCATATCGTTTCTCAGGACCTTATAAATTCAATAGTTGATTTACAACACTCTCACAACCCACTTAGAATGATTTTTGAGTAGTATAGTCCCCGGGAATCCAAATTAGTTTATTTTGTTACACCCCCATATTAAAACCATGTACATCATGACGATAAATTATCTTCCATTTAACAACTTATATATTACCTAAAATGTTATCTTATAATTGTCAAATTCACCAACTATAATCTTATAGTGAAAGAAACAGACAAAATTTCAGGATGGAAACCTACTAAGAGTAGCCTATGTGAATGTAAACTCTTCTCTCTCTTAACTCATCGTATCTAGAGATTAGGAAAAAATTAGGTCCATAATAAATAGGGTATAAATCTCATAGGTCCTAAATTTTATCCCAATTAAATGTAATTCTAGGATATCTATACCAAATGTTTTAGGAAAAAATTATATTAATGGTTTTTTACATCAGTTCACTTCGATAATATGTTCTCTAGGTGGTGAGAAAACAATTAGTTTTCTTGATCCCATCATGGATATTACATGCTCCATATGTCAACAATAATTATTCAAGTTTTTTTTGTAATTAAAATTATTTCAGGGGCCTTGTAATGGAAAATATGGATCTTCTCTTTGGCATGATGTTGATGCATACGGGATTAGAACCACAAACCCAATAGGTCTTGACCTAATGTATCTATATTTATGGTTATTTAGACCCTAATGTCACCATGGACAAACCCATCACCTATGGGTGTAATGGGTAATTCCACACATGATGGCCAACTCACATCCTTATGACATAAGAACGTTGGACCATGATTTACTATCGCAATAGAAAACTATATTAGGGGATTCAACATCATCAACATTGTGTCACCATATATTGTACCCTTTCATGAAGATGGAATGTGATACTATATTATTGAACATCATAAAGGCCCACACATCGTGTTTTGAAACCACATGGCATATGTCTCATGCTTCACATTAATAGATTAATTTCTATACGGTTCCAAATCCCTTGCTAGATAACTTTTCTTCCATGATCAACATCATTGTTCAGACACATGAGTCAGAAATGTCTTCCATTGACCACAGAAAATTGTGGTTATCAACTCTACTTTCCCATACATGAATGCACTATAGGATCATGGACAAGGTATTTGGAGAGATGATTTATAGCATATCCTACATATTGAAAGGAATTATAATCCTCATGATCCTTAATGAAATATTGTCGGAACATATAACCATATGATATAGTTGGGAGACTATGACATGCATGCCCCATTCCATGATTCATCAGTTCAATCTCACAGGGAAATGATTTACACAACCCATATTCCAATAATCTAGGTAGAGTCGAAATTCCTTGTATTTTCATCACATACCCGTATTACCCGAATAAAGCTCCCATGACACTTGGAAATGAGTTGAGGCCCCATTGTTTGACCATTACAGAAAGATATAAGGTAGTTGGCATACTAAACATTGGTATATCAACTTTTTATGAATGTAACACCAATCCCCATGATCCTTGGAATCGTCATAGTGGATCCAAAAACAATAGGGAGTTTTGGGTAATTCCTAGCATGCATTCCCCATTTCATATTCAATAATAATGTCGTGGCATCTTGACTTTAAACTGAATATCTCCTCAAGGTCAAATATTTAAGACCCTAAACGATTTCACAAAAATTGCACAATAGTAGACCTTAAACTATAGAACATAAGAGGAATAATCATGATGAAATTATACTACAATACCAGAATGATCCAAGACAGAAATCATTAAACACCAACTAAATAATGTCATGATAGTAATAATTCAAACTATATGGAATCACAATTTCCATGTTAAAATGCACTACACTCTATTAATAAATGATCCATTCTAGAGGACCCAAAGATACACCAAAATATTTTTATAACATGAAATAACTCAAAAAATCAAACTGAATGAGGCATAATTATATCATTGTTTAAAATAAGAAAAGGAAATCATGGGAAAAGGCTGCATATATTCTTGCTGGACATGCACATTAAATGATCCATGAAATATTGAGAATCTATAAAATGTTATAGGCACAAACGTTTTGAAGAAAAATACAGAAAAGGAGGTGCACTAAAAAAAATTAAACTCTATGCCTGCAAATATTTCATTTATATAAAGCTTAAGAAAATGTAGTTAAAATAAAATAAATAGATAGAATGATTGTGGGATGCACAATATTGCCTTAAAAATCAAAATATTCTCTCAAAATCTACTGATATAGGATGAAGTAATACCTTTCTCAATTCGGTATGGAAATCACGCCAAAATTTTCCTGATATATCATATGATGTTTAGACAACTGATGTATGTGAATAAATGGATAATTTCTTATTTATAATAATTCATGATCATTTCTTATGAGAGAACTATTGATATGTAAGAACATAAATCTATGTAATTGGATCTATTTTCTATTACCTTCAACAGATGTGTATCATGGAAGATCATAGATACATCTACACATGAATATGGATCAATACAAAAGATTTCATCACAAAATAGTGGCATCCCACATCCTACATATGATATAGATCTACATAAGTAAATTAATCAAATATTACTTTATTTGTTAACCTATATTCCCTCTCCATGAGGTTTTTCTCTATAGAGGAATATTTTAGAAATATGTATGGAATTATTCTCATTATAATTATATATGTAGTAATGAAAAGTAAATTACATTAGATTTAGCCATATTATTCCATTTCATTCAATACCCATTCCATTTTATAATTTAATAAACATACCAATTTACCATATCTGTACCCAAAGCCAAATCCTCATCCAATCTCAGATATCTCCAAGAACTAATGGAAAAAATAATATTATAGATAGTTACTCAGGTTTTAATTTCATTAGATTTCATACTCATGACAGATCATATCAGGAAGCTCAATATATATGGTTTATAGTTATTATGAAATGTTGTAATGTTATATATTTCTACCTTAGAGTCAGATTCTTTTTCTTCAAAATGAATCTCATTATAATGTTGGGGAATTTTTTTGACACACAAATTTGTGTGGTAGGATCTTTTCCATTAAATACATCAAAAGTGTGAAGACAATGAATACTGTTAATATGCATTTCATCAATTATGAAATGATGGGAACCATTAATAATGGGATGGGTCTTGAATATAAGGGAATATAGTTTGTTAGAACATATTTATATGTTTAGATATTCCCACAATTATCCAAAAATTTAGGCAATCCACTCGCTCAACAGACATGGGCTCAACCATAGGCCCATCTGTGACTGGACTTGAGAACAACTAGTGGAATATAGCCCAAGGAACACATAGGATAATGGTATAATGAATTCATGTAGTGGTAAGACTCATGTGTTATTACACGAGTGTGTGATACCCGAGGGCCTACATTTCATGGGAGAGATCTCGTATGGCTAAAGTCTGAGTTGTGGTGTGTATGGGTGGTATGAGGGACATAACCCACTACTAGATCGATGGAATAGAAACCAGTAAAATTATTATCATTTGGAGTGACTCACATTGAATTTTTTTGTGTTAGTAAGATTTTCATTGTTCTGATTAAATGATAGCTGCTTATTCATTTGATCACTTCCATGTAATATAATCCAACATGATTCCTAATGAACCACACAATCCAATGAAAATTATTATTCAAAATCAACTAACATAAAAATTAAATGACTACTTGTCTTATTATTCCTCTTTACAGGATTATCAATTTGAACTCACATCCACCATTGACCACATTGATATTAATAAAAATTTAGAATCAAACTAATGTATGAAATTAATGTTTTTCTTGAATATATTTTAATACAGGATTCCATCACGAGACCCACTACGAAAAATTAGAGGAATTACACAATATCTTCCACCAAAAATTTAATCTATAATTTGATGATATTTTGGTTGCATGATATTTGTAAAGAAACTCAATAAAATCATATAATGATGTTTATGACCCCATTCCCCTTTTATCTTTTACATGATTTTCATATAAACTATGTCAGATTTATATGATTTTGTCACGTGACATCACAAAATAATATTAAGGTAAAAGGATCATGAAAATCTATCCTAAGGATTCATAATGTCAAGGTTTTGAAGTCTTCCCCACCTTGGAAAAAACATGTGACGTCCTCCACATACAAAGGTGTTCTACATTATTTCGACATTGTCCTATAAATATCCCTAATCCTCAAAATAAAACATATGTGATAGATGATATGAAGAGGAATAGGGGTAGTGGATAAATAGGTCTTCCAACCACCACACTCAAAGAGTACCTCTAGGTAATCAAGAGGTCCATCTCATGAAAATATTACATTGTATTTTGTTCCAATAACCCATCACATGAACTTTATTAGATCATTAGATCACATGATAGTATAATATCATGTAAGTCTCATGTCAAATGTCGTCTCTGAGATGGAATGAACACCTTCAGATTCACATAACTATCACACAATCCTCTATCCTTGAAACGTGATCTTGGTAACCTTGTGAACCATAAAGAATTCATTAAAATCACTAAAACCTCTATCCATGCAAGTGACACGAATTTTCTATACAAACAAAAGTTCATACAATATTTCGTGTGATCCATTTTTGATCGTGCGATAACATAACATGAAAAATAAATGAAAATTCCAAATGTAGCAATGGAATTCATTACAAATAGCAACCAATTCATTACCTATATTCATGCCTTTTACAATTACATCCTTGAATGAGAGATCAACCAAACCCTCATCCATGAGATGCCATGATACCTCATGTCTCGTAATGCCTACACACATCTTTGAAAGCTTCCACCTTGACACACATTTTCCCCATGGAAACCCCCTTAATTCATGGAAACCATTGAGGATGAGTTACCCATATTTCATGCACCCTCTTAATGAAGTTTCATCATCAAATATATAAATTACATAAACATATATACCCACATAGGGTAGAATAATCCCTCACAATAATCTTTTGAGGTCACGCAAGTCTCATGAATAGGGAACCATCATAATATTCCATCATGTGTTCACCCCTATGAATGAGTATGTTCATAAAAACAATAGAAAAGACCTCACATTTTTATGTGTAGAATTAGTTATATAGTAGTGGAATAAACCCATAAGCAATACACTATACATACATAATTATATTTCCCATATAAACATTTGGAATGAACCATTTAGTTATGCATGTCAGCACTTGGACATGCACATGATCATCAACAAGTTTGCAAGATTCCAATGTGTGATCACATTAAGATAATGTGATTGGATGATTCATCATTGATCTAATAATGTCATTGGAGATACTAATAATGTTTATTTGAACAATCAATATTCCTTAGACAATTAATCCTGATCTTGTGATAGGATTATAACATGTCTATATTGTTAGGAGATCGCTCAAGGACAATCCATTTTGATCAGGTGACAACCCCTTGACGTGTTTAAATTTTGACAATAATAGCTATAGAAAAACTAATCTGGTCTAATGAAATCATAGTGACATGTCTCCATGATCATGATATTTCCAATTGATATGAATTTTTTTTTCCTTATTACAGTTTGAATACATGTATGGATTATCATTTGATTGTATATAGAAATTTCAACATATTCATGAAGAAGACCCTAGACATGTCTTCCGAGTTAATGCAAAGCATATCATACATTTTCCCTTTTATTATTTGAATACATCCAATTAAAGTCAATTAATCTACCGGTAACCCTTGGACATGTATTCCTTGTCATACAAATTCCCCAAATATATCTGAAATATAATCAAGACATGTCTATCACATATCATATACACATTTGATATATTCCCTTGGACATTTCAACATCATCAGTTAGACCCAATTAAACCCATTCCATGCGGTCCCTGATGGAGAACCATTAGTTGTATTAATTTTTTTATAAGGGTTGTATCATCAGTCATATTGTGTTACACAATCATGAAACCATATTGGTATCATGCTCTTAAGAGGATCGTCCATTTCATTCCAAACATATTTGGAGGACCATTCATGGTAGACATATCTATTTATATATCAGATCATAGAGAACATTTATATCAAAGGGATGCCTTAGTGTGTAAGGCCCAATCAAATTGTATCCATATTTTTATAAGCCACTATATTCCCTAAAAACATAGGGATAAAAATAATTTCTCTAAGATTTATCTCCCACAAAGGACTATTAGTGGGTTAGGGGATAACCAAACTACGAGACATCAAATTCCTATCAAAACATGATACATAGGAATCATTTATAAATTCCTGAGAACTAATTGGCATCCACAACTATGTAAGTCCCAACGTGTCACGGAAACCTCAACCATGGGTACCTATTCAATCCAATTGGATTATTATTCTTTAGTATACTGAGATTCAAATACAATTATGATGTCTATGATACCTATTGTAATTGTGATACATTGGATTCCATCATAAGGCCAAATCTCTATACAGTTTCATCCATGAGATGTGTAATAATTATACACAAAGGGAAAAAATAATATATAACCCTGGTATATATTTTAACTCATGAATTGTGTCTAATATTCCATTATCTCTTGTTTATTTTACTTATCAAGATTCAATTTATCTAGAGAGAGGTGTTGATTATACCAATATCATGATGAAGATTCCCCGGTGTGGACCAATCATCGAGATGTATGCCTAATTACATCTCATAAAAACTCAATGGTAAATATATTCAATGAGATAATCCATGTCTATCATATATACATAACGCCCATCTATGTTCTATATAGTTTTATCTAACACAAAAAATATTCTAGTATTATATCTATGTAGAATCTGATTCTGGTTTCAAATATGATATTTTGGATTCCTAACAGTGGTCTTTGTCAGATATTTAAGTCCTGTAAACTAGATGTTAAACTATAAGGATGGTCACGGTCATAAGACCATAACCTATATCAATTTAATTATATTTTTTTATTCCACTATCCATAGGATATGTAGGGTCCCTTATTGAGGTGTAATCCCATTTCCAATACACCTACCAACTCCCAAAATGAAAATGAACAGGAGAGTTCTTGGAAATAGACACAAAATAATGCATTATTAATTAATAAGTGAATGATGAAGAATTCATGATATGCATGTTGTAGTTCCTATAAATACATTTTCATGATCAAGAAATTGACACATGGAAATCAGTCACGTATAGGGGACTAGGAAGGATTTCATGAGCATATCATAAATCTCAAAGAGAGTCATGGAGTAGGAATAAATTCCCCCCAAAAGGGGTGGTGAGAACCAAATCTCAACCTATCAACCAATGCTAGCTACTATGTGTCATTAGTTCTGAAATCCAAACTGACCACCAACCATTGGAAACCAGTCATGTACTAAGTAATGTATGTGGTAAACATTGGGTTTTTCCATATGAAAAAATATGATGGCCTTATATAAATTATTATTTATCATTTTTAACCCTTCTTATTCCAAAAATTTTGTCAGGCCAAACCAAACGGACCTATCAGTTTCAACCTTTTCATTTAGAAATGTTAATGAATATTTTCCCTTCACACAATTATTCATCCTTCATCAATTTATATGGTTAATTACTTCTATATTTTATCTTAAATATTACCGTTAATTTCTTATAATTGTCAAAAAAATATTGGGTTGATAGTAAACATTTTATTCATCCACCATCAACAAAAATTTTTCCCTAAAATAAATAAGATGATATAAAACGATATATCTAATCAAATAAATTATTTCATTCATTATTTTTGATTTTTATACAATTTATATCTTCAATCATCAAGAAATATTATGAATTAATTAACATGTTAACAATATACCAAATCATTAATTATTCCTAAATCTCTATTGTTGTTTCTCTAAATATAATTAAATATTCAAATACATTGTATTTCATATTTATTGATTTTTACTTTATAACATAAAAATAGTTCCTATTCCATTCCCATTTAATAATGTAAAACATCAATAATGATTTTATGGATATCAATGCATTGGTAATAGGGATACATAACTTTTCTCAGTTTTATGTAGGTTGGTTGTTAATATATACAATTTCATTTCTACGTTTCATTATTTTAGAATCAATATAGAAATTTAATATCATTTTTATTTAATCTATTTACCCCTCATTCACTAAGGTCACACACATATCTTGATCAATCCATAAACATTTTTTATATATTGTGTTCTAATTCCACAATGTAATTTTCAACTATTCGTTATTTTTTATTTAACATTCAATGTCAACAATCTATTTTTTTACGATACAATATTTATTGGATTTATAAATAAATACCATGATTTGAGATAAATATTTTGGACATTAATTTTTATCAGTGATGTACACACCACTTTAACATTCTAAAATCCTATTTTTATTCAATTATTATTTTTGAACTGCTCTTAGATCATCTTTCAACACTCTAATAATTCATGGCTGTTTAATATATCTTATGGTGTCGATTAAATCCATATTTTCATAGTAAGAATTATTTTAATACAATCAATACATCTTTTATTGCATTTGGTTACCAAAAACTAAAAAATCAATTAATATAAAAAAATGGATTCCAATTGTTTATAACAAAATCCTGAAATTTGACTATCAATTATTAAATAAAATCCCATGTCTATATATATATTTATTTTTGAACCAGATTCCTTTATCCATACCTCATTTTGGTATCATCGTTCATGTGATTTAATTATATATACTTTTTTTCCAATATTGTATTTTGACTATTGTTTGTATTTTTATGAAACCACCAAAGGGATTCATATTATCAATCATTAGTTACAATAAATCATAACTAATCCTAAATTCCAATTTAAGTATTTCCTTTTTTTCGAATTAGTATTTTCCCATTCATCTCCATTAGTTCATCATACAAACTATTTACCTTATTATCACATGTAGATGTAAAATAATGAAATATATATAAGTAATATTTTATTTAGTGATTTTATCATTTCTATGCCCATATACAATCATAATACATAAATTATAGTGGGATTAATATTTATTCATAACAATATGATTTATTCATAAAATATTGTATCCAACCCATTTGATTCATGTATATCATTCTACATTATATTTCTTAACATTAATTTATGAACAATTAATATAACATAATATAGGAAATCAAGATCCTCATCTAATATTATATAATCATTATATCATCTAAATGACCATTAATCAAATCTATTCTTACATTCCTCATTAGGGATTCTAGAATCCCCTTTTTGAATCTCAACTTCTCTATATATACTTACAACACAAGTAATATACATGGAATATCTCATATATTTTAGATTCGTTGTATTCAACTTGTCAATAAATTATTGTAGGGAAAAATATAAATGAATAAAAATATATCCCCAAGAATAAATTATACAAAAAACCAATAACATTTACTTTTACCTAATACAAATTTTCAGGACCCAAATGTTGTTTATTATGATATTCAATTAGAGGGGGTGAATTAAGATATAACATTTATTTCAAATTAAAACATCAGGTTATAAAATAATTACCACCCTAAATGATGTTATCCCCACCATTAGAATGGGTGTGTTTATTATCTTCTAATGATGATGATACAATTGATATTCCATTTATATTTTCCATTTCCAATTAAATTAATTATTTATTACCAATATACACTAATGTTTTACAAATTTAACGTGTAAAAAACACTCACATAATACATGGAATTTTACACTGTTAGTCCTCACTAGACTAAATCAATGTAATTAATAGTGGAACTATGCAAATAAACCAAAATACACTAAATTTACTCTTTTGATGTAGGTATAGGTAATTATTCTCTATGAAAATTGCTATTAATATTATAAATATAAAATGATAGTTAAATATCACTAAAGGGTTGATCCATAAATCCTCTATCAAATTCAAAATATATAGGAAATTAACACACTCTAGTATATATTCCATATAAAAACAATATCCCAAATATTTTATTTGATACACCATTTGCGGACATGTCATCCTTGATCTCTATGTGCAATAACATTTTTACAGAAAAAACTGAATCACTCCAATTATATGCATTGATTATCATAGTTTTATGTTCAATGTATCAACTAAAAACTACACATTCCACCTATGATAATATCTGAAATGGGTTTAATAATTGCTTCAATTTTATCGTTTATCTTCTTCCTATTTGACTATAAGAATACACAAAAAAAAATTCATCTCATATTTATTTTTATCTATTTAATTATTGAAATGAACTCTTTTAATAATTATTAATATCATTATACCGCTTAATTGTATAATTTTTTACCAAATAAAAACAATTTCCCCCATATTGACCTCATTTATGGTCATAAATTCACAATGATTATAATTAGAAAATCCATACAAAAGTTCTTATAATTATAGTTAAAACTCTACAATCTTGATCAAATATAATCTAAAAAATAATGTATCATTATATTTTAGGAAAAATATTTCGATCAATCCCTTGATAGTTTTTTTAATCATATCACTACATAGTACCCTTAATCCTCAAAAAAATAAACATGGGATTCAACCAATATTCAAACAACCACAACTTTATCACCATATTTATAGTCTAATTCCACCCACATTTTCAAATCATGTATTATAAATGAAAAGTTATTTCATGATTAATATATTTAAAATTAAGATATCAACACTCAACCACTTAATCAGAACACAATACGGACTTTCTAATTAAACATTAGAGTAAAACACATTATATCATGAATAATTAGTGCTTATATGGGATCACTACCTACCACCCTCCCAAATTGAGATTTTCTATCAGTAAATTTGTGTGGATTACCTATTCCAATTAGAAGGATTGCCTATGGAAAAAATTTTAGAAAAATTTTATCATATGTATATCCATTTTATGAAGGATACATATTCTTAAAATGTGATACCAACATGAAAATCCATTCATAGAAATATTATAAAATAGTTTCATTAATCATGGTGTAATCAGTCAAAAAATTCAATAAATTTTAAATATTGTATTGTGAATATTTTTGTGTGAAATAAAGTGTCGCAGCATGATTCATTTATTACCTGAGTATCTTAGTCTTCTTCCTAAAAAAATATTCTATATTCAGGTAATCAATTCATCATTACACATAAATAATTTTTCGTTGATTATTTACCACCAAAATTTCTATATGTCTATATTTTCAATTCTTTAAATGATCCATTGAATAAACACATATAGATAAAGAATAAATATATCCTCAATGATTAAATCCATTCTATTTTTTTTTATATTCATCCAACTAATCAATACTCAATGTGATGATACTCCATTAATAATATGGTACGTTATTGGATTTCTAGCAAATACATTGAAATGATTTTGACCACAACTATTGTTTAGATGACCAACACGTCCTTATATGGATATAAAAAGATATATCCATTTATTTTCTATGGCCATGAATATTATTACACCATAATCAACATAATCTTTACCCACATTCATCACTCTTAGAAACAACTCAAATTATTGAAAAAAAAATAAAACATACTAAATCCTTCAAAAAGATTGAAAAAAACACAAATAGGTTAATTATCCATTAGATGATAATATAAAACACATTAATGGAAACATAACGTGATACTAATTTGTTTGCGAATATTCCATTAAATGATTGAAAATGTTTTAAAAGCTACGAATCAATATCGAATTCATTATACCTTTCATCTTAATTTTCCTAAATATTTTTTATTCCACACACTATTAATATATTAAATAGTTTTTCCACTTTTACATATCCCATCATTTTTTTACCACACCACATTTTAATATATTATATGCTATCAAGGTAATAAAAAATCATTTAATGGTAATAAATCATATCCATTATATCCATGTATTAGTATGTGTTATTCTAGTTTTTCAATAAGATATGAAGTATAATCTTAAAAATATTTAAGCTATATATGGATTATTTATCCTATAATATAGCTAAAAATATCTTTAACATTACTGAAGAATTGTTAAATTATTTTATAATTTATCTTGTGAACAAAATCAATTTTTCCCACCAAATCTATATCTTAACATCATTGAAATATTTTCACCTTTATAAATTCTTTTTAACATATACTATATTAAATTTATGTTAATATTTATATTGTTTGATATTTATCAACAAGCGAGTCTTTAATTTCGATACAATTATAACAAAAACATGTACGATTTCCTATTCCGACATCTATTATGACAACACCTTACATATTAGAAACATATCAAATGGTTTTAATATTAAAGAAATGATTAATATGAACAAAAATATGTATAAATTCTCTATAGATGTGATAGTTATTATGTTAATAAATAAGAATAACAATGCTATTTTCTTATTACTATGATCTATTACAAATAAAAAATTGAGTAATAACAAGTTTTATATAAATTATAAACACAAAAAAAATGTAGTAAAAAATATAAATAAACATGTCTTCAACATAAAACTATAAAAAACACAGATACTGATAAAAAATCGATCATGAGTAAGAAAATAACACATTATAAGGATGGGTAAATACATATATTATTTTTAGATTGTCAAATTTAAAAATAATAATTTTATAACCTAAATTAATTGATTAGAACAAAATGACTAGAATAGTTTTCATTCTAAAATGAATTAAATAGGATGAAATTTAATAAAATATAAGCAAATATATAATATTTAATGTTCAAAATTCAACACTATAAGAATCATCTTCTCATAATAAGAAATAATCTGTAATTATAAAATCAATAAAAATTACCCATTGAAAACAAATGATTATATTTTATTATTGGGATCAATATAAGATATTTTTATTAGAGTTATTTGTGCTTAAGTATGTGTAAAATTATAGTATATGGTTTTAAAGTGATTAATATATTATTAAAATGGAGATAAAACAAAATTTAATTCCAATAATTAAATTTGAATCCTCATAAATGAAAAAAAATACTCCTCAGAGAACCATAAATTCATAAACCCTTCAATTGTATTATTTTCTAATTTTAGAAAACAATCATTAAAAATTAAAATACCAAAATTAAAAAAAATTAATATAATTATATGAGTTTTAAATAATTTTATATTAAAAATATACAAGATCAAACTTTGAAATTAATTTCATCCTCAAAATTTGTCTTCATTGTATTCATTGAAAGAATTGTGTCTTAAATTATAATTATAAATAGATATAAAATCGGACAAAATGAAATTATTTTATTTCATATTTTCCCTATTAGGATTTAAAATATTTGTATTCTTATATCATGTAATTAATTTTATTTTCCTAGTTATACACTATTTAATTACCCATATCACCTATATGTTTAAATTTAAAATCTGGAAAAACATTCACTATCTTCCAAAAACTTTTTTTTTAGTTATTAATAGTCCCTACTATATTAATCATAAAAACACTATATTTAGGATCCTATTGTGTATTTTTTATTATGATTTATTCTAAATTGAAAAAAACATAGTTGAAACCACAAAAACATAGTATATTGGAGTTTTACTAAAAGATTATGGGTTACCACCTATGAACCATCAGGTATAAATTATATATAACTTTATATCACCCACATATATATAAATTCCATTTAACACCCACTGATAGATACAATGTAGTTTGTAATAAATTTGGTATATAGTGAGAAATATATTATTTCATGTGAGATTGTTTTTTTATTATTGTATTATTTTCTTTTTTAATATGTTTTCATTGAATCCAACTTGGTAGTTGATAGTTGGAACACTATTTCACTATATATATTCAACAAAAAATTACTGTATTATTCTATTTCCTTTTCAAACTCTACATATAATTTCAAAAATATTCTAAATGATCATAAACAAACATAGATAACTCATTTTTTATATTTTTATTAATGTTTAAATGATATGACAAAAAATGAAGAAGAAACAGTGCATGTCCAATATAGGTTATCATATGTGAATAAAACAGCATAAAAATAATAATATTTTTTTAACAAAACAAGACACATTAAATATGCATCACTTCGACCATTGTCTCAATAAGATAATCAAATGTAATAATTAATTTAGATGTGATTCAAGTGATCACATGGTGGAGAAATAATTTTATACATTTAGAAAATTATTATAAAGATGTTAAAATTATTATTTTATAGAAATATCATGTAATGGAAATTATTTTTAATTTTATGATTATTATGGATGAAAAATATCTCTTAATTATTCATCAATAAAGAACAGATTATAATGAAATGGATTTATGGCTATTATTAAGGGTATATTAAACAAATAACAATATATAACCAAATTACAATAATTTGTTTTAGTGTATTTCACTTGAGGAATTGGAACATCCCCCTTCTTCCCATTGAATTGAGAAGGCTAGAGAACGTTTAATGGCCAAATGTGATATTCTGAAGAGGCCAATGGATAGAAATAAATGCTGAAGTGATTCAATACTTGTGGGGGAAAATATGTCTGGTAAGAATAAAATAGACAACTATAAAATCCATAACCAATCAAACCCCTATATGATACATGATAACATTTAAAGAAAAAGAAACATTTAATTTATAAAAATCAATCAAAAAACCACATAACACATCAGAATACTACAATATACATGTATTTAGTGGAATACAATACTCAATCACATAAATGAGAAACACCAAATCTCTATTCATTCCCCGTGCTCCATATCCCATACACATCCAAAGTATCATGAATCC
This sequence comes from Viscum album, assembly GCA_963277665.1. Lineage (NCBI taxonomy): Eukaryota > Viridiplantae > Streptophyta > Magnoliopsida > Santalales > Viscaceae > Viscum > Viscum album. The sequence goes on from OY728152.1 coordinate 1,507,718,843, forward strand.
CCACTAGTGATGTGTGATACATTACCTTTTCTTATATCTTCATAAAAATCAACTAAAAAGGCACAAAATTTCCAAAGCAGCGGTGAGTAATGGAACTCATATGATTTTTATAATGAAATACCTTCTCACACATGTAATCTATAAATGGTTCAAACATTTTATAAAACAATTTATAAAAAAACATGAAAAACATTCACACAATCCAAAACTATTTTAACAAAATATTATGGAACAGTAAAGCTATTTTCCATCAATAAAACCAATAATTTCACTCAAAGCTATTCCACAATACCATTTTTATAATATCTCATTCCTATACGCATATCCACACAACTACACATGTATGCTTCATTATGATAGTTCAATACTAATGAGTGGTTTATCACCAATCAACCAAGCCATCATAATTGAATTAAAATAATGTTCTCTTACAACAATGGAAAAAATCACCAAGTCATATTTCGATTGAGAATAATAAGTAAAATATGAGCTCAGACCAACCATTTTTCAACCATAACATAATTTTCATTTCAACCATTTAAAAAAATCATTTAATCCAAAAAATTAATAAATCCAAAATTTAATTGAAATCACATTTCTTTGCTTAAAAATCACAAAATTATATTAAAAATATCATTTCAAAAATCAGGGTACTAAAGTCACATTCCAAAAAACACCCATTTTCTATATTTCAATAAACAATGACTCAGTATGATTTTGAAAAAAAATTCCATTGAATAGAAAATTATTTACAATTAAAAAATTATTTTTAATTGAATCATTCATGTTCTATATAGGTGAGTTGAGAGTTAAGACACCTACCTCATTTTGTAAGCCAGACCCCTTATCTTTATCCACATTCACATTTTTCGTGGATTCATAGGGGTCTTTCATGTTTTTTCTAAACAATTCAGTAATTGTTCACAAGTATGAATTCCCCATGAACCCTAGAAGGTTATAATACCTCTTCCAAACATATGTCATATACATCAATTACCTAAAAATCTTAATGAATGTGTTACTTACAGGATGATTGGGGTGTTGTATTATCCCCACAATTATATATATATCCCCATAATGTTGAAAAAAAATCATCCTTGTGAAATAGTTCTAACCATTTCTCCTTCGTTTCATTGTCACATCATATGTATATTATTTAATCTTTCCATGTTTCTACAAAACATTTACTAGACTGGTTTTTTTTCAACTCAATACATTCTCCTACTTATATGAAACTTACACTATTATGTGCACCAATGAACCACCAATATTTAGATTAACATGATATCATCGAATCACAAGGTCAGCATCAGTCTGATACTATTTCAGCTAATATTTTTGAGACAAATTATGTACCACAATAAACCATGGTGTAAATACGATGTTATATTTCACCTTACCAACATGCTCTTGTATCAGAAAATGGAATCCGTATTAAGGAGATTGCAAGACCTACTTCCAAAATGACTATGTAAAATCATTTTAGAGATCATTAAGTACACAATATAACTCACAGTAAAAAAATGGATATCTATAACGACCTACATATAATATCATATAAATTTGACCCATCTCTATCCTTATCCTTATCATTTTAATATTCACAATTTTTTCTTGTACACAGCTCGAACTATCTACTACATTCTTACCTATTTCCACACAAGAAAGAGGAGTACGACAATGACAACCAATCAATGCTTCTAAGATAGCCAATTGTATGAAGGGCAGATAAAAATATTTATACAAGAAATCCACTAACAGTTCATTCTCTTCCCATTAGCCACAATAATATTGTACACAAGTCTACAAAATCTCTTCTAATGTCTCTATCATATTTTTGGATGGCTCGTCCATATGAGGATGATAAACCATACTCATTGTCAATAGAGTCACATGTTATTTCTATATGCATTTCCCAAAATGATTTTTATCCTCTTATCTCTTTCTAAAATTATTGAAATGGGTATTACTTGTATCTTTAGCACTTATCATATATATATTTTTCTTAAGTCATCCACCATATGAGTGTCATGAATATGGTAAAAATTATACGACATTGTGATCCATTATATTATAATCAATATATAATAGTGTTTCCAAACTATTCATGGAAGACCAATTAAAAAATATATATGAATATTTGATCCCATTTAAAAAAATGAATAGTTAATGACTAAAATATACCAGTTAGTTAATGATTTTCTGTCTTATCCTTATGAAATGTTATGAATCTAGAAATAGACTCTTGCACATTCCATTCCATTTCATTCCACCAGAAATGAGCTTTCATCACATTATATTTCTTTAGTATTATATTATAATCAACCCATCTTGAATGGTGGGAAGTATCAAGAAGTATATCTTGAAAATACATTGGCATGACCATCGAATTTCTAAATCACAACACTAAACTCTCATCCCGCTTCCGGCCCTCAATAGTCTCCCCAATGTTGAGTTTTGAAATTTTCACAATACATTCTACATCATATGACTATGTATCTTTAACCATATTAAAAAATTTAGGATCCAATTAAACTGGATGAAAACCCCAAATTCACATCAGTATTTATATCCTATGTTCATGAAATATTTGACTGAAATAAATTGTCCCTCATTTGAGACATCTTATACCAACTGAGCATATGACATTCTACATAATGCATCTCACATTGAATTTCCATTTCTCGGTGTATACATCAATTCAATGTCAATCAATTGAAGATACTGCATCCATGTTCTTTCACTGAGGTTTAAATCCAATTTTTAGGAATTATGCATCAAGATCTTATGAACTATTAACACAATAAATTTCTCATTGAAGAGACAATGACCCCATGTCTTTAATGCATAGACTACATTAGCTAAATCCAAATCATGTGTTGGGTAATTCTTCTAATTCACTCAGAAAAACCTTGAACCATAGGAGACAACATTATATAATTTCATTAGAATGTATCCCAACAAAGATCTTGGAGCATCACTATACACCATGTACCATTGTTCTGATTCTGCCAAAATAATGATCGTTACATATATAAGGAAAAGATTATGTTCTTTACCTGTCTTCTGTAATTCATCATTCTATTAGAATGGAAAATTATATTTTTTTTCATATCTATCATGGGAGATTATATTTTTCAGCATTCCTGAACAATGTGTTGTTAATAATTAGTTTGACTTAGAAAACTATGTATCTTAATAATGTTCTTAAATTGATTCTATGATATATCAACTTCAACCATTCCATATCGACAAAAACAACTATTTTTGAAATAACATGTCCAAGAAAGAAAACCTCTTGAACCATAAAATCACACTTTGATAATTTGGAATACATTAAATGATTCCTTATGACTCCAAATGTTGTCACTATGTGGTGCTCATGATCTTCCTTTATCCTTGAATACACCAGTAGGTCATTCATAAACACCACCACATATGAATCCATATATATAAAAAATATGTGATTTATCAATTCCATAATGACCGCTGGGGAATTTAATGACCAAAAGTCATGGAAATGTATACATTATGTCCATATCTTCTTATGAATGATGTTTCTAGAATATATTCTTTATGAACATGCAATTAATGATATCATGATCACAAGTAAATCACGTTGAACCACTGATCACCCTCAATTTATGAAACTAGTCATTCATGCATGGAAGTGGATAGTAATTTATTGTAGTAATTTTGATAAACATATGATAATCCACACACATGTATATAGTTCTATACTATATTTTGATAAAAAAATAATAGTGATGCCCATAGATATGTTCTTGGATTGATGAAAACTTTGATTATTAGGTCTTCTAACTAAACCAGTAGTTACCTTAATCTAATCAGTGTTTTTAGATAAGGAGAATGTGAGGGGGGAATTATCCACACAAAATGATAAAGTGTAAACATCACTTATATAATATATAGAAACCCAGATAAAATTTCTGCAATCACATCTATAAATAAATTCACCATAGCTAGAAAACTATACATCTTGATATCGTCCATCAATGTAAAAGAATATTTTTCCAACCGGTATGAGATAGTTCCAGCTGCTGGTGTGAATAAACATGTTGCACAGACCCATATATTTCTATCTTCACAAAGGTGATGATCAATGCCATCTTAAATCTTGAAATAGACCCATTGGGTATAACACTCAATGTGATCCATCAATGTTTTCACCAAATACAAACCTAGGATATATATCGATGGAATCCATCTCAAGAATTGATAAATCCCATTTCATCTTGGCTCCATCCATGGGTATAGAAAATCCACTACACATAAAGGATCAAAACACTCTTTGAATAATAATAGTTTGATTCATTATCACAGAAGGCATCATCTCAACTTATAAACTCAAAAAATAAAAAACATGAGAAGAAATTATGTAATGGGGTAACCATGTATCAAATAATACACGCATAATGGTATAATTAAAATAATAAAAACACATATTGTACATGTTCTTGGATGATCATCCACAATAACATATTCAGCTCCATATAATTTCTTTCTTGAAAATCATTTCTCATTGTTGCCTTATTGATATTTAAATTCCCAAGGAGTCATTGTATTCCTGAAATCACCATTGATCACACTTGTAATGGCCCGGACCTCTCTGGTCCATTACTTTGTGAAATGTTGGTATTGGAGGTGTTCCGGGAGGTCAAGGGGACTTATCCCCAACACTTTGCCAATTTTCTAGTTCTGTGAACAGTGTTTCCAGTTTTATGAACAGTAACAGATCGGTGAGACAGATCAGTTTCACATATCGGTGAGACAGATCAGTTTCACAGATCAGTTAGACAGATCAGTTTCACAGATCGGTGAGACAGATCAGTTTCACAGATCGGTGAGACAGATCAGTTTCACAGATCGGTGAGACAGATCAGTTTCACATATCGGTGAGACAGATCAGTTTCACAGATCGGTGAGACAGATCGGTTTCACAGATCGGTGAGACAGATCCGTTTCACAGATCGGTGAGACAGATCAGTTTCACAGATCGGTGAGACAGATCAGTTTCACAGATCGGTGAGACAGATCAGTTTCACAGATCGGTGTGACAGATCAGTTTCACAGATCGGTGTGACAGATCAGTTTCAAAGATCAGTGTGACAGATCAGTTTCACAGATCAGTTTCACAGTTCGGTGTGACAGATCAGTTTCACAGATCAGTTTCACAGATCGGTGTGACAGATCAGTTTCACAGATCAGTTTCATAGATCGGTGTGACAGATCAGTTTCACAGATCAGTTTCACAGATCGGTGTGACAGATCAGTTTCACAGATCAGTTTCACAGATCGGTGTGACAGATCAGTTTCATGTACAGTAACGGTGGGTGAACAGTGTTTCCAGACTCCTACAGTTTTGCCCTTTTTGACGTTTCCTTTGACGTAAAATACATTTAAAGCCTTATTTTAAGGGATATTAAGGCCTATTCAAATGCCATAAATCATATATTAATTATTCCTAAGGCTTGGAATGTTTTACTTGGTCAAACCGCGTGGGTTAATGTGATCCGTTTTTAATGGATATTTAACCGGATCTTAAACTGTCACCTCGTTAAATCATAAAAAGGGACGAGATATCATTCTCCCTTGTTCCTTCCCTTTGTTCTTAACTAAGAGGCGCTAGAACCTTTCAATCCTTTCCGTAGGAGTTTCACAAACAACCCTTACTCCTAGGATCAGTCCCGCTCTGTTGGATGCAACCAAGCTGTGTCGATCATTCTTCCACATAAGTTGTCGCAAGGGGAGGATCGTGACCTGCTGTGTGGATAAAGGACGTCAAGAACTCTTCGAGGTAGGGGATTCATGGCTTCTCTAATTATATATGTGCAATCGTAGAATTAGCATGATTTATTCCTTTGGATCACAATGAAATTGACCTAATTAAATACTTGAACTGGATTAAAAGAATTGGTTGATCGCATGTTGTTGCTTTATACCATGATAACGGTTTGCTTCATGTTTTCCTAGATATAGTGATATCTATGTTTCTTTGATTTATTGTTCGTTCATGATAGAAATTTATAATGAACGTAAAGCCGGTATTAATTGTTAATTAATTGGCTAAAGATAAAGAGGCATGTAAATTAATCTGGTTATTGTCGTTGTTGTAGTTGTTCTAATTTGAGGATAATCAAATAAGGGAAGTAAGCTTGGTTATTTAATTGTGATAGCTTACTGATTAGGTATCCATGATTGGAGCCTACGAATAACAAATCTGTTAATTCAATATGGATTAGAGAACAGATTATGTGGGAATTTCTAAAAGGGTTCTGAGTTACCCTCTTGTTTGTTAAAGGGCCGAGAGCCCATTTTGTGATGTTTGTTTTCCTGCTGCTTCTGCTGTGATGTGAGCCTGAATGGCTATTGTGATATGTGGAGGCATGGAGACTTGTGGTTGTGGCAGCGGATGACGCCTAGTGTGGCGAGATGAATCGGTTTATGCATATGGGTGTCGGGGAGGACACCAAGGGTGTTGGTATGAGATGAATGTGATGGTTTGATGTTGGTGGTTTGGTTTGGTTGTTTATCTGCTTTAATTTTCCCCACTGCTCAAGGCAGCTAGTCTTGCTTACCCTCTTTCCGAAGGAGGCGAAGACACACGAGGTATGCCACATGCTTTCCGTGTTTAGCCTCTCGATGGAGGATGGGTCTATGCTCTTTCTATAGGCGGAAAAGACTCGGCAGGTAGTATATCTACTCACCGTGTTGAGCCTCCTTTGTGTTTAGAAGCATAGGATGTTTTTCTAGAATGCCTGGGAATGTCGAAAAGTATTTCTGTAATGAATGTTTGATTAAATGGTGAAAATCCACGGGGATGGAGATGCTGGAATTTAAAGGTGATGTGAATCTTAAAAAGGAGCAGTTGTTTTTGAAAGTGATGCCAACTCAGTTTAATGTGGAATTGTTCATTCTTAATTAATGATTAAAGAATTAATTAACGTACAGTGGAATTGATAAATGAGAATGGAGTAATCTAATGAAGCTCTTCAATTGGTTGTGTGCTTATAGGATACCTAGTCTTTGAAGTAGCAGCCTGGAGTTTGAGAGACGTTAGCTGCAGTTGTATCTAAGACTAGGTAATGCCCATAGTGTGAATGTGAGTTACTTATATATTCTGTACTTTTTGTGTTTCTATACGCTACTCCACCCTGTCGGTAAGGTAAACTGACATCCCGGGGATTCTGAGCCCTGGGGGGTGTTTTCCCCAACATTCTGATTGGAGGTTGAATGGCTGACTACCCCCTTTGGCCCCGCTCTCTTCTCTTGGTAGATCTTAGTGCTGGTAGGCACAATGGTTAGTTTTACCCATATATGTGTGTAGAGGGATGTAATGGCTTGTGGTTATTTCACACACATATATTCTGGATATAGTATCCTATGGACTACTATAGGTGTAACGTGTATAGGCTGTGATGGCTTGAGGATCCTTACTCGGTGTATAGGCTGTAATGGCTTGAGGTATAATACCCGACGTATGAAACACGTTATGCGAGCTGTGGTGGCTCCCAGAAACTACCTGGATACTTTTGGTTGTGAGGATTGTGTGGAGCTTAGCCCAGGTGTCTGCGGGCAAGCCTTTGTGGTGCACGAGGTGCAGATTGGGGAGCTTGACCCATGTTGATACGGGCAAGCCTTTGGAGAGAGATGCACAGGACGTATGTCGTTGGGGCAAAGCGGCAAACCAGTGGGGAAGTATTAGCGGTGTACCCTTGATATTATTTACTATATGCTATATTCATGTATGCGTTACTTGGTGAGAGTAGCCATGGTGAGGTTGGGAACATAGTATACCTGTTTAGATAACGAGTTAGTTTCACTTGTTGTTCACTGGGCTTTACCATGCTTTCTTATCTTTTACACGAGAGTCTTGGGGAGGATCCTACTGAGTATACTATTATACTCACCCTATGTACATATAAACTGTTTTTTCAGGTCACTTGGAGCAGGTTGGAGATCAAGCTGGTTACTACTAGCTTGCGGTTGGAGGAGGATCTGTTCGGGCTTGTGGTCGCTGCCGTTTTTCTTTCTTTTCGGTACTTTTAGTTTTCCCTTCCAGTTGTAGTACTTTTGCATGACTTTTCATATATGTACTTGGGTTTCTTTTACATTTCAGTTATGAGTTGGAGTTGGTTGGAGTCTATTCTATCTCTCTCTTCTGCATGTGTTCACTTAGATGGTAATGCCTCCCATTTGTGTGTGTATTATACCCTCGGTGCTAGTCGCCAACCCGGGGCCTAATGGAGGTGGGACTCGGGGGTCATTATCTCCCTTTTCACATTGTCGGCCCAGGAGGGGTACACTTTGTGGGGAGGGGGTCGTGACAGAGTGGTATCAGAGGTCTGGTCGAGGGATAGGATGGAGTTTGGAGTTAGGCACAGGTGAGGATGCATGGGATGGTAGGGCAACAGTGTCATTCATGTTTAGCAAGTGGGGTAAACACTGGAGACCGGCAAAGACATAGGCGTTCAGGGCCCCCTATGATCTGTTGCACGGACCTTTAAGTTTACGATGGCTACTAAACAAAGTGATACTGGTTGCAGGGTAGAGACCTAGGAAAGGATCATGCATCATTATTCCTTGCGCCTGTGTTTGAATGGGTAGACCTTGGGATAGGTAACCAAAAATTAATAAAACAAAATAATTAATTAATTAATGTTTATTCTTCCATATTCCAGGCTTAGGAGCTCTAACGGTTGTTATTTTACAGGTATGGCTCCAGGTCGGCGTCCCCGTCAGGTTTGCGCAGAAGGTGCCCAGCAGGCTGTTCCAGCAGATCGCCGCCGGGTAGAGGTTGACGACGATGACACTTGGAGGAAGACACTCCGAGAGTTTCAGCGCCAGAGTCTACAGAAGTACGAGGGCTCCGTTTCAGATGCAGTCACAGAAGACTGGTAGGAGGAGGTCGAGATAGGATTCAGTTCGATTCGTGCTCGGAAGGAACACTGGGTGTCCTTGGTTGTGACGATGTTGCGTGGAGCAGCGAGACAGTGGTGGTTCTTGTTCCTCGGGGATCGTGAGGAGTCATCGATCTCATGGGAGGAGTTTCGAGACAGGTTTAGAGTCGAGTTTCTTTCATCGACTGCGAAGGCATCCAGTCTCCAGGAGATTCTTACCCTTCGACAGGGGAGCTCCAGTGTTTGGGAGTTTGGAATCCGTTTCAGGAACCTTCTACGATATGCTTCAGACCTGTTACCAGATGATGAGGCCAGGGCGAGGCATTTCGAGGAGGCTTTGCATCCAGAGATCCAGCGCCAGGTCACCCCATTTATGCTGAAGACATATCTTGAGGTGCTGGCGAGGGCAGAGGTTGTTGAGAGGACTTTGGCCAGGACCGGATCGTCACGAGAGGGGAATCATCATGATTCCTCACGAAGTAGAGCTGTGGTCCGGGGTTCCCGGTTTTCAGGACAGAAGAGTTTCCGTTCACCTGGGGGTAGGTCCCAGCCCTTCCCATCTCATTTCTCCGGAGGTATCAACTCTCAGACCTATGCCAAGGGATCAGGCGCTTGTTTTTCTTGTGGTGGACGTGGTCATCAGCAGTGGGAGTGCCCAACATTTCAGAGCAGTCATCGTGCACCAGGCGCTCCACTCCAGGTTCCTCCGTTGAGGCAGTTCTAGCCGAGGCAGCAGCAGCAGGTTGCACCAGCTTTAGATCACCAGAGGGTAGATGGAGCAGGTAGAGGACAACCCCATGACGCTCCCCGTCCTCAGAGAGCAGAGCGCGGCTGTGGTGGTGGTCGTCATCAGGGTCAGAGAGGTCGTGGAGGTGGTCGTGGTCAGCTTCATGCTCTAGCGTTGCCAGCTCCAGGCGAGCTAGACGTCGTCCGAGGTACCCTTTGCTTGTTTTCTACCTTGTTGTATGCCTTGTTTGATTCAGGAGAGACACACTCCTTTATATCCCCTACCCTTGTCCATGCTTTGGGACTTGAGGTAGAGAGGCTTCCAGTGCCCTTGGCGTTGACTACGTCAGTTGGAGGTCGAGCTAGCATGTTTGAAGTATGTAGAGACTGTGAGCTAGTGTTGGGGCAGCACCACTCTTGGGGAGATTTCCTATGTTTACGAATACAACCATATGATGTCATCCTCGGCATGGATTGGTTGTATTCGGTGCAGGCTATTGTGGATTGCTACAGGAAGAAGGTCGTTTTCTTTGATGAAGATGGAGAGGAAGTAGTGTTTGTTGGTGAGAGAGATCCTCAGATGAGTCATAGACGAGTTTCATCCTTATCATCCATGATGGCTGGGATGATGTTGAGTTCTTCAGAGGTTCAACAGTTGGCGTTTCCTAGGGTCGTAGAGGAGTACCCTGATGTCTTTCCAGAAGAGGTTGTATCCTTACCCCCTCGACGGAAGATCGAGTTTGAGATCGAGCTACAGCCAGGAGCGTCTCCTATCTCTATGTCTCCGTATAGGATGGCCCCTTCTAAGTTACGAGAGCTATGTATTCAGCTCGATGGTCTGTTGCAGTGTGGTTTTGTTCGGCCAAGTGTGTCACCTTGGGGTGCACCAGTTTTGTTTGTGAAAAAGGCTGATGGAAGTTTGCGGTTGTGCGTCGATTATCGTCGCTTAAACAAAGTGACAATAAAGAACCGTTATCCTCTCCCGCGGATTGATGACCTATTCGATCAACTGAAGGGTGCAAGATGGTTTTCAAAGATCGACTTGCGGTCAGGATATCATCAGATGCGTGTAAAGGATGAGGATATCCCGAAGACTGCTTTCCGCTGTCGTCATGGGCATTATGAGTTTGTTGTAATGCTATTTGGCGTGACAAATGCTCCAGCTGTTTTCATGGGGTTGATGAATGCTGTGTTCCGTGAATTCTTGGACAAGTTTGTTGTGGTTTTCATTGACGACATCCTTGTGTACTCCACATCTGAAGAAGATCATGCAGAACATCTACGAGCCGTTTTGGGAGTTCTTCGCCAACATCGGTTGTTTGGGAATTTGTCCAAGTGTGAGTTCTGGGCTCGAGAAGTTCGTTTCTTGGGACATGTTGCGTCCCAACAGGGAGTAGCTGTGGATCCTTCGAAGATAGAAGCATTGGTGTCTTGGCCAGCCCCCAAGACCGTGCCAGAGGTGCGAAGTTTCCTTGGACACGCAGGCTATTATAGGAGGTTTGTGGCTAATTTCTCCCGAGTTGCGACTCCTCTGACAGCTTTGACCAGGAAGGATCAAGCATTCATATGGACTGATCAGTGTCAGACAGCTTTCGAGTATCTAAAGGAGAAGTTGGTAAGTGCTCCAGTCCTTTTTCCTCCAACGGAGGGAGTCCAGTTTGATGTTTTATGTGATGCTTCACATCTGGGGCTAGGCTGTGTTCTCATGCAGCAGAGGTCAGTTGTTTCTTATGGGTCTCGGCAGTTGCGTCCCCATGAACGCAACTATGCCACCCATGATCTTGAGTAGGCAGTCGTGGTGTTTGCGCTGAAGTTGTGGAGACATTACCTCATTGGAGAGCGCTTTGTGGTTTTCACCGATCATAAGAGTTTGAGGTATGTTTTCTCTCAGCGGGATTTGAACTTGCGGCAGCGTCGGTGGATGGAGTTCTTGCAGGAATACGACTTCGAAATATCGTATACACCTGGGAAGGGAAATGTTGTTGCTGATGCACTGAGCCGAAAGTCACGTAATGATGTTGTGCGTGAATCTGGTGATTCCTGGAGAGGGATGGAAGAGCTAGCAGCTTTGCATCTTGATATGGGAGAAGTTGGGGGAAGAGGTTGTCTTTTCCAGATGACGGTGCAGTCATCCCTGATGCAAAAGGTGGAAGAGTCTCATTTGGGTGATCTAGAGGTGGACGTTTTGAGAGACAGAGTTGTTTGTGGGGAGGCCCCTGATGGTTGGTCGGAGGATGAACAACACCGGGTGTTGTATCATGGCAGGCTTTTTGTCCCCTTGGCGATGCGCGAGACGGTTCTCCGAGAGTTCCATAGCTCGCCCTTAGCTGTACATCCTGGTGTGACGAAGATGTATCGATCCTTGAGGAGTCAGTTTTGGTGGCCTGGGCTGAAGCATTCAGTTGCAGAATGTGTGTCTCGATGTATAGTCTGCCAGAAGGTGAAGGCCGAACACCGTGTTCCTGGTGGTCTTCTCCAGCACTTAGAGATTCCTCAGTGGAAGTGGGAGGACATCTCAATGGACTTTGTTACAGGTTTACCTCGAGCTCCGGGAGGACATGATGCTATATGGGCGGTAGTGGATCGTTTAACTAAATCGGCCCACTTCATAGCAATCAAGGAGTCGAGCTCAGTGGAGGTTTTGTCGAGGCAGAATCTGGAGGAGGTGGTGAGGCTTCACGGAGTTCCTAAGACGATCATTTCTGATTGAGACCCTCGTTTTACCTCTAGGGTGTGGAGAGGTCTCCAGCATGCTTTTGGCTCTCAACTATTCCTTAGCACTGCTTTTCATCCTCAAACGGATGGTCAGACAGAGCGAACCATCCAAACTCTTGAAGACATGTCGCGCTCTTGTGTTCTTGATTTTGGAGGTTCATGGGTGAAGCACTTACCTTTGGTAGAGTTCTCTTACAATAATAGTTTTCACTCTACCATCGACATGGCGCCGTTTGAATCCTTGTATGGCCGGCCATGCCGTTCTCCGTTGTGCTGGACTGGGGTCGGAGAGTCAGCAATTCTCGGACCAGAACTAGTGAAGAATACGAAAGAGATGGTTCAAGTGATTCGTGAGAGGATGAAGACAGCACAAGATCGTCAGAAATCTTATGCTGATCAAAGAAGGAGACCCTTAGAGTTTAATGTTGGGGATCATGTGTTTCTGAAGGTGACTCCCCGTCGTGGGCAGCGAAGGTTTGGTCGCGGAAGTAAGCTTTCTCCCCGTTTTGTTGGGCCTTTCGAGGTGTTAGCTCGTGTTGGAGCTGTGGCATATCGAGTATCACTTCCCCCTCAGATGAGTCGGATACATGATGTTTTCCATGTATCACAGCTCCGTCGTTATCTTCATGATGAATCTCATGTTATCGATTGGGGAGAGATCGATATTGACGATGATGCAACCTTTGAGGAGCGACATGTGGAGATCCAAGACCACAAGGAGAAAGTGTTGCGTGGGCGTTCTATCCCCTTAGTTCGTGTCTTATGGCGACACGGTGGCATGGAGGAGACTACCTGGGAGCGTGAGTCACAGATACGTGCTCAGTACCAAGAGTTGTTTAATGTTTAACTCCTCTCATGTAATGATGTTTTCTCTGTGGTTGGACCTTTCATGTTTTATTTATGTACCTTTAATGTGATGTTATGTTTGAAATGTTTTTATGGGTTGTTTGTTCTCGGATGTCGTGGTTTTGTTCCAGATTTTGAACAACTCGTGTTGGTTTTCCCCTAAGAGGTATCTTATGGGGTGGTTGTTCAGACCCCTCTTTTCTTCTGGGTTGGTTTTTAATTCTCGAGGACGAGAATGTTTTGAGAGGTATCTAATGTAATGGCCCGGACCTCTCCGGTCCATTACTTTGTGAAATGTTGGTATTGGAGGTGTTCCGGGAGGTCAAGGGGACTTATCCCCAACACTTTGCCAATTTTCTAGTTCTGTGAACAGTGTTTCCAGTTTTATGAACAGTAACAGATTGGTGAGACAGATCAGTTTCACAGATCGATGAGACAGATCAGTTTCACAGATCGGTGAGACAGATCAGTTTCACAGATCGGTGAGACAGATCAGTTTCACAGATCGGTGAGACAGATCAGTTTCACAGATCGGTGAGACAGATCAGTTTCACAGATCTGTCAGACAGATCAGTTTCACAGATCGGCGAGACAGATCAGTTTCACAGATCGGTGAGACAGATCAGTTTCACAGATCGGTGAGACAGATCAGTTTCACAGATCGGTGTGACAGATCAGTTTCACAGATCAGTTTCACATATCGGTGTGACAGATCAGTTTCACAGATCGGTGTGACAGATCAGTTTCACAGACCAGTTTCACAGATCGGTGTGACAGATCAGTTTCACAGATCAGTTTCACAGATCGGTGTGACAGATCAGTTTCATAGATCAGTTTCACAGATCGGTGTGACAGATCAGTTTCACAGATCAGTTTCACAGATCGGTGTGACAGATCAGTTTCACAGATCGGTGTGACAGATCAGTTTCACAGATCGGTGTGACAGATCAGTTTCATGTACAGTAACGGTGGGTGAACAGTGTTTCCAGACTCCTACAGTTTTTCCCCTTTTGACGTTTCCTTTGATGTAAAATACATTTAAAGCCTTATTTTAAGGGATCTTAAGGCCGATTCAAATGCCATAAATCCTATATTAATTATTCCTAAGGCTTGTAATGTTTTACTTGGTCAAACCGCGTGGGATAATACGATCCGTTTTTAATGGAGAATTAACCGGATCTTAAACCGTCACCTCGTTAAATCTTAAAAAGGGAGGAGATATCATTCTCCCTTGTTCCTTCCCTTTGTTCTTAACTAAGAGGCGCTAGAACCTTTCAATCCTTTCCGTAGGAGTTGCACAAACAACCCTTACTCCTAGGATCAGTCCCGCTCTGTTGGATTCAACCAAGCTGTGTCGATCATTCTTCCACATAAGTTGTCGCGAGGGGAGGATCGTGACCTGCTGTGTGGATAAAGGACGTCAAGAACTCTTCGAGGGAGGGGATTCATGGATTCTCTAATTATATATGTGAAATCGTAGAATTAGCATGATTTATTCCTTTGGATCACAATGAAATTGACCTAATTAAATACTTGAACTGTATTAAAAGAATTGGTTGATCGCATGTTGTTGCTTTATACCGTGATAACGGTTTGCCTCATGTTTTCCTAGATATAGTGATATCTATGTTTCTTTGATTTATTGTTCGTTCATGATAGAAATTGATAATGAACGTAAAGCCGGAATTAATTGTTAATTAATTGGCTAAAGATAAAGAGGCATGTAAATTAATCTGGTTATTGTCGTTGTTGTAGTTGTTCTAATTTGAGGATAGTCAAATTAGGGAAGTAAGCTTGGTTATTTAATTGTGATAGATTACTGATTAGGTATCCATGATTGGAGCATACGAATAACAAATCTGTTAATTCAATATGGATTAGAGAACAGATTATGTGGGAATTTCTAAAAGGGTTCTGAGTTACCCTCTTGTTTGTTAAAGGGCCAAGAGCCCATTTTGTGATGTTTGTTTTCCTGCTGCTTGTGCTGTGATGTGAGCCTGGATGGCTGTTGTGATATGTGGAGGCATGGAGACTTGTGGTTGTGGCAGCGGATGACGCCTAGTGTGGCGTGATGCATCGGTTTATGCATATGGGTGTCGTGGAGGACACCAAGGGTGTTGGTATGAGATGAATGTGATTGTTTGATGTTGGTGGTTTGGTTTGGTTGTTTATCTGCTTTACTTTTCCCCACTGCTCAAGGCATCTGGTCTTGCTTACCCTCTTTCCGAAGGAGGCGAAGACAGGCGGGGTATGCCACGTGCTTTCCGTGTTTAGCCTCTCGATCGAGGATGGGTCTATGCTCTTTCTATAGGCAGAAAAGACTCGACGGGTAGTATATCTACTCACCGTGTTAAGCCTCCTTTGTGTTTAGAAGTATAGGATGTTTTTCTAGAATGCCTGGGAATGTGGAAAAGTATTTCTGTAATGAATGTTTGATTAAATGGTGAAAATCCACGGGGATGGAGATGCTGGAATTTAAAGGTGATGTGAATCTTAAAAAGGAGCAGTTGTTTTTGAAAGTGATGCCAACTCAGTTTAATGTGGAATTGTTCATTATTAATTAATGATTAAAGAATTAATTAACGTACAGTGGAATTGATAAATGAGAATGGAGTAATCTAATGAAGCTCTTCAATTGGTTGTGTGCTTATAGGATACCTAGTCTTTGAAGTAGCAGCCTGGAGTCTGAGAGACGTTAGCTGCAGTTGTATCTAAGACTAGGTAATGCCCATAGTGTGAATGTGAGTTACTTATATATTCTGTACTTTTTGTGTTTCTATACGCTACTCCACCCTGTCGGTAAGGGCAACTGACACCCCGGGGATTCTGAGCCCTGGGGGGGTGTTTTCCCCAACATTCTGATGGGAGGTTGAATGGCTGACTACCCCCTTTGGCCCCGCTCTCTTCTCTTGGTAGATCTTGGTGCCGGTAGGCACAGTGGTTAGTTTTACCCATATATGTGTGTAGAGGGCTGTAATGGCTTGTGGTTATTTCACACACATATATTCTGGATATAGTATCCTATGGACTACTATAGGTGTAACGTGTATAGGTTGTGATGGCTTGAGGATCCTTACTCGTTTATAGGCTGTAATGGATTGAGGTATAATACCCGACGTATGATAAACGTTATGCGAGATGTGGTGGCTCCCGGAAACTACGTGGATACTTTTGGTTGTGAGGATTGTGTGGAGCTTAGCCCAGGTGTCTGCGGGCAAGCCTTTGTGGTGCACGAGGTGCAGATTGGGGAGCTTGACCCATGTTGATACGGGCAAGCCTTTGGAGAAAGATGCACAGGATGTATGTCGTTGGGGAAAAGCGGCAAACCAGTGGGGAAGTAGTAGCGGGGTACCCTTGATATTATTTACTATATGCTATATTCTTGTATGCGTTACTTGGTGAGAGTAGCCATGGTGAGGTTGGGAACATAGTATACCTGTTTAGATAACGAGTTAGTTTCACTTGTTTTTCACTGGGCTTTAGCATGCTTTCTTTACTTTTGCACGAGAGTCATGGGGAGGATCCTACTGAGTATACTATTATACTCACCCTATGTACATATAAACTGTTTTTCAGGTCACTTGGAGCAGGTTGGAGATCAAGCTGGTTACTACTAGCTTGCGGTTGGAGGAGGAGCTGTTCGGGCTTGTGGTCGCTGCCGTTTTTCTTTCTTTTGGGTACTTTTAGTTTTCCCTTCCAGTTGTAGTACTTTTGCATGACTTTTCATATATGTACTTGGGTTTCTTTTACATTTCAGTTATGAGTTGGAGTTGGTTGGAGTCTATTCTATCTCTCTCTTCTGCATGTGTTCTCTTAGAGGGTAATGCCTCCCATTTGTGTGTGTATTATACCCTCAGTGCTAGTCGCCAACCCGGGGCCTACTGGAGGCGGGACTCGGGGGTCATTATCTCCCTTTTCACATTGCCGGCCCAGGAGGGGTACACTTTGTGGGGAGGGGGTCGTGACAACACTATTCTACTGATGACATTAATTTTGTTTCAACGTGAAATAAAGCATATTATTCTTGGGAAACCTTAGATGATTCTATAGCACCCAAACTCAACTCACTATGAAAATTATGATGAAAAATCCTCATATTATTACAATTATGACATGATCTCCAGGGTTTCCATACACTCACTTTATGTGGTCAAGAGAACCACATTAAAAACATATTTCTTGTCCAATCAATCAAGTAAGATTGTTTATTAACCCCGCCATCTGATTTTGATTCATCCTATGACCATGGAAATAGGTGTCCAAAATAATTATTCTCCATGTATTAGAGTTCCCTATATTTCCATTTTTGATCAACAGGATTCCCCCTCCCATATCCCATTATATATCCCATTTCGCTACCATAAATATATTAACTATCTCTGTGTAATATGTAATATAGAGAAGAACTATCTATGAGGGAATTTATTCACATAACCCTGATTCAAGGATGTAGGTTGTCAAGGATTTTTTAGGAACTACCTCAGGTGAAAAGTACTCAAAATTCATGAATTTATTCATATACTCAGTGAAATAATTATTCTTATACCACAAGTCATTCATTGATTTTTGAAGGTATGAGGATATAATTTTTTATAGAACAATATTTCTAAATCATCACATGCTATTAAATGATTTAATTTATCCTAAACGTCAAAATACCACCACTAGCATGCTAGATACTCTAGCATGTTTGTCCCCATCATGACAATCAACTATAATGGTGTTCCGTTGAAATTGAATTTATGATTCATTCTATTTAGCCACACATCTTACTTTTTTGGTTCAGATTCACCCTGAATGATAGGTGTATTCTTCATCTTGAAAGTCACAGAATGTTCCACATATCATAGCTCATCACTATTGTTCCCATTTACAAAAACATTAAGTGCCTGAACAATACACAAAACCATTTGTTGGTTCACCTACAGATCAGGTGCAACCACATTCTCAGGAACTTCTTCCCATTAGCTTATACAATTCCTACTGTGTTATATTTTCTATAATCACAACCACATCATAAGTACCAATATATATTAATTGAATTACTTACAATATCAAATTCAATATTGTCATTATATTACAAATATTATCTCCAAAATTAACCATATTTTTAAAATAAATACCTATGAAATAAAACCATTTTGAAAAATACCACAATGAGGTTATTTTTAAAAATAATTCATTTGAATAAATGTTTGTTTTTTTAAAAAAATTGACACCTTGCACAAAATAATTTATCCTAACTAAAAAATAAATTGGAACTGTTTGTGGGAAGTACTTTGTAATTCATTCCTTTCTTGTCTCCATGGATAAACCACGGAAATTGAGATTTCAAATCCTATACATTTATCTAAAAAAAATATTTACCCAACACCCTAGTAACTTGAAGTTCACTATAAAATGGTATGTTTTGTATTTTTATACTCTACATTTCATGTTATGAAAATCCATCTATTTTCTATAATACAAACTCAAGGAATGGACTAGAATGAATTGAACATCAGGAATGAAAAAAAATACTAAGTCAAAGTCCAACCATTACTTGCACCACTTATTCCACAATTCACGTACCATGAATATACCACATGTACCACCCCTTATTCCCAGTGGATTCAGAATGATGGAGGATGATACTAAGCCGTATGTGACATACCCATGCTATCAATGGAGGGAAATAAATATTGAAGCATTAAATACATGTGGGGGATGATTTTAACTTTTAGAATAAAAAAATAACTAAAAAATCCATAGAAAATCCAATTATTCAATTCTTGTTAACATTGATAGACATCTAATAATTTCATTAATCAATATGTAACTAAAACCCATGTACCACTTTGGTAGACTATAATATCCATGTTTTCATTGGAATCCATGATATTATGACTTCAATGACCATCTTCAAAGCTGCAAACAAGATCCCTCCTCCAACTCCACACAACTGGCCATGTATCATAAAGAACCACCAGTGAGGTGTGATAATTTACCTTTTCCCATGTGTTGAATAAAAACATGTAAAAAAGAAAAAAAATCAAATGAATGGGTGAGTAATGAGTCTCCCTAGATTTTTTCCAATGTATTCCATACTCACACAACTAGGAGAAAACTAGTTATAAAACTTATTAAAAATGTATATAAAATTTTTTATATAAATCAACATCAATTTTTTTTTCAAAAAACCAAAAATAATAACAAAATATTTTTACACACTAAAATTTGTTTCTAGGAATGAAACTATGAAATTCATTGAAAACCATTCTAGGATTCCATGTATGGTATTTATCATTCCAATCCACATATCATCATATGCATAAATCTACAAATTCATGGTTCGTTTTGACAGTTCCATACTCATAAATGGTATCTCAATGATCTTCCATGTCATAATAGGATAATTAAATCCCATGTTCCATTACACCATTGGCACCAATCACCATGTCATATTTACCTCGAGACTCATAAATAAAATATGAACACAAAAAACATTATGGAAAACCATTCCATAACCACCACTTCATCAATTTCATCATAGCCATTATTTTCTTTAAATCCTTTTAAACTATAATTTTAATATAATAAAACATTTATTGAAATAATTATGCCATGTAGGAAAACCAAACCGTCCAATTAAATTAACAATTTTAAAATCAGCTTACAAAAAAACATTCCAACAAAACAACAAATATCCATAATTCCACAAACCATCACTCAAGATGATTTTTTTCAGAATCATTGTACAGTGAATACATAATAAATATCCATCAAAAAAATAAATTTGAAACTGTTCTTTTATGTTATAAATATAAGAGTCGACAATGTAGATTCCAAAATCATTATTTATTACAAAAACGAAGAGCCATAGGAAAACACAAAAACTTATTTAAATCACAATGAACAAACCTAAGAACTCATACCTATCATTAAAAAAGAAAAATCAATTCATAAATGGAATCATTTATATTATTTCAATTCATAAAAGAAATATATCAATTAAAATGAGAGGGATAAACAAGTAGATATAAGAAATACAATTATAAACTACAAATAATGATGAATTACCATTAGATTCTAGATTCAAATCACCATGGGAATATTTCAGATTTCATCCATAATGATTTGTAGTGGTTCCCCAATCATTGAGAGGAAAAAAAGATGATTTAGTGTCATTTTGGTCCAGAAACACGACAATAAAACAAAAATATGAACAAGAACCATTTTTAGTATATTGTTTTCTATCCATGCATTATTTAGTTGAATGGTGATTCAAACTATGAGTTAACCATGAGATAGCCCTTACCCAAAGGCTAAACTATGCACAGTTTAGTCACACAATTTCTAAACTGTTTACCATCCATTCAACCAAACACTATTCATAGATTCAAAAATCTTCTATGATTTTCCATAGTTTTCATACAAATGTGCCTCCCAAGAGCCTCCCCTATAGCATTTTTCTCATTGTTCACGGTTTCCTATAGTTTCTGAATGGGTTTTATAAACTATACACCAATCATAAACTTAAAGAAATCCCCAAAACCCTTCCATATAATATCCAAACCCTCCAAAACATCACCCATATACTTTTAAAACAAGAAAAAGAAATATTAAGGTAGTGCATATTTGATATTGGGGATTCTATAAGAACAAAATAATTTTAACATATATTCACTATAGGAACTGGTTCTTTCACAAGCATCATTGAAGTGGATTTTAGGTGGGAATAAATAATGTAATTTTATTAATATTTAAAATAAATTTTCTATAGGGTAATTGATATAGAATAAAATAAGAGGACCCATATGATTATAAATGGAAATTCTAATAAGTTTTTTTTATTCATTTCATTGGAATAACGTAGAATTACAATTCATATTCATACATATCAATGATAGGAAAATATTCATTTAGCCCATTTCATGTGTACTAAATGGGAGGGATGGGCGAAATTTCTTTCTTTTGGTAATATATTTTTATAAAGAATTGAGAGATTATGATCTATAATATTTTTGGATTTTGAGGGTATTATTAAATTATGACTATTTTAGGAAAATATTCATGTGATACAATAAATATATAATTTAATGTTAAATAAGATTATATATATATATTGTTTTAGGGAGATATAATTCTTTTGATCCCAATTACCCATAAAATGGTAGGTATTCAATCAACTTGTAATTTTTTAATTTAGATATGTTAGGATGGCTCATATTAGTTATAAACTATTTTTTTTGTCTTTTTGAGGTTCAAAGTAAATTATTAAATATGAATCCTCATTTTATGAAATGAGATTTTGATTATTGGGGAATTTGATAATTTTTTTCTATAAGTGGAATCTAATCTATATTGTTTATATTGATAAAATGGGATGTTATAAAAATTTTTATTATCATAGATTATAATATTTGGATATCCTTACAGAAATGAAATAAAATTTATAGTTAAAAATTATTATTTATAAACCTTCATTCCCAAATTTCAAATAGATATTTTACTTCATATTATTACAGAATTTTTTAAAATATACTTCAATACTTCTGTATTCCTTTATTTTTATACTAATTACATGTTAGTAGAAGAAAAAATATATGATGAAATGTATAATACTGAATAAGATTCAGAGAAAATGTTTAGGAAATAATTTATATTTTCAGATACATAATAACCATGGTGGGATTTCATTATTCTTTAACAAAAATAACGTGTATATGTAATGGTGAAAAGGGAATATAAGATTTTATACATAGAGGGAAATATAGTGTAAGCGGATACCATTAGTGTAAAAATTAAATATAATAATTATAATACACCACATAAGTCTACAACATATCTATATTGTATAGTTCATGCACTTTATTGAAATTGAATGGGAACTATGGATATTTCTACATTTTTTGATGTATTTTTATGATAGATTATATTTGATGTTCCATTTAGTTATCCTAGTATATATATGTCATATTTTATATAATTAATTTTTTCTATAACTAAATTAGTTTAAATAACTACAATAAAAATCATATGAAAGAGATAATTTCAGATAGGTGGCCTTAGGTATATGTTAAATCCAAAGAAGCTTGTGTATTTTTTAAAACCATGTCATTAAAATAGGTGTTATATAATTTATTTTACCTCAAATTTTAAACCCACAGTTCTGCGTAAATTTTTTGAGGGATAAATGAGGCATTTTTAATAAAATGCATGGAGTCATTATTCTTATTGTTTTGGGGCATGTTAGATCGTCAGTGGAATATTTATTGCATTGATATTTTAAAAAATAACAACGAATAAATTATCAGGTGTTATACTATGATTAATGTTTTATAATGTGTTTGATTTATTCCAAATTGATGTATCAAATGAAATTTGAGTATATAAAATAGGTAAAATTTAATTATAGTTGGTTTTCATTTGGATACCACAATTTTCTTTGTGTTATAATTTTTACTGTGTTACATAAATCCCTAAATATTTTCTTCAATATATCCAATGGGTGATTTTATTAAAATTATAATAATTTTCATTGATATATAGAGTGTTAGTAGTCTAAAATCATGTTCTTATGAAAGAATTACTAATCTGTGTATGGTAGTGTAATTTCCCTCAATTAAGTTATTGAATTAGGATATTAGTATATAATTAATTATGATATAAGTGGGATTTGATTATAATGGGCAGATATTTCAATTTTTTTGGTTAATAAGAAATTTTATATATTAAATTTATTAGATTATTTTTCTCTTATTGAGGAATAAAAATGATCATGGTTTACATATATGTTATGGTAGTGATAACTCGTATTTTATATACATTATGTGTAGATTTTATTTTCATCATGTGTCATAATGTATTGGTGGAAAATATTTTTTATTTTTTGTTATTGATAATATTTTAATAATTAGGTATATTCATGTACACATTTATAATAATTTAAAGTTTTCACAACTTCTCAATGATGATTATGGCATATGTGATATCTAATTAAGTCTTGTTACTCACCCAATTCCCCGAATAACATCATGATTCCTTATATTCATTTATCATTGATTTTAATATTAATATATGTAGAAAATGTATTATTGGGATGAATTATTATGTTTAAAAAGTTTATTATAGTTAATTGAGCCATGGATTTTTAAATCAATACCAAAAAATCGTAATCCAATCGGGGGTCATGATTGACCTCTTGTGTGTTATCTTAAATCACTAGATCTCCCCAATTATTGATGATAATATATATACTTCTAATTAAATAATCATTTTATATATTCTAAAACATATGACTTGAGGGTTATGTAAAATAAACATTAATAAATACTAATTTAAAGTTGGGGTCCCCATTTGGGATGTCATACACCTAGTATACAGAAAATACACTATAAATAATATATTTATATAAAACAAAATTAAAAAATTAATTGATGATAAAAAATTCCTAATAAAAATGTATAATAATATAATTCAAAATATATAAACCACTAATAATTCTATTTTAAAACAGATTATAGATTAAGAACATAAATTCCAAATATTATCATCATTGGTCAAATCCTCAACCACAACCCACTATGAACTGCAAACTCTCATATAAGAAAAAAATACCTAAAATGCATCTTTATATAGTTTTTCATACAATATATTCAATGATGGAGGATAAAATCAATATGTGTGTCATATTGTACCAGGATTGAATATGTAATATTTAGAAGAATAACAATGAACCACTTCCAAATGGTTTTAATAAACCTACATGTCATACATTCTTCTAAACGTGTAATAAATAATGATGGTTACTCACTAAATAAGATGTATAATTAAAAAGTGAATATTTTTAAAATATTATCATAAATGGTAAAATAATGAAAAAATATATATCCAAATAAAGCATTGGAAATAGGGGAATAATAAATCACATGGAACCCATGGATATCTCTACAATTTTCAACAAATACTATAAGAAATACTAACATAAGAAAAAGGGTAACATATAGGTAACCTATAATTGTTAAAAATGGATAAATATTCATGAGTAAAAATAACACCACATCCTTTATCATCGGGTCATCACAAATCGGAATATATAAATTTGGTCCCTCCATCCAAATATGAGCTTAACTAATAAATAAATATAATAAACTCAAAACCCATTACTGTGTACAACTAATCCACATTTGGTGTTCCATAAAAATTAATACTAATAAATTTGAAATTCTCATTAAAGTTATATAATTTAATCAATCTCATTTACCATAATTAAAATATCCATCTAAAAAAATAAAAAAAATAAAAAAAAATAACATTTAGGATCTTAATAATGATAATAAATTATTTTTGAAATCAAAATTAAACTATGATTATTTTATACTAATCGATATAACTCATTAAAAAATTGATCATATGATACATAATAAGTAATAGTCCAAAAAATAAAATTTTTAAATAAGAAAAAAATTTAAAATCAAAAAACAAAAAATAAATAAATTATTAATGATGTTGAATATATTTTCCCAAAATAAATTTTTCTTTATATTCCCAAATGACAATGTTTTAATATATAAAAAAATAAGTTGTTCCCTCATCATCAATATGTTGTAATAGTATTGATATAATATTTAAGATATAAAGGGAAAATAAAACATGGTAGAACCATACTCAATTACCATCCACATAAAATTACTAAACAACCACTTAATTAAATAATATTATAAACCCTATAAATTCTAATGGTACTTAGTGATAATAAAAGTGATTATATTTATGAAAAAAGAAAATAAGTCACACCAAAGTTAAGAACATTCGAAACCATCTCTAGTTTGATACAAGGAAAAAAATATAATGTTTTAAGGTTCTGATTTTATATTTTAAATGTGTGTTATGTGTGAGGGACATAGGGATACATCCCTATTCTCACTTGCAATGTTTTAATATTTTACCTAATATGATATTTTTATAATGTTCTCTAGTCATCTGAACTATTTAGTATCACACCCAAACCAAGGTTTTCATATATTTTGTGATTTTTTATTTTAATATATACAAATTCTTACACTTCTTGGGCCAAATTCCAAAATGTTTTTAATGTTCCATGTAGCGCATGTATCAAAGTTATAGTAGAGTTATTATAAAAACATGTGAAATACATTTGACATTCCAAAGCATTTAAACAAAACAAATCCCATGGTTAAATAATGATTAGTCCAATTTTGTATTAAGAATGTATGGGATCCTGTAACATCTATTATGATGAATGAATTTGGGGTATGGTTTGTCCAACATTGTGTATATTCAATGTGAAATTCATGATTCATTAAACTATTATAAATTACAAGTATAATGATCCCATAATGTTACTAAAAATTGTAACATTTTATTTACCATTTAACAAGGACATGAAAAAACAATCATGGAGGCCTATTTTGTGCCTCTCCCACTTGAATATTTTCTCAGACATGGAAATTAGAAGATATTTTTTAGATATAGGGTATTATATCCATGTTTATGTATCCAATCCCCCTTTTTTCTCTTTTTAGTCTCCCTCCTTCCATGGATTCACACATAGCCATCCAAATTCAATAAGGGTTTCCTATTAGTAATTAATTTGGTTTACTTTATGTTCGGGTGTGCGATGGGATAATTTGGACATTTTCTATCCATAATAGAGAATTTCATCATCCCATTTCATAATTTTACATTGGTTTCCCCTCACATTTTTCAATAACATAATTATACAATATTTTATAAATGATTAATAAAATGTTTTGGGTTTTGTAAAGGGTAGTAAATATATTTATAGAATAATTTAAATAAATTTTAATTTTATGTCGATTTTAATCTCATTTCGTAAGATTTATAAAATTTTATCATTGAAAAATTATGTTCATAAACAATTTACTTATTGGATTTTATAATTATTTTTAAATTCCTAAGATGTTTTCGAGTTTGGATTTATTTCTACATATTTTTCATGGATCTTTAAAAGTATTTTCAAAATCTATGATGTATTCTAGGGAACTTTGAAAATGATTATTGCTGGTTTTACACTAGCTTAAAAAATTTTAATTTTAAATTTTTGGTTGTGTAGCCTGGTTAGAAACTCAAAATTTTATGTTTAAAAATTTAATTGAAATTCAATGCATATTGAATGGGGTTTTAATGTAAATTAAATTTTTATGGATTTGGATGTGCAGTTCTAATTAGTTCATGGTGTTTTCTGTTTTTTTCTGTTCAAGGATGTTATATAATCATTTCGTGATATATTTTCTTATTACTCTATTATTATTATTATTATTATTCAAGCGTCATGGTAATCCCAGGTAATAGGTACTTAAATCCATGATTGGGATGATTTCTCCCATGAATAGTTGTTCTAGTAAAGTAAATGTGATTCCTATGATGGCTAGTTATGTTGTATAATTCCAATAAGAGAGGGTTTCACTAGTTATGGAAATATTTATTCATGTTTCCCACAGGTATAGTGAACATAATGTATCTTCTCCATTAGGAATTATGTGAAATATTGAATTTAATAATTTCACATGTTATCACCATACAATGTACTTCCCTTGATTTATATCATTTTATTCTCTTTTGAACATTGAATTATTCTTCGAAAAAAATGTTAATGTAAGTATTATTATAAATAGTTATAAAAAGTGGATTAAAAGTATTTTCCAAATGAGTTTTTTAACAAAGAAGGATTCATCCTGAAAATTATTTCAAATCCGTTGTGTTGATTTAATTAATATAAAATATATTTTATTAAAAAATTAGAGAAATATAATTCTCTTTTAAGTTCATATAAATTAAAAAAATTAATAATGTATTTCAATTTACCGTGCAATGGATCATTTATTTAATGATTATGAATGTGGCCCTATTTCTATTTCAACTCCTACTTGTCCTTCATGCACATTCCAATTAACATATCAGTTTTTCGTTCCACCCTTCCCCACACATGAAGATCATTTTGTTTTCGGATAAATGGAGACTTCTGTTTTAAGGGAGGTATATTCATCATTTTATTATATTTTTTAACTTGTCAGATATACTAAGTCAATATTATAATATATTTTTTATAATTGGTGAATTGTATATATGGAAACTCATGGATGGATCTGTAGGATTTTTTTTCTATTTGTTATTGGAGGTGAGCCTAGGGAATTTGAAAGAATTATATGTGTTTTTTATTCATCATATTTCACGTTTAATTTAAAGTTTTTTATTTTATTTTGGATTGATTATTATAAATATGGATGGGTCATGAAATATTTTTTGGTGAATATCCATTACATATTTAATTTCATTAAATTGCTCAAATAGTTCCCAAGTAGTGTCTCCTAGATGACTTGGCCCATGTTCGAGCCCATGGGATCAAGATTGAACTTTAGGTATATAACATGTTAGCTTTGGTGTCGGGTTTAGGGGTGGAATGAGTTTTTTTTCATGAAACTTATTATAATAATAGATGTTTTGTTTTTAAATCTAAATTGTATATCGATGAAAACATAATAATTAAAAAAATTATGGTTACTATAGTAGGATGAAAATTTGGCACTATAATGGAGGAACTGTTGAAGAATACATTGGTAGGTACTATCTAACATAAACTGTATATTATGTGATATGGTGTTAAATAGTTGTTAAATTATGGTAGAGAATAGTAACATTATACTATATATGAATATTGTAGATGAAATAAATGAATTATAACTATTGGGTTAGGTAAATGATGATTCAAGAATATTATTTATGATTGTTATGTATATTTCAATTGGATAGTGGAAACAACCCACCCTAGTTACCCATATATAGACCCCATCTATTAATTACATAAACAAGAATACACCTCTAAATATTCAAGAGTCAATCAACTAGTATTGATGGCTATATAAAAAATGATCAGAATATATACCAAAAAATAGATAATATATATAAATGATAAATATTTAATATTCAAATAGAAAAAAGTCATCTAATATAATAAAAATATAAGATTGAAATAACAAAACATACACCACATAATAAAAAAATTATTATTTACTATAGATTAAAAAAATATCACAATGAGATTTCTTATTTATTTGGTCACTAAGAGGGTATATAGAAAAAAATAATTAAATCAATATTCCTTACACTAAAATATTAATTTATACTCATTAAATATATTATATGTATCCTTGCTGAAAAACTAAATCCTATGCACATGTGATATATACTTTTAATTGACATATATTCTAAATATATGGTTAATTAATTTATTGGTGAGTTTTGTTAGTATGAATATAAAACTATGTATAAAACCAACAATTATCCATTTATATAAATATAGTGTACATGTATATGAATGTATAGTATGAAATGAATATACAATGTAACCATATGAATGACACATGATATACCATCTGGTGAATTTAAATACATGGTGATCATTTAATTTTATATCATATCCCTAATTTGAAATGATGGGAAAATAATTTTTGAGTCTATTGTGGGATGGTCTACCAAAGTATAATGAGTCTTAGTTCTCATGTCTTAGGATGGAAGAACATCCAATCACAAATAACACCTCATTTAATGGTTAAATATCTAGAATTATTACTAATATTAGATATTGTAAATAAATAATGACAATTTAATATCCTATAAACAAATAAAACTAGCAGAAAAACCTTTCCTTGTACTCATATATTAGGTTGTAAGAGTATCCATATCAGAAACTCGCCACTTATAGTGGTAGAGAATCAATTTTGATACCCATATCTTAGGATATATGTCCATTCAAATAGGATACCAATATATCATTCTATCATGGTTCTATGTCCTGGTATATGTCTCCCAAATTGTAGGTCTACAGAGTATGAAATCCAAGAAATTCCCAATAAAAATATAGGTCATCATAGAACACTATATTAGAGATAAATTGATATAAAATGTTAATAAATGAGCATCAAAATAACATAATCAAATAAAATAGTATCATCATTCCTAAAACTAGTATACCACATCTAAAAACACATCACACCTTGCTCAATATATATAACTATGCATCAATCACCAACACATTAGTCTCACTAATGGAAACCCTACATTAGTCGGGAATCCCTGTAAAATTGGTTTACCAACCCATCATTATTAACATTATACATAAATTTAAATAAAAATATAGTTGGTAATAAAGCCTTTTTGAATTTTTATGAACTGATATATGATAAATACTTATGGGACTAACCTATTACATGATATCCAAAAAAATCAATATTTAGTATGTCATAGAACATTGATGAATAAGAAAACATTTGGTCCCTGTTATTAACTCCTTCTAATTTAATAATCTAACCCGTAAATATTAACATATCCCTGGTGGCTCAAATATATATCGGTTATTACATTTATATTATTCTCTAAGTTTCAAACTTCAAAAATATAACCTTTTTATAATCCCTATATCGAGCACAATGGTTATATGTGTCCAATCCGGATAGTCTCCATTTAATTTCATGGGTTTCCCCTCCTACAGAACCTAAATCCTAGATGAAATATCAATAAAACTAGTCACATATACCACATAAACAGGATCATTCAATTTAAAATACTTCAAAATGTCACATCATACCTCTACTGTTAACTTGAGTCATAAATCAAAATTTTGAATCATTTTTGGGTTCAATTATTTATTAAAACCATGAATTGTAATCTAAAATAAATTTTAAGTGACTCTAAAATATGATAGAAATGTATGTTAGTCATCAATTATAGAAATAATAGTTTATTCATATTTCCATATCTCATTATAATCCCCTTTTATTGTCTTGCATTTTCTTCATGCTATCTTACAACTTTTAGAATATCAGATTTATATTATAATTATATATAATAATGAAAAATATAAGGATTCACCAACGAATTTTTTTTCCATTATTAATCCAAGATCATTATGTCTCCCTGTCACATTCATGTCACTATATAATCTAAAAATTATTTATTTATTATTTTCTAATTATTATTTATAAAATTCATATTATTAATTAATAATAGACTAAATTTTATTCTGAATAACCACATGGAATAAAAATTACATATTCGAATGAAAAATGGCACTAGTGGCTCATATAAAATTTATTCATTCACAAGGAAATAAATTCTGAAATATTTCACTCAATTACTTGGAGAGTATCAAAAAAATTATTAAAATTTAAGAAAAAATTAATGATTTATTTAACTTTTATTAAATAGTATGTACAATAACATGTGATAATTATGTATTGTCCCCCACTATACATTATATTCTTAATATCCTTTTAATTTATTATATATCACCATGTCAAAATGAAATTTCAGATAAATCGGCAATGTAAATAATTTAAAATCTGAAAAGGAGTGAGTTCATGAATATGTAGGATTAGAGGTAAAATAAAACCCCAATTGATTATGAAAACCAATCCTAAATCAGGGGTCAATAAGTGTAATTAAGAGAGAGATGTTGGGTATATTAGCATAGAGAGGAGAGGGAGGGACAAAGTAGTGGTGGGGTGGGTTGAGGATGGCTAGATACCACACCCCCCCCCCCAAGAAACTTTATTCTAGATACTTTAAATGTGTATGACTACAAATATTTTATATAAATATATGTTAAAAATGGAAATATATATACCATTAGTCTCATAGTGGAGCTACACTAACATCCCAATGGTCAATTGAGAGGGTAATTGAATTCATGGGTCCTTTAAGTGGATGTACTAGTATTATAACACTGGTGATCATCACAACAAACACCTAGTGGCCCCATACTGGGTATCCAATTAAATTTTCCACCACCGTACTAATATTTTGGTTTTTATGAACATGAAAATGTATTGTAATGATTTTTTACAATGTTTTTTATTATCAAAATCATCTATTATAACTATAGAGAAACATCAGAATGACATATATATATATATATATTTAAATTAAAAAGCCCAATTCCACATAGAATCCACTACAATGTAATCATTCACCTTCCAATTGAACAAACACCCAAAATCTAGTGACATTTTAAACTCAATAATATAATTTTTCTCATCCTTTGAATGAATCGTTAGACAGTTTTTGTGAACCAAAAAACACATTAGGAATTTCTATTTTTTCCCGAACAATAAATAGTTTTGATTATCTTTTCATCACACATAATCTAATGGATAATTTTATTTTTTGGATTCCCATTACTATCATCCCTCACATACACCAATCATTTCTCAAACTATATATAATATTTCTTGACTGACCCATCACCTTTGTGAATAATGTAGTGAACTGTTACTTCACGTTTTCATTCATCAATAGTAGAGGATACTAACTAGTAGTGGGGGTCAACATATAAGAATTTGGGAGACTATACATGTAGGTATAGATAAGCATAAAAACCCATGGAATTAAATACCAAGAATAATTGATCCTAATATAATAGTAATAATAGATTTAAATCACCAATTAATTATAGTCATTACTACATATCAACATTGTTTTTTAAAAATAAAAAGTTATTCTACTTATCTTATATGTCATATAATGTAATAAATATCTCATTAGTGGATTATAAATAATTGAGTATGATGTAAAAAATAGTAATGGAGATCTCCACCAATTAGAAATAAATTATAGTTGAAACTAATCCCCAAAATGTACCCAAGATCTAACATCTAGTCCATCTGATGTAGCATGACCCTTTCAGTATTCTAAATTATTAATCATAATGCACGTTTTGGTTCCACCGTTCCTGAATATGGTGGAAATGAATCTCAATTATTCTCCATCAAAATTATACATAAAAAATTCAATAAATATATCTACATTATTGACATCATGTGATAATACAAACAATACATAAATATCATATCTACCCATTAATAAATTTATAACCAAATCAACATTTACAATGAATGTTTAATATATTTTTAGAATGATATGGAATACCTATGGACTAATAACCACTTTGGTTTGAAATATATATCACTATATATATAATTAAAAGGGGGAGTGATCACTCACAATCAAATACACTATAATAAAAATGAATCATCATTACAACCCATCTATGTTAATGATTCATCCACCAATCTAAAAACACTACTGAACATGATATTCCCCATTTTATGAATCCTCACCAATCCTAGGTGGATTTTACACAAAAAACATTTTGTGATCTAGTGGATGTGATAGAATTATTTTATAGTATTGGTTGATAAACCATAACTAAAACATATCGACTACGTAACAACCAATCTTTTTTATGAAATATTTTAATTAATATTATTTAATAAATATCATTCGGTGCATGAGACCATGAGTTTAAATGAACCATTAGACACCCCTAGAATAAAATGACAATATTATCTTATCTGTTACATTATAATGAGTAAATATAACTCTCTTATGAAAATTTATGGTGAATTAATTGGCCACCAATTATTTGGGGAAAAAATATAAAACAATTATATATTTGTAGTTTTTTATTAATAAATTTATTGAATTACTATTAGTAAATGAAATTATTGAAATATATATTCTTTATAAATATAACACTAATTTTAATATTCATCCAATATTTTTTTCATATGGTATAAATAAACCTCATTTGATGTAAAAAACCTATATTAACCCAAAGGTAAATTTTCCACCTTTAAATGGAGTACCCATTTGAAATTAATATTTTCACACATTAATAATATTTATATACCAACCTAAAGAAGTTCTTTGGAAGATTGATATAAAAATTTACTTTATATTAATTTTAGATATTTTTATGATAATTTCTTGTTTTGATGAATATTTAAAATACAATAACTTTTAACTAAAATTTTATTTTTCATCAAAAAAATTTATATGATTACATAATACTACTAAATGTTTTTTATGTATAAACTTTTCACATCCATGTTATAAAAAGTATATGATTTTTAGTGGTAGATTATACATAAGATATAATCGATTATAAGTATTCATATGAAATATAGTCGATTTATCTTTTCAATAGTATTTTATTTTGAAATTTATACAACAAATAAACATATTAAATAATTACAAAAAACAACTTTTGTAATTGTTTAATTAACTGAAATATCAATTAAATATTATTAATAGTATTAATATAAATTTATTTTGGCTATGTAATATGTCTAATGAATTTTATAGATGTACTTGAACTCTATGGAATATAATAAAATAATTGGTTTGATGTTAACTTATTGTCTTGTTATTTTTATAAATCAATGAACTGAATAGTGTTAAAAATGACACTACTGATTGTCTATCAAAATAATATATTATTAAATTATTTGAAAATCGTAAATTTCTTAATTAAATAAAATAATTATATGATCTAATTTTTTTCAAGGTATTTATTTATTGTATAACTATCATCGAATTAGTAAATATTACACCATTTTATTGTTGAAATAATTGTTACCTTAGAAAAACATTTAATATAATAACTAAGTGTTAGATTAAATTATAAAGGAAAAATAGACACAATTGTTTTATAAATTTTATTGGTTTATAAAAATTAAAACCCATCACATCTCATCCTCTAAATTGATATATTTTGGATATTTATTATTAGGTTTTATTTTTTTATTAATTAATATTTTTGGAGATCCCAAAAGTTCCCCTCACCTCAATTTTATAAGGGAACATCTTACCTCCCCTATTACCTTCACTTAGAGCCTTCAAGACCGGCCATCCCATGACTAATTACTTTCTCAACATACCTAGATACATTCTAGATGTTCTAGTCATCTGTAAAGAAAATCTCTAGTCCTTTAAGAAGAGATTTTGAGAGAGCATATCAAAGAAGTGGTAATCTCCTCTAACAATTCATTCAAACTTCATTCTTCTTATGCTTACACTTCATGATTTATTTCATTATAATGTAACAACTCCATTATCACAAATATACTGATATCTTATTATTATTATGAAAAAACCATATACATATTCTATCCATGCTATGAAAAATGAAACCACTACGCATGCGTACGTATGGAATACCATATCCAAGTCGTGGTGTAATCTATTTCCCACCAACATCATACCTGGATATGTATATTGGTGTAAATAATAAATAAATATGACTATTATAACATTAATTTTATTCTGAAATATTATATACCAACCAATCCAATACCATTCAACAATTATTGGATTGATATCAACAATTGTTCGTATGTAAGACCTATCGTCTCCATGATGTAATGTGATTACTTCAACAAGATCTTTATTAAATAATGATTCTATAAATTAATGGAATTAATAAATTTGATATATATATATATATTACTAATATAATTTTGTAAGTGATATATCTATAACCTAATAAGTGGTCCAAGAACATATTCGAAAAAACATGCGTATGAAAATAATGATGTTAACACATGACAGATGAGTAATAGTGTTTCTAATAAAAAAATGATAATGTGATCATATATGATATCATAAAAATGAATATGAATCTTAAATAAGTCAATTAAATTATTTAAATTATTATACCTAAGGTTCAGACACATTCAAAGGATATTAGACCTATGATAAGGGATGATTTAACAATATCATTATTATCCAAGATTGTTTATACATAATTATTTATTGTGGTATATTTTCCATCCATTTCCATGTTATCGAATTATATATCAAAACTAATTCTTATATTCCTCTATAATTTTATAAATTAAATTCTACCAATATGTTATTGATTATGAAACAATATGAAAGCAATATGTTTCTATTTTCGATACAAGGTACTTTTTGACTTTTTTCGTAAAAAGTATGAGATTAGTTGTCTAAACATGTACAATATGAATGTATTTTTTATGTTTTCATAATTATATATTTACATGATGATTATTTATTGTGATTTCATGTTTATATTAAAATAAATTCTTAACATTTAAAATTGTGAGTCATTTTGAGAAAAGAAATCATTTTTGAAGAAGAAAGGATTATTTCATGAAGAATTAATTTCAAGTGTTAAATCAAAATTATTTTCCATATAAGATAGAATTATTTAAAAGGGTTATGTTTCAAGTATAATATCACTATTTTCCATATTTTTTTATTTTTTTTATGAGGGAATTATATTTATGAAATCTATTTGTTTTACGTGGATTACGTTTTGGGGGGAATGATGTTTAAAGAAACCCATTTTATTCTTTAGGGTATGATGATTTTTTTATTATTGTGTCACATGTAATAGGTATATTATTATGAGATTAGTGTGACCTATATTTACAACTAATTAATTGGTTAAATATATATATATCATTATATTGTTGTGGCTATAATAGGAAATGATCCCGATTAAGTAATACATGGATAGAATGAGGAGTGGACTCGGTTCAGTAATGGATTTTGTCCGCTTTGATAGACTGAGAAAGGATACATGAAAAATATGAAATGATTGTTTATACATATGTTTATTAAATAAAATTTCATGTCTTACGTTATGTATTATGGGATTATGTTCTTTAATTTTTTTGAATCTTTTATGATTTATCAAATTGAATGATATCATGATATTTCATATGTAGGATATGATTTTCAAATGTTATGTTTTTATGTATTTTTTTTATGAATGATTGATATCTACATTTTTACCCCTACCTATCACTTGAGTCCTCTCTTTAATATGTTTCTTTTATATAGGTCATGAAAAAAAGTATTAAGAAATAAATTTCAAAAAGGGATCTTGTTATGATAAAATAAGTGGTATACAATGAATATGACTTATGAACTAGTTTTTTATGTTTCCCCATTCTATGGAAACTATACTTATATAGTCATGTCATAGATTTTATATATTTTTTAATTTATATTATTCGATTCAAATTAATAAAAATGTGTGTAATATATGGGTTTTTATAGTTCGTATTAGAGAAATGGTAGAGATAACATTCAGAAACTAGGTTGAAAACCCCATAGTAAGTACCCAAAGAGCATGTCGAACTATAAGATACATCCTAGTGTTTATGAAATGGTCATGAATAACAATGGATTAATCCTAACGTTCCTCATATTGAATTTTTATTCTTGAGTACGTGTTAATCTGATTATGATTATAGTTTTTCACACTATGTTTCATGATTTTTGTAAATAGATCGAACTAGGGAAAACTTCCTTAATGAAAATTGCAACAGAAAATGTAATGATTATCCTCCTATGAAACCAAATGTTATTGAAGATGGATTGTAAAATATTTTATCTATGCTCACAAAACATTCCCAAGATATGAATAATTAAATAATTCCAATCGATAAAAGGAGGGAACACAGTTTTGTTGATTCCTTCATGAGGAAATGTCCACCTTCATTAAATGGATCTTCTTATCCGTTTATGACTGAAAAATGGATCAGTAACACTGAAATTATATTTTCCATTCTGCAATGGTTGGTACAAGATAATTTCATCTTAGTATTCTATCTTACAGAAGGTGAAGGTGATCACTAGTGGATCTTTATTAAGAATACGAGGAAAATAAATGAAATTGAATCCGTGGAATTAGATGAGTTCAAGAATTTTTATTTTCATCATGTGATTTCCTCATATTCATCAATAAAATATGGATATGGATTTCCTTGAGCTTAATAAAAAGTATTTAGTCTTTTTTGATACCTATGATAAAAATTTTACAGTACCTGAAATATACACATATGAAATTATTATCCAAGATGAATGTAAAGTAGATTTATTCCATAGTTGCATAAAACCATGTATCTAAAGGAAATTAGTCATAATGTACAACAATATCTATGATGAAATAATAATATCTGATCTCTTGGTTGAGAAGGAGATGGAGTAACCCATGAGTCCTCTGGTTTTTATAAGGTGAGAAAAATGGAATTCAAAGGAAAATCTAAAGACCATATTAAAAAGAAAGATGAGTTTACCTTTTTCTGAATGTGTGTAAGGAAACATAGAGAAAATATTCATAAAGTGGCTAAAATAAATGTACATGTGGGAAAAAATTTCATTACAAAATTTAATGACCATGTGATGTGAAAAATATATTCAAATATTAGAATAAATAAAGGGACACACATAATTCACCTCATACACATCATGGTTACATGTTCAATAAAATGGGTAATTATTCCAATAAATTCCCTAATCCTAGGGTTATTAATGATGATCTATGTTAGTAATCACATAAAGTCATAGAATATAAGGCTTCATCCTTAAAAATTTCTAAAGATTTAATTAAATGAATAATTCCCATTGAGGATATTTTCAGGTTTAGATTTTTAGAGTATTAGATCATAACTATTACATCTCAAAAAATTACACAGTAGACACTTCTACAATGTTTCCTTTTTTTCAAGACATGAACTCTAAAAAAATTCATTCCATGTTCCATGTTTAAGAATGCATGACTTTTCCTTGATCCCATCCTTGACCCTATTCCACATTATTTCCTCTGAAAAACATTTCAAAAAAACATGGGGTGAGCATAAAAAGCTCAGTAAGGGATACACAAAAAAGGAAAACTGTTAGTTTTTCAAAACAATAAGTAAACCATGAATACTTTATCAAAGTAATACATTTCAACTTTATAGAGCAGTAAATCCTCCTCACTGAATAAAATATAATTACTTACCCTTTTGTAACCAAAATATTACCATAATACCCATTTAATGAACACATAACATATAAAGGTAACATGGGACATAAACATACTTAAATGGAATAACCAAACAGTTGACTTCCACACATATCACTTAATGGAATATCCATATGGCCGACTTCCATACCCAATGCATTGAAGGTTATAACGTAACCACCTTTCCTGGTATTCACAGCACCACCCGTCATATGGTTTATCACGTAACCACCCGTCAAATGTCCAAGTACCATTATAACATTATAAGACATAAAACAAAAATAATGGAATGAAAACATTTGTACATTTCAAACAGAATATTTCACTTAAATATATTGACATAACAAATCCATTATAAAAACCATTTTCAATACCAAAATACATAAAAGAGTATATGGTATTTATTTCATTTTAAAAACATTACGGTTTGTTGAGGAAGCCAAAGACCAAATAATAGTCGCGGCGGCGAAAACGTTCATTGTCACCACGTACATTAAAAGAAACATTCCTTTTATTTGTTTTGTAAAAAACTTCGTAGAAAAATATTCCTTCTGTATAAAATTAAAAGTAAAAGGGTTTTATACACCGTATATAAGAAATCATTGTATTAGAACAAAATATGCCTCAATGAAAGGAGATTGAGATGAAGTCCCTTAAAAAGATAATTTTTTAAATAAAATAGATCTATTATGTGTATTCACCATAAGTAAACATAAATAAAGTACAAATACAAGATATGACATAATAATATCATGATATAATTTGAAAGTGGGAGATTAACCTAAAGAACAGAAATTGGGTTAAGAAGTTCCCTTACCTCGTGTCCGACGTGACTCGCATTCACTTTAATATCATGAATAATAATATAAAGTTAATTTATAATTTCTTAAGAACCTTTATCAAGTTTATTATTCCTTTTATATAACTTATTGCAATGTTATAAACGTTTTTTAATCATTTAATTTAATAAAGTTCATTTTGCTGATATTTGGTACTTAAGTCAAAAATGGACTTCTTACAATTACATGTTGTTTATGTGGTAAAAGATTCATTATATATAGAATCATATTCATGATTTGGATATCATTTTTATCATATATATCAAGCATATACATGTATTTATAATAGTACATAACATTTAGGGGTATAAAATGA
Organism: Viscum album; assembly: GCA_963277665.1. Taxonomy (NCBI): domain Eukaryota; kingdom Viridiplantae; phylum Streptophyta; class Magnoliopsida; order Santalales; family Viscaceae; genus Viscum; species Viscum album. The sequence goes on from OY728152.1 coordinate 1,507,757,828, forward strand.
AATGCATCGTTCATGGAGACGGTAAGCCGTACGTACGCATGAACGCTACTTTCATTTCTATTTCATATTTAATGGAGTGAAATAATAATGATATAAGGATATATTATAATTCCAGTACAACATAATATATAATAACATTAACTCCATCCTTTATATGTCCCACATATGGCATTAACGAATCAAATCACTTTGAGGGGCCGGTAGTCCGCACTTCCTAAAATGAAATTATCGTGATTACCCACAATGGAAACCATAATGGTATGCCACAAATTAAAAATTAAGAATCATAAGGAAAACATAAAAATAATACATATTATATATAAATAGATTGACATCTTAATGTCCACCATGAAAGGTGTTAAAAGAGGATTGAACAATCATCTTTTCGTGAGGCAGAAAATCGCCAACCACAGAAACAGTATGTTCTTTAACCATTAGATGAAGGTGTGTGTAGGTGTTGCTCTAATACTTCTCATAAAAACATCCTAGTATATTGAAGATACTGGTGTTGTTACAAAAAAAGGAATAAAAATATTTTAGGTTGTTGGAGAAGGAAAATAAAACATAAGAACACAAGAGAAGACACTACCTTTAAATCAGGTTACTCTTTTTGATTTGTGATCAAAGGATTCCTTGGAAAGACTACTGCCCAATGTGAGGCTTCTAGGAGTAATATAGGGATGTTCAGAGACAAAATGGGCAGGGTTTGGCCGAGCCAAAGGATTGAGAGGTGTGGGTAAGGTGGTAGAGGTGGGGGCCTTTTATAAGAGGAGAGGAGGGGAACTCTTAGAAAGTTATAAAAGGTTACTTTATTATAAAATGAGTTTCAGTTTTCAAAGGACTCGCAATTATATATTACTATGATAAGGTGATAAGAGTTCTAAATCCACCCATCCAATAGGTTTTTTACAAGTTTAGGTATTATATTTTACAATATCTTTTCATTTTATTTAAATTGTTAAATAATGAGGTAATCGTTGCATCATCTTGGTGTCATAAATAATTTAATTTATTTAATGTCTAAAAATTATAAAAAAATATTATTATTTTGGAAAAATTTTAGCTTTATAATGATTATTTATAGTCAAAAATATGACTTGTATAGCCCCATTTAAAAATTATTTTAGTAAAACAACACATGTTTGTGACATTATTATTTTAACATTAAATAAAAAGATATTAATGTCATTTTCATACAAAAGTGGATCCATGGGGTCCCCATGTTGACCCATGGATTTTCTTTGTCGGCCATGAAACATCTAGTAAGGTTTGGACATGTGTCAAAATCATTTCCTATTATTAAAACATTTTTTTACCTTAAATTACACTAATTACCTTTAATCGTGATTAAAAACATAAAAGTTACTATTCATCAAAAATTATTTTAATCCCATTGAACCACATTTTACTTATTAATGACAACCATGTATTTCAGATTTTTGAAATTAAAAACACATAGGTGGTAATATTTCATTTAAACAAAAAAATCAGTTTTTAAGTACCATTAGTGGTTTCACTATTCATCAAAAATTGAAGTTTTTAAGAAAAATTCCAAAACATCACCCTAAGATATATTTGATATTCCAAATTCAAAAATGATTTATATTTTACAAAATTCAAAACATATAAGTTACATTAATTAATTTAATAATTAATTCTCGCTGTCAGGACAAATAGCGTGTCTTTATGAAACAATATATATCAAATGATTGACACTAGTTTAAGTCCAATTTCAAAGTGAAATTAATTACAATGAACACTATTGGATTAAATGGTAAAAATATATTCTAATTTAAATTTAAAACCAATTCAAAAGATAATCTAATCATGTAAATAAATTATATTAAAAAGAAGTTTTGAATTAAAATACAATAGTTTTCACTATTCAGTAAAAATGAACTTTATCAGAAAAATACCAAAAATATACACAAAGTAAATTTTGATGTCCCGATTCTAAAGAAGAATTTTATTCGGTCCAATAGAATGTATAAGAGTGACTGAAACTATATTTAATGATGATTCTCCATCAAAAGGCGATAGTGGACCTTTATTGAATATTAGAGTATCTATGCCTAAAATTGGATTCTTTTCTTATTTTCAGCCTTTATCCTTTATTGGATAATTGTAAAAACATTTAACAAACATATATAATATTTTTTTAGTTATTTATATTCATTCCTGCCAATACAACGACTACATTTTAACTACGATTTAAAATAATATTATTTTATTACTAGTGTGCAACATAAAATTTTAAACAAACTCTTTGTTCTGTATCGAGAATGCTATCGAACATAGCAACCCTATTAAAGTAAAACTAATATTTAATTAGTAAATATTAATAAATATGAAAATGTTTTATTCATTATTTACCTAGGATGTTACATACTTCCCCCCTTATTGGAATTGCGTCCTCACAATTTTATTCACTTATCAAAATAAGTGGCGGTATTTAGCCCTCATAGCATTTTCAGATTCCCATGTTCCTTCTTCAACCATATGGTTTTTCCAAAAAAAACTTTACCTGGAGAATTACCTTATTTCGCAAAACTTACTCTCTATGGTCAAGAATCTGGACTGTTTGTTCTTTAAAAGTGATATTCTCTTCAAACTGAACTACCTCTGGGCTCAAAACATGAGATGGATCTGGAATATACTTTCTCCACATCGAAACATGAAAAACATTGTGTACATAAGATAAACTCGGAGGTAAATCCACTCGGTATGAAACTGACCCAACTCTCTCTAGAATTTCATATGGTCCAATGAACCTTGGACTCAGCTTTCCATTCTAACCAAATCGCATCACACTTTTCCATGGTGAAACTTTGAGAAAAACATGATCACCTACCTCGAAATATAGATCCTTCCTCTGGTTATCCGCATAACTCTTCTGACTGCTCTGAGTTGTTTTCATTTGTTTCTGAATCAACTGAACTTTTTATTCCATCTCTTCTACAAATTCGGGTCCCATCAACTTCCTTTCACCCACATCATCCTAGAAAGCTGGAGTTGGACACCGCTTCCCACATAATTCCTCAAACGGTGCCATCTGTATAACGGAATGAAAACTGATATTATATGAAAATTCAACCAAAGAAAGATGTTGGTACCAACATCCCTGATAATCCATCGAACAAGCCCGTAGAATATCCTCCGAATTCTGAATTTTTCATTCTGACTGCCCATCTTATTGAGGATGAAAAGCTGTATTAAAATTTAATTCAGTACCCAGCGACTTATGAAGGCCTTTCCAAAAGATAGAAGTAATCATGGGATCATGATCAGATACAATGGACAGGGGAACTCCATGCAACCTGACTATCTATTTAAGGTACAATTGAGAAAGTTGATCTAGAAAGAAAGTATCTCGAATAGGAAGGAAATGAGAAGATTCAGTCAAGCGATCAACAATAACCCAGATTGCATTACTACCTTGAGATTTCTTCGGTAATCCCACAAAAAAGTCCATGGATATATTTTCCCATTTCCACTATGGCACTGGTAAAGGCTGAAGAATCCCTTTCGGTAACTGCCACTCTACTTTAACCTGCTAACAAGTCAAACACTTCATAGCAAAATCAGCAATATCTCTTTTCATTCCATCCCACCAGTAATACTCCCACAGATCTCTATACATCTTAGTACTGCCAGGATGAACTAAAAACTGGGAGCTTTGAGCCTCACATAAAAACTCATTATTCAACTGTGAAAACCAGGCACACATAATCTCTTCCCAATCCTCAAAACACAATCATTATCAATATTAAATTCAGGCAACGTACCCTACTGAACTAGCTCTACCTTTTTCTGTAACCCACTGTCTTTCTTCTGTGCTTGCTTAACTCAGTCTGATAGAGATGATCTTACTGATACCCGAAACAAAACAGAAGAACTTCCTACACCAACAACTTATATTCCAAATTTTATCAAATCAAAAACCAAAGGATATCGTTCCAATCGTATCGTGGTTAATGAAGCATTACTTTTTTGACTCAAAGAATCATCCACTTTATTTTCTTTTCCCGGATGGTAATGAATTGTACAATAATAATCCTTGATTAATTCTAGCCATCTCCTCTGTCTCATGTTCAATTCATTCTAAGTGAATATATACTTTAAAATTTTGTGATTTGTATATATTTCACACTTTACTCCATACAAATGATGCCTCCAAATTTTTAGAGAAAAAACAAAAGAAGCTAATTCCAATTCATGTGTAGGGTAATTTACCTCATGAGTTTTCAACTAACATGAAGCATATGTAATTACCTGATCATTCTTCATAAGGACACAGCCAATTCCCTTCAACGAAGCATCACTATATATAACAAACTCACCATTCCTGGAAGGAAGTGCCAAAACTGAAGCATTCACCAATATTCTTTTCAACTCCTGAAAACAATCATCACATTCTTTTATCCAGATAATCTTAACACCCTTCCGAGTTAGCTTAGTCATTAGACTAGATAATCGTGAAAAATTTTCAACAAACCTTTGTTGTTATCCTGCCAACCCAAGAAAACTACGGATCTCGGTTACATTGGTGGTTCTTGGACATTCTTCAACAACTTTTGTTTTAGCAGTATTAACACTTATGCCATTTTTTTGAAACAATGTGACCAAGGAAAGAAATTTTTTGTAACCAAAACTCACACTTTCTGAATTTTCCATACAGTTTATTTTCTTTTAAGGTTTGCAAGATAACCCTTAAATGACTTTCATGCTCCTCTTTACTTTTAGAAAACACCAAAATATCATCAATAAAAATAACCAACATTTTTCACGTGAGTCAACTGATCCATCATTGTAGCAAACTGTTTAGTTCTGATTCTGACCATCTCAGGATACAGATTTGAAAATCCATTTCCCTCTCTATTCCTTCCCATAAAATCTATTCTATTTCCTATATTAAAAACCATTCTTAACACATAAATATCTTAGGAGAAGCAACATGGTAATCTTCAAATGCTATATCATTTCCATCATACCATAAATTAATTTATAATTTAATAATTTTCTAACTCTTAAAGTTGTCTAAACCGACATCTGATACCAACTATAAGGCCCCGCCCATAAACATTACTTAATATTGAATTAAATGAATAATTCCCATTGAGGATATTTTTAGGTTTAGAGTTTTATAGAATTAGATCATAACTATTACATCTCAAAATATTACACAGTAGAAACTTCTACAAAGTTTCCTTTTTTTCAAAACATGAACTCCAAAAAAATGTCATTTGTAGTTCCATGTTTAAGAAAGCATGAATTTTACTTGACCCCATCCATGACCCTATTCCACATTATGTCCTATGAAAAACATTTCAAAAAAACATGGTGCGAGCATAAAAAGATCAGTAAGGGATACACAAAGAAGGAAAACTGTTAGTTTTTCAAAACAATCAGTAAACCATGAATACTTTATCAAAGTAATACTTTTCACCTCTATGGAGTAGTAAATACTCCTCACTGAATAAAATATCATTACTTACACTTTTGTAACCAAAATATTACCATAAGACCAATATAAAGAACACATAACATATAAAGGTATCTTGGGACATAAACATACTTAAATGGAATAACCATACGGTCGACTTCCACACATATCACTTAATAGAATAGCCATACGGGATACTTCCATACCCAATGAATTGGAGGTTATAACGTAACCACCCATCCTGGTATTCATGGCACCACCCATCATATGGTTTATCATGTAACCACTCGTCAAATGTCAAAGTACCATTATAAAATCATAAGACATAAAACAAAAATAATGGATAGAAAACATTTCCACATTTCAAACACAATATATAACTTAAATATATTGACATAAAAAATCCATTATAAAAACTATTTTCATTACCAAAATACATAAAAGGGTATATGGTATTTATTTCATTTTAAAAACATTACTTCTTGTTGAGGAAGCCAAAGACTAAATAATACTCACGGTGGCGGAAAAGGTCGTTGTCACTGCGTACATTAAAATAAACATTCCATTTTGTCGTTTTGTAAAACAATTCGTAGAAAGAGATTCCTTTTGTATAAAATTAAAAGTCAAAGGGGTATATATACTGTATATAAGAAATCCTTGTATTAGAAAAAAATATGCCTCAATGAAAGGAGATTGAGATGAAGTCCTTTACAAAGATCATTTTTTAAATAAAATAGATCTATTATGTCTATTCACCATAAGTACACATAAATAAATAACAAATACAAGATAGGACATAATAATATCATGACAAAATTTGAATGTAAGAGATTAACCCAAAGAACAGAAATTGAGTTAAGAAGTTCCCTTACCTCGTGTCTGACGTGACTCGCATTCTCTTTAATCTCTTGAATAATAATCTAAATTTAATTTATACTTTCTTAAGAACCTTTTTCAAGTTTATTATTCCTTTTATATAACTTATTTCCATGTTATAAACACTATGTAATCATTTTATTTAATAGAGTTCATTTTGTCGATATTTGGTACTTAAGTCAAAAATGGACTTCTTAAAATTACATATTGTTTATGTGGTCAAAGGTTCATTATATCCAGAATCATATTCATGATTTAGATATCATATTTATCATATATATCTAGTTTATACATGTATATATAATAGTAAATAACATTTAGAGGTATGAAATGAAATCCACCATTCATGGAGACGGTAAGTCGTACGTACAGATGAACACTACTTTCATTTCTATTTCGTATTTAATGGAATGAAATCATAATGATATAAGGGTATATTATAATTCTAGTATAACATCATATATAATAACATTAACTCCATCCTTTATACGTCCCACATATGGCATTAACGAATCAAATCACTTTGAGGGGGCGGTAGTCTGCACTTCCTAAAATGAAATTATCGTGTTTACCCACAATGGAAACCATAAAGGTATGCCACAAATGAAAAATACAGAAGCATAAGGAAAACCTAAACATAATATATATCATACATAAATATAGTGACATATTAATGCCCACCATGAAAGGTGTTAAAAGAATATTGAACAATCGACGTTTCGTGAGGCAGAAAATCGCCAACCACAAAAATAGTATGTTCTTTAACCATTTGATGAAGGTGTGTGTAGGTGTAGCTCTAATACATCTCATACAAAAATTCTAGTATTTTGAAGATACTGGTTTTGTAAAAAAATAATGCAATAAAAATATTTTAGGGGGTTGGAGAAGTAAAATAAAACATAATAACACAAGAGAAGACACTACCTTTAAATCGGGTAACTCATTTTGATTTGAGCTCAAAGACATCCTTGGAAAGACTCTTGACCAAAGTGAGGCTTCTAGGAGTAAGATAGGGATTTGGAGACACAAAATGGGTAGTGGTTGTCTGATCCAAAGGCTTGAGAGGTGTGGTTAAGGTGGTAGAGGTGGGGTCCTTTTATAAGAGGAGAGGAGGGGCACTCTTGGATAGTTATAAAAGGTTACTTTATTATAAAATGAGTTTCAGTATTTAAAGGTACCACAATTATATATTTTGAGGATAAGGTGATAAGATTTCTAAATCCACCCATCCAATAGGTTTTTGACAAGTTTAGGTCTTAGATTTTACATTATCTTTTCATTTTATTTAAATCGTTAAATAATGAGGTAATCACTACATCATCATGGTGTCATCAATAATTTAATTTATTTAATGTCTAAAAATTATTAAACATATATCATGATGTATAAAATCTTTTTAGATTTCTAATTAATATGTATAGTAAAAAATAAGAGTTTTATAACCCCATTTAAAAATTATTTTACTAAAACAACACATGTTTGTGACATTTTTATTTTCACATTAAATAAAAAGATATTAATGTCATTTTCCTACCAAAGTGGATCCATGGGGTCCTCAAGTTGACCCATGAATTGTCTTGGTCGGCCATGACACATCCAATAAGGGTTGTACATGTGTCAAGGTCATTTCATATTATTAAAACTTTATTTTTACCTTAAATTACACTAATTACCTCTAATCGGGATTAAAAACATAAAAGTCACTATTCACCGAAAATTATTTTAATCCTATTGAACCACATTTTACTTCTTAATGAAAACCATGTATGTCGTATTTTTGAAATTCAAAACACAGAGGTGGTAAATTTTAATTGAAACAAAAAAATTGGTTTTTTAAGTACCACTTAGTTGTTTCAGTATTCATCAAGAATTGAAGTTTTTCAGAAAAATACCAAAACTTCACCCTAAGCTATATTTGATATTATGAATTCAAAAATGATGTCTATTTTACAAAATTCAAAACATATAAGTTACATTATTTAATTTAATAATTAATTCCCACTGTCATGACAAATAGCGTGTTTTTATGAAACAATTTATATCAAAAGATTGGCACTAGATTAGGTCAAATTTCAAAGTGAAATTAATTTCAATGACCATTTTTGGATTAAATGTTAAAAATATATTCTAATTTCACATTTCAACCAATTAAAAAGATAATATAATCATGTAAATATATTATATTAAAAAGAGTTTTTGAATTAAAATACAACAGTTTTCACTATTCATTAAAAATGAACTTTATCGGAAAAATACCAAAAATTTACACAAAGTAAATTTTGATGTCCCGATTCTAAAGAAGAATTTTATTTGGTCTAATAGAATGTATAAGAGTGACAAAAACTATATTTAATGACGGTTCGCCATCAAAAGGCGATAAGTGGACCTTTAGTGAATATTTTGGAAAAATATAAAAACATTAAGCAAACATATATAATCATATTTTAGTTATTTCTATTCATTCCTTCCAATACAACGGCTACATGTTAACTACCATTTAAAATAATATTATTTTATTACTAGTGTGCAACATAAGATTTCAAAGAAAATCTTTGTTGCGTATCGGGCATGCTATCGAACATAGAAACCCTTTTAAAGTAAAATAAATATTTAATTCGTAAATATAAATAGATATGAAAATGTTTTATTCTTTATTTACCTGGGATGTTACATATAAAATTGAATGTCACATGAGATCAGTATTGGTTATGTGGAGTTTGATAACCAAGTGGTCAAAGGTACACATATCGTCCACTATAAAGTATAAAAAGTTTTGTATAATTTTGTAAACACCCACTCTATTATTTGTGATGTATTTTCTAGGGGTATCTCTATATTACATAAATAATTAGGTGATGAGTTAGTTTTGATAACTACCAATGGATCAATGGTCACATTGATAGTTTATATTCTTCTTCAGTTGATGTTTTGGGAATTTACTTCCTACAAAATCATGTGATCCATCCTCTAGTGTATATTGATGTGATTATTAGCATGGATTGGATTTCTCTATATGAATCTCATATCAATTTCCATGGAATGGAAGTAACATTTCATATTCTAGATATATCTATGATAATATATAAATACAAGTATTTATATGATATTATAGTATAAATTTTATCCGTCTTATAGTTTTTTATTCCTATAAATGAAGGTTACCTATCTAAAATGGTTGGGGAGAAACTCAAAATTAAGAATAAAAAAAATGTACGAGGGTATCTGATGTATTTCTAGATGAATTTCATGGTTCTCCAGGGAATCATGAGGTTGATTTTTCAGTAGAACTCATACCAAATGTTATGCCTATTTAAAAGAAACATTTTAGAATGGCCCAAACTGAGTTTCTATAATTGGAAAAGAAAATCCACTATAATATGTACATGGGATGAATATTCCCTAGTGATTCACCTTAGGGTTCATATTTTTATTTGTAAAGAAAAAATATATCAACGAGTGTGTACATTGATTATCAAAAAAGTAAAAATATCACTATCATGAACAAATATCATAATCCACATATTGATGATTTATTTGACCAACTACTCATAGATCGATAATTTTTCATGATTGATCTTCATTTAGGATATCATCAACTAGGGTTTTTCAAGAAGGATATACAAAATAATTCAGTCCATACATTGAATTGACACTATGAATTTATACTGATATTATTTTGTCTTACTAATTCCACTGATATCCTCATGGGTCTAAGGAGTAGAGTATTTAGACACTATCATGATCATTTTAGTGGTGAAATTATAGGTTTTATTCTGTTCTATTCTAATGGAATGGAAGAGTATTAATATCACATGATAATTTTACAGAAACCCCTAATAAAGGAGAAGCATTATTTAAAATTTACTATGCATGAATGTTTTCTATATAAAGTATCATTTTTGGGTCACATAATCTCAATAGAGGTTATATCTATGGATCCAGCAAAAACACATGATATTGAATGTTGGATAAGACCGACAATGTTACCCAAGATATCATGTTTTCATTGTTTGGGTGGATGTTATCAATGTTTTTTGATTGATTTTTAATGATTATCTAATACACTATCCTTGTTTACTTGGAAAGGTGTTATGTTTCGTTGGATGGAGAAATGGGTAGATAATTTAAAAGATCCTATAGAAAGGTTTCATAGTAAACCTGTGCTCACATGTCCTTTTAGTATAGAATGGTTTGTAATCTACAGTGATGAATAAAATAAGTGTATGGGTTGTGTTTACATGGAAATTGAAATATTGATAGAATATTCATCACACAAGCTGAAAATAAATTATTAAAATAACCCAAATAAAAATTTCGATTCAACTATGGTAATGAATTCGCGAAATATAAGGTGGGATTTTCATTATGGTTATGGTTTTCTATTTATGTTGATCATAAATGATTAAAGTATATTTCCATATAAATGGTTCTGCATATTCATAAAAAAAGATGGTTGGAGTTTATTAATGTTTACGACTACTCAATACATTTCCACCCTAAAAAAGAAACCAATGTGGTAAATGCTTTGAGTTGAATGGACCATGCTAGCCTATCCTTGTTCAATGTAACAGGAGATCAAATATTTATATATTTTCAATGGATGGATCATGAAATTTTAAAGTAATATTTTAATAAATATCTTTTTAAAATTAATATTACCTATATGTAAAAATGATGATTAAGGAGGCACATAAAGAAGTTGGCAAGATACAAAATAATGTGATAAATGTTCTAAATTAAACCTTAATTGTGATGAAATAATAATGTTTAGGAAACATATTTTTTCTTCCCAAACCATAATAAAATAATGAGATATTGGAATAGCCTCATAGTTCATCATTCTATATTCATACTGGAATCACATATATGTATAGTTGCATGAAACAATATTTGTATTCAGAAGGCCTAAAAATGGATTTTTCTGAATATGTCACATGGTGTATGGGTTCCCAATAAATTATGGCTAGGAGATAGAAGTAATGGGGATGTTACAACCCTTAATCATACAAGAATGGCAATGGGAAATATCACAAAATATATTTATGTCAGACATTCCAAAACAACTAATGTTTATAATTTTATATGGGTTATTGATGATCACCTTACAATGCCATCACTCTTCAATACTATTATATTAGATTTATCTCTTGATCTACATTCCATGATACATGTAAAGTAAATTCTATGATTTAATATAGTTCCACTATACATTATATCTAATTGGGATCCGAGGTATACCTAAAACTTCTTCTGATTACATCCATTGGATCTGGAAAAGACTTTTGTTTTTCCAATACTTATTATTTTCTAACAGACAATAAGTCTAAGAGAAAAATTCAAACTCTATAAGTCATATTGTTAGATTGATCAATGAATTTTTATAGTGGTTGGGATCAACACCTTCATTTGGTGTCATTTTCTTACAATAAATATATTCCACTCTAGTATTCAGATGGCTCATTATGAATCCCTCTATGGAATGAAGTAAATAACTCCAACATGTTGGATGTTATTTTTTATATTAATCTATTATGACATGATATTTTGGATGAAATGGAAGAAAAGGTCAGATTTATTCAGTAAATCATAATAACACCTCAATATCAAAAAAAATGTTATATTATCATCCAATGAATTGAACAATATTTTTAAGTGTGTGACAAGGCATTTCTATGAATAGATACCTGGAAAAGAGTAATGAGATTTAGAATGAAAGTAATGTTAAATCCTCGTTATATCAGTCCTTGGGAAATTATGGATCTTTGTGGATATATCATACTAATTTGTTCTTCCCCTGAATCTCTATCAAGTTCTTGTCAGTTTCCATGTATCTATCCTGAGAAATATGATACTTGGTCCTCCAAATGTACTAAGCACAAATTTTGTACAACTAAAGAATTATATTTCTTATGAAGAACAACTGATATAGATTATGAATCGTAGTGAAAAAGTCCTATGAAACAAGACACGTAACTTGGTTATAATTTGATGGAGGAAGCACAAATTTTAGGATAATAGGTGGGAACATTATGATGGGATGAGGCATATGTATCCTCATATGTTTGATTCCAAATAATGAATTTCGAGGGATAAATTCATATTAAGGGTGGTAGAATATAACAAAATATGTTTTATAAAATATTTTAAATAATTTTAATTCTTCAATAGAATTCATTCCTTTCTACCATGAGTTTAAATGAACTATGTGATTTCATTACATTAAAATTACTATTTTATCCTAACTATTAAGTTACCTGTAATAAATATAATGAACATATGAAAATTTATGGTGAATTAATTGGCTACCTATTTTCTATAAAAAATTCTAAATCAATTGTATATTTTAATTTCTGAATAAATTAATTGAGTAAATTTATATTATTAAATGAAATTATGAAAGTATATATGTTATATAAATAATAAAATATTTTTTGTATTCATAGAATATTTTTTTTCATAAGGTCATAATAATCCCTATTCAATGTATAAAAACATATATTTTCTAAAGGTGTAATTTTTTTTCATTTTAATGGAGAACCACTTTAAAATTATGATTTTGACACATTAATATTTATTATGTGAAAAAGATAAAATTTTCATTGGATGTGGTATATAAAAATTTACCATGAATGAATTTTTTATTGTTTTATATTAACTTTCATGTTTTGATGAATAGTAAAAATACATTAAATTTTAAATGAAACCAGAATATTTCATCATAATTATTTATACGATTAATTTATAATTTTGAAAAGTTTTTATTTGTAAATTGAATATATTTTTTTCAATAAATATAATACGTTCCATTTTCATTAATTTTACATTGAATTAATATGTAAAAACATTTCAATCTTTTATAATGTTTTAACTTTTATAACTCATTCTCTCTTTCTAAAAATGATATTAATTTCAAATTAATTACTAAAACTTCTATATTTTTAATGATGAATAAAAAATTCCATATTTTGAATCATTCCAAAATATGTAAATAGCTTACTATTATTCAAGGGAAATTTTAATATTAACTTTAGTTATTTTTGATAATATGGTTATAGGGTAAATCAAGAAAATTAAGCGTAAAAATAGTAAAATGAAATTACACAAACACATTTCTTATTATAATTTGGTATGTGAGTATCGATGTAAGTCATCCTTGTGTCTGAATAGATTCCTTTGGAAGCCACTTCAATTATATTCGGACATATATTTTTTTTAAAAAAATCTAAACACGTCTTACTCAAAATATTATAACTACCACATTTCAAATATAAGGTTTTACAGAAGATAAATTCTACTATTAATAATAATTTGAAAAAAAAAATTCCTATATCATAAAAAATTATTTTTAATTCTTATGAAATAAATAAATACCTTAAAGACTTATACTTTAATGACACAAAAAATATTTAATTGGTGAGAAATAAATAAATTATTTATTATTAGATGTTCTAATAACAAATAATAAACAAAAAAACCTGATTAAATATTATAGGTCGAGAATATCTCAACCCTATCCATCGAAAGTTCTGTTTTCTGGCCATTTTTAGCCTTATTGAAGATATTATGAAACTTATATTAATTTAATTAATGTGATGATAAACATGTCACATTTATCATTTAATATGTACAATATTTTTAATTATGGATTATACTTAAGATATATTGAATTATAATTATTCATATAAAATATAATGGATTTGTAATTATAAAAATATCTTATTCTTTATTTTTATTCAGCAAATAATATTATTAACTAATTACACAAAACATTTGTAGTAATTAATTTATTACTGTAAATATCAAATAAATATTATTAATTTTTCTGTAATAAATAGAATGTTGGGTAATTTATTGGTCGAATGACTTTTATAGATGTACTTGAACTCAAATAAATATAATTATTTAATTATTTAGAAATTCAATTTTTATCTTCATATTTTTATAAATCAATGAATTGAAATTTGTCAAAGTTGACACTATTGATAGTTTTTCGGAATAATGTTTTATTAATTTATTTAAAAAATATACAAAATTTTTTAGAAATACAAGAAACATAATTATATGGCCTATAATGTTATAAGGTATTTATTTATAATCAAATTGATATCCTATAGGTTAATATTTGACCCTTTAAATATTTAAATAGTTGTTACCCTAATTAAAAATTAAACATAATAACTTATCTTAATTAAAATGAAAAGGTTCAAATTATTAGTTAAACTAGTCTAATATTTATTCATTGATGATATTAGAAATATTTCACAAATCATATTCTAAATTGGTACATTTTGAATGTTTTTAAAAGGTGTTTTATTTTTTTATAATTTAATATTTTTGGAGATCTCTAAAAGTACCCTTCATCTCAATTAGAAATTGAAACCTCCACTACCACCTCTTAACATCACATTCAGCCTTCATGAATTCTATTTTCTTCCAATTAAATTTATCAAATTTCTTTGTAACATTATATAGGTTCAGTTCCTTTTAAAACACCACCTCTTTTGCTTTAATTGGCTATTTAGAGGTAGTACGTGAAATAAGAGGTTATCTCCTCATCAGATTCATTCATACTTTTTTCTTCATATACATCATCTTCATGGGTGGTGTAATTAAAAACAATAACTACAGTATACCTTATATATGGAGATGTTATTATGATTTTGAAACAACTACATTCCTTCTTCAATCCATCAAAAAAATGTAAATCATCATGCGCGTGTTCGTATGACTTACCATTTCTACATCATGATGTAATATATTTTTCATCACCATCTTACTTGGATGGGTATAATGATGGAACTAATAACTATATATGATTATTATAAGATGATATTTATTCTGAAATTTAATAAATCATACATTTCCATACCATTCAACATTTATGGGAATGATACTGTCAGTTGTGCGTACATACTGTCTACCATCATTAAGATGCGATGTTATTCATTCTACATGATATTTATTATAGAACATTTATATAAATTAATATAATGAATTAATATGATAATTTATTATATTAATATCATTTTGTAAATTATATAACTATAACCTATAAAGAGTAATAATAAATTATCTGAGAAAACATTCGTATGAAAATAAATAAGTTAACACACGATGGATGAGTAATAATGTTACTAAAAACTAATGATAATATGATCATACATGATATTATAAAATGACTATGTATCTAAAAAAATTAAATGAAATTATTTAAATCAATCAATTAGAGGTCTGGATATATACAATGGAATTCAATCCTATGTTAAGGGATAATTTCACAATCTCATTTTTATATGGGATAGTTTATATGTAATAATATAATGGGGAATACTTATCATCCATGTCAATGTTTCTTAATTATGTATTCCATAATATTAATTCAATTATTCTAAAAAAATTAGATTTCTTTTTTTCCCATTGGTTAATTTTTATTAAACGTTATCAATGGAATTTCTTGCCCTTTTTTTATATGAGTTACATTTTTTACTTTTCCAAAAAAATTATATATGGGGAATGTTTTTTAACTTAGATGACATGAATGGATTTTTATATTTACATAATTATAAATTTTTATGAAACATACTCTACATGATCTAAATTTTATTTTCAAATAAATTATTTTCTTTTAATATTTCACGTCATTTTGAGAAAAGAAAACTTTTTTAGAAGAAATTATATTTTCCATAAGAATTAACATCAAGTGTTTTATCATAATTATTTTCCATCTATGATGTAATTATTTAACAGGGATTTGTTTCATGAATAATATAAGTATTGTACCTGTGGTATTATTTTTTTAATTTTGTTATGCTATTTATGAAATAAATTTTTTTAAATGGATTTTTCATGGGGAATGATGTTTAAATGAAACTATTTTATTCTTTAGGTTATGATGAATGATTTATGTTTTTATGGAACACATAAGAATGATTTAATTATCAGTGATGTGGGACCTATATATTCCTCCAATGCATTGGGTATGGATTTATATCACTTGATATAGGCATGGTACACATGGGAAATTTGCTCAGTTCAGTTGTATGTTGTAGGAGTCGGTTGTGAACTTATGTTAATAATGGCCTTTCTCTGCTATGATGTTCTTGGAAAAGACCCTTGACTTATATGAAATGATTTTCTACGATTATTTGCATTCCATAAAATTTCATGTCTTGTATTATGACTTTTGAGAATACATTCATTGATTTTTTTTTGAACTTTTAGGATTTATCCCATGGAATGATATCAAAATCTTTCATATAAATGATATTATTTTGAAATTTTATGTTCATACATCTTCTATTTGTTATATTATTGATATCTCACTTGTTTACCTTTTTAGATCATTTGATCTCATGCTTACATTTGTTTCTTTTCCCCAGGTCATGAAGATGGGTATTAAGTATGATATTTCAAGAAGGGGTCTATATATGAATAAATAAGTGGTAGAAAATGAATATATCTTATTAACATGTTATTAATGTATCCCAGTTTCTAATGAAATTATATCTATATTGTCCTATCTAGACATTTTATTATTTTATAAATAATATTCATTAATTTTAAATTAATATTAATATATTTAATGTATGTGTCATTATAGATAAGGAAAAAAGTGTATCATGGAAACAAATTTTGAGATAGATAAATTACCCTAGTCACATGGCTCTATGTGTATGATATATAATTGAGATAACATCTAGATGTGGAAAATAAACCACTTATATAATACACGATGTGGAAAATTTACCCTGCTCATCACATCACATGTGGTTGATCTACAAATCGAAACAAATACGAGGTGGATGATATACCATGAATGAGTACACATGTTCATGATACACCATGAGGGAGTATTTCATTAGTCAGTGATGTTTACCCAATATAGACCCTAATGTGAAATTTATTCCACATATATAAAATTCTATTGTGTTTTAGATTCCACTATTTTATCATCCTAAATATGAAATTTGGATGATCAATGGGTATTATGTGTATAATAACACCCTATATAGTAATTATAGATGAGATATCACCTTTAATGTACTCTAGGTTGATAAAGCATCAACTCATAAAAAGTAACCATTTAAAAATAACTTTTTAAAAAAATATCAATTATTATCAGTCATATAGGGGTTTATTCGCTTATTCCATAAAAAATAAACTTCCAATGACTATACTATATAACAACCATCCTACATTGTTTTAAATAATATCCTTATGAAAAAACTATTCTTGGTAATGACACATGGATTTTATGGTTGGTTCTCTATTATAAGAAAAAATTGTAATTCTAAAATTAGTGTTTTGAATTACAACTCACATGAAAATTTTTTATCTGTGATTATTAGGGTCAATACAGACCACCCAAAGGCCACTCATGACATTCTTAGGTTTTACTAATAATAATAGGGTTTGAGTAAATAATGATTTTTATTATTTGGGATAACACAATGATTTTAAAGATCCTTAATTTTATTTAATTCATTCCAAATATAAAAAATATCTATATATAAATGGACCACCTAATAAGAAATACTATGGACATGCTCATTAAAAACTAGTATTAGTCACATATTCAATGATTTAAAATTAATAAAATAAGAAAGTCATCAATATAATGTCATATCAAACAATATATAGTGATGAAATTCTATAAATGACAATAAAATGGAATATGTGTGTTCAACTCTCTTGAAGGAACCTAATGTGTTGAGTGAAACATTTATTTGAGATAGAATGTTGTAATACCCCAACTTATTGATGAATAAGAGGATGGATATGATAGGAACATGACTTATAATAAATTAGAGATTCATTATTAATAGAAATATTTAAACAATTAATAATGTAAAAGAATTTATAATAAAATAGAGTATTTGTGTTGTGTTATGAAGTCACCATAATGGTAATGGAATATTACTTATGAACTATGGTAAAAAGCTGCACCCTTTAGAATTTTTTGATATAATAAAACATGTGTCACGACATGAACTGCCACCTATATATATATTTAAACTCATTTAACATAATATATACTCTTAAAAAACCTTCACAATAGAAAATCACCATCCATTGTGACATAATTCTTTAACCTTTTGAAAATTTAATTTTGGAAATCTTAAGAACTATTGTTATGTATCTCTTATAACACCATAGTTCCTCAAGATATTGTGTGACCCTGAATCAATTGTATAATTTTAAAACAATGCATGAAAAAGTCCTTGGAACTGACCCCCAAGCCCCCAACAACTCCTCCATCTTTATAAAAAAAATATGTGAGTCTAGGGGTAAATTAAATGGAATTAATAATTTGTAAAAATTTATGGTTTTTTCCCTCTACACCATATATTATATCATCATCGATATTGACCATCGAGATTCAATAATTTTAATAGTAAAAAATATTCATCAACTATTCATTCATATCAGACTAATGTACCCATTTATTCTTTTGGATATGTTCTTCTTTACCCTATATCTATACCATATGAACAATATTCCCGGGATATTTTCTTCATATGGATCCACTATAAAAATAAATTTTTATTGAAATAATGTATCGGGCTCTAGAATAACCTAATCGGTACTAATCCTCTGAGAATGGTAAGGATTATATCGAAGAATATATGATAAAATAAATAATAAACGTATAAAAATAAATCATTTAGGATGTGATAATTAATAATTACAAATTAAGAGATATTCAAATATCAAAAATATCCCCCACAATGTTATCACTAATGTAATATACCTGCAAAACACATGTGTTTAAACTGAGTTGTCAATAATTAAAATACAAGGTTTCACAACATAGACACGAGAGGATAGAATAAATGGTTTTAATATGATCTTTACCTACATTAACTAGTAACAAACCACTTCCCAATATACTAAATATGATCTAACATATCTTGAATGATACATGGCCTATTAAACACTAACTCATATACCTCTATCCAACAAAAAAAGTATGGTATACAACATGATGTATAAAAAGGTGTAATCTAAATTAATTCATGATAATTATTATTATATGAAAATTATATAGAACTATATGTTTGTCCTGTAATCCACTGAAATAATAGACACATTCATGTATTATGTCCTACAATACTATGATGGCATGTTCAGACAACTCGTTGGTCTGAGGAGGTTAGCCAATTATCATGTTCACTAGTGTGTGATGTTTTTAGTGAAAACCTTATAAGAAGCATAGATTGAAATAATAATTCTAATAAAAGTATTAAAATATTCACCCTATTATAATGAAATATATCTTATACATTGATCATTATGATCCCATTAAAAGAATAAGTATACACGTTAAATGGGAAATGTGAAAACTATATTAATTAGTTTTTGATACCCTATAATGAATAACTATTATCTGATAAAAGTATCAATATCATTACGATTTCCAAGGTAGATTCATCTAACATCCACTCATGAAGATTAATTACTTTGGAAGACCCACAAGTTTCATATAACGACATTCAATTACAAGATGTATCTTACTAAATAGTCTTTTCATTGACCACTCATTGTTTTCCACATGAATCAGAATCTTCCTATATAATGAATAATAATCAATGTACCCCATTCAAGCCGTATATTTCAACATGAATACTAAATCATTATAAGTACATGAACCACCTTTATGGTCATAGGGTTAGGTCCTTATGGTTGGTAAATAAAAAATATTATGTATAATAATGTAGTGATTCACACATATCAATACTTCCACCATTAATTCCAACTCTAAATCATATTTTAGAGAGTTTCACTAATGTGGCTTCCTTAATAAATAAGAAACCACTCACCCCACTTGCATTGAAACATTACATATAAAAAGTATTTAATCATCACAATATTGTTTTTACTCCTTCTTTATGTCATATAAATTTATATTCAATGTTGACATAAACCTTGCTTTCAACTCTTAAAAACATTCTATAATAAATATATTATCACGCTAAATTCTTAACATTATTGGTCACGGTCATCATTGAATTTTCCAAAAGAATTTATTCATGGATGAATATATTGTACTAACATAGAAGAACATGTTCATGGTTAAACTATTAATGCTGTATTTTTTTAAGTGTTTTCTAAATTCAATATTTCATGAGGAATTAAATGAGGTGATGATAATGATCATGGAATTGTAAATAAAATTAATGAATAGTGATAGTTGGTGTTATAGAATAATTAAATTCATTAGATCATGGTTTTATGGTAATCTCATCTGATTGAATAAGAATCATGGGAATTATTAAAGGATGTGAGTGAACAATATCTCCACCTACATTAAAAATAAATAAAATTGTGGAGACAAAGATTACAATGTGGGGAGAATATGAAAACATAGATAATGTTATGATAAATCATTTTCATTTATTTTTAATATTCATTAATTATATTTTAAATAGTTATTTTAATTATAATTATACATAGTAATTTTATTGACAAATGGAAAAAGTATTATTTCCCACTAAAATGAGTTTTCATGTGTTATGTTTTTTTAGTTAAAATAATAATTTCTAAATTATAGAATTTTACATTGGCAAAGATGAAATTTATTTTGGAATTAACATGCCAAAAATATCTTAAGATATAATTTTTATTATTATTTAAAAAGGATGATTCTTCAATGAATACTAAAAAATAATGATTTTTGTGGGAAATATAATTTTTTAATTATTTACATTGCAAATTTATATTATCGATTATATACAAATCCAGTTAATCATTTTTTAGAAACTAAAATTATGTTCTTTTGAAAAATTTTATACTTCAATATGATATAAAAAAAAATTATTATTAAAATTTGGTTTTTTCTTGAAACCCATTTTTCATCACGATTTTCTGGTTTTAATTTTTAATTAAATTACACAAATTTTGTGGATTAAATATAAAATTGGGATTTCATATTTCTAATCATAATAATTAAAAATATATTTCATGGTCAAACCAATTTTTTTCATAATAAATAGTAAAAAGAGTAAATGTCT
This sequence comes from Viscum album, assembly GCA_963277665.1. Taxonomy (NCBI): domain Eukaryota; kingdom Viridiplantae; phylum Streptophyta; class Magnoliopsida; order Santalales; family Viscaceae; genus Viscum; species Viscum album. Next base: position 1,507,779,158 of record OY728152.1, read on the forward strand.
TCACATGGTAATTCATTAAATACCATTAATGAGGTAAACTAAAGAGATTGAAGTGAAATTACTTATAAAAATTCTTATATCATATTTACTATCCATATTTAGACAATATTACATCAAATATTTATATATTGTTTATTTTCAAAGATTTTTGTAATAATGTATTTAATATATATATGTGATATTTTTAAAATAAGAATAATTAATTATTGAAAATATATCTTTTATTTTCTATGTATTCTATCAATTTGAAAATGACAATGTCGTTCTTGTGTACTTGTGAATTACCAACATCACAATGAGAAGTGATAAATTTTTTCTAACCACATAACTTGTCTGATATAAATATGTTTATTAAAAGAAATAATATTCTTTTTCTGATATAATAGTCATTATTAATGTATTAAATAATTTCTACCTTCGTTCCATCAGGTGTTATGAAAAATGGAAATGTTCCCCTTGAATTTGTACGGTCTACCGTCTCTATGATTGTAACACAATTTGCTTTGAATAAAAATATCTCACTGTAATTTTTATAAAATAATTAACATATAAAACTGATAATTCCATTACTATTATAATTATAATGATAATGGAATAATGAAATCTTTCACAACTGTCATCATACCAATGAAATATTGGACATATGAGACAAATATCATCAAAATGATTAATGTAAATATAATTTATTAAGTATTTTAATATATAATGTTAGTTAATAAAATAAAAGGAATAAAATTCTTGAAAAGTAATATATATGTAAATAAATAAAATATTTTATTATTTATGAAGATAAAAAATGCATGTGATTACTCAGGATCAAGGTAAGGGTCACAATACTTTAAAAACCTCTTTTATATGATTTATAAATTTATTTTTCAAATATTTTTCTTCAATGTACATATTATTATTATTATTATTTTGTACATGTATTTCCATAAAAATATATATTATAATATAATAATGTTTCACTTTAATTTCATTCAATGATTTTAAAAAACGAATATTTTATACATATTTTATATGGAATTGTTTATTATTCATTAGAAAATGAAAAAAAAAATGTTCTATTTTTTATACAAAATAAGAATCATGTACCATCGATGAAACTATTATTTAATGTTTGGATTAAATTATAATTATGCATGTTTTCTTCAATGAAAAATAATCCTTCATGTTTTTGGGATTGTTTTTGAATATTATGTTTTAAAGGAAAAGGGATATATCATTATTTGAAAATGTTTTTCTTATGGATTCATTGTATATTATTACGAGTTCGATGATTTAGATGAAATATTTTATGTGTTTCATTTATATTACTGTTATTGATATTTTTTATGATTTTGGGATACTGATATTTCTCATGATGATGGGTGATCAATATATAAATCCTGATAATTGTCAGCTTTATATTTCTCTCCAATGCATTGGGTAATGATTATGTTATTTGGAAATTATGTCAGAAGCTGATGATATTGGTTATTCAACAAGTATGGGATAATTTATTTTTTCAATGAAGACAATTTCCCAAGAAAGATAATTTAATTTTATATACATTCTAATAAGTTGTTAGTGAAATAATAAAATTTCACTTGGTATGGTAATGATATTTTGTTTTCATGGAATAATAAAGAACTTTTTGAGTAAAATTTATGATTTTATTAAAACAAATCATGGTTGATCTTGTTTCGTATGAAGCCACATTTAATATGATTTCCACTTCATGATTTTTTATAATGTGTTAATTGAAAACTTTGGGTAGTAAAGGTGATTTCATGCGTACTTAAAAAGATAAGGAAGATAAATGTTTATTATGTTAAAAGAAAACTCTATTTTATAATAAAAATGTTTTAAAATGAACTAAAACGTATATTTTCTTATGTCTCATACAATGCATTATTTTCTCATCCAAAATTTTCATAGGTTTTTCATAGGTTTTATGAATGAGTAGAAATAATTAATAAGTAAATTTAAAAATACTAAACATTTTTCTTAAAAAAATAATGGGTTTTATTTTAATAGTCTTATATTAAGAGACAAATTAATAATATGAGGAACTACATAACCAGTAATGTATGATTTTATTTTGTAAGAGTATAACTTGATTGAGTAAAAGTATAAAACTGAAAATATCATTAAGAATGAAAGAATATAAAATCTTGTTTAAAAATTATATTATAGATTGAATAAGAATGGGGTTCTTGTCTGTTTGTTTCAATAGAATGGGTACACATCAATAATCATAAAAATATCCAATTATTTCCCAATAATAAAAACATACAAATTCAAATAACTCCATGTATAGTCATATTTGAAATGATTTTAGCATTATATCATATGTAGTAAATTTTGAATCATGTCCTATGTGGTGGAAACAACCATTTTCTACAGAATTAAGATTCCATCACAAATTTTTCTATTTTCATAAAAAATTCTGATAGGCCAACACTTACGTCACAATTAATGATATTGAAGATGAGAAATGATCTTTATCAAAAATATAATATTAATATAGTAAATAAAAATTAAATATGGTTTTTAAAAATTATGATGGTTCACCAAATCCATCTCAAATGGTTGTTAATTCACCACAAATACTTTTTATAGAGGGGAGTATTTATGATCGAATAAAGATAAAAAAGAGTATTTTTATGGATTTTCCAACATAAATATCTAGTCACAAATAATCATATATATATGAGGCACCAAGTTACATCCGAAAAATCATTTTTAAATTCTCTAATCCTCTCTATATCTATAAATTTTTTTAATTTTATATATTTCATTTATTACATGATTTTTTATGAAGCACCTAAACATATCTACTCTAGTAAAAGGATTAGTTTTAAAGAAATTATTTGAACCATTTATAATAGATAATTTATTTACTTTACATAATATTTATAAAAATAATAATAATCAGAAATTAATAATATTTTAATTAAAAATATATGAAATAACTGCTAATTCTATGAAATAAATAGTACAAATTATTTATAATGAGAAACAATTATTAATACTTTTAAAATATTTTGTATAAAGTAGAACATGATAATATTCATGTTTATTCTGCATTAAAAATTCATAATAAGTTATTATTGGGTATAATTTTTGATAATGTTTTATATTTGGATATAATTAGAGATAACCGTATATCATTAGTGAAAATTAATCATAATTAGTAATATATTGATAGTTTATCATACTTATAAATAATTAATCATTATTAATATTATGTATTAATAATTTATTATAAATAGTCTTAATTAATAATAACTAGTTGTATTTTGAAATATTTTATAACAATTAAAAATAATTAAAAAAATTTAAAAAAATTTATTATTAAGTATTAATAAATCATTAAAATTAAAATTAATTTTTTATTATTACTAATAATAATTAATAATTACTAGTAATAATTATATGTAATTAGAATAAAATATATCCACATTTAGTAATAATTAGCGATACTTAGTAATGATTATCATAATTTTTAATATTTTCCATTAATTTGTAATAATAACATTTAATTAATTTTAATTACGATTAATTACATAAATTTATCAAAAATTAATGAGTATTTCCTGTAATTAGTAATAATTATTAATAGTTATAATATATTAATAATAATTACTACAAATTACAAATAATTATAAATAATCACAAATTAATAATAATAATACCCTTTAATTAGTAATAATTACCACTAATTCTTAATAACTAGTATGAATTAAAAATTATTAGTAATATTTACTAGTAATATATTCCAATAATTAATAATAATTATAAATTATTTTTATTAAATTGTTATAATAACAAATAATTAGTCACACATTACAATAATAAATAATAAATATAAATAATTATATGTAAACCATTAAAATATGTAATTATTTACAATAATTGGTTTCATACTAATAGACGGGGGAAATTTTCTGCATGTCGTAGAACATTGAAATTACATATAAAATCCTTCTTATAGTAAATAAATCATTTACGTTGGATTACCAAGAAAACAAAATTTATTATGAATGGTGATATAATGATTCTTGAAATTTAATAGACTAGTGGATTATAATAAAAATATTATATAGTGAAAATTAGTGTATCAAAATTTAATTCCATTCAAATGAATTGTATGAAAATTAAATGGTTGAATAGGCATCATCAAATAAATATTTTACTCATAGTGAATCAAATATCAAAAATGAGACCCCTATGTTATGGGAAGATGTTGTTGAAACTGATTATGATGTAACCAATTGATTTGAAATAGTAAGGGATAATGAAGTATATTATCATATTAAAATTATTGATATTGAGGAGGAAGATAAATATATTATCACCAATGATTATGATGATGAGAATATATATGATGAATGGTGTAATTACAAGATCGTTATGGTCACAATTAAAATAGTGTATTTGTTTTTCAATAATATATATAAAACATTATTTTCATATTTTTGTTGGATGTGAAAGATATAGATAATCTATTTCATTAAATCATTGATGGTAACCTATAATTTCATTTTTTTCAATTTTCTATTATCTGACCATCAGGATTCTATTACAATTTCATTAACTCGGAGGGATCATTGTATAACTATATTGATTATTCATGAGCCTATTCCAATGAGATGAACACTTCTATATTTAAATACATATTTAAGAGGTAATTTCAGTTATGTATTGTAATTATTTCCCATTAATTATTTTATATAATTTTGGATTTATTGTTTTTTCATTCATTCAATTGTTATTATCATATCATTATTGGATTAGTGGTTGAGGATCTATGTAATTATCTTTCTAGTACAACGTGGTATGAGATTAGATTGCCATTAATGTTTATCATCACATGTTTGATCACTGCGAAGTACATCAAAAAATAATATTTAGTTTTACATATACATAATTATTAACTTGTTTTTATTATTTATTTATAGAGTTTATGATAACTCATTTGTGATATCATAATGATGTATTTATTAATGTCTTTTGATATTTTTATACATGAGAATTGTAATCTGTTATAACATCCCTAAACCCTCAATCCTATAATTCAGTTTTAAAAAATAATATAAACATTTCTATCTTTGATACCAGTAAATGTAATGTAGTTTCATAATTCAAAACCAGATAAAATAAAATGGAAATTTTGGATCATTGACATACTGAAAAAACTTTTTAGATATATTTTTTTAGAGAATTGGGTCAAAATATTACAGAACGGTACTAATTTCTTCATTTGTGTACTTTCCCTAATATACATATTCATTCTTACTCTGAAATAAGTCTTCAAAAACTTCAATAAAATTATTTATACAAGAAACCATTCCACATATAAATCATTTCATATCACTCTTTATAACAATTGTAAAAGTATAACATAATAAGGGTCCTCTCAAATTCTAGCTAAGGGAAATATAAACATTATAATTTGAATTTCATCTGTGAGAATAAGGTGAATATAATGGTATGATTATATAATAATAATACATGGCCATAAAATTAGATAATTCATACCCATAAATAAAGGATTATAAATCAAGGGACATGGAATAAGTCTTTAACATACTAAAACAAAAATATATGACAAAAATATTGATCCATGTAAAAATTAAACACAACTATAGTATCATTTGATGTCATTGAATACATAAAGGAAATATTATAGAATATTGGACCATTATTATATTATCACAATTCAAATCACTCTTACTAATAGAATAACATTTCCAATAAATTACAAAATTCTATTAGGAGAAATGAATAATTGGATAACTATATCACTTTACCAATTTCATTGGTGGGATACAATGAAATCACCCATCCTCAATTTATAGATTAATCACCCATACATGGTTTATAATGGGATCACCAAACATTAAATTATATTATATTCACCCATCAAACATCCATTCATATTTCTAGATACCTAAATATGAGGAAAACAACATGAATTATTCACTTTTCAACATAAGAATAACAATTGTCCTATCATAGTGTGTTTTAATCATGGAAATGAAAATCAATCCTTGATAATTAATAGTAATATTAGAAATACAACAATGTAAATAATAAGGATAATATCATTATAATTAATCTCTAGTAGAGAATAAATAATGGTAACAATTTTTGTCAATGATGAATATAAATACTATTCAAAGATCATATTAAATAATCTTGATGAAAATAAAATTTTCATTTTGAGATCACAAATATATATATATATATATATATAATTTAAAAATATTTAATAAAATAAACTTTTTAATGGAACCATAGGAACTTTTAATTTTTGGATCAGTGGATAGATTATTCATCAAAGAGGTGATTCTTGTTCATTTCATAATCTTTAAAATAATGATTCCTTGCACATGTTCATTAAAAAGTAACTTATTTAGAAAAATATATATTATTTTTTCATATTTTTCAAAGATTAATCAATTGTAAAAAATAATTAATAAAATAGATCGTTGTAAAAACATTCATCAAAACTATTTATAGAACATAGATATGAGAGAAAAGTATTTTCAACCAGAAAAGAAATATTTTATGTTTATATTCAAAAAAAATTCAAAAGAATAGTACTATCACATTAAAATTCAGTGATGAAATGGATGATAATAAAAATATTTTTTTTTCGAATAATCAATATATTATTTCCCTGAATGGAAATTTAAGAATAAATAATTATTGTTAAATTGAGATTGAATCTTATATCTATTACCTCTTTGATATTTTTTGAATGAAAACCGCTTGAATGAAATAAGATTAATTATATCTTTAAATAACTTGAATTAAGAAATATAAATGTAATAAAATCTCAAATGGGTACATTATATACCTCAAAAACATTAATATGTGCATAATATAAAGCATGTATTAAATAAAATATTGGGATGCAAACCACTAACAACATTTGAAATCATTGGATCAAAACCCAATGTAAGGTAAACCATTATATTAATAAAAAATCACAATATTTTTTATAATAAGTTTCATAAAATACATTCATGGTTAGTATACAAACCACATAATGAAGTAGTTTGATTCAAATGTCACATCTCTCCTAGAAATTAAAATTATTTTAGAATCCATACAAAGATCAAACTATTGAATTGAGAATAAATAAATTAAGAGATTTTTTTTAGAAAATCTAAATCCCTAAGAAAAAGTAGAAATAAATAATAAAAAAATGAAATTTTTCCAAAAATTATTTTCATTATCTAATCAATGAATAAGTGATATAACCTAATAAAATTAAATTTATTTACTTTACCCATTACATCATGTTTTGACTTATTACGTATGTGATTTAACTCAAATATAATATAAATGTACTATTATTTTAATTTTTACAAAGCATTTATAGTTTTATTATATTATAATTAAACAATTTATTTTATTTAATTAAAATTCATTTTTAATTACTTAATGGGTTATGTCCATGACATGTGTTTTGAGGAGGTTTCTTTCATAGTTTCCAAATGAATTCGATATATTAAATATGGTACAAAATTTCATTGGTAAATAATATCCATAATAATAATAATGAAATATTTACCGTTTTTATACATCAATTATAATATTCAAACAAACTTTGTATGTTTTTTATGAAAAATGATTCTTGTCTCAAAACAATGAAATTTTTTTCTTTGAACACATTAGTAACGCTACCATTTTTTACAAATGATAAGGAATGAGGATAATAATTTTTAAATCAAAAAAAATTATTATTTAATAATAAATATAAAATTATATATTAAAATATGATAATATATACATTAATAGTGATATGGTGATGAAAAAATAAAATCATTTTGTTGAGGCAATAGTCCACACATACGCACGAACGATGTTATCATTTCTCAATATATATAATGTCAATAAGAATATGATATATTTTCATTAATGAATTAATATAATTTTTATAATAATATATATATATATATATATGTATGTATATATATTAAATCAATCATTATGACCATCTATTGGAGATAGTTATTGAAAATGAATTGCATTGGTTCTAGAGTCAGTAGTCAATCATATACCTGAATGATGGTTTCATTTCCCATTTTGATGGAAGAATAACTTTTCAAAATGTTATGAAGATAATACAGTGACCTAAAAGTAGCTGGGAGATACTAATTTATTTATATAATAATGTTTTGTAGTTTTTTGAGGGATTTACAAGATGGAATAAAACTAAAATATTCATTTAATATTTTTACCTTTACATCAGTCAATCACAAATATTTTTACAATAAAAATATATAATGATGGAATTATAAAAAAATTAAGACCTAGAGGATGTGGGTAACTATGATAGGGATTTATTTAGACAGGTTATGTAAAAAAATGGCACTAGAATTGCATAGAAAAAAAGATGGGATGCCCTATTTTAGGTGAGGGAGAGGGCAACCATAGTGTTATTGAAATGATTAAAATATTTAACGACTTACTCAACCAAAATTACTATGAAATTTCCATGATATGAATATGATATGATACATGACACATATATATCCATAAAATATTATTTAGATAAATTTTTATGTTTTTATAACACTTAAACACTTTTGTTTAAATCACCGGTTATGGTTTTTAACCTTAACCCCAGTAACATATTTTCACTATTTTTACAATTATTTTTTATGAAAAATTATATTGATATTATTAAATAATATTATTAATGAATTAAATAAAATTTATCCATTTTATCAATATGTATTTTTATGAGTTGTATAATTTAATTTTAATTTAATCATATAAAACAAGATAAAAATATGTTTTCCATAAAATATTTCTAATTATGTATAAAACGTATTTGTACCAAAATAAAACATAATATTTCTTCCAATGGAAAAAATTAAATTATTCATAATAATAATGAAATAGTTATAATTTAAATTAATTTAAAAAAAATCACTTTATAGATCCTTGATTAAAAAATGTCAGTTTTCAACAATAATTAGTATATTTCATTTTTAATTAAAAAATCACACATTATAGGAAAATATGAAAATTTTACACTAAGACAATTTTTTTGTTTTTGTTTAAAAATTTATGTTCACATTTTTAATTTATTTTTAAAATTGTAAGAAATTAATTATAATATTTTTTCAGACAATGAAATAAAAATAATTTCTTTTATAAAAATTCATTTTTAAGGATAAAAAACATTACTAAAATTAGATTCCTATTTACTAATAATTAATTAATTAATTTTTTATTGAGTAAGACCATTATAGATATTTCATAATGTATTTATTTTTATTCACTCCCATAAATTCCATGTTTATGTTATTACGATTATATATAAATAATAATATTTTATACATTGTTTAGAATCAATGATTCAGTTTATATTCGATTTCTAACATAGTGTTCATATTTAATAATATTGTTATGTTTCATCCCCCCAAAATTTAATTTTCCCTCATAATTTTACATTATTAATAGTAATATATTATTTAGGATTTGAAAATATCTATTTCCAAAACACACATCATAAAAATGATTAATAAAACATACATTTGAAAAGAGAGAAAGGGAAATATGAATGTCATATAGAATAACACAAAACAAGGTTTCCCAATAGGATAAAATTATTGTTATGTTTGAATCTGGAAATAGGGGGAAAACTAATGTGTATCTAATGAGGTAAAAATATATAGGGAATTAATAAAAATAATGTCACTAACCATGGAAATGTTAATGACTATAAAATCATAATCTAAAGGGGTGTGAAAATTACAATAATTAATAGAAATAAATGCAATAAGATTGAATTTTCATTTCGAGATCAATTTTATATGGTTGAATAATTATTCTACCATATAAAATAAGAAAATATTTAAATATACTTAAATGGCATGTGGAATTTTATACATTATTCATTTTTCAATGACAATGTCATATTTATCCACACAAAAAGATTGTCAATGATACTTTTTTCATTCTTAATGAACAAAAATCAAATTGAAATGGATCAAATAAAAAAAATGGGTAACAATAAATTCATATTATAATTATATATTATGAAATATGAAATGGTAGGATTAAGGTATTGTAATATACAACATTAATAACAAATGATATGAAGATACAATACATTTAACACCCATATTTCCACAATATACCAAAAAAATTTACCCATATCATTCCATATATAATTTATCTTATATAAATAATTACCTCAATATCATCAATAGTAAATAATATTATAACCTCAAAGGTTAAATCATTGCCTTTAGTAAATTACCCAAAAATGTAATAGCATTATTCTCAAATTACCCTTCACGTTAAACCACATGATACAACATAGGGTTGCATGTACTTAAACCTAGTAAAATATCTCCCAAAATATAATTTATTACTTTGAAATACCATTATATAAAATATTAAAAGTGTTTTCTATGCCAAAGAAGATATTATAAACCATAAAATAACGAATCCATGAAGATATCTAAACACTTACTAAAACCTCAAATGAAAATATCAAAATCTATAATGTTATCAAAACAATACATTAACACTAACTATAACAATCATGAACCTATACTCCTAGAATCAAGTGGTTAATATATAATCCACAAATTTATGTATTTGATACAAAAAAAAATTATCCTATTTCAACTATAAAAATTTTAAAACATTAATTAGATATATTAAACAACGTACACACACAAATACCATTTAGTTTTATAGTTTTAGAGTATTACGAAAATTTCTTAAATAAAAATACCATCATCATCGAGTGAACATTTCTACTAATATACCTATATTTATATATTTTAAAATAATCCTTAAACATTTCTAAAAATTTTATTCACTCAAGAAATATTTCATGGCTTAATTTACTAATCATCATTCTTAATATCCCATGGAAAATGAAAAAACAATAAGTGTATGCTCAAATTCATAGTTAGGGAAATCATAATATTTACATTATAATTTTGACTAGGAGAGTAATATAAGAATGAGAGTGTATTTATATAATAAAATTATTCGATCATAACATAATAGAAATCATAATGATCAAATTTGGATAATAAATCACGAGACATGGAAATAAATATTAAATAGAATACATGAGTTACATAAGTCGTCAGTCATAAGCCATAAAGAATAATTGATCATGGATTCATTAGAAATTACTAAAAACATAGTGAATTTTTTTTAGATTGAAATGTATTCTATATATTTCTTTTATAATCACTCATAAAAATGGAAAAACCTACTTGGTAGATTCCAATATCTTCTTATAAGAAACTAATTACTTATTAATGTTATCTAATTACTCAATGAATTGGGGGGCTATAACAGACAAACCCATATATGGATAACAATATAATCACCCATCATTAGTTTAGAGTGGAACCAGCTCTCCATGGATTATAATGAAACCACAATCAATAATCCACACATATGTGCAAGTACACTAATATTATTAAAACAATAAGATGATTCCAATTTTGAAAAAAACCATTGTTCATTCATATCATGATTTTCCATTGGAAAATAAATGGGTTCCTAGTAAATATCATTAAGATGATAATATATTTAGATATATAATATGGATTATATCCTTAAAACTTATCCCTAATAGAGAATAAGTAGCATCATTGGTTTTTTTATTATTAATTATAATTCCACTAAATGATAGTTTAAAATAGTATTGATAAAAATAAATTTATCATTAGTAAATCAATTATTTTAATTATTTAAATTGCACAAATTTTAAGAAAAATATTTAATATTAAATTATATATGGATATTTTTTATGATTACATGAATTCAGTAGTCATTAACACTATAAATTCCTTCCATGTCATAATCATTAATAAAATATTCTATATACATATTTATAAAATGTACCTTTTTAATAAAAGGAAAAAAATATTCATTATAAAAAATTAATAGAATATATAATTCGAGTAAAAATTGCTTTAAAAAATTAAAGGGATGTGGTAAAAAATATTCTTCAAACAGTTTTAGAGAAAATTTATATTGGTGACAAATATTCTTGATTAAAGTAGAAATATAGTATTTTTTTAATACAAAAAAAATTATGGATCATTTTATCTAATACATGCATAATCAATCCAAAATAAAATTGTATTGAAATATAAATCCATTCATTCTATTGTAACTTATGAATAAAACTTATATATATTTAATAATCAAAATTTTTACATTAAATTTCATGAATAATTATGTAAAAATTATATAAAAAGTAAAAGAGATTGCACATACACCTCATAGATATAAATATGTGCATAACATCTAACATGTCTTAATGAATTAATTTTGACATATAAAATCCATAAAACATATCTAATATATGAATCAAATCCTCATAAATTTTATAATTATAATTTGATTTTAAATACACATAATTTACATGATAATATTTATAAAATACGCTCTTGGGAATTATATACACAACCATACAGAAACATGATGTGAATATAGAATATGTCACCTAGAAATAAATGATAGATGAGGAACACTTGAAAAGATCATAACATTGAATAGATAATTAAAAAATAGAGTGATTATATGAAAAAATATAAATCAACTAGAAAAGTGGAAATAACAATGAAATCCTATTAATATATAATCAATTTGGAAATGATATTAACCAATGAAAGGAAATTGAGTTTAGAAACCCCTTACCTTGAGTCTAGACGTTCTATGTATATCATTAAACTATTTTATAATGAACATATATTAATTAATTAATTGTTTAAGAACCAAAAAATGGTTTATTATGTTATCATTAAATCATTTATATCATTTATTTAAATTGCATATTTTAATATTGAATCACTCAATTCCATGTCATGTCTTATGAAGATGTTTGGTTCATTTTTGAAAAATGAATTTGTATTGTTGATTATGGTTAGATAGGTATTTGTTTCATCATATATATAATAATAATAAAAAGGATATTATTATTATTATTATTATACATTAATTTTAGATTTATAAAAATATATGTATAGTGGTTATTAAAAATGATTTATGTTAAAAAATAGGGATAAAAGTCCTTATATTCGTATGAGTAATTTATCCCTTCCTTAATGAACTAGAGGAAAATATAATATGAGTTATTTTAAATATAGATTATAATGATTATATCATAAATAGTTTATTATCCGTTTAAATAAATTTATATATATCATCACTGTCATTGCTTGATGAAAAATGAGTCACATAGATCCTTATTAGTTGTAATCAAAACCTATATATGAATGTTGTTATAATTTTTCAAATGATGGAACTGTATGAAAATTAATTATATATTCTTTTTAGAAATTGTAAAAATATAATGAATAATATATATATATATTAAATCCATAATTACATAAATCCATATTGATTTTTTGAGAAAATAATTACATCTGTTCCCCATGTTGTAGTCCACCATACACACGTAGGATGGTCTGATTCCCCATTTGATGGATAGAAGAGATTGATTATGGTTAATAAATTAAGATAAATACATATCCATATATAAAATATACATATTTTATTTATGTCAATTTTTTAATTATTTATTACAAATGTTTAAGAAGATTTTAAATTCAAAACCTTTTGTAAAATGTTATTCCATTCTTCAGAAAATCTCATTTGAATTATACATTAAGCCATATAAGGTTGGTATTATGACCAAAATAATTCCAATTATAAATTGGTAAGAATTTTAATAATGTAATTTAAAATATATTGTATGAAAAAAATTTCTCATGAAGTGCGGAGATGAGATAATGGGTGTCTTTTTATAGATGAGGGAGGGGAAACCCTAGTGATTTCATAAAATATATACTTACATTACAGTCTTAATAATTCATAATCACTAAAAAATTAAAATTTTCTGATAACTATATTATAAAAAATATAAATATTTCAATAAAATATTAATTTAAATGTAGTTGCAAGACCCAAATAACCTAGTTCAATTGTCTTCTTCATTACAAAGGCATGATATACAATGATTCACATCTCGAACGGTCGAATAGTTTAGTAGTGTTGGTAAACTACATACACACATGACTCATGAATTACAATTGAATAAAAATAATAAAAACATAATTTTTTAAAAAAGAATAAAATTGTCCCCTATTATAAATACTTTCATATCAAACACATTACTTTATATGTAATGATGGGTAAATGAAATAAAAATATGGGTGAGTTGAAATTCTCAGTAAGGGACATGTGTAATATAAGAACCCATGAATAACAAAAGAAACATTAATAAGGGCTGAATAATATGGAAAGAAAAATATTTTGACACACACTCCATTTAAATAATTTTCTATAACAAAAAAATGTATGTTAAAAAATGGAAACCATATTCAATTTAATCATTAAACATCATATCTGGTCTAGATATTGCATAATAAATATCGGAAGTCAAGTAACAGTGAACATATTCCATTAATTAATAACTACTAACAAAATGAATCCATATGTTATATAATATTTAAAACACTATGGATAATAATAAATGAACACAGAAATATGGTAATGCTTAAAAATTGGCCATCATGTTTCCAAGTAACATGATACATATATCATTAATACCATTCACGGGACAGTTTAGTGCATATTTCATGAAATCCAATTTAACTAAGTCTGTCAAAATGATTCATCCCATGAGATTATATAATAATCTACTGTAATTAAATAAATAGATCACATCCCATGTCTTCCATGTCCAATGCATTCTACATATAGAAATTAATTGATTTAATTCAAGATTTTTTTGCTTATCATAAAATATCTATGTTGAGTAAAGAATACAGCTTTATCAATATTTCCCCTGATGAATAAAAATCATTCAATATAAACACTATATGTCAAAATGATATATGGTTTACAAATTATGCATATATTAGATAAATAATATATTTATGTAAGGGATATTTATTATATATTTATCACAAGTAAGTGAATATTTCTAGGCGATGTTAATGACTACAAATTGGACTATGGAAGTAAATATTAGTAAATTATGTGGTTAAAATTTTAATAATCCATACAAGTGAAGAATATGGACAGAATTAAAATGTAACCATTGGATTAATAATAAACAAATGTTTTCATTCATGTTTATAATTACAATAAAAATAAATTCAAAAATGTTCTTGAATAAAATATCTGTTTCATCTACAAAAACAATTTGACAATCCATTTCTAGGAAAACACTTATGATTTTTAAAAAAAAATATAAACCTAAAAAGATGTTTGATATTTCAAGAAAATAAATTAATGATTTTGGGTAATTCCACACACACAAAAAAATAAAAAATATCAGTCATTCTTTCTGTAATAATGATTAGGGAAATTATTTGGTTAGAAAAATAAAATAATATTCCATTATCATTATTGTTAAAATGAAAATGGGAATTGTTTTTTTAATTACATTATATTACATTTTAAATATATTTTAATAGGAAAAGGTGTGAAATAAGTTTTTATAAATCATTTTTAAACATCTTTAATCATTTTTAATACATTTTTAGAAGACATGGTTTTGAAATAAAACTCAGTTCCGACCGAAAAGAAAAATGAAGCCATATTTTCATAAAACATTTTCTCAATTATATTATGTACCGTGGAGTGGAAAATCGTACTCATACATGAAAATATAATTAATAATATTTTGAAAATTAAATTAAATGGGTTTATTATGAAATGGATAACCAACTTCCATCAACTGAAATTCCACAACAATCTCGATTAGAATGACATTGTTAAATAATCGTTTGAAATGATTATAAGGATGAAGTGGGAATTAAAATTGAATTAATTATTTTTTGGACTATAAATCCAAAAAATGAGAATAAAATATAAGTTAATAAAAATTATTTATACACATAATATTATAATTACATAATCAATAAATATTATGACAAACCTAATGAACCGAAATTGAATTAATAAATCACTTACGACTTAGAAAAATCTAATTTAAATTCCATTAGATGAAATTATTCAAATATGAATAAAAATTTAATAATGAATTATTAATTATGATTAATTTAATATGGGGGGTATAAAGAAATATAAAATATAATAGGTGTATAACATATAAATAATCAAAAAATTGAAATTGACATGAAATCCTATGCCTTATTTTCTATTTTTGTTGAAGATAGTTTATCCCATTGTATAATGGTTTTAAATAAGTTAATAACATATAATATAACTATAAAAATATTTATAATATCATATAATCTCTTTTTATATGTGATTCTTACCAATTAAATAATAAGATATCATTATTTTTCTTTTTTTTCTTATTTTCCTTGTTTCCTTATGCATATTTCCTCATGAATGATCTGGTTCTTACACATATTGTGTAGTTATATTCATTCCATAATAATAATAATGAAATTATTATCATATTTTTACATTAATTATAATTTTAAAAAATATCCTAAATTATTATTCAGAAAATTGATGTTTGTAAGGATCAAAGAGACAATTGGTCATGCATACACATGAGTAAAATTTCCATTTTTAAATAATCATTATAAAAATAGGTATGTAATATTCTACCATTTAAACATAATATATATATATATATATTATTCTTATATATATCAACCATGTGCTTTGGTGATGAAAAGTTAGAAACATCACTTTGTCACATATCTAGTCCACATGTACACAAATGATGTTTTCATTTTTACGTGAGTCAAAAGGAATTATAGAAAATGATGTATATATTATATTTACAAAATTGAAAATATTGAATTAATATTAATATTATGTAATTTATATCACATATAATCCTTAACATTATTTTTACCTCCTTCCATGTGAAGCATTAATGATAGAGGAATCACATCACTTCACGAGGTGGTAATCCACCGTATACATGAGTTATGTCATCATATCTACAATGAAATGGAATTTAGAATATTTTATATTATATAGTGTATATATATTTATTAATATGTCATAAAACTAATATATATCCTTTATATTCATAATCATACCCATCCTTGATAAGTGGAAATGTAGAAATAAACAATATTAGTTGACAAGGCTGTTGTCTGTTGTATACACAAGTTATGATTTTGAAAACCATTTCATTGATGTGGAGATGATTTTTGGTTATTATATTTTTATAAAAACTAATAATTATTTTAAATACATTGTGAACATTATTAAATAATGACTTAATAATAATATAAGGAGGTAATAAATGTAGTAAAATTAGTACATTCATTGAATAACATTACCTCTTCATCATGTATCCCCCCTATGTTTGGGCTAAGGTATTCAATAGTTGTATTTATTACTAAATTAAGTATTATAGGGTAATTTATGGTATTTTGGGATGTTCTTTTAGAAGAAATTGTTTGAGAAAAATTAGTTTCATGGTGTGTATAAGGGAGGATGGGGTGTTTCCTTTTTTCAGTGGCAGTAGGAAATATTTGTTATTATGAAAAGAATTATGTAATCCCATTTTTCTCAAATTTCAAAGGATTCAAAAATAAAAAATTATTTAACAATATAAGTTTAATTGTACATATATTTCCATAACAAATTTTTTTAAAATTTTTATATTTCATTTTAACCTTATTTTTTAGGTTTAACACCCCAATAAACCCATTTTTACATTAACATTGAAAAGTATTTTTTACTGAATTCAAGATTAATTTTTTAGAAAAAAATTATAATTCTTAGAAATAAGAAATTTTTATGATTCAATTTTTGTAATCCATATTTTTCAATTCATTCCTTAGAAGTAGAAAATTTTAATATAAAATTAACCACATATATTTTATGAGAATGTAAGTTTTTAATGTAAAAAATGATTAAAATTTTACATAGTTTTTATATCCAAATTATGTATTAAAATTATTGAACTGAAATAATTTGGATTTATTAATATTAAATTGAACTAATTTTACTTTTAAACAAATTCAAAATATATTTTCAAATTATAAATTATTAAAATGAAATGGAATCTTTTTATTGAAATATATTTATTTTACTGTTCATCATAAATGAATCATTTTAGGAGAATACCAAAAATTCCCCTAAAAATAAATTTTTAATCTAAATTTAAATAATTATGGTTATCTATTGATAAATATTTTATAAAAGTGATAAAAATTAATTTTAATTGAAGTTCACAATGTCTGGATTTCTATATTTTAGAAAAAAAAGGTTTTTTTAATATATTTAATCTTTTTTTAAATAATGATTGTTTTCATCAAATAAAAAAACCATAATTTTCATATTTTAGCTATTAATATTCATACCAAAAATTTTAAAATCTTATATATATATATTAAATTTTATTTAATTATTTTAATAACATTTCAAATTTCATTGAAACTCGATGTTGCGTGTAACACAAGTTAATATTTGTGTCTTGTGTAACATTATCTAATGATGATATACAATTTATTTAAAAATAAATATATTATAAATTTTATTGGTGATATATTTTATTCTAATATAATTTTTTCATTCCCAATAAACTATCTAATACAATGTAAGTATTTTAAAATCTCATACATTCTTTAAACCTTATTTATATTGCAACCTCGCATATCGAAATATATCCTCGATTATCAATTGTTTGATATTTAGAAATACCATTGTTAAAAAACTGGCATAGTTAATAGGTGTAATAAAATATAGTCCTTAAAATATATTACGTTATGTAAAATTTCACATACAATGACACATAACTAGGTGTCCTCATATGAGAACATCAGTTCTAGTTGAAGATATTGACTTGTAAGATGTATTCAAATTATTATAGAGAGTGACATTGGAAATTTTATTAAAAAATATAATTATTAAAAGAAATTTGTGGGTCCTTATTAAATTAATATAAAATAATCTAAAATACCATCATATCAATATAAATCATGGTATTGGTCAAAAATATTATTTCACTATCAGTTACCTATAGTTGAAGAATTATTATTCTGTCGAAGAATATATAGAAAACATATTCCATAATATTAATAAATTCCGTAATAAAATTCTCATAATTTGGTTTTTATTTGATAAATTTATATGTCATCACTTATTATATTGAAAACATATCTGAAAATGAATTTTATATGCATAGTTATCTAAAATTTACTTTTTCCTGATGGTAAGATCAAGAAAAAAAGATAAACTTTTTCATTCATCTCCATCTATTATTCTAAACCAATAAGGTTAGCACAAGATATCCAATATAATAAATTTATTATAACCAAAAAATTAATACCAATGGTTATTTATTAATATTAATTCATAAAATTGTTTAACTAAAAATAAATGGGTTATTAGTTAGTACATCGCGTTGGATAGTGGAAGGAAATAAAGCCTAATTGTCCATTAATCACTGGTTCAAGCCCCATAGCCTTTCCAGATTATTTGGGATACCACATGGTTTATATTTTTATATTTTTCTACAATATATTAATATAATTCTTATAACATTCTCAAAACAATATGACGGACATTCTTCAAATGAAAGTAATCATAAATAACTCTTTTATAAAGGTTTCAATAGAACATAATTATTTTTTAAACTATCTAATAATCATATTTTAATATTATTAAAATATTTTTAATGATCACATTGAACCTAAATATTATCTATACCATTAAAAATATGTTTGTAAAATTTAATGCTTTATTCTTCAAAAACATTATCCACTAAAACATATGCATTCCTTAAAAATAATCAAAATATCCATAATTTCAATAGACTCCCCTCACATAAAACCTATAATGTGGTTTTAATGACATAAAAAACATGATAAATATTATACCAATAAACCAATTTTTCTATCCATAACTCTTAAATTAATTATTACATATATTATTCTAACACAATCCAATGATGTTTCATGATTTCCATAATCAAAATTATATTGTTTAAAATAATTCAAAAAATTAAGTATTTTAATCCCAATAAATAATTATATCATCAATTTATTTTAAACATTGGAACTCCATTAATCAATATTTGATCCTTGGACACTCATTTTCATTATGTATTTAAATATATCATAGTGGGTTACAATTAATATTAGAACTATCCTATGAATATCCCCCAGGAGTTCCAAACTAGGTGTATATTAAGGCATGTTTTCATGCACTATATGAAGATGACATCATGCTTAATTATCCTATTTCAGAGTTATTACCTGAAGGTACATATTTTATAGAACCTTTTCCAGTTATTTTATCCATATATGGATATATATTAAATAAAAATTTCATAATATATTTATTACAAAAATAATAGTATGTTCTTCTAAACTTATCTGCAAATTCTATCATAGGACAATGATACCTAATCCGCGTTTTATTAAATTTAGATCCCAAGGTTTCTACTAAATCACATATAATACTAATAGTTGTAACTTGTCCCGAGTAACCGAGATCTAGGGCCTAATTTATACACTGTCATGAGATACATGGAATTGAAACCCAAAGGAGAAAATAAATAATAATGTTGGTAATGTACACACATAGTTGAGTCTTTAATTACAAGTGAATATAGAAATTACAATATATGTTTTTTTCAAGAATAACATTATTAACTCAATAGTATACATTAATATGAAAAATAATAAACATCATGTAAAATTGTTTAAGGTAAATAAAACGGAAGTGAGATCAAATTTTTCGTAAGGGTTAATAGAAATGAAATAAATGATGAATGATTGAATAATAATTAATAAGGATTTAACAATATGTCAATGTAAATATATGAACACTTATAACATTTAAATAATTGAAAAAATATATTCAATATTATGGTAGATAACATAATACACATGAAATATAATTATTATTCTTTCTACCATAACTGGAAAAGGAATAATTAATATGGAAAACTAAATTATTAGAAACACATGGTATTAATCATAAAATTAGAGTAAAATGAATCTAAATATAATTTAGTTGTTAAAATATCATGGATAAAAATAAATGAACTCTGAATAAATGAAATGATTAAATATTTGATGTTTTGTTTCATAGGAACATGATATCATTTCTACAAATACCTTGCACAATACAGTTTCGAACATAATGGGTGACAACCCCTTTAACTATGGATATACAATTGATTATTCCTATGATTATATTGATGAATTAAGGTGATTTCTATTAAAAGTATCCAACACATTTTTTTTATTTAAAAACATTCATCACATATAAAATAATTAATTTGATACATTAAAATTTATCATTGTCATTAAATAAACATATTTTGTAAAGAATAAAAATTTATCAATATTTCACAAGATGAAAAAATTACCTTAAATATAAAAATAATAATGTTAAAATGGAATGAAATTTAATAAATAAAAATATCCATTATAAATAATATGGATATTTATGATAAACTTATTGTCAATTGATCATTGGAATGAAAAAATTATAATGGGATGATAATGACTACAAAAAGAATCAAGTTAGTGAATTTCAATACTATATTTGTTCAAAATAATCATAAACCATCTAGAGGAAGAATAATTTTTATATTAACATATAACTATTATAGTATTAATTAATGGTTTTTTAATTCTATAAAAAATAAATACCATAAAACATGTTTAAAAAAATTCTTGAGTAAAATATTTTTTAATTTAGGGTTTTTAAAATAATTTTCTTTCAAACCACCTTTAAAAATGTTTATATAAAAAAATACACATAACATTTATATAAAATCATCATACAAAATAATTTTAGGATAGTTTTAAATTAAATTTTTTTTATCATTGTAAAAAAATAAATTACTTTTTAAATTTAAAAATGTTTCAAAAAATGCCATATTCAGAAAATAACATGATGATTCATTTAACGGTTTTTGTAAATCAAAAAAATAATTTATTTGATAATTTAATAATATTACATTATAAAATATTATAAAAAATTTTTGAAAATTAATTTGATAAGTAATTTCAATAATATAAAAAATATATGAATTTTTATTTATAAATTGTTGTGTTTGAATAAAATATTTTTTCAACTAAATAGTTAAATGATGATGGATTTTATAAAAAATAATTCTCAATTAATTTATATACAATCGAGTGAAATTTTTTTCAATTACATAGAAATTATCCATAATAACCATATGTGAATAAAATTTATGGGTTTTATTAATAAATGGTGTTATGATTTTCTTCAATTGAAATTCATGAACAATCAATCACAACTATAAAGAATCTTTAAATAAACCATTACAATGATTATAATATTGAAATAATAATTAATCAATGAAGAGATAGTAGGTTTAAAATATAAAGGCACATAAATCCATGAAATAAAATAAGTTTTATTCTAAAATCATTTCACAAATAATATTAAAATTATATCATTAATTAATTACAAGATTAATCAAATGAATAGAAATTGACATATAAAATACTGTATGGCTCAATAACATTAAATTCGAATCCACTTAAAATAAATAATTCAAATCTATAAATAAAATCAGATGAAGAATGAAGTATTCATGTTTTTTCATGTCATTGGACTAGTATATACACCATATAAAATAAATTACATTCATAATAATACAATAAGCCCCGATGGAATGAAATTTATAAAAAATCCATTTTATTACACTTTTGTTTGGTGGAAAGTTTATTAAACTACTATATAATTGTTTTAAAAAATTAATTAATTAATTATACCATATTAATATTTTTCTAATATCATATATTATTATTTTATATCATCTTGTTACATGTTAGTTAATAATATTTTATAATTTTCATTGTTTTGAGTGTTAATTTCATTATTTTTTCATATGTGTTTAGTTATAAGATATCCCATTATTGCACATATTATATTTTTCGATCAACTAAAATATAATAATCATAAAATATATATCATATTTTTAAATCAATTTTACATGTAAAATCAATAATTAATTGGGGTTATGAAATATGAAGTGTGTTACGTCTATAAATATGATCGACCATACACAGACATGAGTAACATTTCCATTTTTCATTGATCATTATGGAAATGAGGTAAGTAATATTTTACCTTTATATTATGACAAAAATATCAAATATACCATATTATATACATATATATATATTCATATATATATCATCAATGTTGTGTACTAACAAAAAGAGACTCACATCACTTCATGAATGTGGTAGTCCCGACGTACAAGAAAGATGTATTTCCAATTACATCTGAGAAAAAGAATGAAATATAATGAAATATATATATATATGTATATTATATCTCTATAATGACTAAAATTTTAATAATACCATAGTTATTTCATTTATATCATGTATAATCATTAATTTAATCATTATCGCTATCCATGTGATGTGTTAATGAAATATGAATCGCATCACCTCGCAAGGCTGTTGTCCATCGTACAAATGAGATATGTTATCATATATCACGAGGAATGGGATATAGGCAGATATATATGATATAATGACTCCATAGGTATAACTGAGTTATGAATACAATATATATACTTTATATCCATCATCATATCCCACCATGATATGATCAAATGTAAAAAAATGACATCGGTTCACGAGGATGTAGTTCACCATACACAAGAATGACGATTCTATAAAACATTTTATTGAAGGTGAGATGATATTAGTTCATGAAGATAACATGAAAAATCATATTATATGGAAGATATTGAGGTTTTTTATATCATCATTGTTTAATAAAAAATATAGGATGGAAAAAATAATTCAAATAACGATGCTCATTGAAGAATATTACCTCAATTTTAGGAATCCTCATTTGGATTACTGTAAAGGGGATATGGTTTTATTTCATTCAATATAAAATGGGAGATGATTTTATTAGTAGTTAAAGGGTATATAGTTTTATTTCATTCATCATGAAATTTTCTCAAAAAATAAGTAGACCATATTAGACATTAAATGTTATTCTGAAGCCAAATTTAGAGTAGATTTTTCTAATTTAAATTCTCATATTTTGAAAAAATAAATGTATATTAAATCCCACTGATGCATCGAGAAGGCATGTTTTATGGTGAAAATTGTTCAAAAGCATAAAATTCATTATATCTAAATTCAATAACAAAATAATAGGAATGAAGTATGATTGAATAATTTATATAAAATTGATCTAATGTTACATTAAAAACAACTCTAAATATAACTTAACATCATAAAGTATTTAACGGAAAATATACTTTTCAATAAAAAATTAGTATTTTCATTATTCATAAAAAAATGTATATTTTGAGGAAATCAAAAAAAAATCACGGTAATATAATTTTGGTATAAAGATTGAATAAATGAAGTTTATTTTTACTTCAAAATATTATTAATTATCCTATAATACTTAGTATGGTTAAGATATCCATCCTAGTAAGTCTTTAGTGAAAACCTATGGAGGATACCAGAAAAATATACAACATTATTCAACGAGCTATTTTATTTTATTTTTTATACAAATAATACAATTATTATTTAATAATGATAATATTATAACCACATTATATTCAATATAATTGGATTTTTTATAATAATCTCATGAACTATAATTATCCTCTCTTTAATCAAATGTGTTACGAAATCATCATTCGTGTGTATGACATACTACTTCCTTATGAACCGATGTCGTTTGATATCCAATTACAAAATTCATTATTGGGTTTGATGATGTATATAATGTATATATATAATCATAACCCTCTCTAATTTGGGGATAGTTACTTAACATTAATCGATGCTCTACCGTGCAAAAGATTCCACTTCTAAAACCACATGAAAAACAACACGATCACAACGTATTGGATCTTTCTCAATAGGTCTCCCAAGGGTCCCCATTTTGGTGGGCCCACATGGAATTGACCCTCTATCATTTCATTTTTTACTCTATAATGTTTTCACATAACATATTCCTCTTGCACACATATTTCTCTTCATATTGTAACATTTTTACACTCATCTACTCATTTGTGTGAAACTTCCCATCTTATGTGCATCCTCTCATTTTTCATTCTCCCATACTCGTGTGCTCTATGTGGCGTCCTAAACATATGTCACCATGTACAATCCCATATTATGCATGACACCCTTGTCATGCACCTGCTTCTCCCGTACGACCCTCCATGTTTGTAAAAAGTGATTTCCATGTGCCTTGGGAGGTACTTCACATTTAATTTCTCATCCTCATGTTTAATCGCATAGGCATGCTAAATGTTGTTTCTTCTTCACATAACCATCCTAACGTGAGTCCCTCTTTGGATCACCCCATAACCACATCTCCACATGGAATTTCTAGTTTCTTCCCTCCCCCATGGGTTAATGTGTGCCAGATATGTATGTCCTAGGGGTTATGAGTTCATCCTCATCGTATGAGCTACATGATGTTTTACAAAAAATAACCCTAGTCCCCAGAACATGACATTAAATTATAGAATTCTCCACGTAATATATGCAGGGTGACATGCCAAGGACATTTTCTACACCAACTGGTCTCTGCGGGAATGAGATCTTCCTTACATGGAATGAGACCATCCTTATATGGAATGACATTTTTCCGTAGTGGAGGGCAGCCATCATGGTGTAATCCCCAATCCTTTCTTGTCATAGGTAGCATTATTACACCTCCTCTATTCTTTCATGTGAAAATTTTAGAGGAATGATGGGAACATGGCACTCTAATACACCATCCCTCACCCTTTCGGATTTATCACCATTGGTCCTCCAACCTAGATTACGTCCCAATCTTTATCACCATGGGCTGCTAACTAAGCATAAACCCCTATCACCAATTCATCTCCATAGAGGCAACTAGGAAACTTCATTACCTAAGCCCCACACACCATTGCTGCTCTTTAGTGGCACTCATGCCTCTATCATAGAGTAAGTCACTATCTCCATCTTGCTAGGCCGTTTACCATGAAAAATCTCATTTCACCATTTCCGCTCCATATTAGAAACTGGAGAGATTTTATGCGCAAGCCCCATCCATCATTGCTGATCTATAGAGGAACTTGGGCCTCCATCTAAGAGTAATTCCCAATCTCCTTCTCTTTGGGCTGTTAACCAAGCGTATGCCCCTATTTCTATTTTGGGATGCCGATCACGCATAATCCATGCTCTATTCCTTGTATACAAAACTTTCTTGACATGATCACTAGGTTTTTGTTGCCTTTTATTTCTCACACTGAGAATGAATTGTGTGGGCCTAAAAAAGCATCGATCGTGGAATCCACATCGGGGTTCTTTAGTGTGTATTCATCATCTTTTTTCATCCTGATCTATGTTGACTTTTATCCATTCCCTCTCTAGGAATTGTATATAAGAAGCCACCCTAAGGTTTAATCCCTTCACCCAACAGTCCCTACCACTTCTCATTGGATTTCCCTCATCTCGCATGACATTAAACTATAGGAACCTTTTCTCCTACATGACATTAAAATTTATGATTTTGAACTACATGGGTTTTGATCACTATATCTTAGACAATGTATGTAGAAATCCTCCCGGAGGTTCAAACTCAAAAACTAGCAAACCTATTCGAACTATGTGGCTTCTGATACCTGTATCGTAGGTAGGTTACGTTAGAAGCCTCCCTGAGATTCATCCCCAAACCCTGGTAAATGTCAATGACACTGTTTTTTGGGACCCATATTCTCCATCTGTCCCTTAGTGGCATCAAACCAACTCTTGGGATTCAATCCATGCATAATCCCCAACATTTTGTCGGGTCACTGTCTTTTGAATACACTCCATTACATGACCCATCTTGAACAACGTCGAAATTGATTCCATACAATAGGGAAACATAGGAAGCCTACCTGAGGACAAATCCGATCATTCATGTCCCTTAATCGAGTCTCCCATTGGATCATGTATTTAGGGAAGATAATTCTCCAACCTGGAAGCCCAACATCCTTCGTGTATTATCCAAAAATCCATCCTCAAAGGACTCCTCCATAGGTGTCCCATCTCCTATCTTTCTAAACTACATCGACAATGATTTCCTACCAAAGTGATACGTTGGAATCATATCTGCGGTTTAATCCCAACACTAACATTATCTCCAAAATACTTCCATGTAACTCCCCATAAAATTCATTCAAACCTCTATCATTCATCATGATTCTATCCCAGGCAGCCACATCCTAGAGGATCTTGTCATCCATTCGGGCTGCTAGCCTTACATAAGCCCTAAAAAATCTGTAACCATACAATATAGAGTATCTCTCTTGTGGGGGTTTGATATCCATGCATATGTGCCTGTATTTATCCAGGTCATTGTTCTTTGTGTACACCCAGATTCATCACTCATTCAAACTATGTGGGTTTTGATCAATCTTGTACACACATGGTACGTTGGAAACCTCCCTGAGTTTTAATCCCAGATAATAGTAAAACCTAGCATCCTAATTGTAGAGACCAAATCATCCTCAGATCCTTAATCATTGGATGTTTGATCTAATCATCTAGTAACCCCCATAGGTGCCCCCTCTTGGGGATGTACCCTTATAATCCACACATATAAGTTTTCAAATCAGTACGATATGTCTCCACTTGACATTAAAATGTTTCATAACCTGGGTTAATCATGGGAAATTGAGGTAAAATCAAGGAAATGAATAGGGAATATAATTCCTCACATTATACGTTTGATGACACGAGCTTACTCACCCTCGAGATGCCCTATCATAATTGAATGAAATCCATAATCAATAAGGTTTTTGTGTCTATAAATGCCAACGATGTCCCACATGACTACTCCCCTAATCAAAGTTTTATTCCCGGACATGCACCCATGTCAAGTAATAACATATACACTGTAATTGATAGACATTCACGATGATATGGAATCTCGGAAGAGATTCACAAACAATGACTCAAATCTATGAGGGAGACCTGAACTAGGTGATGAATTATGAGGAGGAAGCCACAGAAGGAGGAGCCGACATCCCTTCATCACATTTATCTTTAGGATACATTTTCCATGAATAATAAATGGATTCCACCTAACATTGAAAAGTGGGAACCCATGGAAACAGTGCAAATTTTCGTCAACAGACAGATGTACACCTGAGAAAAAGCTTTAGAAACAATAATTTAATTTTTGATTCTTTCATATTATTAGTGAAAAAATTTTATTTTCACTGAAAAATGTTATTTTGGTCGGATACTCATTTTAGATGTAATAATTTAATTTCAATCAAAATATAATTGCATCAATAAAAATATTCCCTTTCTAATTTTTATTGAGTATAAAATATATCCCAACCACAATATATAATAGGAAAAAATATATATTTAAAATATATTCTATTGATAATGGATATAAAAATGTAGTTTAACGAAGATATTTTCCACCATGGATCAATTGGATTGTATTAACAGTTTATTTTACCTGTTAAAAATACATTAAACTTTTTTACTAATCAGGACCACTCATCTCTTAAATAATAATTACAAATGAATCCTTTATCCACATATAAATATTAATCAATTTAGAAGTATAAAGATACCTGATGTGGAAGAGGTTTTTGAAGAAAAAGTAATTAATCAATTAATCTAACTATTATTGTACCATGGTGGTACAACCTAGGGTCAATCATAGGGATTCAACATACAATCACTGAATTTAAAGTATTAATAATATAAATTAAATATTATAAAACTAACAAATATAACATATATCATGCGTTTGAAATGCATGCAATATATATATACACATATATATTAAATAAAATAACAAATTATGTAAGGTAATTAAATAATGAAATTTTTATTAGGAGGTCATATTGATTTATTTCATTGTTCAAAAGGTTCTAAATATTCAATTCAATGTAGTTATCGAGAAAATTATCACTATACCCACTCACTAGAAATGTGATTTCATCATTCAAAGAACTTTTTATATGGGAAAATCCACCTCTTAACAAAATACATGATACTAAATCCCATAAAATATAATTTATTCTATGATATTATTTTTTCAAAACCAAAATAGTGAAGGGAAGGAAAATGATAAACGATATAAAAGAATTCAATTGAAGGGAAAAAGGGTAACAATTCACCATAATCGGCATAAATAGAAAAAAAATCACAGAATTTATTGAGATAATTTAAATTTCAGTATAATAACTCCTATCCAATTCACTATTACATACCTAAAAAAACAACTTTAGTTCTGGTTTTTTAGTGGAGTTGTATAGGGAACATGGTTGGAGAAACAGAAAAAAATCGATTGAAGAATAAGAGGAATGTATAATAATAGTAAGAATAATATATATATATATATATATATATATATATTAAAATTATACTGGTATAATATAAACAAAAATCCAACTAATCTTTTGAAAATGTATATTATTTGGAATTGGAGGGGAGGTGAAAATTTATTGAAAAATAAGTGGGAAATTTTAGATCTGAAATCATTCCTCTAAAAATATGTTCATTTATAAATAATAAATGTCTTAATATTGGAATGAAGTCTTCTCTTTTCCAATATTCCTCCCTAGTTCACCAACATCATCATATAATTATTTTCATATAAAAAAAAGTTATGTCTGATTTATTCAGGAAAATTAATCTTTCAATATAACTATTTGAATTGAAATGAAACAAATTAATATGACTTTATTGAATTTATGATGGAGAAATATCACATAGTCATCAAATTAAAAAAATGTTATCTAGATTGTTTTTCGACATTATATGAACTTTTTGTCTTCATTTTAACTAATAGAATGGGATATATAATCTTATATCCAAAAATATTTTGATATGTACAAAAATATTGAGGCGGAATATGTGATTTGTTTTGGGAATTAATATAATTAATTTAGTTTTTATTCATATTCAATAAAATGCATCCTAAGATTCCATGAATCATAAAATGATTAATTTAGAAATTTCATTCACTATAGAAAAACTAATTATCGGAATGAAAGGAAATATAAAACAATTAAAATAAAAAATTAGTACATTTTCTCCAATTAATCTCCAAATACATCAATAACCAAAATGACAGAATTTAATACAAAATAACACAATGTTAGGATTAAAAAGGTTTAATAATAAAATAAAATATTTGAAAATGTTACCATCATCACCCCCATACACATAAAATTTACAGTTCTAGGAAATCATCAAATAATAAAATGAAAACTAAAACCTGAATCAGAAATGAGTAAATATCAATTATATTTTCTGAAAAATATTTCTATCATGTTTTTTCTATGAAAAAAAATTCCCATTATATTTCAGCCTTAATTTTTTAGTGCATTAAACATAAAAATCCATTCATAACCAATAAAAACCAATCTCAAATTGATTGGCGTGTCACTCATCACTCAAGAGAAATTATATATTGAGTTATGATCATTATGGGAAAATTTATGTATTGATATAGGATTATGAAAAATATCACATCTCTAAAGAATGATTCCAGAAAATATTATCATTGATGTGTTAATTTTTTATGTGATTTATATGGATTAGGATTAGTGGGTAAAATATTAAAAAAGATAAGGTAAAAATAGGATGTATGAATCATAAGTAAAATCCATGAATAATCAAGTGAAAATACATGAAATTATTCACTCAATACCACTTAAAATGTGAAACCAAACTATAACATCCCAAGTAAATAAATATTATTTCTTTTTTATATTTATTAATATTTGTGAATAAAATATTAATATTACTTTAAAGGGAACACTATGCTTGATGGTGTACCCAATACGCAACAACGAGTTTCTTTGAAATATTACGTTTCACTCTAATAATAAAATAATATCATTTTAAATGGTTTTTAACGCCTATCCGTTGTAATGGCGAGAATGAACATAACTAACTACCAAATTATTATATATTTTTGTCAAATATTTTTACTTTTTGAAAAAAAAATTAGAGGATTAAAATGCGAATGAATCCAATTTTAAGCGTAAATATTCTAATATTCTTTAAAAGGTTGATTAAGCACCTTCTAATGGCGAACCCTTTTTAAATCCACTTTTGGAAAATTTTATATGTTATATTGGACCAAATAAAATCGTTCTTTAAAATTGGGACACCAAAATTTACTTTGTGTTTGTTTTTGTTATTTTTTCGATAATGTTCCTTTTTGATGAATAAGTGAAAAATGAAGTACTTTAATTCAAATCCTCTTTTTAATATAATTTATTTATTTTTTTATATCATCTTTTTATTTGATTTTAATGTGCAATTAGAATATATTTTTACCACTTAATCCAATGGTGGTCATTGGAATTAATTTCACATTGAAATTGGACTTAAACTACTTTCAATCTTTTGATATATTTTGTTTCTTAAAAACACGCTATCTGTTTTGAAACCGGAAATTAATTATTAAATTGATTAATGTAACATATATGTTTTTAATTTTGTAAAATAGACATAATTTTTTAATTTGGAATATAAAATATAGCATATAGTGAATTTTTGGTATTTTTCTGAAAAACATCCATTTTTGATGAATAGTGAAACCACTAAGTGGTAGTTAAAAAAACTGATTTTTCATTTAAATAAAATTTTACCACCTCTGTGATTTGAATTTAAAAAATCCGACATACATGGATGTCATAAGGATTTAAACTGTGGTTCAACAGGATGAAAATATTTTTTGGTGAATAGTAACTTTTAAGTATTATTATTCTCGATTAAAGGTAAATAATGTAATTTAAGGTAAAGATAGTGTTATAATAATATAAAATGACCTTGAAACTTGTACTAACCTTATTGGAGGATTCATGGACGACCAAGAAAATCCATGGGTCAACTTGGGGACCCCATGGAGCCACTTGGGTAAGAAAATGACATTAACAACTTTTTATTTAAAGTAAGAATAAAAATGTCACAAACATGTATTTTTTTACTAAAATAAATTTACATATGGTTTTACAAGTCATATTTTTGACCATAAATATTAATTATAAATCTAAAAATATTTTTTATATCATATTAGTTTTATTATAATTTTTAGACATTAAATAAATTAATTTATTTATGACATGATGATGATGTAGCGATTAGCTCATTAATGAACGATTTAAATATAATGAAAAGATAATGTAAAATATAAGACATAAAATTTTCAAAAACCTATTGTATTGGTTTATTTCGAACCCTTATCACCTTATCCTAGACATATATCTTTTTGGGACCTTTAAAATCTTAAAATCATTTTAAAATAAACTGACATTTCATGACATTCCAAGAGTGCCCCTCCTCACTCTTATAAATGGCCCCCACCTCTACCTAATTACCCACACAACTCATTCCATTTCCTCATCCAAAATCTGATCATTTTATCTATACACATCCCTCTCCTCATCCTAGAAGCCTTTCTTTAGGCAGAAAGATCTTCAAGAAACGCTTTTGGTTCAAACCAAGGGGAGTTACCCGATTTAAAGGTAAAGTCTTCCCTAATGTTATTTTGTTTTATTTTACTTCTCCAACCCCCTAAACTCTTTTTATTCCTTTATTTTTTAAAAAAATCAGTATCATAAATATAATAGGATTTTTTTTATGAGAATTATTCGAGCTACACATAAACACACCTCCGTCTAACGGTTAATGAACATACTGTTTCTGTGTATGGTGAATTACTGCCTCACGAAACGATGATTGTTCTATCTTCTCCAACCACCACTCATGGTGGACATTATGATGGAATTATATTTATTTATGATATATATTATATTTATTTCCTCTCCATTATTCTGTATTTTACATTTAAAACACACCATTATGCCTTCAATGTTGTGCAAATGCGATAATTTGATTTGAGGAAGTGGGGACTACCACCCCCTCAAGTGATGTGACTCGTTCATGCAATACATGGAATGTATAAAGAATTAAATTATTGAACTTATGTGACCTATAAAAAATATATATTATAATGGAAATATTATATATATATATATATCTCTCTCATTTTTTTTAATTCCATTAAATATGAAATAGAAATGAAAGTAGCGTTCATGCGTACGTACGGCTTACCGTCTCCATGAACGGTGCATTTCATTTCATACATATAAATATTATGTAATATTATAAATTCAAGTATATACATGGTATATATGATATATATTATATCTACATCATGAATATAATTCTAGATATAATGGATATTTTACCACATGAACTACTTGTAATTATAAGAAGTTTATTTTTGACTCAAGTACCAATGATCGACAAAATGACAGTTATTAACATAAATAATTACATAATGTTCATAACATAGTAATAAGTGATATAAAAGGAATAATGAACTTGAAAAAGGTTCTTATGAAAGTAGAAATTAACTCTAGCATATTATTCAAGAAAATAAAGAAACAAACAAGAGAAGTCAGATTTGAGGTAAGGGATCCAACCTCCCTCTATCATTTTAAGTACTCTCTATTACGTAATTTCTTTTAAGATCATATTTATTATGTTTGGGGATGTTATTTTATATTCCTAATTCTGTAATTTTTATGTTCATATTATGATAGACCCTATTTGATCTCATAAATCCATTTTTTGATGTTTTAATTGGCAACGTTAGGCTGCCGAGTTTTCGTAAGATATTTTTCATTTCACTTTTATTCCCATGAGATTAATGCTACATTTTTTACTATTTACTTTTGTGTGGTGTCTGTACTGCCCATTAATCTACAATTTGTGTAATATACTCTCATTTATGGGTATTTACATCTTCATTGTATGACCCTTCTTTCATGGGGTGTACGTTTTGAAATGTTACCCAAATCGGTAAGGGAACCTTTCACCCTCCTCTTTTTAAAAGACTTATTTTTGTTTGATATTTTAATTTATATCTTTCTATGTGGGGATATGTTCTTATATATCCTTATTGTTGTAAATTTTAGGTCCAAGAGATGAGATACCATTTTCTCTCTCATCAACTAATTTTTTTAATTTTAAATTGACGCCATTAGGCTGTCAAATTTTAGCAAAGGAACATCTTAGCAAAATTTCAATTCTATGGGTTAAACTTGTACTCCTTGAATATTTTAAACTATGAATATGTTTGGATGACCTCTGATTGTTTTACACATTATATCCTCTTATATTGTTTGTATTTATTTTTTTCACACATAATTATGTAATCGATTTATCCTTAATCTAAGGATACCGACTTTGTAAGGGACTTCGTCTCAATCTCCTTTCATTGAGGCATATTCTGTTCTAATACAATACATTAATGTATATGCTATATAAACCCCTTTTTCATTTAATTTTATTCAAAATGAATCTTTTCTATAAAAAGCATTTTACTAAATGAAAAACAATATGTTTCATTTTAATGTACGCGGTTACAACAACCATTCTGCCGCCACGAGTATTATTTGATCTCTGGCTTCCTCAAAAATCCATAATGTTTTTAAAAGTAAATAAATACCATATACTATTTAATGTATTTCAGTATTGAAATGGTTTTGATAATATATTTGTTATGTCAATATATTTAAGTGATATATTGTGATTGAAATGTGGAAATTTTTTATTTCCTTTATAATTGTTTTATGTGTTATTATTTTATAATGGTACTTGGACATTTGATGGGAGGATACATGATAAACCATATGACGAGTGGTGCCCTGAATACTAGGATGGGTGGTTATGTTATATCCTTTAATGCATTTTGTATGGAAGTCGACCGTATGGATATTCCATGTAGTTATATGTGTGGAAGTCGACCGTATGGTTATTCCATTTAAGTATTTTTATGTCCCAAGTTACCTTTATATGTTATGTGTTCTTTATATGGGTTTTTAGTAATATTATGATTACAAATGATAAGTAGTGATATTTTATTCAGTTAAGAGTATTTAATACTTCATAATGGTGAAAAGTATTACTTTGATAAAGTATTCATGGTTTACTTGTTGTTTTGAAACACCCACAGTTTTCTTTATTTGTGTATCCTTTATTGGATTTTTATGCTCATCCCAAGTTTTTTAAATGTTTTATACGGGACTTAAAGATGAATAGGGTCAAGGATGCGATCAAGGAAGACCATTCTATCTAAAACATGGAACTAGACATGTTTCTTTTTAAGAGTTTTTATTCAGTGAAAAAAATAGAAACTGAGTAGATGTGTCTACCAAGTAATCTATGAGATGTAATAGTTATGTTCTAATTCTATAAAACTCTAAACCTGAAAATATCCTCAATTTGAATTATTCATTTAATTCAAGATTATGTAATGTTTTAAAGCTGGGTCCTTATAGTTGGTATCAGAGGGAGGTTTAGATAACTTTAGAGGTTAGGGTATTCTCTAATCATAAGTGGAATTACCATAATGGTTAGGATTTTAGAAAGAGTCATGGTTTTAGATAAATTGAATGCGTATGTATAACTTAGTGTTTATCTTATTCATTAATACATGATAATTTTGTTGATATACTCACACTGACATTTTTGGTTTTAGTAAATGGATGGTTCTAGCAGGAACCAAAGTGACAATGGGATTAAAGGAAACCAGGGTGGTTCTTTGATTAAGAGACTGGATGAAATGGGGGATTCAATGAGGAATCTCGTGGTTATTCTAAACCAACTATCAATGAGTCATTATTATCCACTTGAACCTTGGTGATTTCTCAGATGCATCATCTACTAGAGAACCAACTTGATGTGGAAGTTCAGTTAATAATTATAATGGTAACCATTAGGGTTTATATGATCCTTACTTTTGAGGTAATTATGGGTTACTATATGATGGAAGATGAAAGGCAGGTGGTAAAATTGAGTTTAAATTATGTTATGGTTATTTTGGAAGATTTAATCTATTTTTTGGAATGTTATTATAATTATATAGTTTTCAAAAAAGTACAACACACAGACTATGTGACAACCCTTCGCGTCGGACAAATCTGTGGGAATCGAACCCACAACCAAAGTGCGACTGGTATTTATAACCTACCACTGGACTTCGTGAAGTCCCTAGTTAGTATGAAAAATTATTTTTAGTTATATAATTTTATGAATCAATAATAAGTTGATTTTGGGTTGTTTAGGAAAATATTGACTTATCACTGAGGATATATGATTAGGTTAATTACCTGTCAATATGAGACTTTAAGAGCAACTGATGTTATTTGGAGATAAATGTTAATTTTTACCTTGGAAGACTATGTGATTAAATACTTCAATTATTTGGGTTTCGATCTTAGATTGGTTTACTTTGAATATTTTTATTGAAAAATTGTTTATCGAAGGGTCTTCATTGAACTTTGGGTTTTGTTGGAAAAATTTTGGAGATTAAGAATAGATTTTTTTTATAAAAGATTATCCTTTTTTGGATTATTTGATCTTATTCTACCAATTTTGGTTCTGGTAAGGGTCTAAATACATGGGAAATATATAGTTCTCTTTTTTGGATTAGGAGATTCTCTATATGTTGATTATAGCGCTCTTTATGTGAACAAGTCATCCTAAATACTCGTATTTTGGAGAAAATATGAGTTTGTATAAGAAATATAGTAACAGATGAAAGTCTACATGAAAAGTATATATGATTCCTTAGGATTTAGTTAAGCTCATAAATAAATTACTCAATGGAAATTAACTTAAAACAAAAATGTTTTCCGTTAACTTTTCCTACTGGGGAATCAAATATCGTTTAACCCATCACAAGTTTGTGATTCTCTTGTGGTTACCTTTCTCTTATTCATGTTTTCTATCACTCTCCATCAGAACATGACCCTTTGTTTTAACTTCTATGTCCATGTTTTTCTACATGTAATCCTAGTATGCATTAACTCAGGTGACCATTGTACTTCCCTATCATTCTTTTAAGGTGACAGTTTAATTTACTCCTTTTCCGATGTGGTTATTTCAATGAAGTTTAAAAGCCCAATTTTAACATTGTGAGGACGCAATTTGGAAAGGGGGAAGGATGTTACATCCCAAGTAAATAAATAATATTTCTTTTTAATATTTATTAATATTTTTGAATAAAATATTAATATTACATTATAGGGAACGCTATGCTCGATGACGTACCCAATATGCAACAACGAGTTTCTTTGAATTCTTACATTACACTCTAATAATAAAATAATATCATTTTAAATGGTATTCAATGCCTAGCCATTGTAATGGAGGGAATGAACATAAATAACTAAAAAATGATTATATATGTTTGTCAAATATTTTAACTTTTTACAATAAATGTTAGAGGATTAAAATGCGAATGAATCCAATTTTAAGCATAAATATTCTAATATTCTGTAATTGGTCGATTAACCACATTTTGATGGGGAACCCATTTTAAATCCAATTTTTGATAATTTTATCTGTCATATCTGACCAAATAAAATTCTTCTTTAGAATCAAGACATCAAATTTTAATTTTTGTATGTTTTTGTTATTTTTTTCGATAAAGTTCATTTTTAATGAATTAGTGAAAAATGTAGTATTTTAATTCAAATCCTATTTTTAACAGAATTTATTTATATGATTTGTTCATATTTTGAATTGGTTTTAAATTTAAATTGGAATATATTTTTACCATTCAATCCAATGGTGGTCATTGGAATTAATTTCAGTTTTAAATTGGACTTAAACTAGTGTTAATCTTTTTGATATATTTTGTTTCTTAAAAACATGCTATTTGTTTTGACAAAGGGAATTAATTATTAAATTGATTAATTAAACTTATAAGTTTTTAATTTTGTAAAATAGACATCATTTTTGAATTCGGAATATCAAATATAGGTTATGGTGAATTTTTTGGTATTTTTCTGAAAAAACATCAATTTTTGACGAATAGTGAAACCACTAAGTGATAGTTAAAAAACTGATTTTTTATTTAAATGAAAATTTACCACATCAATGATTTTAATTTAAAAAATCTGACATAAATGGTTTTCATTAGGATAAAAAATGTGGTTCAATGGGATTAAAATATTTTTTGGTGAATAGTAACTTTTAAGTTTTATTAATCTCGATTAAAGATAATTAGTGTAATTTAAGGAAAAGATATTATTATAATAATATGAAATGACCTTGAAAAATGTCATACCCTTATTTGATTAGTCATGGAAGACCAATATAAGTTATGGGTCAACTTGGGGACCCCATGGAGCCACTTGGGTAAGAAAATTACATTAATAACTTTTTATTTTAAGTTAAAATAAAATTGTCACAAACATGTATTGTTTTACTAAAACAATTTTTACATGGGTTTTTACAGGTCATACATTTGACTATAAATATTAATTAGGATGATAAAATTATTTCCTATATCATAGTATTTTTTTTATAATTTTTATACATTAAATAAATTAATTTATGTATAACACCATGATGATGTAGCAATTACCTCATTAATGAACACATTAAATAAAATGAAAATATAATGTAAAATATAAGACATACACTAGTCAAAAACCTATTGTATGGTTGGATTTATAACCCTTATCACCTTTTAATCTAAATATATCTTTTTGGGACCTTTAAAATCCGAAAATCATTTTAAAATAAAGTGACTTTTCATGACATTCCAAGAGTTCCCCTCCTCCCTCTTATAAAAGGCCCCCACCTCTACCTCCTTACCCACACATCTCAAGCCATTTCCGTAGACAAAATCTGATCATTTTATCTCTAAAAATCCCTATCTTCATCCTAGAATCCTACCCTTAGGAATAAAGCTCTTCCAGAAACCATTTTGGTTCAAACCAAGGGGAGTTACCTGATTTAAAGGTAAAGTATTCCCTAATGTTTTTTTGTTTTATTTTGATTCTCCAACCCCCTAGACTCTTTTTATTCCATTATTTTGTAAAAAATCCATATATTAAATATACTAGGATTTTTTTATGAGAATTATTCGAGCTACACATACACACACCTCCGTCTAATGGTTAATGAAAATACTATTTCCGTGGAAGGTGAATTACTGCCTCACGAAACGATGATTGTTCTATCTTCTCCTACCACCTCTCATGGAGGCCATTATGATGGAACTATATTTATTTATTATATTTATTATATTTATTTCCCCTCCACACTTCTTTAGTTTTCATTTAAAACACAACTTTATTCATTTCATGTTGTGCAAATGCGATAATTTCAATTGAGGAAGTGTGGACTACCGCCCCCTCAAGTGATGTGACTCGTTCATGAAATACATGGAATGTATAAAGAATTTAATTAATGAAAATATGTGACCTATATAAAATATATATTATAATTTAATTATAATATATATATATATATATATCTCATTTAGTTTTAATTCAAATAAATACAAAATAGAAATGAAAGTAGCGTTCATGCGTACGTATGGATTACCGTCTCCATGAATGGTGCATTTCATTTCTTACCTCTAAATGTTATTTAATATTATAAATTCAAGTATATACTAGTTATATATGATATATATGACATCTATATAATAAATATAATACTGTATATAATGGATATTTTACCACATGAACAACTTGTAATTATAAGAAGTTTATTTTTTTACTCATGTACCAATGATCAACAAAATGACAGTTATTAACTTAAATAATTACACAATTTTCATAACATGGTAATAAGTGATATAAAAAGAATAATGACCTTGAAAAAGTTTCTTAATCAAGTAGAAATTAACTCTAGTTTATTATTCCTGAAAATAAATAAACGAACAAGACAAGTCGGACTTGAGGTAAGGGATCATACTTCTCTCTTTCTTTTTAAGTACTCACTTTTATGTGATTTCTTTTAAGATCATATTTATTATATTTTGGGATGTTATTTTTTATTCATAATTCTGTAAATTTTATGTTCATATTATGAGAGACCCCATTTTATCTCATAAATCGATTTTTTATGTTTTAAGTGGTGTTGTTAGGCTACGGAGTTTTCGTAAGAGATTTTTCATCTCGCTTTTATTCCCGTGAGATTCATACTACATTTTCCACTATTTCCTTTTGTGTGCTGTGTGTACTGCCCATTAATCTAATATTTTTTTAATATACTGTCATTTATTGGTATTTACATCTTCATTTTTTGACCCTTCTTTCATAGGGTGTACGTTTTGAAATGTTACCCAAATCGGTAAGGGAACCATTCACCATCCACTTTTTAAAAGACTTCTTTTTGTTTGATCCTTAAATTTACATCTTCTTGTGTTTGTATATGTTCTTATATATCCTTATTGATGTAAATTATATGTCAAAGTGATGAGATACCATTTTCTCTCTCATCAACTAATTTTATGAATTTTAAAGTGACGCCATTAGGCTGTCGAATTTTTGCAAAGGATCTTTTTAACCTAATTTCAATTATGTGGGTTAAACTTGTACTCCATAAATATGTCATACTAGGAATATAAGTGGATGACCTATGAATGTTTTAAACTTAATATCCCCTTACATTGGGTGTATTTATATTTTTCACACATAATTATGTAATTGATTTATCCTTAAACTAAGGATACCGACATTGTAAGGGACTTCGTCTCAATCTCCTTTCATTGAGGCACATTATGTTCTAATACAAGACTTTAATTTATATGATGTATAACCCCCTTTGACGTATAATTTTATTCAAAAGGATTATTTTCTATAAAATTTGTTTTACTAAATAACAAAAAGTCTATTTCTTTTTAATTTACGTGGTGACAACGACCTTTCCGCCGCCATGAGTATTATTTGATCTTTGGCTTCCTCAACAAGCCATAATGTTTTTAAAGGTAAATAAATACCATATACTCTTTTATGTATTTTGGTATTGAAAGTGGTTTTGATTATGGATTTGTTATTTCAATATATTTAAGTGATATATTGTGATTGAGTTGTGTAAAAAAAAAATTCCTTTATAATTGTTTTATGTGTTATGATTTTATAATGGTACATGGACATTTGAAAGGTGGTTACGTGATAAACCATATGATGGGTGGTGCTGTGAATACCAAGATTGGTGGTTACGTTATAACCTCCAATGCATTGGGTATGGAATTCGGACGTATGGATATTCCATGTAGTGATATGTGTGATGTCGACCGTATGGTTATTCCATTTAATTATGTTTATGTCATAAGTTACCTTTATATCTTATGTGTTCTTTA
This sequence comes from Viscum album, assembly GCA_963277665.1. Classification (NCBI taxonomy): domain Eukaryota; kingdom Viridiplantae; phylum Streptophyta; class Magnoliopsida; order Santalales; family Viscaceae; genus Viscum; species Viscum album. Next base: position 1,507,820,258 of record OY728152.1, read on the forward strand.
TATGGGTTTATGGTAATATTTTGGTTAAAAAGGATAAGTAGTGATCATTTATTTAGTGAAGAGTATTTAATACTTCATAAAGGTGAAAAGTATTACTCTGAGAAAGTATTCATGGTTTACTTGTTGTTCTGAAACACTAACAGTTTTCTTTCTTTGTGTATCCTTTACTCGGATTTTTATGCTCATACCATGTTTTTGAAATGTTTTCCACAAGACATAAAGATGAATAGGGTCAAGGATGGGATCAAGGAAAGACATTATATCTAAAACATGTATGTAGACATGTTTCTTTTTAAGATTTTTTATTTTGTGAAAAAATGGAAACTGAGTAGATGTGTCTACCTTGTAATCATTGAGATGTAATAGTTATGTCCTAATTCTCTAAAACTCTAAACCTGAAATGATACTCAATGTGAATTAGTCATTTAATTCAAGATTATGTAATGTTTTAAGTCTGGGTACTTATAAAAACACCTCCCAATTCTTTTGGACATGGCATATGATAAAATCGGCTTTTATAATGAGTGATTTCAACAAAATTATACTAAATTTTAAAATTTTTATAAATGTCCAAAAATCATCAACTTTATTAATTAATTATAAAAATAATTAATATATTTAATTTTTTCTTAAAATATGAGCTAAAAATAAATAAAATGTCTCAAATAAAATTAATTCCCATGATTTTATATAGTTACATCATTTACCAAATCAATCATAGCGAAGAACAAAAGATCACCCCCAATATTATTAATTTTTCTTTTTTTATCTTTTTGTTAATCAATATTAAAATTTTTTTAATGGAACCTAGATGATATAGATTAAGAATTATTAAACAAGTATTGATTCTCAATTTCTATTTATCCACCACACAAAATTAAAACACACACCTCACACCATCCCCAAATGAGACACATCCTAATGAAATAATATGAATGGCCCTTCCCCCATAGTGAATAATTAAATATCCATCCAAAAATAACAGAAGTGATGGATGGTATGAAGGAAGAAGCTTGTAATGTAGCATAAAAATATAATGGAATAAATGGAATCAAAGGAATACAATAGGATATATGTAATTTAAGGTCTCAAGTTAGTGTCTTGAGAGACAAAAAAGGCATCAATAATATAAAAAACGTACTGTCAAGTAAAAAAATTGAAAAGATAATTCACAAAACCAAGGTTTTATACGAAATCCAAGACTATCCCATTAAATATTGGGTATTAGGAATAATATGTAAAAATTGTATAAAAAACATATATAATTAGAAAAATATTTTGTGTCAGAATTTCAAAGTAATGTATTTAAAAAATCAGTCAAAATCATAGTCATTCTTGAAAAACTAATTCAATGAAAATGGTTCCATAAAAAATGACTTAAAATTAATTTATCCACATAACATTTCAAATTTGAAATAAAATATTCATGTATAAAAATATGATAAGAATATTAATTTAATCTCAATGATACTAAAAAGATGAAAATCATGTAGAATGAAATAATACAATTACGAGGTTGGATGATAATCCATTATATATTATTTTTAATACCCCTGAATTTATCTCAAAAAATAAAAATAAAGAAAAACAAAGAAAATGAAAGATACAAATATAATTTTTTATTATTTGGCCTCTATATGTAATACATCTAGTTAAATCTTCATTAGACCTATAAATCAATAATAATTTCCAAATTTAATAAAAAAAAGTGAAATGATGTATAGGATATAACATGGTGTTGAAAATCATGTGGGTTCTTGGGTTTTACATCCCATAGTTAGGATGTTATAGTTGATTAAACACAATACAATGGTGGATGGGGTCTCATGTTCAAGAATAAAAACAGTTATTGCATTTAGTTCTCTTAAACACTCACATGTCATAGAGGCAAACATGGATGTAATACATTATATATCCCCCCTTTTCAAGGAGGTAAAACTTATAATATGTAGGAATGAGAGATGATTGATCTTCCCATTCCGTGGCCAAGACATTTTTTCCCTCTTCATTATAATCATCCAAGGGATGTATGGTTGAATTTACTACATCCTAAATTTTAGGGTGTGGAAATTTAGTGGGAATTTCTTTTTTATGAGAATTAAATGATGCATAATTACAAAATAAATCTCCCCATTATTTAAATTATATTTAATGCCTATTTCTTCAGAAAGCACCATCAAAGACTCAGTCTATGAAGGGAAAACATATTCATCTCTGTTAAAAAATTAAGAGAGTTACATGAGAGATGATTATTAATTAAAGTATATGGTAGGTTCACTAACAAATTTTTATTCTAAAAAATGATTCCTATATTCAAAAAATCACATTGATCTCCTATAATTGTTTGAGCTAGACTGATGTCTTCAAAGACCACATCATGTAAGGGATGAGGGAGTTTGAATGGGTATTCCTATTTCATATTCAATGACACATTATGTACATCAACATTAAATTTATGTTTTATTGGTATTTCATTTTCCTCATATTATTATATTATCCAATCCATCAATAATATGTTATCTTCTTCAACTTTGGTGGCCAACGATTCTACTTTGATGCTATAAATTTCGATAATATTGATATTCTATTGAGTAATCATGGAATATTGTTCCATTTTAAACTTCATTGTCTCTTCCATATAGTCATTTCCATGAAATGTATCAAAAAAATAATTAAAATCATCATTATAAAAATATATCTCAATCATTGAAATGGATGATATGAAATATATCACATTTTTTAGTTGGTCAGTTTTGTTATTTTTTACATTTTTAGGAAACCAAGTTTTTGTTGGTGCTCATCCTCCATAGAAACAACAACCCATTATTACATATATTTTTTTTTGGATTTCTAGTCAATTAATTTCCTAGGTACATATGAATTTACAATTGTTGTGCATCCTATATTCGATCACAAGGAGATTACTTACAAAAACTAAATCTCTATTATGTCTATTATAAGTTATCTAATATAAAAAAATAATATAGATGGGTGATTTTAAATTGATTAAATGTATATATATAATAAAAAAATACATTCTGTCAGATAAAATTGGTATAAGAAAAATTTTATAATAAGGACATGGTGATTGTTATCATTGTTCAAATTCTTCTTATTTTTAAATTCAATGTAGTTATCATGAAATATCAGAATATAACCCATCATTTGAAATGTTATCACCACATATAGAGACATATGAATGTGGATAATTCCACATTATATTTCCAACCATGAACCCACATCATGGACCACGATAATATTTTCCATGATCAACGATATTCATAACACAAATAGTGAAGGTATAGAAAATGATAAAAGAGAATATGAATTCGATGGTGGAGAATATAGGGAGACGACCTTTCATAATTGATTTATATATAATAGAAAATCCCATAATTTAATAATTAAATAAAAAAGGCCTCTGGAACTCAAAAAATACCTTGTTCCCACCATTGATCAATCATCGAGGCTATTTGTCTCTTTATTCTACAGTTGATAAGAGAAAACGGTAGGAGACACATATAAAATTAAAAATTATATTATTATATGGATGAATAAGGAAAATAAAACTAATATATATATACTAATATTATACTAATATTATAGCCACAAAACTCCACCTTATCCCTTATAAAATGGTTATCCATTGGGATGGGTGGGGAATTAAAATTTTATATAATATAAAGTTAGAAATATTTCTCAAAATTAGGTTTACTAAAAAAATTCTCATTTATTGACACATTAAATGGAAGCATCTAGGAATGTACCTTATTTAACGTTGTTCCATTATATCTCCCATGTTCACCCAATAAATTTCATCATTATTTACTGTTATATGAATGATCTATTTTCAATTTACTATGTTAAATTAATTTTTCATGGTGATTATTTATATTCCATTTTACCATGTTCCAATAAATTTATCAAATTTTTGTAGTCTGAATATCTTATATAAATATAATAGAAATGTTTCCCGTAGTTTCTTCTTAGTCCCCATGGGAAATTTTATCTCATTTGGGAATTTATTTTCAGATATATGGGCCCAACTCAAAACATCTCTAGATCATTGCACATAATTAGAGGCCAGACCAGTGATATTTGTATGAGACATAAAATGAAAGCTTTAGAATTGGATACTATTGAATGTAACGTTTCCCAAAATGTATATAAGACTAGAAAAAATTAATTTCTCAATTTAATTTAATATATAAATATGTTATGTTTGAAATAAATAAGGAAAACAAGGTATATAAAATCCAAAACTAAAACCAAATTAGGATTTAAAACATTGATTTATAGTATAAAATAAGACAAAATATTATCTTCAAAAATACCCTATAATATCACCCATATATACGAATTGATATAAATTACCCTGTAAAGGATCTTTATCACAAGCCAGGGGTCACCAAATTACTAAGAAGATATGAATATCTCAAAAACAATTGTATAATAAATAATAGAATTTTGGGTTAATTCTATATGAATAATTAATTAAACTTTAAATGGATCATAACTATGAAAAAATAAAGTCATCTTAATTGTGTCCAGCTATATGTCATGACTCGACCTAATAAGGATCGAGTATCAAGTAACCCAATCCTGCCTATATAAAATAGGGGATGGTGTAAAGAACAAAAATAATAAATTTTATGGGATTAATTTTCCTATTGTATCTATATGAACAGTCCCAACCATCCACATTTTGTAGTACCGAGGGATAATAATAAAAGATTAATCTTTTTGAGAGAATACATGCATGTAAAACCTCTAGGGGTACAATACAATGAAAATGAAATCTGAAATAAAAGGTTAAAAATTCATGAGGATCCAAAAAGACATCCCAACCGAAAAAATATCAATATAAGGTTTTAAGAGTGATTTTATTAGTATCTACAATACCTGACCACCATACATAGAAAATTTACCAGGGTATCCCAAGGATCATCGAAAACACCCTTCAACATTTCCTTTGTCTGGATATGTCCCGACTTGTTTAGGGAAAGACCAGGAAGGTGAGTATATATATACCCAATAGGATACATCGAAATATGAAGGGGGGTGGGGTAAGATAAGAAATAGAAATAAGAAACTCAAAAAAAAGTATGAGATAAATAAAATCATAATATCAAGGATATATGTTCATAAAAGTATCCAACATGATAGATAAAAGGTGATATTCATCTCGTAGACCATATCGTGAAAAGATTCTTACAATAGTTCTATGATGGCCATCAATGATTCAAGCATCTCACATTTCTAAGAAAAGAGAAATCCTTATGTTGTCTTACTCCACCATTGTGTTGTATATTCGTATGTATATAATCTTTATGTCGATGAACCATTCCACGGAACAACAAGATGGTTCCACTTTTTAGATATATAAAAGAACCATCCCCTCGTAAAATAGGATGGTTCCACTCTAATGACACAGTACCCCTTAACTGACTCTGTAGGGTGTTTCCACCATAATGGATATGTAGAGGACCCAAGTTATGATACAACAACAGAGATCTAATAGAATGATAGAAAAACCATTCAGTGACACTATATTTGGGTTCCACTCAAATGGATGGGTAGATGAACAATTATATGACAGTTAAGGATGGTTAAACTCTATTAGTAGAGGAAACTTTCTCTAAAATCACATGAGGATTCCATTGAAATGGATTTGTAGAGGCCCCATGGCCTGATATTTTTTATGGTTTCTACTCTAATGAATTGAAATACAGATAGAGGACCCATGAAATGGTAAAACACGATTTTTTCACTATAATGGCAGAGGACCCATGACTTATTACTATAAGAGGGTTGAAGTCTTAATATTTATAGATAGAGGAATCATGCCCTGATATAGTAGGTAGTTTCTACACTCTTGGTAGAGGACCCATTCTCTATCCTATTAGGAGTGTTCCACTAGGATGATCCTACCTGATCAATGTCATCGGTGAGTGCCTCCTAGAGAATTTCCCACACTCAAAAAATATCACACCATATATTCAAATCCACTAAAATGTCTTCATTGAATTCTATGTGTAAAAAACACATGGGATATGATAATAATGGTAAAAATTATGATAAAAAAGATAGATACTACAAAGTTATATTTTCTTTCTTCAAAAGGAGGGTACATGACATTTTTGGGTACACAGACAACGTGTCTTCATACATTTTCAATTGGTCTTTTACTCATTAGTACATGGACCACTATCCATGTATCACTGGGAAATGTGTAAGGGAAGCCACTAGTGTGTCTCATCATCTAGGGGGTTAATTTGTGTTCACATAATCATGAATGTGTCCCTGAGGCCATTTCCATGTACACTAGTTGTGTACCTTGTTGTGGTCGTGTCCATGTACTCCCGGAGTACATGATGGGTTTCCATAACAATGTCACACAATTTGTGATATTTATATCACACTAAACACTAGTCTCCAGAACCAAGAACCTAAATGGTGTTTGCTTAGCCATGTACATGTTGTTTATTAAGGATATTCACTAATATCCACTGCTTCTATATGCATCCATATATTGCTTCACTAGATCAAATCATACATATATGCATCTATAAATAGGTATAAAAAATATCGGGTTATGGTTTCCTTCCATCCATTGGATATGAAATAGAATTAGGCATTCTCACACAAATCCTTCATCACTTGTTGTGAAACCCACTTCTTCATATATTAGCTAAATATTTGATAGAATCACCCTTAGTACACAAACTATAATGAATCATTATATATTGACTACAATATTCACTTCTCGTGAATCTTCCATGTATCCATCAGTCTGTTCATTTTTTATCCCTCCTGACATTCTTGAGTCACAGTCGCTATAGGCCAACAATGAAGAAAACAAAGAACGATGGGTGAAAATAATTGTAAATTTTGGTGAAAAACTCATTGGTATAATTTTCATTTAAAATTTATTTATATTAAGGAATATTTGGTTTTAAATCATGGATGAATAGGGTAAATCAAAAAAAATTGTGATGTGTTTGTTCGTGCAAAGGACCAATACCAATGTATATTAGAGAAATAAATTTAATTCTACGCTACATTTTATTCATAATGAAATATATACGAAGACAACTATTCCATCCTCAATTCAGATAGATCATTTATGAATAACTCTTTTTCCAATGAAGTAGCTTGTTTTTTTGAAGCCGATGTGCCTCAAATAATATTGATTCAATTGTCAATCCACCACCAGATCCTCATCATCCAATGAAGTGTGGTGTATAATCATATCAATGATCCCAAAGATATGAATCTAACCCTAGAGATACACCATAATAGAATATTAATATAAATAATCAGGTTTAGTTCATTTAATAAAAATAAATAAAAATAAATATCTTTTTTAATTAAATTCAACCACCAATAGTAGATTTATCAGTACATCCATTTCTGAACAAACGTTTTCTCTATTATGGTAAATCCCATGTTATAAATTAAAATGTGGATTCATTTTATTCATTTGAGACTTAATTTATGATTTATCCCATTTTTTATTAAAATATTTCCTTATATAATATAAAATATATTTAATATTTTTATACAATTTAATTTGGGAACACTACTCCCCAACATCATGTGCCACCTCATCTCAGGGAACTAGAAATATTTCGAAATATAATTTGATGTATTACTGGGGAAAATTAGTGACATTATATAAATCCCTTAAAAATACATTCAAATTTTAAAATCCAACCTAAGAAAAAAATTTGGTATACTGAGACCACATCTAGATCTCATGTTCCTTTAATCTCTCATGAATTCTCTCATGCTTCCACAACACATGAACCAAGGGGATGGTCCATCCCCACATGATCCACTTTAGTCATTCCTTGATAACCACTACATTCTGTGAAAATGTGGTTGAATCCTCAATGTGCAACACATCCAATAAATATCGTCTGTGGGATTGTGAACATATCTATTCCCTTCCAATACATGAAGGAATTATTACAGAAACTCCAATTGTGTGGGTACAGATCGGTGATACGCAACCTTACAAACCTTTCAATATAATCTCACATGACCTGATGATCCTTAGGGATGAAATTATTCCACATCCAAATCCCCACATTACTCATCACATGGATACTCCCAATAAACTGTTGTCTCCTTAATCAAACTCCATGGGCCTATGAAATCGATCCACATATGATTTCAATCTATTTGGTGTTGTCCCCATGCTCTCATGGATCACATGGAACTTATCTATAATCACGTATATGATATATAGACCAATAATATATTCTTCAACAATCTCAATTGATAATAATGGTGACCTTCATGGTCTCTTTTATTGTGCGTCGAATACTTCCATGTCGATAATAGAGTGGTAGATATTGTTATAAGTAAACTCCACCAAGTTTAACCGATCATCCCATCCCTCATTAAAGTATATCAAGAAATCCCTCTACACATCCTTGATCATCTGGATAGTGTGTTTAACCTTCTCATATATCTAGGGATGAAAGGATATAATATGATTCATCTGGATCATGACATCCTTCTTCATCCACTCTATATCCATGATAAAAATTACATGTCACAGTAATATAAAATAAATATATCAGCCCATGTAGGGGAATTACCTTCTACGTGTACAACTACCACCAAATTATCCCAGAAATTCCACACCTTGATAGAAAGGAACATTACAAACATTGTATGTCAGTCAACTATCTCCTATATTAAATCATGGCCTCATGATGTCAATAGAAACTCTATAATAACGTTCATGGATATGCCATCCCATTTCACATTGGGATCTCAAGAGGCTACATGAAATCTTACAAAACCGATTAGTATACATTTTCCTACTAACATTAGAGGCATCAAGAGATAAACACGACCATACCCCACCTCATTCACCCCCACCAAAGCATCCATGGTATATATCTTATCAATATTCTTAAATAGTTTTGAATATGAAAATGATAATTTTTAAACATCCTCATCACATCCTTCGGCATCCTTAGTGATACCACCATCCATCCCTAGAAAAGGATGAATTTATTCCCCCATTTAAGAACATCCATCTATTGAATCTACTGAGGATATCTAGTCATGTTAGAATTCAATGTTGATGTATCCCAACAAGGAATCACTCAGAAGATATTGAAATGGAGGATATAACTCCTTTGATTAAATAAAATATGCACACTCTTCCTCATATGGGTTCAGTTTCAAGGAATCCAACTTATCTGACACCTCTACAATAGACATTATTGGGACATTCTCCTAAGGTAATATGCCACTATCCCTTCAGCAGTGTATATAGTATCTCAATGCCATAGTCCTGGAAGAACTCTCATGACTTACTTTTTTCATGGTCAAGTCTCTAGACAAGTATACATGCATGAGACTTTAATGGTCTGATTAAACAACAGAGAACTCTCCCATAAGATAGACCGTTCATGTCTTAAGTGCAAAGACTACCATTGTGTGCTCTAGGTCATGATTTATTTGTATCTTCTCATGGGGCCTCAACATTTTAAACCATATTCAATAATTACATTCATCTTCACCAAAAAAAATATTATCCCAACTCCATATGAATTACAATACCCTTTATACTCCACTCTCTCCTATGGTATTCTAAAATTAGGAGCCCACGTCACTTTTAACCTCATCTCCTCGATGATGCTCTAGAACTATACAGTCTAGGAAAATGGCTATCATTTCCACATTGGGGTGGAAAATGGGATGAAATCATAGATAATTATACCAAAAAACACCAGTAGGTCCATGAAAAAACCATGAAAACTTATATCCTCTATAGTGATATTGGGTGGATCCAAACAAAAAACTCCATCAAACTATGTAGGGTCTATTGTTAAACCATGATCATATATGAAAATCCATCTAATGTAAAGCTAATAGATCAAGTACAGGAACTTCTTGTTTTTACTATATAGATGGTTCCCTCAAAGAAAATCTAGGTTCTTCTTAATGTACTCATCATAATGATCCTCTATCAGAGAGTATATGAGTATTTCATAAATAAAGACAACAACAAATCAGTTCATGTATGGACATAGAATCTAGTTAATAAATTTTATTATCATATTCGGTACATTTGAAACACCAAATTGAATCACAATGAACTAATAGTGTTTGTAGCGACATGGAAATTCCAACTTCATAATATCATCATCTTAATCTCTTAATTGGTTTTATCAATAAATATGATCAATATTATAGATGCATCTTTCTCCTAAAATATGATAAAATATCATTTGAATCCTTATAAAGGGATAATTTTTCACAATAATGTACTTTAACAAATGATGATTATATATAAAAATATGAAAGCTCTAATCCATTATTTTCACGGAAAACACTGTAGATTCTTAGGGAACAGAAATGTGTTGGAAAAAATGCTTCTCTTCAAAGTCATACAACTACACCCATTTCCCTCATTTATTGGTAGTGTTCATATGATATTTTGTACAGGATATCAGAATAGTCATGTGATGTAAGTTGATGAAAATTCCATCTACCCTTACATAAGTAGACCCAATAAATACTTGGGAATAATTCCATATAATCCATGATGTTTTGAGGAATATTGATGGATGAATAGACTAATTAACCATGAGATAAACTTTCTTACTAATGAGTGACGGGTTTCAATGTCTATATCATGAAATCCTCTCATCCTACTATGTGATCCGTATCTCATTATTAATAGAATACAATCCAATTAGTGTGAATACACATAACTCTTATTCTTGATAGTGAATCTCTCTTTAGACCACTGTAATATTTTACATACACAATATAACTTCGTATGGTCTCATTGTGATCAATAAAAGATCCGATGAAAAACATTCTCAACGAATCAATAAATAAAAATTGTCGATATATATCAAATATATAAAAAGTGTTCCTCGTAGGAACCTCATGGAAAATATTATATAAAAGAATATTTTACTGGGAGCTCCAAATATAACATAAGAAGTGACGAGATGATGGAATGACTAACACTAGTGTCTACATTTTCCTAATCCGGAGTACAAGAAACTCATATTTTACCTCTAATCATCTCATGAGTTGTCATGTCATATGTCTGCCTACTAAGTAGCTTCCTAATACCCTAAAAACATGCTCTAGAATACTGGAATTTGTAGCTTATAGGTGGTGGAATAAGTATGTCATTAAATTCTCTGACGCCAATATCTCCTCCTCCTCAAGACTGACATACTCATTTACTAGATCTTCTTCTCTAGGGGGTGTGATTTCCCTGTCTAGGAGATTCATTATCCTAGAACTTCCTCAGTCATGGTAGTCTAACTAAAATCTTCTTTCCATCCTCTTCACATTAGGTTATAAAATCATGTGCATCTGACCTATCACATCACATGTATAGTACCACCCCTCATTGGGCTTCAATGGCCCCTTTTGTGACATATGTACTACATAACTTCATGGTTGAGTCATGTCATGAAAAGATCTTAGGTGAAGAGATCCTTCTACGTGGCACTTTTATGCTAATGTAGAAGAATTGGCCATAGGAATCCCAAAATCTTACCTAGATATATAGAATACCACTAATAAGTATCTCTCCATACCCATCATTCACTCCAAAACTCTAGAATATGTGAGAATGCATAGGGGTACCTCACTGAAATGAATGTCTCTGCGGAGGATACATTCATATTTTTGTAACTAAAAGTATCATTCATGAATGATATCAAGGGATTTTTTCAGAAGGTCAGTAAAACTCATAGTTTACTCAATAATTGTTATCGAACACTTATGTAGTTCTAAAAAATAATACTTCCAAACTGAGCGAATGAATGAGGGGTAGTACTACCCACAAATAAACTGATTGAAGTCATTAAATGAGTGTGTTAACTAACATTTCTACGAGATAACAAGACCCCAACCATACCCATATGCATCATGAAAAAAGAAAGCTGATAGAAAACCCAATAAATCACTACTTGTCCTGATAATCCTGAAAACAAAGATCACTAACTCAAGATAATCCACAACCTCCTAGGGATGTGGTTCTCTACAGACCCTTAGCATCCTATGTTGTTATATCTGAATGAGTTTTCTAAGCATGAATGCATCATCATCCTATTATTATAGTACTATTTAATACTACCCATCTAGGGTTCCACTACTTATTATGCTGGGGATATAATGTTGTTATATGATCCCAGAACTGTTGCTTCATGAATCATCGGTTCTTAAACATGATATGAATTCAAACACATATCTATCATTATTCGAATTGGAATCATAAAAAATTTTACAGGCTGTATGATGGTCAGATGACCATATATATATGCGGATATCACATAAGAAGTATAGTAAAAAGACTCAATCTAATATGGTATATGTTCCAATAATCCCTATAAATATTTCCTTCATTGGTCAAGTTGATAAAATTTAAGTTAGAGTCCTTATGAATGGATATATCAGCCGCCACACCAGCACTCGGATCTATGATCTGAAAGCCACACTCCAAATATGATTACAATTTTCATAAGTCCAAACCAAATCCACATAAGGGTAAAAATCCAAACAGTACCCATTGGAATGATCTTCTCTAATTCCAACCAATCATAACCAAACCCAATGGTGATAGACATTAATCTATCCCAAGCCTACCTCCATAGGTCAATGGTTTGATAGAACCATAAATGACATAACTAATATAAGAGGTTATATCCTAGTTTTCCTATTTTAATACATCCAACCATATACATAAAAAATATAGAAGGTTGACAATAAAATATTTAATATTTAGAGAACCACCAGGTATGTAATACCTCAAGGGAATATAATAGTAAAATGGTGTAATCTAAAATAAAATTAGAAAAATACCTTCCCAATATTAATGATTTACCAAACTAAACAAATTGTAAAATTAAGGTGTTGAGAGATATCGTGTAATGATCCCCAATCCCTGACAACCATATTCAGTTAAATGCACTAGGATTTCTCTTTGATATTCTGTAATAATCTTTTCTAATTGTGTTTTCATCATAATACAAAACACATATGGTAATATCTAATTCTTGGGTGAGTATATACATACCCAGTAATATTCCATGAATGATGATGGGGGGAGAAATACGAGACATTCTAGAAGGTGAAATCTCGAAACATAGATTGATAGGGAAATAAAAACTGATGAACAAGGATATTTTATTATAAAAAATCCCAAATGAGAGAAAAAGGGGATATCCATCTCACAACCCATCCTAGAAAATTTTTCCTCTTTTAGATCTAAAAGATTGATCAATAATTCCCATAATCTCACATGAAATTATAAAGAAGAAACGACATAAGAACACACCTCACCACATTTCCCCACATTCTAGGGTATATAATATCTAGGTTTAAGACAACTACACAAGTACAATAATAATGTTCCACTATTTAGATAGATTGAGGACTCATACACTGGTATCGCGGGAGGGTTCCACTCTGACATTAGAGGACCCATGTTAAGAATATGTTGGAGGGTTCTACTACAATGGATAGGTAGAGGACCTATAACATGATATAGTAAAAGGGTTCCTCTCTAATGGTAGAAGTATCATTCCTTCACATTATATCTAATTATTTGGTAGAGAACCCATTCCATAATAATGTGGGAGGGTTCCACTATAATGGTATATGCCCAATTAACTGAAATCACAAGAGGGTTCAAATATAATTGATATGTTGGGGGCCTAATCCCTAATAAAATAGGGTTCCACCATGATGGATAGGTTGATACATTGATTACCCATTACCTGGAAGAATAGGAGGGTTCCAATCTATGGGTAGATGATCCATTCCCAATCATAATAGGATATTTACACTCTAATTAATGATAGAATATGTAATCATTTCCTAATTCCACAAATGGGTTCCACTATATAGGTATAGGACCCCTTAACTATCCTTGTATTGGGGTTCCACTCTGATGAACCTTCCTGATTAGTTTTATCATCGAGTGATTCCAAAATAAGTGTTACAATCAGAATATATCAAATTTTATCTTAAAAGATACTATAAATTCCACCATAATTTTATGGATGGAAAAACACCTAGGATAGGAAACTCACCTGAAAAAATAAAATATTAAAAAATGTGATATGAGATGTTGAAGTTTTCCTAATAAAAAAGATGGTAAATTGAATTTAAGGGGAACAACATGGTTATTGGTACGACCTTACTACATGTATATGTACTTTCCATTACAACAATCATTGGACATGTAGACCTTCACATCATGTGTGGGGACAACATGGTGTGCCTCCACTACCCCAGGCCATATTGTGTTCTCCTAGTGGGTCTCATGTCCCTAAGCATGTTTCCATGTATTATAGTCATGATCCTAGTCTTGACCATGTCTGTGTACTCCTAAAGTACACAATCGGTTTTCAGCACTAGGTCACAAGGAGTGTGGGTATCCCACCCAATTTTTGATAGATATCACACCTGAAACCCTAACCTCTACAATCAGTGAGATACATGATCAATTTTCATCATAGTACATGTCATGTGGTATGTATGTATTTTTTCATAAAACTACATGATCTCCAAGGATACTAGAAATCCCTTTCCCCCCTAAAATCACAACTATAACATTTTTATATTTTTTAGTTAACATCTATAGTCATGATGTTCATCCATTCATTTTCCATAAAATGGATTTAAACTCACCTACATGAAGTCAAAAAAATTCATGGAACCTCCAATAACTTCACATTATCTCCAAATCTATGGTGGAATCACCGATAATCCAAAAACCATACACAAAAATTATCTATTCACTTATACATTCTCCAGTCATGAATATTCCATGTATCTAGGGGAATGATCCTGGACGATCACACTTGGAAATATTGAACCATGTTCCCCATAATCCAACAATGAAGAAATTGAATAACAATATGTGAAATTCACAAGAAAAAACAGTGAAACAATCACTAGATAATCATTCATAGACAATGAAAATAGATCATGGATTATTGTGTGGAAAAAATTGAACAATAAGGTAAAAAAATTAAATATGATATCCGAGTTATTTAAAAGGCTCAAAATAAATGACGATCAAACAAAAAATATTTGATTCTTCTCAATTTTTAATCATAAATAAAAAAGTACACAAATGGTGGGTGTTAACATCATTTGGATAGATTTATTTATTATGAAAACTATTAATAATGTAGGAGGTAGAATTTTTTTGTTTGCTCTGCCTCATGTTTCATTGATTTTATTTTCAATGGATTTATTGATGTCAATCTAGGAATGATAAAAAATGCCTCTTACTCTCAATGATCCTAGGGTTATGTGTCTAACAATGATTATCCTACACCATAATTTATTTATTAAACTAATTTGGTTTATCTAATATAATAAAAAATTAAAAATAATTATTTACATTAACTAAATGCACTAACCAAGGACCTAATTATACAAGCATCATCCACCGAACAAATTTAGTTCATGCCTTGGGTTATAATCATGTGGAAAATTACCCCATGGCTTCATAATTTTGATATGAGACTCCACTTAGGACATATAATATTATATATGATAAAATTGTTTATATGTAATGTGAAATATATTTAATATTTTTATAAAATTAATACTGTGTGCATCAGAAATAGAATCGTACAGTAGCTCAGTTCATGGCTCCGAAAAAATTAGTAGTTATGATTCCACATAATTCAATGAAAAACAACGGTAAATAGACTATCCCGAACCCTATATATAGGACCCCTTCACATGTATCAATTGACAAATATTTTATAGAAACTATTTTTTCCTTGACTCAGATTACCGTGACCTCTTCTTCAGCTAAATGCATTATAGGGCCCCTTATTATTGAAATGATGTTGTTGTACATGACCCACCACTAAATTATGAGTGTAACTAAAACTAAGTGAACTCGAAAAAAATTTATTTAAATGAATGATATTTTATAGGTATCATATATACTTACATAAGAGGACCTAAATCAACAAAATATCAAATTAATGATGAATATTTCCATAATCGGAACACTACTGAGACTTAAGTAGTATGACCATTTTATTAGATATGATAAAACCCACCCTAAAAAATCTACTTATAGGGATCCTTTATTTTATATGATGCACCATAAGACATATACATGTAGGGAGCCCATTATTTTATAGTTTATTATTGTGGAATGGTCCCTCCACTAGAAGTAATACCAAGGTACCGCCCTCTATGCTATGTTTGTGTCCTCAGTTTGTGAGAAAAATAAAAATTTTAAAACCCCATTACATTCTTCAATTCATAATACTATAATGTGGTATCTTCCTATAACATAAAATTATGATAAATTTTAACCTTACCCTACACATATTATCACTCATGAACTAGAACCAATATCCAGATATAGTTCCCTATCCAAACCATCATATTGAGATGTTTCAAATATATGAATACCCTTCCAAATCCAAATTCTAATAATTAAATCTAATCCACCTCAAAATTCAATCATACTATGAATTCCACCAACTTATTAAATTTTGAGTTATAAAACATCTCCTCACTAAAAATAACATTGAAGTATGTTCAAATAATTATGGGATTTACAACTACTGCATCATCAACAATTAATACAAATTCCACCACAATATTAAATGATTCCACAACTTCCACCGACTCAAATATTGATCAATTTTTACCATGTGTGGGTTATATATAATTTTTAAAAATATAAGATTTCACAAATTTAATTCTAAGGGGAAAAATAAATTTTATTTTGGAAACATGTATAATTACTACTGTATATGAAATAAAATGTGTTCCCAGATTTATATAATCAAACATATCATATTATATTTCATCAATATTTAATCCATAATTCATAAACATTCTTAAATACAAAAAAATGTCATCCATTCTCTCAGTAATGTGAGTATAAAATCAACAAAAAAACTATAAAAAAATATAGATTTTTTTAATTCTCCTGATATAATATTATGAAATAGTGATAAAGGGATCAAATTTAGGATCAGACTAAGGACACAAAATTATTTTAGATGAAAAATATTTTCTATTATCCAATGTATAAAAATTATACTAATTCTAGGTTGGTGGGATGAATTTTATTATATGTGTAGAAACCCCATACCCCGCATCCTCGATCCAGAGCCTTCTTTATATCATTTTCATTGATAAAATGACTAAAATCATTAAAGACAAATAAATATCATATTTTTTGAGAAATAAAATCATACTTTATTCTTATTTAATATTTTTATTAAAAATTAAAACATAATAAATAAAAATAAGTGATGAAATGCATCATTGAATTATTATTCAAATATGTTTTCTTTAAATCACATAAAATGAAATAAAAATAAGAGTAAGCACAAATTATAAGTAAGGGGTATGTAGTGAGGAAGAATTCATTAATCACTAAAGAGTAATCAATATTTCATGTCAAATAACTAAACACACATTCCATTAAAATAACTTGAATGCATAAGTAGATAATAAAAAATTCATATGTCAAGGTAAATAACTAAAATCACATTCCATATAACTAATAATCACATAATTAAACGCATACATAGATTTTATCATTGTGAAAATGTTATTGATAATAATTAATAAATTATTATTGAAGTAAATTATTATTTATTTTATTCCATGATCTCATGAATCATAATAAATATACTATTAATACCTTTCTTAAGATTATTTTAATTCTACTGGTAGGAACCCATTTAATTTAGCCACCAAATATTCCTCGTGAGATCTAATTATGCATCCGGGGATATATTATACTATTAACCACACATAAATAATATCCAAATAATTCAAAATATATCATATAATCATTATAATCAATCCATAAATATTCATAATCATAAAATATCCAAATTGAGTAAAGGATACAAATTTTTCAATATTTCCTCCATCTATAAAATAACTATCAATGTAACCACTACACGTGATAATGTTATAATGATTAGAAAATAATTATATAAATAATAAAATAATATGCATATTTAAAATAAATTTAACGAGAAATAAAATTGATTAAAAGAAATTATGATTTAATTATGATGTTAAAAATCAAAAAAGTGAGTGGGATTGTAAAATATCTTTAACCACATGGTAATTTTTTGTCAAATCCCAATGGTTGAAATGATTCAAAGTGGAAAATAAAATACAAAAAAATATGAGCTAAAAATGATATTATATGTTAAATGGTAATTACTTAATACACATAATATTGAATTAGGGAATAATGAAAAATAAGACTCACTAGAATATAAATTGATATTAAATCCCTTACCACATTCTTTAATTTTGTTGAATATGATTTTACTCATATATAATAGGATTAATCTGGTTATTAGTCTATTTAAAAAACATAATAAATTCTATAATATCATATATGATCATATTACTATATTTTATCACAAGTTTGTTAACAATATTTAATTATTTTCATTGTTTCAACTGTCAAACTGATTGCTTTCTCATTCGTGACCTATTATAAATGATCTAGCTCATGTGCACATTTTATAATACAATCAATTCAATAATAATAACAATGTAATATTTATCAAATTTATATTTGAAATATAATATTAATACAAATCATGAAAAAAAAATTTGACAAATGTAGTGTGTCCCAATAATAGAGATGGTAGGTCATACATACACATATTTAAAATTCCCATTTTACAAAGATCATTATTGAAATAGGTAATGTAATATGTTTATATTTAAATATATATCATAATAACTTTTATAACGTAATAAATATTATTATATATATTATACATATTTTTTTGGGACAAAAATAGAGTCACGTTGTTTCATGAAGGTGATAATACAAATGAAAATGAATTAAGTCGTCATCTATCATTGAGTGAAAATGTAAGACATAAAACAATATACGTTATATTTTAAGAATTATAAATATTTAATTAACAAAATTTTATTATCTTGTATATCACATGTGATCATTAAGTTTATCCTTATCAACACCCACATAACATGTTAGTTAATAACAAATAATATCCCTTCACAAGGCATTAGTATACCGTACACACAAGTGATATTATTGTATCTCCTATGAAATATAATGTTAAAATGTATATATTATATTATTCTAATAGTGGAATAATCATTTTATTAATTATATATATATAATTTATATCCATCGTCAATCCCTACCTTGAGAGGTGGTGATGAAATAATGAATGACATCAGTTCGTGATGCATTTGTTCCCATTACACATAAATGATGATTCAACAACACATTTGATTGAATTGTGGGTGGTTGTACATAATTCTATAAACATAAAAACAAATCAATATATGGCAGATACAAAGGAAATTATTTCAACATGGTATAAGAATAATTAATGTATGTGGAAGAAGAAATAAAATAAAAACCCTCATTGGAGAACATTACCTCTTCTTCAGGTAACATCGTTATATTTTCACCAAAGCCTTCCTATGATGGATTTGTGCAAAAACCTTGGGTTGTATGATTATAGTACGAGAGTTTAAAAGTGATTTCTTTAAGTCTTAAGGGAACCATATATGTATGAAGGTGTTAATCATTAAAAAGTTGGGGTGACCTTTTATACATTTGGTTAGGTTCACACTTGTAATTGATTGAAATTATTCAATCATAACAACATTTATATCATGACAAAAGATTCATAAATGGCCCATTCTCGATCCTAGAAGATATTAAGTAAATATATGGGAAGAAAATAGGTGTTGATAAATATGGTAGGTCATTTTTAACCTCTATATTCTTAGTTTAATCCCCAGTAAATCCATTGTTACCTTCACTATAGTAAATAATTTTTACTACATCACTATTCATTTTTGTGAAAAATTAGTTTGGCCAATTGAAATATTATAAATTACAATTATTCAAAATATGTAATTAATTTAAAAAAAATCCATTTATATAATTTCAAAAATAATAATTTAAAATTGGCCATACATATATAATGAGAAAATATGTTATAAAGATTAATGATCAAAAAACATCAAATATTTAATATCAAAATTCAATATAGACAATTATTCCAAAGTAAAAAAATTAGAATATTAGATATAAAATTTATCTATTTTTACTTTAAAACAAGTTAATAAAATTTAATATTATTAATTATTTAAATGAAACATGGTTTTTAATTAAAAGTCAATATTTTCACTATTTATAAAAAACCAAACCATTCTGAAAAAATCCATGAAATTATCCATAAGATAATGTTTTTACGATGATTAAAAACTAAATATTAATATTTAAAATAAATTTATAAACGTTTTAAACATGAATTTAATATTTTGTGTTTTCAATGTGACTATGTTTAAATAATAGAAAAATGTATTTCATTTAAACCAGATATTGTCTACTTAAGAATATATTAAAATAATTAAATTTATTCTATAAGAAATGTATTAAAATTTATTTTTGTGTTACATTCCAATAGCCTAAAAAATATACAAATGAATCTTCCTAGATATTAACTTTTAATGATATTTGGGAAATTGTTCATGATTAATTCTTTTGGTTCCCACATTTCTTACACTATTATATAAGTTCACTAAACTACCATTACAATACCAATAATCCAATTCCTTAATAAATTATTTATAGTAAAAATAATGTGGATATGTTCAAGAAAATAAGATAGTTCAGGTTCCAATTTTATTACATTTGATTTTATAAAATACATTATGTATATCATATACATCCCTAGTATTGATATATGGAACACATGAAGTAAATTTGAGATATTTAGTGGAATTTGAAAATGATAAGAAAAAAATTCAATTATTTTAATAATTTTAATGCCTCTGATGTACAATAGGCTCAATTATCCTTTATTATCAAACCATATAATACCTTTCTA
Organism: Viscum album; assembly: GCA_963277665.1. NCBI lineage: Eukaryota > Viridiplantae > Streptophyta > Magnoliopsida > Santalales > Viscaceae > Viscum > Viscum album. Next base: position 1,507,841,164 of record OY728152.1, read on the forward strand.
TGGGGATACAATCAAAAAATCATTATCTCCCACATTGAATTTCAAATCCTTCCACTAATTATCAACATCACTAATTTTTTCTTATATGAGATTATTTGATGTGACCTTGAATATCCTCTTCCATTATTGTTGTCTCTTTAATATGTTCTAGTCCATAAAGTTTCGTTTTTCTAACATCAACCCAACAATTTGAACTGATACTTAACCTTTCATATAATGATTTATACGATTCTATTTGAATACTTGAATTCAAACTATTATTTTATAAAAACTATAGAAATGATAAATAATTGTCCAAAATACTTTAAATATTATGTGAGGATGACTACAACATGTATTCTATAATTTTAATAGAATTTTTTTCCATCCATTAGTTTGAGGATGGCAGGCAGTGCTCAAATAAAGATCTGTATAAAGACATTTTAGAGGACTATTTTAGAATTATGATTTTAAATGGGGATTTATATCAGAATGGGAGGAAGGAGTTTCCACATGAAGGCTTAAAAATTATCTAATATAGAGCCTCATGAGATCCTCAAGAGGTAACTTGTCTCTTATAGAATATACATTTTGTAGATTTTGTTTGGAGACCTATGATAACCAATATTTCATAATTATTTCTAGGATTATTTAGTATTCCGATAAAAAATATTCAATCATATTTTCATTCCATTTACACAATAAAATAATAAGTGGTTTCATGGATCATCTAAGAGGTTGTCCCACTAAATTTACATGATTAAAAAATCAAACATATGAACACATAATTGAAAATCTCCAACTTCATGATATCCCACTGAAAATGTTTCCCCAAATCCCAGTATGTATTTTTTCATCTATGGTGTATAAAGATGTTACAACTATGAACATTATCCAATAATTAAATTCTTATGTCAGTTAGAGATGGAACATAAACTCTATCAAAAAACCTCTAAACACCATATTCATAAACAATGTCTCCTAATTTCCCATCATTTAATGATTTAATATCCTTATAAATGTTCTCATTAGAAGAATGAAAACTCAGTTTATATTCTAATAAATATGGTTTTTTAATAATTTAAAATTTGAGTGATTTCTCCCCGTAAATAATTATTCCAATATTCATATTTACTAGATCAATAAACATACGATACCTCTCAATCCTTAGTTGGGTTAGAACAACATGATCTTTCATACTCAAATAATTTGATATCTTATTTCATTTTCCAATGTGGTAATGTATTGACCAATCATAGTTTATCAGTAGATCAGGTCATCCCTTTTTTTACTTATTGATCTATTTCATTGAAATTTTTATATTTTAGACTTATATAATCCCTTTATATCTCACATATATTACCATATATATACATTTTCCATATCATAAAAAATTATAGATGTCATATCAATATCCTAGAATTGGTAGTTATGTTTGTGAGTTTTTTATTTCATTGATTCATATGAAATATAATTATCATTTCCTTTAGGACACAACCAGTTACCTCATTTGAAACATCACAACATGTAATAAACACAACACTTCTAGATGGTAGAGAAACAATAGTATCTTATAAAATTCATCTCTTTAGTTATTCAAAATATTCTATGTATATCTTAATCTTAAAAATGTTAATCTCTTTACAGGTATGCTTTGTTAATGGGTTATCCAATCATGAAAAAGTATGTATGATTCTATGATATTAACTTTCTAAACCAGGGAAACTATGTTCCTTAGTTATGTTCATTGGAGTAGGACATTCTTTGACTATGTCTATCCAATGGGATTCGATAGATGGAAATAATATGCCGAAGAATATAAAATTATTTAAGCTAGTAATCACACATAACAAAATTACCAAATAAAAATTTGTATTTAATAGACATATGAGAGAACTAAAAGTGATTATAGTGTTCCTAAAAGTTTTAAGAACATGTGATAATACCATCAATTTATACAACAAAAAATTATCAATATATTCTTTTAATACTCTATTAATTAAATATATAAAAATAGAGGGGGAATTTTTCAATAAAAGAGTAATTAATGTAATCCAGTAATGTCCATTACACATTTGAAGATTTGGCTTTGTAATTTCGACTTTCATAACTCGTAAATGATGACACCCATAACAATGGTAAATCATTGTAAAATATTGGGATCAGTGATGTTAAATGAATAATTAATCAATTTTAGGAATATGATACTTCTTAATTATCATAATATGGTTGGATTATTTATAATCCATTCATATCCACATGGATCCATCTTTCTTCTTAAGGATTATTATAAGGGATCTACATGTGGAAACACTACAGAAAATAAATCCCTTATCCCCAAACTCCTCTTGTTGTTTCTTAAATTCCTCTAGTTTAAATGTTACCATTATAGAGGTGGTATTTGTTATATTTCATGTATCAGAGACACAACCAATTAAAAAATCAACTTTACACTCAAATATTTGTCTAGGTAATTCATTAGGAAAAACATTAAAGTATTTTAATACAACATTTACATCAGAAAATTAATTAATATATTCTCTATCCATAGGTTTTTATCTTATTACCCATGATTCTCATTTAGTGGAGATATTAGTGGTGGATCTAAATATAGATCATATGTGTAAGTGTCTACACTATGTATAATGAATTATAAATCATCCTTAAAATTGAAATTTACTACTTCTTGAAATATTTTTTTCATATTAAGTTGAAATTCAACCAATACCAATAATTACTCAGATGTAAACCATATGTATGATAATGATTTATCTAAATAAATCATTATTATGTGAGAAAATGTGGACTTAATGAAAAATCCTTTTTATAATGAGACATCTATTAGGTTTTTTTGACTAAAATCCCCATCCTAAATTAAAATGGACATGTCTAAATTTGATAGAACACTATGTTCAAAAACATCAATAAAGGGATATATGATCAAAAAAATTAGTATATAATATTTGATATTGGATAAAGAACCGTCCACTACACAATTGTGAACTACTACCACTATTGTAGAGATCTTATAATCATGGACATATCCCCTGGCCTCTTCTATAGAGGATTACCATGATACTTGGGACATTAGTGTGAATATTTCCACATTTCATAATAGATAAAAAAATTTACCACATTAATTGTTTTCATTCCTTTGTATTCATGAGATAGATGAATCGTATCACACCACAATTACCATATTCTCATTCCCATCAAGCACATCCCATGATTTTTTTATTATGAAATTTCAATATGATATAAATTAATCTATCACCATCTTATAATATAACACATTCACTTTCCCTTAGTATTTAAATGACATATAATTCACCTAATTCCCATTTCATATATAAGTTATATATAACCAATTCTCTATTATTATGTCACATTAAACTATTTCACCATATGATAAAAAATTTTGAGCGATCATTTTACTTCTAGGATTTTTCTTAATACCTTCACAAATAGACAACAATACTTTATTTGATGTGTACATAATCCATAGAATACATAGATGAAATTATATTAATAACCTCACAACCAATAAAATTTCTTATATTTATTTCAAAGCGATATATATATTTTTCTTTATTTCATATTATTTCACTTGAGAGATTTTTTTCAAAAAATGTTTCGTAAAAATCATTCCATTTCATGATTTCTATTTCATATTCCTCCCTAGTATTCTGGACCAATCACTACCTTGATAATAATATCCTTTGGGATAATAAACTAAATGTGTAACCCTTTCCTTTTCACTATATAATAACATAATAAATCTCTTATCAATATTATTAATTGATTTACCGACTACAATTGGATTTGTAGTCTCTATAATTGATGGGGTATTCAGTCACATAGAGAAATCCATCAAAGTTGAACTGTCACGACCCGTCCCAGTGGGGCCCGAGCCGCAACTCCCCAAGCCCGCCTCCAATAGTCCAGTAGATAGTGACTAGAACCGAGTTGGCATGTTACTAACATGGGAGGCATTTCCTATACACCTATATACACGCACACACATCTCCAAGCCCACAAAGATGAAAATTAAAAACTACTAAAAATGGAAATACAAGCATACACTAAAAATCTGAATCTATAGAGTATGACAGGAATGTAAAGTACAAAAATTTTAAAAACCTGGGCCAAATGTATAAGCCCACCAAAAGAGAGTCTGTAACAATGTCCAAACTATAAATAAAGGTACTGGGATACCAATCTGTAGCCGTATGAACACACCTCGGCCTGTCTGATCTCACTGAGCATCGTCCTGTCATGGTCCACCTAGAATCCTTTCAAATGCTTGCTCATCTACACAAGACACGACATATGTGAGAAAAAACCCATGCAGGGGTGAGTATAACAATACCCAGTAGGACGCCCCAGAACCACAAGGGAAAACAAAAAGGGAAATACCACAAAAGAAACATACATTTAGCTCTACACAGCTTATGTCTACGGAACATATCACAAGAATATCCAGATATAATCATACACAAATGACCATTTCGAACCACCACTAAGATCTAGCTTGAAGATTCCACTAAGCATGAAACTGAGATAACACACTCTTAGGTCCAAAGAGAGAGATTCAGAGTACTCATTCTGGGAGAACACACTCCACAAGTACGTGAGAACATAATGTTCAGATGAGGATCACAACCAATAGCCATGGGGTGATTCCAACAACTCAGTTTTAACTAATCCGATAAGTATAGGATCGACACCCGGGTAAAGATGGTCATGTCGATACCAATAACTCTACCTAGGGTTACAGGAATGAACAGAGGATCCAGCTCAAAGTTTCACAGAGGGGATTCCAAAAACTCTATTCAGGACGTCCTGCTGACGGTATAATACTCATGTATGTAGGAAATGATACTGGAATCCTTCAATAGAAAGACCAAGGGAACCAACCCTATGGAAACTAGCCCAAGTCACAGAAGGCAACTGGCTCAAGCCATGAAGAATAGGTCACACAGTGTGTTTTATGGTTACATGTCGTGTTCATTGACTCCGAGTTCTGCCCATGTAAATGGATCATGTCATCCGTTCAAGCTGTGTAAAACCCAACCACATGGTGTGCAGAAGAATCACACGCCTTTTTCTTTAACTCTGGGTATTTCCCATGTAAACGGTCGGGGTCATTCTTCCTATCAAATAGAAAGTAACTAAACAGTGTGTAGAAGAATCACAATCCATGTCCGAGCACCTGGGGCTCGCTCCTTATACTCTGGCCATGTCCCCATACAGGGTCTATGTCCAGGTCGCCTGCTCGTGTACCAGCACATGGGGTATCCCGTGTATCTGGCCGGGTCTGGCCAGGGAGGGGTATACACTCAGTATCCTTGGTTGTGTACCCAACCCATGTCGGTGTACTCCCAGAGTACACACCAGGTGGTCCACCGATGAACACATGCCGTGTAGCCCATACTACACGCCGTGTAGTCGATATTTTTTCAGAATCGTCGTCATCCTCCTCATGCCATGGATGATCCTCTGGATCCATGGTTTCTCTTCCGTTTGTCCTGATACTCTAGATATTGGTTAGATTCATCATACAAACACCGTAACAAGTGTTTTCGGTCCTTAAATCGGATCATAATCCTCGAACAATCCATCCGAAGAAAAACACCTGAAAACTCATATATCTCGATTCGCTCTGAATCATTCACTAAAAACATTGTTGCACCTCCATGACATTTATCCAGGGTTGGATCTACAATCTCGGATTGTTTCTCCAAAAAATGAATGTGCAATGATTGATTTCCTCCCATAACATGTAGAACGCAACGAAGAATTCGAGGGAGAAAGAAACAAAGAATCGAACAACAGGGAGGAACCTCAATCGTTGTTCGTCACGATCCGGGTTCATCGCAGTTAGATAAAACCCACAAAAGTCTTGATTATTTGATCTCCCACACCCACGTGCTCTCCTGGAGATTCCCGTGCTACCACTGGACACGCACCAAGGGAATAGATCACCCACGAAAGATCTTCTACTGCCGATCCTCAATCTCCACTGGGTACATAGAAAAGGTCTCTCCATCATCGATGTCCATCTCGCCCCATTCGATAATTTGTGATGGATCATGCATGTATCTCCGTAGCTGCGACACATGGAAGATATTATGTTTATGGTCCATATGAGGAGGTAGATCCAACCGGTACTCCACCTCGCCAACTCTACTCAAAATCTGGAAAGGTCTGATAAACCTCAGAGATAGCTTTCCACCTCTGCCAAATATCCACAGTCCTCGTCGTGGTAAGACCCGATGGAACACATGGTCTCCTTCCTCGAACTCCAAGGTCCTCTGTCTCCGGTCGGCATAAAACTTCTGCTGACTCTGTGTAGTCTTCATCCACTCCTGGATAACCTGCACCTTCTCTGTAATATCTCGCACCATCTCTGGGATCATGAGTGCTGACTCTCCTGGGTCAGTCCAACAATGTGGTGACACGCATGGTCTCCCATATAGAGCCTCGAATGGTGCCATACCAACAGAGCAATGGTAGCTGTTGTTATAAGAATATTCCACATGTGGTAGGTGATCCTCCCAGCTATGACCGATGTCAAGTATGCAAACTCATAGCATATCCTCCAGAACCTGGATGGTCTGCTCTGTCTGACCATCAGTCTGAGGATGAAACATTGTTCTCAAGCGTAACTGAGTCCCAAAAGTTCCTTCAATCCCTTACACAACCGGGATGTGAAACAAGCATCCCGATCTGTGATGATCGTTGATGGTACTCCATGAAGTCAAACTATCTCCTGCACGTAGAGGCGTCCTATGATCTCTACTGAACACTTCTCCCATATGGCTAGGAAGTGGGCCGACCTGGTGAGTCAATCAACAATCACCTAGATGGCATCCTGTCCCATGGATGTATGTGGTAAACCTGTCACTAAGTCTAGGGATATCCCATCCCACTTCTATTCTGGCACCTCAAGAGGCTTATTCAATCCTGCTGGAACCTGGTGCTCAGCCTTTACTTTCTGACAAGTAAGGTACCAAGAAATAAACTCAGCCACACTCTTATTCATTCCAGGCCACCATAACTGATGTCGAAGGTCTGGGTACATCATTTCCATGCCTAGATGCACCTTCAAAGGAGATGTATGGAAATCTATCACAACCTTCTCCTGCAACATCACTGGTACTACTGTGTTCCCTCTGAAACGAACAACGTGCACCCCACCTCTTGAATATCCTTTAGTAGCACCACCTCTGGATATCTGGCCTGTAGAGTCTCACAGCTAACATCCCCGAGATTTGATTCTCAGACTCACAGTAATAGTGTAGGGGTAACAACCATCAACTGAAGGTAATCTCCCTCATCTCTATCCACAAAGTATAACTATAAAAAGGACAATTGCCTTGTCGCCTCATCCAGAAACTGCGAACTGGATTTCCTGCTAATAGAATCTCTCGGACCACACAAAAGGCTTCCCTTTTGGGTCAAACATGTCATGGGTGCTGAAATCCTGGATAAATCAAGAATGAATCTCTGATAGTAGCCTACCAACCCAATGAAACTTCACACCTCCATCACGATCTGGGGTGGATCTCATGCTAACATTGCCTCTACCTTGGTTGGGTCGAATGCTACACCATCTACTGAGATAAAATGTCCTAGAATGTGGACCTCCAGTATCCAAAAGTGACACTTCAAGAGTTTCCCGTACAACTGGTGCTCTCGGAGTGTGTCCAGAACCATCCATAGGTGCCTCACGTGATCCTCCTCAGACATAGAGTACACAAGGATATAATAGATGAAGACAACTAAAAACCGGTCTATATATGGATAAATGATCCAGTTCATATGTCCCATAAACACTGTCGGGGAATTCTTCATGCCGAAGGGCCTCACCAAGTACTCATAGTGACCGTAGCGACATCTGAAAGTTGTCTTCAGTATATCATCATCTCGTACTCACAACATGTGATAGATTGATCGTAGATCAAACTTTGAGAACCACCGTGCCCCTTTTAACTGGTCGAAGAGGTCATCGATCCTCGGTAGTGGATACCAGTTCTTCACGGTCACCTGATTCAAGTGCCGGTAATCCACACACAGCCTCAAGCTCCTTTCTACCTTCTCGACAAACAACATTGGGGCCGCCCAGGGCGAAACACTGGGTATTACAAATCCCTTCTTATCCATGTCTTCCAGCTACACCCTTATCTCACGAAGCTCTATAAGAGCCATCTGATATGTTGTTGCTGAAATCATTTTCATCCCGTATTATAACTCAATGCAGAAATCTATATCCCGATGGGGAGGTAGTCCGGGGACATCCTCCAGAAAGACGTCCTCGTACTCAGCCACTACTGCTGGAAACTAGAAACTCGTAACATCTGCTGCGCCAAGGGCTAGGCTAGCCAACTAATGTGAAATCGGTTGTGCCTTCCTATGCATGAGTCCATCCTGCGTTGTCTGGGTCTCCTTTTCAATGACGAAGGAGATCCTCATTCCATCACTGTAGACACGCTGCACCCTTGGCCTAAACCAGTCAATCTAGGAATGAACTGTGGATAGCCAATCCATACCAAGAATGACATCGTATGGCCTTAACGCTACCACCAATAGGTTCCAACATAAACTCTCACCTCCAAGGGGCAGGTCACACTATCTGCAAAGGTGTGTGATCTATGAATCTGCTCTAGTCAATGTTTCTAAGCGTAAGGTTCGAGTTAACGGTTCAACCAGAATCTCAAGGTCTCAAACAAGATAAGCAGCTAGAGAAGAATGACTAGCACCCGTGTCTGTTAGTACGCCAACCAAAGTAGAAAGACACAGATTGCACCTATAATCATTTTAGGAGTACCTGGGTCATAAGACTCATCTTCCTACAGCTATCCCTCCCTCTGTCTACCAGATCCCTAAACCTAGGGTGGTCCCTTTGGGGGTGGTGGTGGTGAAAGGTCAAAACGCCGACCACCTCCAGCTACTCTCCCAGCTCCTCTACCACATCTGCTGCCACGCGGATCTGTCACCTCCACACATTGACTCTGCCTTGGTGGTCCATCCCCTGCTCTCATGTCAATAGTACAGCGGGTCGGACAATCTCGAGCGAGATGTCCGCTTCTATCACAAGAGTATAATCGCATCTCTTGAGGCTAGTTGGATTCACCCTGAAAAACCTGTATAGCATATCCCCTGTCCTGGGATCTCCTCTGAAAACGTCTCCCACACCTGGGTCCCTGATGTCGGCTCCCTGCTGCCGAGGTCTCTGCTCCAGCCAGCTTGCTACTGACAACTATCGACTGTCTCTTCTCTTCCAAGAAGATCTCGACCACCGAAGCCTGCTATAGCACCCCAACATAAGTAGGAATTATCATAGGGATGATGCTAGACCGGATATCTCTACGCAATAACCACCCAAAATTCGGAGCTCTGAAGTAATGATCTCTGACCATAGCCATCAAGTATTTCGAGAGATTAGTAAAGTTCGATGAATAGTCATCCACTATCATAGTTACCTACTGGAGCTGAAGAATCTCTTGTATTCATACTTCTCTCAGGGTAACCGGTGAAAACTCCTATTTGAAGAGATGCTCAAACTCCTACCATGCAAGAGTCGCCTCCTCGTGAGTCTGAATAACCAAACTCCACCATCGTCCTGTAGAGCCCAGCAGAAGGCTCGCTACCAGGATCACCATCTGATCTACTGGTGTCCTGACCAAACGGAAGACTTTGGTCACTGCCTCAAGCCATTCCTCGACTTCCTGAGGGTCATGCTTGCCTCGAAACCTGAGGGGACTCTGTCTTTGAAACTCATGGAGTGCGCTCAGCCTGCGCTCCTCCTCTACTAGTACAGCAGGCACTAAACACTTCTCCACAGGTGTTGGAATAACTGGAACACCACCTGATAGTATAACTGGGGGATCAGGTCCCAGTATCGAAGCTTCATCGCTGAAAGGGTCATCCTCGTGGTCGAGCAGCTGGATCCTAGCGGGTGCGGGTTGCGGAGGCATCCTGTAACAAAACAAGATGTATCTCAGTCACTATGTATATCTAGAGAGATGACTCAAGAATGACATGGAAACCACAAACCATTCCTATATGATGAATGTACCATTATTTTCCCCTAAAACTAGTGTTCTTGTGCTATGAGTTGAAAAGAAAGTTATAAGAGTCCTAGTGTATGGATATGTTGGCCTCCCGCACTAACACTAGGGTCCCTGGCCTCAAATACAAACTCGAAACACTTAACACTGTTGCCCCAAAACAACTCACAATCTCTCGGCCCTAAGGTAGAACCGACCATCTCTGATACCACTCTATCACGACACGTCCCAGTGGGGCCCATGCCGCAACTCCCCATGCCCGCCTCCAATAGGCTAGGGGCTGGTGACTATAACCGAGTAGGCATGTTACTAACATGGGAGCCATTGTCTATAAACCTATACACACACACACACACATACACACACATCTTTAATCCCAAAAAGTTGAAAAGTAAAAACTACTAAAAATGGAAATCCATGGATACACTAAAAATCTCAACCAACAGAGTATGACAGGAATGTAAAGTACATCAAGTGTAAAACCCTGGGTCAAAAGTACAAGCCTGCCAAAAGAGATTCTACAACAAAGTCCAAACTGTAAAGAAAGGTACTGGGACTACAATTTGTAGTTGTAGTAATAGACCTCGGCCTTTCTGATCTCACTGAGCACCGTCCGGTCTTGGTCCACCTAGAATCCTGTCAAAAGCTCTCTCGTCTGCACAAGACATGACACATGCAGGCAAAGCCCCTGCAGGGGTGAGTATAACAGTACCCAGTAGGATGCCACAGAACCACAAGTGAAAATAACAAGGGAAATACCACAAAATAAAGATACAGTCAGCTCTACACAACATATGTCTAAAGAAAATATTACAAGAATATCCAGATATACTCATACACAAATGACAATTTCAAACCACCACTAAGATCCTGCTCAAAGGTTCCACTAAGCATGCAACTGGTAGAACACACTCCTAGGTCCGAAGTGGGAGATACAAAGTACTCTTTCCGGGAGAACACACTCTACATGTACTTGAGAACATGATGCTCAGATGAGGATCACAACCAATAGCCATGGGGTGATTCCAACAACTTAGTCTGAACTAATCTGCTAAGTAGAGGATCGGCACCCAGGTAAGGTTGGTCATGTCGATACCAAGAACTCTACCTAGGGTTCCAGCAATGAATAGAGGATCAAGCTCTATGTCTCATAGAGGGGATTCCAACAACTCTATACAGGAATTCCTTCTAAAGGGATCATACTCATGTATGTAGGAAATGATAACAGAAACCTTCTGGAGAAAGACCAATGGAATGAACCCTAAAGAAAACTATCCCATGCCACAGATAGTAACTGGCTCAATCTATGAAGAATCGGTTACAACGTGTGTAGTATGGTTACACGTCGTGTTCATTGACTCAAGGTACTTCCCATGTAAACGGCCGGTGTTATCTGTTCAAGCTGTGTAAAACTCTACTTGACGACGTGTAGAAGAATCACACGTCGTGTTCCTTGACTCCGGGTACTACTCGTGTAAACGGACCGTGTTATTAGGCCTGTCGGATAGAAAGTAACTACATGTCATGTAGAAGAATCACACAACGTGTTTGATCACCTAGGGCTCACTCCGTGTACATTGGCCATGTGCCCGTACACTGTATCTGTCCGTGTCACCTCCCCGTGTACCAGCAGATAGGGTATCCCATGTATTTGGCCATGTCTGGCCCGAGAGGGTATACACGCCGTGTCCTTGGCCGTGTACCCAACCCATGTTCATGTACTCTCGGAGTACACTCCAGGTGGTCCGCCGATGAACACATGCCATGTAGCCCATAATACACACCGTGTAGTCGGGATTTTTCCAGAAACGTCGTCTTCCTCCTCATGTCGCGGCTGATCCTCTGGATCCACAGTTTCTCATCCGTTCATCCCGATACTCCAAGGGTTGGTTTGTTTCATCATACAAACACCATAACGGTTGTTTTCAGTCCATAAATCAGATCATACACCTCAAATGATACATCTGAAGAAAAACACATGAAAACACATATCTTTCGATCCACTTTGAATCGTTCAACGAAGCCATCGTCGCACCTCCGTGACATTGCTCTGGGGTTGGATCTTAGATCTAGGATTGTTGAACCAAAAAAATAATTCGCAATGGTCGATTTCTTACAAGAACACGTAGAACACAATTAAGAATGTGAGGGAGGAAAAAAACAATGAATCGAACAAGTGGGATGAACCTCGATCATTGTTTGTGACGATTCGGGTTCGTCGCTGTTAGATCAAAACCACAACAATCAACATATTATAAATCTTGAGTATTTGACCTCCCGATAAAAACCCCAAATCACACTCGCCTGCAAAACGATTGATCCACGGTCTAATCGGTTCGCATATTTGTCCACTATCGTCATAGGAATCATGAACGATGAAAGGAATAAAAAACAAACATCCTACCTAGATCTGCGGTGTTCATTGGCGAAGATCCAGTCGCCACGTCGTTGTCACCGTGTTGGGAGGTTTCTTCTATACCCTATAAAGTCGTCAAGGGTTTCAGGGTTATATGGTTTATAACCCTAGACCCCTACGCAAGACTTTATTTAAAAAGGATAAAATATATTCGCTGCAACAAAAATTTAATAAAATATTTTAATAAAATATTTTATAACGGTTAAGTACAAAAACTGGATTTCACCTCTGACTTGTGTCAGCCGATGTTAGGTCTCTCCTAGGGTAAACCCACTACTCTAGACACAACAGTGCCCTCAGATTTCTGATCTAAGCACCTTTTCAGGAGTTATTCCACTTTTTCAGGAAAACCACATGTGAGCGTAATTTAATTATTTAATTAATTTCAAACATTTGTTCCAGGCTCAATAGGCCTCGGAACTGCACGCCGTCTTGAAGACTAGTCTCGAAATAATTCCCACATATTATTTAAAATAAAGTATAGAAAAATATGAGACATTACAAGAACCTTATTTTCTAATAGGTTGATCCAAGTGGGAAATTTATTTTTCATGAGTTTACTATGATTTCCTAATAAAGACATAGTTTTATAAATTCTAACAACTATTGTATAAGATCCCTCAATAGGGAAATCTATACATTTTCCATGCTTTTTGATACCCTAATTCCACATATGAACCATTTTTTAGAAAATTGATTATACCATATAATCACATAAAATAATTAATTTTACATTACAATATATAACTCTAAATATGGTTAAACACTTGTCGTAAATTAATATTTTTTAATTGTAAGTCTCATTCATTGGGGATATCTTAATTTTCAAATCCTTTATAATTTTTTGTAATGAATTTTTTTTTATCCAATGTATATCCCATTGGAGTATCAATATAGTTTTCAAATAAGCCCCATTATGTTTCTCATATTAATTATCCAATTAATCCCAATACTCCAGTATTGGAGTTATAATACATGTGTACCTCTATGGAAAAACATGTTCACATATATTATCTTGACTGATATTTTTTTCAAAGAAAACCCATATAATATCTTCCTTACAAAAATAGTTGGATGATATTCAATTCTTTTCCAAAATATCCATCATAGGGTTCCTTTCTAAAATATATTTTTCCTTAATCGAGTTCCCCATATTTATAATTAGTTCCTATGAAAACAACTATAGTGATAATGAATAGCCCATCCCATAACAGATGCCTTTATTATTTCATTAACATTGATATAAACAACCAATCCCGATTGACAAATCAATTTAATAGTTTTGGATAACTAGAAAAATGCATGATTCCAAAATTAAATTAGGAGTACAAAATAATACACAACACTCAACAATAAAAAATAAAATGAATCTTTGAAAACTCACTCAAAAATACCTTCTAAATATCCTATTGAAATGAAAAAAATATGTATGAAAAAATAAGTATTAAATCTAATTCTTAGTGATGGTTACAAATTGCATAATTATTAATTAATCATTAATGCATAATCAATATGGAATGATAATTATTTGATAAAAAATTCAATCTAATTTACATTAAAATATCAATACATAATGTATAATCCAAATGGAATGGTAAATAACTAAAAAAATATTCAATTTAAGTAATAAGTTTAGAATGAAATGCATAAACAGATATTGTAATTGATTTAATCTCATGGATTATAAAAACATGATTATAAACGAATTAAATAATTTATTATTCTATTCCATTATCTTATGAATAATGATACATGTACTTCTAGGAACATTCATAAGATAATTTAAATATTACAGGTAGAATGCTATATAATTTTTCCGCTGTATTTTTCTTATGAGAACTGTTGATGCATAGAGGGGTTATATTATACTAGGCCCAACCATCTATGTAGGTCCCAAAGAATTAACCATAGATTAAATAATTGATTTAATTTGTGAATAAATATCAAATATAATCTAATATTTTTATTGAGTAAATGATAGTGATTTATTAGTATTTCTCCAGTTATTCATATATAATTGAAAGTAAAACATCTTTTAAAAAATTGATTAATATTTTTAGTAAATAATCATAACCATCATAAAATAATATCTTTATTTAATATAACTGTAATGAAGAGTAAAAATGATCAGAAGAAAGTGATTTTATCATTATAAAGCTTATGATCCAAATAAAAAGTGATATTGTACAATAAATATTACCACTATGTAATTTTAATGTAAAATACCCGTGGTTGAAATTATTTATTTTGAAAACTAAATTAAAATTAATAATGAATGAATCATGATAATACATGTGGATATTTGTTTATATAAACCACATAAATGTGAATTGGTGCATAATAAAAAATTAGTATCAATGGAATGTCAATTGAGATGAAATACCTTACCCCACACTTTCAATTATTTGATTGTGATTTATCCTCATATATAATTGTTTTATTAATGTTAGTAATTTATTAAATTACCATAATAATGACTATAATATCATATATGAAACTATTATAACATTTAACTACTTTTTTGTAAATAATATTTAGTATTTCCATTGTTTTATGTGTTAATATCCTTGTTTTCTCTTTTTTTCATTGTAATGAATGTTTCAATTCATGTTCTTATAATATAGTCCAATACCATAGATAATTATAATTGCAATATTTCAATTATAATTTAAATAACTATCATGAAATATAAATTTCAGAAATGAAGTACATTAAAATAATGAAGATGGTAGGTTGTACATACTCATGAGTAACATTTTTGTTTCCCAATGATCATCATAGAAAAAAGGTAAGTAAAAAATTTTATATACATAATTATCATAATATCATGTATACCTTATTTTTTATTTAAAAATAATTTTATATATCGTCCTTGTGGTGTGGTGATCAGAAGACTGTCACATCATTATGTGATGGTAGTAGTCCACACATACATGAACGATGATATCATCATTCATTAAGTTAAATGGTATGAAATGAAATGATATATATTATCTTTAAAGATTCATAAATATACCATTTATATCATAATTATTTCTTTTAAATTAAGTAAAATAATTAACATTCTCCTTATCACATTCAATGTAAAGCCATTCAAAATGATGAATCAGATTTCTTCATGATGTAGTAGTTTTTCATACACATGAGTGATGTTTTTATATTTCATATGAAATGAAAGCACATAAATTTATATGTGATATATATAATAAATATTTATAATTTTGTTATTAATATCATATATATAATTTATATCCATCATAATTCCCAACAATGTGTGGTGGTAATAGAACAATGAATGTCATCAGTTATTGAGGCGATGGTCTTCCTTACACAAAAATGATGGTTTTATAAAAGGTTTGATTATAGTGGGTTTGATTCTACATCGTGAACATAAAATAAAAACATATATATATATATATATATACGATACTTATAATATTATATAATACTTTATTAATTATTATTTAAGGAGGTGGATGATGAAATAACGTAAAAACATTTGTTGGATAATGTTACCTCTTCCATGGATATCCTCCAAGGTTTTTACAGAAGACATACGAGGATCTATATGGGCCAAAAATAATGATTCTAGGATAATAGGATTGTAATTTGGAATTTATTTTGGGCGATCATTTCTGATCCAAAATGTGTTGAATGTATAAATAATGGATTAGAGTTGGAAACCATTAATATATGAGGTGAGTTCACACTTGTATATTTGGAAATGATTAAATAATAAAAACATTTAAATCATGAAAAAATTATTGCAAAATTGGAAATTACCTAAACTATAATATATTTTTTAGAAATATTTTTATCAAATGGGTATTGTACATGTTTTTAGGTCATTCAAAACCTTTATCCTCTTATTTTTACCACCCAAAAAATCCATTTTCACCCAAACCAAGTTAATTAAATTTTACTTTTTTCAATATAAATTATGGCTAAATAATATTTTTATCTCAAAAAAATATACATTAAGATGATTTGAAATATGGAAAGCATTTAGGTAAATTCCAATTTCAAAGGAGAATTATTTCAATTTATAATTTATCCCTCAAAAGTGATGAGAAATCTAGTTTTTAAAGAAAAATTTTACAATGGTTTAGAGTGTTTTTATATAAACATCAATATATATTTTATTAATTTTATTTAAATAGGATTAATTGACATAAATTTGAAATAATATTACATTAAATATAATTCCAAATAATAATTTCTTAACTAAAATTCAATAATTTTCTCTATTTATAATAAAAATGAAACTTCCCCTAAAAACCCAAAAAAATCACCCTAAAATAATTTTTATATTATTATTAAAAAATAAATGATTACTTTCTCAAATAAATGTCTTAATAGTTTTATAAATTAATTTTAAATAATTTATGTGAAGTATGGATATGTTTAAACAATAATGTATGATGATTCATTTAAACATGTTGTTGTTTGCATCAAAAGAAATTGAAAAAATATATATTTATTATAAAAGAAATATATTTTATATTCTTTGGGTGTTACACTAGAAAATTTAATATCAATCCTTATTTAAGATGTATGTGTAGTAATAAAAAAATTAATTTTTTATAAAAAATTATATTTTATGATTTGATATATGACGGGATTTTAATAAAATATTTAATGATTTGAATATTAATTTGAATCCTATTGAAATTTCCATATAACATGAGTAGTATATGTTATTTATTCATTGGAATAATCATCTTCAAAAGTTTTATTGCTGAAAAAATAATTCATTTGTTAGTAGGTATTGGATCAAAATATTCTGAAACTATTTCCTTCCCTTTATGATTATTCAAATTCATGTTATTATATAATTTATTTTTAGTTGAGATAGTTTAATTATGTACATATTAACCCATGTTTTCCTTAGTTATATATTTTATATTTTTTTAGGAATATTTATATAAAAAAACAATTTGAACGTCATTAGTCTCTTCCCTAACTCCATATTGAATTTTAAACCCACTACTAGAGATAATGATCATGATTTATATTTAGGAATTTCATAAATAGTACCTGGATATTGATCCTTATTGTTTCAATCCATGTCCCTTTCCAATTTAAATTTTTTTTAATTCATCAACCCCTATTTATGTTTGGAACTAATTTTTATTGATAATTTTGGAATCTAGTGATAAAAGGGTTTTTAATCAATCATTAATCATTAAAAAATATATTTGGATGGTTCAAAAACATTTTTTGTATCAATTATAATATGAATAATTATTATGCATTATTCAAATAACATATATTGTTAAAAATTGTATTTTTTATTAGATTTTTTATATATAACATATTTAGAATTGTAATCCTTATAATTCCCAAACATTAAACAGTGAGTACATTATATTCTTTAATGTCTTTTCTCATTTAACACAATTCATCACTAAAATACTGATTATAATTTTAGATTATTAATGAATATACATTATTCATTATTTTTTTTATACCATGAGTTTATTTTTATCACTAAAACTATGTCATTTCCACCCCAATTCACTCATCATATTTATAATTACAATTTCTGAGAATTTAGAGAAGGATTATTATACATCCACCATAACTCATCATCCCCCTTATGATTGTAATTACCTATACCAATCTAATGAAAAAAAATTAATAGTAATGCAAAATTCAATCATATAAAGAATCTCTGAAAAAAATGTTAAGGGATACACTACTAAAGAAAATACTTAAAAAGGTCCTTAATCTTATCCATTGAATTTAGTGAAGACCGCCTTTTTTATAAAAGAAACTTGTTGTAATATATGTCTATTATACCTTTATCATCATCAAGTAAAATTTCATTATGAAAAAATTATTTAGTTATTTCCATTTTTTAAAAGAATTATTAACTAATTATAAGAATTTGTCCCTAACATATCTATTTAACAATAATGGGACACAAAACTGTTTTACCTGATTCCCACATAACCATAATGGTGTTAATTTCTTTGAAACGTTAATGGAGTATCTAATAAATTATTTGGAGTCCTCATTACATAAACTATGGAAAGAAGAAATTAGTGACATATAACAATATTTGAATTCATAGTCCCTAACTATCTTTGTAAACATAATCCAAGATAGGTTTCATAAAACCTGAGTAGTTAAAAATGAATCATTGGAGGAATTTTAAATTCACATTCAAATAATTGAGTTTAATTTTATGTTTATTCATTCCAATAGTTATCTCTCTCGAAAATATCCATTTCATACTTTTAATTCATTTAACAAGAGTAATAAGATATTTTTTGATATTATGGTATAACGAAAGTGATATTTCAAATATATACATATTTTTCCTGAGCTAATTTTTTTTGAAAATATTCTTCAAGAGAACACAAGAACAGATTTTAAGAAAAAATGGAAATATTTTCTTTTACCAATTTTATTGGTCTTATTAGTTTTCTTTTTTCAAAATTAATCACATGTATCAATCCCTAGAAAGTATGATGAATTTTTCTGATCATCTATGATATGTATATATGTTTTTATAATTACATAATAATTTGATTGCGGTAAATGAATTTGATCCAAGGGATGCACAAAATGTGTTGGCCGAAATAGAAATAGTCTTAATCAAGAATAAAATAATTAATGAAAACAGTATAATAAGAGATAAGAAGATGTAATGTGATGTACAATTGTCAATTATGACTATCAAAAAATCAATTAAATGAAAATAATTTATAATATAAGATGTCACCTAGAATAAAATGAAAATTTGAAAAAATAATCATACCAATATAGGAATTTTAATTGTCTATACATAAAAAAAATATTTATTCATTAATATATTAAAATGAGACTAAAATATACCAATAAAATTATTAATGATAATTACCACAGAACTTATTGACAAGTCTGATGTTGATGATCTATATCTATGTTTTGTTTAGTACTAAATTTAATCGAAACATAATAATGTGAAATTGTTATTAAAAAATTAAAAAATTCATTCAAATTATGTAATCTACTCTTTAATGGTCTAATAAACGGTTCTTAGTGGATGTTAGAATTGAAATATTCATAGAATTTAGTTATTTTAATCAAGATAAACCATTTGTGAATATTAATTACTTTTTGAAAAATATTTTCAAATAAATTTCAAAACTACATTGTCCTGTTTTTAAAAAAAATACAAGAATTAATTAAATTAATGTATAAAATAGAATCATGATCCTAAGGAAACTCATCCTATAATCATAGTAAAATTATAATATTTAAAATAATACCATCATTAATCACAAGAAACAAAGGTATAAGGAGTAAAGAAATCATCATTGTTGGGATTTCTCGTCTGTCTTGGCAATTTCACCCACTCAAACCACCTCTATATATATTTCCCTTTATAATCGTCGTGTCACTTTTATATTGATCTACTCATTCCAAAATACCCTCAAAAGAAGTTCCCCCATATATTTAAATTACCCCAACTATTGTTTCAATGTAATGATTTATCTTCTCACATCCCCAACATTCCATGTGGAACATGCCAACTCTCACTATTTTCTATAAGTTAATTAAGATGACCCCTCTAATAAGATGTAATCCCCCACATGACTCTTAATTCATAATTTAATTTTTCTTTATATACCATCATAATAACTATATGAACATATATTTGACGATAATTTATTCTCATTTAATTCAATTATACAATTTTGGAAATATGGTTTTATGTGAATTTTTAATATTTCATAGCAATATCTAAATCATCATTTGAAGAAAAATTAAAAAAAAATTCCTATGAGAAAAAGTAAATTATAAACAAATTGGGGTATTATTTATCATCCATTGATCCTAGATTCATAAAATTTTGCAATGTATACACTTTTTATCATTTCCCTACAAAACATCATATCACTAGTATCCTTTTAATATTTCATATATTATCCCAAAATCCTTATTCCTAAAGTTTCACCAAATAATAGAAAAATAAATATACTTATGTATTACCCCCAACATCTTATATAATTTATGTCTCATAATTCTCCTCATCACTTGTAAGATTTGAAAAATTCGAAGATGTTACAAAATCTATTATAAACAAAGATTAAAAAACATTTCAATCAACAATGAAAAAAATTTCAATGTTTAAAAAGAATAAATAAATATTTAATATTTTAAATAAAATCAACAATAAATTTCAAAAAATCTAGAAAATAGTTTTATTCTATTCTATTAAATCATATTCTAAATGAAAAAAGAACACTCAAATAATTAATTATGAAATTGAAAACCTTATAACCACCACTAAAAAAGGATTTATTTTAAAACTCTTATAAAAAACAATGAATTTTTTTATTAATTTTTTGAATAAAGTCATTTAACATCTTTTAGTTATCCTTATTTTATCTTCATTTTTACCAACGTACAATGAATGATATTATTGAAATAATAATGATTAGGGGTCCACAAAATGGTAATTTAATGTGCATTTTGATACCAAAATCAACAAAATTTAATGAATATATATTGAAAACGTGTATCAAAATAAATCCACATCACATTTCTATTCCAATATTTTCTTTAACATAATATCACCCATATTAATTTTATTACTTAATCTACATCTAATATCCCATTACTATTCATTCAACAAGTTGATGCAAATTTTATTTTTTATATAATATAGATAACTCCATGGGGAGTATTACTTTTAAATAATTAAATAAATCATCATTTAAATTCAATTATAATTTATCAATTCTTTAGTTAAATTTTACTCCATTCAAACAGTAGATATTTTTTGGAAATATACTTATTTTTTCCATTAATGCATATAAAATTTTCTATATTAATGAGTTATTCCTAACCATTCTTTTCAAACATGGTAATCATTTAAATTTTAATATAATAACATAAATTATACAAGTTCTTATTATTGTTAATATATAATAATTACTTGTTATCTAGTGAAGGAATGAAATTATTGTGATTATGGTTTGTTAATTCACAACTTCACATCACTAACTCATATAAACTTGACAAATATATTCTCTCATTTACATTTCCAAATAATAAATATTAATTATTTCTCAAAAAGGTAAATATTATCCATAGTAAAAATTGGGTATTATTTTAATCCTAGTTATAAAATTTCATTACAAATTGTGTCCCAGATATGAAACTATCAACTTCGCTAACCATTTAATAATTTAATGTCCCATGATGGGAATATAACACATAATCATAAGAAATGTATTCTAAAAAACTAAACCAATTTCTCATCATCATATTAAATTTCAAACACAATTTTTCATCAACATGGGGGAATAAAATTAAATCATAAAGAACGATATCTAATTCTACTTGTCAAATTGGTTTATGTGGATGTTTAATATTTTTCCCCATTAGGGAAATCACTAACCACACTGCCAGACTTATTTAAACACCTATAATTCCATTCCAATGATATTGAAATCTATAAAAATAAACACCACTATAATCCATTTAGAAAATTATCTAGAATGCGTTATTAAATAGTGAAATTATGGTCTAAAAAACAACAATAAAAATTTCTAAAAATTAAAAAACAAAATTACATTTTTATTATAAATATTATAAATAAAATATTCCATTTATATATACATATATAAAAATGGGTAAGTCTCCCAATCCCCATCCATTCATTTTCCTCAAATTCATTATAGTCCACCTATATGGCGTAATTAAAAAACCACGATCTAGAACGCATATGATGTGGTAAAATATAATCTTATATTTATTGTCAAATTTAATTTACCATTTATAATTTAAATTGATAGTTTTTACATCCTACACATACATTGTCTCCCTACTAGTGGTTCAACCAGCACTAAGATAGATCAATCACCTTTTAAGCACCATAATTCTCTTTAGGCTATCTTGTTTTTTCTCCCTAATAAAAAACCTACCCTCTAAATCCACTTTATCAATGAGTGAGGCTCTCAATTTATACATAGATATATAATTTTTCCTGATACCATATATCTATATTTTGTTTATATATTACCATTTATTCATCAATTTATTTTCTCTATCACAAACATCTCTTTATAATATTTCATTCCTTGTATATATCAACTATTTTATTATAATTTAGCGAATGTATATCATAAAAATGAAAAAATAAAAAAAAAATTAATATAAAATGGGTTTTGGGGGTTGGGTAAAATCCATTAATCTATAATTATTTCTATTTTATATCATATTCTGATGTGTTATAGAAATCCTTGATTTTTAACCCTTCATAACTGAACCCCTTTTTTGTTATTTTGAGTCATGGATCATCCTATGGGGAAAATTTCTAAATTCACACTAGAAAATGATCAAAGAAATTTTGTAATGATCATTCTATTAACCATAGTGTAAGGTATTTATCAACTAACTGAATCATTGGTATTTTATGGGAATGTTGATTTTTTAAATTTTTTGTAAATTTTTAAATAAATTAATATTTATCACATTAATGTGGATGGATATACCTTTTTTAACTTGACTATTTCATTTAAAAATTTATTAAAATTACATTAATAATCATGTGATTCATAGATAATTTATTTTAGAGATTCAGTCATCATAGATCCCTATAAATAATATTTTATGAATAAAATATTATATTTTTCATGTAAATAAATTTTTCATTAACTGACTATATGAAAAAAAACGATAATTAGATGGGAATACTGATGTCTTATTTTCAAATTTTAGGGAGGGTTTACCGTATGTATAGTTTAATTTCAGTTCACACTTGAGGCCCTTGGATAGAACATTGTTGGATTTTTTATAAAATAATATCTAATTTATATAGCTTATATGGTGTGCGTAATGTCTCTAATTTTTGTGTGTGTTAATTTTAAATATTATATGGAATTATTTCGAGACTGATCGCAAAGAAGACACATCATTCAAAGGCCCAATGAGCCAGGAATGGTGGTTTGACCTTTTTTTATGTTAAGTGATTCGGCACTAGTGCATGATTGTGGCGGTTTCCAAACTGATTCCTTGATTAAAAATCTAAGGGAACCATTGCATCCGGGATGATGAGTCTACCTAAGGACGAGTCTAACCTCAACTAGCATGGGTCGAGGGAAAAAGTGAATTTTTAGACGTTTTTAGTAAAATAAAAAAAATAACAAAGTTTAATTTATATTCTTTTTGGAAATATCCACTACATTATAGTGACATGGTAGCTATTTGAGTAATTAATGTAATGTCATAATGACTCAGAAACAGAAACTTTGACTCAATAATGTCACAGCATAATGGAATTCCAAACATGTTTCCCTCTTTTTAATGGGTTAATCGAATGTTTCTCGTTGACAAGGATTGGGAGGAACTCTGGAGAATCTTCAGAGCTTCGAAACAAACTATCAGTAGAGAATTATGACGAATCGAAGTTGAGAATCGTTGTGCCAATGAGGTTGTAGGATCACAGAGATGATAGTAGCATGTCCCCTTGTTCAACAATCAATCCCAGTTGAGGTAGGGGTTGTTATTTCATTCAACTTTCCATGTTTTTTAGTATAAATGATGAATGCAGATCAACCACGAACAAGTTGATCCATGAATTCGTACGTTCTTGCAGCAGGGTTTTATTGGGATGATTATGGGGAATTAACCCATGTTTATTATTGTTGTTTAATTCTGACCGGGTTGATCCTACTAACGACAGTGGATCAACGCTATGACGAATGAAGGCAGGATTTCGTTCCTTGATTTTTTATTGGATTTATTCCCTTTTTCTTTTCTCCATACTTTCATCACGTTCTTACCTGGGCAAGGAACAATAGATCATTTTGCATATTTTTTATGACAAAATGATCCCATATTATAGAGTTCACACCACAACGAACTTGCGGAGGTTCGACGACGATAGCAGACGACGAATCATACCTGATTGGGAAGGGTCATTCTTCGAGCGTTATTCACATCAGAGGATCATTACATTTTTTTCAGAGCCAATTACAGGTCCTAAAACAATGGAGGTGACTTCGGGACATTAGGGTGAACTGGAATCTGGAGTTTTGTTGCATTTTGATGGCAGAATCGATGATCCTGCAGCATGGGAGGTGTGCCGAAGAAGATGGTCATTTCTGGAAATTTCCAGAATACACGGCGTGTACTTCCAATGAACATTCCGTGTAGTACTAGTGGTGGATTCTAGGGTTTGGGGGGTTATAGAGGAATCACACGGCATGTGACCCTGTTCACATGGCATGTTGGACTTTCCCAGAAGCTTGGTGTGTATTTTGGGAAGTACACAGACACAAGATGGACTATACGACTTCAGAAAATGGTGTGTACTCTCTACGTAGCATGCGGTCGAGGCGTATGACTCGGGGACTCCAGGGATGATTTTAGGTAAAATATGTGTCTTTTCTACCTTAGATTCTGTACTTATAGACATAGGTTCCAGTCATTCCTTCATAGCCACATGTCTTGTGCAAAACCTTGTGTTTCCAATAGAAACGTTGACTCGATCTTTACGCTTGGAGACAACTATGGGAGGAGACTTGATGATCTTGCACCTTTGCAGACAATGTGATCATACCCTTGGAGGTGAGAGTTTCGGTTGAAACCTCTGGGCGGTAGCGTTGAGGCCTTACGATGTCATTCTCTGTATGGACTGGTTATCATCAGTCCATGCACATATTGACTGTTTTAGGCGAAGAGTGTGGTGTGGTCGCAGTGATGGGATGAGTCTTTAATTTTTTTGAGAAAGGGAAACTGAGGCAGTAAAAAATGGGTTTCAGTGTAGGAGGTTGCTGCCAATCGGTCATGAGTCAGCTAGCCTTTTCATCGAAGTAGTAGATATTGTGGGCGCCCAAATCCCAGAAGTAGTGGCGGAGTACGAGGACGTCTTTCTCAAAGATGTACCAGGATTACCTCCCCTCTAGGAAATCGACTTCTACATCGACTTACACCCCAGGATGACACTGATTTCCTCATCAGCATATCAGATGGCTTCTGCAGAGCTTTGAGAGCTGAGGGTGTAGCTGGATGTTTTGTAGAGAAAGGGTTTCTTGAGACCCATTGTTTCACCCTGGGTGGACCCAATCTAATTTTCCAAGAAGGCATATGGGAGTCTGAGGTTGTGTGTGGACTACTATAAACTGAACCAGGTGACGGTGAATTATAAGTATCCACTGCCATGAATCGATGACCTATTTGATCTACTAAGAGGGGCACAGTGGTTCTCGAAGGATGACCTTCGATCAGGCTATCACCAGATATGAGTACAAGACGAAGATATAGCGAAGATGAATTTCAGATGTTACTATGGTCACTATGAGTACTTGGTGATGCCTTTTGTTGTGATGAAAGCCCCAGTAGTGTTCATGGGACTGATGAACCGTGTCTTCCAGCTGTACATGGACCGATTCGTACTGGTCTTCATCGACAACATCCTTGTGTACTCGGTGTCAGAGGAGGAGCACACAAGACACCTACGGATGGTTTAATATGTACATCAGGATCACCAGCTTTTTGGGAATATCTCAATGTTCCAGTTTGGGATTCAGGAGGTCTACTTTCTAGAATATTTCATCTCAGCAGATGGAGTAGCAGTAGAACTAGCCAATGTAGAGGCTGTGTTAGAATGTGAGCCACATCAAAGCGTGACGGAGGTGCATAGCTTCCATGGGTTTGCAGGATATTACCGAATATTCATTCATGATTTCTCCCATATATCAACACTAATGGAAACCTTGATCGGGAAGGCGCATCCCTTCATGTGTATAGAGAAGTTCCATCAAGCATTCAATAAGTTGAGATAGAGTTTGACGAGGGCCCCTGTTTTGAGATTTTCAGATGAGGGTGTCGAGTACATAGTTTTATATGACAGATCACGGACTGGGATTTCATATGTCCAGATGTAGAGACCTGAAGCCTAACGTACATGAACATTACATTACTTTTGCGGAATACTTAGTACATAAAAAAACACACACACAAGGATCGTAATAGTTTAGTGTCTTTGGAAACTCGGAACGTAATCTTCTAATCGTGGGGAAAGATCATCAATATCTCCCATAAATATATTCCCTTTTTTTTACCTAAAACCTTTCTTTATATCCTGGGGAAAAGAAAACATAAAAGGGTGAGCTCAAATGCTCAGTAAGGGTAAACAAAAGAAAAATCAATCACATCATATTCATAAGAACATA
This sequence comes from Viscum album, assembly GCA_963277665.1. Lineage (NCBI taxonomy): Eukaryota > Viridiplantae > Streptophyta > Magnoliopsida > Santalales > Viscaceae > Viscum > Viscum album. The sequence goes on from OY728152.1 coordinate 1,507,867,809, forward strand.
ACTTTTAGAAATCTTAACCTGCAAAAGAGAGCATAATTTCATAACATGGGATAAATCATAGTAGTGAGATGAAATCCCAATAATCATAACTTAAAACATGAAACTTGGTGGCATTCACACATAATCATAGAGAATCATTTCTTGTTAGTCAAGACTCATTGCCAAGACTATCTTAGTGGACAAAGTCCCTTTCTGAACCGAGTCACCCTCGTTTCAGTCATGTTTCACTGAACCGGTATAACCTACCGTTCCAGCCATGTCTATCTCATGAGATATAAAATCTTTACCCAATGCATTGGAGGGAGATATAGGTCCCACCCATCTCATAATGATACCATTCTTATGTGTGCCACAAAATCAGAAAACCATACATCATAGCATAACCCATGTAATAAAAATGGGAATCTTAAACATCATGACATCATAAAACAATTCATATAAGATAAAGGAATTCATAAAAATATAATTCTGTCCCAACATAATCAAATCAATGTAATAATAGGGATAAAAACAGAACCCTTTATTATCTTATATGGAAAATAATTTTGATAATACACTTGAACTCCATTCTTGAGGAAAATATCCTTTCTTCTTCAAAAACATTTTTCCTTTCTTAACATGTCATAAAACTTTAAACTAAAAGAAGTTTATTAAAAATAAACTTGAAAACTATTAAAGGAGGATTCTTGGAAATAATGTTTTAAAAATCCATTCATGCCGTATAAGTTAAAAAAACATTCTTCGTACTTTTTTCGGAAAAGTCAAAAAAGTACCTCGTACGAAAAATGACAAAAGATTCCTTTCATATCTTTTACTAAAAACTTACCGAAGGGTAAAATTGGATTTAAACAATTTTAGGTGTATGGAAATAATATTAAATATTGAGGAAACATTGATTTGGATGATAAAATACACCCCATTAATTGCCAAAGTATAAACAATCTCGGATAAAAATGAGATTGTGATATTTCCCTTACCTTAGGTCTGATTTGCTTCGTAAGTGTCCGAACCTCCTGTATAATGATTTAAATAATTCCATTGACTTATTACAGAATCATATTCATTGTTATGATATCATATATGGTTCACTTATGACATTATATTACCCGTTCTTTTGTAAATTCCATGTTAAAGAGTGTTTTGGGTAAAATTGTTTCATTTGTCGTCCGTGTTTTGACTTGTAATTATTCATATGATTACTTAGATCATGATTATTAATTCCAGAATATAAAACATGATATATATATATATATATATATTTATAATATACATATATATAATAAATCAGTAAATGGAAAGAAATACACAGTTCATGGAGACGGTAGTCCGTACGTACGCATGAACGCTGTTTTCTTTTTCTTATTGAATTGAATGGAATCAAGTAGATGACATACATATAAATATAAATAAATCATATATCATTATTATGTCATATATTTCATTAGTACTTATTATATATAATTTATAATCATTCATGAATGGTTAATCATTGAGAATGAATCTCATCGCGTCGTGGAGAGGGTAGTCCGTACGTACGCACAAGCGATGATATCGTTCCCATGGTAGTGGAATTGTGTTTAAGTGTTTGTATACTATTTAAGTATCAATATCACTTTATAATAATCATATATAGTTACTCATTAAACCATTATACCCATCCAATTAATGTGGTGGTGGAAAATAGATTACACCACGGCGTGGAGACGGTATTCCGTACGTACGCACGCGCGGTGATTTCATTTTTCCGTAGGATGGATAGAAGGTGAATTAGGGTTGTTTCATATTTATAATAACATATCAGTATGTAAGTAATACTGATGTTATTACTTTATCATGAAACAACTAAAGAAGAAGAAGTTGAAGAAGAAAGAAATTTAAAAGATCGGTAATGGATATTACCTCTTCTTTGGAACGCCTCATTGAATCCTCCACTTAGGGAACTAAGATTGGTCTTTGAAGAAGACCAGGACCTATAGGATTATTATAGGGATGTGGAGAGGAGAAAATGGCAGGGTTTGGCCGATCTTGAGTGCTCAAATTGGTGTGAGGAGGAGGGGAAGGAGGTTCCCTTTTATAAGGGAGGAGAGGGGCACCTTAGGAATATCTCAAAATATTATTTTATAATAAAGTCAAAATCGGTTTATAATGGTTCCAAAGGGTATTATTTCGAAGCTAAAGTGGGTATGGGTCGAAATAATATCAACCAATAAGATTTAAACATGTTTAGGGTATTATTTTATCCTTATCAATTAGATTTAACTCTAAGTTAAATAATTTAACTTTTACCATGTCTTTTTGTTTTCTTTCACAATAGGGTTAATACACTTACTATAACATGCCAAACGAACCCCAAATTGTTTATTATTAATATATATATCCTTTTCTAAGTCATGTGACCTAAACTTAGATTTTTAGGAATAAAATAACAATTAATAATATAATATTTGATTTAAAAACTATTTTGTGTCAATTTTGACACTATTTGATATATGATTTTTGTGAAAGTCATAACAGAATTATATGTTCGAACCAAGTTGATTAAATCAACACTAATATATCATAGTAACCTAGAAAATTAGTGGGATTCATAAAAAGTCTCAAATTACATTTATTTTGGTGTTTATAACATCAATTATGTCAATATTTCATTAATAAGATAATTACTGCATCATCATTGTGTCATAAATAAATTAAATTATTTAATGTCTAAAAGTTATAAATAAAATACTGTTATGTAGGAAATCTTTTTATCTTTCTAATGAATATTTATAGTCTAATTTATCTTATGTATAACCCCATATCAAAAATGATTTACTTATTAAACTTTGATTTTAACTATTTTAACCCTTCTTTAAATAAATTAATAATAAATGTCCTAATCTAAACCAAGTGGGCCTAAATGATAATATTTTACACTTAAGGTTGTTTTTGGTCGAGATAAACTTGTCCAATAGGATTAGTACATGTGTTAGGGTAATATTAATATCATTTTTACCCTTAATTACCATATTTACTTTTAACCGTGGTAAATAAAAGTAAAAAGTTACTATTCACCAAAAATTATTTTCATCTCATTGAACCACATTTTACTTACTGACATCAACTGTGTCTCTCGGATTTTTGAAATTCCATTCACAGAAGCGGTAAAATTAAGATTTATGAAGAAATTAATTTTTTTAACTACCACTTAGTAGTTTCACTATTCATCAAAAATTGATGTTTTTCAGAACAATGCCAAAATTTCATCCTAAGCTATATTTCATATTCCGAATTCAAAAATGAAGTCTATTTTACCAAATTCATATCATAGAAGTTTCATTAATTAATTTTATAATTAAATCCCGCTGTTAAAACAAATAGCGTGTTTTTAAGAAACAATATCTATCAAAAGACTGACACTTGTTTATGTCTGGTTTAAATGTGAAATTTCATCCAATGACTAACATTGTATTAAATGGTAAAAATATATTCTAAATATACTATAAAACCACTCAAATTAATAATTTATCACTATTAATTATTTCGATTAAAAAAGTTGTTTTTAATTAAAATTTAGTAATTTTCACTATTCATCAGAAAATAAAAGTTATCCGAAAAGTACCAAAATTTCACCCTAAGCTAATTTCGATATTATGAATCCAAAAATGAATTCCATTTTGAAAAATAAAATTACAAAATTTCAAAAAGTGGTTATTACTATTAATAACGGCTAGTTTTTATAATATTTTAATAGCGTATTGTTGTTTAGTGAAACTCGTTATTGCGTACTACACACGCTATCGAGGAAGGTCGTGATTGCGTGTAATGCAAGGCAAATCAAGGATGCGTGTTATGCAAGCTCCTTTTGGTGTAGCGTACAACACAAGATATTAGTGAAATTAAAAAGATTATTTTTCATAAAATCTCGGGGTGTTGCATTCTACCCCCCTTAAAATGAATTTTGCCCTTGAAATTCGTCGGGGTTATAAATGGTTTACTATTCAAAAGTTTCTTTAATAGAAACCCACATCGTAAAAGGAATAACAAAACCAATCTTTAAAAATGAAAGTATGAAATGTAACGGTTACCCAAATACACTAATCGCTGGGTTTCCACATAGGTAAAAATATGTATATGGAAGAGAAATCTAACCATCATGTTCTGATGGAGAGTGGTAGAGAACATGGCTATGGAAAAGCCAGAAATCACAAAGCCATAAATTTGTGACGATCTAGGGTACCATCTAATTCATCGGATATAAGGGCACTGGGACAACATTTTTGGTTTTCAAGATCGTTTCCCTAAAGTTGAAGAGTTTGAATTAGAATAAATACTTACTTTATTTTGGTACAATCTCACTGTTGTTCATGCCTTGAACAATTTCTACTTCATATCTTAAATAAATGAAGTTGAATTTGTTATTCGTGAAGTGTTAGCAGATCATGTGATAGAATGACGGGTCATTCCATCTGTCTCAAAAGGATAGCAAAATTTATATACATAAGTCGATCTATAGTGAGATTAATCATATATGGTTCCTAAAATGGACTTATACTTCATATATCATACTGCTTAATATAATAAAACTAGTTTCTACTAAACAGGGACTTCCTATAGGCCAGTGGTAGGCGATAAAGGCCAGTCGCACTTCGGTTGTGGGTTCGATTCCCACAGCCTTGTCCGAAGCGATGGGCTGTCGCCCGTCCTGCAGGTTGTCCTTTTTCTAAAACTACATTACTATAACATCCCATCAATAATATAGAAAGAAACTTCTATCCTTAAACAATACTCACTTATGTCCAACATAATCCATTTCAATCTTTAGGCTTATCCATAATACTGCAGTCCACTCTCATAACATAGTGAAAACGATTACCAGAGATTTAATACCATCGCTGATCCCCATATATCATAAGATATGTTTTGTTGGTCACATTCCAAACATTCAAAGGCCTTAATCATTTATTCTCTTGAATACTCATCGAATAATAGTGAAAACATGAATGCAGTTAAAGGTTAACACTTTCCACATACCAAAATCCTCAAAATTCTATATACTCAAACCATGATATCACTTAGTCCTTATATCAATCATGAGCTCATGAATACTGTCAAATATTTAATTTTCTCGTTTTCCCTTCATTATGCACATATCATTCTTTTTCCAAAAATATCTCAATCACTTTCCATGGTTACTGGTACCATAAAATTATTGAAAACCACAATAGACCAATACATAAATATTCCAATATTCCACGATACTATATACAACACTATTTTGGAATCCCATTACATAAACACTTAATCATTCCACCACATCGTTGTCATATTCAATATCTTCAATAGTGATCGCATATGACTTCCCTTTTTCCTTTGCCTTAAGTGGTTTCTCATGTTGATCATCACTAACCCTTGGATTAGGGCATTTATTGGAAAAATGTCCCATCTCCTTGCACTTGAAACATTGAAGTGTTGGTGGTGCATTCTCTGCAGTGTTTGCTTTGTTCACATCATTAGAAACCCTTTTTCCATTACTTCGACACTCAGCTACTCGATGAACTTCTTTTCCACACTTAAAACATTTTCTAGTCCCTTTAAGACAATCTCCACCATGCTTCTTTCCACACTTTGAGCATAAGGAAACATTCATTTTCTTTTCACCATTATTCTGAGATTTCTCCTTGAACTCCATCTTTCGTTTCTTTTCAAAACCATGAGATGGATATGTAACACCAACTTCCATTTCTACCTTCATAGCACAACGCACAATTTCTTCATAGCTACTGAAGTATCGTATAGCTAATTCCCTTCGAAGACTTGGTTTTAAGCCACTGAAAAATCGATCAACTTTACTTTCAGGTTGGATGATAATGCCAGATGCAAACCTCGCAAGTCTTGTAAAATTCGCTTCGTATATACCAACAGATTCATCATCCTTCTGTTTCAGCTCAAGAAACTCCTTTTCCATCTTAGTTTGAAGAATACGAGGAAAGTACTTACTGAAAAACAAGTTCTTGAACTCGTCCCATTCCATGGAATCAATTTCATCTCTTTGCCTCGTATTCTTGATAAGATTCCACCATTGATCAGCTTCACCTTCCAAACGATATACTGCTAAGATGACTTTATCATGTTCATAACATTGAAGAACTGAAAATATATTTTCAGTGGTACTGATCCATTGTTCAGCAACAAGTGGATCAGAAGACCCACTAAAAGAAGGTGGATGTTGCATCATGAAGGACTCAATAGAATATTGTTCCCTTCTCTGCTCATTTGGAAGTCCAGAATGATTCATAGCTTGTGTAAGTGTAGCAATAAGATTTTTCACTCCATATCCCATAATATTTGTTTGTTCTGGAGGACAATAATTGCATTGTCCATTGCATTGATCAACACGGTTCCTTCGGGTTCCGGCCATCGTCTAAAACCCAAAAAGAATAGTGTGAGAGGCAAAAATCATGCTAGGGAAAACAAAATTATAAAGGGGGAGAATCCTCAATATCTAACTTCTTAGGTTAAATTCTATGATCGTTACCATAGTTCTAGGAAGGTATCTTATACGTATACTTATCCTTAGGGACATCCCTAGACATACCTTAGAAATATCTCTAGGGATCTCACTAACATTTTCGCATCCTAGTTTCCAAATGTTGACTAAACCTTTCCTTTGATACCAACTGTAGAGACCCCAAGCCTGACGTACATGAACATTACATTACTTTTGCGGAATACTTAGTACATAAAAAAAACACACACACAAGGATCGTAATAGTTTAGTGTCTTTGGAAACTCGGAACGTAATCTTCTAATCGTGTTGAAAGATCTTCAATATCTCCCATAAAGATCTTCCCCTTTTTTTACCTAAAACCTTTCTTTATATCCTGGGGAAAAGAAAACATAAAAGGGTGAGCTCGAATGCTCAGTAAGGGTAAACAAAAGAAAAATCAATCACATCATATTCATAAGAACATAACTTTTAGAAATCTTAACCTGCAAAAGAGAGCATAATTTCATAACATGGGATAAATCATAGTAGTGAGATGAAATCCCAATAATCATAACTTAAAACATGAAACTTGGTGGAATTCACACATAATCATAGAGAATCATTTCTTGTTAGTCAAGACTCATTGCCAAGACTATCTTAGTGGACAAAGTCCCTTTCTGAACCGAGTCACCCTCATTTCAGTCCTGTTTCACTGAACCGGTATAACCTACCATTCCAGCCATGTCTATCTCATGAGATATAAAATATTTACCCAATGCATTGGAGGGAGATATATGTCCCACCCATCTCATAATGATACCATTCTTATGTGTGCCACAAAATCAGAAAACAATACATCATAGCATAACCCATGTAATAAAAATGGGAATCTTAAACATCATGACATCATAAAACAATTCATATAAGATAAAGGAATTCATAAAATATAATTATGTCACAACATAATCAAATCAATGTAATAATAGGGATAAAAACAGAACCCTTTATTATCTTAGATGGAAAATAATTTTGATAAAACACTTGAACTCCATTCTTGAGGAAAATATCCTTTCTACTTCAAAAACATTTTTCCTTTCTAAACATGTCATAAAACTTTAAACTAAAAGAAGTTGATTAAAAATAAACTTGAAAACTTGTAAAGGACGCTTCTTGGAAATAATATTTTAAAAATCCATTCATGCCGTATAAGTTAAAAAAATATTCTTCGTACTTTTGTCGGAAAAGTCAAAAAAGTACCTCGTACGAAAAATGACAAAAGATTCCTTTCATATCTTTTACTAAAAACATACCGAAGGGTAAAATTGGATTTAAAAAATTTTAGGTGTATGGAAATAATATTAAATATTGGGGAAACATTGATTTGGATGATAAAATACACCCCAGTAATTGCCAAAGTATAAACAATCTCGGAAAAAAATGAGATTGTGATATTTCCCTTACCTTAGGTCTGATTTGCTTCGTAAGTGTCCGAACCTCCTGTATAATGATTTAAATAATGTCATTGACTTATTACAGAATCATATTCATTGTTATGATATCATATATGGTTCACTTATGACATTATATTACCCGTTCTTTTGTAAATTCCATGTTAAAGAGCGTTTTGGGTAAAATTGTTTCATTTGTCGTCCGTGTTTTGACTTGTAATTATTCATATGATTACTTAGATCATGATTACTTAATTCCAGAATATAAAACATGATTTATATATATATATATATTCATAATATACATATATATAATAAATCAGTAAATGGAAAGAAATACACCGTTCATGGAGACGGTAGTCCGTAGGTACGCATGAACGCTGTTTTTGTTTCCTTATTAAATTGAATGGAATTAAGTAGATGACATACATATAAATATAAATAAATCAATTATCATTATTATGCCATATATTTCATTATTACTTATTATATATAATTTATAATCATTCATGAATGGTTAATCATTGAGAATGAATCTCATCGCGTCGTGGAGACGGTAGTCCGTACGTACGCACGAGCGATGATATCGTTCCCATGGTCGTGGAATTGTGTTGAAGTGTTTGTATACTATTTCAGTATCAATATCACTTTATAAAAATCATATATATTTACTCATTAAAGCATTATACCCATCCAATTAATGTGGTGGCGGAAAATATATTACACCACGGCGTGGAGACGGTATTCCGTACGTACGCACGCGCGGTGATTTCATTTTTCCGTAGGATGGATAGAAGGTGCATTAGGGTTGTTTCATATTTATAATAACATATCAGTATGTAAGTAATACTGATGTTATTACTTTATCATGAAACAGCTAAAGAAGAAGAAGTTGAAGAAGAAATAAATTGAAAAGATCGGTAATGGATATTACCTCTTCTTTGGAACGCCTCTTTGAATCCTCCACTTAGGGAACTAAGATTGGTCTTTTAAGAAGACCAGGACCTCTAGGATTATTCTAGGGAATTGGAGAGGAGAAAATGGCAGGGGTTGGCCGATCTTGAGTGCTAAAATTGGTGTGAGGAGGAGGGGAAGGAGGTGCCCTTTTATAAGGGAGGAGAGGGGCACCTTAAGAATATCTCAAAATATTATTTTATAATAATGTCAAAATCAGTTTATAATGGTTCCAAAGGGTCTTATTTCGAAGCAAAAGTGGGGATGGGTCTAAATCCTATAAACCAATAGGATTTATACAAGTTTAGGGTATTATTTTAACCTTATCAATTAGATTTAACTCTAAGTTAAATAATTTAACTTTTACCGTGTCTTTTTGTTTTCTTTCACTATATGGTTAATAAAATTACTATAACATGCCAAACTAACCCCAAATTGTTTATTATTAATATATATATCCTTATCTAATTCATTTTGCCGAAACGTATATTTATAGGAATAAAATAACAATTAATAATATAATATTTGATTTCAAAACTATTTTGTTACAATTTTGACACTATTTGATATATGATTTTTGTGAAAGTCATAACAGAATTATATGTTCTAACCAAGTTGATTAAATCAACACTAATATATCATAGTAACCTAGAAAATAAGTGGGATTCATAAAAAGTCTCAAATTACATTTATTTTTGTGTTTATAACATCAATTATGTCAATATTTCATTAATAAGATAATTACTGCATCATCATTGTGTCATAAATAAATTAAATTATTTAATGTCTAAAAATTATATATAAAATACCATTATGTAAGAAATCATTTTAGATTTCTAATGAATATTTATAGTTGAATTTATCTTATGTATAAACCCATATTAAAAATGATTTACTTATTAAACTTTGATTTTAACTATTTTAACTACTCTTTAAATAAATTAATAATAAATGTCCTAATCTAATCCAAGTGGGCCTAAATAGTCATATTATATTAATAAGGTTGTTTTTGGTCGAATTACACTTATCCAATAGAATTAATACATGTGTTAGGGTAATAGTAATATCATATTTACCCTTAGTTACCCTATTTACTATTAACCGCGGTAAAAAAAAAGTTACTATTCACCAAAAAATTATTTTTATCTCATTGAACCACATTTTACTACCGATTTCAACCATTTCTGTCGGATTTTTGAAATTCCATTCACATAAGCGGTAAAATTAAGTTTTATGCAAAATTCAGTTTTTAACCTACCACTTAGTGGTTTCACTATTCATCAAAAATTGAAGTTTTTAAGAAAAATGCCAAAATTTCACCCTAAGATATAATTGATATTCCAAATTCAAAAATTATTTCTATTTTACAAAATTCCCAACATATAAGTTGCATTAATTAATTTTATAATTAATTTCTGCGTTCAAACAAATAGCGTGTTTTTAAGAGATAATAACTATCAAAAGATTAACATTTGTTTATGTCTGGTGTAAATGTGAAATTAAATCCAATGACCAACATTGTATTGAATTGTAAAAATATATTCTAAATATACTTTAAAACCACACAAATTAATAATTTATCACTATTAATTATTTCGATTAAAAAAGTTATTTTTAATTAAAATTTAGTAATTTTCACTATTCATCAGAAAATGAAAGTTAACCGAAAAGTACCAAAATTTCACCGTAAGCTAATTTCGATATTCCGAATCCATAAATGAAGTCCATTTTGAAAAATAAAATTTACAAAATTTCAAAAAGTGGTTATTACTATTCACAATGGCTAGTTTTAATAATATCTTAATAGCATATCGTTGTTTAGCGAAACTTGGTGTTGCGTACAACACACGCTATCGTGGATGGTCGCGATTGCATGTAATTCAAGCCAGGTCAGAGATGTGTGTTGTGAAAGCTCCTTTTTGTGTATCGTATAACACAAGACATTAATGAAATTAAAAAGAATATTTTTCATAAAATCTCGGGGTGTTACAGGCCCATCCCGCACGAGGGTGGCCCATCCCACACTACAGGCGGCCCAGCCCGCGCGCAGGCTGGCTGGCCGAGGGGGGCCCGGTCTTCGTAATGGGGTGCCAGGCTGGCACCGCCCGGCCTCCCCGGAACCCACGCGGCGTAGGTTTTGCTCCACCGCCGTCGTGGCTGGTACCTCATCGGTCTTCTGCCGGTAGCGCGCTAGGGTGCCGCCGCCTCCAGGCGGTCGGCCTGTGGCGGCCCCCGCCTCCGGTCACCGGCGTCACCGCGCCACTGCGATATTCTGCGGGCCACCGGAGTCGTTCCAGTGGTCTCTTTTGCCTCTCGTTTAGGCCTGCAGCCCAATCGGGTTTTGATCTACACTACAACAGCCTCAAAACATCATTTCCCTTCTGTTCCCCCAACACCAAACAAATCTCGCATCACGAAAAAGTTGGTGGTGGGTCCGGACATGTTCGTTAGCCTGTACCCATCGCGTTAGTGGTTCAAACAATATCCCAACAAATAAACACCCATGTTCGATGGAATAAATAACATATATAAAATTATACAATATCCCCCTACCTGGTAATTGAGGTTCGTTCATCGACGTGCCATGGAAGATGAGCATTGCGGTAGTCGGTCATTGTGGAAGAAGGACGTCGATTCCGTTGACGTCGGAGTGTGCCCGAACAAGAAGCATCGTTGGTGACTTCGCGTTCTTCGTCATAGATATTCTTCATTGAGAGAAGAACAATGTTCTTCTATTTCACCAGAGCCTTCCGAAAATTCTCCCAACACAATGTGTGAAAAATAAAATTAATACCTAAGGCTATTATTTTATTCAAACATTAATTCAAAATTCAAACACATTAATTAATTAATTGAAGTGTTCAATTCATTAATTAAAAGTGTTGGAAAAAATTAATGGGAGAGTGGGTGGTAAAGAGATCTCATTAATTAAGGGGGGGGGGGGTGGGGGAGTTGTCAAATTAATTAAAGGGGGTGTTAATGGGGTGTTAAGGGAAGTTGAAAGGTTAAGGGTTCGTGTGGGCCCCACCTGACATTGTCCTCTCATGGGAGTTTATGTGGGTGTGGGCCCCACCTATAACTTCTCCTTGTAGGATATAACTACCAAATATAAATAAAATTGTGAACAACATTTATATTTAATTTATTCTAAATCCCCAAAAATTAACTTTCAACCCGCATAAAAAGAAACGGCAGCAAAGGTCCCTTTAAGAGAATATCAGCGCTGTGAGTTCATCAGTGTCCTCGGATTTGAATTCCGAACATCAGTTCAAATGATAGAAAACCTCGTATGTACATTTACTGAACGTACCAGAACAACACATCTGAAATTGACTCTGGGCACACCGAGCCTCGAAATAAGGTGCCGTCAGAAACTATAGACTCGTAAAATTCCAAAAAATTTAAGAAAAAACATTCCTCGAAATTTATGAGTCTTTACATTACCCCCACCTCCATGATTTACATCCCCGTAAAGCTATAACACACACTAGAGAAACAAAGGGTGGGGGTACTGAGCACGCATCTGAGCCTCCCACTCCCTTTTGCTCTCCTGGAGGTTCTCGTGCTGCCAGCGAATGCGTGCCAGAGGAATCGACCGTCCACATAGGACCCACTCTTGTCGATCCCCAATCTACACTGGAACCTCTTTGAATGTCACCCCATCATCGATGTCCAGCTCTCTGCGGTCGATCATGTTGGGCGGATCATGCACGCATATCCTCAGCTGAGATAAATGGAAGACGTTGTGCACCCGGTGCAACTAAGGTGAAATGGACAGTCGGTAAGCCACCTCGCCTGCTCTACTAATGAATTTGAGGAGGGACTGTAGATAGGTTGTACCATCCATATCCACAAAGGATATCAGCAATGCAGCCAGCTGCTCTATCGCATCTCCTAATAGCTGAATGCCTAAACTTATGCTGAGAGCATCCGCTACTATATTCCCCTTCCCTGGATTATAGACTATCTCGAAGTCATAGTCTTGGAGGAACTCAAGCCATCTCCACTGTCTCATGTTCAGATTCTTCTGAAGGAAGACACACCTAACTATTGATATTGGAGTTAACCATAAACCATTCGCTCTACGAACAATGGGTGAGACTAGCCAATTGTATGAACTCATCTTCACCCTTATTTGCCTATGTTCTACAAGAGCTTCTCTGGTTTCTCCTTCGCCGAAAAGTGAAATCAGGTCTCATCCCCTGGATGAACCATGTCATTTTCCTAATACATTAAATCCTGACATGAATGATACTAATTCATGTCATGGATGAAATCCTAAGGCCTCGAAGCTACTACCAAGAGATCCAACCATTACTCCCGCCTCAAAGGGTTGAGTCACACTATTTGCATAAGTGCGTGGTTACTGGGTCGCCTCTAGTAGAAATATTAAATGTGAGGGTCTAGTTAATAGTTTAAACTGAAACCTCTTAGTATTTACCACACAAAAATGAAGGAAAACAATCATCACAATGACGTGTGTCTTTTATTACTGCAGATCAAGGTACAAAGAAAAAACAAAACCACAAACATCGACATTAACAAATCTAGAAGCATCATGAACAAAGGTTTCTATGCCTGTAACTAGTCTCGCTCATGTCCACCTGAATCCAGAACACCATAGTCATATGATTTAGCTTCCTGATGTTTTACTCTCCCATGTCCACCCATTCCTTGTGGTCAGGGTGGCCTCCTGGTGGTGGTGGTGGAAACACCTCGAAGTATCGCCCACCACCCGCTGCATGACCAGCTCCGCTGCCACGGTCTCCTGCTCCTGGCGGTCTGTCACGATCGATCCTTTTCCTCTACCTGGGAGGTCCTTTATCTATCTATGGATCGTCCGAGTGGTGTTTCGGACAGTCACAAACCATGTGACCCTGTCCACCGGATGAGTAATATTGCCTGGCAGGTCTGGCTCTGTCTCCACCCTGGGTGCCCAACACTACCGACCCTGAGTCGTGTGGTCGACCACCTGTAGGTTTGGTCCTCTTGGACCTCTACGTAATCTGTCTACTGCTAGCTGCAGAAGACTCTGCTTCATGTCGTGTAGTGGTGTGTCCTGTTGCTGGAGATTGCTCATCAAGAAAACTCTCCACTAAAAGGGATCTCTCTAACACCCATGTCTGCATCTGGATGATATGAGAGATAACTGAAGCTCTGATCTCTCTCCTGAGTCCCTGCTCAAAGGTCTGGGCCCTGAAGAATGGGTCCCGTACCATATCAATAGAGTAGCACCAGAGGTTATTGAGCTTCGATGAGTACTGCGCCACCATCATGCTACCCTGCTGTATATGTATTAGCGCCTGTATCACACCGCTCGAAAGGTGGCTGGTACAAACTACACCCAGAACAGGCTCTCAAAGTCTTCCCATAGAAGTATCGCCTCATCATACATCTAGAGCATCAGGCTCCACCATCTGCCTGCTACTTCCTGAAGGAGGCTTGCAGCAAGGATCACCATGATGTCTGCTAGTGTCCCAACTATCCTAAAAACTCTCACCACATCCTCCAGCCAATCCCCAGCCAAATTTGGGAATGTCTCTCCCCAGAACCTGGGTAGCCTCTAGTGCTGGAACACGTGTTGTGCACTCAATCGGTGTGAATCACATGCTGCTAGGGTTGGTGGAATCGGTGGCCCAATGGGTGGTAGTACCGCAAGTTCCTCAACTGGATGAGGGCCCGTTGCTGAGGCCTCGTCGCTCAGCGAGCTGTCAATACGTACAACTCTCGGGGCCCTAGCTGGTCGTCCGTGGGGAGGCATCCAAAAAGAAACCGATTCGACGTGGTCAAAGATTATACCTGTTGTGATGACCTTGTTTGAGATGACTTAAAAGAAAAACTTTTGAAAACACACATGCAATCCGTGTTTTCATGCACTGCGTCAGAAATCAGAAGTCAGGGTCCTGGTGTATGGATACATTGACCACCCGCACCAACACTGGACTCCCTGAACTTAAAACCACACATAGTACCCTTAACATTATTTCATCATAGAAAAAAAATATCTGAGTCCTATGTTATGTGGTACAAGTGTCGTTCTTTGATACCAATTTGTCACGACCCATCCTCTGGGGCCCGTATCATGACTACCCCAAACCAGCCTTCCATAGTCCCGGGGCTGGTGACTAGCACCAAAGGCATAATTCCCTAAAACCCGGGAAGGAATTGCCTTTATAAAACATAACACACACAACCAGAGTACAAGCGGAAGAAAACACTAAGTAAAATATGCATAACAAGTGAACTGAATGTAAAGGGGCCAGAATACACACCCAACTATAAAGTAAAAATACAACTGAAAACAAGTACAACAAAAAGGGTCAAACAACTGAAAGGTGAATGATTCTCCTGGATCATCCACTAAGTTCCTACCTGAAGGGTAGGTACATATAGCCTCCATGGTGCTCCACGCCCATCCATCTCCTCCGGGTACCGACTTGTCGTGAGGTCCACCTCCGGGTACCATCCAGTCCTCATACACTCCGCCTCGGTCAGCGTTGTCTATCATCTGCATCCAACACAACGAGTTTCAGGCATAGCCCGTGCATGGGTGAGTATAATGATGCTCAATAGAGACCCCGAGACCCTCAAGGTCACAAAAAATATAACAAGTATAATCCACAAAGTATGATTCAATGGATAACCATTCCTTAGGTATATGCCCATACATATACCTAAGTTATCAAGTAACCCGTCTCAATCATGAGGAAAACACAAAGGTCATTGACTCAGATCAAACCTGGATTTATTCATGATGTCAAAACCATGGCTTCTAGAAATGAAAGTAGCGTTCATGCGTACGTACGGCTTATCGTCTCCATGAACGGTGCATTTCATTTCATACATATAAATATTACGTAATATTATAAATTCAAGTATATACAAGGTATATATGATATATATTATATCTACATCATGAATATAATTCTAGATATAATGGATATTTTACCACATGAACTACTTGTAATTATAAGAAGTTTATTTTTGACTCAAGTACCAATGATCGACAAAACGACAGTTATTAACATAAATAATTACATAATGTTCATAACATAGTAATAAGTGATATAAAAGGAATAATGAACTTGAAAAAGGTTCGTATGAAAGTAGAAATTAACTCTAGCATATTATTCAAGAAAATAAAGAAACAAACAAGAGAAGTCAGATTTGAGGTAAGGGATCCAACCTCCCTCTATCATTTTAAGTATTATCTATTATGTAATTTCTTTTAAGATCATATTTATTATGTTTGGGGATGTTATTTTATATTCCTAATTCTGTAATTTTTATGTTCATATTATGATAGACCCTATTTGATCTCATAAATCCATTTTTTGATGTTTTAAGTGGCACTGTTAGGCTGCCGAGTTTTCG
This sequence comes from Viscum album, assembly GCA_963277665.1. Classification (NCBI taxonomy): domain Eukaryota; kingdom Viridiplantae; phylum Streptophyta; class Magnoliopsida; order Santalales; family Viscaceae; genus Viscum; species Viscum album. The sequence continues at coordinate 1,507,884,054 of OY728152.1, forward strand.
TAAGAGATTTTTCATTTCACTTTTATTCCCATGAGATTAATGCTACATTTTTCACTATTTACTTTTGTGTGGTGTCTTTACTTCCCATTAATCTACAATTTGTGTAATATACTCTCATTTATGGGTATTTACATCTTCATTGTATGACCCTTCTTTCATGGGGTGTACGTTTCGAAATGTTACCCAAATCGGTAAGGGAACCTTTCACCCTCCTCTTTTTAAAAGACTTCTTTTTGTTTGATATTTTAATTTATATCTTTCTATGTGGGGATATGTTCTTATATATCCTTATTGTTGTAAATTTTAGGTCCAAGAGATGAGATACCATTTTCTCTCTCATCAACTAATTTTTTTAATTTTAAATTGACGCCATTAGGCTGTCAAATTTTAGCAAAGGAACATCTTAGCAAAATTTCAATTCTATGGGTTAAACTTGTACTCCTTGAATATTTTAAACTATGAATATGTTTGGATGACCTCTGATTGTTTTACACATTATATCCTTTTATATTGGTTGTATTTATTTTTGTCACACATAATTATGTAATCGATTTATCCTTAATCTAAGGATACCGACTTTGTAAGGGACTTCGTCTCAATCTCCTTTCATTGAGGCATATTATGTTCTAATACAATAAATTAATGTATATGCTATATAAACCCATTTTTCATTTAATTTTATTCAAAATGAATCTTTTCTATAAAAAGCATTTTACTAAATGAAAAAAAATATGTTTCATTTTAATGTACGCGGTTACAACGACCATTCCGCCACCACGAGTATTATTTGATCTCTGGCTTCCTCAAAAATCCATAATGTTTTTAAAAGTAAATAAATACCATATACTATTTAATGTATTTCAGTATTGAAATGGTTTTGATAATAGATTTGTTATGTCAATATATTTAAGTGATATATTGTGATTGAAATGTGGAAATTTTTTCTTTCCTTTATAATTGTTTTATGTGTTATTATTTTATAATGGTACTTGGACATTTGATGGGAGGATACATGATAAACCATATGACGAGTGGTGCCCTGAATACTAGGATGGGTGGTTATGTTATATCCTTTAATGCATTTTGTATGGAAGTCGACCGTATGGCTATTCCATGTAGTTATATGTGTGGAAGTCGACCGTATGGTTATTCCATTTAAGTATTTTTATGTCCCAAGTTACCTTTATATGTTATGTGTTCATTATATGGGTTTTTAGTAATATTATGATTAAAAATGATAAGTAGTGATATTTTATTCAGTTAAGAGTATTTAATACTTCCTAATGCTGAAAAGTATTACTTTGATAAAGTATTCATGGTCTACTTGTTGTTTTGAAACACCCACAGTTTTCTTTATTTGTGTATCCTTTATTGGATTTTTATGCTCATCCCAAGTTTTTGAAATGTTTTATACGGGACTTAAAGATGAATAGGGTCAAGGATGCGATCAAGGAAGACCATTCTATCTAAAACATGGAACTAGACATGTTTCTTTTTAAGAGTTTTTATTCAGTGAAAAAAATAGAAACTGAGTAGATGTGTCTACCAAGTAATCTATGAGATGTAATAGTTATGTTCTAATTCTATAAAACTCTAAACCTGAATATATCCTCAATTTGAATTATTCATTTAATTAAAGATTATGTAATGTTTTAAAGCTGGGTCCTTATAGTTGGTATCAGAGGGAGGTTTAGATAACTTTAGAGGTTAGGGTATTCTCTAATCATAAGTGGCATTACCATAATGGTTAGGATTTTAGAAAGAGTCATGGTTTTAGATAAAGTGAATGCGTAAGTATAACTTAGTGTTTATCTTATTCATTAATACATGATAATTTTGTTGATATACTCACACTGACATTTTTGGTTTTAGTAAATGGATGGTTCTAGCAGGAACCAAAGTGACAATGGGTTTAAAGGAAACCGGGGTGGTTCTTTGATTAAGAGACTGGATGAAATGGGGGATTCAATGAGGAATCTCGTGGTTGTTATAAACCAACTATCAATGAGTCATTATTAACCACTTGAACCTTGGTGATTTCTCTGATGCATCATCTACGAGAGAACCAACTTGATGTGGAAGTTCAGTTAATAATTATAATGGTAACCATTAGGGTTTATATGATCCTTACTATTGAGGTAATTATGGGTTACTATATGATGGAAGATGAAAGGCAGGTGGTAAAATTGAGTTTAAATTATGTTATGGTTATTTTGGAAGATTTAATCTATTTTTTGGGAATGTTATTATAATTATATAGTTTTCAAAAAAGTACAACACACAGACCATGTGACAACCCTTCGTGTCGGACAAAGCTGTGGGAATCGAACCCACAACCAAAGTGCGACTGGTATTTATAACCTACCACTGGACTTCGTGAAGTCCCTAGTTAGTATGAAAAATTATTTTTAGTTATATAATTTTATGAATCAATAATAAGTTGATTTTGGGTTGTTTAGGAAAATATTGACTTATCACTGAGGATATATGATTAGGTTAATTACCTGTCAATATGAGACTTTAAGAGCAACTGATGTTATTTGGAGATAAATGTTAATTTTAACCTTGGAAGACTATGTGATTAAATACTTCAATTATTTGGGTTTCGATCTTAGATTGGTTTACTTTGAATATTTTTATTGAAAATTTTTTTATCGAATGGTCTTCATTGAACTTTGGTTTTTGTTGGAAAAATTTTGGAGATTAAGAATAGATTTTTTTTTATAAAAGATTATCCTTTTTTGGATTATTTGATCTTATTCTACCAATTTTGGTTCTGGTAAGGGTCTAAATACATGGGAAATATATAGTTCTCTTTTTTGGATTAGGAGATTCTCTATATGTTGATTATAGCGCTCTTAATGTGAACAGGTCATCCTAAATACTCGTATTTTGGAGAAAATATGAGTTTGTATAAGAAATATAGTAACAGATGAAAGTCTACATGACAAGTATATATGATTCCTTAGGATTTAGTTAAGCTCATAAATAAATTACTCAATGGAAATTAACTTAAAACAAAAATGTTTTCCGTTAACTTTTCCTACTGGGGAATCAAATATCGTTTAACCCATCACAAGTTTGTGATTCTCTTGTGGTTACCTTTCTCCTAATCATGTTTTCTATCACTCTCCATTAGAACATGACCCTTTGTTTTAACTTCTATGTCCATGTTTTTCTACATGTAATCCTAGTATGCATTAACTCAGGTGACCATTGTACTTCCCTATCTTTCTTTTAAGGTGACAGTTTAATTTACTCCTTTTCCGATGTGGGGATTTCAATGAAGTTTAAAAGCCCAATTTTAACATTGCGAGGACGCAATTTGGAAAGGGGGAAGGATGTTACATCCCAAGTAAATAAATAATATTTCTTTTTAATATTTATTAATATTTTTGAATAAAATATTAATATTACATTATAGGGAACGCTATGCTCGATGACGTACCCAATATGCAACAACGAGTTTCTTTGAATTCTTACATTGCACTCTAATAATAAAATAATATCATTTTAAATGGTATTCAACGCCTAGCCATTGTAATGGAGGGAATGAACATAAATAACTAAAAAATGATTATATATGTTTGTCAAATATTTTAACTTTTTACAATAAATGTTAGAGGATTAAAATGCGAATGAATCCAATTTTAAGCATAAATATTCTAATATTCTGTAATTGGTCGATTAACGACATTTTGATGGGGAACCCATTTTAAATCCAATTTTTGATAATTTTATCTGTCATATCTGACCAAATAAAATTCTTCTTTAGAATCAAGACATCAAATTTTTATTTTTGTATGTTTTTGTTATTTTTTTCGATAAAGTTCATTTTTAATGAATTAGTGAAAAATGTAGTATTTTAATTCAAATCCTATTTTTAACAGAATTTATTTATATGATTTGATCATATTTTGAATTGGTTTTAAATTTAAAGTGGAATATATTTTTACCATTTAATCCAATTGTGGTCATTGAAATTAATTTCAGTTTTAAATTGGACTTAAACTAGTGTTAATCTTTTTGATATATTTTGTTTCTTAAAAACACGCTATTTGTTTTGACAAAGGGAATTAATTATTAAATTGATTAATTAAACTTATAAGTTTTTAATTTTGTAAAATCGACATCATTTTTGAATTCGGAATATCAAATATAGGTTATGGTGAATTTTTTGGTATTTTTCTGAAAAAACATCAATTTTTGACGAATAGTGAAACCACTAAGTGATAGTTAAAAAAATGATTTTTTATTTAAATGAAAATTTAGCACATCTATGATTTTAATTTCAAAAATCTGACATAAATGGTTTTCATTAGGATAAAAAATGTGGTTCAATGGGATGAAAATATTTTTTTGGTGAATAGTAACTTTTAAGTTTTATTAATCTCGATTAAAGATAATTAGTGTAATTTAAGGAAAAGATATTATTATAATAATATGAAATGACCTTGAAAAATGTCATAACCTTATTTGATTAGTCATGGAATACCAATATAAGTTATGGGTCAACTTGGGGACCCCATGGAGCCACTTGGGTAAGAAAATGACATTAATAACTTTTTATTTTAAGTTAAAATAAAATTGTCACAAACATGTATTGTTTTACTAAAACAATTTTTACATGGGTTTTTACAAGTCATACATTTGACTATAAATATTAATTAGGATGATAAAATTATTTCCTATATCATAGTATTTTTTTATAATTTTTATACATTAAATAAATTAATTTATTTATAACACCATGATGATGTAGCAATTACCACATTAATGAACACATTAAATAAAATGAAAATATAATGTAAAATATAAGACATACACTAGTAAAAAACCTATTGTATGGGTGGATTTATAACCCTTATCACCTTTTAATATAAATATATCTTTTTGGGACCTTTAAAATCCGAAAATCATTTTAAAATAAAGTGACATTTCATGACATTCCAAGAGTTCCCCTCCTCCCTCTTATAAAAGGCCCCCACCTCTACCTCCTTACCCACACATCTCAAGCCATTTCCGTAGACAAAATCTGATCATTTTATCTCTAAAAATCCCTATCTTCATCCTAGAATCCTACCCTTATGAATAAAGCTCTTCCAGAAACCATTTTGGTTCAAACCAAGGGGAGTTACCTGATTTAAAGGTAAAGTATTCCCTAATGTTTTTTTGTTTTATTTTGATTCTCCAACCCCCTAGACTCTTTTTATTCCATTATTTTGTAAAAAACCAATATATTAAATATACTAGGATTTTTTTATGAGAATTATTCGAGATACACATACACACACCTCCGTCTAATGGTTAATGAAAATACTATTTCCGTGGAAGGTGAATTACTGCCTCACGAAACGATGATTGTTCTATCTTCTCCTACCACCTCTCATGGAGGCCATTATGATGGAACTATATTTATTTATTATATTTATTATATTTATTTCCCCTCCACACTTCTTTAGTTTTCATTTAAAACACAACTTTATTCATTTCATGTTGTGCAAATGCGATAATTTCAATTGAGGAAGTGTGGACTACCGCCCCCTCAAGTGATGTGACTCGTTCATGAAATACATGGAATGTATAAAGAATTAAATTAATGAAAATATGTGACCTATATAAAATATATATTATAATTTAATTATAATATATATATATATATATATCTCATTTAGTTTTAATTCCAATAAATACAAACTAGAAATGAAAGTAGCGTTCATGCGTACGTATGGATTACCGTCTCCATGAATGGTGCATTTCATTTCTTACCTCTAAATGTTATTTAATATTATAAATTCAAGTATATACTAGTTATATATGATATATATGACATCTAAATCATAAATATAATACTGGATATAATGGATATTTTACCACATGAACAACTTGTAATTATAAGAAGTTTATTTTTTTACTCATGTACCAATGATCGACAAAATGACAGTTATTAACTTAAATAATTACACAATTTTCATAACATGGTAATAAGTGATATAAAAAGAATAATGACCTTGAAAAAGTTTCTTAATCAAGTAGAAATTAACTCTAGTTTATTATTACTGAAAATAAATAAACGAACAAGACAAGTCGGACTTGAGGTAAGGGATCATACTTCTCTCTTTCTTTTTAAGTACTCTCTTTTATGTGATTTCTTTTAAGATCATCTTTATTATATTTTGGGATGTTATTTTTTATTCATAATTCTGTAAATTTTATGTTCATATTATGAGAGACCCCATTTTATCTCATAAATCGATTTTTTTATGTTTTAAGTGGTGTTGTTAGGCTGTCGAGTTTTCGTAAGAGATTTTTCATCTCGCTTTTATTCCCGTGAGATTCATACTACATTTTCCACTATTTCCTTTTGTGTGCTATGTGTACTGCCCATTAATCTAATATTTTTTTAATATACTGTCATTTATTGGTATTTATATCTTCATTTTTTGACCCTTCTTTCATAGGGTGTACGTTTTGAAATGTTACCCAAATCGGTAAGGGAACCATTCACCATCCACTTTTTAAAAGACTTATTTTTGTTTGATCCTTAAATTTACATCTTCTTGTGTTTGGATATGTTCTTATATATCCTTATTGATGTAAATTATATGTCAAAGTGATGAGATACCATTTTCTCTCTCATCAACTAATTTTATGAATTTTAAAGTGACGCCATTAGGCTGTCGAATTTTTGCAAAGGATCTTTTTAACCTAATTTCAATTATGTGGGTTAAACTTGTACTCCATAAATATGTCATACTAGGAATATAAGTGGATGACCTATGAATGTTTTAAACTTAATATCCCCTTACATTGGGTGTATTTATATTTTTCACACATAATTATGTAATTGATTTATCCTTAAACTAAGGATACCGACATTGTAAGGGACTTCGTCTCAATCTCCTTTCATTGAGGCACATTATGTTCTAATACAAGACTTTAATTTATATGATGTATAAACACCTTTGACGTATAATTTTATTCAAAAGGATTATTTTCTATAAAATTTGTTTTACTAAATGACAAAAAGTCTATTTCTTTTTAATGTACGTGGTGACAACGACCTTTCCGCCGCCATGAGTGTTATTTGATCTTTGGCTTCCTCAACAAGCCATAATGTTTTTAAAGGTAAATAAATACCATATACTCTTTTATGTATTTTGGTATTGAAAATGGTTTTGATGATGGATTTGTTATTTCAATATATTTAAGTGATATATTGTGATTGAGTTGTGTAAAATTTTTCTTTCCTTTATAATTGTTTTATGTGTTATGATTTTATAATGGTACATGGACATTTGAAAGGTGGTTACGTGATAAACCATATGATGGGTGGTGCTGTGAATACCAAGATTGGTGGTTACGTTATAACCTCCAATGCATTGGGTATGGAAGTCGGACGTATGGATATTCCATGTAGTGATATGTGTGATGTCGACCGTATGGTTATTCCATTTAAGTATGTTTATGTCATAAGTTACCTTTATATCTTATGTGTTCTTTATATGGGTTTATGGTAATATTTTGGTTAAAAAGGATAAGTAGTGATCATTTATTTAGTGAAGAGTATTTAATACTTCATAAAGGTGAAAAGTATTACTCTGAGAAAGTATTCATGGTTTACTTGTTGTTCTGAAACACTAATAGTTTTCTTTCTTTGTGTATCCTTTACTCGGATTTTTATGCTCATACCATGTTTTTGAAATGTTTTCCACGAGACTTAAAGATGAATAGGGTCAAGGATGGGATCAAGGAAAGACATTATATCTAAAACATGTATGTAGACATGTTTCTTTTTAAGATTTTTTATTTTGTGAAAAAATGGAAACTGAGTAGATGTGTCTACCTTGTAATCATTGAGATGTAATAGTTATGTCCTAATTCTCTAAAATTCTAAACCTGAAATGATACTCAATGTGAATTAGTCATTTAATTCAAGATTATGTAATGTTTTAAGTCTGGGTCCTTATAAAAACACCTCCCAATTCTTTTGGACATGGCATATGATAAAATCAGTCTTTATAATGAGTGATTTCAACAAAATTATACTAAATTTTAAAATTTTTATAAATGTCCAAAAATCATCAACTTTATTAATTAATTATAAAAATAATTAATATATTTAATTTTTTCTTAAAATATGAGCTAAAAATAAATAAAATGTCTCAAATAAAATTAATTCCCATGATTTTATATAGTTACATCATTTACCAAATCAATCATAGCGAAGAACAAAAGATCACCCCCAATATTATTAATTTTTCTTTTTTTATCTTTTTGTTAATCAATATTAAAATTTTGTTAATGGAACCTAGATGATATAGATTAAGAATTATTAAACGAGTATTGATTCTCAATTTCTATTTATCCACCACACAAAATTAAAACACACACCTCACACCATCCCCAAATGAGACACATCCTAATGAAATAATATGAATGGCCCTTCCCCCATAGTGAATAATTAAATATCCATCCAAAAATAACAGAAGTGATGGATGGTATGAAGGAAGAAGCTTGTAATGTAGCATAAAAATATAATGGAATAAATGGAATCAAAGGAATACAATAGGATATGTGTAATTTAAGGTCTCAAGTTAGTGTCTTGAGAGATAAAAAAGGCGTCAATAATATAAAAAACGTACTGTCAAGTAAAAAAATTGAAAAGATAATTCACAAAACCAAGGTTTTATACGAAATCCAAGACTATCCCATTAAATATTGGGTATTAGGAATAATATGTAAAAATTGTATAAAAACTTATATAATTAGAAAAATATTTTGTGTCAGAATTTCAAAGTAATGTATTTAAAAAATCAGTCAAAATCATAGTCATTCTTGAAAAACTAATTCAATGAAAATGGTTCCATAAAAAATGACTTAAAATTAATTTATCCACATAACATTTCAAATTTGAAATAAAATATTCATGTATAAAATTATGATAAGAATATTAATTTAATCTCAATGATACTAAAAATATGAAAATCATGTAGAATGAAATAATACAATTACGAGGTTGGATGATAATCCATTATATATTATTTTTAATACCCCTGAATTTATCTCAAAAAATAAAAATAAAGAAAAACAAAGAAAACGAAAGATACAAATATAATTTTTTATTATTTGGCCTCTATATGTAATACATCTAGTTAAATCTTTATTAGACCTATAAATCAATAATAATTTCCAAATTTAATAAAAAAAAGTGAAATGATGTATAGGATATAACATGGTGTTGAAAATCATGTGTGTTCTTGGGTTTTACATCCCATAGTTAGGATGTTATAGTTGATTAAACACAATACAAAGGTGGATGGGGTCTCATGTTCAAGAATAAAAACAGTTATTGCATTTAGTTCTCTTAAACAATCACATGTCATAGAGGCAAACATGGATGTAATACATTGTATATCCCCCCATTTTAAGGAGGTAAAACTTATAATATGTAGGAATGAGAGATAATTGATCTTCCCATTCCATGGCCAAGACATTTTTTCCCTCTTCATTATAATCATCCAAGGGATGTATGGTTGAATTTACTACATCCTAAATTTTAGGGTGTGGAAATTTAGTGGGAATTTCTTTTTTATGAGAATTAAATGATGCATAATTACAAAATAAATCTCCCCATTATTTAAATTATATTGAATGTCTATTTCTTCAGAAAGCACCATCAAAGACTCAGTCTATGAAGGGAAAACATATTCATCTCTATTGAAAAATTAAGAGAGTTACATGAGAGATAATTATTAATTAAAGTATATGGTAGGTTCAATAACAAATTTTTATTCTGAAAAATGATTCCTATATTCAAAAAATCACATCGATCTCCTATAATTGTTTGAGCTAGACTGATGTCTTCAAAGACCACATCATGTAAGGGATGAGGGAGTTTGAATGGGTATTCCTATTTCATATTCAATGACACATTATGTACATCAACATTAAATTTATGTTTTATTGGTATTTCATTTTCCTCATATTATTATATTATCCAATCCATCAATAATATGTTATCTTCTTCAACTTTGGTGGCCAACGATTCTACTTTGATGCTATAAATTTCGATAATATTGATATTCTATTGAGTAATCATGGAATATTGTTCCACTTTAAACTTCATTGTCTCTTCCATACAGTCATTTCCATGAAATGTATCAAAAAAATAATTAAAATCATCATTATAAAAATATATCTCAATCATTGAAATGAATGATATGAAATATATCACATTTTTTAGTTGGTCAGTTTTGTTATTTTTTACATTTTTAGGAAACCAAGTTTGTGTTGGTGCTCATCCTCCATAGAAACAACAACCCATTATTACATAATTTTTTTTTTTGGATTTCTAGTCAATTAATTTCCTAGGTACATATGAATTTACAATTGTTGTGCATCCTAGATTCGATCACAAGGAGATTACTTACAAAAACTAAATCTCTATTATGTCTATTATAAGTTATCTAATATAAAAAAAAATATAGATGGGTGATTTTAAATTGATTAAATGTATATATATAATACAAAAAAACATTCTGTCAGATAAAATTGGTATAAGAAAATTTTTATAATAAGGACATGGTGATTGTTATCATTGTTCAAATTCTTCTTATTTTTAAATTCAATGTAGTTATCATGAAATATCAGAATATAACCCATCATTTGAAATGTTATCACCACATATAGAGACATATGAATGTGGATAATTCCACATTATATTTCCAACCATGAACCCGCATCATGGACCACGATAATATTTTCCATTATCAATGATATTAATAACACAAATAGTGAAGGTATAGAAAATGATAAAAGAGAATATGAATTCGATGGTGGAGAATATAGGGAGACGACCTTTCATAATTGATTTATATATAATAGAAAATCCCATAATTTAATAATTAAATAAAAAAGTCCTCTAGAACTCAAAAAATACCTTGTTCCCACCATTGATCAATCATCGAGGCTATTTGTCTCTTTATTCTAGAGTTGATAAGAGAAAACGGTAGGAGACACATATAAAATTAAAAATTATATTAATATATGGATGAAGAAGGAAAATAAAACTAATATATATATACTAATATTATACTAATATTATAGCCACAAAACTCAACCTTATCCCTTATAAAATGGTTATCCATTGGGATGGGTGGGGAATTAAAATTTTATATAATATAAAGTTAGAAATATTTCTCAAAATTAGGTTTACTAAAAAAATTCTCATTTATTGGCACATTAAATGGAAACATCTAGGAATGTACCTTATTTAACGTTGTTCCATTATATCTCCCATGTTCACCCAATAAATTTCATCATTATTTACTGTTATATGAATGATCTATTTTCAATTTACTATGTTAAATTAATTTTTCATGGTGATTATTTATATTCCATTTTACCATGTTCCAATAAATTTATCAAATTTTTGTAGTCTGAATATCTTATATAAATATAATAGAAATGTTTCCCATAGTTTCTTCTTAGTCCCCATGGGAAATTTTATCTCATTTGGGAATTTATTTTCAGATATATGGGCCCAACTCAAAACATCTCTAGATCATTGCACATAATTAGAGGCCAGACCAGTGATATTTGTATGAGACATAAAATGAAAGCTTTAGAATTGGATACTATTGAATGTAACGTTTCCCAAAATGTATATAAGACTAGAAAAAATTAATTTCTCAATTTTATTTAATATATAAATATGTTATGTTTGAAATAAATAAGGAAAACAAGGTATATAAAATCCAAAACTAAAACCAAATTAGGATTTAAAACATTGATTTATAGTATAAAATAAGACAAAATATTATCTTCAAAAATACCCTATAATATCACCCATATATACGAATTGATATAAATTACCCTGTAAAGGTTCTTTATCACAAGCCAGGGGTCACCAAATTACTAAGAAGATATGAATATCTCAAAAACAATTGTATAATAAATAATAGAATTTTGGGTTAATTCTATATGAATCATTAATTAAACTGTAAATGGATCATAACTATGAAAAAATAAAGTCATCATAATTATGTCCAGCTATATGTCATGACTCGACCTAATAAGGATCGAGTATCAAGTAACCCAATCCTGCCTATATACAATAGGGGATGGTGTAAAGAACAAAAATAATAAATTTTATGGGATTAATTTTCCTATTGTATCTATATGAACAGTCCCAACCATCCACATTTTGTAGTACCGAGGGATAATAATAAAAGATTAATCTTTTTGATAGAATACATGCATGTAAAACCTCTAGGGGTACAATACAATGAAAATGAAATCTGAAATAAAAGGTTAAAAATTCATGAGGATCCAAAAAGACATCCCAACCGAAACAATATCAATATAAGGTTTTAAGAGTGATTTTATTAGTATCTACAATACCTGACCACCATACATAGAAAATTTACCAGGGTATCCCAAGGATCATCGAAAACACCCTTCAACATTTCCTTTGTCTGGATATGTCCCGACTTGTTTAGGGCAAGACCAGGAATGTGTGAGTATATATATACCCAATAGGATACATCGAAATATGAAGGGGGGTGGGGTAAGATAAGAAATAGAAATAAGAAACTCAAAAAAAGTATGAGATAAATAAAATCATAATATCAAGGATATATGTTCATAAAAGTATCCAACATGATAGATAAAAGGTGATATTCATCTCGTAGACCATATCGTGAAAAGATTCTTTCAATAGTTCTATGATGGCCATCAATGATTCAAGCATCTCACATTTCTAAGAAAAGAGAAATCCTTATGTTGTCTTACTCCACCATTGTGTTGTATATTCGTATGTATATAATCTTTATGTCGATGAACCATTCCACGGAACAACAAGATGGTTCCACTTTTTAGATATATAAAAGAACCATCCCCTCGTAAAATAGGATGGTTCAACTCTAACGACACAGTACCCCTTAACTGACTTTGTAGGGTGTTTCCACCATAATGGATATGTAGAGGACCCATGTTATGATACAACAATAGAGATCTAATAGAATGATAGAAAAACCATTCAGTGACACTATATTTGGGTTCCACTCAAATGGATGGGTAGATGAACAATTATATGACAGTTAAGGATGGTTAAACTCTATTAGTAGAGGAAAAATTCTCTAAAATCACATGAGGATTCCATTGAAATGGATTTGTAGAGGCCCCATGGCCTGATATTTTTTATGGTTTCTACTCTAATGAATTGAAATACAGATAGAGGACCCATGAAATGGTAAAACACGATTTTTTCACTATAATGGCAGAGGACCCATGACTTATTACTATAAGAGGGTTAAAGTCTTAATATTTATAGATAGAGGAATCATGCCCTGATATAGTAGGTAGTTTCTACACTCTTGGTAGAGGACCCATTCTCTATCCTATTAGGAGTGTTCCACTAGGATGATCCTACCTGATCAATGTCATCGGTGAGTGCCTCCTAGAGAATTTCCCACACTCAAAAAATATCACACCATATATTCAAATCCACTAAAATGTCTTCATTGAATTCTATGTGTAAAAAACACATGGGATATGATAATAATGGTAAAAATTATGATAAAAAAGATAGATACTACAAAGTTATATTTTCTTTCTTCAAAAGGAGGGTACATGACATTTTTGGGTACACAGACAACGTGTCTTCATACATTTTCAATTGGTCTTTTACTCATTAGTACATGGACCACTAGCCATGTATCACTGGGAAATGTGTAAGGGAAGCCACTGGTGTGTCTCATCATCTAGGGTGTTAATTTGTTTTCACATAATCATGAATGTGTCCCTGAGGCCATTTCCATGTACACTAGTTGTGTACCTTGTTGTGGTCGTGTCCATGTACTCCCGGAGTACATGATGGGTTTCCATAACAATGTCACGCAATTTGTGATATTTATATCACACTAAACACTAGTCTCCAGAACCAAGAACCTAAATGGTGTTTGCTTAGCCATATACATGTTGTTTATTAAGGATATTCACTAATATCCACTGCTTCTATATGCATCCATATATTGCTTCACTAGATCAAATCATACATATATGCATCTATAAATAGGTATAAAAAATATCGGGTTATGGTTTCCTTCCATCCATTGGATATGAAATAGAATTAGGCATTCTCACACAAATCCTTCATCACTTGTTGTGAAACCCACTGCTTCATATATTAGCTAAATATTTGATAGAATCACCCTTAGTACACAAACTATAATGAATCATTATATATTGACTACCATATTCACTTCTCGTGAATCTTCCATGTATCCATCAGTCTGATCATTTTTTATCCCTCCTGACATTCTTGAGTCACAGTCGCTATAGGCCAACAATGAAGAAAACAAAGAACGATGGGTGAAAATAATTGTAAATTTTGGTGAAAAACTCATTGGTATAATTTTCATTTAAAATTTATTTATATTAAGGAATATTTGGTTTTAAATCATGGATGAATAGGGTAAATCAAAAAAAAATTGTGATGTGTTTGTTCGTGCAAAGGACCAATACCAATGTATATTAGAGAAATAAATTTAATTCTACTCTACATTTTATTCATAATGAAATATATACAAAGACAACTATTCCATCCTCAATTCAGAAAGATCATTTATGAATAACTCTTTTTCCAATGAAGTAGCTTGTTTTTTTGAAGCTGATGTGCCTCAAATAATATTGATTCAATTGTCAATCCACCACCAGATCCTCATCATCCAATGAAGTGTGGTGTATAATCATATCAATGATCCCAAAGATATGAATCTAACCCTAGAGATACACCATAATAGAATATTAATATAAATAATCAGGTTTAGTTCATTTAATAAAAATAAATAAAAATAAATATCTTTTTTAATTAAATTCAACCACCAATAGTAGATTTATCAGTACATCCATTTCTGAACAAACTTTTTCTCTATTATGGTAAATCCCATGTTATAAATTAAAATGTGGATTCATTTTATTCATTTGAGACTTAATTTATGATTTATCCCATTTTTTATTAAAATATTTCCTTATATAATATAAAATATATTTAATATTTTTATACAATTTAATTTGGGAACACTAGTCCCCAACATCATGTGCCACCTCATCTCAGGGAACTAAAAATATTTCGAAATATAATTTGATGTATTACTGGGGAAAATTTGTGTCATTATATAAATCCATTAAAAATACATTCAAATTTTAAAATCCAACCTAAGAAAAAAATTTGGTATACTGAGACCACATCTAGATCTCATGTTCCTTTAATCTCTCATGAATTCTCTCATGCTTCCACAACACATGAACCAAGGGGATGGTCCATCCCCACATGATCCACTTTAGTCATTCCTTGATAACCACTACATTCTGTGAAAATGTGGTTGAATCCTCAATGTGCAACACATCCAATAAATATCGTCTGTGGGATTGTGAACATATCTATTCCCTTCCAATACATGAAGGAATTCTTACAGAAACTCCAATTGTGTGGGTACAGATAGGTGATACGCAACCTTACAAACCTTTCAATATAATCTCACATGACCTGATGATCCTTAGGGATGAAATTATTCCACATCCAAATCCCCACATTACTCATCACATGGATACTCCCAATAAACTGTTGTCTCCTTCATCAAACTCCATGGGCCTATGAAATCGATCCACATATGATTTCAATCTATTTGGTGTTGTCCCCATGCTCTCATGGATCACATGGAACTTATCTATAATCACGTATATGATATATAGACCAATAATATATTCTTAAACAATCTCAATTGATAATAATGGTGACCTTCATGGTCTCTTTTATTGTGCATCGAATACTTCCATGTCGATAATAGAGTGGTAGATATTGTTATAAGTAAACTCCACCAAGTTTAACCGATCATCCCATCCCTCATTAAAGTATATCAAGAAATCCCTCTACACATCCTTGATCATCTGGATAGTGTGTTTAACCTTCCCATATATCTAGGGATGAAAGGATATAATATGATTCATCTGGATCATGACATCCTTATTCATCCACTCTATATCCATGATAAAAATTACATGTCACAGTAATATAAAATAAATATATCAGCCCATGTAGGGGAATTACCTTCTACGTGTACAACTACCACCAAATTATCCCAGAAATTCTACACCTTGATAGAAAGGAACATTACGAACATTGTATGTCAGTCAACTATCACCTATATTAAATCATGGCCTCATGATGTCAATAGAAACTCTATAATAACGTTCATGGATATGCCATCCCATTTCACATTGGGATCTCAAGAGGCTACATGAAATCTTACAAAACCGATTAGTATACATTTTCCTGCTAACATTAGAGGCATCAAGAGATAAACACGACCATACCCCACCTCATTCACCCCCACCAAAGCATCCATGGTATATATTTTATCAATATTCTTAAATAGTTTTGAATATGAAAATGATAATTTTTAAACATCCTCATCACATCCTTCGGTATCCTTAGTGATACCACCATCCATCCCTAGAAAAGGATGAATTTATTCCCCCATTTACGAACATCCATCTATTGAATCTACTGAGGATATCTAGTCATGTTAGAATTCAATGTTGATGTATCCCAACAAGGAATCACTCAGAAGATATTGAAATGGAGGATATAACTCCTTTGATTAAATAAAATATGCACACTCTTCCCCATATGGGTTCAGTTTCAAGGAATCCAACTTATCTGACACCTCTACAATAGACATTATTGGGACATTCTACTAAGGTAATATGCCACTATCCCTTCACCAGTGTATATAGTATCTCAATACCATAGTCCTGGAAGAACTCTCATGACTTACATTTTTCATGGTCAAGTCTCTAGACAAGTATACATGCATGAGACTTTAATGGTCTAATTAAAAAACAGAGAACTCTCCCATAAGATAGACCGTTCATGTCCTAAGTGCAAAGACTACCATTGTGTGTTCTAGGTCATGATTTATTTGTATATTCTCATGGGGCCTCAACATTTTAAACCATATTCAATAATTACATTCATCTTCACCAAAAAAAATATTATCCCAACTCCATATGCATTACAATACCCTTTATACTCCACTCTCTCCTATGGTATTATAAAATTAAGATCCCACGTCACTTTTAACCTCATCTCCTCGATGATGCTCTAGAACTATACAGTCTAGGAAAATGGCTATCATTTCCACATTGGGGTGGAAAATGGGATGAAATCATAGATAATTATACCAAAAAACACCAGTAGGTCCATGCAAAAACCATGAAAACTTATATCCTCTATAGTGATATTGGGTGGATCCAAACAAAAAACTCCATCAAACTATGTAGGGTCTATTGTTAAACCATGATCATATATGAAAATCCATCTAATGTAAAGCTAATAGATCAAGTACAGGAACTTCTAGTTTTTACTATATAGATGGTTCCCTCAAAAAAAATCTAGGTTCTTCTTAATGTACTCATCATAATGATCCTCTATCAGAGAGTATATGAGTATTTCATAAATAAAGACAACAACAAATCAGTTCATGTATGGACATAGAATCTAGTTAATAAATTTTATTATCATATTCGGTACATTTGAAACACCAAATTGAATCACAATGAACTAATAGTGTTTGTAGCGACATGGAAATTCCAACTTCATAATATCATCATCTTAATCTCTCAATTGGTTTTATCAATAAATATGATCAATATTATAGATGCATCTTTCTCCTAAAATATGATAAAATATCATTTGACTCCTTATAAAGGGATAATTTTTCACAATAATGTACTTTAACAAATGATGATTATATATAAAAATATGAAAGCTCTAATCCATTATTTTCACGGAAAACACTGTAGATTCTTAGGGAACAGACATGTCTTGGAAAAAATGCTTCTCTTCAAAGTCATACAACTACACCCATTTCCCTCATTTATTGGTAGTGTTCATATGATATTTTGTACAGGATATCAGAATAGTCATGTGATGTAAGTTGATGAAAATTCCATCTACCCTTACATAAGTAGACCCAATAAATACTTGGGAATAATTCCATATAATCCATGATGTTTTGAGGAATATTGATGGATGAATAGACTAATTGACCATGAGATACACTTTCTTACTAATGAGTGACGGGTTTCAATGTCTATATCATGAAATCCTCTCATCCTACTATGTGATCCATATCTCATTATTAATAGAATACAATCCAATTAGTGTGAATACACATAACTCTTCTTCTTGATAGTGAATCTCTCTTTAGACCACTGTAATATTTTACATACACAATATAACTTCGTATGGTCTCATTGTGATCAAAATAAGATCCGATGAAAAACATTCTCAACGAATCAATAAATAAAAATTGTCGATATATATCAAATATATAAAAAGTGTTCCTCGTAGGAACCTCATGGAAAATATTATATAAAAGAATATTTTACTGGGAGCTCCAAATATAACATAAGAAGTGACGAGATGTTGGAATGACTAACACTAGTGTCTACATTTTCCTAATCCGGAGTACAAGAAACTCATATTTTACCTCTAATAATCTCATGAGTTGTCATGTCATATGTCTGCACACTAAGTAGCTTCCTAATACCCTAAAAACATGCTCTAGAATACTGGAATTTGTAGCTTATAGGTGGTGGAATAAGTATGTCATTAAATTCTATGACACCAATATCTCCTCCTCCTCAAGACTGACATACTCATTTACTATATCTTCTTCTCTAGGGGATGTGATTTCCCTGTCTAGGAGATTCATTATCCTAGAACTTCCTCAGTCATGGTAGTCTAACTAAAATCTTCTTTCCATCCTCTTCACATTAGGTTAGAAAATCATGTGCATCTGACCTATCACATCACATGTATAGTACCACCCCTCATTGGGCTTCAATGGCCCCTTTTGTGACATATGTACTACATAACTGCATGGTTGAGTCAAGTCATGAAAAGATCTTAGGTGAAGAGATCCTTCTAAGTGGCACTTTTATGCTAATGTAGAAGAATTGGCCATAGGAATCCCAAAATCTTACCTAGATATATAGAATACCACTAATAAGTATCTCTCCATACCCATCATTCACTCCAAAACTCTAGAATGTGTGAGAATGCATAGGGGTACCTCACTGAAATGAATGTCTCTACGGAGGATACACTCATATTTTTGTAACTAAAAGTATCATTCATGAATGATATCAAGGGATTTTTTCAGAAGGTCAGTAAAACTCATAGTTTACTCAATAATTGTTATCGAACACTTATGTAGTTCTAAAAAATAATACTTCCAAACTGAGCGAATGAATGAGGGGTAGTACTACCCACAAATAAACTGATTGAAGTCATTACATGAGTGTGTTAACTAACATTTCTACGAGATAACAAGACCCCAACCATACCCATATGCATCATGAAAAAAGAAAGCTGATAGAAAACCCAATAAATCACTACTTGTCCTGATAATCCTGAAAACAAAGATCACTAACTCAAGATAATCCTCAACCTCCTAGGGATGTGGTTCTCTATAGAACCTTAGCATCCTATGTTGTTATATCTGAATGAGTTTGCTAAGCATGAATGCATCATCATCCTATTATTCTAGTACTATTTAATACTACCCATCTAGGGTGCCACTACTTATTATGCTGGGGATATAATGTTGTTATACGATCCCAGAACTGTTGCTTCATGAATCATCGGTTCTTAAACATGATATGAATTCAAACACATATCTATCATTATTCGAATTGGAATCATAAAAAATTTTACAGGTTGTATGATGGTGAGATGACCATATATATATGCGGATATCACATAAGAAGTATAGTAAAAAGACTCAATCTAATATGGTATATGTTCCAATAATCCCTATAAATATTTCCTTCATTGGTCAAGTTGATAAAATTTAAGTTAGAGTCCTTATGAATGGATATATCAGCCGCCACACCAACACTCGGATCTATGATCTAAAAGCCACACTCCAAATATGATTACAATTTTCATAAGTCCAAACCAAATCCACATAAGGGTAAAAATCCAAACAGTACCCAATGGAATGATCTTCTCTAATTCCAACCAATCATAACCAAACCCAATGGCGATAGACATGAATCTATCCCAAGCCTACCTCCATAGGTCAATGGTTTGATAGAACCATAAATGACATAACTAATATAAGAGGTTATATCCTAGTTTTCCTATTTTAATACATCCAACCATATACATAAAAAATATAGAAGGTTGACAATAAAATATTCAATATTTAGAGAACCACCAGGTATGTAATACCTCGAGGGAATATAATAGTAAAATGGTGTAATCTAAAATAAAATTAGAAAAATACCTTCCCAATATTAATGATTTACCAAACTAAACAAATTGTAAAATTAAGGTGTTGAGAGATATCGTGTAATGATCCCCAATCCCTGACAACCATATTCAGTTAAATGCACTAGGATTTCTCTTTGATATTCTGTAATAATCTTTTCTAATTGTGTTTTCATCATAATACAAAACACATATGGTAATATCTAATTCTTGGGTGAGTATATACATACCCAGTAAGATTCCATGAATGATGATGGGGGGAGAAATACGAGACATTCTAGAAGGTGAAATCTCAAAACATAGATTGATAGGGAAATAAAAACTGATGAACAACGATATTTTATTATAAAATAATCCCAAATGAGAGAAAAAGGGGATATCCATCTCACAACCCATCCTAGAAAATTTTTCCTCTTTTAGATCTAAAATATTGATCAACAATTCCCATAATCTCACATGAAATTATAAAGAAGAAACGACATAAGAACACACCTCACCACATTTCCCCACATTCTAGGGTACATAATATCTAGGTTTAAGACAACTACACAAGTACAATAATAATGTTCCACTATTTAGATAGATTGAGGACTCATACACTGGTATTGCGGGAGGGTTCCACTCTGACATTAGAGGACCCATGTTAAGAATATGTTGGAGGGTTCTACTACAATGGATAGGTAGAGGACCTATAACATGATATAGTAAAAGGGTTCCTCTCTAATGGTAGAAGTATCATTCCTTCACATTATATCTAATTATTTTGTAGAGGACACATTCCATAATAATGTGGGAGGGTTCCACTATAATGGTATATGCCCAATTAACTGAAATCACAAGAGGGTTCAAATATAATTGATATGTTGGGGGCCTAAGCCCTAATAAAATAGGGTTCCACCATGATGGATAGGTTGATACATTGATTACCCATTACCTGGAAGAATAGGAGGGTTCCAATCTATGGGTAGATGATCCATTCCCAATCATAATAGGATATTTACACTCTAATTAATGATAGAATATGTAATCATTTCCTAATTCCACAAATGGGTTCCACTATATAGGTATAGGACCCCTTAACTATCTTTGTATTAGGGTTCCACTCTGATGAACCTTCCTAATTAGTTTTATCATAGAGTGATTCCAAAATAAGTGTTACAATCAGAATATATCAAATTTTATCTTAAAAGATACTATAAATTCCACCATAATTTTATGGATGGAAAAACACCTAGGATAGGAAACTCACCTGAAAAAATAAAATATTAAAAAATGTGATATGAGATGTAGAAGTTTTCCTAATAAAAAATATGGTAAATTGAATTTAAGGGGAACAACATGGTTATTGGTACGACCTTACTACATGTATCTGTACTTTCCATTACAACAATCATTGGACATGTAGACCTACACATCATGTGTGGGGACAACATGGTGTGCCTCCACTACCCCAGGCCATATTGTGTTCTCCTAGTGGGTCTCATGTCCCTAAGCATGTTTCCATGTATTATAGTCATGATCCTAGTCTTGACTATGTCTGTGTACTCCTAAAGTACACAATCGGTTTTCAGCACTAGGTCACAAGGAGTGTGGGTATCCCACCCAATTTTTGATATATATCACACCTGAAACCCTATCCTCTACAATCAGTGAGATACATGATCAATTTTCATCATAGTACATGTCATGTGGTATGTATGTATTTTTTCATAAAACTACATGATCTCCAAGGATATAGAAATCCCTTTCCCCCCTAAAATCACAACTATAACATTTTTAGATTTTTTAGTTAACATCTATAGTCATGATGTTCATCCATTCATTTTCCATAAAATGGATTTAAACTCACCTACATGAAGTCAAAAAATTTCATGGAACCTCCAATAACTTCACATTATCTCCAAATCTATGGTGGAATCACCGATAATCCAAAAACCATACACAAAAATTATCTATTCACTTATACATTCTCCAGTCATAAATATTCCATGTATCTAGGGGAATGATCCAGGACGATCACACTTGGAAATATTGAACCATGTTCCCCATAATCCAACAATGAAGAAATTGAATAACAATAGGTGAAATTCACAAGAAAAAACAGTGAAAAAATCACTAGATAATCATTCATATACAACGAAAATAGATCATGGATTATTGTGTGGAAAAAATTGAACAATAAGGTAAAAAAATTAAATATGATATGCGAGTTATTTAAAAGGCTCAAAATAAATGACGATCAAACAAAAAATATTTGATTCTTCTCAATTTTTAATCATAAATAAAAAAGTACACAAATGGTGGGTGTTAACATCATTTGGATAGATTTATTTATTATGAAAACTATTAATAATGTAGGAGGTAGAATTTTTTTGTTTGCTCTGCCTCATGTTTCATTGATTTTATTTTCAATGGATTTATTGATGTCAATCTAGGAATGATAAAAAATGCCTCTTACTCTCAATGATCCTAGGGTTATGTGTCTAACAATTATTATCCTACACCATAATTTATTTATTAAACAAATTTGGTTTATCTAATATAATAAAAAATTAAAAATAATTATTTACATTAACTAAATGCACTAACCAAGGACCTCATTATACAAGCATCATCCACCGAACAAATTTAGTTCATGCCTTTGGTTATAATCATGTTTCAAATTACCCCATGGCTTCATAATTTTGATATGAGACTCCACTTAGGACATATAATATTATATATGATAAAATTGTTTATATGTAATGTGAAATATATTTACTATTTTTATAAAATTAATACTGTGTGCATCAGAAATAGAATCGTACAGTAGCTCAGTTCATGGCTCCGAAAAAATTAGTAGTTACGATTCCACATAATTCAAGGAAAAACAACGGTAAATAGACTATCCCGAACCCTATATATAGGACCCCTTCACATGTATCAATTGACAAATATTTTATAGAAACTATTTTTTCCTTGACTCAGATTACCATGACCTCTTCTTCAGCTAAATGCATTATAGGGCCCCTTATTATTGAAATGATGTTGTTGTACATGACCCACCACTAAATTATGAGTGTAACTAAAACTAAGTGAACTCGAAAAAAATTTATTTAAATGAATGATATTTTATAGGTATCATATATACTTACATAAGAGGACCTAAATCAACAAAATATCAAATTAATGATGAATATTTCCATAATCGGAACACTACTGAGACTTAAGTAGTATCACCATTTTATTAGATATGATAAAAACCACCCTAAAAAATCTACTTATAGGGATCCTTTATTTTATATGATGCACCATAAGACATATACTTGTAGGGAGCCCATTATTTTATAGTTTATTATTGTGGAATGGTCCCTCCACTAGAAGTAATACCAAGGTACCGCCCTCTATACTTTGTTTGTGTCCTCAGTTTGTGAAAAAAAAAAAATTAAACCCCATTACATTCCTCAATTCATAATACTATAATGTGGTATCTACCTATAACATAAAATTATGATAAATTTTAACCTTACCCTACATATATTATCACTCATGAACTAGAACCAATATCCAGATATAGTTCCCTATCCAAACCATCATATTGAGATGTTTCAAATATATGAATACCCTTCCAAATCCAAATTCGAATAATTAAATCTAATCCACCTCAAAATTCAATCATACTATTAATTCCACCAACTTATTAAATTTTGAGTTATAAAACATCTCCTCACTAAAAATAACATTGAAGTATGTTCAAATAATTATGGGATTTACAACTACTGCATCATCAACAATTAATACAAATTCCACCACAATATTAAATGATTCCACAACTTCCACCGACTCAAATATTGATCAATTTTCACCATGTGTGGGTTATATATAATTTTTAAAAATATAAGATTTCACAAATTTAATTCTAAGGGGAAAAATAAATTTTATTTTTGAAACATGTATAATTACTACTGTATATGAAATAAAATGTGTTCCAAGATTTATATAATCAAACATATCATATTATATTTCATCAATATTTAATCCATAATTCATAAACATTCTTAAATACAAAAAAAATGTCATCCATTCTCTCAGTAATGTGAGTATAAAATCAACAAAAAACTATAAAAAAATATAGATTGTTTTAATTCTCCTGATATAATATTATGAAATAGTAATAAAGGGATCAAATTTAGGATCAGACTAAGGACACAAAATTATTTGAGATGAAAAATATTTTCTATTATCCAATGTATAAAAATTATACTAATTCTAGGTTGGTGGGATGAATTTTATTATATGTGTAGAAACCCCATACCCCGCATCCTCGATCCAGAGCCTTCTTTATATCATTTTAATTGATAAAATGACTAAAATCTTTAAAGACAAATAAATATCATATTTTTTGAGAAATAAAATCATACTTTATTCTTATTTAATATTTTTATTAAAAATTAAAACATAATAAATAAAAATAAGTGATGAAATGCATCATTGAATTATTATTCAAATATGTTTTCTTTAAATCACATAAAATGAAATAAAAATAAGAGTAAGCACAAATTATAAGTAAGGGGTATGTAGTGAGGAAGAATTCATTAATCACTAAAGAGTAATCAATATTTCATGTCAAATAACTAAACACACATTCCATTAAAATAACTTGAATGCATAAGTAGATAATAAAAAATTCATATGTCAAGGTAAATAACTAAAATCACATTCCATATAACTAATCATCACATAATTAAACGCATACATAGATTTTATCATTGTGAAAATGTTATTGATAATAATAAATAAATTATTATTGAATTAAATTATTATTTATTTTATTCCATGATCTCATGAATCATAATAAATATACTATTAATACCTTTCTTAAGATTATTTTAATTCTACTGGTAGGAACCCATTTAATTTAGCCACCAAATATTCCTCGTGAGATCTAATTATGCATCCGGGGATATATTATACTATTAACCACACATAAATAATATCCAAATAATTCAAAATATATCATATAATCATTATAATCAATCCAAAAATATTCATAATCATAAAATATCCAAATTGAGTAAAGGATACAAATTTTTCAATATTTCCTCTATCTATAAAATAACTATCAATGTAACCACTACACGTGATAATGTTATAATGATTAGAAAATAATTATATAAATAATAAAATAATATGCATATTTAAAATAAATTTAAAGAGAAATAAAATTGATTAAAAGAAATTATGATTTAATTATGATGTTAAAAATCAAAAAAGTGAGTGGGATTGTAAAATAACTTTAACCACATGGTAATTTTTTGTCAAATCCAAATGGTTGAAATAATTCAAAGTGGAAAACAAAATACAAAAAAATATGAGCTAAAAATGATATTATATGTTAAATGGTAATTACTTAATACACATAATATTGAATTAGGGAATAATGAAAAATAAGACTCACTAGAATATAAATTGATATTAAATCCCTTACCACATTCTTTAATTTTGTTGAATATGATTTTACTCATATATAATAGGATTAATCTGGTTATTAGTCTATTTAAAAAACATAATAAATTCTATAATATCATATATGATCATATTAATATATTTTATCACAAGTTTGTTAACAATATTTAATTATTTTCATTGTTTCAACTGTCAAACTAATTGCTTTCTCATTCGTGACCTATTATAAATGATCTAGCTCATGTGCACATTTTATAATTCAATCAATTCAATAATAATAACAATGTAATATTTATCAAATTTATATTTGAAATATAATATTAATACAAATCATGAAAAATTCTTTTGACAAATGTAGTGTGTCCCAATAATGGAGATGGTAGGTCATACATACACATATTTAACATTCCCATTTTACAAATATCATTATTGAAATATGTAATGTAATATGTTTATATTTAAATATATATCATAATAACTTTTATAACGTAATAAATATTATTATATATATTATACATATTTTTTTGGGATAAAAATAGAGTCACGTTGTTTCATGAAGGTGATATTACAAATGAAAATGAATTAAGTCGTCATCTATCATTGAGTGAAAATGTAAGACATAAAACGATATACGTTATATTTTAAGAATTATAAATATTTAATTAACAAAATTATATTATCTTGTATATCACATGTGATCATTAAGTTTATCCTTATCAACACCCACATAACATGTTAGTTAATAACAAATAATATCCCTTCACAAGGCATTAGTATACCGTACGCACAAGTGATATTATTGTATCTCCTATGAAATATAATGTTAAAATGTATATATTATATTATTCTAATAGTGGAATAATCGTTTTATTAATTATATATATATAATTTGTATCCATCGTCAATCCCTACCCTGAGAGGTGGTGATGAAATAATGAATGACATTAGTTCGTGATGCATTTGTTCCCATTACACATAAATGATGATTCAACAACACATTTGATTAAATTGTGGGTGGTTGTACATAATTCTGTAAACATAAAAACAAATCAATATATGGGAGATACAAAGGAAATTATTTCAACATGGTATAAGAATAATTAATGTATGTGGAAGAAGAAATAAAATAAAAACCCTCATTGGAGAACATTACCTCTTCTTCAGGTAACATCGTTATATTTTCACCAAAGCCTTCCTATGATGTATTTATGCAAAAACCCTGGGTTGTATGATTATAGTACGAGAGTTTAAAAGTGATTTCTTTAAGTCTTAAGGGAACCATATATGTATGAAGGTGTTAATCATTAAAAAGTTGGGGTGACCTTTTATACGTTTGGTTAGGTTCACACTTGTAATTGATTGAAATTATTCAATCATAACAACATTCATATCATGACAAAAGATTCATAAATGGCCCATTATCGATCCTAGGAGATATTAAGTAAATATATGGGAAGAAAATAGGTGTTGATAAATATGGTAGGTCATTTTTAACCTCTATATTCTTAGTTTAATCCCCAGTAAATCCATTGTTACCTTTACTATAGTAAATAATTTTTACTACATCACTATTCATTTTTGTGAAAAATTAGTTTGGCCAATTGAAATATTATAAATTACAATTATTCAAAATATGTAATTAATTTAAAAAAAATCCATTTATAGAATTTCAAAAATAATAATTTAAAATTGGCCATACATATATAATGAGAAAATATGTTATAAAGATTAATGATCAAAAAACATCAAATATTTAATATCAAAATTCAATATAGACAATTATTCCAAAGAAAAAAAATTAGAATATTAGATATAAAATTTATCTATTTTTACTTTAAAACAAGTTAATAAAATTTAATATTATTAATTATTTAAATGAAACATGGTTTTTAATTAAAAGTCAATATTTTCACTATTTATAAAAAACCAAACCATTCTGAAAAAATCCATGAAATTATCCATAAGATAATGTTTTTACGATGATTAAAAACTAAATATTAATATTTAAAATAAATTTATAAACGTTTTAAACATGAATTTAATATTTTGTGTTTTTAATGTGACTATGTTAAAATAATAGAAAAATGTATTTCATTTAAACCAGATATTGTCTACTTAAGAATATATTAAAATAATTAAATTTATTCTATAAGAAATGTATTAAAATTTATTTTTGTGTTACATTCCAATAGCCTAAAAAATATACAAATGAATCTTCCTAGATATTAACTTTTAATGATATTTGGGAAATTGTTCATGATTAATTCTTTTGGTTCCCACATTTCTTACACTATTATATAAGTTCACTAAACTACCATTACAAGACCAATAATCCAATTCCTTAATAAATTATTTATAGTAAAAATAATGTGGATATGTTCAAGAAAATAAGATAGTTCAGGTTCCAATTTTATTACATTTGATTTTATAAAATACATTATGTATATCATATACATCCCTAGTATTGATATATGGAACACATGAAGTAAATTTGAGATATTTAGTGGAATTTGAAAATGATAAGAAAAAAATTCAATTATTTTAATAATTTTAATGGCTCTGATGTACAATAGGCTCAATTATCCTTTATTATCAAACCATATAATACCTTTCTGTGGGGATACAATCAAAAAATAATTATCTCCGACATTGAATTTCAAATCCTTCCACTAATTATCAACATCACTAATTTTTTCTTATATGAGGTTATTTGATGTGACCTTGAATATCCTCTTCCATTATTGTTGTCTCTTTAATATGTTCTAGTCCATAAAGTTTCGTTTTTCTAACATCAACCCAACAATTTGAACTAATACTTAACCTTTCATATAATGATTTATATGATTCTATTTGAATACTTGAATTCAAACTATTATTTTATAAAAACTGTAGAAATGATAAATAATTGTCCAAAATACTTTGAATATTATGTGAGGATGACTACAACATGTATTCTATAATTTTAATAGAATTTTTTGTCCATCCATTAGTTTGAGGATGGCAGGCAGTGCTCAAATAAAGATCTGTATAAAGACATTTTAGAGGACTATTTTAGAATTATGATTTTAAATGGGGATTTATATCAGAATGGGAGGAAAGAGTTTCCACATGAAGGCTTAAAAATTATCTAATATAGAGCCTCATGAGATCCTCAAGAGGTAACTTGTCTCTTATAGAATATAAATTTTGTAGATTTTTTTTGGAGACCTATGATAACCAATATTTCATAATTATTTCTAGGATTATTTAGTATTCCAATAAAAAATATTCAATCATATTTTCATTCCATTTACACAATAAAATAATAAGTGGTTTCATGGATCATCTAAGAGGTTGTCCCACTAAATTTACATGATTAAAAAATCAAACATATGAACACATAATTGAAAATCTCCAACTTCATGATATCCCACTGAAAATGTTTCCCCAAATCCCAGTATGTATTTTTTCATCTATGGTGTATAAAGATGTTACAACTATGAACATTATCCAATAATTAAATTTTTATGTCAGTTAGAGATGGAACATAAACTCTATCAACAAAACTCTAAACACCATATTCATAAACAATGTCTCCTAATTTCCCATCATTTAATGATTTAATATCCTTATAAATGTTCTAATTAGAAGAATGAAAACTCAGTTTATATTCTAATAAATATGGTTTTTTAATAATTTAAAATTTGAGTGATTTCTCCTCGTAAATAATTATTCCAATATTCATATTTACTAGATCAATAAACATACGATACCTCTCAATCCTTAGTTGGGTTAGAACAACATGATCTTTCATACTCAAATAATTTGATATCTTATTTCATTTTCCAATGTGGTAATGTATTGACCAATCATAGTTTATCAGTAGATCAGGTCATCCCTTTTTTACTTATTGATCTATTTCATTGAAATTTTTATATTTTAGACTTATATAATCCCTTTATATCTCACATATATTACCATATATATACATTTTCCATATCATAAAAAATTATAGATGTCATATTAATATCCTATAATTGGTAGTTATGTTTGTGAGTTTTTTATTTCATTGATGCATATGAAATATAATTATCATTTCCTTTAGGACACAACTAGTTACCTCATTTGAAACATCACAACATGTAATAAACACAACACTTCTAGATGGTAGAGAAACAGTAGTATCATATAAAATTCATCTCTTTAGTTATTCAAAACATTCTATGTATATCTTAATCTTAAAAATGTTAATCTCTTTACAGGTATGCTTTGTTAATGGGTTATCCAATCATGAAAAAGTATGTATGATTCTATGATATTAACTTTCGAAACCAGGGAAACTATGTTACTTAGTTATGTTCATTGGAGTAGGAAATTCTTTGACTATGTCTATCCAATGGGATTCGATAGATGGAAATAATATGCCGAAGAATATAAAATTATTTAAGCTAGTAATCACACATAACAAAATTACCAAATAAAAATTTGTATTTAATAGACATATGAGAGAACTAAAAGTGATTATAGTGTTCCTAAAATTTTTAAGAACATGTGATAATACCATCAATTTATACAACAAAAAATTATCAATATATTCTTTTAATACTCTATTAATTACATATATAAAAATAGAGGGTGAATTTTTCAATAAAAGAGTAATTAATGTAATCCAGTAATGTCCATTACACATTTGAAGATTTGTCTTTGTAATTTCTACTTTCATAACTCGTAAATGATGACACCCATAACAATGGTAAATCATTGTAAAATATTGGGATCAGTGATGTTAAATGAATAATTAATCAATGTTAGGAATATGATACTTCTTAATTATCATAATATGGTTGGATTATTTATAATCCATTCATATCCACATGGATCCATCTTTCTTCTTAAGGATTATTATAAGGGATCTACATGTGGAAACACTACAGAAAATAAATCCCTTATCCCCAAACTCCTCTTGTTGTTTCTTAAATTCCTCTAGTTTAAATGTTACCATTATAGAGGTGGTATTTGATATTTTTCATGTATCAGAGACACAACCAATTAAAAAATCAACTTTACACTCAAATATTTGTCTAGGTAATTCATTAGGAAAAAATTAAAGTATTTTAATACAACATTTACATCAGAAAATTAATTAATATATTCTCTATCCATAGGTTTTTATCTTATTACCCATGATTCTCATTTAGTGGAGATATTAGTGGTGGATCTAAAAATAGATCATATGTGTCAGTGTCTACACTATGTATAATGAATTATAAATCATCCTTAAAATTGAAATTTACTACTTCTTGAAATATTTTTTTCATATTAAGTTGAAATTCAACCAATACCAATAATTACTCAGATGCAAACCATATGTATGATAATGATTTATCTAAATAAATCATTATTATGTGAGAAAATGTGGACTTAATGAAAAATCCTTTTTATAATGAGACATCTATTAGGTTTTTTTGACTAAAATCCCCGTCCTAAATTAAAATGGACATGTCTAAATTTGATAGAACACTATGTTCAAAAACATCAATAAAGGGATATATGATCAAACAAATTAGTATATAATATTTGATATTGGATAAAGAACCGTCCACTACACAATTGTGAACTGCTACCACTATTGTGGAGATCTTATAATCATGGACATATCCCCTGGACTCTTCTATAGAGGATTACCATGATACTTGGGACATTAGTGTGAATATTTCCACATTTCATAATAGATAAAAAAATTTACCACATTAATTGTTTTCATTCCTTTTTATTCATGAGATAGATGAATCGTATCACACCACAATTACCATATTCTCATTCCCATCAAGCACATCCCATGATTTTTTTATTATGAAATTTCAATATGATATAAATTAATCTATCACCATCTTATAATATAACACATTCACTTTCCCTTAGTGTTTAAATGACATATAATTCACCTAATTCCCATTTCATATATAAGTTATATATAACCAATTCTCTATTATTATGTCACATTAAACTATTTCACCATATGATAAAAAAATTTGAGTGATCATTTTACTTCTACGATTTTTCTTAATACCTTCACAAATAGACAACAATACTTTATTTGATGTGTACAGAATCCATAGAATACATAGATGAAATTATATTAATAACCTCACAACCAATAAAATTTCTTATATTTATTTCAAAGAGATATATATATTTTTCTTTATTTCATATTATTTCACTTGAGAGATTTTTTTCAAAAAATGTTTCGTAAAAATCATTCCATTTCATGATTTCTATTTCATATTCCTCCCTAGTATTCTGGACCAATCACTACCTTGATAATAATATCCTTTGGGATAATAAACTAAATGTGTAACCCTTTCCTTTTCACTATATAATGACATAATAAATCTCTTATAAAGATTTTTAATTGATTTACCGACTACAATTGGATTTTTAGTCTCTATAATTGATTGGGTATTCTGTCACATAGAGAAATCCATCAAAGTTGAACTGTCACGACCCGTCCCAGTGGGGCCCGAGCCGCAACTCCCCAAGCCCGCCTCCAATAGTCCAGTAGCTAGTGACTAGAACCGAGTTGGCATGTTACTAACATGGGAGGCATTTCCTATACACCTATATACATGCACACACATCTCCAAGCCCAAAAAGATGAAAATTAAAAACTACTAAAAATGGAAATACAAGAATACAATAAAAATCTGAATCTATAGAGTATGACAGGAATGTAAAGTACAAAAATTTTAAAAACCTGGGCCAAATGTATAAGCCCACCAAAAGAGAGTCTGTAACAATGTCCAAACCATAAATAAAGGTACCGGGATACCAATCCGTAGCCGTATGAACACACCTCGGCCTGTCTGATCTCACTGAGCATCGTCCGGTCATGGTCCACCTAGAATCCTTTCAAATGCTTGCTCATCTACACAAGACACGACATATGTGAGAAAAACCCATGCAGGGGTGAGTATAACAATACCCAGTAGGACGCCCCAGAACCACAAGGGAAAATAACAAGGGAAATACCACAAAAGAAACATACAATTAGCTCTACACAGCTTATGTCTATGGAACATATCACAAGAATATCCAGATATACTCATACACAAATGACCATTTCGAACCACCACTAAGATCTAGCTTGAAGATTCCACTAAGCATGAAACTGAGATAACACACTCTTAGGTCCAAAGAGAGAGATTCAGAGTACTCATTCTGGGAGAACACACTCCACAAGTACTTGAGAACATAATGTTCAGATGAGGATCACAACCAATAGCCATGGGGTGATTCCAACAACTCAGTTTTAACTAATCCGATAAGTATAGGATCGACACCCGGGTAAAGATGGTCATGTCGATACCAATAACTCTACCTAGGGTTCCAGGAATGAACAGAGGATCCAGCTCAATGTTTCATAGAGGGGATTCCAAAAACTCTATTCAGGACGTCCTGCTGACGGTATAATACTCATGTATGTAGGAAATGATACTGGAATCCTTCAATAGAAAGACCAAGGGAACCAACCCTATGGAAACTAGCCCAAGTCACAGAAGGCAACTGGCTCAAGCCATGAAGAATAGGTCACACAGTGTGTTTTATGGTTACATGTCATGTTCATTGACTCCGAGTTCTGCCCATGTAAATGGATCGTGTCATCCGTTCAAGCTGTGTAAAACCCAACCACATGGTGTGCAGAAGAATCACACGCCTTTTTCTTTAACTCTGGGTATTGCCCATGTAAACGGCCTGGGTCATTTGTCCTGTCAAATAGAAAGTAACTAAACGGTGTGTAGAAGAATCACAATCCGTGTCCGATCACCTGGGGCTCGCTCCTTATACTCTGGCCATGTCCCCATACACGGTCTATGTCCAGGTCGCCTGCTCGTGTACCAGCACATGGGGTATCCCGTGTATCTGGTCGGGTCTAGCCAGGGAGGGGTATACACTCTGTATCCTTGGTCGTGTACCCAACCCATGTCTGTTTACTCCCAGAGTACACACCAGGTGGTCCACCGATGAACACATGCCGTGTAGCCCATACTACACGCCGTGTAGTCGATATTTTTTCAGAATCGTCGTCATCCTCCTCATGCCATGGATGATCCTCTGGATCCATGGTTTCTCTTCCGTTTGTCCTGATACTCTAGATATTGGTTAGATTCATCATAAAAACACCGTAACAAGTGTTTTCGGTCCTTAAATCGGATCATAATCCTCGAACAATCCATCCGAAGAAAAACACCTGAAAACTCATATATCTCGATTCGCTCTGAATCATTCACTAAAACCATCGTTGCACCTCCATGACATTTATCCAGGGTTGGATCTACAATCTCTGATTGTTGTGCAAAAAAATGAATGTGCAATGATTGATTTCCTCCCATAACGTGTAGAACGCAACGAAGAATTCGAGGGAGAAAGAAACAAAGAATCGAACAACAGGGAGGAACCTCAATCGTTGTTCGTCACGATCCGGGTTCTTTGCAGTTAGATCAAACCCACAAAAATCTTGATTATTTGATCTCCCACACCCACGTGCTCTCCTGGAGATTCCCGTGCTACCACTGGACACGCACCAAGGGAATAGCTCTCCCACGAAAGATCTTC
Organism: Viscum album; assembly: GCA_963277665.1. Classification (NCBI taxonomy): domain Eukaryota; kingdom Viridiplantae; phylum Streptophyta; class Magnoliopsida; order Santalales; family Viscaceae; genus Viscum; species Viscum album. Next base: position 1,507,918,438 of record OY728152.1, read on the forward strand.
TACTGTCGATCCTCGATCTCCACTGGGTACATAGCAAAGGTCTCTCCATCATCGATGTCCATCTCGCCCCATTCGATAATTTGTGATGGATCATGCATGTATCTCCGTAGCTGCAACACATGGAAGATATTATGTTTATGGTCCATCTAAGGAGGTAGATCCAACCGTTACTCCACCTCGCCAACTCTACTCAAAATCTGGAAAGGTCCGATAAACCTCAGAGATAGCTTTCCACCTCTTCCAAATATCCACAGTCCTCGTCGTGGTGAGACCCGATGGAACACATGGTCTCCTTCCTCGAACTCCAAGGTCCTCTTTCTCCGGTCGGCATAAAACTTCTGCTGACTCTGTGTAGTCTTCATCCACTCCTGGATAACCTGCACCTTCTCTGTAATAGCTCGCACCATCTCTGGGATCATGAGTGTTGACTCTCCTGGGTCAGTCCAACAATGTGGTGACACGCATGGTCGCCCATATAGAGCCTCGAATGGTGCCATACCAACAGAGCAATGGTAGCTGTTGTTATAAGAATATTCCACATGTGGTAGGTGATCCTCCCAGCTATGACCGATGTCAAGTATGAAAACTCATAGCATATCCTCCAGAACCTGGATGGTCTGCTCTGTCTGACCATCAGTCTGAGGATAAAACACTGTTCTCAAGCGTAACTGAGTCCCAAAAGCTTCCTTAAATCCCTTACACAACCGGGATGTGAAACAAGCATCCCGATCTGTGATGATCGATGATGGTACTCCATGAAGTCGAACTATCTCCTGCACGTAGAGGCGTCCTATGATCTCTACTGAACACTTCTCCCATATGGCTAGGAAGTGGGCCGACCTGGTGAGTCAATCAACAATCACTTAGATGGCATCCTGTCCCATGGATGTATGTGGTAAACCTGTCACTAAGTCTAGGTATATCCCATCCCACTTCTATTCTGGCACCTCAAGAGGCTTATTCAATCCTGCTGGAACCTGGTGCTCAGCCTTTACTTGCTGACAAGTAAGGTACCAAGAAACAAACTCAGCCACACTCTTATTCATTCCAGGCCACCATAACTGATGTCGAAGGTCTGGGTACATCATTTCCATGCCTAGATGCACCTCCAAAGGAGATGTATGGAAATCTATCACAACCTTCTCCTGCAACGTCACTGGTACTACTGTGTTCCCTCTGAAACGAACAACGTGCACCCCACCTCTTGAATATCCTTCAGTAGCACCACCTCTGGATATCTGGCCTGTAGAGTCTCACAGCTAACATCCCCGAGATTTGCTTCTCAGACTCACAGTAATAGTGTAGGGGTAACAACCATCAACTGAAGGTAATCTCCCTCATCTCTATCCACAAAGGATAACTACAAAAGGGCCAATTGCCTTGTCGCCTCATACAGCAACTGCGAACTGGATTTCCTGCTAAGAGAATCTCTCGGACCACACAAAAGGCTTCCCTTTTGGGTCAAACATGTCATGGGTGCTGAAATCCTGGATAAATCAAGAATGAATCTCTGATAGTAGCCTACCAACCCAATGAAACTTCACACCTCCATCACGATCTGGGGTGGATCTCATGCTAACATTGCCTCTACCTTGGTTGGGTCGAATGCTACACCATCTACTGAGATAAAATGTCCTAGAATGTGGACCTCCAGTATCCAAAAGTGACACTTCAAGAGTTTCCCGTACAACTGGTGCTCTCGGAGTGTGTCCAGAACCATCCATAGGTGCCTCACGTGATCCTCCTCAGACATAGAGTACACAAGGATATAATATATGAAGACAACTAAAAACTGGTCTAGATATGGCTAAATGATCCAGTTCTTACGTCCCATGAACACTATCGGGGAATTCTTCATGCCGAAGGGCCTCACCAAGTACTCATAGTGACCGTAGCGACATCTGAAAGTTGTCTTCAGTATATCATCATCTCGTACTCACAACATGTGATAGCTTGATCGTAGATCAAACTTTGAGAACCACCGTGCCCGTTTTAACTGGTCGAAGAGGTCATCGATCCTCGGTAGTGGATACCAGTTCTTCACGGTCACCTGATTCAAGTGCCGGTAATCTACACACAGCCTCATGCTCCTTTATACCTTCTCGACAAAAAACATTGGGGCCGCCCGGGGCGAAACACTGGGTATTACAAATCCCTTCTTATCCATGTCTTCCAGCTACACCCTTATCTCACGAAGCTCTATAAGATCCATCTGATATGTTGTTGCTGAAATCATTGTCATCCCGTATTATAACTCAATGCAGGAATCTATATCTCGATGGGGAGGTAGTCCGGGGACATCCTCCAGAAAGACGTCCTCGTACTCAGCCACTACTGCTGGAAACTGGAAACTCGTAACATCTGCTGCGCCAAGGTCTAGGCTAGCCAACTGATGTGAAATCGGTTGTGCCTTCCTATGCATGAGTCCATCCTGCGTTGTATGGGTCTCCTTTTCAACGACGAAGGAGATCCTCATTCCATCACTGTAGACACGCTGCACCCTTGGCCTAAACCAGTCAATCTAGGAATGAACTGTGGATAGCCAATCCATACCAAGAATGACATTGTATGGCCTTAACGCTACCACCAATAGGTTCCAACATAAACTCTCACCTCCAAGGGGCAGGTCACACTATCTGCAAAGGTGTGTGATATATGAATCTGCTCTAGTCAGTGTTTCTAAGCATAAGGGTCGAGTTAACGGTTCAACCAGAATCTCAAGGTCTCAAACAAGATAAGCAGCTAGAGAAGAATGACTAGCACCCGTGTCTGTTAGTACGCCAACCAAAGTAGAAAGACACAGATTGCACCTCTAATCATTCTAGGAGTACCTGGGTCATAAGACTCATCTGCCTACAGCTATCCCTCCCTCTTTCTACCAGATCCCTAAACCTAGGGTGGTCCCTTTGGGGGTGGTGGTGGTGAAAGGTCAAAACGCCGACCACCTCCAACTACTCTCCCAGCTCCTCTACCACATCTGCTGCCCCGCGGATCTGTCACCTCCACACATTGACTCTGCCTTGGTGGTCCATCCACTGCTCTCATGTCAATAGTACAGCGGGTCGGACAATCTCGAGCGAGATGTCCGCTTCTATCACAAGAGTAGAATATCCTCTCTTGAGGCTAGTTGGATTCACCCTGAAAAACCTGTATAGCATATCCCCTGTCCTGGGATCTCCTCTGAAAACGTCTCCCACACCTGGGTCCCTGATGTCGGCTCCCTGCTGCAGAGGTCTCTGCTCCAGCCAGCTTGCTACTGACAACTATCGGCTGTCTCTGCTCTTCCAAGAAGATCTCGACCACCGAAGCCTGCTATAGCACCCCAACATAAGCAGGAATTATCATAGGGATGATGCTAGACCGGATATCTCTACGCAAGAACCACCCAAAAGTCAGAGCTCTGAAGTAATGATCTCTGACCATAGCCATCAAGTATTTCGAAAGATTAGTAAAGTTCAATGAATATTCATCCAATATCATAGTTACCTGCTGGAGCTGAAGAATCTCTTGTATTCATACTTCTCTCAGGGTAACCGGTGAAAACTCCTATTTGAAGAGATGCTCAAACTCCTACCATGCAAGAGTCGCCTCCTTGTGAGTCTGAATAACCAAACTCCACCATCGTCCTGTAGAGCCCAGCAGAAGGCTCGCTGCCAGGATCACCATCTGATCTACTGGTGTCCTGACCAAACGGAAGACTTTGGTCACTGCCTCAAGCCATTCCTCGACTTCCTGAGGGTCAAGCTTTCCTCGAAACCTGAGGGGACTCTGTCTTTGAAACTCGTGGAGTGCGCTCAGCCTGCGCTCCTCCTCTACTAGTACAGTAGACACTAAACACTTCTCCACAGGTGTTGGAATAACTGGAACACCCCCTGATAGTATAACTGGGGGATCAGGTCCCAGTATCGAAGCTTCATCGCTGAAAGGGTCATCCTCGTGGTCGAGCAGCTGGATCCTAGCGGGTGCGGGTTGCGGAGGCATCCTGTAACGAAACAAGATGTATCTCAGTCACTATGTATATCTAGAGAGATGACTCAAGAATGACATGGAAACCACAAACCATTCCTATATGATGAATGTACCATTATTTTCCCCTAAAACTAGTGTTCTTGTGCTATGAGTTGAAAAGAAAGTTATAAGAGTCCTAGTGTATGGATACGTTGGCCTCCCGCACTAACACTAGGGTCCCTGGCCTCAAATACGAACTTGAAACACTTAACATTGTTGCCCCAAAACAACTCACAATCTCTCGGTCCTAAGGTAGTACCGACCATCTCTGATACCACTCTATCACGACACGTCCCAGTGGGGCCCGTGCCGCAACTCCCCATGCCCGCCTCCAATAGGCTAGGGGCTGGTGACTATAACCGAGTAGGCATGTTACTAACATGGGAGCCATTGTCTATAAACCTATACACACACACACACACACACACACACACACACACACACATCTCTAATCCCACAAAGTTGAAAAGTAAAAACTACTAAAAATGGAAATCCATGGATACACTAAAAATCTCAACCAACAGAGTATAACCGGAATGTAAAGTACATCAAGTGTAAAACCCTGGGTCAAAAGTACAAGCCTGCCAAAAGAGAGTCTACAACAAAGTCCAACCTGTAAAGAAAGGTACTGGGACTACAATTTGTAGTTATAGTAACAGACCTCGGCCTTTCTGATCTCACTGAGCACCGTCCGGTCTTGGTCCACCTAGAATCCTGTCAAAAGATCTCTCGTCTGCACAAGACACGACACATGCAGGCAAAGCCCCTGCAGGGGTGAGTATAACAGTACCCAGTAGGATGCCACAGCACCACAAGTGAAAATAACAAGGGAAATACCACAAAATAAAGATACAGTCAGCTCTACACAACATATGTCTAAAGAAAATATTACAAGAATATCCAGATATACTCATACACAAATGACAATTTCAAACCACCAATAAGATCCTGCTCAATGGTTCCACTAAGCATGCAACTGGGAGAACACACTCCTAGGTCTGAAGTGGGAGATACAAAGTACTTTTTCCGGGAGAACACGCTCTACAAGTACTTGAGAACATGATGCTCAGATGAGGATCACAACCAATAGCCATGGGGTGATTCCAATAACTTAGTCTGAACTAATCCGCTAAGTAGAGGATTGGCACCCAGGTAAGGTTGGTCATGTCGATACCAAGAACTCTACCTAGGGTTCCAGTAATGAATAGAGGATCAAGCTCTATGTCTCATAGAGGGGATTCCAACAACTCTATACAGGAATTCCTTCTAAAGGGATCATACTCATGTATGTAGGAAATGATAACAGAAACCTTCTGGAGAAAGACCAATGGAATGAACCCTAAAGAAAACTATCCCATGCCACAGATAGTAACTGGCTCAATCCATGAATAATTGGTTACAACGTGTGTAGTATGGTTACACGTCGTGTTCATTGACTCCAGGTACTGCCCATGTAAACGGCCGGGGTTATCTGTTCAAGCTGTGTAAAACTCTACTTGACGACGTGTAGAAGAATCACACGTCGTGTTCCTTGACTCCGGGTACTACTCGTGTAAACGGACCGTGTTATTAGGCCTGTCGGATAGAAAGTAACTACATGTCATGTAGAAGAATCACACAACATGTTTGAGCACCTGGGGCTCACTCCGTGTACATTGGCCATGTGCCCGTACATTGTATCTGTCCGTGTCACCTCCCCGTGTACCAGCAGATAGGGTATCCCATGTATTTGGCCATGTCTGGCCTGGGAGGGTATACACGTCGTGTCCTTGGCCGTGTACCCAACCCATGTTCATGTACTCTCGGAGTACACTCCAGGTGGTCCGCCGATGAACACATGCCATGTAGCCCATAATACACACCGTGTAGTTGGGATTTTTCCAGAAACGTCGTCTTCCTCCTCATGTCGCGGCTGATCCTCTGGATCCATAGTTTCTCATCCATTCATCCCGATACTCCAAGGGTTGGTTTGTTTCATCATACAAACACCATAACGGTTGTTTTCAGTCCATAAATCAGATCATACACCTCAAATGATACATCTGAAGAAAAACACATGAAAACACATATCTTTCGATCCGCTTTGAATCGTTCAACGAAACCATCGTCGCACCTCCGTGACATTGCTCTGGGGTTGGATCTTAGATCTCGGATTGTTGAACCAAAAAAAGAATTCGCAATGGTCGATTTCTTACAAGAACACGTAGAACACAATTAAGAATGCGAGGGAGAAAAAAAACAATGAATCGAACAAGTGGGATGAACCTCGATCATTGTTTGTGACGATTCGGGTTCGTCGCTGTTAGATCAAAACCACAACAATCAACATATTATAAATCTTGAGTATTTGACCTCCCGATAAAAACCCCAAATCACAACCGCCTGCAAAACGATTGATCCACGGTCTAATCGGTTTGCATATTTGTCCACTATCGTCATAGGAATCATGAACGATGAAAGGAATCAAAAAAAAAACATCCTACCTGGATCTGCGGTGTTCATTGGCGAAGATCCAGTCGCCACGTCGTTGTCACTGTGTTGGGAGGTTTTTTCTATACCATATAAAGTCGTCAAGGATTTCAGGGTTATAAGGTTTATAACCCTAGACCCCTACGCAAGACTTTATTTAAAAAGGATAAAATATATTCGCTGCAACAAAAATTTAATAAAATATTTTAATAAAATATTTTATAACGGTTACGTACAAAAACTGGATTTCACCTCTGACTTGTGTCAGTCGATGTTAGGTCTCTCCTAGGGTAAACCCACTACTCTAGACACAACAGTGCCCTCAGATTTCTGATCTAAGCACCTTTTCAGGAGTTATTCCACTTTTTCAGGAAAACCACATGTGAGCGTAATTTAATTATTTAATTAATTTCAAACATTTGTTCCAGGCTCACTAGGCCTCGGAACTGCACGCCATCTTGAAGACTAGTCTCGAAATAATTCCCACATATTATTTAAAATAAAGTATAGAAAAATATGAGACATTACAAGAACCTTATTTTCTAATAGGTTGATCCAAGTGGGAAATTTATTTGTCATGAGTTTACTATGATTTCCTAATAAATACATAGTTTTCTAAATTCTAACAACTATTGTATAAGATCCCTCAATAGGGAAATCTATACATTTTCCATGCTTTTTGATACCCTAATTCCATATATGAACCATTTTTTAGAAAATTGATTATACTATATAATCACATAAAATAATTAATTTTACATTAGAATATATAACTCTAAATATGGTTAAACACTTGTTGTAAATTAATATTTTTTAATTGTAAGTCTCATTCATTGGGGATATCTTCATTTTCAAATCCTTTATAATTTTTTGTAATGAAATTTTTTTTATCCAATGTATATCCCATTGGAGTATCAATATAGTTTTCAAATATGCCCCATTATTTTTCTCGTATTAATTATCCAATTAATCCCAATACTCCAGTATTCGAGTTATAATACATGTGTACCTCTATGGAAAAACATGTTCACATATATTATCTTGACTGATATGTTTTTCAAAGAAAACCCATATAATCTCTTCCTTACAAAAATAGTTGGATGATATTCTATTCTTTTCCAAAATATCCATCATAGGGTTCCTTCCTAAAATATATTTTTCCTTAATCGAGTTCCCTATATTTATAATTAGTTCCTATGAAAACAACTATAGTGATCATGAATAGCCCATACCATAACAGATGCCTTTATTATTTCATTAACATTGATATAAACAACCAATCCCGATTGACAAATCAATTTAATAGTTTTGGATAACTAGAAAAATGCATGATTCCAAAATTAAATTAGGAGTACAAAATAAAACACAACACTCAACAATAAAAAATAAAATAAATCTTTGAAAACTCACTCAAAAATACCTTCTAAATATCCTATTGAAATGAAACAAAATATGTATAAAAAAATAAGTATTAAATCTAATTCTTAGTGATGGTTACAAATTGCATAATTATTAATTAATCATTAATGCATAATCAATATGGAATGATAATTATTTGAGAAAAAATTCAATCTAATTTACATTAAAATATCAATACATAATGTATAATCCAAATGGAATGGTAAATAACTAAAAAAATATTCAATTTAAGTAATAAGTTTAGAATGAAATGCATAAACAGCTATTGTAATTGATTTAATCTCATGGATTATAAAAACATGATTATAAACGAATTAAATAATTTATTATTCTATTCCATTATCTTATGAATAATGATACATGTACTTCTAGGAACATTCATAAGATAATTTAAATATTACAGGAAGAATGCTATATAATTTTGCCGCTGTATTTTTCTTATGAGAACTGTTGATACATAGAGGGGTTATATTGTACTAGGCCCAACCATCTATGTAGGTCCCAAAGAATTAACCATAGATTAAATAATTGATTTAATTTGTGAATAAATATCAAATATCATCTAATATTTTTATTGAGTAAATGATAGTGATTTATTAGTATTTCTCCAGTTATTCCTATATAATTGAAAGTAAAACATCTTTTAAAAAATTGATTAATATTTTTAGTAAATAATCATAACCATCATAAAATAATATCTTTATTTAATATAACTGTAATGAAGAGTAAAAATGATCAGAAGAAAGTGATTTTATCATTATAAAGCTTATGATCCAAATAAAAAGTGATATTGTACAATAAATATTACCACTATGTAATTTTAATGTAAAATACCCATGGTTGAAATTATTTATTTTGAAAACTAAATTAAAATTAATAATGAATGAATCATGATAATACATGTGGGTATTTGTTTATATAAACCACATAAATGTGAATTGGTGCATAATAAAAAATTAGTATCAATGGAATGTCAATTGAGATGAAATACCTTACCCCACACTTTCAATTATTTTATTGTGATTTATCCTCATATATAATTGTTTTATTAATGTTAGTAATTTATTAAATTACCATAATAATGACTATAATATCATATATGAAACTATTATAACATTTAACTACTTTTTTGTAAATAATATTTAGTATTTCCAATGTTTTATGTGTTAATATCCTTGTTTTCTCTTTTTTTCATTGTAATGAATGTTTCAATTCATGTTCATATAATATAGTCCAATACTATAGATAATTATAATTACAATATTTCAATTATAATTTAAATAACTATCATGAAATATGGTTTTCAGAAATGAAGTACATTAAAATAATGAAGATGGTAGGTTGTACATACTCATGAGTAACATTTTTGTTTCCCAATGATCATCATAGAAAAAAGGTAAGTAAAACATTTTATATACATAATTATCATAAAATCATGTATACCTTATTTTTTATTTAAAAATAATTTTATATATCATCCTTGTGGTGTGGTGATCAGAAGACTGTCACATCATTATGTGAAGGTAGTAGTCCACACATACATGAACGATGATATCATCATTCATTAAGTTAAATGGTATGAAATGAAATGATATATATTATCTTTTAAGATTCATAAATATACCATTTATATCATAATTATTTCTTTTAAATTAAGTAAAATAATTAACATTCTCCTTATCACATTCAATGTAAAGCCATTCAAAATGATGAATCAGATTTCTTCATGATGTAGTAGTTTTTCATACACATGAGTGATGTTTATATATTTCATATGAAATGAAAGCACATAAATTTATATGTGATATATATAATAAATATTTATAATTTTGTTATTAATATCATATATATAATTTATATCCATCATAATTCCCAACAATGTGTGGTGGTAATAGAACAATGAATGTCATCAGTTATTGAGGCGATGGTCTTCCTTACACAAAAATGATGGTTTTATAAAAAGTTTGATTATAGTGGGTTTGATTCTACATAGTGAACATAAAATAAAAACATATATATATATATACGATACTTATAATATTATATAATACTTTATTAATTATTATTTAAGGAGGTGGATGATGAAATAACGTAAAAACATTTGTTGAATAATGTTACCTCTTCCATGGATATCCTCTAAGGTTTTTACAGAAGACATACAAGGATCTATATGGGCCAAAAATAATGATTCTAGGATAATAGGATTGTAATTTGGAATTTATTTTGGGCGATCATTTCTGATCCAAAATGTGTTGAATGTATAAATAATGGATTAGAGTGGGAAACCTTTAATATATGAGGTGAGTTCACACTTGTATGTTTTGGAAATGATTAAATAATAAAAACATTTAAATCATGAAAAAATTATTGCAAAATTGGAAATTACCTAAACTATAATATATTTTTTAGAAATATTTTTATCAAATGGGTATTGTACATGTTTTTAGGTCATTCAAAACCTTTATCCTCTTATTTTTACCACCCAAAAAATCCATTTTCACCCAAACCAAGTTAATTAAATTTTACTTTTTTCACTATAAATTATGGCTAAATAATATTTTTATCTCAAAAAAATATACATTAAGATGATTTGAAATATGGAAAGCATTTAGGTAAATTCCAATTTCAAAGGAGAATTATTTCAATTTATAATTTATCCCTCAAAAGTGATGAGAAAGCTAGTTTTTTAAGAAAAATTTTACAATGGATTAGAGTGTTTTTATATAAACATCAATATATATTTTATTAATTTTATTTAAATAGGATTAATTCACATAAATTTGAAATAATATTACATTAAATATAATTCCAAATAATAATTTCTTAACTAAAATTCAATAATTTTCTCTATTTATAATAAAAATGAAACTTCCCCTAAAAACCCAAAAAATTCACCCTAAAATAATTTTTATATTATTATTAAAAAATAAATGATTACTTTCTCAAATAAATGTCTTAATAGTTTTATAAATTAATTTTAAATAATTTATGTGAAGTATGGATATATTTAAACAATAATGTATGATGATTCATTTAAACATGTTGTTGTTTGCATCAAAAGAAATTGAAAAAATATATATTTATTATAAAAGAAATATATTTTATAGTCTTTGGGTGTTACACTAGAAAATTTAATATCAATCCTTATTTAATATGTATGTGTAGTAATACAAAAATTAATTTTTTATAAAAAATTATATTTTATGATTTGATATATGACGGGATTTTAACAAAATATTTATTGATTTGAATATTAATTTGAATCCTATTGAAATTTCCATATAACATGAGTAGTATATGTTATTTATTCATTGGAATAATCATCTTCAAAAGTTTTATTGCTGAAAAAATAATTCATTTGTTAGTAGGTATTGGATCAAAATATTCCGAAACTATTTCCTTCCCTTTATGATTATTCAAATTCATGTTATTATATAATTTATTTTTAGTTGAGATAGTTTAATTATGTACATATTAACCAATGTTTTCCTTAGTTATATATTTTATATTTTTTTAGGAATATTTATATAAAAAAACAATTTGAACATCATTAGTCTCTTCCCTAACTCCATATTGAATTTTAAACCCACTACTATAGATAATGATCATGATTTATATTTAGGAATTTCATAAATAGTACCTGGATATTGATCCTTATTGTTTCAATCCATGTCCCTTTCCAATTTAATTTTTTTTAATTCATCAACCCCTATTTATGTTTGGAACTAATTTTTCTTGATAATTTTGGAATCTAGTGATAAGAGGGTTTTTAATCAATCATTAATCATTAAAAAATATATTTGTATGGTTCAAAAACATTTTTTGTATCAATTATAATATGAATAATTATTATGCATTATTCAAATAACATATATTGTTAAAAATTGTATTTTTTATTAGATTTTTTATATATAACATATTTAGAATTGTAATCCTTATAATTCCCAAACATTAAACAGTGAGTACATTATATTCTTTAATGTCTTTTCTCATTTAACACAATTCATCACTAAAATACTGATTATAATTTTAGATTATTAATGAATATACATTATTCATTATTTTTTTTATACCATGAGTTTATTTTTATCACTAAAACTATGTCATTTCCATCCCAATTCACTCATCATATTTATAATTACAATTTTTGAGAATTTAGAGAAGGATTATTTTACATCCACCATAACTCATCATCCCCCCTATGATTATAATTTCCTATACCAATCTAATGCAAAAAAATTAATAGTAATGCAAAATTCAATCATATAAAGAATCTATGAAAAAAATGTTAAGGGATACACTACTAAAGAAAATACTTAAAAAGGTCCTTAATCTTATCCATTGAATTTAGTGAAGACTGCCTTTTTTATAAAAGAAACTTGTTGTAATATATGTCTATTATACCTTTATCATCATCAAGTAAAATTTCATTATGAAAAAATTATTTAGTTATTTCCATTTTTTAAAAGCATTATTAACTACTTATAAGAATTTGTCCCTAACATATCTATTTAACAATAATGGGACACAAAACTATTTTACCTGATTCCCGCATAACCATAATGGTGTTAATTTCTTTGAAACTTTAATGGAGTATCTAATAAATTATTTGGAGTCCTCATTACATAAACTATGGAAAGAATAAATTAGTGACATATAACAATATTTGAATTCATAGTCCCTAACTATCTTTGTAAACATAATCCAAGATAGGTTTCATAAAACATGAATAGTTAAAAATGCATCATTGGAGGAATTTTAAATTCACATTCAAATAATTGAGTTTAATTTTATGTTTATTCATTCCAATAGTTATCTCTCTCGAAAATATTCTATTTCATACTTTTAATTCATTTAACAAGAGTAATAAGATATTTTTTGATATTATGGTATAACGAAAATGATATTTCAAATATATACATATTTTTCCTGAGCTAATTTTTTTTGAAAATATTCTTCAAGATAACACAAGAACAGATTTTAAGAAAAAATGGAAATATTTTCTTTTACCAATTTTATTGGTCTTATTAGTTTTCTTTTTTCAGAATTAATCACATGTATCAATCCCTAGAAAGTATGATGAATTTTTCTGATCATCTATGATATGTATATATGTGTTTATAATTACATAATAATTTGATTGCAGTAAATGAATTTGATCCAAGGGATGCACAAAAAGTGTTGGCCGAAATAGAAATAGTCTTAATCAAGAATAAAATAATTAATGAAAACAGTATAATAATAGATAAGAAGATGTAATGTGATGTAAAATTGGCAATTATGACTATCAAAAAATCAATTAAATTAAAATAATTTATAATATAAGATGTCACCTAGAATAAAATGATAATTTGAAAAAATAATCATACCAATATAGGAATTTTAATTGGCTATACATAAAAAAATATTTATTCATTAATATATTAAAATGAGACTAAAATATACCAATAAAATTATTAATGATAATTACCACAGAACTTATTGACAAGTCTGATGTTGATGATCTATATCTATGTTTTGTTTAGTACTAAATTTAATCGAAACATAATAATGTGAAATTGTAATTAAAAAATTAAAAAACTCATTCAAATTATGTAATCTACTCTTTAATGGTCTAATAAACGGTTCTTAGTGGATGTTAGAATTGAAATATTCATAGAATTTAGTTATTTTAATCAAGATAAACCATTTGTGAATATTAATTACTTTTTGAAAAATATTGTCAAATAAATTTCAAAACTACATTGTCCTGTTTTTTAAAAAAAATACAAGAATTAATTAAATTAATGTATAAAATAGAATCATGATCCTAAGGAAACTCATCCTATAATCATAGTAAAATTATAATATTTAAAATAATACCATCATTAATCACAAGAAACAGAGGTATAAGGAGTAAAGAAATCATCATTGTTGGGATTTCTCGTCTGTCTTGGCAATTTCACCCACTCAAACCACCTCTATATATATTTCCCTTTATAATCATCGTGTCACTTTTATATTGATCTACTCATTCCAAAATACCCTCAAAAGAAGTTCCCCCATATATTTAAATTACCCCAACTATTTTTTCAATGTAATGACTTATCTTCTCACATCCCCAACATTCCATGTGGAACATGCCAACTCTCACTATTTTCTATAAGTTAATTAAGATGACCCCTCTAATAAGATGTAATCCCCCACATGACTCTTAATTCATAATTTAATTTATCTTTATATACCATCATAATAACTATATGAACATATATTTGACGATAATTTATTCTCATTTAATCCAATTATACAATTTTGGAAATATGGTTTTATGTGAATTTTAAATATTTCATAGTAATATCTAAATCATCATTTGAAGAAAAATTAAAAAAAATTACCTATGAGAAAAAGTAAATTATAAACAAATTGGGGTATTATTTATCATCCATTGATCCTAGATTCATAAAATTTTGCAATGTATACACTTTTTATCATTTCCCTACAAAACATCATATCACTAGTATCCTTTTAATATTTCATATATTATCCCAAAATCCTTATTCCTAAAGTTTCACCAAATAATAGAAAAAGAAATATACTTATGTATTACCCCCAACATCTTATATAATTTATGTCTCATAATTCTCCTCATCACTTGTAAGATTTGAAAAATTCGAAAAGTTACAAAATCTATTATAAACAAAGATTAAAAAACATTTCAATCAACAATGAAAAAAATTTCAATGTTTAAAAAGAATAAATAAATATTTAATATTTTAAATAAAATCAACAATCAATTTCAAAAAATCTAGAAAATAATTTTATTCTATTCTATTAAATATTATTCTAAATGAAAAAAGACCACTCAAATAATTAATTCTGAAATTGAAAACCTTATAACCACCACTAAAAAAGGATTTATTTTAAAACTCTTATAAAAAACAATGAATTTTTTTATTAATTTTTGGAATAAAGTCATTTAACATCTTTTATTTATCCCTATTTTATCTTCATTTTTACCAACGTACACTGAATGATATTCTTGAAATAATAATGATTAGGGGTCCACAAAATGGTAATTTAATGTGCATTTTGATACCAAAATCAACAAAATTTAATGAATATATATTGAAAACGTGTATCAAAATAAATCCACATCACATTTCTATTCCAATATTTTCTTTAACATAATATCACCCATATTAATTTTATTGCTTAATCTACATCTAATATCCCATTACTATTCATTCAACAAGTTGATGAAAATTTTATTTTTTATATAATATAGATAACTCCATGGGGAGTATTACTTTTAAATAATTAAATAAATCATCATTTAAATTCAATTATAATTTATCAATTCTTTAGTTAAATTTTACTCCATTCAAACAGTAGATATTTTTTGGAAATATACTTATTTTTCCATTAATGCACATAAAATTTTCTATATTAATGAGTTATTCCTAACCATTCTTTTCAAACATGGTAATCATTTAAATTTTAATATAATAACATAAATTATACAAGTTCTTATTATTGTTAATATATAATAATTACTTGTTATCTAGTGAAGGAATGAAATTATTGTGATTATGGTTTGTTAATTCACAACTTCACATCACTAACTCATATAAACATGAAAAATATATTCTCTCATTTACATTTCCAAATAATAAATATTAATTATTTCTCAAAAAGGTAAATATTATCCATAGTAAAAATTGGGTATTATTTTAATCCTAGTTATAAAATTTCATTACAAATTGTGTCCCAGATATGAAACTATCAACTTCGCTAACCATTTAATAATTTAATGTCCCATGATGGGAATATAACACATAATCATAAGAAATGTATTCTAAAAAACTAAACCAATTTCTCATCATCATATTAAATTTAAAACACAATTTTTCATCAACATGGGGGAATAAAATTAAATCATAAAGAATGATATCTAATTCTACTTGCCAAATTGGTTTATGTGGATGTTTAATATTTTTCCCCATTAGGGAAATCACTAACCACACTGCCAGACTTATTTAAACACCTATAATTCCATTCAAATGATATTGAAATCTATAAAAATAAACACCACTATAATCCATTTAGAAAATTATCCAGAATTCGTTATTAAATAGTGAAATTATGGTCTCAAAAACAACAATAAAAATTTCTAAAATTTAAAAAACAAAATTACATTTTTATTATAAATATTATAAATAAAATATTCCATTTATATATACATATATAAAAATGGGTAAGTCTCCCAATCCCCATCTATTCATTTTCCTCAAATTCATTATAGTCCACCTATATGGCGTAATTAAAAAACCACGATCTAGAACGCATATGATGTGGTAAAATATAATCTTATATTTATTGTCAAATTTAATTTACCATTTATAATTTAAATTGATAGTGTTTACATCCTACACATACATTGTCTCCCTACTAGTGGTTCAACCAGCACTAAGATAGATCAATCACCTTTTAAGCACCATAATTCTCTTCAGGCTATCTTGTTTTTTCTCCCTAATAAAAAACCTACCCTCTAAATCCAATTTATCAATGAGTGAGGCTCTCAATTTATACATAGATATATAATTTTTCCTGATACCATATATCTATATTTTGTTTATATATTACCATTTATTCATCAATTTATTTTCTCTATCACAAACATCTCTTTATAATATTTCATTCCTTGTATATATCAACTATTTTATTATAATTTAGCGAATTTATATCATAAAAATGAAAAAATAATAATAACATTAATATAAAATGGGTTTTGGGGGTTGGGTGAAATCCATTCATCTATAATTATTTCTATTTTATATCATATTCTGATGTGTTATAGAAATCCTTGATTTTTAACCCTTCATAACTGAACCCCTTTTTTGTTATTTTGAGTCATGGATCATCCTATGGGGAAAATTTCTAAATTCACACTAGAAAATGATCAAAGAAATTTTGTAATGATCATTATATTAACCATAGTGTAAGGTATTTATCAACTAACTGAATCATTGGTATTTTATGGGAATGTTGATTTTTTAAATTTTTGTAAATTTTTAAATAAATTAATATTTATCACATTAATGTGGATGGATATACCTTTTTTAACTTGAATATTTCATTTAAAAATTTATTAAAATTACATTAATAATCATGTGATTCATAGATAATTTATTTTAGAGATTCAGTCATCATAGATCCCTATAAATAATATTTTATGAATAAAATATTATATTTTTCATTTAAATAAATTTTTCATTAACTGACTATATGAAAAAAACGATAATTAGATGGGAATACTGATGTCTTATTTTCAAATTTTAGGGAGGGTTTACCGTATGTATAGTTTAATTTCAGTTCACACTTGAGGCCCTTGGATAGAACATTGTTGGATTTTTTATAAAATAATATCTAATTTATATAGCTTATATGGTGTGCGTAATGTCTCTGATTTTTGTGTTTGTTATTTTTAAATATTATATGGAATTATTTCGAGACTGATCGCAAAGAAGACACATCATTCAAAGGCCCAATGAGCCAGGAATGGTGGTTTGAACTTTTTTTATGTTAAGTGATTCGGCACTAGTGCACGATTGTGGAGGTTTCCAAACTGATTCCTTGATTAAAAATCTAAGGGCACCATTGCATACGGGATGATGAGATTACCTAAGGACGAGTCTAACCTCAACTAGCATGGGTCGAGGGAAAAAGTGAATTTTTAGACGTTTTTAGTAAAATAAAAAAAAATAACAAAGTTTATTTTATATTCTTTTTGGAAATATACACTACATTATAGTGACATGGTAGCTATTTGAGTAATTAATGTAATGTCATAATGACTCAGAAACAGAAACTTTGACTCAATAATGTCACAGCATAATGGAATTGCAAACATGTTTCCCTCTTTTTAATGGGTTAATCGAATGTTTCTCGTTGACGAGGATTGGGAGGAACTCTGGAGAATCTGCAGAGCTTCGAAACAAACTCTCAGTAGAGAATTATGATGAATCGAAGTTGAGAATCGTTGTGCCAATGAGGTTGTAGGATCACGAAGATGATAGTAGCATGTCCCCTTGTTCAACAATCAATCCCAGTTGAGGTAGGGGTTGTTATTTCATTCAACTTTCCATGTTTTTTAGTATAAATGATGAATGCAGATCAACCACGAACAAGTTGATCCACAGATTCGTACGTTCTTGCAGTAGGGTTTTATTGGGATGATTATGGGGAATTAACCCATGTTTATTATTGTTGTTTAATTCTGACCGGGTTGATACTACTAACGACAGTGGATCAACGCTATGGCGAATGTAGGCAGGATTTCTTTCCTTGATTTTTTATTGGATTTATTCCCTTTTTCTTTTCTCCATACTTTCATCACGTTCTTCCCTGGGCAAGGAACAATAGATCATTTTGCATATTTTTTATGACAAAATGATCCCATATTATAGAGTTCACACCACAACGAACTTGCGGAGGTTCGACGACGATAGCAGACGACGAATCATACCTGATTGGGAAGGGTCATTCTTCGAGCGTTCTTCACATCAGAGGATCATTACATTTTTTTCAGAGCCAATTAGAGGTCCTAAAACAATGGAGGTGACTTCGGGACATTAGGGTGACCTGGAATCTGGAGTTTTGTTGCATTTTGATGGCAGTATCGATGATCCTGCAGCATGGGAGGTGTGCCGACGAAGATGTTCATTTCTGGAAATTTCCAGAATACACGGCGTGTACTTCCAATGAACATTCCGCGTAGTACTAGTGGTGGATTCTAGGGTTTGGGGGGTTATAGAGGAATCACACGGAATGTGACCCTGTTCACATGGCATGTTGGACTTTCCCAGAAGCTTGGTGTGTATTTTGGGAAGTACACAGACACAAGATGGACTATACGACTTCAGAAAATGGTGTGTACTCTCTACGTAGCATGCGGTCGAGGCGTATGACTCGGGGACTCCAGGGATGATTTTAGGTAAAATATGTGTCTTTTCTACCTTAGATTCTGTACTTATAGACATAGGTGCCAGTCATTCCTTTATAGCCACATGTCTTGTGCAAAACCTTGTGTTTCCAGTAGAAACGTTGACTCGATCTTTACGCTTGGAGACAACTATGGGAGGAGACTTGATGATCTTGCACCTTTGCAGACAATGTGATCATACCCTTGGAGGTGAGAGTTTCGGTTGAAACCTCTTGGCGGTAGCGTTGAGGCCTTACGACGTCATTCTCTGTATGGACTGGTTATCATCAGTCCATGCACATATTGATTGTTTTAGGCGAAGAGTGTGGTGTGGTCGCAGTGATGGGATGAGTCTTTCATTTTTTAGAGAAAGGGAAACTGAGGCAGTAAAAAATGGGTTTCAGTGTAGGAGGCTGCAGCCAATCGGTCATGAGTCAGCTAGCCTTTTCATCGAAGTAGTAGATATTGTGGGCGCCCAAATCCCAGAAGTAGTGGCGGAGTACGAGGACGTCTTTCTCAAAGATGTTCCAGGATTACCTCCCCTCTAGGAAATCGACTTCTACATCGACTTACACCCCAGGATGACACTGATTTCCTCATCATCATATCAGATGGCTTCTGCAGAGCTTTGAGAGCTGAGGGTGTAGCTGGAGGTTTTGTAGAGAAAGGGTTTCTTGAGACCCATTGTTTCACCCCGGGTGGACCCAATCTAATTTTCCAAGAAGGCATATGGGAGTCTGAGGTTGTGTCTGGACTACTATAAACTGAACCAGGTGATGGTGAATTCTAAGTATCCACTGCCATGAATCGATGACCTATTTGATCTACTAAGAGGGGCACAGTGGTTCTCGAAGGATGACCTTCGATCAGGCTATCTCCAGTTATGAGTACAAGACGAAGATATAGCGAAGATGGATTTCAGATGTTACTATGGTCACTATGAGTACTTGGTGATGCCTTTTGTTGTGATGAAAGCCCCAGTAGTGTTCATGGGACTGATGAACCGTGTCTTCCAGCTGTACATGGACCGGTTCGTACTGGTCTTCATCGACAACATCCTTGTGTACTCAGTGTCAGAGGAGGAGCACACAAGACACCTACGGATGGTTTAATATGTACATCAGGATCACCAGCTTTTTGGGAATATCTCAATGTTCCAGTTTGGGATTCAGGAGGTCTACTTTCTAGAATATTTCATCTCAGCAGATGGAGTAGCAGTAGAACTAGCCAATGTAGAGGCTGTGTTAGAATGTGAGCCACATCAAAGCGTGACGGAGGTGCATAGCTTCCATGGGTTTGCAGGATATTACCGAAGATTCATTCATGATTTCTCCCATATATCAACACTAATGGAAACCTTGATCGGGAAGGGGCATCCCTTCATGTGTATAGAGAAGTGCCATCAAGCATTCAATAAGTGGAGATAGAGTTTGAAGAGGGCCCCTGTTTTGAGATTTTCAGATGAGGGTGTCGAGTACATAGTTTTATATGACAGATCAAGGACCGGGATTTCATATATCCAGATGTAGAGACCCGAAGCCTAACGTACATGAACATTACATTACTTTTTCGGAATACTTAGTACATAAAAAAACACACACACAAGGATCGTAATAGTTTAGTGTCTTTGGAAACTCGGAACGTAATCTTCTAATCGTGGGGAAAGATCTTCAATATCTCCCATAAATATATTCCCTTTTTTTTACCTAAAACCTTTCTTTATATCCTGGGGAAAAGAAAACATTAAAGGGTGAGCTTGAATTCTCAGTAAGGGTAAACAAAAGAAAAATCAATCACATCATATTCATAAGAACATAACTTTTAGAAATCTTAACCTGCAAAAGAGAGCATAATTTCATAACATGGGATAAATCATAGTAGTGAGACGAAATCCCAATAATCATAACTTAAAACATGAAACTTGGTGGCATTCACACATAATCATAGAGAATCATTTCTTGTTAGTCAAGACTCATTGCCAAGACTATCTTAGTGGACAAAGTCCCTTTCGGAACCGAGTCACCCTCGTTTCAGTCATGTTTCACTGAACCGGTATAACCTACCCTTCCAGCCATGTCTATCTCATGAGATATAAAATCTTTACCCAATGCATTGGAGGGAGATATAGGTCCCACCCATCTCATAATGATACCATTCTTATGTGTGCCACAAAATCAGAAAACCATACATCATAGCATAACCCATGTAATAAAAATGGGAATCTTAAACATCATGACATCATAAAACAATTCATATAAGATAAAGGAATTCATAAAAATATAATTCTGTCCCAACATAATCAAATCAATGTAATAATAGGGATAAAAACAGAAACCTTTATTATCTTATATGGAAAATAATTTTGATAATACACTTGAACTCCATTCTTGAGGAAAATATCCTTTCTACTTCAAAAACATTTTTCCTTTCTTAACAAGTCATAAAACTTTAAACTAAAAGAAGTTTATTAAAAATAAACTTGAAAACTTTTAAAGGAAGATTCTTGGAAATAATGTTTTAAAAATCCATTCATTCCGTATAAGTTAAAAAAACATTCTTCGTACTTTTGTCGGAAAAGTCAAAAAAGTACCTCGTACGAAAAATGACCAAAGATTCCTTTCATATCTTTTACTAAAAACTTACCGAAGCGTAAAATTGGATTTAAACAATTTTAGGTGTATGGAAATAATATTAAATATTGAGGAAACATTGATTTGGATGATAAAATACACCCCATTAATTGCCAAAGTATAAACAATCTCGGATAAAAATGAGATTGTGATATTTCCCTTACCTTTGGTCTGATTTGCTTCGTAAGTGTCTGAACCTCCTGTATAATGATTTAAATAATGCCATTGACTTATTACAGAATCATATTCATTGTTATGATATCATATATGGTTCACTTATGACATTATATTACCCTTTCTTTTGTAAATTCCATGTTAAAGAGCGTTTTGGGTAAAATTGTTTCATTTGTCGTCCGTGTTTTGACTTGTAATTATTCATATGATTACTTAGATCATGATTATTAATTCCAGAATATAAAACATGATTTATATATTTATATATATTCATAATATACATATATATAATAAATCAGTAAATGGAAAGAAATACACAGTTCATGGAGACGGTAGTCCGTACGTACGCATGAACGCTGTTTTCGTTTTCTTATTGAATTGAATGGAATCAAGTAGATGACATACATATAAATATAAATAAATCCTGTATCATTATTATGTCATATATTTCATTAGTACTTATTATATATACTTTATAATCTTTCAAAAATGGTTAATCATTGAGAATGAATCTCATCGCGTCGTGGAGACGGTAGTCCGTACGTACGCACAAGCGATGATATCGTTCCCATGGTCGTGGAATTGTGTTTAAGTGTTTGAATACTATTTCAGTATCAATATAACTTTATAATAATCATATATAGTTACTCATTAAACCATTATACCCATCCAATTAATGTGGTGGTGGAAAATAGATTACACCACGGCGTGGAGACGGTATTCCGTACGTACGCACGCGCGGTGATTTCATTTTTCCGTAGGATGGATAGAAGGTGAATTAGGGTTGTTTCATATTTATAATAACATATCAGTATGTATGTAATACTGATGTTATTAATTTATCATGAAACAACTAAAGAAGAAGAAGTTGAAGAAGAAAGAAATTTAAAAGATCGGTAATGGATATTACCTCTTCTTTGGAACGCCTCTTTGAATCCTCCACTTAGGGAACTAAGATTGGTCTTTGAAGAAGACCAGGACCTCTAGGATTATTCTAGGTAAGTGGAGAGGATAAAATGGCAGGGTTTGGCGGAGCTTTAGTGCTCAAATTGGTGTGAGGAGGAGGGGAAGGAGGTGCCCTTTTATAAGGGAGGAGAGGGGCACCTTAGGAATATCTCAAAATATTATTTTATAATAAAGTCAAAATCGGTTTATAATGGTTCCAAAGGGTCTTATTTCGAAGATAAAGTGGGGATGGGTCTAAATACTATCAACCAATAAGATTTAAACAAGTTTAGGGTATTATTTTAACCTTATCAATTAGATTTAACTCTAAGTTAAATAATTTAACTTTTACCATGTCTTTTTGTTTTCTTTCACAATATGGTTAATAAACTTACTATAACATGCCAAACGAACCCAAAATTGTTTATTATTAATATATATATATCCTTATCTAAGTCATTTGACCGAAACATAGATTTTTAGGAATAAAATAACAATTCATAATATAATATTTGATTTAAAAACTATTTTGTGTCAATTTTGACACTATTTGATATATGATTTTTGTGAAAGTCATAACAGAATTATATGTTCGAACCAAGTTGATTAAATCAACACTAATATATCATAGTAACCTAGAAAATTAGTGGGATTCATAAAAAGTCTCAAATTACATTTATTTTGGTGTTTATAACATCAATTATGTCAATATTTCATTAATAAGATAATTACTGCATCATCATTGTGTCATAAATAAATTAAATTATTTAATGTCTAAAAGTTATAAATAAAATACCGTTATGTAGGAAATATTTTTATCTTTCTAATGAATATTTATAGTCGAATTTATCTTATGTATAACCCCATATCAAAAATGATTTACTTATTAAACTTTGATTTTAACTATTTTAACCCTTCTTTAAATAAATTAATAATAAATCTCCTAATCTAATCCAAGTGGGCCTAAATGATAATATTTTACACTTAAGGTTGTTTTTGGTCGAGATACACTTGTCCAATAGGATTAGTACATGTGTTAGGGTAATATTAATATCATTTTTACCCTTAATTACCATATTTACTTTTAACCGTGGTAAATAAAAGTAAAAAGTTACTATTCACCAAAAATTATTTTTATCTCATTGAACCACATTTTACTTACTGACATCAACCGTGTCTCTCGGAGTTTTGAAATTCCATTCACAGAAGCGGTAAAATTAAGATTTATGAAGAAATTAATTTTTTTAACTACCACTTAGTAGTTTCACTATTCATCAAAAATTGATGTTTTTCAGAACAATGCCAAAATTTCATCCTAAGCTATATTTCATATTCCGAATACAAAAATGAAGTCTATTTTACCAAATTCATATCATAGAAGTTTCATTAATTAATTTTATAATTAAATCCCGATGTTAAAACAAATAGCGTGTTTTTAAGAAACAATATCTATCAAAAGACTGACACTTGTTTATGTCTGGTTTAAATGTGAAATTTCATCCAATGACTAACATTGTATTAAATGGTAAAAATATATTCTAAATATACTATAAAACCACTCAAATTAATAATATATCACTATTAATTATTTCGATTAAAAAGTAGTTTTTAATTAAAATTTAGTAATTTTCACTATTCATCAGAAAATAAAAGTTATCCGAAAAGTACCAAAATTTCACCCTAAGCTAATTCTGATATTATGAATCCAAAAATGAATTCCATTTTGAAAAATAAAATTACAAAATTTCAAAAAGTGGTTATTACTATTAATAACGGCTAGTTTTTATAATATTTTAATAGCGTATTGTTGTTTAGTGAAACTCGTTATTGCGTACTACACACGCTATCGAGGAAGGTCGCGATTGCGTGTAATGCAAGGAAAATCAAGGATGCGTGTTATGCAAGCTCCTTTTGGTGTAGCGTACAACACAAGACATTAGTGAAATTAAAAAGAATATTTTTCATAAAATCTCGGGGTGTTGCATTCTACCCCCCTTAAAATGAATTTCGCCCTTGAAATTCGTCGGGGTTATAAATGGTTTACTATTCAAAATTTTCTTTAATAGAAACCCACATTGTAAAAGGAATAACAAAACCAATCTTTAAAAACGAAAGTATGAAACGTAACGGTTACCCAAATACACTAATCGCTGGGTTTCCACATATGTAAAAATATGGATATGGAAGAGAAATCTAACCATCATGTTCTGATGGAGAGTGGTAGAGAACATGGCTATGGAAAAGCCAGAAATCACAAAGCCATAAATTTGTGACGATCTAGGGTACCATCTAATTCATCGGATATAAGGGCACTGGGACAACATTTTTGGTTTTCAAGATCGTTTCCCTAAAGTTGAAGAGTTTGAATTAGAATAAATACTTACTTTATTTTGGTACAATCTCACTGTTTTTCATGCCTTGAACAATTTCTACTTCATCTCTTAAATAAATGAAGTTGAATTTGTTATTCGTGAAGTGTTAGCAGATCATGTGATAGAATGATGGGTCATTCCATCTGTCTCAAAAGGTTAGAAAAATTTATATACATAAGTCGATCTATAGTGAGATTAATCATATATGGTTCCTAAAATGGACTTATACTTCATATATCATACTTCTTAATATAATAAAACTAGTTTCTACTAAACAGGGACTTCCTATAGGCCAGTGGTAGGCGATAAAGGCCAGTCGCACTTCGGTTGTGGGTTCGATTCCCACAGCCTTGTCCGAAGCGATGGGCTGTCGCCCGTCCTGCAGGTTGTCCTTTTTCTAAAACTACATTACTATAACATCCCATCAATAATATCGAAAGAAACTTCTATCCTTAAACAATACTCACTTATGTCCAACATAATCCATTTCAATCTTTAGGCTTATCCATAATACTGCAGTCCACTCTCATAACATAGTGAAAACTATTACCAGAGATTTAATACCATCGCTGATCCCCATATATCATAAGATATGTTTTGTTGGTCACATTCCAAACATTCAAAGGCCTTAATCATGTATTCTCTTGAATACTCATCGAATATTAGTGAAAACATGAATGTAGTTAAAAGTTAACACTTTCCACATACCAAAATCCTCAAGATTCTATATACTCAAACCATGATATCACTTAGTCCTTATATCAATCATGAGCTCATGAATACTGTCAAATATTTAATTTTATCGTTTTCCCTTCATTATGCACATATCATTCTTTTTCCAAAAATATCTCAATCACTTTCCATGGTTACTGGTACCATAAAATTATTGAAAACCACAATAGACCAATACATAAATATTCCAATATTCCACGATACTATATACAACACTATTTTGGAATCCCATTACATAAACACTTAATCATTCCACCACATCGTTGTCATATTCAATATCGTCAATAGTGATCGTATATGACTTCCCTTTTTCCTTTGCCTTAAGTGGTTTCTCATGTTGATCATCACTAACCCTTGGATTAGGGCATTTATTGGAATAATGTCCCATCTCCTTGCACATGAAACATTGAAGTGTTGGTGGTGCATTCTCTGCAGTGTTTGCTTTGTTCACATCATTAGAAACCCTTTTTCCATTACTTCGACACTCAGCTACTCGATGAACTTCTTTTCCACACTTAAAACATTTTCTAGTCCCTTTAAGACAATCTCCACCATGCTTCTTTCCACACTTTGAGCATAAGGAAACATTCATTTTCTTTTCCCCATTATTCTGAGATTTCTCCTTGAACTCCATCTTTCGTTTCTTTTCAAAACCATGAGATGGATATGTAACACCAACTTCCATTTCTACCTTCATAGCACAACGCACAATTTCTTCATAGCTACTGAAGTATCGTATAGCTAATGCCCTTCGAAGACTTGGTTTTAAGCCACTGAAAAATCGATCAACTTTACTTTCAGGTTGGATGATAATGCCAGATGCATACCTTGAAAGTCTTGTAAAATTCGCTTCGTATATACCAACAGATTCATCATCCTTCTGTTTCAGCTCAAGAAACTCCTTTTCCATCTTCGTTCGAAGAATACGAGGAAAGTACTTACTGAAAAACAAGTTCTTGAACTCGTCCCATTCCATGGAATCAATTTCATCTCTTTGCCTCGTATTCTTGATAAGATTCCACCATTGATCAGCTTCACCTTCCAAACGATATACTGCTAAGATGACTTTATCATGTTCATAACATTGAAGAACTGAAAATATCTTTTCAGTGGTACTGATCCATTGTTCAGCAACAAGTGGATCAGAAGACCCACTAAAAGAAGGTGGACGTTGCCTCATGAAGGACTCAATAGAATATTGTTCCCTTCTCTGCTCATTTGGAAGTCCAGAATGATTCATAGCTTGTGTAAGTATAGCAATAAGATTTTGCACTCCATATCCCATAATATTTGTTTGTTCAGGAGGACAATAATTGCATTGTCCATTGCATTGATCAACACGGTTCCTTCGGGTTCCAGCCATCGTCTAAAACCCAAAAAGAATAGTGTGAGAGGCAAAAATCATGCTAGGGATAACAACATTATAAAGGGGGAGTATCCTCAACATCTAACTTCTTAGGTTAAATTCTATGATCGTTACCATAGTTCTAGGAAGGTATCTTATACGTATACTTATCCTTAGGGACATCCCTAGACATACCTTAGAAATATCTCTACGGATCTCACTAACATTTTCGCATCCTAGTTTCCAAAGGTTTACTAAACCTTTCCTTTGATACCAACTGTAGAGACCCCAAGCCTGACGTACATGAACATTACATTACTTTTTCGGAATACTTAGTATATAAAAAAAACACACACACAAGGATCGTAATAGTTTAGTGTCTTTGGAAACTCGGAACGTAATCTTCTAATCGTGGTGAAAGATCTTCAATATCTCCCATAAAGATCTTCCCTTTTTTTACCTAAAACCTTTCTTTATATCCTGGGGAAATGAAAACATAAAAGGGTGAGCTCGAATGCTCAGTAAGGGTAAACAAAAGAAAAATAAATCACATCATATTCATAAGAACATAACTTTTAGAAATCTTAACCTGCAAAAGAGAGCATAATTTCATAACATGGGATAAATCATAGTAGTGAGATGAAATCCCAATAATCATAACTTAAAACATGAAACTTGGTGGCATTGACACATAATCATAGAGAATCATTTCTTGTTAGTCAAGACTCATTGCCAAGACTATCTTTGTGGACAAAGTCCCTTTCTGAACCGAGTCACCCTCGTTTCAGTCCTGTTTCACTGAACCGGTATAACCTACCATTCCAGCCATGTTTATCTCATGAGATATAAAATATTTACCCAATGCATTGGAGGGAGATATATGTCCCACCCATCTCATAATGATACTATTCTTATGTGTGCCATAAAATCAGAAAACAATACATCATAGCATAACCCATGTAATAAAAATGGGAATCTTAAACATCATGACATCATAAAACAATTCATATAAGATAAAGGAATTCATAAAAATATAATTCTGTCACAACATAATCAAATCAATGTAATAATAGGGATAAAAACAGAACCCTTTATTATCTTAGATGGAAAATAATTTTGATAAAACACTTGAACTCCATTCTTGAGGAAAATATCCTTTCTACTTCAAAAACATTTTTCCTTTCTAAACATGTCTTAAAAATTTAAACTAAAAGAAGTTGATTAAAAATAAACTTGAAAACTTGTAAAGGACTCTTCTTGGAAATAATGTTTTAAAAATCGATTCATGCCGTATAAGTTAAAAAAACATTCTTCGTACTTTTGTCGGAAAAGTCAAAAAAGTACCTCGTACGAAAAATGACAAAAGATTCCTTTCATATCTTTTACTAAAAACTTACCTAAGGGTAAAATTGTATTTAAAAAATTTTAGGTGTATGGAAATAATATTAAATATTGGGGAAACATTGATGTGGATGATAAAATACACCCCAGTAATTGCCAAAGTATAAACAATCTCGGATAAAAATGAGATTGTGATATTTCCCTTACCTTAGGTCCGATTTGCTTCGTAAGTGTCCGAACCTCCTGTATAATGATTTAAATAATGTCATTGAATTATTACAGAATCATATTCATTGTTATGATATCATATATGGTTCACTTATGACATTATATTACCCGTTCTTTTGTAAATTCCATGTTAAAGAGCGTTTTGGGTAAAATTGTTTCATTTGTCGTCCGTGTTTTGACTTGTAATTATTCATATGATTACTTAGATCATGATTACTTAATTCCAGAATATAAAACATGATTTATATATATATATATATATTCATAATATACATATATATAATAAATCATTAAATGGAAAGAAATACACCGTTCATGGAGACGGTAGTCCGTAGGTATGCATGAACGCTGTTTTCGTTTCCTTATTGAATTGAATGGAATTAAGTAGATGACATACATATAAATATAAATAAATCAATTATCATTATTATGTCATATATTTAATTATTACTTATTATATATACTTTATAATCATTCATGAATGGTTAATCATTGAGAATGAATCTCATCGCGTCGTGGAGACGGTAGTCCGTACGTACGCACGAGCGATGATATCGTTCCCATGGTCGTGGAATTGTGTTGAAGTGTTTGTATACTATTTCAGTATCAATATCAATTTATAATAATCATATATAGTTACTCATTAAACCATTATACCCATCCAATTAATGTGGTGGCGGAAAATATATTACACCACGGCGTGGAGACAGTATTCCGTACGTACGCACGCGCGGTGATTTCATTTCTCCGTAGGATGGATAGAAGGTTAATTAGGGTTGTTTCATATTTATAATAACATATCAGTATGTAAGTAATACTGATGTTATTACTTTATCATGAAACAGCTAAATAAGAAGAAGTTGAAGAAGAAAGAAATTGAAAAGATCGGTAATGGATATTACCTCTTCTTTGGAACGCCTCTTTGAATCCTCCACTTAGGGAACTAAGATTGGTCTTTGAAGAATACCAGGACCTCTAGGATTATTCTAGGGAATTGGAGAGGAGAAAATGGCAGGGGTTGGCCGATCTTGAGTGCTAAAATTGGTGTGAGGAGGAGGGGAAGGAGGTGCCCTTTTATAAGGGAGGAGAGGGGCACCTTAAGAATATCTCAAAATATTATTTTATAATAATGTCAAAATCAGTTTATAATGGTTACAAAGGGTCTTATTTCGAAGCTAAAGTGGGTATGGGTCTAAATCCTATAAACCAATAGGATTTATACAAGTTTAGGGTATTATTTTAACCTTATCAATTAGATTTAACTCTAAGTTAAATAATTTAACTTTTACCGTGTCTTTTTGTTTTCTTTCACTATATGGTTAATAAACTTAATATAACTTGCCAAACTAACCCCAAATTGTTTATTATTAATATATATATCCTTATCTAATTCATTTTTCCGAAACGTAGATTTTTAGGAATAAAATAACAATTAATAATATAATATTTGATTTAAAAACTATTTTGTTACAATTTTGACACTATTTGATATATGATTTTTGTGAAAGTCATAACAGAATTATATGTTCTAAACAAGTTGATTAAATCAACACTAATATATCATAGTAACCTAAAAAATAAGTGGGATTCATAAAAAGTCTCAAATTACATTTATTTTGGTGTTTATAACATCAATTATGTCAATATTTCATTAATAAGATAATTACTGCATCATCATTGTGTCATAAATAAATTAAATTATTTAATGTCTAAAAATTATAAATAAAATACCATTATGTAATAAATCATTTTATATTTCTAATGAATATTTATAGTCGAATTTATCTTATGTATAAACCCATATTAAAAATGATTTACTTATTAAACTTTGATTTTAACTATTTTAACCCTTCTTTAAATAAATTAATAATAAATGTCCTAATCTAATCCAAGTGGGAATAAATGATAATATTTTACACTTAATGTTGTTTTTGGTCGATATAAACTTGTCCAATTGGATTATGACATGTGTTAGGGTAATATTAATATCATTTTTACCATTAATTACCCTATTTACTTTTAACCGTGGTAAATAAAAGTAAAAAGTTATTATTCACCAAAAATTATTTTCATCTCATTGAACCACATTTTACTTACTGACATCAACTGTGTCTCTCGGAGTTTTGAAATTCCATTCACAGAAGCGGTAAAATTTAGATTTATGAAGAAATTAATTTTTTTAACTACCACTTAGTAGTTTCACTATTCATCCAAAATTGATGCTTTTCAGAACAATGCTAAAATTTCATCCTAATCTATATTTCATATTCCAAATTCAAAAATGAAGTCTATTTTACCAAATTCATATCATAGAATTTGCATTAATTAATTTTATAATTAAATCCCGCTGTTAAAACAAATAGCGTGTTTTTAAGAAACAATATCTATCAAAAGACAGCAACTTGTTTATGTCTGGTTTAAATGTGAAATTTCATCCAATGACTAACATTGTATTAAATTGTAAAAATATATTCTAAATATACTATAAAACCACTCAAATTAATAATTTATCACTATTAATTATTTCGATTAAAAAAGTTGTTTTTAATTAAAATTTAGTAATTTTCACTATTCATCAGAAAATAAAAGTTATCCGAAAAGTACCAAAATTTCACCCTAAGCTAATTTCGATATTATGAATCCAAAAATGAATTCCATTTTGAAAAATAAAATTACAAAATGTCAAACAGTGGTTATTACTATTCATAACGGCTAGTTTTTATAATATTTTAATAGCGTATTGTTGTTTAGTGAAACTCGTTATTGCGTACTACACACACTATCGAGGAAGGTCGTGATTGCGTGTAATGAAAGGAAAATAAAGGATGCGTGTTATGCAAGCTCCTTTTGGTGTAGCGTACAACACAAGACATTAGTGAAATGAAAAAGAATATTTTTCATAAAATCTCGGGGTGTTACACCAGATGCATAGGCAGGCAGTGATTCTATATGGTTCGCACCAGCTTAGACTACCTGAGCAGAACTATGCATCCCATGATCTCGAGTTGTCAGCGGTAGTCTTCACATTGAAGATGTGGAGACACTACCTTATATTAGAGAGGTTTATAGTCTACACTGAGCACAAGAGACTCAAGTACATATTCTCATAGAAGGATATGAATCAGAGACATAGGTGTTGGCTAAATTTAATCCATGACTATGATTTCGAGATCATCTATACTCCGGGGAATGGTAACATTGTAGCAGATGCTCATAGTAGAAGGTCGAGCTCGCAGCTGTTTACTGAGGCAACAGAGCATTTAGCCATTTTTCAGTTGTCCTTCGTGGATAGAGAGGATACAACTTGACTACAGTTGATGGTCATCACCCCTCCACTCATACATCGGGTTAGGGAGGTGCAACTAGGAGATGTCGATAGTGTGG